>CM046880.1:176264450-177571950 GCA_025667525.1 Glebionis coronaria | reverse complement strand
CAAAGATTTGTGACCAAAAGCGATTAGCAGTGACCATTGAATAAGTTTCTTCAGCTTGAGTTGGGTTAAAAGCGCGGAATGTATTTGCGCCATCACCATCTTCAAATAAAGTATTTTCTACAGTAGCACCATGAATAGCGCATAGCAAAGCAGCGCCCAATACACCGGCAACTCCCATCATATGAAATGGGTTCAATGTCCAGTTATGAAATCCTTGAAAAAAGAGGATAAATCGAAATATAGCTGCTACACCAAAACTAGGCGCAAAGAACCAACCAGACTGACCTAGTGGATAAATCAGGAATACAGAAACAAAAACGGCAATTGGACCAGAGAATGCGATTGCATTATAAGGTCGCAATTGAACAGATCGAGCAAGTTCGAATTGACGTAACATGAAACCTATTAGTCCGAAAGCTTTTCCCTCCACATTTTATCAAGTGGTCATACTAGAGACATAAACAGTCATGGATAATTATCAGATGAGATCCTTCCGAATGGGCTAAAAGAGAGAATACCTAGAATAATTAGTCTATTATTTTAGTTGTCTCTCGTTTTATTAATTGAAGAAATAATTGGAAAATAAAACAGCAAGTACAAAAATGAGTAATAACCCCCAGTAGAGGCTGGTACGATTCAATTCAACACTTTGTTCGTTTGGGTTTGATTGTGTCGTAGCTCAATAATTCGGATTAGGTTTATCGTTGTATGAACTGCATTGCTGATATTGACCCCAAAAAATAATGGCTGTAGACCCCCGAAAAAAAGACGCGTATAGAAAAAAAATGGAAGATATTTCAATAGCAAGAGAAACAAGAGAAATAAATGATTCAATGATCTGATCAAATAAAATAATATTATTATGGTTCGAGAGAAAATAACAGTATCTACTCGGACACTCCGGTGGAAGTGTGTTGAATCCGCAGCAGACAGTAAGCGTCTTTTTTATGGGCGCTTTATTCTGTCTCCGCTTATGAAAGGTCAAGCAGACACAATACTGCCTTGCTCCTCGGCTCCATACTGCTCCAGCCGCTCGCTGTAATAGCTTGCTTCTCGGGTGGCTCGCACCCAGGGTGGTGCGGCTGAGCCAGAGTGGGCTCAGCAGTCGGCCTATCTTTCCGGGCGCACGCATAAAGGCATGATTAGTTCCACAAATCTCACTGCACTGACCATAGTAAACTCCTTCTCGTTGTACCGAAATAGAGATTTGATTTAAACGACCAGGTACAGCATCACATTTGACACCTGAGGAAGGTACAGCCCAACTATGAAGTACATCAGCAGATGTTACAATAATACATAGATGACTTTTGGCTGGTACAACCACTCGATTGTCCACTTCTAATAAACGTAATTGACCCAATTCTAGATCATCTTCTAGAATCGTATAACTGTCAAAAGTGAGTGACTGTTCATCGGAACTGTTATAGTCCGAATACTCAGGTCATTTCGGGGCAAGCGGATCATTTATGATGAAGAGGATGAGCTTCAAGAGAATGATTCGGAGTTCTTGCAGAGTGAAACCGTGCAGTACTACGGACTTAATTGGATTGAGCCTTGGTATGGAAACTTACTAAGTGATAACTTTCAAATTCAGAGAAACCCTGGAATTAAGAAAAATGGGCAATCCTGAGCCAAATCGCGTTTTCCGAAAACAAACAAAGGTTCAGAAAGCGAAAAGAAAAAAAAGATAGGTGCAGAGACTCGATGGAAGCTGTTCTAACGAATGGAGTTGATTGTCTTACGTTGGTAGAGGAATCCTTCTATCGAAACTTCAGAAAAGATGAAGGATATATATAAGTATACATAATAAAGAATTGAAGAAAGAATCAATCAAATATTCATTCATCAAAGATTCACTCCATAATCTGATAGATCTTTTGAAGAACTGATTAATCGGACGAGAATAATGGAATTTTTGAAATGAATGGAAAGATAATCTACTTTCATTAAGTGATTTATTAGATAATCGAAAACAGAGAATCTTGAATACGATTAAAAATTCAGAAGAATTGCGCGAGCGGGCCATCGAACAGCTGGAAAAAGCCCGGACTCGCTTACGGAAAGTCGAAATAGACGCAGATCAGTTTCGTGTGAATGGATACTCTGAGATAGAGCGAGAAAAATTGAATTTGATTGATTCAACTTATAAGACTTTGGAACAATTAGAAAATTACAAAAATGAAACTATAAATTTTGAACAACAAAAGGCCAGTAATCAAGTCCGACAACGGGTTTTCCAACAAGCCTTACAAGGAGCTCTAGGAACTCTGAATAGTTGTTTAAACAGTGAGTTACATTTACGTACTATCAGTGCCAATATTGGCATATTGGGAGCGATGAAACAAATAACGGATTAGTCCTTCTATATTTAGGCATTATTTTTGATTTATTTATTTTTTTTTTTTCAAAAAAGAATTAAGAAATACTCATGGTAACCATTCAAGCCGACGAAATTAGTAATATTATACGCCAACGTATTGAGCAATATAATAGAGAAGTCAAGATTGTAAATACCGGTACCGTACTTCAAGTAGGTGATGGCATTGCTCGTATTCATGGTGTCCAATCCATCTTTATTGTAAAGGAAAATCCCCTTTAAGGAATACTTTTAGTTTTTTGATCGATTCTAAAAAATATTCTTCAATATTGTTTTGATTCTTTAATTCAAAATATTGTTTTGAATTTGATGGGCTAAAATTGAAAAAATATTCATCCGCCTCTTGCTTTCCTTTGATATTTGGATTTTTACTAAAATTTGGATTTATATTCAAATTAAAAAGAAGTAAGTTGCTTGGGATAAACCTAGGTTTCTCTTTATATTTATGATAAAGTATTAAAAACTCTGGAAATAAAAAAACTTTTGGATTCGATATGAGGTGATTTAAGATTAAGAATTTTGCATTCATTCCCATCCAATCAAAAGACGTTCCCATCCAATCAAAAAAGACCCTTTTATAATTGATTTCGGAATTGGATTTAATCGGAAGATAAAAAAGACCATGATTATGAGAATTCTTTCTGAAAAATACTAGATTGCACAAAAACAATTTTTTGTATCAATCTAAAGCCAGAAAAGTTTTTAGAAGATCAAAAAGGTCCGTTGAGCGCCTAATGGCTATGTCATAATAGATCCGAACACTTGCCCCGGATCGACTTCCAGATCATAATTGCTCTAGTGAATAACTAAAGAAAATAGATAGATGGGAGATAGAAAACTAGAAGAGAAAGAAACTAATTATATAATAGAAATATCTCTCCGAGATTCACTAATTATTTGACTGTTGGCGGGTCTCTTTGTATGTGTTGTCCGGAAAGAGGAGGACTCAATGATTATTCGTTCGCCGGAACCAGAAGTAAAAATTTTGGTAGATAGGGATCACATAAAAACTTCATTCGAGGAATGGGCTAGACCGGGTCATTTCTCAAGAACAATAGCTAAAGGCCCCGTTGCTGCTGGATTGGCTGTAGGGCTTGCTTCTATTGGACCTGGAGTTGGTCAAGGTACTGCTGCAGGTCAAGCTGTAGAAGGTATCGCGAGACAGCCCGAGGCGGAGGGAAAAATACGAGGTACTTTGTTGCTTAGTCTAGCTTTCATGGAAGCTTTAACAATTTATGGCTTGGTTGTAGCATTAGCACTTTTATTTGCTAATCCTTTTGTTTAATATTTGAAATATGAAAAATGAAAATTTTTCATATTTTATTGCCTTGGACTTGTGCTTTTTCGAATTATATAAAGATTTCATTCCTATAATTACTTATTCGTTGAGAAAATAACCCACGGGAAGGGCTGATTTGCGGATGAGGAATTAGCATACGAACTCGCTTTCATCCTTCCCGTTTGTGTTCGTAGTCCTTTTAAGAGGGGTTGCAACCAAGAAGGTAATTCAATATTTTTAAATCAAATATATTTTTGATTCGATTTAGAAAGTGGGAAACTCGAAATATATATAGGGCAAAGTAATACAAAAAGAACTCTGTTCGATTTTTTAGTCTATCTATAGAGGAGATCATATGAAAAATGTAACCGATTCTTTCCTTTCTTTGGGCCCATGGCCATCCGCCGGGAGTTTCGGGTTTAATACCAATATTTTAGCAACAAATCTAATAAATCTAAGTGTAGTGCTTGGGGTCTTGATCTTTTTTGTAAAGGGAGTGTGTGCGAGTTGTTTATTTCAAGAATAGGCTGGATCCAACCAGATGTACTTTTTCTCTTATAACTAGGAAAGTTATACCTAAGAAAGAAGGGTGCATGATCTCGCGAATTACTTCTGAATAAATTCAGAAATCATATGTAAGAACTATAGCATTTCGTAATTTATTGGAAAATCCACTTTGATTCTCTATCAACCAATAATATGGGCCCATTAACATGGTTAAAGCTAAACTGTTTGAAGTCCAAACGCAGCATGGTACACTTTCTACCACTATGTTAATATAGAGATGGTTTCAAATAAATAATTTTTATCAATAGAGAACACTCATATTGATAAAATGATTTGAACTACTTATTGGGGATTTTATCCCTTTTTTTAGCCAATGCTGAATCGATGACCTATGTATTGTGTATAAAGTAAGAAAAACTTCTTGGATTAAAAAAGTAAACAATTTTGCTGACAATTACATATTTTTTGTTTGGTCAGAAGAGTCCTCCGAATTTTTTTGTCTTGGATTCGTTTGATATTTTGATTTCATTTTGGAATATGGCAAGAGAATAGAGGATAGGCTCATTACATTAACAATAAAGATATGGTAATTTACATTGAGCGTGAGAGCCAAATGAATCGAAAGATTCATGTTTGGTTCGGGAAGGGATCATGGAATTTTTGAAATGAATGGAAAGATAATCTACTTTCAATAAGTGATTTATTAGATAATCGAAAACAGAGAATCTTGAATACGATTAAAAATTCAGAAGAATTGCGCGAGCGGGCCATCGAACAGCTGGAAAAAGCCCGGACTCGCTTACGGAAAGTCGAAATAGACGCAGATCAGTTTCATGTGAATGGATACTCTGAGATAGAGCGAGAAAAATTGAATTTGATTGATTCAACTTATAAGACTTTGGAACAATTAGAAAATTACAAAAATGAAACTATAAATTTTGAACAACAAAAGGCCAGTAATCAAGTCCGACAACGGGTTTTCCAACAAGCCTTACAAGGAGCTCTAGGAACTCTGAATATTGTTTAAACAGTGAGTTACATTTACGTACTATCAGTGCCAATATTGGCATATTGGGAGCGATGAAACAAATAACGGATTAGTCCTTCTATATTTAGGCATTATTTTTGATTTATTTATTTTTTTTTTTCAAAAAAGAATTAAGAAATACTCATGGTAACCATTCAAGCCGACGAAATTAGTAATATTATACGCCAACGTAAAAGAAAAAGGCAAAAATAGATAAATACTTTCGTGAAGCTCGATTTTGAAAAATACAAACTATAAGGTGGGTATAAGGCGGGTATTATAAAATATACCCTAAGGAAAAAGGCTCTTAAGTGCTTCGCGTCGCCTCATTTCCCCGCTTGCTTGTGAGTATTTTGAGATTGAAGGCTAATCGAGGGTTTTGCCGCCCAAAGTATTATTACATATAATATATTTGCTTGGTTTCTTTGTGATTAAACCCTCTTGAACAATTTGGTTTTCACCAAAGTTCTAAAGTCATTCGAAGGCGTTCACTCCACGTGATCATTTTCATTCCTTTGAGGCTTCTTTAATCAAGAGTTTGATTCGAGAAGAGATTTTGTAGATTGTTGTCTACGAAGATACACCAAAATCCAAAAAAAATAAATATCATCAAAAACACAAAAAAATTGAAAATCCACAAAACACCCAAAAAGAATCTTCTTTGCTCACCTCCCATTCTTCGTGAAGTTTATGATCACTCGTAATCAAGCAAAACGAGCTCGTAAACGTCTTCAAAAGCAAGCCAATCAAGAGACGTTGATTGTTGAACAACCTCTAATTGTTGAACCTATTGTAGAACAAGAAGTCGTCATGGCTAATCGTACTATGATGGAGTTGCTACAAGCACCCACCGAGGGTTTTGGAGAGGCTATTGTGATTCCCGCCATCCTTGCGGAGAATTTCGAGATTAAGACGGGTTTAATGTCGATGTTGCAAGCAAATAAGTTTAGAGGTCATATGAAAGACAACCCGCACTATCACATTAGGAATTTTAACCGTCTCACCGCCACTAGCAAATTTAAGGATGTTCCACATGACGCCATTAAGATGATGTTGTTTCCATACTCTTTAGATGGACCCGCAAAAATTTGGCTTGAGAAAGAACCGCCAAATTTGATTTTGACATGGGCCGATCTCGTTTCTAAGTTTGTGAACAAGTTTTTTCCACCATCTAAAACAACACATTTGAAAAATGAGATTTCACGATTTGTGCAAAGGAATAATGAAAGTTTTTCAATGGCATGGGAACGCTTTAAAGAAATGTTACATGAATGTCCACACCATGATTTTTCGGAATTACATCAAATAGATACTTTTTATAATGGGCTTAATGATCATGAACGAGATTATTTGAATGCCGCCGCGGGTGGTAATTTTTTGTGCAAGACGACAAATGAGGCTTTACAAATCATCGAGAATAGGTCTAAGGTTTATAGCCCTTGTAACACACCGAGTGTTGCCAATTTGGGTTCGTCATCATCGTCACAATCGTCTCGTAGCATTAATGCCTTACATGATGAAGCTAATGAGGAAAATCGGTTTTTTGATAGATTTGCTAATCTTATGTCCCATTGGAAAGCTCAAGAAGCTTCAAATTCCGCTTCGGTTAAAGCGGTTGCTAAGAGTTGTTTGTCGTGTGGTGGAGCTCATGATCTTTCCGAGTGCATTACCGCGGATGGTAACACTTCAAGTGCTTATGTAGCAACGGGAACTTACAACCAAAACGGTCAAGGTTCCCGCCTAAATCAAGCTCCACCAAACCAAAATGTTAATAATTATCGAAACAACAACCAAGGAAATTACCAAGGCAATTCACGCAATTACAACAAAGAGAATTATCAAAATGGGAATGGACAAATTTCTAATCAAAACCAAAACCGTGATTTTCAAAACACTACACAAGGTTTTCAAAATGCTCACACTAAAAATTTGCAAGGAGAATTTTTGGATTATCCTAAAGGAAATGATGCTAAATTTGATAACATGCAACGTGAGATGATTAGCTTAAGATCCGAGTTGAAAAACGAGCTTAAAAATGAACTTGCTAATGAACTTAAAACTCATGCAAACAAAATGGAAGGAAATGTCCAATGTCTTCAACAAAATCAACAAAAGATGGAATTAGGACAACATGAGATTAAGCAAGAGTTATTAAAAGCGGATGCTAAGCAATCAAAATTTGAGGACCGAATGGCTAAGATGTTTGAAGCAATCATGTGTAAACCCTCTTCCTCGGGTGGTCTTCCTAGTGATACCATTGCAAACTCGAAGGGAGAAATGAAGGTTATTACTACACGAAGTGGTAAAACTTTCAAGGAACCAATCTCTCGTCCAAGTACTTCTACGGAGAAGGAAATCGAGAAAGAAACCGAGGTGAAGGTCGAAAAGGAGCACATTACAATCCCATGAAGTACCGCTCAAACCACACCTACGGTTGAACCAATACCAATTGTGGAACCCGAGTTTCCAAGGCCGTTGCCTAATGACCAACCCACACCACCTTTACCCTACCCTTCGAGACGAAACAAAGAGAAATTGCAAGAACGTAACAAACAACAAATCGAGCTTTTTATAAAAATGTTTCAACAAGTGCATTTTGATGTGAGTTTAGCCGACGCCTTGTTGTATATGCCTCGTTTCGCTTCCACTTTTAAAAGTATGATGAGCGATAAGTAAAAGCTTTCAAAGCTTGCTAATTGTTATTCGGTTTATCTTAATCGCATACCGGAAAAAGTTGGTGATCCCGGAAAGTTTCTCATTCCTTGTGACATACAAGATATGAAAGAATGCCTCGCCTTAGCCTATCTTGGTGCGAGCATTAATTTGATGCCATTTTCCATTTGGAAATCGCTTTCGCTTCCGGCTCTCATTCCTTCGAACATGTCTATCGAGATGGTCGATCATTCTACGATTATGGCATGTGGAGTAGCCGAAGATGTTTTCATGAAAGTGGGGAAGTTCTACTATCCCGTTGATTTTATAGTAGTTGACATCCCCGCGGATCCTCAAGTTCCTCTAATTTTAGGTCGTTCATTTTTAGACACTTCGAGATCGCTTATCGATGTTCATGCGAGAACTATCACTTTGAGATTCAACGAAGAGGAACTTGTTATAAACGCTACTCAAAACTCGAAACCTTCTCATGTCTATGCAATCGCTACCATCAATCACATTGACATCGTTGATGTGGTTTGCGATGAGTTTTCACAAGAAGTGTTAGGTTTTTCTGATAGCTCGTGAAGTGGCAATCCCACTATTTTGGATCTGATTCTTGCTAATTCCACACCAAATCTCACTCCATTCCAAGGAGGCGATCTCACTTCAAATGAAATCGACAATGAAGATGAGGTGTTGATTAGTGATGATACTTCTATTCCACCATTTCTTTCGCCGATGGAAGTGATGAGTGTTGAACCAAAATCTTCAATCGAGGAACCACCTATCCTTGAATTGAAAGATCTTCCTTCTCACCTTGAATACACATTCTTGGAAGGTGATGACAAGTTGCCGGTTATTATTGCAAAAGGTCTTGCTAATGATGAAAAAACCGAGCTCTTGAAAGTTCTTAAGGCTCATAAAGGGGCAATTGCGTGGAAAATATCCGACATTAAGGGTATTGACCCAAAATTTTATACTCACAAGATTTTAATGGAGGAGGACTACAAACCCGCAATTCAAAGTCAAAGAAGGGTGAATTCCAAAATTCACGATGTCATTAAAAAGGAGGTCCTTAAACTCCTTGACGCGGGAATGATTTATCCTATATCCGATAGCCCATGGGTGAGCCCAATCCATTGTGTCCCTAAAAAGGGAGGAATGACCGTTGTGCCTAATGAAAACAACGAGTTAATTCCCACTCGTGTTGTGACCAGTTGGAGGGTGTGTATTGACTACCGAAAGTTAAATGACGCCACTCGTAAAGACCACTTTCCTTTGCCCTTCATGGATCAAATGTTGGAGCGACTCGCGGGAAATGAATTCTGTTGCTTTTTAGATGGGTTTTCCGGTTACTTTCAAATCCCTATCGACCCTCGTGATCAAGAGAAGACTACGTTTACGTGTCCTTATGGAACGTTCGCTTATCGTAGGATGCCTTTCGGACTTTGTAATGCACCGGGTACGTTTCAACGGTGTATGATGGCGATTTTTCACGATATGATCAAGAAGTCGATGGAAGTGTTTATGGATGACTTCTCGGTGTTTGGCAATTCGTTCACGTCATGTTTATCTAATCTCGAGCAAATGTTAAAACGTTGTGAAGAAACCAATCTTGTGCTTAATTGGGAAAATTGTCATTTTATGTGTAAACAAGGAATCGTCTTAGGACATAAGGTGTCAAAAGCGAGGATTGAGGTTGATAAAGCTAAGGTAGACGTCATCGCCAAGTTACCTCATCCCAAAACCGTTAAGGGAGTTAGGAGTTTCCTAGGCCACGCGGGCTTTTATCGTCGTTTCATCAAGGACTTTTCGAAAATCTCTCGACCCATGACACACCTTCTCGAGAAGGATGCTCCTTTTAACTTCAATGAGGATTGTGTTAGAGCTTTCGAAACTCTCAAAAGGAAACTTACCGAAGCTCCCATTCTTGTTGCTCCTAATTGGGAATTACCCTTTGAAATCATGTGCGATGCAAGTGATTATGCTATAGGGACCGTCTTAGGGCAACGTTATAACAAGCATTTCCGTCCTATCCATTATGCTTGTATGACGATGACCGAGGCTCAATTAAAGTACACCACAACGGAAAAGGAATTCCTTGCCGTGGTCTATGCTTTTGAGAAGTTACGACCTTCTCTCGTCTTGACTAAAAGCATCGTGTATACCGACCATTCGGCTATTAAGTATCTCTTAGCTAAGCAAGATGCTAAGCCAAGATTGCTTCGTTGGATGCTCCTCCTCCAAGAATTTGATGTCACCGTGCTTGACAAAAAAGGAGCCGAGAATCTAGCGGCCGACCATCTCTCTCGTCTAGAAGATCCTCACAAAGATGTTTTGGAGAACAAGGAAATCACCGAAACATTTCCTCTCGAGACTCTCGGTGTAGTGAATTCTAAAGACACCACCCCATGGTTTGCCGACATCGCAAATTACCATGCGGGCAATTTCATAATCAAGGGTATGACGACACAACAAAAACGAAAATTCTTTCGTGACATCAAGTTCTATTTTTGGGACGACCCTTATCTCTTTCGAGTTTGTGCGGATCAACTCGTTCGACGTTGTGTGTTTGGTGCCGAAGCTTCTTATATCCTTAGAGCTTGTCACGAGGGACCCACGGGTGGTCACCACGGTGCTAATCTCACGGCTAAGAAAGTGTTCGATGCCGGCTTCTTTTGGCCTTCTATCTATCGTGATGCACACGCACTTGTGAAGTCGTGTGATTCGTGCCAACCTCAAGGAAAATCGTCTCAACGTGATGAAATGCCGCAAAACATAATTCAAGTGTGTGAGATTTTCGACATATGGGGAATAGACTTTATGGGGCCGTTCCCATCGTCTCATGGCAACAAATATGTCCTCGTTGCGGTGGACTACCTTTCTAAGTGGGTGGAAGCTAAGGCTTTGCCTACTAATGATGCTCGTGTGGTAGTGAAGTTTTTGAAGCAAATATTCTCTCGGTTCGGAACCCCTCGTGCTATTATAAGCGATCGTCGAACCCATTTTTGTAATGACCAATTCGAAAAGGTTCTAAAGAAATATGGAGTTACTCATCGTCTTTCTACGGCTTATCACCCGCAAACGAGTGGGCAAGTCGAGGTTTCGAACCGAGCTTTGAAGAGGATTTTAGAGAGGTCAATTGGAGAAAACCGTGCTTCATGGTCCGACAAACTCGATGACGCTTTATGGGACTTTAGGACCGCTTATAAGACACATATCGGTTGCACTCCTTATAAGTTAGTCTATGGGAAGAATTGTCATTTGCCCATTGAGTTGGAGCACAAGGCATATTGGGCCCTTAAGCATGCAAACTTTGACTTGAAGACCGCGGGAGATCACCGGAAAATACAATTGAATGATATGGATGAATTAAGAGATAATGCTTATGAAAATTCATTAATTTTTAAATAAAATACTAAAAAGTTTCATGATTCAAAGATTAGAAACCGGGTTTTTAACGTTGGTGATCAAGTGTTGCTTTTTAACTCTCGTCTTAAGATATTTTCCGGGAAATTGAAATCTCGTTGGTCGGGTCCGTTCACCATTACACAAGTGTTTCCATATGGGACCATTGAGCTAGCTCAAGATGATGGTCCTAATTTCAAGGTGAATGGACATAGGCTTAAGCACTACTTTGGTGGGGAAATTTCTTCAATGGTTGCCCTCGACCAAGTCACCTTCCCCAATGATAATTAGCATTGAGGGGATCGAGTCGAGCTCATGACTCGATAATAAAAAACGAGGTGCCTCGTGGGGGAGATCCCATGCTTATCCTTTATGCTTACTATTCACTAATAAGGGGACTTGTACCCTTTCAACTCGTTGTCTCGTGGTTGTTTGTGATTGTGTTATCTAGATCATCATCATCATCTACGATTGAAGACTCTCATGTTCGTTTACGTGAGCCTCCATCGTTTGCTTGAAGAAGTTTTTCACGAATCCATGACATATCCTTTATTGTTCTAACAATTATCTTTTAGCATACTTAATAAACGACTTTAGATATATTGTTGATCACCCTTTCTATGCTAGATCCTAAGCATTCGAGTCTTCGTCTCTAGTATGGGGGTGCTCCACCCTTAGACTCGAAACATTGAGGACAATGTTTACTTTTAGTATGGGGGGGTGAATAGATACTTGCTTTGATACGCCCTCATGCTTTCCAATTTTCAATGTTTTGTTTTGGTTGCTAATAAGGCTAAAAATGGCCAAATTTTAAAAATTTTCTTAGTTTTCATAAGTGTTTTTTAAGACACGAATGTATATATTCCGATGGGTAGAATAAGAGTCAATTTTTGACTTGATGGGCATTTGGAGCCATTTACATTCCTTAACCCGCTCAATTCAAGTTTTGCTAGACTTTTATATAGGGAGCTTTAAAACGTGAAAGTCTTAACTCATACGGGTTAAGAACAAGAACTTTTCGCAAGTTCCTATAATTGATCCTAGAAAGTCACTTATCAAGGGAACTTTAAAATGCATTCTCTAAACTTGAAAAAGTCCAAGAAAGTGCAAGATCCTATAGGTGGCTTGAAAACCCAAAACTTTGATTTGATATAGTCTTAATGAAAGCTAATCCAAATTTGGCTTAATTATGACTTGCATGGTTAAGTATTCACGAGTCTCTTTAATTAGAAGTCTTTATATAGTGAAGAACGAGAGATGATAGAGTTAGACAAGTGATCATGCTAAACGTAGAACATGAAAGTCTTCTTTCAAAAACTCATATGTTTTTAATTGTGGCTTTTTCTTCCTATAAGATCAATGCATTAGGAATAAATCATAATTGCAATAAGTAAGGTCGTACGATTTGAAAGGTTACTTAGCTTCTAGCGCAAGATCGTTTAAAAGTTGCTCGGGGTTGAATAGAGTTCATAGCCAAGGCATAACTTATTGAAGCGGGACGCGAAGATTGGCGATCATCCAAAAAGGCCCTAACAAGGCATGAGGAGCTCTCTTTTTGCTAAAGATCCAAAGATGATGTGAAGTATCATTATTCCTAAATCAATATGAAGGATCGAGACACACGACGAAAAGCAATTACTCCCCTAAAGATCATGGAGAAAGTCTATCCAAAAAGACCCTAACAAGGTATGAGGATAAAATATATCCAAGACCGAAAAGGAGGCGGATCGTTGTATATCAAAATCCAACGTAAAGATTGAAGAAAAATGATGAAGTCGTGGTCCAATATGAAGAATCTCTCAAAAACGTCAAGTGAAGAAATTCCAAATATGTGAAGAGAAGACCATAATTTCAAGAACGTCTTCCCAAGATTTGAAGTATGAAGTACATGCCAAATATCGGTCCGAGAAAGGTCTCAAATCGTGAAACGAGTTATGCCAAGATATGAACTTAAGGAGATACACGAGAAGCCGTTTTAAAAGATTTTGTCCTTCGGCTAACTATTGATCAAATCGTGCTACTTTGCTTTCGGACTAATAACTACTCAAATAAGTCAATATAAATCACTTGTGATCCATGACAAATAGATAAAAAATGCTAGTAACCTATTTCCTTTTATAATAACTAGGATTGCGGGGAGAGAAAGTATTACACAATTTGGACGTATGAGTAGTGTTAGCATTGTGACGTGTACCAACAATGATCTTGTTTTTGCACTTAGCGTGGAATGTATGACAATCAAGGATGACGAAGTTTACTCTAAGGGACATTTACTTGTTTCTATTCTTTGACCCTAAAAGTCACTTTCGTGATGAAAATCATATGTTATGTCTCTACACATCTTCGTAGTATGTTGCAAGTCTTTTACTTTTCAATAAAGGTTAATAAAATTGAACTTTGGTGATGCTTAGATACCTTATTCTAGCATTGCGTGAGGGCACAGCAATGGCTTAGTATGGGGGAGTGATGAGATGGCATTTATACATGATCTCATCGTTCTTTTCGGGCTTTAAATGCATTAAAATGTCATAATATACCATATATATGCTTGTGTTTGTTTACTTGTGTATTTTAGGTATGGATATCGTGAAAAAGACAAAAGATCACAAGATACAAGGAAAAACGGACACGAGAAACGAAGCCGTACAAAGAACCGGGCCCTAATTCATGGAATATTCAACATTTATCCTTGAAGACTTAAAGATGTGCAAGTTTGATCCTCATTTATTGAAGAAATGACACTTAAAACCCTTGTATGTTGATAATTACAAGTTTGGTCCCTTAAGTTTGTCAAAATTACACAAAAGGTCCTTCTACTTTGAAGAAATGGCAAGATTAGTCCCTCAACAAATCCAAATTGCCAACAATGGTCCCTCATGAGGTTAAAGTTGCATTGAAGACCTTTGGAGATCAACATTGTCCAAAATCAGCCCTTGAAATATCTCAAAATGCCAAAAACAACCCTTGTAAACCTTTTTCCAAAAGTTTGTGCCAAAACTGCCAAGTTGTGAAAGATGAAAACAAAGGGAATACGTTTTATTTGCAAAATAAACTTGTTATACAACTTTTCCCAAAACCAAAGGACCAAAAGTGACAAGCTGAAAGTTTAAATCCCTAAACATGCGGGAAACACTTACTGTTGGGATTTTTACCAGTCAAGAACAAGTTTTTACCCAGGATCAAAAAGGAGTAAAACAAAAGGGGAAAACAAAATTGGTTACAACCATGTGTGATTCACATCACCTCAATCACATCCCACACCTTAAACCTCAAATCCCACTACCAGAATGATACCCCCATCCCCACTCACAATACGACACTTGGCATTTGATCCTGACTTGGCAAAATCAAGGGCTGCAAATCATTACTTGGTCCCTAAGCACTCAACAAACGTCCAGGATTCAACCAAAACAGCTGGCAACACACCTAGAAGGTTCTGCAAGGATAGAATAGGAATTTCAGTTGCTAGGGTTTGTGAATAGTGTTTAGCCAGGCATTTGCCTATAAAAGGAGACCTCAACATGTGAGAGTCCCTTTATTCCAGTTTTAGGCTATTATCTTTGTAATTCCTTTTTAAGTTTAAATAAAATTTGAATTTCTGAAAGTTTGAATTCTCTTTTTGATTTGATTAAAAGTTGGTGTTTGAGTAGCCTAATTCTGAGTTCCATTTGATTGATTAGACCTTCCTTAACCTTGTGGTTAAGGCACGTCTAGGTTTGAAAGGTTTTCAAGGTTAAAAGGCCTTGAAATCCTAGGTTCTGTTTTGGCTTATTTTGTGTACTAACCCTTGGCCATAAGCTATAAGCTCTTGCAAGCTTGTTGACACCAAGCTTGTGAAGGGATTAGAGCCCTTGGTTGAGTTGTTTGCTACTTGTGTTGAAGACATCAAGGCCTTGAGGTTCTACTTTGAACCATCAACCAAGGCAGTTTGCATCTCCTTTGTTGAAGTACCTTGGTCTTGTTCTAGTTGTTGAACAAGGTCCAAGGAGCATAGCTGGCCTTCCTAGGATGTTGTGGAAGGCAGGTATAATCCCTTGTTAAGATTCCTCTCAAAATTTCATGTTTATGACTGTTTTTTATTTGGTGCTTTGATTTTGAGTATTTGTGTTTGTGCTGGTGATTTTTGAGTTTGATTGTGTTAGTTGCTACCTAGTAAGTGTTTTTGATCATTAAAATCAGTAGGTTATTAGTTAAAATTACAAGTTTCTTTGTTAAGTGGTAGATTAAGGAGTGTTTGGGTCTACTGCATGATTTGGATTTATGGTTTGCTAAGTGCTTGTATTGTGATTGCAAGTGTTGGTATCTGTTTGTTAGGTGCTATTGTTCATCTGTTTGCAGGTTTTGAGGGTTTGAACACATAGATTCATAGATTGGCTATAAAATCTTAAATACTTGGTAAAATTGGCTAGGATTTTGAGGACACCTAGATCTAAGCATAGGCTAGGTCTAACAAGTGCTAAACCTTAGTTAATCACACCAGGGAAGAAGGATTTGAGGCTTGAAATTGGATCAAGTGTCAAATAGATCAGCAAAACTTGTCTGCATATTGTTCATTGTTCATCAGAAACTTTTTATGCTTTGATCTTGTTGTTTACTTTGATTTAGTGTTTCATTCTTGTTGCTTTGTGTTTATTCTTAGTTTATATAGCTTGTGTATGCATCCTGTTAAGTTTGGTTGGCTTATTCAATCTAAATATGCTTATTAAGTGCTTAACTACTTATTTCCATATCTGGGCTATATCTGGTGACTGTTTGGCTTATTGTGGCTTATTGTGTGAACCAAATTGTGATTTTCTTGTTGCTATTGACTCCTTGTGATTCACTGATCACAAGGGTGCCTTTGTTTCCAATTGAATCCAACCAGAACTCTCAAATAAGCTTGGTCAAATAGTCAAAGCAATGGGAACTCCTTTCCCCTGCTAGTTGCCACTGATAGTGTAAAACTGGTGTCAGCTTATCAATAAGCTATAATAGCTTATTTTAACCAGCAACAACTTTGTTTTTGTAATAGGTGCTCATTATTTGACCCATTTGTTCATACTGGAGCATTTGGTGGGTTGACTTTAGGGTTTGACTAGAAAACCAACTTCATTGACTTTTTCATAAGTTCATTTGTGCTTATTCTGGCTTATTGGTTGTGTGTATTGGATTTTTGTTGATTGATTTGGCTTATTGAGTCCATTTGTGATCTTTTGCAAGTTGAATCAAGTCCTGAGGTGCCTTATTTCTCAAACCCGACTATTTTGTCATTTTGTGAAATAATTCTTTGCTTATTTCTGGCTTATTAAGTGAGCTTTTTCAAAATTTCTTTTTACAGATCTCATAAGCATCCCAAAAGAAGGTTGTGTGTCAAATTAGAGCTTATGGCATTGGCTTATTGCTTAATGGGCTGAAAAGCCCAATAAGAATAAGCTGTGTGTTTAATAAGCTGTGATAAGCTCATATTCAGCTTTTGGTCCTTTAGAGTTTTGTTCATAGAATTGAATTTTGAGTCAGATAGGGCTTTTCCAAGTCAATTGGGCCAAGTTTGACTTTTTGGGCCCAAAATCCCAATTGTGTTGACTGTTTTTGGTTTTGGCCCATTTGAGGGCCCAATAGGGGTATTTTGGTAATTTCACTTTGATTTTCTGATTACTTAGGTTAAAATAAACTAGTTTGCAAGTTTTTAGAATTTTTTATAATTTTTGGATTTTTAATATTATTTTATTATTATTTTATTATTATTTTTAAAATTTCACTTTTTCCAACTTTTTACATTTTTCTCAGGTTTAATACATTAAACTAGGAATTTAGCAACTTTTAGAATAATTTTATCACTTTTAGATTATTTTTATAATTATTTTAAGTTTTAATAGTTTTTAAATCATTTTAAATAGTTTTTATTAGTTTAAAAATTTCTAAAAATAGTTTTTAATCTTTTTAGGTCATTTTTGAGGTTTACCAATTGAAAAATCTTTATTTAGGCTTTTTGATAATTTATTTGATTTTTAGGGCTTTAATTAGCATTTAAAAATTGAATATTTAATTATTTAAAAGGTTTGAAAAAGTTTTGATCATTAGTAAACTCTTAGTTTATTTATTTTGATTTTTGGTGAATTCTTGGTAATTTTTAGAATTAATTTTTATTTTTGTGAATTTTAAGGTTCTACGTTTTAACTTTCTAGTAGTATTAATTTTTTATTTTTACGTCTTCGTCATCTTCTTTTCTCATCCCCTTCAAAACCAATCATTAATCACAAACATTTAACAAGTTTTTCACACACATATACCTCCTTTGGAAACGAACTTTGAATTCATAAGGGTCATTAACACTTGATTTTTTCCTAAAGTCATTTGTTCAATACTTACCGCTTTTACGCACCTTTTCCTAAAGGTCGTATTTTACCACAATCAAGCATTCATAAATTTGGTGAATCATGTGTGTAGGCTGTAATTTGATAAATTCATGCTTGTGATCATTAAGGACCATCTGTTTGTTTCTAAGAATAAGAAGGAGTTAGTAATCATTTGTAGACTGCCCAGAATTTGCCGAGCAATGAAAACATGTACCTTGAGTATTTAACATGTGATTTAAAGCTTGATCCTTTACATTATTTGATCGTGTGATTAATGGTAATGGAATCTATATTGACTTTTCAAAGATTAGATCCATTAAGGCTTTGGGTTGTACAAAAAAAGGAAGTGCAAAAGTGTTTTGACAAATATTTATCAAAGTATTTTTAAGAAATTATTCCCTTCTACTCAAATCATTTAACTAAATTCCCTTAGGAGTAAATGTTTATGTATACCTCAAGACAACCTAGGAGGAATTAAGGAAACCATTTAAACCATGACTTGGAATTTGGAACGGCAATTTTTGCTTTTCACCTAAGAAAATTTTGACCAAAGTTTAAGCAAAGATTTTTCGATCATTTATAGACCTTATTAATTATTTTTGATAAGTTAACAAATATCGTGTTATTTAAATTCAAATTTATTTTGAACATTTTCCTATAATTGGACGAACTGAGAAATTTAAAAAAATTTACGTTTACGTTATATAAAAATTAAATATTTATCAACGCTTTAAACGTCGGACTGGGCAAAACTGATAAAAATAATAGTTGAGACGAAACTAAAACTTAGAAAATATGAAGAAACAATTTTTAATGAATACGGTCATACTATTTATTTCATCGGGCAAGGTGAATGTAGTTGCTGACACATTATGTAGAAAGGATAAAGGACCAATTAAGAAGTGTTCCTTAGTATTTACCATACACAATAATTTGCCTGCGCAAATTAGAAATAACTGATGCTTATAAGAAGGATATTATAGATAATAAAAGGGGTTAGTGGCTAATGTGAACCATTAGAAATGAGAGCCGATGGCGTTAAATGTTTAAAAGGCCGCTTGTGGTTGCCTAAATATGGAGGATTTTGAGATTTAGTCATGTTGGAATCTCATAAGGTTAAGTATTATATTCATGCCATTTCTGATTAAATGTATCTTATTTGAAGAAGTTGTACTGATGGCAAATTATGAAGGCAGACATCGCCTCATACATTGGTAAACATCTAACTATTGCAAAGGACAAGGCTGAACGCCAAATCCATAAGGATTGCTTCTACAGCTTATTATTCCTGTTTGGAAATAGGATAGAACCACCATAGATTCTTATGATAAAACTTCCAAGGTTATCATCTGGATTTGATTCGATTTGAGTCATCGTCGACAGACTGGCCAAATCTGCTAATATTATTCCTGTTAATGATAGATTCTCGATGAAGAAATTGACTCTTTTGTATTTAAACGAGTTGTGTAAGCATGGTGTGCCTGTATCGATCATCTCTATCAAGATCCTCGCTTCGCATCGAACTTCTAGAGATTTCCTCAGAAGTCATTCGGAACGAATCTTGATGAGAGTACTGTTTACCACCCCAATCGAAGGGACAAGGTAAAGTAACGATACAAACACTAGAAGTCTTGTTTTATGTTTGAATGATTGACCTTTGGTAACGAACGAGATAATCGTTTTCCTTTGGAGAGATTATCCTTGATAATTATCGTATTAGGATCGACATCAAATCTTGTGAGGATCTATATAAAGAGCATCTGTAGGCAGGAGTTGGGACGAAGATACCCGACATACAACCATTGTGATTTGGACATATCTTTTAGGTTTAAGGTTTCCTATGACAACAAACCTAACCTTACAAGATAGACGACCCGTGAAACCTGAAATGATTGTTTAAAATTTGGATCTGACTAATGACTGCCAGTAGTGGGCAAGAGGTTATGTGAATATGAATTGTAGATCTTGAATTGTAGGATGGGTAGCGAAGTTATGCCAAAAAAATTCACCATGGAAAGATGAATGAATGATCTGAAGGATCATGGGAAATAAGTTCCCGTTGTATTGGACCATTGAGATAATATAAAAAGTTGGTTTGAAAGGCATATAAGCTGGATCTACCCTAGGACTTTAAGGGATGCGTGCATTATGTTTCGTATATCGAACTTGATAAAATGTCTATCAAGTGAAAATCTGATTATTTCTTAATGAAGTTTGGATGGCAAAACGTTGCATTCATCAGAAACCCGTGAACATCATGGATAGAGAAAGTAAGTCAACTTAAGCCTGATCGTATTCCCGTAGTTATGCTTGATGAAAATCGCGTATTATAACGAATTACACTTGAGAGAGAAGACCGAATATAGAGGAAATACCCACATGGCTTTAACTCTATAAGAAGCGAGTAGTAAGATAAATCGATCTTTGAGGACAAAGATCCTCTTTAGGGGTAACTGCTGTGACGATCCGTCAATTTATGGTCGATATTTTATTCTCAATTATTATTTAAAACCATTAGTTTAATGTTATATTATGAAATCACTCATTTTTGGGAAGAAATTTGGGTTTACATCTTAAAGTAGCATCGACTACGTCTAAACGGAGGACTCTACGTTACGTGCTTACGTTTACATACACCGTTTTTGGTGACAGTCCGACATTTCAGGAAATAAATTTATTCTTGAATATTATATTGGAATTTTAATTTGTGTTGGTTCATAAACTCACAAATTTACGGGTTCAAATTAGGGCTTACGTGCATAATTTAACGTCCTTTACCACTAAACCGGAAACCTTAGGTTTATGTATTTATGTTTTTGAACTCTGTTTTTATGAGACAATTTTTATTAGATTCGTTTTGTGCCGTTGATTCATAATTTATAAAAATGTTTTTCGTAAAACGATCCGAGGGCAAGCAAATCGAGGAAACTAGAATCGAGGAGTACCCGTAAATTAGTGGGGATGAGACAAGATAACTCTTGCCCCACCCCCACAATGGGGCGGCCAAATCATAGCCAACACACTTGATATGTGTCAAGTTAAGACGATAACTAATGACACTTGTCCTTAGTTACACATCAAAACCATTCACACAACAAAACCACTAACATAAACCAACTATCCTCATTTCTTACATGCAACAACTCCAACTCTCTCTCTCTCTCTCTCTCTCACTTGGCCATCCACTCATCACCATAAACCACCCCATTTAATCAAAATTTATCCAAGAATCTTGTGTTAAAATTGCACAAGATGAAAGACTTTTGAAGTCTTGTTGATTGGAGGTGATACTAACATCTACAAAGGAGTTTCCTTAGAGTCTAGGGATGATTTTTCACAAGGTGTTCATATAGTTGGGTGATCTTGAAGGTGGTCTTGGTTTATCACAAGATTAATCATCAAAAACCAAGCCTTGTTCTTAACTTTCACTATCTTGGTTGGTAACAAGATTATTTCTTCCATTACCTTGTTATTTTATAAATGTAATTTTTTATTTTCTTTCTAAATGTATATGTATATAATGATAAATGATGATCAAAGTATTATGTGAGGATCTTTTATTGATAAATTTGTTTAAAATGATTAAAATCTACATGTGAAGATGTTAAAATCATGACTAAATTTATAGGCTGTATAAAACAGTAAAGAACCATATGATAACTTGATAAAATGACTTGGATTATTGAATATACAGTAAGGTATATGATGTTTACATATGTGAGAGTTGACTACTCAATGGAATCCATAAAATTAGCAAGATATGATCAAAACATTATTAAGGTTCAAATCTGTATAGTCTGTTTTGGACGAATTATTAGGGACACTTAGAAGATGAATGAGCAGTAGCTCAGGAGTTAATTGTAGCACATATTATGAAGTTTGTGCTGCCCAAAATTGAGCTTCTATCTCCTTTTATACAGCCATCTCATTAAGCAAGATTTAACCATTTTTACATGTGGTTTTTCCATCTTTTTACCCATGTTTATCAAATCTATCAACACCAAATCCCCACATAATATTTTTAATCATCATTCATCATCATATACATATACATAAATAAAGAAAATACAAGATTACATAATCAAAATAACAAGAGGATAGGAAGAACAATCTCTATACCACCAAGGTTGTGTAGTTTATGATCAAGGCTTGGATTTTGATGGAAGAACTTGTGATAGATCAACACCAACTTTGAAGATCACCAATATTTGTAAACTTCTTGTAGAAATCAGCCCTTGAACATCACCAAATCTTCTCCTTGGATGTTAAAATCACCACCAATCAATAGAGCTTGAAAAGGGCTTCATCATATGTGTGAATAACATATGATTTCATGATTAAATTTGATCAAATGAGGGTGTTTTAGGGTGATGGTGGATGAATTTTTGAGAGAGAGGGAGGAGAGTATGAGTGGTTTGCATGTATGTGTTTGTGTGTAAATGGTTTGGATGAAAAGTGGTTTTGTGTTGGTGTAGCTTACTTTGTAAGCTTGAATGGACAAGTGTCCTAGTGTTTTTGTGAAATGTTGACACACCTCAAGTGTCTTAGCCAAGTCTTGGCGTCCCATTGTGGGGGTGGGGCAAGATTTATCTTGTCTCATCCCCATTATTTTATGGGTACTCCTCGATTCTAGTTTCCTCGATTTGCGTGCCCTCGGGTCGTTTTACGAAAAACGTTTTTATAAATTATGAATCAACGACACAAAACAAATCTAATAAAAATTGTCTCATCAAAAACGGAGTTCAAAACGTAAATACGTAATCCTAAGGTTTCCGGTTTAGTCATAAAGGACGTTAAATTATAATCGTAATTCGTAATCTCTTCTCGTAAATTTGTGAGTTTATGAACCAACACAAATTTAAAGTTCCAAAATAATATTCACGGATAAATTTATTTCCTGAAATGTCGGACTGTCACCAAAACGGTGTATGTAAACGTAAGCACGTAACGTAGAATCCTCCGGTTTAGACGTAGTCGATGCTACTTCAAGACGTAAATCCAGATTTCTTCCCAAAAATAAGTGAGTTCATAATATAACATTAAAATAATGATTTTAAATAATATTTGAGAATAAAATATAAACCATAAATTGACGGATTGTCACAGCATTTACCCCTAAGCAGGATCTTTGTCCTCAAAGATTATCTTATCTTACTACTCGCTTCTTATAGAGTTAAAGCTATGTGGGTATGTCCTCCACATTCGGTCTTTTCTCACAAGTTTAATTGATTACAATACGTGAGTTTCATCAAACATAACTACGGGAATAAGATCATGCTTAATGTTGACTTACTTTCTCTATCCATGATGTTCACGGGTTTTTGATGAATGCAACTTTTCACCGATCTAAACTTCATCGAGAAGTGATCATATTCTCACTTGATAGACATTTTATCAAGTTCGATATACGAAGCATAATTCACGCAGCTCTTGAAGTCCTAGGGTAGATCCAGCTTATATGCCTTTCAAACCAGTCTTTTACATCATCTCAATGGTCCCATACAACGGGGACTTATATCCCATGATCTTTTAGATCATCTATTCATTTTTCCATGGTTAAAATTTTTGGCATAACTTCGCTACCCATCTGGCACTTGAAGATCTACATTTCATATTCACATAATCTCCTGCCCACTACCGGCAGTCAATAATCAAATCCTAATTTCAACAATTATTTCAGGTCTCGCGGGTCGAGTATTTTGTAAGGTTAGGTTCGCCATCATAGGAAACCTTAAACCTAAAAGACATGTCCAACTCACAATGGGTGTATGTCGGGTGTCTTCATCCCAACTCCCGCTTACAGATGCTCTAATATATATCCTCACAAGATTCGATCTTGATCCTAATACGATAACTATCAATGATAATCTCTCCAAAGGAAAACGATTTTACAGTTTATTACCAAAGGTCAATCATTCAAACATAAAACAACACATATAATATTTTGTATCGTTACTTTACCTCGTCCCTTCGATTGGGGTGGTACACAGTACTCTCATCAAGATTCGTTCTCAATGTCTTCTGAGCAAATCTCTATAAATTCGATGCGAAGCGAGGATCTTGATAGAGATGATCGATACACGCATACTATGTTTACATAAATCCTTTAAATACAAAGAGTTAATTTCTTCATTGAGAATCTATCATTAACAGGAATGATATTAGCAGATTTGGTCAGTCTGTCGACGGTGACCCAAATCGAATCAAATTCAGATGATGACCTTTGCAATAGTTAGACGTTTACTAATGTATGAGGCGATGTCTGCCTTCATAATTTGCCATCAGTACAACTTCTTCGGATAAAGATACATTTAGTCAGAAATGACATGAATAGAATACTTATACTTACGAGATTCCAACATGACTACATCTCAAAATCTCCATATTTAGGCAACCACAAGTGGCCTTTTATACATTTAACGCCATCGGCTCCTCAATTTGGATGGTTCACATTAGCCGCGAACCCCTTTTTATTATCTATATTATCCTTTTTACAATCATTGTTTATTTTTATATTGTTCGACAATTTATTTTGCACCTTCATTATTAAGGAACATGTCCTAATTGGTTCTTTATCTTTTCTACATAGTGTGTCAGTAATTATATTCACCTTCCTCGATGAAATAAATATCATGACTGTATTTATTCAGAAATTATTCCTTCATATTTTCTAAGTCTTAGTTCTATCTCAACTATTATTTTTATCAGTTTTGCTTGATCCGACGTTTTAAAGCGTCGATAATTATTACACGTAAATTAACAATAAATATTAAGTTTTTATGAAACGTAAACGTTAAAAGTTTAAATTTTCTTAGTTCGACCAATTATAATAAAATGTTCAAAACAAATTTGAATTTAATTAACACGATTTTTGCTGATTTATCTAAAATAATTAATAAGATTCGTAAATGTTTGAAAAATATTTGGTTATACTTTGGTCAAAATTTTCTTAGTTGAAAAGCAAAAAGTGTCGTTTCAAATTTCAAGTCATGGTTTAAATGGTTTCCTAAATCCCTCTTAGGTTGTCTTCAGGTATACACGAACATTTACCCCTAAACAGGAGTTTAGTTAAATGTTCTGGGTATAAGGGAATAATCCCTCAAAAGTTCTTTTCGATAAAACATTTGTCAAAACACATTTGCACTTTCTTTTTGGTAAAACCCAAAGTCTTAAATGACTTCTAATTTTTGAAGAGTCAATATATTCCATTTTCTATTGATCACACGGTCAAATAATGTAAAGGATTAAGCCTTAAATCACATGTTAAATATTCAAGGTACAGGTTTTCATTTCTCAGCCATCTAAGGGCAATCTATAAATGATTATTAACTCATTCTTATACTTATAAACAAACAAATGGTCCTTAATGATCACAAGCATGAAGTTATCAAATTACAGCCTACACACGTGATTCACCAATTTATGAATGCTACATGTGCATTGATCCATCGAAACAACATAACATGAAACTCATAATGTTCATCATGAGTTCTGGATGTAGTGATTGGAATAGATAATCTTATTTGCGGACATGAAGTTGATGATAACCATGCCGTGGATCAAATCTTTAGAACATACGCTAGAACCTTGTAAATGATCGAACAATCTATCATCTTGGGTAGTGGATATAGATTTTAATCGTCAATTTACTTAGTTCACGGTAATTCAACAAATAAATATAAGGAATGATAACACCATAACTCTTCATAATGACGAGCTCGGTAGAATAAAAGCTTTCCCCGACAACTCTTTCAGTCGTACGATAACACTTTCGATTTAGATGGTGCTGAAGTACAGTGCACATGTCATAGGTGCATCACCGGGAATATAATCAATACCAAATTCAACTTGCCTTAATGACGAAAGTCTAGGTAATTCACCAACAAATACCTCTTAAAATTTCAGATAACGGAAACATCTTTTAATATATTTACTTTAAGTTCGTTCTAGATTATAATATCTATGACTAATTCACAACCATTCACGGTATAATTTCAAGTCTAAATGCAGGATATAATCATCCATCAAGAATTATTTAGATCACTTTTGATAATCAACATCTTATCTTTTAGGGGAATTCTACCCGAGTTCCCATCAATTAAGACAATGTCGTCATGTCATAATGAATCAATCCATTTTACTGGCACTATCAACTTTTCAGTTTTATTGTCGTCGATAAGATGTGAACTTATCAAAAGACTAATAATAACTCATTATCCTTCACAATTCAAGGATATCTGGAGACATAACTAACCTTAAAAGAGTAAGGTCAACGCATAAACTACGCGAGAGAAATTCAAATCAGATACAGACGAAAACATTTAACGAATATGAATATATCCCATGTTTTCATAATTTGAGTACGCATTCGAAAGCTCCTCGGATCGTTACCCAGGTTATTCAAATGAAATCTAATTAAAAGAAATGATACGAACGTTGATACATCCAGTCTGGTATCAACACTCGGTAATCAAATACTTTTTCAAAGAATCTCATCACGGGAGAAATAGGACAAGAAGGGGATATCAATTGTCAATTAAGACAATTTCCATAGATGATTAAATTGGACTCAGAAGAATAATTGGTACGGGCACATATGTAGGTGTCCCTAACACTATGTCCCTATTTTTCACTTCTTGCAGATCTCATAAAATTTAATCTTTCACAATCTTTAAAGAAAATGTAGTGTTTATTTATCAATTTTATGATGACTACTAATCAGCCTTGCATGGTCCATTCCAAATTATACGTAGGCGTGCAACTATATACAATTTCAAGATTAACGATGCAATACTCAGTTCGTCAAAATTTTATCATCATGTTTATATTAATAACATTTTCATGCTTAATTCTTAAATAAGAATCAAAAATAAATTTACAAAGATTTTCTTTGTTATGAAAACAATTAAGTTTTTCCAAGGTGTTTTATAAACAACTTCATTTCGATAACGATCACTTATAAATCTCACTTTGAATAATCCTTATAGTGATGAAAATTCAATTTTTCTCAAGGGATACTATTTTATCTTATAAAAACAATGAGTGATCTGCAAAAGAGTGATGAAAAGTTGTTCACCAATAACTAACTACAATATGATAGGAAATGAGCTTTAGCCAAATAATCATGAGGTTCATGATCTTAATGGCACTAAAAAAGAATAATCCACAACGTAACTCAAACCGAGATGAGCACTTGTTCAATGGTTGCATCACTAATTCGAGCATTAGGATGAAGCAATAAAAGATACATAACATCGATACATGTAGAATTTAGCAATCAAAGTTAGTCTTTTCATTAATCACAAACAAGTCAAAATTGTACCGTAACACATTACGTGTCACTATGTCATACAATTCTAAGAACTCATCCCACCAACTGATGTCTCAGTTAAGTTAGGGATTTTTAGAAGATACCACAATGAATACTAATCTACAATAGTCATTAGGTGTTCCACATGTCCCAGAAGATCCATCGATCCCGATTCAGAAGAAGATTTCTTGAATTTATTTCATGGACACTGGGCATCCTCATTATTGGACAATGGCCTAGGAACAACCCTTAACACGAATCAACAATCAATTGAAACCTTATAATTCAATCACAGGACTTAACGACTTCCTCTTAACAATCTCATATTCCATACGGGTTAAAATTTACTTTATTCAAGTTTCAACCAAATTATACTCAATGCGATATTCTACCTAATTCTCCAACACTTTCATCCTTATTCTTAGACCTTCAAAGTCCAATAAAAGCTCGATATGAACAAAACTTAATTTCCAATCCTATAGCTCCTTCATCAATAGTTATCAAATGAGTCACTAGTATGAAATGACTCTCACATTCAATTAGACTTCTCAGAAAGGTACTAGTGGCATGAGGCTTTTGGGTAATGGTTCCAATAACAGCCTCAAGTGCAACATTCACCCTTTCGATTTCAATTTAAGAACTGGATGACAACGAATTAGATGACATCTTTCTAGGTGGTAACGTTTTGTCAAACTCCACTCTATAAGGAAAGATCATCATGACATCGATATCAGTTTTAATCTCGCCAATTCTTCTTCAATATCACAATCAACTAATATCTACATTTCTACGAATATCAACCATTTTGTTGGGATCATAAATATCCACAACTTGGTATAGATCTAGAATGGCTAGAATTCCTACAGAAATAGCTTCGATTGATTTACTAGGGGAGTTAGGGTTCCTTGTGACAATCTACGTCGTATAAATACCTCGTATACATATTGAAATAATCATCAAACAATCATGTAATCAAATTACATCATATATATATATATATAATCCAAGTTATATATATTAAAATAACACTTCTCAGTCTGGCCTTGTCGGTAATTCGGGAATTCTTCGACACCGTTATAGTCAAAATATTTTTAGACATTTTGAAAAAACATGTTTATAGATAAAAGATTTTGAAATGTTTTATTCAAAACCTTGGTTTTAAAAATCTTTCGTTCTCTATAACGAGAGCTCTGGTACCAAACTGTAACACCCCCAAATTTATACAATTCAATACAGCGGAAGACTCGTTGGTGTTACGGGATAGCACATTACTCACATCATAGAAAACGCTAAACGATCGCGTCGTTTAATAATAAAGCATTTCCATTCATAAATATCAGATTTACATAGGTCCCAAGTCATATTATTTCATACAAAGTTTTACAAAGCATTTGAATGGAAATTATTGTTTAAATGCGGGCCATGAATTCTTGTCGTCTTCCCGAGAATTACCTTCAAGTACCTGAGATAAAACATGTTAAAAGAAAAGGTCAGCGAAAACGCCGAGTGAATTCATAGAGTCTAATGAAATCCATCAATATAACATCGGTATAAAATTATTACCGAAAATCATTTTGTACCAATCTTTGTTATAGGCCATAAAATAGCCAAAGTCATTTTATACAAAACCTTATCAAAAATTATAATATAGGCTTTTGCCTTCAAAATCATTATACGAACCATTGTCGTTAAAAACATCATACAATACGTTTTATAACATTGTATAGAGTTAAATAAAACCGTTATATGAATATGGTTATGAAAAACCAAAACACGAACATAAAATCAATAATAAGACCCCGTATTGCTAGTCAGGCAATTCATTGTAATTAAGTGCGTATAGCAGTATTTCGTTAATTGGATTATTATAAGCCGCATGAAATTGTTACCTTACTACAACAAACAACGGGTAGCTAACCCGACAATCATTTGCCCATCTAAAACAGCGTGTCGTCACAATAATCACGCTTATAGAAATCTTCTCATACATAAATTCGCTTACCAATCAATGTGGCACGACGGGGATCAACCGTCAAGGCACGAACTGGGGTGATCGTCCCCAAATAGTACTATTATATGCACAAGCGTCTACCAAATCCCGGTAGTTCACAATTCATGCTAATGGGACTTTTAGTGAAATAACCTAACTTTAATAATCCATTTCATTTCGTCTATCGGGTTATTTAATCATTCATCGGGTCATACAATCATTTGGGTCCAAATAAATAAACAGACAATCCGGACAAATGGTGTCCTATTTTATCAAAATTAACATGTTATTTCCCTCGCGGGTTTCTAAAACATTTCATAAAAACATTTAAAAGAGTGCGAGGCTATGAACTCACGTTGATGTGGGAAGGCGGTTATCGGCGACTTGGATGTATGGTACGTGCTTCAATCACGGAAACCTAGATAAATAATACTCGTCTTAGACTCTTGTCCAATGACTTTATAAAAATAACAATTATATATACATATGATGATGATCAAGTGGGATTGTACATTTTTACTCATTCATTATAGTGTTTATGTGTTGGTAACATTTTTTTATACTAGTTTTACTTATTTACATGTTTTAGGCCCAATAAGCCTATTACAAGTCCAATACTTTATATTAGTCCATTTTACACCTTTATTATAAGTATTATACTTTTCATGTTGGGCCCAAGTGGGTTAAGCCCAATAAGTAAATTTATAAGTGTTTTACTAAATAGTCGGGTTTATAGTCCAATAAGGCTACTTTGGCCCGTTAATGTCTATATGTTGTAAAGTTCGGGTTTATCGGTTTTTACTTGTTATATAAGTTCATATATCAGTATGTGAGTGTATAAAAGTTTATATTAGACGGGTCCGACCGTGTAAGTTTTATTTGACAAAAACGTTAATCTTTCGGTTTTGGCCGAAAAGACGTAAAACTTAGTATATAGTTTTTATAACTTATAAAACTTACCAAACTACCATTTTTATATAATTTGCATTTATTTACCCTTATGCATATTTATATAAATAAAATATATAAGTTAGTGGGTTTTAATTCACATTTTATACTATATTTATTTGAGTGCTTACATAATAATATTAAACTTTAATTTCACAAAATCAGTCCTAAATTTTAAGTTCACTAAAATGTCCATATCTAGAGTTCTATAATGAGATAGGACCAAAATTTTTTATCACAGATGCTAAATGATATGTTCTTCATTTTATTTCTTTATAGCTACTGATGAATCAACCTCAAAATATTTTAATAAATTCGTCCAAAACAGTGTAGGCAGATTTGCACTCTAAACTTGTTTTGATCATATCTCAATCATTTTGATGATTTCATTGCATGGCCAACTCTCACATGTGTATAAAACCTAATACTTACTATATATTGATTCCACTTTACCATTTTATCAGTTTAACATTTGGTTACTTACTGTTTTTATATAGCCATCTCATTAAGCAAGATTAACCATTTTTACATGTGGTTTTTCCATCTTTTTACCCATGTTTATCAAATCTATCAACACCAAATCCCCACATAATATTTTTAATCATCATTCATCATCATATACATATACATAAATAAAGAAAATACAAGGTTACATAATCAAAATAACAAGAGGATAGGAAGAACAATCTCTATACCACCAAGGTTGTGTAGTTTATGATCAAGGCTTGGATTTTGATGGAAGAACTTGTGATAGATCAACACCAACTTTGAAGACCACCAGTATTTGTAAACTTCTTGTAGAAATCAGCCCTTGAACATCATCAAATCTTCTCCTTGGATGTTAAAATCACCACCAATCAATAGAGCTTGAAAAGGGCTTCATCATATGTGTGAATAACACATGATTTCATGGTTAAATTTGATCAAATGAGGGTGTTTTAGGGTGATGGTGGACGAATTTTTGAGAGAGAGGGAGGAGAGTATGAGTGGTTTGCATGTATGTGTTTGTGTGTAAATGGTTTGGATGAAAAGTGGTTTTGTGTTGGTGTAGCTTACTTTGTAAGCTTGAATGGACAAGTGTCCTAGTGTTTTTGTGAAATGTTGACACACCTCAAGTGTGTTAGCTAAGTCTTGCCGTCCCATTGCGGGGGTGGGGCAAGATTTATCTTGTCTCATCCCCATTATTTTACGGGTACTCCTTGATTCTAGTTTCCTCGATTTGCGTGCCCTCGGGTCGTTTTACGAAAAATGTTTTTATAAATTATGAATCAACGGCACAAAACGAATCTAATAAAAATTGTCTCATCAAAAACGGAGTTCAAAAACGTAAATACGTAATCCTAAGGTTTCGGGTTTAGTCATAAAGGACGTTAAATTATAATCGTAAGTCCTAATCTCTTCTCGTAAATTTGTGAGTTTATGAACCAACAAATTTAAAATTCTAAAATAATATTCACGGATAAATTTATTTCCTGAAATGTCGGACTGTCACCAAAACGGTGTATGTAAACGTAAGCACGTAACGTAGAATCCTCCGGTTTAGACGTAGTCGATGCTACTTCAAGACGTAAATCCAGATTTCTTCCCAAAAATAAGTGAGTTCATAATATAACATTAAAATAATGATTTTAAATAATATTTGAGAATAAAATATAAACCATAAATTGACGGATTGTCACACTACCCGTTGTTTGTTATAGTAAGGTAGCAATGTCATGCGGCTTATAATAATCCAATAACAAAAATACTAATAGACGCATTGAATTATAATATATTGCCTGACGAGCAATACGGGGTCTTAATACTGATATTATGTTTGTGTTTTGGTTTTACATAACCATTTTCATATAACGGTTTTATTAAACTTCATACAACGTTATAAAACGTATTGTATGATGTTTTTATGACAATGGTTCGTATAATGGTTTTGAAGAAAAAAGCCTATATTATGATTTATGACAAAGATTTGTATAAAATGTCTTTGGCCTATTTTATGGCCTACGACAAAGAATTATACAAAATGATTTTCGGTAATGATTATATATATCGATGATATATTAATGGTGTTTATTAAACTCTATGAATTCACTCGGTGTTTTCGCTGACCTTTTTAACATGGTTTATCTCAGGTACTTGAAGGTTATTCTCGAGAAGACGACAAGAATTTATGGCCCGCATTCAAATAAAATTTCCATTCAAATGTTTTGTAAAATTGTATGAAATACTATGACTTGGGACCTATGTAATTTGATATTCACGAATGGAAAATGCTTTATTATTAAATGACTCGATTTATAAGCGTTGTCTAGGATTTGATTAATGTGCTATCATGTAACACCAACGACTCTTCGGCTGAACTAAAGTGTGAATATTTGGGGGTGTTACACAAAGTGTACTTTGGAGGAGGCTATGGAACTATCACCGGAAAAGTCTATTAATAAAACTTTTTATTTTCAAACTCAATTCAATCCTTATTCAAATCATTACATTTTCTGCAAGTGAGTCATGTTCATATCATGATCTAAATAATCGAGTTTGTTAATGAGTTTTTCCAATTTTCAACTCAATGTTTATGGTATGCTGATCATTGTTCTCGTCCTGGATTTTGTATAGAATATGCGAGTTTTAACTGCGAGTTTTTAGTGTGAGTTATTTTGAAGAGTTAATCGGTGTTCAAAAACGTTGACATTAGGAGCTCGAGGTTACTTTTCATGTGAACGTAGTAGGAGGTCTCGATTCGAGTTTGCTTTTCGTCGATGCGATTATTGAGGGAGTTAAAGATCTCTGCTGTGATGACTTAAAAAGTGTTAGAAAGTAGTAGGTGATTAAGTTTTGCTTCGAGTTAGAAAGGAGAAGATTCGAGTTGATGTTGACAGTTAAAGTTGGTTAAGTGTAGTTCGAGAAGATTGGCTCATTGTTTTCAGTAGCAAGGATTAGCATTTGATCGAGAGGTTTCAGATTCAGTACTTTTGATGATTGCTGTTCAAGTTTCGATAAGAAGAGATGGATGATTTTTAGTTCCTAAAGTATCGTTGCAGTCCGAGTCGTTAGGTTCATAAAGGCGTTGATTAATCGAAGGCGTAAATAGTGTGGTGATTCGATTTAAGGTAGCTCAGCCCTTACCTTCGGCATCAACGGATTCGTCGAATCAATTTGGATAAGCTCATGTTAAAATCTCGAATTTATTAGCTTAATAGTGCTATTTGCTTATGGTCTTATTAATCTGCTAGGTTAAGACAGTAAAAGTAACTGTTGAGATTTAAATCCAGTTTCATGCATCCAAGTTACGTTTGATAAAGAGTGAAATATAAACTTGACCTTTCTGATTTTGGTGATCTTGGACTATGAGACTTTTAAGAAATTGGGCTGAGAAGTTGTAAATTCAAAAACAATGAAAATTAGATTTACTTTACTTTGACTTTAGATTTTATAAGAAATTACATTTTTACTTTTATAAAAAATTAGATTTTGTGATTTTGAAATTTTACTTTCATAAAAAATAGTTAGTTAAATTTTTTCTAAAAAATTAGTTAGCTAGAATTTTATAAAAAGTTTGTTAGGATTTCATAAAAAATAGTTAGTTGTTAGATTTGTTAAAAATTGTTAGTTGGTTAATTTTGTTAAAAGTTTGTTAGAATTTGTTGAATTTTCAATTTAGTTACATTAGTTACTTCATTGTTACTAGTTTATTATAAAATTTGTTAGATTGTTACTTGTTAGCTACTTGTACTTTGTGCTTAATTGCTTGTAAGTGCAATATATTTTAGATTAGTACGGATATGTAGAGAAAATATTTTTACATTTTTGATTGCTTGGTGAAATTGGACTTAGAATACAAAATATTATAAAATCTAAAACCAAAAACAATTTGTGGACTTGATATCTTTTTGACAATCAATTCGTTTTGAAAGACCAAATGGCGCCGCTGCCGGTTCATGACGTTATGATTGACGATTGATTGACAGTTACAATTGGATTTTGGGATCCGTTCACCTTGTGAGCGTTCCTTTTACGTATCATAAATAAAAAAGACAAAAAAATCAAAAAAGATAAACATATAAAAATAAAAAAATCACAAAAATCAATTCTTTCCTTAGAATTGAACCAAAAAAATAAAAAAATCAAAAAGTAATCTTCTAAAAGATCGCACCAAAAATATATTGTATATATTAGATTCACTCATTTTTACGTACATACTATATTTTCTTAAAAACTCAATAAATACAAAAATATGTTACGTAGATACGAACAACCAGTACACCTACTTCCATAAGTATTGCTTTTTCAATACACCGTGCTAGGGGACGTTCGGGACCTAAGTACGTGTATCGATCAAAGTAAATTAAAGGCAAAAATAGATAAACACTTTCAATAGGCAAGAATTCGAAGAATACGAACTATTAAGTGAATAGAAAGGCGGCTTTGCTATAAAATGAAAGCCTAAGGGAAACAGGTACTTAAGAGTTACGCGCCACCTCATTCCCCCCGTTCAATAGTAAGAATTCTAAGAATGAAGGCTTGCTGGGGGTTTTTCCACCCAATTAGTACTTACATATATTATATTTTCTTGTGGAAATTACTTATTGAACCTCGAAAAGGATAATCCCTTCTTTTCCGAAGTCGATCGAGAGCACCTCTCTCACTCTTCGAGTTGAGTTGCATGCGCACTCGAGTGCGTACACATATACCTTTTGGTGTACAACCCCTTCCTTCCAAAAGGAAGAAAAACAACACCGTCCATCAAGCCGATTATGTGCATCGTGCTTTGATCAACTCACAAGAAGTCATTGCCGCCGTTGATAATAGACCATTGATTGAGATCCTTCAATCAAATATGGAGGGAAACGTGGATGCTATTGTTATACCCGAGATACCCGCGAACACATTTGAGCTTAAGACATGCATGATTACTATGATTTCTTTTATCCCTTTCCTAGGGAGACCCATGGATGACCCCCACAACCATATCAAGAGATTTATGTCACTTTGCAATACACTTAAGTATAATGGGGTCCCTCATGATGCTATTAAGATGATCTTATTCCCTTTCTCCTTAGAGGGTAATGCTAGAAATTGGCTAGATAGGCAATCTTCTAGGAGCATTTTCATTTGGAAGGATTTGAAGAAGAAATTTGTCAATATGTTCTTTCCTCCTTCACGAACCACCGCCTTGAGAAACCAAATCATTGGTTTTCAACAATGGCAAGACCAAAACTTTAGTGAGGGTTGGGAAGAGTTTAAAAAGTTGTTGAGAAAGTGCCCAAACCATGGTTTTAACCAAGTTCACCAAATTAACACCTTCTACAATGCTTTGAGACATCACCATCAAGATTCCCTTAACTCGGCCGCGGGTGGGAACATTCTTGCAAAATCCACACAAGATGCATGGGATATCATTGAGACAAAATCCATGGTGCAAACAAAAAACCAAAGAGATGAGGTGGTCCATGTTGTTCAATAGAGTGCTCATACATCCATTGATAATCCACTCTTCAAGAGTCCCAATGAAATACTTCAAGTAATTGACAAGAATAAAAAAGAAATGATTCAAGCCCTCATGAAAGTTTCCTTGAACAATTCTTCTCCCAATGATGTTAATGACATTACCTTAAGTTGTGAGACATGTGGAGGACCTCACTCATATTTGCAATGTGATAAAGTTCAAAACTTTCACGGTGAATGCTATGCTTATCAAGATGAGGGAAGAGAACACTTTAAACCCAACATCAACCCTAATAACCTCTCTTACAAGTCTAACAATTACCTTACTCCACCCGGTTTCCCATCCCATCAACCCACCCAAAACCAACCAAACCCTCCACAATTGCTTCAAAGAAATCAAGGGCCAAAGGGAAATTACCAAGGACACAACAAAAATAGGTCACCCAATAACTTTCAAAACCAAGGAAATAACTTTCATGGCAATAACCAAGGGTTTTACAATCAACCTCCACCTTTCCAACAACAAGGATTTCAATGAAATGGGCCAAATGAGTTTAATACCATTGAGCTTCTTCATAAGATGAACTAAGACAATGAAAGGAGATATCAAGATAATGAAAGAAGGATCCGTGATAGTGAAAAGAGAACTCAAGATCAATTAAGAGCTATGCAAAAGGAAACAAACAAGAGGTTTATAATTCTCTTAAATCAAAGACCACAAGGTGCTTTACCCTCCAACACTCAAACCAATCCAAGGGAAAATGTAAATGAAATAACTACAAGGAGTGGGAAAAAAACTATTGATCCTTCAATTCCTCTTACACCTCCTTTGGTAACTCCTACTACGGTTCCTCCTTGTGATAAGCCTACACCTTCAAAGAGTACATCTTCTAGTTCTACAACTTCAAAGCCTACACCTTCAAATCCTACACCTACTAATCTTTCACCTTCCACACCTATCATTGAAGAAACACCACAAGAGAGTCCTTCAACAACTACCACTAAACCTTAACCAAAACCAAATCTTCCATATCCTTCTAGATTGAGAAAGGAGAAAGTTAAGAATAAAGATGATATACAAGTGTCCAACTTCTTGAGGATGTTTAAGCAATTGAATATCAGTATATCTTTTGCGGAGGCTTTAGCTCATATGCCTAAGTTTGCCAAGATGTTAAAGGACCTTCTTTCGTACAAAGAGAAATTGGTTGATGTGCCTAATGCTTCATTGAACGAAAATTGTTCCACGGTGTGTTGAAGAAGTTTCCTACTAAACTTGGAGATCCAGGACGGTTTTTGATCCCTTGTAATTTCCCGGAGGTAGAGAATTGCATGGCACTTGCGGACCTTGGTGCAAGTATAATTTGATGCCTTTGTCGGTTTGGAAATGACTTTCTCTTCCCGCTCTTACACCTACTAAAATGACACTTGAACTGGAAAACCGTTCAATTGCTTATCTGGTGGGAATAGCGGAAGATGTCTTTGTAGGGGTTGATAAGTTTACATTCCCTAGGGACTTTATGGTTGTGGATGATGATGTAGATCCTCGAGTTCCCCTTATTGTAGGTAGACCTTTATTAAGGGCGAGTCGTATTCTTATTGATGTGGCGGATGGGGAACTTATTATGAGGGTGGAAGATCAAAAGATTGTGTTTAACATGGGGAAATTGTCTAAGAAATCCAATGAGCCCGAGACGGTTAATCATGTTGATGTTCTTGATAAAGAAGTGAATAGAGTTGATATTCTTGATGAAGTGTGTGATGAATACTTTCATGAAGCTTGTAAGAGTGGTGAATATGATCTTCCCTATATTGAGACTATAGCTTCCATTAATTCCTCATTTCCTTCCTTTGAAGAGAGTGATTCCCTTATAGATGAATTTGAGGCAAGTTTGGGGAAAGTAGATTTTGGAGCTTATTCTTCTACTTCAAATGGGAAAGATGAGGTTTTTGAGATTGAGAGATTGCTTAGTGAAGCGAAGTTGATAAATGAATAGATTGAGGCTTATCTTAAGAGAGATTATCTTGAGGTTAATACATCACCTTCTAATTGGGAGGAAGGAATTCGTAAAATAGAGAGATTCCTTTATGGAGATTCCATTCCCACTCAACCTTCTCATGAACCTTCACATATTACTCTTTCTTACACACCTTGTGACACACCTCATAACTAAAATGCTTCACTTATTTCACCACCTTTCCTACAAACCAATTCACACCATCTCTTTGATCCTTCACTTGATGAACCAATATTTGAGAAGTTTCAAGATGATAGTGACTTATATCATTTGGATGTTGAATTGGAGAGATTCTTTATTTCACCTTATGAGGATATTTTTGATGAGTAATAACCATTTTTAAATATATCGTTTTATCCTCGACTCGACTCGAATTGATCAACAACTTTAACAATGATATTAATTTGTTCTTGGTTAATAGTAATTGTTTGGTAATCTTTGTCTATTTAAACTAAAACTGGGGAAAATATGTAGGCTAAGGAATATATAAAAATAAAAGCGCAAATAGTTCAAATAAAATTAATCTAAAATGCAAAATAAAATTAAACTACAAATTTAGATCTAGATGCAACAAAACTAAATTATAACTAAAAATATTAATAATTCTAAATGCGAAATTAATCTAGATGAAAGCACGTAATAACAAGTAATAGTGACAAAAAAAGAAATCACAAAGATAAACTAAAAAATAAAGCGTAAAGTTTTAACCTTTTAAGCTTATTAATCTTTTTAGATGATAAAGCTAGAAGCTTTATATACTAACAAGCTTAATAATCACAAAAGGTGTAAACTTTATACTAATAATAAGCTTATCTAAATGAAATCTCATTTTCAAACCTTTAAATCTATATTTTAAAACAGTAATAATTTCTAAAACTAATTAAACCGATGTTGGAAATACGTTTTTCATATTTAGAAATTCTCGGTCACTCCAATAATATAGTTAAGGGCTCGTAGTATAAGTTTAATTATAGTTTATGTAAGCCCGACCCATGAGCATGTTCATGGGCCGGAGGCCCAAGTCCACTAAGGGACTTAGGTATATAAACCCCTTTCCACCATGGAAAGGGGTGTTGGTTGTTTTCATTTCACACATAATACATTTACTTTTTCTCTCATCTCTCTCTCTACTTTCTCTCTCTAGAAACAACAACCCTCTTGATATATCATAGATTAGCATACTTCTACAATTGGTATCAGAGCCATGGGATGAAATAAAGGTAGGTTTTGTGTTGTTCATGCTTATTTAAGTGTGTTCATGTGTTTTTGATTGATTTTATCCAAGTTTCAAAATTTTTTCGTGTTTTTGTTCTTCCACTTGATCCATATATCTACTATATAGTTATAGTAGCGATTTGGGTACTTTGGTTTGGTTAGAAACACGGATTATAAGGTAAAAAATCTCAATATTTTGGTGTTCTCAAGTCTCGGACTATTTCTACATTACGATCAAGGATTCCGATTGCAAAAACCTAAGGGTTTCTACATTGCGATCACATATTGCGATTGGTATTGCGATCACTATATTGCGATCAATGTATTGCGATCACTATATTCGATCACTACATTGCGATCACTAGATTGTGATCATTACATTGCAATCACTATATTGCGATCACTACATTGCGATCAATATATTGCGATCACTACATTGCGATCACTATATTGCGATCACTACATTGCGATCAATATATTGCGATCACTACATTGCGATCACTTATTCCGATCACATTCCGATCACTTATTCCAATCACATTTCGATCACTTATTCCAATCACATTCCGATCACATTCCGAAGGGATTAAGTTTTTGGCATTGAGAAGGACTAAGTTTGAGCATTACGACAACTTTGAGATTCGACATTGAGATAGAATTAATTTGGGTTTTTCCACCCAATTAGTACTTACATACATTTTATTTTATTGTGGAAATTACTTATTGAACCTCGAAAAGGATAATCCCTTCTTTTCCAAAGTCGATCGAGAGTACCTCTCTCACTCTTCGAGTTGAGTTGCATGCGCACTCGAGTGCGTACACATATACCTTTTGGTGTACAACCCCTTCCTCCCAAAAGGAAGAAAAACAACACCGTCCATCAAGCCGATCCTGTGCATCGTGCTTTGATCAACTCACAAGAAGACATTGTCGCCGTTGATAATAGACCATTGATTAAGATCCTTGAATCAAATGTGGAGGGAAATGCGGATGCTATTGTTATACCTGAGATACCCGTGAACACATTTGAGCTTAAGACATGCATGATTACTATGATTTCTTCTATCCCTTTCCTAGGGAGACCCATAGATGACCCCCACAACCATATCAAGAGATTTATGTCACTTGGCAATACACTTAAGTATAATGGGGTCCCTCATGATGCTATTAAGATGATCTTATTCCCTTTTTCCTTAGAGGGTAATGCTAGAAATTGGCTAGATAGGCAACCTTCTAGGAGCATTTTCACTTGGAAGGATTTGAAGAAGAAATTTGTGAATATGTTCTTTCCTCCTTCACGAACCACCGCATTGAGAAACCAAATCATTGGTTTTCAACAAAGGCAAGACCAAAACTTTAGTGAGGGTTGGGAAGAGTTTAAAAAGTTGTTGAGAAAGCACCCAAACCATGGTTTTAACCAAGTTCACCAAATTAACACCTTGTACAATGCTTTGAGACATCACCATCAAGATTCCCTTAACTCGGCCGCGGGTGGGAACATTCTTGCAAAATCCACACAAGATGCATGGGATATCATTGAGACAAAATCCATGGTTCAAAAAAAAACCAAAGAGATGAGGTGGTCCATGTTGTTCAATAGAGTGCTCATACATCCATTGATAATCAACTCTTCAAGAGTCCCAATGAAATACTTCACGTAATTGACAAGAATAAAAAAGAAATGATTTAAGCCCTCATGAAAGTTTCCTTGAACAATTCTTCTCCCAATGATGTTAATGACATTACCTTAAGTTGTGAGACATGTGGAGGACCTCACTCATATTTGCAATGTGATAAAGTTCAAAACTTTCACGGTGAATGCTATGCTTATCAAGATGAGGGAAGAGAACACTTTAAACCCAACATCAACCCTAATAACCTCTCTTACAAGTCTAACAATTACCTTACTCCACCCGGTTTCCCATCCCATCAACCCACCCAAAACCAACCAAACCCTCCATAATTGGTTCAAATAAATCAAGGGCCAAGGGGAAATTACCAAGGACACAACAACAATAGGTCACCCAATAACTTTCAAAACCAAGGAAATAACTTTCATGGCAATAACCAAGGGTTTTACAATCAACCTCCACCTTCCCAACAACAAGGATTTCAAGGAAATGGGCCAAATGAGCTTAATACCATTGAGCTTCTTCATAAGATGAACTAAGACAATTAAATGAGATATCAAGATAATGAAAGAAGGATCCGTGAAAGTGAAAAGAGAACTCAAGATCAATTAAGAGCTATGCAAGAGGAAACAAACAAGTGGTTTATGATTCTCTTAAATCAAAGACCACAAGGTGCTTTACCCTCCAACACTAAAACCAATCTAAGGGAAAATGTAAATGCAATAACTACAAGGAGTAGGAAAACAACTATTGATCCTTCAATTCCTCTTACACCTCCTTTGGTAACTCCTACTACGGTTCCTCCTTGTGATAAGCCTACACCTTCAAAGAGTACATCTTCTAGTTCTACAACTTCAAAGCCTACACCTTTAAATCCTACACCTACTAATCTTTCACCTTCCACACCTATCATTGAAGAAAAACCACAAGAGAGTCCTTCAAAAACTACCACTAAACCTTCACCAAAACCAAACCTTCCATATCCTTCTAGATTGAGAAAGGAGAAAGTTAAGAACAAAGATGATATACAAGTGTCCAACTTCTTGAGGATGTTTAAGCAATTGAATATCAATATATCTTTTACGGAGGCTTTAGCTCATATGCCTAAGTTTACCAAGATGTTAAAGGACCTTCTTTCGTACAAAGAGAAATTGGTTGATGTGCCTAATGCTTCATTGAACGAAAATTGTTCCACGGTGTTGTTGAAGAAGTTGCCTACTAAACTTGGAGATCCAGGATGGTTTTTGATCCCTTGTAATTTCTCGGGGGTAGAGAATTGCATGGCACTTGCGGACCTTGGTGCAAGTATAATTTGATGCCTTTGTCGGTTTGGAAACGACTTTCTCTTCCCGCTCTTACACCTACTGAAATGACACTTGAACTGGCAAACCATTCAATTGCTTATCCGGTGGGAATAGTGGAAGATGTCTTTGTAGGGGTTGATAAGTTTACATTCCCTGGGGACTTTGTGGTTGTGGATTATGATGTGGATCCTCGAGTTCCTCTATTGTAGGTAGACCTTTCTTAAGGGCGTGTCGTACTCTTATTGATGTGGCGGAGGGGGAACTTATTATGAGGGTGGATGATCAAAAGATTGTGTTTAACATGGGGAAATTGTCTAAGAAATTCATTGAGCCCGAGACGGTTACTCATGTTGATGTTCTTGATAAAGAAGTGAATAGAGTTGATATTATTGATGAATTGTGTGATGAATACTTTCATGAAGCTTGTAAGAGTGGTGAATATGATCTTCCCCATATTGAGACTATAACTTCCATTAATTCCTCATTTCCTTCCTTTGAAGAGAGTGATTCCCTAATAGATGAATTTGAGGCAAGTTTAGGGAAAGTAGATTTTGGAGCTTATTCTTCTACTTCAAATGGGAAAGATGAGGTTTTTGAGATTGAGAGATTCCTTAGTGAAGCGGAGTTGATAAATGAATAGATTGAGGCTTATCTAAAGAAAGATGATCTTGAGGTTAATACATCACCTTCTAATTGGGAGGAAGAAATTCGTAAAATAGAGAGATTGCTTTATGGAGATTCCATTCCCACTCAACCTTCTCATGAACCTTCACATATTACTCTTTCTTACACACCTTGTGACACACCTCATAACCAAAATGCTTCACCTATTTAACCACCTTTCCTACAATACAATTCACGCCATCTCTTTGATCCTTCACTTGATGAACCAATATTTGAGAAGTTTCAAGATGATAGTGACTTATATCATTTGGATGTTGAATTGGAGTGATTATTTATTTCACCTTATGAGGATATTTTTGATGAGTAATAACCATTTTTAAATATATCGTTTTATCCACGCCTCGACTCGAATTGATCAACAACTTTAACAATGATATTTATTTGTTCTTGGTTAATAGTAATAGTTTGGTAATCTATGTCTATTTAAACTAAAACTGGGGAAAATATGTAGGCTAGATAATATATAAAAATAAAAGCGCAAATAGTTCAAATAAAATTAATCTAGAATGCAAAATAAAATTAAACTAAAAATTTAGATCTAGATGCAACAAAACTAAATTATAACTAAAACTATTAATAATTCTAAATGCGAAGTTAATCTAGATGCAAGCACGTAATAACAAGTAATAGTGACAAAAAAAGAAATCACAAAGATAAACTAAAAAATAAAGCGTAAAGTTTTAACTTTTTAACCTTATTAATCTTTTTAGATGATAAAGCTAGAAGCTTTATATACTAACAAGCTTAATAATCACAAAATCTGTAAACTTTATACTGATAATAAGCTTATCTAAATGAAATATAATTTTTAAACCTTTAAAACTATATTTTAAAACAATAATAATTTCTAAAACTAATTAAACCGATGTTGGAAATACGTATTTCATATTTAGAAATTCTCGGTCCACTAAGGGACTTGGGTATATAAACCCGTTTCCACCATGGAAAGGGGTGTTGATTGTTTTCATTTCACACATAATACATTTACTTTTTCTCTCATCTCTCTCTACTTTCTCTCTCTAGAAACAACAACCCTCTTGATATATCATAGATTACCATACTTCTACAATTGGTATCAGATCCATGGGATGAAATAAAGGTAGGTTTTGTGTTGTTCATGCTTATTGAAGTGTGTTCATGTGTTTTTGATTGATTTTATCCAAGTTTCAAAATTTTTTCGTGTTTTTGTTCTTCCACTTGATCCATATATCTACTATATGGTTGTGGTAGCGATTTGGGTACTTTGGTTTGGTTAGAAACATAGATTACAAGGTAAAAAATCTCAATTTTTTGGTGTTCTCAAGTCTCGGACTATTTCAAAATTACGATCAAGGATTCTGATCGCAAAAACCTAAGGGTTTCTACATTGCGATCACATATTGTGATCTTTATTGTGATCACTATATTGGGATCACTGTATTGCGATCACTATATTGCGATCACTACATTGCGATAACTATATTGCGATCATTACATTGCAATCACTATATTGCGTTCACTACATTGCGATCAATATATTGCGATCACTACATTGCCATCACTATATTGCGATCACTACATTGCGATCAATATATTGAGATCACTACATTGCGATCACTTATTCTGATCACATTCTGATCACATTCCGATCACTTATTCCAATCACATTCCAATCACATTGTGATCACATTCTGACGGGATTAAGTTTTTGGCATTGAGAAGGACTAAGTGTGAGCATTACGACAACTTTGAGATTTGACATTGAGATAGAATTAATTTGGGTATTGAGATAGAATTTGCACAACTTAGAGGATTTTTCAACATTGCAACTTTCACAAAAACACACAACCTAAAGATAACAACATCTTTGTTTAAAAAACTTTAAAATACATAACCTTATTCCATTGCTCGATCATTTTGGTAATCTTTATTCAAGGGATCAAAAATGAATTCACATTCGTACATGCCAACAATGACATCGCCTACTGACCTTTCTATCATCTCGGGTACCGTTACCCGTCCACCATTGCTTATCAAAGAGCTTTTTGAATCATGGCAAGGTCGCATGATGTCTTATATTATGGGTAGACCCAGTGGGAGACTCATGGTTGAATCCAATTAGCAAGGACCACTCGATTAGGGTGAAGTTACTGTAGACAATGTGACTAGGCCAAAGCTATTTCATGAACTAACGGCTGCCAATCAAATCATTGCCGATGCGGATGACAAGGCCGTTCAGACTATCAAGAAAGCTCTTCCACCCGATATTTATAGTATGGTAAGCAATTATAAGGTAGGAACAGAACTTTGGGATTGCTTAACGGTTTTTTTACAAGGGACTTCACTTTCCAAGCAGGAACGAGAGTGTCAACTCTATGACTTGTTCGATAGGTTCTCATACAATCCAGGGGAAACACTTCATGACTACTACTGGCGTTCACTACATTGATGAATGATTTGAATGTGTATAATCTAACGATTGCTCAGTTTCAAATCAACACCAAGTTCTTGAACATGTTACCCCCAGAGTGGAGCCAATATGTCACTGATGTTAAATTGATTCGGGATTTGCACAAATCAAATTTATGCTTTCTTTCAGCAACACGAGAAGCATGTGCTCCAGAAGCGCATGTCTCAATGATCTTATTCTGAACCATTGGCATTAAAGGCAAATCATCCAACATTGTCATATAACAGAACTCCTTATGCTACGGGACAACAATCTTATCACAAGCATATGTTTCAGACTCCAAGCTTTCCATAGTATTCGATCTTACCACAACCACCTACATCATATCAGCAACAATATAAGCAACCAGCACTATCATCACAACCATACTCTCCTTATCAACCACCAACAAATCCTACCATCACGTACCAGCAACATGAAGTTCCTCAACCCCATTACTCACAACATGTCATTAATCATTCAAGTGTGTATGTAGCTCAACTAGCACCAGTTTTCAACTGTGATGATGAGGTTCCAGTTCCTGAGTTTAGACAAGGGGATAATCCTGCTGATATACTTGCACAAATGTCTGCTTACATCACTCAAACATTGAACAAAAGAGGTTACAGAGGACCATCTCCAACAAACAATCAGTTGAGGAATTCTTCTAACTCTCGTCAACAAGCTACAATCCAAGATGGCAGAGTTACTCTGCAACCACTTCAGGGGAGACCAAGTTCATCCAATACTAGTGCACGCCCATTTAACACTGCTAAGGGGAAATAACACTGGCAAAGTGAAAATGATCATCTGTTATAACTGCAAAGGGGAAGGACACATGGCTCGGGAGTGTAAGCAACCAAAGAGGAAGAGGGATGGTACATGGTTTCAGGAAAATATTTACTTGGTTAATGCTTAAGCACAAGGTCGAGAGCTCGATGAAGAGAAGTTAGCATTTCTAGCACATCCAAGAGTTGCGGATACTGAAGGACTCACAGTAGCTTCTACCAACAATGCAGCATATCAATGCGATGATCTTGATATATACGATTCAGACTATGATGTCCTCAATACCGCCAAGGCAACTCTCATGGCAAATCTTTCACTTTATGGGGCTGATACAATCTATAAGGTACAAAATACAGCCAATGATACTAGTATTGTACCTTATCAAGTTGAGCAAGTGTCTAAATATCCGGAACAGCCTCCGGTGGTTAGCAATTCAAACGAGGAGATAAACAATGATAGCAATATCAATGAAAGTCCCCAGACTTTGAGTGAAACACAACCGGGAGCTATTATGTCTACAAATTCATCTGCTCAACAAGATTTTGTTATTATGTCGGCATCTATGCTTGGCTAAATGAATAATGCAGTCCTTAAAACACTCAGTGTTAATCAGACATTATGTGCCGAGCTTGCTTTGTATAAGGAAAAGGTTAAAACCCTGGAATTAACTCCGTTGACAAATACCTTAACCAATCCAGAATTTGGTAGGTTTAGGAAAGTCCAATGAATAATTTGCTAGAAATTGAAAGTTTAAGAGAAAATCTTTTGTTGATACAAAAGTTGGATGGACCGAGCTTGACCCGAATTAGGCTTAATTCGGGGTCTTGTGGACTCTGGCTGTTGCACCAAGTGAAACTTGTTAAAGGACCCTACGCACTAAACAGACACCGTTAGGCTTACCGTGGGTTTGTGACCCACGATTAGACTCCATCGTGAGAGTAAGTAATCGATTTGAGTATGTAAGTGTTTAGGGTATTGTGTGTATCGTACCTTTGTTGAACCGAAGGGGTTCCTTTTATACTCGAGACAGTCCAGGCTGGGCTCCCTGTTCTTGCGGCCTAAGGAAGAGATAATGACTCGAAACAGCTTGATCTTAATTATCTAACTAAGGCAAGTGTATATCCCTTTTCCTTAGGCGAATATAACTATAATATAAGTTATATACTGTCTGATACTGTCGCACTGCGACGAGGACTTGGCTAAGTAATCATCCTCTTGTGCGACAGCGGATTAGCGGGCCTTCAGGGCTGTGTGCGCACATCGCACAAGTATCCAATCCATTCCTGATGGATGCGGGTAGTACCCGTGAGTCGGACTATCTAGCCCGACTAGGGACTATACGTCATCATGTCCCCCAGTCTAGTGGTCTCAGGTCTAACCCGCGGCTACTAGACTATGAATCATCAATGCCCGTGGTCCATCTGGAGGGTATTAAAACAACTTTCAACAGCTCGTCAAAACTGGTCCCTAGCCTTTGTAAAGTTTGATCTTTAGCCATTTTCTTCAAATTTTCTTCATCTTTAGTCATCCAAGCTTCATTCTTTTTGCACTTTTGATCTTTTTCTTCATTCTTTGTCTTTTTCTTCGATAAACGCCCGTGAAATCCCGTGTTTTCTTTGTTTTGGTCCTTTTGTACCTATTTTTCACAAATAAACAAAACCACGTGTAATTCCTACTTTTACATTAATTAATTCACGTTTTGGTTTGGTTTTTGCTTATTTTTAGTGGTAAATGGGTAAGTGTTTACACACTTATCAGTTCGCTTGCATAAATGCCCATCAAAAAGTAAAACCGCACAGTCATGACTTCAAATAAGTATCCACGTCAGATTCCACTATCACAGTCCTTTATTGAAAACCGGAAAAAGCATTAACCATGTCATAAGAAGCAATCAGCAGACACCATAGGATGAACCAAACGTTATAGACACGTGCCACAAGATCCCATACATCCATAGGGTATATAAATGCAGTCTGACAGTCACTTTCTTCACCTTTTCAAAAATTATCCCACCATTGTTAAAAACTGTAAGAACTACTACTCGTAACAAAATATACTACCTTCGCCCCTGCTTGAAACACCCTCAAGAGTAAAAAATGGTAGCTCAACTTTTAACAAAGAAAAGGAATTACAATTTTTATAAAATACCAACTTTCATTATATTAAAAAGGAATTACAATTTTTGAGTAAAAATCTGGAACAAGGGTAATTCACAACCTGCATACTCCTTATATATCACTTAACAGAACATTCTAGAGCTACTAAATAAAATATTAATAAGTTTAAACCCTAATAGATGAAATTCCAATGCTGCCCTTTGAAATATTCGGATTCTTGGTCAAAAGTGGTGGCATGTGATGCACAGCTGTTTTTGTTGATCATAGACGTTCATTTGATATTGGGGACCAAGTAATGGATCATAGCCGTTGATTTTGTCTGGTATTGGGGTTTGGGGAAAGTGACGGGTGCAGGGGAGGGCCCTACCCAACACATGGATGTGTTGGGTTCACATTTCTTGTGTGGGATGGGATGAGGATGAGGGTAATTAGTAATCTGGAAAATCTTAAACAAAACCCCTTTGTTTTTAAGAGGATTGAAGCTGGGGATTAACTAGGGTTCTTGGGTAATTAGGGCGTGTTTTAATCTATTTTGGGGGTAAATGGGTTTTAAAAAGATGTTTAGTGGGAAAGGTAATTAAATAAGATTTTTCAAATCTTATTTATTTAAAACGGGTAGTGGAGGGTGACTAGGATGGGGGAGGTGACGTGGTGGGATGTGAGTGGATGGTGGGGGTGATGTGGAAACTTTATTGGCTGGGAAGGGCTTGGTGGTCTTGGCAGTTTTAGTCCCCAATGTATCTTCATTTGTTCAACTTGTAATAAACAACTAACAATTCCATTTCCCTTTATAAACAACTTTGCCAATTTGTCAATTTTGGCACAAGTGTTTTCTCAAACTTTAAACAAGGATATCTTTTGTAATTTCTTCATTCTCCAAGGACTAAACTTGTATAATCTTGATATTATAGGGACCCACAAGTAATTTTGAGGATTTACAGGGGTATAAAATGACAAGTCTTCTAAAGTTGAGGGACCATTCTTTCCAATTCTTCAAACTTCAAGGTCATTTTTGGAAATTCCATTCTTGGGCCCGGTTCATTGTGCGGCTTCGTTTCCCGTGTTCGTTTTTGATTGATTCTTGTGATCTTTTTGTCATTTTCTCAATATCCGTACCTAAAATACACAAGCAACAAACACGAGCATATATTTGGCAGTTTTAATGATATTTAATGCATTATAAGCCCGATTTGGACGATGAGACTATGTATAAAAGCAATCTCATCACTCCCCCATACTAAACCATTGCCGTGCCCTCACGCAATGCTAGAATAAAGTATCGTAGCATCTCTAAAATTCATTTTTATTCACTTTATTTAATGATAAACTAGCTACACTACTACTATTACTGCTACTTGCGTTTTAGACATAATGTATGATTTTCATCGCAAAATAGGACGTTTAGGTTCATAGAATAAGAACACGTGAATGCTGCGTAGAAATAATTTCATCGTCCTCGATTTTCACCCTAATTCCATGCCACGCGTGAAATGAGATCATTGTCATTATAAGTTAGTAATGCTAACACTACTCATATGCCCTAATCACGTACTTATCCTCCCATTATTCCTAAGTTGTATCTCTTATATTTTATTTTGTCTTGAATGTCTCACGAGGATACATTGTTTGACTTATGCGATAATAGAGATTTAGGTCTAAAAATAGAGTCCTAACGGTGTAACCAAGACCGGCAAATCAATAACCCCTCCTAATAGACAACGATGTCAAAAAATTAAGTTGACAAGAAGAATCGATAAACACGGTTTTATAACGGTTTTGAACATGAGACTTATTACCAAGGCTTTTATACGCCCCCTAACGGAAGGACCTTATTATCTTTGGTTTACCTCCATCTTTTATCCAACTTCGCCATGAAGCTTTTATTATGACTTTGGTCTTGCCTTGCCTTTTATTATCCGCCTCATCGGTGGTTTTATTAGCCAAAGACGTATATCCTCACGCTAAAGCGAATTTTGGATCTTTAAAGCTTCGAAGATTAAGGCTTGATTCACTTTCAATTTTTCATAGATTTTTCGGCCTTGTGGGGCTTCAAATTGTTTGCTAGATTTAGGTGAGCACTTGAAATCTTATTATTGGGTGAAGCTTTCGATTATTGGGGTGCCAATACTTCAAAATCGTGACGCTGGCGATACCTTAATGTCTTCCCAATTTAATTACACGGAAACTACTAGAAAAGACTAGAAACCCAACAATCCTAACTAAACCGCTAAGTCAATATTTATTAAGCAAAAAATATTTACAAGCGAAGGGAGAATAAGCAAACAACGAGAACACATGAGTTTTTGAAAGAATACGAGTACTCTACGTTTAGCATAGTAACTTATAATTAACTCTATCATTTCTCGTCCTCATTTAAGAGACTTAGCCTAATGTGTAGTTAAGGAATCAAAGCTAAGTGCTCAACACGCACGGTCGAGTCAAAATTTACTCTTATTCTCGCCATCGGAAAACCTACATTCGTGTCTTAAACACTTATAAAACATGAGAAAAATTTTAAAATTTGGCCATTTTTAGCCTTATTTTGCAACAAAACGATAAACAAAAAGATAAACTTTGGAAAGCGTGAAGGTTTGGCAAGGCAAGTATCTATTCACCCTGATGTAGTGTTTTTGCTACCCTTTAGGAAAAGAGCAACAAAATAGGGCAAGTAAGCACGACGATTTAGGAAAACCGTGTGTAAATGACCCAAATAAGAGAGTTCGTTCTCGAGGAGGCAAGTGTGTTGTGTTAAGAAATGATTAATGGTTTGTGATTATATTGTTGAGAAAAAGAAAATAGAAATGAGGTAAGAAGAGAAAGACGGTTACGTAGACGGATTAAACTAAGACGAAAAAGGCGTTCACGTAAAACCGTAAAAAGCTACAAATTAAAAATTTTAAACCTAAAAATTAATTAAAAGTTAAACTAAGTCTAAAATAATATAAATAAGAATAAAAATCCAATAAAAATATTTTAAAACCTTTTATTAATTAAATATTCAATTTTAAATGCTAATTAAAGCCCTAAAATTAAATATTATTAATCAAAATGTCCAAAATATTATTTTATTGAACAAATAACTTACTTATATTATCTAAAGACTAAAAAGTATTTTTCCTAAATTTTAAAAACTATTTTTCTATTTTTAAATCACTAAAAACTATTTTTAAACTAAAATAATTATAAAAAATAATAAAATAATGCTAAAAATAATTTGACACTTTTAAAAATCCTAAATTACTCTAAAAAACAGTAGAAAAATGAAAAAGTTTGAAAAATATAAAATTTTGCACTAAAGGACAAAAACAGTTTGAATAAAAACCCTAATTAAACTAAATTAATTATAAAAAATAATTAAAAGGTGAACAGTAAAAACTTTTTTGAACTAAAAATCTTAAAATGTTTTTCTAAGTCTAATAAAATTTTTAAAACTGAAAAATAATGATTTTTTATACTAAATGCCAAAAAGGGAATAATAAAAAGTATTTAAAATAGCTATTAAATGTAAAAAATATCAAATGAACAGTAATAAAAAATCTAATTAAACAGAAAAATCCAAAATAAAATAAGAAAAATATAGCAACTGGTTTCAAGTCCTAAATCCAATTTTCATGCACTAATGACAAAAAATCAGTTTTCTGAAAGGGACATGTGACCTAGTTTTGTTTGTTTGCTGAGCAGTGGTCAAAATAATACTAGCAGTGGAAATTGGTTCCCACTGGTAGTGTTAAATTTTGGTCAGTTGACCTAATAGCTTAGGAAAGCTATTTGAGGGCTTGTTCTTGGACAACAAGGCACCCCTACACTCAGTGGAGTGTAGGGAGTCAGATTGAACACAAAAACACACAAGTTACTTCACAAATTCACACAAAAAATGGCATGTAAAGTTACTGATTAAGCCTATGGTTTCTGATGAACAGTTGACCTTTTTTACTTGCACAAAAACGAATTTCAACACTTCAAATCTAGCACAATAATCAACCAAATGACATACAAGCTATCCACAATCCTACTTTAGCCTAATATCTAACAATGAGCAAGATCTAATGGTCAAATTTCAACAAAATCAGACTACCAAAGCAGTTTCTGAATTTAGGCTACTCTTCTCAATTTTTAACATGCAAATTTCACTTAAACTCTACCCAAACTAAAAACCTATGACTAATATTACCCTAAACTATCTAATGAGTGTTTTAAACAGGTATTTAAGCCAGATTTGTGTTATTCTACCCAACTTAAACCCTAATCCAAACACACCCTTAACTTCTGAAAATGGACTTTCTCAAGAAAAACCAAATCAAACTCAAACAAAACTGCTTCTAATCACTACTAACATGCATATTACACCTCATGTGAGCAATATCAAACCATACAACAAGCTTTTAAACAACTTTCATGCAAATCACACAAATCACAAACTTGTAAACTGAAACAAGGCAACAAGGGATTTACCTTGTGGGACTCACATCCAGGTCCCACAATGGCTCCATTTCCATCTCCAACAAGCTGGGGCTTGTGCTGAACCTTGGAAATCAGTCAAAGCTCTCAAAGGGATTCCTGCTAAGAACAATGAACAAACAATAACCAATAATTTGTATTTAAACCTTTTTCACAATCTTTTCAGATAATTCTTCTCAAATATTCTTCTTTCAAAACACTTAAACAATCCACCTACACACTTGTAAAACACGTTTTTGGAACAGAATTCTACCAAATCATGCACTTTTTCAGAAACTTTTGAAATTGCTTTTTGAAAACTCAAAATCACTTCAACAAATTAATTTTGGAACTCAGATTTAAACTCATCAAACACCAACTTTTAACAAAGAAAAGGAATTACAATTTTTATAAAAATACCAACTTTCATTATATTAAAAAGGAATTACAATTTTTGAGTAAAAACCTGGAACAACGGTTCATCCACAGCTTGGAGACTCCTTATATAGTGAATAAGAGAACATTCTAGGTTACAAAACCCTAGCAACTAAAATTCCATAAAAGCCCTTGGACGATTTTTGAATTTTCAGTCAAAGTGGTTCCATGTGAAGGATGTTGACATGCCAGCTGTTGTTAGATGATCATAGACGTTCATTTGATATTGGAAACCAAGTAACGGATCATTGCCGTTTATTTTGTCTGGTATTGGGGTTTGGGGAAAGTGACGGGTGCATGGGAGGGCCCTACCCAACACATGGGTGTGTTGGGTTCACGTTTCTTGTGTGGGATGGAATGAGGATGAGGGTAATTAGTAATCTGGAAAATCTTAAACAAAACCCCTTTGTTTTTAAGAGGATTGAAGCTGGAGATTAACTAGGGTTCTTGGGTAATTAGGGCGTATTTTAATCTGTTTTGGGGGTAAATGGGTTTTAAAAAGATGTTTAGTGGGAAAGGTAATTAAATAAGATTTTTCAAATCTTATTTATTTAAAACGGGTAGTGGAGGGTGACTGGGATGGGGGAGGTGACATGGTGGGATGTGAGTGGATGGTGGGGGTGATGTGGAAAGTTGATTGGCTGGGAAGGGTTTGGTGGTCTTGGCAGTTTTAGTCCCCAATGTATCTTCATTTGTTCAACTTGTAATAAACAGCTAACAATTCCATTTCCCTTTATAAACAACTTTGCCAATTTGTCAATTTTGGCACAAGTGTTTTCTCAAACTTTAAACAAGGATATCTTTTGTAATTTCTTCATTCTCTAAGGACTAAACTTGTATAATATTGATATTTTAGGGACCCACAAGTAATTTTGAGGATTTACAGGGGTATAAAATGACAAGTCTTCTAAAGTTGAGGGACCATTCTTGCCAATTCTTCAAACTTCAAGGTTATTTTTGGAAATTCCATTCTTGGGCCCGGTTCATTGTGCGACTTCGTTTCCCGTGTTCGTTTTTGATTTATTCTTGTGATCTTTTTGTCATTTCCTCAATATCCGTACCTAAAATACACAAGCAACAAACACGAGAATATATTTGGCAGTTTTAATGATATTTAATGCATTTTAAGCCCGATTTGGACGATGAGACTATGTATAAAAGCAGTCTCATCAGTGCCAGCGCCACGAAGTCCATCAGATTCTCTCCTTCCTGGCAATGCATCCGTTCATGCGCTCTAGATAGTGCAGAAGCTTGTGGGGCCTTCCTTCAAGACATAACTCCCCTTGGCCGTGCCCAACGTTTGCACGAAATGTCCGACGAACTACTAATGAGGGAGTTGGACATAACTGCCGCTCAAGAAGTAACTTTACCTCCCTACTTGAAAAGGAAGATATCCCAGCTGTCCGAGCACTTAGCACAAGCAAACGAAGAGGTCAACCAAGTTACAGAACAAAAAGACCTCGAACTTATAAGTGCTAAGTTCGAAATTGCCCGCTTGCTGATGTCTCTAGTATAAATGCCGAATCCATCCAATATTTGGAGGACGAAAAATCCTCCCTCTCTAAGCTCCTAGATTGCGAGTGCCGCCTACGAGCGAAGCAAGAGGATGAAAACCGCTGGGCCATGGCTAAACTAGAAGAAGGCATGAGTGTCCTTGCTTTGAATTGCGATAATTTTTTTACCAACTACTACAAAGACATGGCTAAGAAGTCGTAAGTTCTGAAGTATATGAGTACAGATTTTGACGAAGAGCTATATACGCACCTCACCGTAGTGCGCGCCGAGAATCGATGGTTAATAAAACATGGTCTTCCGCTTGCTGCCAAAGGCGTATTGAAATTTCCCCCTTTTGACAAAGCGGTCAAGGGTGTATACCATGACGCGCTACTGCTTGGATCTAGCCTCGCCATGGAGCGCGCTCTAAAAGAAAATTTACTAATGGGTCCTTTGGAGGGAAATGAGATCTATTCCAAGTATGCGCAGGAGATGTTTGATGCCGCCTTCCACAAATTAGGGAACCTCCCGATGCCCATCATAGACCTTATCGAGAAAGACCAGGACCTCCCAGTTAGTGTAACCATGACAGGCCTTATGCTTACGAATGACAGTGCAGACCCGATAGAAGGAGCCGTGAAACCACGGGCGAGACGGACCTATCCCAACTACAAGTCCCTGTGTATATTTATGGCGCACCGATACGGATTTCGATGGAAGACAAATTAAATCAGCACGTGCGTCGTGTTGCTAAGAAGAATCACACCTCCAACAAAGGTGCCGTTATTGGTCTAGGCCTAGCACATCCTAGCCGTTCTAACGATGTAACCATGAGTCTTCCTTCCATTAATGTATACCATACACGCGTGGTGTGATATATGAAAGAGGTATGGGCACAGCATTGCGCACCACATAACCCACGACATCGCAGGTTAAAGAGGTCACTGTCAACGAGCGACCTTCTACATAAGGTGGCTTACCTCACCATATCTATTCTTATATCTTACACGAACTAATCTTGTAAATTAATAATTTATACAATGATAATAGCGACCCATATGTTTGTAAGTACATAACGTCCCGCATTATGTTCATGTGTAGTCGTATATATTTTTGTCCAGGTTCCTACACCCACACTTGAGGTTGTGAGGTAGAACGCCTGTTTATGAGTACGCCCATTAGAGTGCGACTCTGGACTTATGAGTGAGTCTAAAGGTCATTACGTGTGGTCCTGCCACTACTACCATAAGCAATGTTATCGAAAATGAAATGTTCGTTAGGCGTGCACACTGTGCCTATCCGTCATAAAGTATGAGGACTACTATACTTACCACAACGTCTTGTGAAAAGATGCCTAACAAAAGAATACATGATCCGGTGCCGCTGGGGGTGCATCCCTCTTACGCGACAATTCTAATTAGTAGGGTAAAATTATTCCTTTTATTCCACCTGGAAACGTTATTCTACATGTACATCTGAAGGCTAAATTTATATAAAATAAATAATACTTGCATGCATAAAAGATAAGAAAGAAAAACATCATTTAGACTGCGAAACTAGCTAGGAACCGCAATGTTTTATTCATACCCTTTGCAAATGTTTGGAAACAAATAACAAAAACCTAAAAAATGATTAAAAAGAAAAAAATACATGGATCCTTATTGGGGCTATTAGTAGACAAGAGAATGGTCCATGCCAACTATGCGATATCTCAAGGAGAATATCGCCCAGAACTCTGGTCATCCCTTAAGTCATTCCTTGTAGGGCTAGATAGCGATTCCGCATAGCCATGCGCACTCATCCTAGTCTGTGAGGATCCTTTGCTCGCCTGACCGCGTCGCTTCGTACTTCGTGCTGCTGGTAGTACGCCCATACGATCCTGCTGCCGCATGGTATGTGGAGTTATCCTGGTTGCGGGGATGACTGCTCCCCTGCGCTGTTGTTGATGGCTACCTTTAGTCGGGAGCAGCGTTACAGCGTGTCGCGCCATATTTCCAATTAACCTCGCTAGGGAACCTAGAGTACGCCACAACTTTGAGAATAGTCCTCCTTCCTCTACGCCTTTTGTTGAGAGTGGGCCAGTAATTGTTGGAGCATAGTTTGGCTAGGTCGGTTTGACGACTCTTCTGGGCCATTAATCGTCTTCCCGGGTGCTGAGTAATGCTGCAAACAAAGGTAAACCGGTTAGATGTGGACCTAAGGCCGGAGCCCCGGGGTCCACCTCCGACGGTAAAGTTAGTATCGGGATGATAAGCTGTATAAGAGGTGTAGATGAGAGTGATAAACTCATCTAGAATGAAACCCCTACCCTTGTATTTATAGGACTAGGGATTCTTGAAGGGTAAGTTAGGTATGTGTGGGCCGCGGGCCTGTCGGGCCGGGCCGACTGCAGACTATACGTCGACATGTCCCCTAGTCTAGTATGATATGGTCCATGATCATGTTATGCTATAGTTATTCATGTATCATGCTAACTAAACAACCACGTGCGGCTTGTTGCTAGGACATCTTCGTGGGTCATCCATAACATACTGCTCCACTCGTAATGGTCTTACTTTACCAAAAAGATGATGGGCTGGGATTGCGAATAGTGAGCATAGCCACTATACGCCATCTTGTCCCCCCAGTCTAGTATGCGAGGTTGTCACCGAGGTTACTAGACTTTACACCATATCCGCTACCTGTAAGCATATCCACGTCGAAAGAAATGGGAAAACATGTATACGTAAGACGGGTGCTTGTGCTCGAATGCTTGGTTTCCTGTTACTTGACGGTAAAGACCCCGTAAGAAGAAAATGTGTTCTATAGCCGGGGTAACACTGGCATTGGCAAGGTATCATTCTTATTCATCTCTTACGTGAGGATGATAAGAAGGTTTTGGGAAGGTGGAGGTGGAACCCGTATGCTGCATCGTGAACATTTTGAAGGCGTACTTCTTATACCCACTAATGATGCAGCATAGTGCGAATATTGCATCCGGCTTAAGGTAAACAGAAGACGTACTTCTGTGATAAGGTGATGCGGATGTTACATCCGTCTTATGGCCACGACATTTTGATAACGACTTCCAAAATTTTGTCACGGTTTTTCCTATATTAAACGTAGTTGATCAGGCTTCATCTAATTAAGTACAAACGATATAAATTTTGGAAATTCACTCCGTAGTCGGGCCAAGTAATTCGTCACGGAAGGCGTACTACCACAACAAAGATATGAGCCAACAGAAGGAGTACTTCCGTGGCGAAAATAATGAGCCAATGGACGGAGTACTTCCATGGACAAGGATAATGAGCCAATGAAAGAAGTACTTTTGTGGCGAAGATATTGAGCACGTGGAAGGAATACTTCCACGGCGAAAATAATGAGCACGTGGAAGAGATACTTCCACGGTGAAAATAATGAGCACGTGGAAGAGATACATCCACGGCGAAGAAGAACGAGTACGTGGAAGAATACTTCCACGGCGAAAGTAATGAGCACGTGGAAGAGATACTTTCACGGTGAAAATAATTAGCACGTGGAAGAGATAATTACACGACGAACATAATGAGCACGTGGAAGAGATACTTCCACGAAGAAAATAATGAGCATGTGGAAGAGATACTTCCACGGCGAAGAATTATAAGCCAAAGAAAGAGGTACTTTCGTGGCAAAGATAATGAGCTCCTGGAAGGAATACTTCCACGGAGAATGACAAGAAGCACGTGGAATAATACTTCCACGGGAAAAGATAATGAGCCCGTGGAAGAGTACTTCCACGCGAATGTTAATGAGCACGTGGAAGAGTACTGCCACGGCGAAAGAGAATGAGCACGTGGAAGAATACTTCCATGGCGATAATAATGAGCACGTGGAAGAGATACTTTCACGACGAAAATAATGAGCACGTGAAAGAGATACTTCCACGGCGAAAATAATGAGCACGTGGAAGAAATACTTCCACGGCGAAGAAGATGAGCTCGTAGAAGGAATAATTCCACGGCGATTGACAAGAAGCACGTGGAAGAATACTTCCACGGGAAAAGATAACGAGCCCATGGAAGAGTACTTCCACGGCGAAGATAATAAGCACGTGGAACAGATACTTCCACGACGAAGATAATAAGCACGTGGAAGAGATACTCCACTGCGAAGATAATAAGCACGTGGAAGAGATACTTCCACAGCGAAGATAATGAGCACGTGGATACTTCCACGACGAAAGATAACTAGCACGTGGAAGAATACTTCCACGGCGCATGAATAGGCCAACGAAAGAGATACTTTCGTGGCAAAGGCATAACCCTATGGAAGAGATACTTGCATGGCGCAAAAACAAGCGTGCGGAAGGAGTACTTCCGCGACGAAGGAATAAGCCAATGGAAGAGATACTTCCATGGCGTAGAAACAAGCGCGCGGAAGGAGTACTTCCGCTGTAACACCCCATTTTGGAAATGGAAATATCACAGAAATTATGGCGTGTCATCAAAGCATACAAGAAAATGTCTAAACATTACTTGACCATAAAAGGAAAATACCGGAATCAAACATCGGTAGTCCAAAAGTAAAGCTCATCACACACAAACATAGTATAATAAAGGAAAGGACTACACAATGTCCAAAGGATAAGTATCATAAGAAAGGAAATGCATAAAGTAAAGAAGGCTAGACAGCTTCTAGTCCATATGCACGTACTCTTAGTGTCTACGAGCGTCCCTGAGTACCTGCCGTTTTGGGAACATAGAAAAGGAAAACGGCTGAGAAAATACGCTCAGTGCACGGATGTACAATAAAGCATGAATAGGATAAGAATATAACATATAACAGCGGAAGAAAAACTAAGTCTCGAGTTACCTGGTTAAGTCTTGATAAAACTGGTTTTAATAGTTTGAAAGACTTATGTTTATCTTATAAAACTGTTTGTCATATTTTACCATTAGCCAATATAGGTCATGAAAATCCACCGTGCATGAATAATTGGAGGGGTGACCTCATCATGCAAATTAGAGGGGCTGGCTCTAATTTTATATACTGGTTTTTGGGTAGGAGGGATCAGCTCCTTGTGAAGGATGCAAGGCACACACCACATTCACCATGTAATCCTGAATAAAAACATGTAACTAGGATGCACCCATACGCCCCACATGATAAATATAAATAAATGGCCAAAAGCTGAAGGGACGCCACGAGCAATCACTCCGCCGTGGTGAAGTCATAACATCAGTGCTTCTAATGTTATGGTTATGGTACCTCCATAACGAGGTGAAACTGGTCATGCATGTATATGGCTATAGGTAATCTTAATTAAACATAAGCAATCAAACACATAACTTATACTACGGGAGAACAGTTGGCTGCATACGGGGAATCCTAACAAGGAAAGAATGTCCATACTGAAAGAACGGGAATCCGTACCTTATGTCCAGTGAACGAGAAAGACGAACTGAGAGGAATCCTACTTCCGAATCACTAGTGCTACATAAATACATACATGAATAAGTATCTGCTTACTAAATACGTAGCTGGTTTTATGTCATGTCTTAGCTTATTTTATGTGTTCTTACCATGTTTTACTGTTTCTAAGCCTTAAACTGTGTTTTATCTTATATTGTGTTTAATCTGATTAAGTATTTCTGGTATTTCATGTGTTATTATACTTACTGTGTAATAATAAGTAACTTTCCAAAAATAGCAGGTTTCCTAAAATAGAAAGTTTCCAAAAATAGAAAGTTTCCAAAAATAGAAAGTTTCCAAAAATAGAAAGTTTCCAAAAATAGAAAGTTACCAAAAATAGAAAGTTTCCAAAAATAGAAAGTTTCCAAAAATATAAAGTTTCCAAAAATAGGAAGTTTCCAAAAATAGATTTACTGCTTAAAATAGATAAGTTTCTAGAAATAGAAAGTTTCCATAAATAGATTAGCTGCCTTAATTAAATAAGTTTCCATAAATAGATTAGCTGCCTGAAATAAATAAGTTTCTAAAAATAGAAGGTTTCCATAAATAAATTAGCTGCCTTATTTAATTATGTTTCTAAAAATAGAAAGTTTCCATAATTAGAAATAAGTTGGTTAAATAAGCTAAGTATATAAGCCTAAGTGTTTTCTGTTGGAGTATGCTCGTGTCATAACAACTAATTATACGGCTAGACACATATGTGCCTATGGGGTCACACACATATACACTGAGGTACCATTTCAATATATCGTGTTTATCGTATTTATGGTATATAAACAACCTTCGTAACTCGAGATCATTATTGGGCTTCTAACGACTAGTAGAGTACTTAGTTATTAGACTTGTAAAAGTGTATGGCAAGGTCCATACAAAGCCCATTGAGTCCGGCCCATTAAGATAAAAAAAAGGGAGTTACATTTGTGATAAATATTAGTTATTAGGAAATAACTCAAATTTATTACATTAAGCATATTACCAAAACTCCTCCCGCTTTCCTCTAATGGTGATTTGCACGGTTTTGAGAAAAAGAAAACGAGGGTTTATGCTTTGTAATGATCTCCATCTTTGAATCTTGTTTATTCAAAGGGTGTTACTAGGTTACGGGGTTTAAGACTAGCATCTATTGGTATACAAGGATGTGTGGTGTGGATACATCATAGAGGTGATCTCCTTTGATCACTTGGTTTCATTTAGTTTCTTGGTTAGATCATGTGGTGATTTTCTCCAATCATTTGTTGCCGTTCGATCCTACCGAATCATGTTACAAAGGTATACTTTTATTGTTTATTCTTATTGGTTAATCATATGACTCTATGGATCCGTTAATAGGTGACCTTTCCGCTGCATTTATTATTTATTCATATCATGTTTATATGGATAATCACCTATAGTGGTATCACGAGCCATCATATGATGTCATATGATTATCGGGTATGCGTAAATGTGGCCAAATCGCGTGTTTTTGGAGGATTAATAAAGAAAAAATTAAAACAGCCCCAAGGGATTATTTTCTTGCTAAAACAGGCCATAATATGGTATTATGATCTGTATTTTTTTATTCCATGGCCACGGGTTACGCATATCTTAATTGGTTTTGTTGCCGGTACGTGTAAAATGACCTAAAAATGCGTGTTTTGGCACGATTTGTGAATCGGTTTTAGAACAGCCCTATTGACATGATTTCTGTAATTATATGATAATTATAAGGTGTTTAAAATGTGGTTTTAATATCCTTATGTCATTGGTTACACGTACCAAACGGGGGTTTAATTAATTGTTGATTATTTCTTTGATTTCGTTGGCTAACAAGTGTTTCTTGTTGTTTAATTTTGTTTCCATGGCAAATACATGCATGTTTGGCCATGGACTTAGACAACACCTTGTTATATTCATAATCTTATGGTATTATTATGATTAGTATGCAAAGCCGATGAAAACCTAGACCAAATGTGACATGTTGTGTATTGATTTGCATTTAATTTCAGTTTTGGGGTTTGCTATTGTTTCGGCTTAATTAATATGTTTTGATGTTGTTTATAGCCATTGTTTGGGCACTTTACAGTAGTTTAATGATAGGTTAAATGTGTTTAGTCATAAATAAATTGTAACCGATGCTTGGATGGGAATGGCTAAAGAATTAAAGACATATTATGAAATTCGGAGCTGCTGAGTGACCTGCACTAAAACGCGATTTCCCGGAGTTCTATAAGGAGATAGAAGCCCAATTTTGGTGTGCTAATTCACAACTCATGGGCCTTCAAAAGTCTCAACTGGAGCTCAGGCTACGGAGGACTCCTTCTATGGGTTTTGGGCCCTAGAAGTCGACTGAAATTTTATGGCAGATTTGGGCTTCATGTTCACTTTGGGTTCTACTTGCTCTAGATGGTCTTGGAGCAAGTGGGAGCCCACTTTTTGGTTGTGTTGACTTACCCTTAGTTTACTTCTTGGTCCTCGTAATGGCTCACGAGATCAAGCATAGGTTTTTCATCGGTTTGAGGCTTTGCATACTTGTGGTTGTGTGGTTGCTTATTTGCTTGATATCTTGCTATTACTTGCAAATGTTTTTATAAAAACTTAAAAACCAATCACAAACCAATTATAAAACTAAAATTTTGATTTAGTTTAAATTTTAAATATGATTTAAAAACTAAAATCTTGTTTTCATAATAACTCGTAATGTGTTATGAATGTTATTTTTTTTATGTATTGTCTAATCTAATATTAATTCCACTTAGGTTTTATATTAGTCTTTAACTTGGACAACTTGACGCACATAAATTAAAACAAGATTAGATTTAAGTTAAGAAATGTTTTTAACTTGTGCTACGATGGATGAATGCATGCTTTCTCGTACACACTTTTGATTTGAAAATCAAACTTTTATACCCGTCTCAAATTTAAGTCATGCCGTCCAATCGTTTGAGATCACTTGCAATTACTTTTTGCATCTTGTGAGACGGATGTGAATTGTAACCCAAGGTGATTATTATCTATGCGTGAGACCTAGACTTATTCTCGCATGTTCTCAAATTGGATGACTTAATCGGTACAACGGTGAGACCTTGACCGAGGCAAGGATGGGACTAAACATGCCAGTTTGACATTTAGTGAAATGTTTGCTTGTGTCATGAGTCCCATAAGGATCTAAGAATTGCACAAGATTTTCAATTGATGAACGTCATCTACCTGTTGAATCTATCATTGCTAGCAGATCAACTGATGTGGTGGTGGAACCTCAATGAGGATCTTAGCCTTTTCGTAAAATTAATTGTTTTTATAAACTTGGGTATTTAATTTTAAAAGGATAATTATCGAAAACACTAAATACGAACTTTGTATTTCTATTAATGATTTTGTGCAACACAAACCGTAAACAAAGTTTGTTTCCTTTTGTGTTAGAGGAAAACAAACTAAGTCTTCATTCCTTGTAAGAATAAGACTCGTTCCCATCCTTTCTCCTTGTATGAGAAAGCTATAATAGGAACACTTGAATCTTCGCAATCCTAATCAATCTTAATACACACCTACTCAAGAAATCGCATTGTCTTGTAAGTCAAAACGATTAAGTACGGTTGCATATCTTAAAGTGTTAAGATAATGTATGAGTCTTGATTAGAAATTGAAGTCTCATTAAACCGTGAGAGGAAAGGAAATTACTAGCATGTTTTTATAGTATATTTTCCTTACACAAACTAGTTCCCTAAGATTCTACACACCTTTGAGGTAAAGTAGAAAGAGGAATTGCATGCAAAACTTTCAAGTTAATGGCATCGATGGAAATCTCATCAGAAATATAGTAGAACTTGATACTTTTTCTTTGAATATCTATGTACATGTTTACTGGTCTACGAGACTCACATTTGCTATAATGTGTAGACATTCAAGGAACTAGAAAGTATACAAATTGCTACTTGCTTTTTCACTAGTATAGATACATTAAAAATGTTGTCTTAACTAATGGGAGCAATGCAGTTTTCAATCATAGGACACACTTGTAATGTTGTCTTATTCAGTGGGAGCTATGAGCTTATCACATTGTAAGTGACCCACTTAATTTCTTGATTGTCTTAAAATGACATCATAGTTTTCTAAGCCTTATTGCATATTATTTTAAAAGATAACTAGTCGCTTTTCTGATGTCACTTCCCGAAATGTTATCTAAAAATAGTTATGCATGATTGCTTATTAAACGATGAAGTTCTACATAACCCTTCTATACAAGCTTGATTTGATTATGACTTAAATCTTATTATATCTGTCATATTTTAATATTATTCATATATGATGTTGTGCCATGCTCAAGTGGGAGAAATATTAGAGTGTGCAAGGTACAACACAATATGGCTTATAATATTCTATTAGGACTTATACATATTGATGTATGTTGTCTAATAGAGAACTAATGTCAAGAAATAATAAAAACTACTTCATCACATTACCTAAATGTTTTAGCTAATATGCATATATGTCTTCTTGTAAAGACATAAATATGAAGTATGTAAATTAACTTGAAAATACTATTGAAGCCAAAAGTAGGCATTCAATAATAATTTATTTATAATATGTTTATGTCTTCAAGTAAATACATTAACATGAACTTCCTTGAATTGTTCAAAGACTTATAAATAAAGTAAGTACTTCACTTGTTGTGTTTTTCTGTTAGGGCATATACAATGAAGTTATTGAATTGTTCAATATCTTATAAAGTATATTTAGCGACCAACATGTTATGTTTTATTGTTAAAACATGAACATGAAGTTCTTGAACTGCTAAAATAATCATACTTTATAGCATGTAATCGGCTTGAATATATTGTTTATGCAATTTGGTTTGACCAAATTATAAAATATGTGAGCTAAAGAGTATTAGGTTATCTAAAGAATTATGATAATGTCTCATAATCGCAACACTATGTTTCATGTGTAAAATCAAATATTATTGTTATTATTTGATACTTGATAACACTAAATACTCTCTCTCTTATCTTATTAAGGTTAACAAAAAATTTGAATATGCCCGTGCTTATTCAATATGGTTCCAAACAAGAAGGTCACTAAGAAACCATCAATTTATGGAATGGGATGACTCCCAGTAAGTCTTAGTTGAAGTCTTGAATTTGTTTAAATCATGTTAGACGTGTTATTAACAAAACTTGAATCAAGAAATTTTAGTGTATTTTATACATCCCAAACGAGAACAATTCATTGTTGCTCGACATGCTGTGTACTTGGAAAAAGTCTCCTCTTACAAGAAGCAAGTGGGAGCCTTTATGCATCTTTGAAGAGAGTAATGAATAAAATACAACCTTCTGAATATACTAGTGAACGGCACAATTGAGGCTAAGCAAGTACATGCAAAAGCCACAAAGTGTTGTAACTCCCATTCGCATATCCGCAAGGATACCTCAAGCACCTGAAGATATGAATGTCATGTCTATGTTGAGGAATCTAAGTTAGAGGATCATAGTGAACCTCATAACTATCGAGACTCATTTTTAGATTTGGAATCTAATGAATGACTCAAAACTATGAATGGTTAGATGTAGTCCATAAGAGAAAATCACTTTTGGAATTTGATTAGCTTTCACTAATCAGTAAGACTGATAGGTTATAAATGGTCTTCTATGAGAAGATAGATATGGACACAATTGTACACATTTATCAACACTCTCTTTGAATAGAGTTTAAGGCATACTCAAGCAATTGATCATGATTTAAGGCTTTCTTTTCTTTACGAGTGTTAAATTAATAAAAATATTAATTACCATACTCGATTTCATGAATATGAAATATGGTAATTGGTGTACAAACTCTAGAAATCCAAGTGTGGATTAGAGCATGCATCTAGGAGCTAGAATCTTAAGTTTTAATCAAGGATATGATCATGATTAAAACAAAGATAACTCTCGAGTACCTTTAAGCTAGTCGGAGCACTTTGTATTGTTTGTTCTTTATTCTCATATGTTGTTAACATATAGAAATATTATTCCATCTAAGCTAGATTTTAATCCTTGGCTTGGAATATATTCTATTGAGAGATATAAGAAACAAATCATATAACCTTGGAACATATGCTTAGTATGATATGTCATATGCGGTTAATAAGTCTAAATATGACACATCAATGAGAAAGTCTCAAAGTTCTATCTCACTTGATAAAATTGAATATGTACATGGAGACCCTTAGTTTACCTAATGGATTCTTTACATATGATATGTTATATATTAGACTAACTTTATTACTTGCATGAATGCAAGATGAACTTATCACAAAGTGTCTAAGTGAAATTCATTAGACTACTGTAGACTTGTTCATCGTTTACGGATTTAAGGTAAGAAGATTAGTGTTGAGTTTATACACTAATGCTTACTTTGATTGAGATGGTACTTAATCCTAGTGATAGTAGGGTTTCATCTTCAATGATAATACTACTACCTAGACGTGCTTGATGAGAAGCACTGTTCCACTACTCATTAGTAAAACAAGAATACTTTATAGTTTGAGAAGCTGTTAAGAAGATTGTCTTAAATAGGTGTTCTACTTGCTTCAAACAACCTATGTATTGTACTATGGCGATGCTAGCATTACTGTATTAGCACTTGAGCGCACATATACAAAATGACAATCATCGTATTATTCAAAATCTTCACTATTTGTGAATTTCTGAAATAATTATTCTCAAAGTTCACTCAGATGACAACTCAACAGGTCCTTGTGTAAATTCAATGTCTTGTAGTCAAACATGATCATCATGCTTGGAACATTGGACTTTGACCTTAGAGTAGTCTCATGTATATCTGTTTTTTTTAGTATTTGGATAATGGAACGTTAAGCAGTTTTACTAAATAATGAATTGATATACTTGGTAGATCGTCTTCATTTGTACTACTGTGTTCTATATTAGCATGTTTAATCCATGAATAATTTATTTATTCTAAATCGTCCATTGTCAGTTGACGATACGGGAGTATTGTTGAATTAAGACAAATGTGAGTTGGTCATATTCATTTGGAATGAATATTAATTGATGATGCCGCCAAACTCACATGTGTTCATTGGATGAACATTGGATTGACCCAACCTACGAGAATTCACTTCATGGATCGTTGTCAATAGTGAATCTCACAAGTGGTTGAATCTCTCATCCTTAGACTTGAGATGCAAGTAGGTTTTGTATGTGTGGAATGTCAATCTTTGATATGGTTCAACGTTGTCCTGAACAAGGCTGCCATAAAGACCATTTTCAAGTGCGATGTGAAACACATGAACGACACGTGCAGTCAAAATAGGATTTGTTCCTCCACATGTATTGGAGTTAGATACTACTGGGCCCCTTGATGAATTGTACAGATGTATGTGTGGCCACACCCAAATGTAATTAAGATGATTCTTGATTAATTTGGTAATCTAGTTCAATTTCTATATCGAGAAACAGAATAGTTAGACTTAAGAATGACTTATGATCCATGTCTAAAGTTTAACAAAGTATCTGAAACAAAAGGATGACTGATATCTAAACCATTTAAATAAGATGTTTGAGAAACTATCCCCATACGTTTCTAGGGGCATTGGCGTGTTGCTAGACGCTAACCATTGCTTGTATAATTACATGATTATTATGACGTGCGCAAGTGGGAGCTGTTGGAGTATGCTCGTGTCATAACAACTAATTATACGGCTAGACACATATGGGCCTATGGGGTCACACACATATACACTGAGGTACCATTTCAATATATCGTGTTTATCGTATTTACGGTATATAAACAACCTTCGTAACTCGAGATCATTATTGGGCTTCTAACGACTAGTAGAGTACTTGGTTATTAGACTTGTAAAAGTGTATGGCAAGGTCCATACAAAGCCCATTGAGTCCGGCCCATTAAGATAAAAAAGGGAGTTACATTTGTGATAAATATTAGTTATTAGGAAATAACTCAAATTTATTACATCAAACATATTACCAAAACTCCTCCAGCTTTCCTCTAATGGTGATTTGCACGGTTTTGAGAAAAAGAAAACGAGGGTTTATGCTTTGTAATGATCTCCATCTTTGAATCTTGTTTATTCAAAGGGTGTTACTAGGTTACGGGGTTTAAGACTAGCATCTATTGGTATACAAGGATGTGTGGTGTGGATACATCATAGAGGTGATCTCCTTTGATCACTTGGTTTCATTTAGTTTCTTGGTTAGATCATGTGGTGATTTTCTCCAATCATTTGTTGCCGTTCGATCCTACCGAATCATGTTACAAAGGTATACTTTTATTGTTTATTCTTATTGGTTAATCATATGACTCTATGGATCCGTTAATAGATGACCTTTCCGCTGCGTTTATTATTTATTCATATCATGTTTATATGGATAATCACCTATATTTTCATGATTATTTTCTAAGTCATATGATATAATATATAGTTTAATAATTATTTTATGTATTTAATTAAACTATAGGTTAAAATATTTAATTAAAGTATAACATGTTTTAATTAAATAAGTTAAATACTTAGGTTAAAATATGTATTATTATATATTAATAATATAACCTAAGTCATGTTAATTAATTAATTATATCAATGGTTTTAAAATAATTAATTAATTATAAGTCTAATATATATAAATACTTAGGTTAAAATAATTTCATGATCATTAATAATTAAATAACCTAAGTCATATTATTAAATTAATCATATCATTTTATTAATTTAATTTTAACATAAGATCATCAGCATAAAAAAAACTAACATACACCATGAACCGGATCTAGACTAAAAAGCATGAACCGGACATAAAATCAACATCGTACCCCGAAGCATATGGTCTTGGTGGTGGTCGGCTTGGCAAACCGAAACCCATTCGGGTTCGGTGCAGCCTGCGGCCAAAACAAACACCCCTTAAGAACACCCTTTTGATTTTATTTAACACCAAATCATGTTAGATCTATGTTTAATTATTATGTTTTTTATAAAAACAACACATGTTCTTGATTTATAAAAAGATTAAATCAAAAGAAAAGGTTTAAAAAGGTTTTACCGAATTTGTGGATCAAAAGGACGAAGAACCAACACGATCAATCACTAAAACTTCAAGATCCAAGATCAAAAATCACCTCTTATGGTGGTTGTAGGGTGGCGGCACAAAAGACAAGGAAGGAGGAGGTTTTAGGTTTTCTTAAAATCTTCTGTGAATGAGAAAATGAGTAGTGTAAAAATAATAATAACCCCCTTTAGTAAATTTGACAAATGGGCTTGGCCCATTTGCCCTTGTTGGCCGCGGGTAGGGACCCCACTTGGGGTACCCGTACCTTTTTACGTGTCTCGTTATTAAGTTAAACGTTTGTGATTATTTGTGTTCGTGTTTTAAATGTTCTCGTTACGTAAATACCGTGATCTAATATATTTAATTACGCTCGTAATAAATATATATACGTAATTAATAATAGTTCGTGTTTTAATTACGTTCATGATTTCATGATTGCATGTTCGTGATTAATTATCGTCAAATAATTATTACATGATCGTACGTAGCAAATACTTATCGTGTTCTAACACGTATGTAATACGTAAACTCCTAACACGTAATCGTAATCATGCTATATTAGGAAAGTTTTAATCTAGTACGTACGATCCTAAGGGTACTATGCATGGTAAAAGCATACGGGTTTTACAACTCTTCCCCCTTAAAAAGAATAATTCGTCCCCGAATTATAGATAAAGTAAACTAGAAAAGAAGAACATACCCGAATTCAAAATATGAAATGAGGGTAAGAAGCCCGGATAGACTCCTCTGTTTCCAAAGTGGCTTCCCGCTCGGTATGATCCCTCCGTAGAATTTTGACGAATGGAATTGTCTTCTTTCTCGTGACTCGTTCTTGTCTGTCAAGAACTCGTTCGGGTTCTTCTATAAAAGTGAGATCTTCACGTATCTGTTCCAGTGGATACTGAACCATGTGAAGGGGATGATACTGGTATCCTCTGAGTAAGGACACATGAAACACATTGTGAACATGCGAAAGCTGTGGAGGTAACGCCAATCGGTAAGATACTTCACCGACTCGTTCAATGATATCAAACGGTCCGATGAAACGAGGACAGAGTTTCCCTTTAATCCCGAAGCGTCTAACACCACCTGCCGGCGAAACCTTAAGGAAGACGTGATCTCCTACGTTAAAGTGTATATCCCTACGATGCTTATCGGCGTAACTCTTCTGACGTGATCGTGCCTCCTGAATTTTCTGCTTAGCTACTGCGATCTTCTCATTGGTCATCTCTATGATTTCTGGTCCTTCGAGTGTTCGCTCGCCAACCTGAGCCCAACAGATTGGGGCGCGACACTTCCTGCCATACAACATCTCAAATGGAGCACACTTGATGCTTGCGTGCCAACTGTTGTTGTATGCAAACTCCACCAAAGATGTATTCGTCCCAATCACCCGTCCATTCCAACGCACATGACCTCAACATATCTTCCAATGTCTGAATGGTTTGCTCCGACTGTCCGTCCGTTTGAGGATGAAAAGCCGTGCTAAGCTTAAGTTGTGTACCCCAAGCTTTCTGCAGACTTTTCCAAAAGCGCGAAGTGAAACGAGGATCTCTGTCTGAGACGATGTTGGATGGTGCACCGTGGAGTCTCATGATCTCTCGTCTGTACGTATCTGTGAGTTTACTTACCGGATCTTCCTTGCGGATTGGTAAGAAATGAGCTGATTTAGTAAGTCGATCAACGATAACCCAAATTGCATCGTGCTTCCTTTTGGTAGGCGGAAGACCGGTAACAAAATCCATGGTGATTTTGTCCCACTTCCACTCTGGAATATCCAACGGTTGAAGGAGACCGCCAGATCACTGAGGCTCGATCTTAACCTGCTGGCAGGTAAGACATTTGGAGACGTAAGTGGCCACATCCTGTTTCATACCACTCCACCAAAAGTACTGCTTGATGTCATGGTACATCTTAGTCGAACCAGGATGTATAGAGAATGGGGAGCTATGAGCTTCAGCTAACAAAGCTTCCCGGAGTTCTTGGTCATCAGGAACACAATGTCTAGTGCCCTGCCATACGATACCATCTACATCTACTCTAAATTCTGTCTGCTTCTCCAAATTCTGTACTATCACCCAGATTTCTCCGTCATCCTTCTGACCTTCCTTGATCTTAGATAGCAACTCGGGTTCTACTCTAAGATTAGCCCAGTAACCATGTTGTCCACGTACCATGTACTCGATGTCTAGTCGCTCCAAGTCTCTTATGATTTCCTCTTCGATTCTAATGTCGTTGATCATTCCGGCCTTCCTGCTAAGAGCATCTGCTACTACATTTGCCTTTCCGGGATGATACTGTAGATTAATGTCATAATCCTTCAACAGCTCTAACCATCTCCTCTGCCTCATGTTTAATTCACGCTGAGTGAAGATATACTTCAAGCTCTTGTGGTCCGTGAAAATGTCACATGATTCTCCATATAAGTAGTGCCTCCATATCTTCAATGCAAACACGACTGCAGCAAGTTCCAGGTCGTGCGTGGGGTAATTTTCTTCATAAGGCTTAAGCTGCCTTGAAGCGTACGCGATCACTTTCCCATGTTGCATGAGAACACAGCCAAGTCCCTTCCCCGATGCATCGCTGTAGATTTGAAATACACCCGTACCAGATGGTAGAGTAAGAATAGGTGGAGATACTAGCTTCTGCTTCAGGTCTTCAAAGCTCATCTCTCGATCTTCAGTCCAGACGAATTTCTCCCCTTTCCGCATCAGTTTGGTCAATGGTAGTGCTAGGCGGGAAAAGTTCTCCACGAACCTACGGTAATAGCCAGCTAAGCCTAAGAAACCGCGGACTTCCGTCGCGGATGTCGGCCTTGGCCACTTAGTAATGGCCTCAACCTTCGCTGGATCCATAGTGATTCCTTCTGCTGATACAATGTGACCTAAGAATGCCACCTTGTCTAACCAGAACTAACACTTGGAGAATTTAGCATACAGCTGCTTCTGGCAAAGAATCTGTAGTACTGTACGAAGATGGTCTTCATGTTCCTCTTTGGACTTTGAGAAAATCAGGATGTCATCGATGAAGACAATGACGAACTTGTCCAGAAATTCATGGAAGATTTTGTTCATCAAATCCATGAACACTGCTGGAGCATTTGTCAGGCCAAATGGCATAACTACAAACTCGTAGTGGCCATAACGGGTACGAAAGGCAGTCTTAGCAATGTCCTGCTCCTTGACCCGTAGCTGATGATAGCCTGACCTAAGATCAATCTTGGAGAAGTGTTTGGCCCCTTGGAGTTGGTCAAACAGATCGTCAATGCGTGGCAGTGGATACCTATTCCGAATGGTAATCCTGTTGAGCTCGTGATAGTCTATGCAAAGACGCATACTGTCGTCGTTCTTCTTAACAAACAAGACCGGTGCGCCCCATGGAGATGTGCTCGGTCGAATGAAACCTCGTTCAAGAAGTTCTTGTAGTTGATCCTTCAGCTCCTTCAGCTCTATGGGAGCCATGCGATAAGGAGCCTTGGAGATTGGTTCAACTCCTGGAACCAACTCGATACTGAATTCCACTTCTCATGCAGGTGGTATGCCCGGAAGTTCTGCTGGAAACACATCTTGGAATTCCAACACTATTGGTTGATCCTGAATCGATGGAGATTCAGCATCCATGTCGTGAACTGTAGCTAGATAACCCTCGCAGCCATGTGACAGTAGTGCACGCGCTTGTAGGGTGGATATGACTTGTACAGACCGTCCGGGTATGAACCCATTATGAATGTACTCTGGTGCGTTGACATCACCGAAGATAACTCGATATGAATGGCAGTCTATGGTAGCATGATACTTGGATAGCCAATCCATGCCCAAAATCATGTCGAAGTCATTCATGTCCAACGGAAGTGCGTCGACATGTCGAACCTTATCATCAAAATCTAGGGGAAGACTCTTGTATACATGGGTGATTAATACAGAGTCCCTCAGAGGCGTGGAAATAGTAAGCCTATTTTCTAGTGGCAAGGGAGGCATCCTAATGTTCTTAGCATAAGCAGTAGAAATAACCGAGTGAGTAGCGCCCGTATCGAAAAGAACACACGCAGCTTTACCATACATATACAAGATTCCAGTGATGGTACCTGTAGACTTGTTGGCCTGGTCTCGAGATGTCGTGTAGACACGCCTGGCAGTAGGAGGCGGCTTGGTCTCAGCATGTCCCGATGTACCCTCCATCTCGCCCTTACGTCAATCCTTCATAATATGGCCAGTAAGACCACACTTGAAGCACGCATCGGTTTTACGGCGACATGGTCCTGGGTGCCTACGGTGGCAAGTAGAGCAAAGAGGATGAGTGTATCCTCCAGCAGGTGCTCTGGCTGGCTGAGGACCTGATAAAACATTTTACATAAGACATGGTAATTGGGTACAAAGGACAAAGTGGATAATCGTAAGATTGAATACCAGTGATAGCTGGACGGCTAGGCTGCGAACCTCTCTGGTTCTGGTCCCTACCGTTTCCATGGTTCCTGGTAGAAGTTTTACTAAAGTGTCAGAATATGAGTTATAACATAAAACATAAGGAAATGCGTAAGTATTAGGACCTGCTGCTGTTGGAGTGTCTAGCTTTGTTACGGTAATTGTCATTACTTCAACGCCTATCCGTAGCAGAACGATCGTTAATCTGACCGTTTCCCTTAGGCTGATGAGGCTGCTGCTGAGTAGCCGGCTGAGACAGGTCCCCAGTTTTCTGCCTGGAAGATACACTTAAGAGATGAATAATTGACATATGGAAAATATACGGATTGGTCACCGCTTGAATACGAAGGTTTACCACTTGTCGTGTCTTTCAGCTTCCCCGAACTCATCTCTCTCCTGCAGCATGTCCAGCTTTCGTGATGCATCGACCACTTGTGCTACAGTGTTGAACGTAGCACACACCAGATTGTTTGCAACCGATGTGCGAAGAGCCCATCCAAAGTGATGTGCCTGCTCTTCAGGAGTACCTGCTGTCGCACCAAGGAAACCAGCCAAGCGAAGAAAGCGCTGCATAAACTCGTTGCTATTCTCCCCAGCTCTCTGTCGGATCCCATGGTACTCTCTCTTGAGCTTTTCCTGCTCATCCTTGGGAAAGAACTGCTCCATCACCCTGTCCTTGAACTAAGCCCAAGTCAAACCAGCAACCCACTCATCACCACCTTCAGATTGCATCAATGCTAACCACCAGTTGAGTACATCGCCTTCGAACCGATAGCATGCCAACCTCGCCTTGTATGCGGGGTCACAGCCCATAGCGTTGAAAATATTCTCGATGTGAGCCAACCAGCTTTCAGCATCGCTGGGGCTATCTGTCTTTTCAAAAGCTCGAGGGCGGAGCTTGTTGAATCTCTCCAGCCATACTGCTAATGTCACTGGAGGAGGAGAAGGAGGTGGCTGATTATGGTGCTGATTGTTGGCAGCTTGAACTTCAGCCCTGATGTCGTTCCTCAGTTGAGGAAGCAAGGCTTGTATGGCAACCTGAATTGCAGCATTGAGTTGCTCCTGTTCGCGTGTGAGAACCATCTGACAGTATAACATAAAACATATGATTAAACAGATCAAAACATAAAATATAAATATATACATGAAAAAAATTTATACTAAAATTTCACGAGAAAAATTTTATGCAAGAAAATTTTGTGTATGAATGCATGATGCTGTTTATGAAAACTTTTGTATGCTCGAGAGTGAACGCCTCTGGTCAGTTCACCCAAAACAAAAGACATAGTGAGGGGACGCCTATGGGTCGGTCCCAAATCTAAAAGTTTCGATAAAACACATGCGAGTAAATAGGGCCAGTCCTGTACCAACCATTACTTAGTCAAAACCCTGCAACAATGACATGTATATGTATGCTTAAAAATGATGAATGCATGAAAACAACTGTCAGTTCTAGGAAGACCATAGTGACTACCCACTAATCACAGGTCATATTTGAGAGCCTAAAGGTCGAAGCCTTGGCTCTGATACCATAATTGTAACACCCCATTTTGGAAATGGAAATATCACAGAAATTATGGCGTGTCATCAAAGCATACAAGGAAAAATGTCTAAACATTACTTGACCATAAAAGGAAAATACGGAATCAAACATCGGTAGTCCAAAAGTAAAGCTCATCACACACAAACATAGTATAATAAAGGAAAGGACTACACAATGTCCAAAGCATAAGTATCATAAGAGAGGAAATGCATAAAGTAAAGAAGGCTAGACAGCTTCCAGTCCATATGCACGTACTCTTAGTGTCTACGAGCGTCCCTGAGTACCTGCCGTTCTGGGAACATAGAAAAGGAAAACGACTGAGCAACTACGCTCAGTGCACGGATGTACAATAAAGCATGAATAGGATAAGCATATAACATATAACAGCGGAAGAAAAACTAAGTCCCGAGTAACCTGGTTAAGTCTTGATAAAACTGGTTTTAATAGTTTGAAATTCTTATGTTTATCTTATAAAAACTGGTTGTCATATTTTACCATTAGCCAATATAGGTCATGAAAATCCACCGTGCATGAATAATTGGAGGGGTGACCTCATCATGCAAATTAGAGGGGCTGCCTCTAATTTAATATATTGGTTTTTGGGTAGGAGGGATCAGCTCCTTGTGAAGGATGCAAGGCACACACCACATTCACCATGTAATCCTGAATAAAAACATGTAACTAGGATGCACCCATACGCCCTACATGATAAATATAAATAAATGGCCAAAAGCTGAAGGGACGCCACGAGCAATCACTCCGCCGTGGTGAAGTCATAACATCAGTGCCTCTAATGTTATGGTTATGGTCCCTCCATAACTAGGTGAAACTGGTCATGCATGTATATGGCTATAGGTAATCTTAATTAAACATAAGCAATCAAACACATAACTTATACTACGGGAAAACAGTTGGCTGCATACGGGGAATCCTAATAAGGAAAGAATGTCCATACTGAAAGGACGGGAATCCGTACCTTATGTCCAGTGAACAAGAAAGACGAGCTGAGAGGAATCCTACATCCGAATCACTAGTGCTACATAAATACATACATGAATAAGTATCTGCTTACTAAATACGTAGCTGGTTTTATGTCATGTCTTAGCTTATTTTATGTGTTCTTACCATGTTTTACTGTTTCTAAGCCTTAAACTATGTTTTATCTTATATTCTGTTTAATCTGATTAAGTATTTCTGGTATTTCATGTGTTATTATACTTACTGTGTAATAATAAGTAACTTTCCAAAAATAGTAGGTTTCCTAAAATAGAAAGTTTCCAAAAATAGAAAGTTTCCAAAAATAGAAAGTTTCCAAAAATAAAAAGTTTCCAAAAATAGAAAGTTACCAAAAATAGAAAGTTTCAAAAAATAGAAGTTTCCAAAAATAGAAAGTTTCCAAAAATAGAAAGTTTCCAAAAATAGATTTACTGCTTAAAATAGATAAGTTTCTAAAAATAGAAAGTTTCCATTAATCTAGTGTTTCATGATTATTTTCTAAGTCATATGATATAATATATAGTTTAATAATTATTTCATGAATTTAATTAAACTATAGATTAAAATATTTAATTAAAGTATAACATGTTTTAATTAAATAAGTTAAATACTTAGGTTAAAATATGTATTATTATATATTAATAATATAACCTAAGTCATGTTAATTAATTAATTATATCCATGGTTTTAAAATAATTAATTAATTATAAGTCTTAAATATATAAATACGTAGGTTAAAATAATTTCATGATCATTAATAATTAAATAACCTAAGTCATGTTATTAAATTAATCATATCATTTTATTAATTTAATTTTAACATAAGATCATAAACATCAAAAAAAAACTAACATACACCATGAACCGGATCTAGACTAAAAAGCATGAACCGGACATGAAATCAACACCGTACCCCGAACCAACTCGGGGTACCCCATGTTTTACTGCTGCCTTGGGACCCACACGCACCAACCAAGACCATATGGTCTTGGTGGTGGTCGGCTTGGCAAACCGAAACCCATTCGGGTTCGGTGCAGCCTGCGGCCAAAACAAACACCCCTTAAAAACACCCTTTTGATTTTATTTAACACCAAATCATGTTAGATCCATGTTTAATTATTATTTTTTTATAAAAACAACACATGTTCTTGATTTATAAAAATATTAATTCAAAAGAAAAGGTTTAAAAAGGTTTTACCGAATTCGTGGATCAAAAGGACGAAGAACCAACACGATCAATCACTAAAACTTCAAGATCCAAGATCAAAAATCACCTCTTATGGTGGTTGTAGGGTGGCGGCACAAAAGACAAGGAAGGAGGAGGTTTTAGGTTTTCTTAAAATCTTCTGTAAATGAGAAAATGAGTAGTGTAAAAATAATAATAACCCCCTTTAGTAAATTTGACAAATGGGCTTGGCCCATTTGCCCTTGTTGGCCGCGGGTAGGGACCCCACTTGGGGTACCCGTACCTTTTTCCGTGTCTCGTTATTAAGTTAAACGTTTGTGATTATTTGTGTTTGTGTCTTAAATGTTCTCGTTACGTAAATACCGTGATCTAATATATTTAATTACGCTGGTAATAAATATATATACGTAATTAATAATAGTTCGTGTTTTAATTACGTTCATGATTTCATGATCGCATGTTCGTGATTAATTATCGTCAAATATTTATTACATGATCGTACGTAGCAAATACTTATCGTGTTCTAACACGTATGTAATACGTAAACTCCTAACACGTAATCGTAATCATGCTATATTAGGAAAGTTTTAATCTAGTACGTACGATCCTAAGGGTACTATGTATGGTAAAATCATGCGGGTTTTACATCCGCGGCGAAGAAATAAGCCAATGGAAGAGATACTTCCAGGGCGCAGAAACAAGCTCGCAGAAGGAGTACTTCTGCAACGAAGGAATAAGCCAATGGAAGAGATACTTCCATGGCGCAGAAACAAGCGCGTTGAAGGAGTACTTCCGTGGCGAAGGAATAAGCCAATGGAATAGATACTTCCATGGCAAAGGAATAAACCGGCAGAAGGCGGACTTCTGCGGCAAAGGAATAAGCCAATGGAAGAGATACTTCCATGGCGCAGAAACAAGCACGTGGAAGGAGTACTTCCGCGGCGAAGGAATAAGCCAATGGAAGAGATACTTCCATGGCAAAGGAATAAACCGGCAGAAGGCGGACTTCGGCGGCAAAGGAATATATCTAAAAATATTTGTGTGACGTGCACATAAATAGTGGTATTATTATACCCTAGTAGCCCCGTAAGTTTAATGGTGCTACACTCGATTATTAGTATTAAACTTAATCAAGTATTCAAAAAATTACGATCACGTACACCAGCGCGAATGGAGGTACCATAGCCGCGTACGAAAGATAGAAATTGGGTTCGAACGTGCGAACCAACGCGGATGGGTCTTTCCATAACCGTGAATTGTTACATAGTATAAGACGTATCTTAACTAACTTATTGGATGAGCTATGCCATTACGTGCGGCGTACCGCTACTACCATAAGGACGGTCAAAGTTTTGATAAAATGTTGTTATACGTGCACAGTGTATCTTTTGCAAGTCCATCATGAGTCATGTGATTTGCGTAACATACTACAACGTCTTGATAGCAAGGTGTCTAACAAGGATACATGATCCGTGGTCGTTTGGTTTGCAACCCTCTTACACGACAAGTTGAATTATTAGGTTCACTCAATCCTCTTATTCCGCTTGGGAACGATAAGTACATGTACGCCCGTAGGCAGAAGATATCCGAGTGTACGGACTAGCACGGATGGACGTACCATGACCGTGAATTATAAACATATTATTTAAAAATATATGTAATATATCTTACTGATTTAAAAGATATATATAATAAAAAATATCGGAATATATCCTAAAGACTATCTTTTAGTAATTTAAATGATATGTGTAATATCCGTTATTAATATAAACAATATACCCGAACATGCGGATTAATTACGGGAGAGGCGGCTGATGTACGTGGTTAAAAAATAAAATATAATCGACCATACAGACAATCACGGCTGGACATGCCATGACCGCGAATAAGAAATAAAAAAATTGTTGAATGTGCAGATGAGTGCTGGTGGACGAGCCATGACAGCGAATCCCGATATTACTACATCGGGTAGCGACATATACGAAAAATATATCTAATCAAATCAAAAGATATATGTAATATCTCTTTTTCGAATTAGAAGATACATGTGATATCTTTTATCAACATAAAAAATATCGATAATATTTTTAAGAAAAATATATGTAATATCTTTTATCAATTTTAAAAATACACATAATATCTTTTATAAATTGAAAATATATTGATACAATCTTGTCGAAAATTAAGAAGATATTAGTAATATTTTTTATTAACCGCGGATAGTAAGGTCGGGACGCGACATGATATTAGTAGCCGCGTCGTGACATATGCGGAAAAAATAAATTCAAAACATATATGATGGTCATGTAATTCCGGGAATTTTACATTTTTTACAGTAAAAATTAAAGTTAATTTATTTAATAATAAGATTCGAGAAATCAAAGTTTCCCTTATGAGTGTCAAAATATCTTTGCCATGTATATTTGTTCCATGACACATCTTTGCCATATATAAGTATGCGATTAAAATAATAAGTCTCTATGACTCATAACGGAATACTAAATCACAATCACAGTTTTTTCACATAATTTCTTCTGAGCTAAAATAGTCCAACATTACATGCGTACAAGATATATGTATACCATCTTTTCACATATGTCATTATGATGTTATTAATTTACAAAATATAGGTGCAACTTTTTCTTATAGGACACGTCCCTATCATTTTGATAGATAAGGAAACGACCTTAGTTTAGAAAATTTAAAAAATATGTTCCGAGCATGACAGTTTTGGTGAACCATGAAGCTCCATTTACATCAATTGTTGCGACATAGCAAATATAGATGTTTATATAGTCTCTCTTTTTTTCCTTACGCAAATCTCAATATGTTATTATACATATTCTAAGATGTTCGTAATTTTAAATGCGATTTGATAAGATGTCAACAAATCATAAGATCTAATTTATAGAGAGCACATATATGCGCAGGTCAAACGACGATTAAAGAAAAACAAAAATACCAAGTTTAAGAGTTACCGTCTTTTGATATGGATCTTTGCTTTTCGATAGTATGAGACCATGAAACATAGTTTAGTCAGGGTCCCACGGATGGCGCCAACTTGTTGGAGCATAGTTTGGCTGGGCCGGTTCGACGCTCTCCTGAGCCGTTAATCGTCTTCCCGGGTGCTGAGTAATGCTGCAAAAAAGGTAAACCGGTTAGACGTGGACCCGAGGCCGGAGCCCCGGGTTCCACCTCCGACGGTCAAGTTAGTATCGGGACGATAAGTTGTATAAGAGGTGTAGATGAGAGTGATAACCTCATCTAGAAGGAAACCCCTACCCTTGTATTTATAGGACTAGGGTTTTGTGAAGGGTAAGTTAGGTATGTGTGGGTCGCGGGCCTATCGGGCCAGGCCGACTGCAGACTATACGTCGACAGTATTCATGTTAGAATTCGTTCGACGTCTTGAGTCCGCTTGGCATCTCTGACAATGTGCCACTCTTTTACACGCATCCTTATGTGAAAATGGCCAAAAGTACCCTGAGCGAGTGACTTCCTCAACCATAGCTACCGAGCCGCGAGGACGCACTCTTTTGTGTGCGGCTTCCACTACTGCCCACGCTTGATCTGGTGCTAGGCATTGCAACATCCGACCTTTGCATGTTTGTCTGTACAACGTTTCTTTGACAATTTGAGAGTGCCTAGCTCGTACCTGTATCTGCCTAGCCTTCCTTCTAGTGCTTGGCAATTTGTTATGTGACAAAAACTTTCGAATGGGTGTCATCCATGTTGGTGACTCTATGTCCGGACTCACATTATTGTGCAAGATAAAATCGACTAGAACGTGACCAGGAGGCTTATTCATGTTTACAATTGAAAGTTGGTCCATGTCCACCGAGATTTCGGCCTCCTCTTCTACAACCCTTCGTATAGCAAACTTTGTGAACTATGTCGTCATGTCCCATATATTTTCCGTATACTCGATTAGCACTCGCCCTCGTGGCTCGCATGACCCATTGACTCTACTTGCCACCAGAGGGTTGTATGTGTAGGCCACTATGCACTTCATGTCCATTCTTAGCGCTAATCTAAGACCTGCTATGAGGTCCTCGAAGTCTGCTTCCATGCTGGTTGTGGGGAAGTCAAACAGCAATGCGTATGTGATTTTTATGTCGCCCTGGTTCGTGAGGATGAACCCTGCATCCGGCCCCCCTTTTCATGCGAATCCTGTCAAGAAAAGGACACACAGGATCCCTGACAGCGAGTCCGCACGCACAGATATGCTCGGCGCCTAGGATTCCTCCAAGACACGCCTCCTTCTGTTTATCTATGGACTGGGCTCTATATCATGTTGACACCTGTCCGCCTGCTTCCTATTAGTGCTGGTTCTAGAAGTACTGTCACCCCCTTCGATTGTGTCTATGTTACGGATGATAACTACTCCATTTTGCAACGAGAATTTGAACATACCATGTGCCGTGGAAGGTAATACGCGCAAAGTCTTTAGTGTCGGCTGTCCAATTATCTTGTTGTACGAGGATTGAGAGCGCACAAACATGAAGTCCATCCACTCCGTCGTCGAGTGTTGCGCGTTTTCAATGGTCACCTATGTGCAGAGTTGCCCCAGTGGTCGAGTCTTATCACCGCTAAACCCTGTGAGAATATGTGTTGTCTCTTCTAGCTCGTTCCTTATTTCCCATGGCAGTCGTGCGAAACAATGTTCATTTAATATGTTCGCTACAGACCCCCCATTGACGCACATGCCTTCTATAGTGTGGTCGCCGAGGCCTACGTCAATTGTCAACAACTTGACTCTGTAGTCCATATCTGAAAGGATAGGGAATGCTATTTCTTTATCATGAGAAAATTCCGCGACCACTCTTCTTTGCATGAAAGATTTTTCCCTCTCTACCGTGTATATGGTTATAGGTTTATCTTTCTGTTTTTTCACTTCGACCTTCTTCGCATCCACGTTCTTTCTCTAATCCCTTATCAGGTGGTTCAGCTTCCCTGCTTTTACCAGGCTTTCAATGTGTCTTTTCAACTGAATATACTCATCAGTAGTGTGCCCTTTATCATCATGGTACTCGCAGTGCTTTGTGTTATCCCGTTTATCCACTGGTCCCAACATTGGGCTAGGCTTTGGAAAATTTGATCAATCTGATAGAAATATCTCTCTAGAGGTTTTTTACAGCGGGGTGAACTTGTTGTTGTTGTTGCGCCCTTGCTTTACCACTCCTTGGAAGTCCAACGTGCGACTGATATTTTGCCCATATGTTTGTTTCTTGGGCCTGTCTTGGTACCTGTAGCCCGGCGTCATCTGTCGGCTATCTGCTGCTGCAGTTTCTCCTTGAATAAATGCTCGGACCTTTTTCATTACCCCGTCAAATGTTGTCGGGGTTCTGTCGTTCAACTTTTTTATTAGGTCCGGATTTGTGATGCTTGCGAGGAATCCAGAAATCTTTAGAATTTCTGGGCACTCTTAATCTGGTTGCATTCAGATTTAAAGCGTTCCATGAAGTCCTCTAGGCTCTCGTTATGCCTCTGCTTCACTCTCGCAAGTGCAACCGGGTTTTTGTGATACTTCTTCTGTTGCACATAGTTTCTGCGGAACGCTCTTTGAAGTTCTTCAAACCCATGAATGCTCCTTCGTGGGAGACAGTCGAACCATGTCTGAGCGTTGCCGATGACCGTTGAGTTGAACATATGACACCACACGGCTTTTGGCAATTGCTCTATCCCTGCCTGAGATTCGAATACTTTCAGGTAATCATCTGGATCTGTCGTCCTGTAGTAGGTCTTAACATTGGACGGCATGCGTCTTTTTTTGTTATCCCTGAAAGTAGTTATGTGTTCGGAAAACGTGCTTCCTTTTTCTCAACGCCATGGCAAGGTCCATTGATCTTCACCTTGTATCCTTTGTCTTTTTGGTGCCCCACTGTGTTTTCTGTCGTACTCAGAGGAGTCAGAGTCCTCAGTGGATGAAGGAGAGACCCTTTTATGGCGGGGGTAGTGGTCATTATGATTATAGTCCGAGAAACCTTCGCTTGAAGAATCCCTCTTGTGCCTCCTTTCAGTGCTCTTACTCTTTTCCTGAACTCGCATATCTTGAGATTCGTCTCCTTCTAAGGGGCCTAGCCTTTTAAGGGCGCTTTGTCTACTAGTAGGGTTAGGCCCTAGTCTGTCCTTCACGCTTGTGCACCGGTGATCATTGACTGGTTTCATGAAACCATCCTCTTCTCTTGAGCCCCTGGAGCTGTCTGAGGACGATGCGTCTTCAATGAGAGGCGCATCCGAAGGGGATGCTGGGATCTCAGTCACTCTTTGCTTCCTTTTCTTCTCCTTTCTATCTTCCTTACCAGATCTTGAGCCTCCCTTAGACTTGAATTCTTTATCGAAGTCCAAACTGATACGAAGATCTCTTGTTGGATTCGCCCTCATTTATGCCCTCATGAGTAGGATTAACGCCTCATAGTTTTCTACGACATAGTCGCTCATACTTTGCTTTGCCGAAGGGGGAATTTTTGTCTCCACCTGCGGATCTATCACAACCCTTGTGTCCAGGGTCTCCTTGTGGCCTTTATTAGGTATCTCCTGATAGGATGATGCGGTTCCGACCGTCTGTAGAGTCAGAGTGACCAGCGGAGAGAAAGATACTTGCAGTCCTTTCCATCCACGACTTGGGTTATTGGGTTCAAGGCTTGAGTAAGGACATGTTGCCTTCTTGGATCCACCTTTAGGTGGGGCGGGTTTGCGCCGTTTTTTATCATTGGGTAGAGTTTAGGTTGAGTCCCACGGATGGCGCCAACTTGTTGATACAAAAGTTGGATGGACCGAGCTTGACCCGAATTAGGCTTAATTCAGAGTCTTGTAGACTCTGGCTCTTGCACCAAGTGAAACTTGTTAAAGGACCTTCCGCACTAAACAGACACCGTTAGGCTTACCGTGGGTTTGTGACCCACGATTAGACTCCAGCGTGAGAGTAAGTAATCGGTTTTAGTATGTAAGTGTTTAGGGTATTGTGTGTATCGTACCTTTGTGGAACCGAAGGGGTTCCTTTTATACTCGAGAGAGTCCAGGCTGGGCTCCCTGTTATTACGGCCTAAGGAAGAGATAATGACTCGAAATAGCTTGATCTTCATTATCTAACTAAGGCAAGTGTATATCTCTTTTCCTTAAGCGAATATAACTATAATATAAGTTATATTATGTCTGATCTTGTCGCACTGTGACGAGGACTTGGCTAACTAATCAGCCTCTTGTGCGAAAGCGGCTTACCCGGCCTTCTGGTCTGTGTGCGCACATCGCACAAGTATCCAATCCATTCCTGATGGATGCGGGTAGTACCCGTGAGTCGGACTATCCAGCCCGACTAGGGACAATACGTCATCATCTTTCAAAAGAACTTAAAGAAAAAGAGTCAGTCGTTAATAATTTTCAAAAACTGCAAACGGATATCGAAATTCTCGAGTCTAAAAGGGTTGAAACGGAAATTAAGGCGTCTGAGAAAATTAAAAAGACTGAAGTTTTTCTTTTAAAACTACTCTGCCTCACATAGTACACTTGTTTCATTCATCTTTTAAGGAATTTACTCTATCGTGTCTAACAGACTTACCACCTAACCCGGGTTATGCAAAGCAAGCTTTTAACCACAACCCACGACTTTATGATGCAACCAAGTTAGGATTGGTCTTAGATCCGATTCTGTTTCCGGAATTATCCGAGAATATGTCACTGTTTGAAGAGAATCGGTCAAAAGTAATTCTTACATATCCTAAGTATGATTATGAACAGCTTAATGAAGAGAATGCAAAAACAGATTTTAGAAATCACTTTAATATACTAAGGGAATTTATCCATACACCAAATTACATGTCTACTAGAGAAAACATTAGTATATTTCCTACACTTGTCAACCCGAATGAACCTAAGGAAATTCCAAAGGGTCTTCCACTGGTAAGTACAGTATTGCTAAGCTTGAAAGAGATTAGACAATACCTTTCCGGATTTGACAAGATCATCAAGGAATGCATGACTTCAACGGCTCAAACCGCTGGAGATTGGGCTTTTGAACACATGAAAATGGTGTTTGAGAAAGAGATCGGTCCGTTTGTAAACAATATTAAAGAGGGTTTTCTAGATTTCGGGGACAATCTTAATTTTGAAATTACTGAAGTTCAAAAAGTTTTCCATGAAATGGATGATGCTTATGAGCAACATTTAATTGAGAAAGAAAATATTTTGTCTGAATATGACCGATTCTTGGAACAAGTGGTGTCTACAAGTTGTAACTATTGAATGTGCTTTTGAGATTAAATCTGTTGTGATAAATGTGATGATGTGCATGATCTCTTTGTAAATATTGTTGAACCTGTGAATAATGTCGATAATCATTCTTATCACGAATCTAACGGGGAATTTTTAAAGCTTCAAGATTCTTATAACTCACTTTCAAAACGTTTTGATGAGGTTCGACAACATTGTATATCTCTTGAAATTGAAAACCAATCTAAAAATGAAACTCTTTCAAAAACAAATGATCGTGAAAGCACTGTTGAGACGAGTGACAAGATGATTCAGGTGGTTCAGGCATTAGGAGAAAGAAAACATGAGACTTAAGAGAGAGTCATTAAAAGAGAAAGTGGAACTAGAGGCTGCAAAGTTTAAAAACCATGCCCTAAAAAATAGAATTACTTCTATGCTAGGGAGTTTGATAAAGTAAAGAAGGGTTTTTTGACATATTTATGGTTCATTAGAAGAACACTTCGCTTTTAATGCGGTAGAGCAAAAGTCACTTGTTGACCAACTGAACCAAAAGTGTGAGGAAATTTCTGACTATATTCAACTCATAGACAAAAACATGGTTTTGGCTGAGTTAAAGGAGACACTTCAACTCAAAGAACAAGAGGTTCTTGATAACCCAGCTACAATTTCGGTAACGTTATCTAGTACTCCTAAAACCAAAAAGGTTGTGATTACTAAGAACCCGTACCATAAAAACAATCATCTATCATATATGGTCTATATGCAGCATGCAATTAAGCATGCGAATCTTGCTAGGGATGTTGTAGATGATCTCTATGAACTAGATCCCTCAAATAGTCACTATTACTCTGCTCATTCTTACATTGAGAATGTACAATAATGCTTAGAGAATTTGAATTACATAGGACAACCGGGTTCTGCACCACTTAAACAACAAACCCCCACCATTTCCATAACTCCATTCAATAAGACCCCAGGAGCTAAGCCTATTTTAAACACCCAACAAGGCTAAATCAAAATCTGTTCCTAATGTACCCTTGGCATATACAGGAGTGATTGTGTCTACTAAGGCTAAAGGATGTAACACCCCCAAATTTATACAATTCAATACAGCGGAAGACTCGTTGGTGTTACGGGATAGCACATTACTCACATCATAGACAACGCTTAAAAATCGCGTCATTTAATAATAAAGTATTTCCATTCATAAATATAAAGTTTACATAGGTCCCAAGTCATTGTATTTCATACAGGTTTTGCAAAAGATTTGAATGGAAATTATTGTTTAAGTGCGGGCCATGAATTCTTGTTGTCTTCCCGAGAATTACCTTCAAGTACCTGAGACAAAACATGTTAAAAGAAAAGGGTCAGCGATAACGCCGAGTGAATTCATAGAGTTTAATAAAACCATTAATATATCATCGGTACATAATTATTACCGAGAATCATTTTATACAAATCTTTTAATAGGCCATAAAATAGCCAAAGTCATTTTATACAAATCCTTATCAAAAATCATAATATAGGCATTTGCCTTCAAAATTATTATACAAGCCAATGTCGTAAAAACATCATACAATACGTCTTATGACGTTGTATAAAGTTAAATAAAAACCTTTATATGAATATGGTTATGTAAAACCAAAACACGAACATAAAATCAATAATAAGACCCTGTATTGCTAGTCAGGTAATATATCGTAATTCAATGCATAAAGCAGTATTTTCGTTATTTGGATTATTATAAGCCGCATGACATTGTTACCTTACTACAACAAACAACGGGTGGCTAGCCCGAAACTCAATTTGCCCATCTAAATTAGCGTGTCGTCACAATAATCACGCTTGTGTAAATCTTCTCATACATAAATTCGCTTACCAATCAATGTGGCACGACGGGGATCAACCCTCAAGGCGCGAACTGGGGTGATCGTCCCCAAATAGTACTATTATATGCATAAGCGTCTACCAAATCCCGGTAGTTCACAATCCATGCTAATGGGACTTTTAGTGACATAACCTAACTTTAATAATCCATTTCATTTCGTCTATCGGGTCATTTTATCATTCATCGGGTCATACAAACATTCGGGTCCAAATCAATAAACAAACAATCGGGACAAATGGTGTCCTATTTTATAAAAACTAACATGTTATCTCCCTCGCGGGTTTATAAAACATTCCATAAAAACATTTAAAAGAGTGCGAGGCTATGAACTCACGTTGATGTGGGAAAGCGGGTTATTGGAAATTCGGATGTACGGTACGTGCTTCAATCACGGAAACCTAGACAAATAATACTCGTCTTAGACTCTTGTCCAATGACTTTATAAAAATAACAATTATGTATATATATGATGACTTTATACATATGATGATGATCAAGTGGGTTTATATATTCTCATTCACTCATTTTTGTGTTATGTGTTGACAACTTTTATATTAGTTTACTAGTTTTACCCATTTACATGTTTTAGGTCCAATAAGCATTTTACAAGCCCAATACTTTATATTAGTCCATTGTACACCTTTATTATTAGTATTATACTTTTCATGTTGGGCCCAAATGGGTTAAGCCCAATAAATAAGTTTATAAGTGTTTTACTAACTAGTCGGGTTTATAGTCCAATAAGGCTACTTTGGCCCGTTAATGTCTATATGTTTTAAAGTTCGGGTTTTTATTGGTTTCTACTTGTTATATATGTTTATATATCAGTATGCGAGTTTATAAAAGTTTACATTAGACGGGTCCAACCGTCTAAGTTTTATTTAACAAAAACGTTAATCTTTCGGTTTTAGCCGAAAAGACGTAAAACTTAGTATATAGTTTTTATAACTTATCAAACTTACCAAACTACCATTTTAATATAATGTCCATTTATTTATCCTTATGCATTTTTATATAAATGAAATATATAAGTTAGTGGATTTTAATTCACATTTTATACTATATTTATTTGAGTGCTTATATAATAATATTAAACTTTAATTTCACAAAATCAGTCCTAAAAATCTAGTTTACTAAAATGATCATATCTAGAGTTTTACATGGAGATGGAACCCCAAATTTTTATCACAGAAACTACATAATATGTGATTTATTTTATTCCTTTATAACTACTGATGAATAAACCTCTAAATATTTTAATAAATTCGTCCAAAACAGTGTAGGCAGATTTGCACTTTAAACTTGTTTTGATCATATCTCACTCATTTTTATGATTCCATTGCATGGACAACTCTCACATGTGTATAAGACTCATATCTTACTGTATATTAATTTATCCAAGCCATTTTATCAGTTTATCATAAGAGTATTCACTGTTTTATACAGCCTCCTAATTTAGCCATGATTTAACCATTTTTACATGTGGTTTTTCCATCTTTTTTACCCATGTTTATCAAATCTATCAACACCAAATCCCCACATAATATTTTTAATCATCATTCATCATCATATACATATACATAAATAAGGAAATTACAAGATTACATAATAAAAATAACAAGAGGATAGGAAGAACAATCTTTATACCACCAAGATTGTGTAGGTATTCATCAAGGCTTGGATTTTGATGCAAGAACTTGTGATAGATCAACACCAATCTTCATGGCCACCAATACTTGTGAACTTCATATAGAAATCAGCCCTTGAACATCACCAAGTCTTCTCCTTGGATGTTAAAATCACCACCAATCTATAGAGCTTCAAAAGGGCTTCATCATATGTGTGAATAACACATGATTTCATGGTTAAAATTGATCAAATGATGGTCTTTTTGGTGAGAGTGGGACGAAAATAAGAGAGGGTGAGAGGATTTTTGAGTGGTTTGCATGTATGTGTGTGAGAAATGGTTTTGGTGCTAGTGGTTTTGTTGGTGTGTAGTTAGCTTGCAAAGTTAAGCAAGACATGTGTCTTGCTTACTTTGTAAGCTTGACACCTAAGGGTGTAAGTAGCTAGTTTTATACCTTCCCATGTGTGGGGGTGGGGCAAAAGTGGTTTTGTCTCATCCCCAATTATTTACGGGTACTCCTCGATTCTAGTTTCCTCGATTTGCGTGCCCTCGGGTCGTTTTACGAAAAATGTTTTTATAAATTATTAATCAACGACACAAAACGAATCTAATAAAAATTGTCTCATAAAAAACGTAAAACGTAATCCTAAGGTTTCCGGTTTAGTCGTAAAGGACGTTAAATTATAATCGTAAGTCCTAATCTCTTCTCGTAAATTTGTGAGTTTATGAACCAACACAAATATAAAATCTCAAAATAATATTCACGGATAAATTTATTTCCTGAAATGTCGGACTGTCACCAAAACGATGTATGTAAACGTAAGCACGTAACGTAGAATCCTCCGGTTTAGACGTAGTCGATGCTACTTCAAGACGTAAATCTAAATTTCTTCCCAAAAATAAGTGAGTTCATAATATAACATTTAAAATAATGTTTTTAAATAACACTTGAGAATAAAATATCAACCATAAATTGACGGATTGTCACAACAATTACCCCTAAACAGGATCTTTGTCCTCAAAGATCATATTATCTTACTACTCGCTTCTTATAGAGTTCAATCCATGTGGGTATTTCCTCCACATTCGGTCTTTTCTCACAAGTGTAATTCATTACAATACGAGAGTTTCACCAAACATAACTACGGGAATAAGATCAGGCTTATTGTTGACTTACTTTTCTACCCATGATTTTCACGGGTTTTTGATGAATGCAACTTTTCGTCGATCTAAACTTCATTAAGGAATAGTTAGACTTTCACTTATAGATATTTTATCAAGTTCGATTTATGAAACATAATTCACGCAGCCCTTGAAGTCATAGGGTAGATCCAGCTTATATGCCTTTCAAACCAACTTTTATATCATCTCAATGGTCCCATACAACGGGGACTTACTTCCCAAGATCTTTCAGATCATTAATTCATTTTTCCAAGGTTAAAATTTTTGGCATAACTTCGCTACCCATTCTGCACTTCAGGATCTACATTTCATGTTCACATAACCTCCTGCCCACTACCGGCAGTCATTAATCACATCCTAATTTCATAAATCATTTCAGGTCTCGCGGGTCGAATATTTTGTAAGGTTAGGTTCGCCATCATAGGAAACCTTAAACCTAAAATACATGTCCAACTCACAATGGGTGTATGTTGGATGTCTTCATCCCAACTCCTACTTACAGATGCTCAAATATAGATCCTCACAAGATTCAATCTCGATCCTAATACTATAATTATCAATGATAATCTCTCCAAAGGAAAATGATTATACGGTTCATTACCAAAGGTCAATCATTCAAGCATAAAACAACACTTATAGTATTTTGTATCGTTACTTCACCTCGTCCGTTCGATTGGGGTGGTACAGTACTCTCATCAAGATTCGTTCTCAATGACTTCTGAGCAAATCTCTAGAAATTCGATACGAAGCGAGGATCTTGATAGAGATGATCGATACAGGCACACCATGTTTACACAACTCTTTTAAATATAAAAGAGTCAATTTCTTCATCGAGAATCTATCATTAACAGGAATGATATTAGCAGATTTGGTCAGTCTGTATACGATGACCCAAATCGAATAAAATTCTGATGATGACCTTTGCAACAGTTAGACGTTTACTAATGTATGAGGCGGTGTCTGCCTTCATAATTTGCCATCAGTACAACTTCTCCAGATAAAGATACATTAAATCAGAAATGATATGAATAGAATACTTAATCCTACGAGATTCCAACATGACTACATCTTAATATTTAGGCAACCACAAGTGGCCTTTTATATATTTAACGCAATCGGCTTCTCAATTCTAATGGTTCATATTAACCGCGAACCCCTTTTTACAAACATCGTTTATTTTTATATTGTTTGGCAATTTATTTTGCACCGTCATTATTAAGGAACACAATCCTAATTGATTCTTTATCCTTTCTATATTATGTGTCAGTATCTACATTCATCTTCCCTGATGAAATAATTATCATGACCGTATTAATTCAAAATTTCTTTCTTCATATTTTCTAAATTTTAGTTTCGTCTCAACTATCATTTTTATCAGTTTTGCTCAATCTGACGTTTAAAGCATCGATACATATTACAAGTAACTAAATAATAAATATTCAATTTTTATGAAACGTAAACGTAAAAATTTTAAATCTCTTAGTTCGACCAATTATATAAAAATGTTCAAAATAAATTTGAATTTAATTAACAAGATTTTTGTTGATTTATCAAAAATAATTAAAATAATTAGTAAGATCCGTAAATGTTCGAAAAATCTTTGTTTATACTTTGGTCAAAATTTTCTTGGTTGAAAAGCAAAAATTGTCGTTTCAAATTTCAAGTAATAAGTTATATAGTTTCCTCAATTCTTCTTAGTTTGTCTAGAAGTATACACAAACATTTACCCCTAAACAGGAGTTTAGTTAAATGATTTGTGTATAAGGAAATAATCCCTTAAAAATTTCTTTGATAAAATATATGTCAAAACATATTTCCATTTCTTTTTGGTAAAATCCAAAGTCTTAAAATGGCTCTTAATTTTTGAAGAGTCAATATAGATTCCATTATCTTATTAATCACACGGTCAAATAATGTAAAGGATTAAGCCGTTAATCACATGTTAATTATTCGAGGTACAAGTTTTCATTACTCGGCCGATTCAGGGCAGTCTGTAAATAATTATTAACTCCTTCCTATTCTTAGAAACAAACAAATGGTCCTTAATGATCACAAGTATGAATTTATCAAATTACAGCCTACACACGTGATTCACCCAATTTATGAATGCTACATGTGCATTGGTCAATCCAAACGACATAACATGAAACTCATAATGTTCATTACGAGTTCTGGATGTAGTGATTGGAATAGATAATCTTTTTCGCGGACGCGAAGTTGATGATAACCATGCCATGGATCAAATCTTTAAAACATACGCTAGAACCTTGTAAATGATCGAACAAATCTATCATCTTGGGTAGTGGATATAGATTTTTAACCGTCAATTTACCTAGTTCATGGTAATCAATAAATATAAGGAATGATAACACCATAGCTCTTCATGATGACGAGCTTGGTAGAATAAAAGCTTTCTCCGACAACTATCTCAGTTGTACGGCAATTCTTTTAATTTAGATGGTGTTGACGTACAGTGCACAAGCCACAGGCGCAACACCAGGAATATAATCAATACCAATTTCAACTTGCCTTAAAGGCGAAAGTCTAGGTAATTCACCAACAAATACCTCCTAAATTTCAGATAACATGAACAGCTTTTTATACATTTACTTTTAAGTTCTTTCTAGATTACAAGATCTATGATCAGTTTATAGTCATACATGGTATAAATTCAAGTCTAAATGCAGGATATGATCATCCATCAAGAATTATTTAGATCACTTTTGATAATCAACATCTTATCTTTTAGGGGAATTCTACTCGAGTTCCCATCAATTAAGATAATGTCGTCATGTCATAATCAATCAATCCATTCTACCGGCACTATCAACTTTTCAGTTTTATTGCCGTCGATAAGATGTGAACTTCTCAAAAGACTAATAATAACTCATAATCTTCACAAATTCAAGGATATCTGGATACATAACTAACCTTAAAAGAGTAAGGTCAACGCATGATCTATGCGAGAGAATTTCAAATCAGATACAAACAAAAACATTAACGAATATGAGTATATCCCATGTTTTCATAATTTGAGTACGCATTCGAAAGCTCCTCGGATCGTTACCCAGGTCATTCAAAATGAAATCAATTCAAAAGAAATGATAGGAACGTCGATACATCCAATCGGGTATCAACACTCGGTAATCAGATACTTTTCCTAAGAATCTCACTACGGGAGAATTGGACAAGAAGGGAATATCATTTGTCAAATAAGACAAATTCCACAGATGGGTAAATTCGACTCAGAAGAATAAATAATACGGTCACATATGTAGGTGTCCCTAACAATATATCCCTATTTTTCTCTTCTTGCATATCTCTTAAAATTTAATCTTTCACAATCTTCAAAGAAAATGTAGTGTTTATTCATTAGTTTTATGGTGACTACTAATCAGCCTTGCATGTTCCATTCCAAATTGTATGTAGGCACGCAACTATATACAATTTCAAGATTAACGATGCAATACTCAGTTCGTCAAAATTTTATCATCATGTTTATAATAAAAACATTTTCATGCTTAATTCTTAAATAAGAATCAAAAATAAATTTACAAAGATTTTCTTTGTTATAAAAAAAATTAAGTTTTCCAAGCTATTTCATAATCAACTTTATTTCAATAATGATTATTTATAAGTCTCACTTTAAATAATCCATATAGTGATGAAAATTCAATTTTCTCAAAGGATACTGTTTTATCTTATAAAAACAATGAGTGATCTGCAAAAGAGTGATGAAGAGTTGTTTACCAAGAACTAACTACAATATAATAGGAAATGAGCTTAGCCAAATAATCATGAGGTTCATTACCTCGATGGCACTCAAAAAGAATAATCCACTACGTAACTCAATTCGAGATGAGTACTTGTTCAATGGTTGCATCACTAATGCGAGCATTAGGAAGAGGCAAGAAAAGATAGATAACATCGATACATGTAGAATTTAGCAATCAAAGGTAGTCTTTTCATTAATCACAAACAAGTCAAAATTGTACCGTAACACATTACGTGTCACTATGTCATACAATTCCAAGAACTCATCCTACCAACTGATGTCTCAGTTAAGTTAAGGATTATTTTTAAAAGATACCACAATGAATACTAATCTACAATAGTCATTAGGTGTCCCACCTGTCCCGGAAGATCCATCGGTCCCAATTCAGAAGAAGACTTCTTCAATTTATTTACTGGACACTGGGCATCCTCATCATTGGACAATGGCCTAGGAACAACACTTAACGCGAACTAAGAATCATTTAAAACCTTATAATTCAATCACAGAACATAACGACTTCCTCTTAACAATTTCTTATTCCATACAAGCTAAATTTTACTTTATTCAAGTTTTAATCAACTTATACTCAATGCGATATTCTACCTCATTCTCCAACACTTTCAACTTTATTTTTAGACCTTAATAGGACAATAAAAGCTCGAAATGAACAACACTTAATTTCCAATCCTATAGCTCTTTCATTAATAGTTATCAAATGAGTCACTAGTATGAAATGACTTGATCATTCAACTAGACTTCTTAGAAATGTACTAGTGGCATTAGGCTTTTGGTTAATGGTTCCAATGACAGCTTCAAGTGCAACATTCATCCCTTTCGATTTCAATTTAAGAATTGGATGACAACGAATGAGATGACATCTTTCTAGGTGGTAAGGTTTTGTCAAAATCCACTCTATAAGGAAAGATCGTCATGACATCGATATCAGTTTTAATCTCGCCAATTCTTCTTCAATTTCACAATCAACTAATATCTACATTTCTACGAATATCAACCATTTATTGGGATCATAAATATCCACAACTTGGTTTAGATGTAGGATAGCTAGAATTCCTACGAGAATAGCTTCGATTAATTTACTAGGGGATTTAGGGTTCCTTGTGACAATCTACGTCGTATAAATACCTCGTATAAATATCAAAATAATCATCAAACAATCATGTAATAAAATTACATCATATATATATATATATAATCCAAGTTATATATATATTAAAATAACACTTCTCAGTCTGGCCTTGTCGGTAACTCGGGAATTCTTCGGCACCGTTATAGTCAAAAGATTTTTAGACATTTTTAGAAAAATGTTTATAGTTAAAAGATTTTGAAATGTTTTATTCAAAACCTTGGTTTTAAAAATCTTTCGTTCTCTATAACGAGAGCTCTGGTACCAAACAGTAACACCCCCAAATTTATACAATTCAATACAGCGGAAGACTCGTTGGTGTTACGGGATAGCACATTACTCACATCATAGACAACGCTTAAAAATCGCGTCATTTAATAATAAAGTATTTCCATTCATAAATATCAAGTTTACATAGGTCCCAAGTCATTGTATTTCATGCAGGTTTTACAAAAGATTTGAATGGAAATTATTGTTTAAGTGCGGGCCAAGAATTCTTGTTGTCTTCCTGAGAATTACCTTCAAGTACCTAAGACAAAACATGTTAAAAGAAAAGGGTCAGCGATAACGCCGAGTGAATTCATAGAGTTTAATAAAACCATTAATATATCATCGGTACATAATTATTACCAACAATCATTTTATACAAATCTTTATAATAGGCCATAAAATAGCCAAAGTTATTTTATACAAATCCTTATCAAAAATCATAATATAGGCATTTGCCTTCAAAATCATTATACGAAATGTCGTAAAAACATCATACAATACGTCTTATGACGTTGTATAAAGTTAAATAAAAACTGTTATATGAATATGGTTATGTAAAACCAAAACACGAACATAAAATCAATAATAAGACCCTGTATTGCTAGTCAGGCAATATATCATAATTCAATGCATAAAGCAGTATTTTCGTTATTTGGATTATTATAAGCCGCATGACATTGTTACCTTAGTACAACAAACAACGGGTGGCTAGCCCGAAACTCAATTTGCCCATCTAAATTAGCGTGTCGTCACAATAATCACGCTTGTGTAAATCTTCTCATACATAAATTCGCTTACCAATCAATGTGGCACGACGAGGATCAACCGTCAAGGCGCGAACTGGGGTGATCGTCCCCAAATAGTACTATTATATGCATAAGCGTCTACCAAATGCCGGTAGTTCACAATTCATGCTAATGGGACTTTTAGTGACATAACCTAAATTTAATAATCCATTTCATTTCGTCTATCGGGTCATTTTATCATTCATCGGGTCATACAATCATTCGGGTCCAAATCAATAAACAAACAATCGGGACAAATGGTGTCCTATTTTATAGAAACTAACATGTTATCTCCCTCGCGGGTTTATAAAACATTTCATAAAAACATTTAAAAGAGTGTAAGGCTATGAACTCACGTTGATGTGGGAAAGCGGGTTATCGGCAATTTGGATGTACGGTACGTGCTTCAATCACGGAAACCTAGACAAATAATACTCGTCTTAGACTCTTGTCCAATGAATTTATAAAAATAACAATTATGTATATATATGATGACTTTATACATATGATGATGATCAAGTGGGTTTATATATTCTCATTCACTCATTTTTGTGTTATGTGTTGACAACTTTTATATTAGTTTACTAGTTTTACCTATTTACTTGTTTTAGGTCCAATAAGCATTTTACAAGCCCAATACTTTATATTAGTCCATTTTACACCTTTATTATTAGTATTATACTTTTCATGTTGGGCCCAAATGGGTTAAGCCCAATAAATAAGTTTATAAGTGTTTTATTAACTAGTCGGGTTTATAGTCCAATAAGGCTACTTTGGCCCGTTAATGTCTATATGTTGTAAAGCTCGGGTTTTTATCGGTTTTTACTTGTTATATATGTTTATATATCAGTATGTGATTTCATAAAAGTTTACATTAGACGGGTCCAACCGTCTAAGTTTTATTTAACAAAAACGTTAATCTTTCGGTTTTAGCCGAAAAGACGTAAAACTTAGTATATAGTTTTTATAACTTATAAAACATACCAAACTACCATTTTTATATAATGTCCATTTATTATCCTTATGCATTTTTATATAAATGAAATATATATGTTAGTGGGTTTTAATTCACATTTTATACTATATTTATTTGAGTGCTTATATAATAATATTAAACCTTAATTTCACAAAATCAGTCCTAAAAATCTAGTTTACTAAAATTATCATATCTAGAATTCTACATGGAGGTAGAACCCCAAATTTTTATCACAGAAACTAAATGATATGTGCTTCATTTTATTTCTTATAGCTACTGATGAATCAACCTCTAAATATTTTAATAAATTCATCCAAAACAGTGTAGGCAGATTTGCACTTTAAACTTGTTTTGATCATATCTCACTCATTTTTATGATTACATTGCATGGCCAACTCTCACATGTGTATAAGACTCATAGCTTACTGTATATTAATTTATCCAAGCCATTTTATCAGTTTATCATAAGAGTATTCACTGTTTTATATAGCCTCCTAATTTAGCCATGATTTAACCATTTTTACATGTGGTTTTTCCATCTTTTTACCCATGTTTATCAAATCTATCAACACCAAATACCCACATAATATTTTTAATCATCATTCATCATCATATACATATACATAAATAAGTAAATTACAATATTACATAATAAAAATAAAAAGAGGATAGGAAGAACAATCTTTATACCACCAAGATTGTGTAGGTATTCATCAAGGCTTGGATTTTGATGGAAGAACTTGTGATAGATCAACACCAATCTTCATGGCCACCAATACTTGTGAACTTCATGTAGAAATCAGCCCTTGAACATCACCAAATCTTCTCCTTGGATGTTAAAATTACCACCAATCTATAGAGCTTCAAAAGGGCTTCATCATATGTGTGAATAACACATGATTTCATGGTTAAAATTGATCAAATGATGGTGTTTTTGGTGAGAGTGGGACGAAAATAAGAGAGGGTGAGAGGATTTTTGAGTGGTTTGCATGTATGTGTGTGAGAAATGGTTTTGGTGCTAGTGGTTTTGTTGGTGTGTAGTTAGCTTGCAAAGTTAAGCAAGACATATGTCTTGCTTACTTTGTAAGCTTGACACCTAAGGGTGTAAGTAGCTAGTTTTAAACCTTCCCATGTGTGGGGGTGGGGCAAAAGTGGTTTTGTCTCATCCCCAATTATTTACGGGTACTCCTCGATTATAGTTTCCTCGATTTGCGTGCCCTCTGGTCGTTTTACGAAAAATGTTTTTATAAATTATGAATCAACGACACAAAACGAATCTAATAAAAATTGTCTCATCAAAAACGGAGTTCAAAAACGTAAATACGTAATCCTAAGGTTACCGGTTTAGTCGTAAAGGACGTTAAATTATAATCGTAAGTCCTAATCTCTTCTCGTAAATTTGTGAGTTTATGAACCAACACAAATTTAAAATCTCAAAATAATATTCACGGATAAATTTATTTCCTGAAATGTCGGACTGTCACCAAAACGATGTATGTAAACGTAAGCACGTAACGTAGAATCCTCCGGTTTAGACGTAGTCGATGCTACTTCAAGACGTAAATCCTAATTTCTTCCCAAAAATAAGTGAGTTCATAATATAACATTTAAAATAATGTTTTTAAATAACACTTGAGAATAAAATATCAACCATAAATTAACGGATTGTCACAAAGGATCTCAAGACAAGAAAGATAGGATCAAGCCTTCCACTACTACGACTGCGAAGAAGAAAGTAAAAGTTCACCCTAGGAATGTTATTTAAGATTTAAATAAAAAGAATCATGTAGCTAAGACAAAAGGTTTTGTCTCTATGTAGAAGCCTAAGCAAAATGTGAATTCTAATGATGTTGGAATTTTAATGAATGCATGTTTTCTCAGCGTCATGATTTATGCCTTGTTAATCATGTGAATGAAATGTATGCCATTAGAAACAATCTTTAATGGATTCCAACGGGGAAGAAATTCACCCAAGTTGGTTGGCAATAGAAACCCACTGGTAGGACCTTTACTGCAAATGGAACTAAGTGCCCTTTAACTAGGATCACATCCACTGAAGTTAGGTGTCAGCGTCCTTTAAATTGGAACTCCAGCACTAAGAAATGGAAAAAGTGCCCTTTAACTAGGTCTGCGTCCACTATTGTGCCTACCAGTGAAGAACTACCTCAGGTTATTAGACAACTAGAATCTAAGCCAGTATCTAGGAAGAAAATTTGGAAGCCTAAGAATTCTCTAGATAGCAAATCTAAGATAAATATATTTGTACCTGCTAACACAAAGGAACAATTAGATTCCGATACATTGTCTTTGTTTGGTGATATTTTCAGGTGATCCAAATCATCCTTTGGTACTTGGACTCTGGATGCTCTAAGCATATGACTGGAGACCGCTCGATGCTCAGAAATTTCGTCAGCAAGTTTCTAGGAACGGTTAAACTTGGCAACGACCATATTGCGAAGATCATGGGTTATGCTGAATATCAAATTGGGAATGTTACGATTTCAAGGGTGTATTACGTCGAGGGACTTGGTCACAACTTATTCTCAGTGGGACAATTTTGTGATTCAAACCTTGAGGTTGCTTTTTGACAACATCCTTGCTTCATTCGTGATCTTGCAGGAAATGATTTGTTAAAAGGTTCTCGAGGTGATATTTTCTTTATACACTGTCCATTCAAAACATGATGGCCGCCTCTCATGTATGCCTTCTCACCAAAGCATCTAAGACCAAGTCATGGTTGTGGCATCGCCGGTTATCTCATCTTAACTTTGATGCTATAAACCATTTGGCTAAAAACGAGCTTGTTCGTGGTCTTCCAAAACTTAAGTTCGACAATGATCATTTATGTTCCGCGTGCTCTTTTGGGAAAAGCACCAAGAAATCATACAAACCTAAAGCTGAAGACACCATCTAAGAACCACTGTATCTTTTGCACATGGATCTTTGCGGGCCAATGCGCACGGCTAGTTTGAGTGGTCAAAAATACATCCTCGTCATGGTGGATGATTATTAATGATTTACATGGGTTAAGTTCTTAGCAACCAAGGATCAAGCACCAACATATATTGTTACTTTTCTTAAGATGATCCAGGTGCGTCTTAATGCTATTGTTCGCCGCATTCGAACTGATATGGAACTGAGTTCGTTAATCAGACTCTACGAGATTATTATGAAGATGTTGGTATTTCACATGAAACTTCAGTTGCTCGCACCCCACAACAAATCGGTGTCGTGGAAAGACGTAACCGTACACTTATGGAAGCTGCTAGAACTATGTTGATTTATGCGAATGCTCCATTATTCTTATGGGATGAAGTAGTGGCAACCGCATGTTATCCCCAAAATCGCTCCATCATTTGTAAGCGCCATGGAAAAACTCCATATGAGCTACTTGATGGACAGAAACCCGATATTTCGTTTCTTCATGTGTTTGGTGCACTTTGCTATCCAAATACTAATAGTGAGAATTTGGGAAAACTTCAACCTAAGGCTGATATTGGAATTTTCATTGGTTACTCACCCGCAAAGAAAGCTTACCGGATTTATAACTGTCGTCTTGGCAAGATAGTAGAAACTTTGGATGTCGATTTTGATGAGCTGACAACGATGGCTTCTGAGCAACACAGCTCTGAACCCGCACTTCATGAGATGGGAACCGGTATGATTAGTTCCGGATTAACTCCCAACAATCCTACTTCTCCATCATTTACACCACCTAAAAGGCTCGAGTGGGATGAGTTATTTCAACCTATGTTTGATGAATTCTTTGATCCCCCAAGTGATGATTCTCCAGCACTTGCAGCAGTAGCTCTGGTTGCCGAAGTTGTTGCTCAAGATAATGGAAATCAGCCTGATGCATCTACTGTTACTATTGAACCAGATGCACCATCCCCCAACAATTCTCAAACTACACCCGAATCATAACCCCCACTCGTTCCTAATGATGTTGAAAAGGATTACTATGATCACGATTTGGAACTTGCTCACCTATAAGAGCTTCCATTCTTTGGTTCACAAATACCCAAAAACCCAAACGGTGTGTCTACCTCAGAGGAAGCTCCTGCAATCGTTTACTCCAGACCACCACGGATTGAAAATCACAATATCAAATGGACAAAGGATCAGCCAATCCGCAATATTATTGGTGACATCGATCGAACAGTCTTGACACGTCATCAACTACAAGTGTGTCAATCTAACATTTTCAGGTAGTGAATTATTTTCTCGTATAATATTTTAAAACTTATTTTTGTGTTGGTTGATGAACTCACAATTTACGGATTTAAATTTGAGCTTACATGCATAATTTAGCGTCCTTTACGACTAAACCGGAAACCTTAGGAATACGTATTTACGTTTTTGAACTCCGTTTTTGATGAGACAATTTTTATTAGATTGGTTTTGTGCCGTTTATTCATAATTTATTAAAACGTTTCTCGTAAAACGACCCGAGGGCACGCAAATCGAGGAAACTAGAATCGAGGAATACCCGTAAATTAGTGGGATGGGACAAAACAAGTTTATCCCACCCGACTATCTATGGGATGGCCCAAAGAGGACACCACATCTTTGATATGGCATCCTTACACTAAACCAACTTACACATGTAAGTTAGCTTCACATTGAAGCTTATTTCACCCACCAAAACTAGCAAAACCACTAGCCTTTCCCATTTACTTCCATTTCACATGCAAACTACTTAAACATACTCCCTCCCTCTCATCCTTGCCGTCCCACTTCACCATCCTACACCATCATTTGATCTTTTCTAGCCACAAGTTACATGTTATCTAGCCATATTATGGAGAAACCTTGAAGCCTTGATTGATTGGTGGCCATATTAACAACAAAGTAGGTGATTTGCTTGTGTCCTAGGGCTAATTTCTCAACAAATTATCTTGGTGGTTGATGATCTTGGAGATATATTTGGTGTTCATCAAGTTATTGTCATCCAAAAATAAGATATAATCTTGGTTGGTAAAGAAGATCATCCTTTCCATTTCTCTTGTTATTTTTGTAAAGATCAAATGTATTTTGTTTCTTGTTGTATATGTATATGATGAATATATGATGATAAAAATGTTGTGTGGGGATCAAGTGTTGATAAATATGCTTAAAAAAAGATGAAGAACTATAAAAAAACAAAGCTAAAATCATGCTTAAATTGTTGGCTGAATAAAAACTGTAAGTAACCAAGTCTTAAACTGATAAAATTGCATGGTGGAATCCATTTACAGTAAGTATAAGATTTCATACACATGTGAGAGTTGGCCATGCAATGGAATCATCAAAATGAGTGAGATATGATCAAAACAAGATGAGTGTACCAATCTGAATAGTCTGTTTTGTAGGGACTGTTAAGGATAGTTAGACATGGAATGAGAAGTATCTATAACTAACTTATTTGTAGCACATAATATGAAGTTTATTGAACTCAAGATATATAAAAATGGTGAAGATGAAACTAAAAATCAGATTTTGAAGAATTAATGTTTAATACTAACTCAAATAATTTAGTATAAAATGTGAAATTAAAACCCACTAACTTATAAATTTCATTTACATAAATATGTATAAGGTTAAATAAATGGACAATTTATAAAAATGGTATTTCAATAAGATTTATAAGTTATAAAAACTATAAACATGATTTTTATGACTTTTTCGGCTATTACCGTAAAATTAACGTTTTTCGCCAATTAAAACTTAGACGATCAAACCCGTCTAATGTAAAGTTTTTTAAAGTTATACTGATATATAAGTACCTAATACAAGTAAAAACCGATAAAACCCGAACTATAGGACATACGGACATTAACGAGCTAAGTTAGCATATTTGGACTAATAATTTAACTAAATAAGTTAAACACTTATAAAAATTACTTATTGGGCTTAGCCCATTTGGGCCCAACATGTAAAGTATAAATACTGATAATACAAGTATAAAATGGATTAATACAAGTTAAAGAACTTATAATAAGCTTATTGGACTTAAAACATGTAAATAGGTAAAACTAAGTAAACTAGTAAAAAGTTACCAATACATAAACACTAAAATGAGTAAATAAGAATATATAAACCCACTTGATCATCATCATATGTACAAAATCATCATATGTATATTTGTTATTTTGATAAATTCATTGGACAAAAGTCTAAGACCGATTATTATTTATATAGGCTTCCGTGACCGAAGCACGCCCGTAGCCGATAATCCGCCTTTCATTATCAACGTGAGTTCATAGCCTCGCACTGTTTTAAATGTTTTATAAAATGATTTGTAAACCCGCGAGGGAGATAACATGCTAGTTTTTGATAAAAATAGAACACAAGTAGTCCCGATGGTATGCTTAATGATATGGACCCGAATGATGCGATGACCCAATAAAAGAGATAAAAAGGATTATTAGTAGTTGGGTTATGTCACACAAAGTCCCATTAGCATGAATTGTGAACTACCGGGATTTGGTAGACGCTTATGCATATGATAGTACTATTTGGGGACGATCACCCCAGTTCGCACCTTGACGGTTGATCCCCGTCGTACCATATTGATTGGTAAGCGAATTTATGTATGAGAAGATTTACATAACATGATTTTTGTGACGACACACTAACTTAGATGGGCAAATTGTTTGTCGGGTTCGCGGCCCGTTGTTTTGATAGTAAGGTAACAATGTCATGTGGCTAATAATAATCCAAATGAATCCTATATAATCTAAATATCCGATATGATACGATGTTAATAACGATAATAATATTACCTATAATGGTAATATTGAGGCTACGGTCTCATGGACGGTTTAAGATGTATGCTTGATTTATATACTGCCTGACTAGCAATACGAGGACTTACTTCTGATATTATACTTGTGTTCTGATTTCAACGATTGTTTTATATAACGGTTTTATTAAACTCTATGAATTCACTCGGCATCGCTGATATGATTTTTGCATGTTTTTATCTCAGGTGCTTGAAGGTAATCCGGATGGAGATCGACTCTGATGGCCCACATAATAATAAAAATGTTCATTCGATCTATGTTTTGTAAACTTAATGACCTGTATAATTTAGGACCTGTTGTACACTTTAAAACTTTTTATCGAATGAATGTATGTTGAACCTTGTACAACCATTTTTATGTGTTGTCTATGATTGGAGTTATTGTGCTATCCCGTAACACTCTAAAATACCCTTCCGCTGTACTGATACGAAATTTGAGAGTCTTGATACGTCATCAACTACAAGTGTGACAATCTAACATTTTCAGGTAGTGAATTATTTTCTCGTATAATATTTTAAAACTTATTTTGTGTTGGTTGATGAACTCACAATTTACAGATTTAAATTTGAGCTTACGTGCATAATTTAGCGTCCTTTACGACTAAACCGGAAACCTTAGGATTACGTATTTACGTTTTTGAACTCCGTTTTTGATGAGACAATTTTTATTAGATTGGTTTTGTGCCGTTGATTCATAATTTATTAAAACGTTTCTCGTAAAACGACCCGAGGGGACGCAAATCGAGGAAACTAGAATCGAGGAATACCCGTAAATTAGTGAGATGGGACAAAAAAAGTTTATCCCACCCCACTATCTATGGTATGGCCCAAAGAGGACACCACATCTTTGATATGGCATCCTTACACAAAACCAACTTACACATGTAAGTTAGCTTCACATTGAAGCTTATTTCACCCACCAAAACTAGCAAAACCACTAGCCTTTCCCATTTACTTCCATTTCACATGCAAACAACTCAAACATACTCCCTCCCTCTCATCCTTGCCGTCCCACTTCACCATCCTACACCATCATTTGATCTTTTCTAGCCACAAGTTACATGTTATCTAGCCATATTATGGAGAAACCTTGAAGCCTTGATTGATTGGTGGCCATATTAACAACAAAGTAGGTGATTTGCTTGTGTCCTAGGGCTAATTTCTCAACAAACTATCTTGGTGTTTGATGATCTTGGAGATATATTTGGTGTTCATCAAGTTATTGTCATCCAAAAATAAGATATAATCTTGGTTGGTAAAGAAGATCATCCTTTCCATTTCTCTTGTTATTTTTGTAAAGATCAAATGTATTTTGTTTCTTGTTGTATATGTATATGATGAATATATGATGATAAAAATGTTGTGTGGGGATCAAGTGTTGATAAATATGCTTAAAAAAAGATGAATAACCATTAAAACACAAGGCTAAAATCATGCTTAAATTGTTGGCTGTATAAAAACAGTAAGTAACCAAGTTTTAAACTGATAAAATTGCATGGTGGAATCCATTTACAGTAATTATAAGATTTCATACACATGTGAGAGTTGGCCATGCAATGGAATCATCAAAATGAGTGAGATATGATCAAAACAAGATGAGTGTACCAATCTGAATAGTCTGTTTTGTAGGGACTGTTAAGGATAGTTAGACATGGAATGAGAAGTAGCTATATCTAACTTATTTGTATCAAATAATATGAAGTTTATGCCATCCAAAAATGAGCTTCTATATCATTATTGAACTCAAGATATGATAAAAATGGTGAAGATGAAACTAAAAATCAGATTTTGAAGAATTAATGTTTAATACTATTATATAAGCACTCAAATAATATAGTATAAAATGTGAAATTAAAACCCACTAACTTATAAATTTCATTTATATAAATATGTATAAGGTTAAATAAATGGACACTTTATAAAAATGGTATTTGAATAAGATTTATAAGTTATAAAAACTATAAACATGATTTTTATGACTTTTTCGGCTATTACCGTAAAATTAACGTTTTTCGCCAATTAAAACTTAGACGATCAAACCCGTCTAATGTAAAGTATTTTAAAGTCATATAATGATATATAAGTACCTAATACAAGTAAAAACCGATAAAACCCGAACTATAGGACATACGGACATTAACGAGCTAAGTTAGCATATTTGGACTAATAATTTAACTAAATAAGTTAAACACTTATAAAAATTACTTATTGGGCTTAACCCATTTGGGCCCAACATGTAAAGTATAAATACTGATAATAAAAGTATAAAATGGATTAATACAAGTTAAAGAACTTATAATAAGCTTATTGGACTTAAAACATGTAAATAGGTAAAACTAAGTAAACTAGTAAAAAGTTACCAATACATAAACACTAAAATGAGTAAATAAGAATATATAAACCCACTTGATCATCATAATATGTACAAAATCATCATATGTATATTTGCTATTTTGATAAATTCATTGGACAAAAGTCTAAGACCGATTATTATTTATATAGGTTTCCGTGACCGAAGCACGCCCGTAGCTGATAATCCGCCTTTCATTATTAACGTGAGTTCATAACCTCGCACTGTTTTAAATGTTTTATAAAATGATTTGTAAACCCGCGAGGGAGATAACATGCTAGTTTTTGATAAAAATAGAACACAAGTCGTCCCGATGGTATGCTTAATGATATGGACCCGAATGATGCGATGACCCAATAAAAGAGATAAAAAGGATTATTAGTAGTTGGGTTATGTCACACAAAGTCCCATTAGCATGAATTGTGAACTACCGGGATTTGGTAGACGCTTATGCATATGATAGTACTATTTGGGGACGATCACCCCAGTTCGCACCTTGACGGTTGATCCCCGTCGTACCATATTGATTGGTAAGCGAATTTATGTATGAGAAGATTTACATAGCGTGATTTTTGTGACGACACACTAACTTAGATGGGCAAATTGTTTGTCGGGTTCGCGGCTCGTTGTTTTGATAGTAAGGTAACAATGTCATGCGGCTAATAATAATCCAAATGAATCCTATATAATCTAAATATCCGATATGATACGATGTTAATAACGATAATAATATTACCTATAATGGTAATATTGAGGCTACGGTCTCATGGACGGTTTAAGATGTATGCTTGATTTATATATTGCCTGACTAGCAATACGAGGACTTACTTCTGATATTATACTTGTGTTCTGATTTCAACGATTGTTTTATATAACGGTTTTATTAAACTCTATGAATTCACTCGGCATCGCTGATATGATTTTTGCATGTTTTTATCTCAGGTGCTTGAAGGTAATCCGGATGGAGATCGACTCTGATGGCCCACATAATAATAAAAATGTTCATTTGATCTATGTTTTGTAAACTTAATGACCTGTATAATTAGGGACCTGTTGTACACTTTAAAACTTTTTATCGAATGAATGTATGTTGAACCTTGTACAACCATTTTTATGTGTTGTCTATGATTGGAGTTATTGTGCTATCCCGTAACACTCTAAAATACCCTTCAGCTGTACCGATACGAAATTTGAGAGTGTTACAGTTTGGTACTAGAGCTCTCGTTATAGAGAACGAAAGATTTTAAAAACCAAGGTTTTGAACAAAACTTTTCAAAATCTTTTAACTATGAACATTTGAGAAAATATTTGAAAAATCTTTTGACTATAACGGTGCCAAAGATCTCCGATGTTACCAACAAGCCCTATTGAGAAGATATATATTTTGATATATATAATTTAATTTATATATATTTATATATCATGATTTCAGTATGTAATTGTTTAATAAGTATGATATCCTAATACAAGATATATATATAAATGCAGATTGTCATGGCTGACCTTAATATTCCTGTAGAGAACCATGCTATTCCCGAACCTAATGTAGATGATGATCCTTATTTAGACTTAGTAGATTATGATATGGATGATGAGGAGGAACCATTTGATGATCCCGAGCCCGAGATAGGACTAGGAGATCAGATTGCCCCTCAGGTTGATATGGTAGAGAATGAGATTGATAATGTTGATATTGAGAATGATGAGGATGAGATTGGGTTAGATAATTTAGATGATGAGATTGACGACGAGGATGTCGAGGAGGATATAGGTAGAGACGACGAGGTTGATAATGATGAGGAAGTCGAGCTTATTTACCCTTATGATGTTCCAGAAAGCGAGCCTTTACCCCCACCAGTTTATTTGTATGATTCTGAGGTTGAGCTACCTAGAGATGAAATGTCTGAATCGTCTGAATCTGATTCTAAATCAGAGGAGGATGAGGATGATAATGCACCTGACGGTACTGATGGTATTGCTACTCGTAGACGTGTGATAGGAGAGTCGTCTAGTGCTCGAGAGGCTACTCATATGGATGGTCTTGCACCATGGGCCTTGAGACGTGATTTAGATGCTTCCCGTGTTAAGAGTAGTATGACAGAGATTGGACTAGGTGTTGTTCAGACTCATGTTGCTTATTTGGAGTCGAAGACTAAGGTTGGTGAGAAAGAGCGGAAATTGATTAGTTTGGATTTGACTGATGTAGAGCGTGGGTTGAATGAGGCTTTTAGGAGGTTATCGGTGTTAGAAAGTGGTGAGTTTGCTGCTATGAAGAAAAAGGTGAATTCTATGGAGATTCAGTTGAATGTAGGTCGTGCGATGCGTGAGAAAGCTGAGAAGGAGTTAAATATATCTGTGGGTTGGAATAGTAGATTTTATGCTGACATGGTTGAAAGAGGAGTGATCCGTAAGCGCCCAGCTGAAGATGTATCTAGTGATCGTCCGACAAAGATACAGAAGACGATGGATGATGGACCATCTGGCGGTTCTCAGTAGACCAGTCTGTGTTTAGTAGTGACCTTTGTATCTTTTGTACCTTTTGTAACTTTAACTGAACCGACTTGTTAGTAGTAGACCTCGCACAAATTTTGAGTATAGTGCTAGAACTTTGATATGGGATGTTATTAAGACAATGCTTTTGTTTCAAATCCAATGAAATATGTATCTTGTCTTGAATTCCATATTGTGCCTTATTTGTATCTTGATTATGAATTCAATCCATATTATATGAATCCCTTGTTGGATGAATACTTAATACTTTGAAATTGTGAAATTATAGAACTATGCCGCCCAAGAAAGCTGTGACTGAGGATGATGTACGTAGGATTATTACAGAGCAAGTTACCGCATCTATGACTGAATTTATGGCAAATGCTAGAAGTGAAGCTGGCGGTAGTGGAGCTGGCGGTAGTGGAGCTGGCGGTAATGAAGTTGGCGGTAGTGGATCTGGCAGTAGTGGAGCTGGCAGTAGTGGGATTGGTGGTACTAATGTGAATGTGAATGCTAATAATGTGAATGCTAATGCTGGAGGAAATATAGGAGGACTTGGAACTAATGCACCTGAAGTTGGTGGGTGTACTTATGTGACGTTCATGAAGTGTGAACCTCTACCTTTTAATGGAACTGAAGGTGCTGTAGGATTAAGCAAGTGGATTGAGAAGATTGAGTTGGTGTTTCGGATTAGTAAGTGTAAGGAGGAAGATAAGGTGACTTTTGCTATGGCTACTCTTAAAGGTCGTGCGTTGACTTGGTGGAACGGGAGAATTGCTTTCATGGGTATTGATGTTGCTAATGCTACTCCTTGGGCTGAAGTTAAGAAGTGGATGACTTTGGAATTCTGTCCCCGTAGTGTGATCATTAGGTTAGAACAAGAGTTGATTCATTTGAGAATGAAAGGTGTAGACATTGATAGTTACACAAACCGATTCCATGAGTTGGCCTTGCTATGTCCTCGATTGGTGGAACTCGAAGAGATCCGAATTGAACAATATATTAAAGGGTTGACCAAGAATATCCAGGGGTACGTGACATCATCGAAACCACTGACCATTGATGATGATGTTCGAATGGCTTACCAACTCAATGGACAGATAATTCAGGATATGGAAGATGAAGCCCATGTTGGTGAGAAAAGAAAGGGAGACAATGATCGTGTAGATAGAGGTGATAATAGGAAGAATTTTAATCGCCGTCAGAACCAGAGAAAGGGGAATGCAAATGCTCTTGCCAACAACACACCGCGCAACGATGATAGATGTCCTAAGTGTGGCAACAAGAGGCATGCTAGCGACTGCTGGAAGTGCCGAAATTGTGGAAAGCTTGGACACAAGGTTGAAAGGTGTAAGAAGGGAACCATTTGCTTTAACTGTAATGAAGAAGGTCATAGGAAATCGGAATTCCCCAACTTGAAAGCGATTGTACCTGGAAGAAACCCCCAGGCTGGTGTTTATCAACTTGGAACAGTCGAGGTGAAGAAAGAGGATCCAAATGTAGTTACTGGTACGTTTTTACTCAACAATCATTATGCTATTGCTTTATTTGATTCGGGTGCTGATAGGAGCTTTGTATCCACTAAATTTAGTGCCCTTATTGACATAGAACCTGTTGAGATAAATACCAGTTACGAGGTGGAATTGGCTGATGGTAAATTAGTGAAAACTAATAAGCTATTAGAAGGATGCTCTCTAAATCTCTTGAACTATTCCTTTTCGATTGATTTGATGTTGATAGAATTAGGTAGTTTTGATATTATTATTGGTATGGATTGGTTGTCGTTGAATAATGCTACTATTTTATGTGGAGAGAAGAAGGTTAAGATTCCTCTTAGGAATAGGACGTTAGTAATTGATGGTAATCGAGGTGAATCCCGTTTGAAAATCGTTTCATGTATTAAAGTCCAAAAGTCATCAGGAACGGTTGCGAGTTATTCTTAGCTCAAGTGACCGGGAATGAGTCTAGGGAGAAATGATTGGAAGATGTACCTATTATTTGTGAATTTCCTAAGGTGTTTCCTAAACATTTACCCGGACTTCCACCGATAAGGCAAGTAGAGTTTCGAATCGATTTAATTCCTGGTGTTGCACCGGTGGCACGTGCGCCATACCGATTAGCCCCTTCTGAATTAAAGGAGTTATATGAGCAACTTAAGGAGTTGTCTGATAAAGGTTTTATTCGACCGAGCTCGTCGCCTTGGGGAGATCCAGTCTTGTTCGTTAAGAAGAAGGATGGATCTTTCCGTATGTGCATTGATTATAGGGAACTGAATAAGTTGACAATTAAAAATCGATATCCTTTACCTAGGATTGATGATTTGTTTGATCAACTACAAGGATCTAGTGTGTATTCTAAAATAGATTTGCGGTCAGGATATCACCAACTTCGCGTCCGTGAAGAAGATATTCCTATAACTGCATTTAGAACTCGTTATGGACACTATGAATTTCAAGTAATGCCATTTAGGTTAACTAACGCACCTACGGTTTTCATGGATTTAATGAATCGAGTGTGCAAGCCCTACTCGGATAAATTTGTGATTGTGTTTATTGATGATATTCTAATCTATTCTAAGAATGAAGATGAACATAGAGAACATTTAAGGATTATTTTAAGTTTGTTAAAGGATGGAAAGTTGTATGCTAAGTTTTCGAAATGTGATTTTTGGTTAGATTCTGTGCAATTTCTTGGTCATGTGATTAACAAAGACAGAATTCATGTTGATCCTGCAAAGGTTGAAGCTATTAAGAATTGGTCTGCACCGACAACGCCAACGGAAGTGCGACAGTTCTTAGGATTGGCTGGCTATTATAGGCGATTCATTAAAGAATTTTCTTTAATAGCTAAACCCTTGACTAAGCTTACCCAGAAGAATAAACCTTTCTTTTGGGGAAGTGATGAAGATGGACCATTTCATACATTGAAGCAAAAATTATGTAGTGCGCCATTTTTATCATTATCCGACGGGAGTGAAGATTTTGTAGTGTATTGTGATGCATCTCTTAGAGGCTATGGAGCTATTTTGATACAGCGAGAGAAAGTGATAGCTTATGCTTCTAGGAAATTAATGAAGAATGAGGAGAATTATACTACTCATGATCTTGAGTTAGGAGCTGTAGTCTTTGCTCTTAGGTTCTGGAGACATTATCTGTATGGCACCAAGTATACGGTATTCACCGATCACAAAAGCCTACAGTATATTCTCGATCAGAAGGAATTAAACATGAGGCAACGAAGATGGATAGAGTTGTTAAGTGATTATGATTGTGATATAAAATATCACCCAGGAAAAGCCAATGTTGTTGCTGATGCATCAAGTAGGAAAGATAGAGAGCCTATCAAGGTACGTTCTCTAGTCTTGACCGTGCACAATAATTTGCCTGAGCAAACTAGAAATGCACAAATAGAAGCCTGTAAGAAGGAAAATTTTGTTAATGAAGGGTTCCGAGGAGAAGGAGATCCTTTAGAGGTTAGAGCTGATGGAGTGAAATGCTTAAGAGGTCGTATGTGGATACCTAAGTTTGGAGGCTTAAGAGATCTGATTATGTTAGAATCCCATAAATCGAAGTATTCCATTCATCCGGGATCTGATAAGATGTACCATGATTTGAAGAAGTTATACTGGTGGCCGAATATGAAAGCCGATATTGCTATGTATGTTCTTCAATGCTTGACTTGTGCTAGAGTCAAAGCTGAACATCAAAAGCCATCAGGCTTCAACAGCCAAAGATTCCTGAATGGAAGTGGGAGCGAATTACGATGGACTTTATCACCAAGCTTCCTAAAACATCATCTGGAAATAACTCGATTTGGGTTATTGTCGACAGACTGACCAAATCAGCACACTTCATTCCGGTTAAAGAGCAGTTCTCACTGGAGAAGCTTACTCGTATATACCTTGATAATGTTGTATGCAAGCATGGAGTGCCTGTATCGATCATTTCAGATCGAGATCCTAGATTTGCATCGAATTTTTGGAAATCTCTCCAAAGATCTTTGGGAACGAATCTCGACATGAGCACTACTTATCACCCCCAGACTGATGGGCAGAGTGAAAGGACGATACAAACACTAGAAGATATGTTGAGAGCTTGTGTGTTAGATTATGGTAAGAATTGGGATAAACATTTGCCTTTAACAGAGTTTTCGTATAACAATAGTTACCATTCTAGTATTAAGGCTGCACCGTTTGAAGCTTTGTATGGCAGGAAGTGTAGATCTCCTGTATGTTGGAGTGAAGTTGGGGATACCCAGCTCACGGGACCGGAATTGATCCGGGAGACTACGGAGATGATAGTTCAGATTAAGAATAGGTTGTTGACTGCCCGTAGTAGACAGAAACGTTACGGGGATGTGCGGTGGAAACCGATGGAGTTTAAAGTGGGTGACCGAGTAATGTTGAAAGTATCGCCATGGAAAGGCGTTATAAGATTTGGAAAGCGAGGAAAATTTAATCCCCGCTATATTGGACCCTTTAAGATTTTATCTAGACTAGGTCCGGTGGCTTACAAACTAGAGTTACCCCCAGAACTTCATGGTGTTCACAACACATTCCATGTATCTAATCTGAAGAAATGTCTAGCAGTGAGTGATGAGAAAATTTCGTTGGATAAGGTTCGAATAGATGGGAAGTTGCATTTTATCGAAGAACCCGTAGAGGTTATGGATCGTGAGGTAAAGCAACTGAAACAAAGTCGGATACCTATTGTCAAGATCCGATGGAATTCAAAGCATGGACCGGAATATACTTGGGAACGAGAGGACGAAATGTGGAAGAAATATCTGCACCTCTTTGATTTCAATAAGAAACGGACATCAAAATGAAATGGATCACGAGGACGTTGATCCCTTTTATGAGGAAAAGCTATGACAATCTAACATTTTCAGGTAGTGAATTATTTTCTCGTATAATATTTTAAAACTTATTTTTGTGTTGGTTGATGAACTCACAATTTACGGATTTAAATTTGGGCTTACTTGCATAATTTAGCGTCCTTTACGACTAAACCGGAAACCTTAGGATTACGTATTTACGTTTTTGAACTCCGTTTTTGATGAGACAATTTTTATTAGATTCGTTTTGTGCCGTTGATTAATAATTTAAAAAAACGTTTTTCGTAAAACGACCCGAGGGCACGCAAATCGAGGAAACTAGAATCGAGGAATACCCGTAAATTAGCGGAATGGGACAAAACAAGTTTATCCCACCCCACTATCTATGGGACGACCCAAAGAGGACACCACATCTTTGATGTGGCATGTGGAAACCTTGGTTTCCGGATCTTTGAAACAACTAGGAATGCACCATGTTCATATGATTATACAATCAAAGCGGAATTAGAACATGACACATTAACAAGGTGTTTAGGCACAATAACATGAATTAACACACAATTGGATTGTTCATTATATTAATAACAAACAATCACTAGACGTGTATACATTGAATCCCACGTCTAGTGCAACACACGCTTTAGGTTTACATTGTGAATATGAATGATATGATAAACCTAATAACCCTTGGTTCCTTTTATTGTATAATGATTAGGGTTTTACAAGAGATAATAACAAATAAACAAGTAAATCTTCTATTTAAATAAACTTATGCAGAATATATCTTGCATGTTTATCTAAATAGAAGCTTCCATAAGCTTCTTGTCAACATTTCTATCAACTCTTAAATTGCATGTGACAATGCTTGGATTGCACACGACAACTCTTGAGCCAACAACGCTTAGTTTGTTCTTGTCAACGCCTAAATTGCTCTTGACAACGCTTAGACAATATCTTCATGTTTTCTTCATTTTTGATTTTCTGCCACATCAACTTTTTGACCCAACAATCTTCCCTTAGTTGATGTCGGCAAAACTCTATGTGTATCTCTTGTAAGTTGTACATGATCTTCAAATTGCTTCCCCTCAAGTGTAGCATGTGTATCTTCCACTTTTTGTCACATCAACAGGGAAGTAAACAATGTATGCAATGTTGAAGATTCTCCAAATGTAGCTCTATGTATTTTTGATGTAAAAGTAGAATAACCCAATCTTGTGTTCCATGTCTTGTACTATCCATGTGATGAAGAACTTATACCTATTGCAAATTATAAGTCGACCTCGATCCCTTGTCAATATTCTCATCCTTTGTGAGACACTGAGCACGATAATGTAACTCCTTCAAGTGTTATGACAAGTCTTCATCACCAACCATGTAAAGCACGAACAAGTTATCTTTAAAGTCACAAGTGCATGACTTTAAGATATGATAGAACACAAACTCGCGAAAATCTTCTTCAATCATCAAACTTACCATAAGAATTCTTCCCCTTAAGCCAACACCTCTTCATGATGAATTTAATGGAATAACATCTTCATACCATATGTAAAAGCCACTCTCAAGGCTATCCTAATTACATAGTTTAAAACACCCATCAAATTCCCACGAATAGTTGCTAACTCGCTTTAAGATCATTAATCCCTTTTAAAATATCCGAGCCATAAATATCAACATGATATTCTAAATTAAAACGGAGATTCCATGTACCTTCGTGCGTAAATACCACCTTTTTGTGTGCTCAAAACGTACTAATTTTCTCAAACAGCAGATATCCTTGTGTTGTCCAACATCCTTCTTTATCCAATATCTTGGTCAGATGTATTGTCCGATATCGGACAATACCTATCAGCGCTTGGACTAACATATATCGGACAACACTGTCAACGCTGTCAGCGTTGACTTATTCTGTCAGCGTCAAATTCCAACATGTCAGCGTCAACCTATACATTGTCAGTGTCGACTGTTTTCTCTTGTTCTAACATCACTTGTGGCTACGATCTTTAGCAATGGTTTTATCTAAAAGTAATAAATCACTTTTATAAAACCCAAAATATCCAGTCCAAATAAAATAAATTGTATCTCTCGTAAGGCAGCCATAAATGTTTTGAAACGCGTATATAACCAACTCAATCCCTACAAAGCAGGGATTAACTTTGTTTCCAAAATTGATTACACATTTATCTTCAACAGTCACAAATCATGCAGCCAATTCCATAATCTTCGCAGCATAGATCATATCCAAATATAAAGACCCACGTGAAATCTCGAATACCCGAAAGATCAGCATGTCATTATGGCAATTGTGTTCAAGAATATCTCAATGATACAAATATGATATGTATCACCAGAATCCCTAATAATCAGGGTTGACATATTCTCTACTGGGACCACAACAGCTTCTCATTCGTTGAACAAAGAATATGGCATGTACGAATGTAAAACTCCAAAAAGTTTATAGAATGTCATGCGTACTACATACCTCACGTGACAATTCTGATTGATAGATCCCTGGGACCACGTTGATCTTTTTGCTATGGTGATGAATATCCAACCATGTGAACAATTCAGAAAGCCATCATTGAATTTAACCCACGTCTTTTCCATTACTGAAACATCTCGAGAACTCAAAAGAAATTTTAAATAATCCCTACGAGACATCCCTTTTGTAGCAGCAGCTTTAACAAAAACAAACCAATCTCACATCTTAACTGTTAACGATGAACCAAACAACCAATGTTTTCCCTCTTCAGAAATCGAACAGTAAGCAAAACGTGGATTAGCAACATCATGAATGGATCTAGGGTTTTGTAAAACCCTTTTCTGGCTGCTACTCATTAAATAACATTGCTGCAAATCGTCCCCTTTTCTGATATAGAAACGATCTAGGGTTTTTAGAAACCCTAAATCACTATTTTATGCAAAATCAGAAAAGTGGAATTCACCTCTGCAGCCAACTTTGACGCTTAATAACTTTTTATTGGGGATAAAACTCGACAATCCCTCCGATGGATGTTTAGATATATGTATGTAGAACACACATATAAAATTTCGTGACGATTCAACGGTTCAATCAAAAGTTATGACCTTCTGAATACTGCTGCGCACACAAAAACGTCCAGAAAAACCCTAGACGGATTTTTCTTCTTTTCATGATACACGAACACCTTGTTGGTCCTAGCATCACGAGCCACGAGGCTCTGATATCAATTGTAGAAACCTTGGTTTGCGGTTCTTTGAAGAAACTAGGAATGCACCATGTTCATATGATTATACAATCAAAGCGGAATTAGAACATGACACATTAACAAGGTGTTTAGGCACAATAACATGAATTAAAACACAATTGGATTGTTCATTATATTAATAACAAACAATCACTAGACGTGTATACCTTGAATCCCACGTCTAGTGCAACACACGCTTTAGGTTTACATTGTGAATATGAATGATATGATAAACCTAATAACCCTTGGTTCCTTTTATAGTATAAGGATTAGGGTTTTACAAGAGATAATAACAAATAAAAAAGTAAATCTTCTATTTAAATAAACTTATGCAGAATATATCTTGCATGTTTATCTAAATAGAAGCTTCCATAAGCTACTTGTCTACATTTCTATCAACTCTTAAATTGCATGTGATAATGCTTGGATTGCACACGACAACTCTTGAGCCAACAACGCTTAGTTTGTTCTTGTCAACGCCTAAATTGCTCTTGACAACGCTTAGACAATATCTTCATGTTTTCTTCATTTTTGAGTTTCTGCCACATCAACTTTTTGACCCAACAATCTTCCCCTAGTTGATGTCGGCAAAACTCTATGTGTATCTCTTGTAAGTTGTACATGATCTTCAAATTTCTTCCCCTCAAGTGTAGCATGTGTATCTTCCCCTTTTTGTCACATCAACAGGGAAGTAAACAATGTATGCAATGTTGAAGATTCTCCAAATGTAGCTCTATGTAATGATCTTGAAGAAAAATAACTATAATATTTTTGATGTAAAAGTAGAATAACCCAATCTTGTGTTCCATGTCTTGTACTATCCATGTGATGAAGAACTTATACCTATTGCAAATTATAAGTAGACCTCGATCCCTTGTCAATATTCTCATCCTTTGTGAGACACTGAGCACGATAATGTAACTCCTTCAAGTGTAATGACAAGTCTTCATCACCAACCATGCAAAGCACGAACAAGTTAGCTTTAAAGTCACAAGTGCATGACTTGAAGATATGATAGAACACAAACTCGCGAAAATCTTCTTCAATCATCAAACTTACCATAAGAATTCTTCCCCTTAAGCCAACACCTCTTCATGATGAATTTAATGGAATAACATCTTCATACCATATGTAAAAGCCACTCTCAAGGATATCCTAATTACATAGTTTAAAATATCCATCAAATTCCCACGAATAGTTGCTAACTCGCTTTAAGATCATTAATCCCTTTTAAAAATATCCGAGCCATAAATATCAACATGATATTCTAAATTAAAACGGAGATTCCATGTACCTTCGTGTGTAAATACCACCTTTTTGTGTGCTCAAAACGTACTAATTTTCTCAAACAGCAGATATCCTTGTGTTGTCCAACATCCTTCTATATCCAATATCTTGGTCAGATGTATTGTCCGATATCGGACAATACCTATCAGCGCTTGGACTAACATATATCGGACAACACTGTCAACGCTGTCAGCATTGACTTATTCTGTCAGCGTCAAATTCCAACATGTCAGCGTCAACCTATACCTTGTCAGCGTCGACTGTTTTCTCTTGTTCTAACATCACTTGTGGCTACGATCTTTAGCAATGGTTTTATCTAAAAGTAATAAATCACTTTTATAAAACCCAAAATATCCAGTCTAAACAAAATAAACTGTATCTCTCGTAAGGCAGCCACAAAATGTTTTGAAACGTGTATATAACCAACTCAATCCCTACAAAGCAGGGATTAACTTTGTTTCCAAAATTGATTAGACATTTATCTTCAACAGTCACAAATCATGTAGCCAATTCCATAATCTTCGCAGCATAGATCATATCCAAATATAAAGACCCACGTGAAATCTCGAATACCCGAAAGATCAGCATGTCATTATGGCAATTGTGTTCAAGAATATCTCAATGATACAAATATGATATGTATCACCAGAATCCCTAATAATCAGGGTTGACATATTCTCTACTGGGACCACAACAGCTTCTCATTCGTTGAACAAAGAATATGGCTTTTACGAATGTAAAACTCAAAAAAGTTTATAGAATGTCATGCGTACTACATACCTCACGTGACAATTCTGATTGATAGATCCCTGGGACCACGTTGATCTTTTTGCTATGGTGATGAATATCCAACCGTGTGAACAAGTCAGAAAGCCATCATTGAATTTAACCCACGTCTTTTCCATTACTGAAACATCTCGAGAACTCAAAAGAATTTTTAAATAATCCCTACGAGACATCCCTTTTGTAGCAGCAGCTTTAACAAAAACAAACCAATCTCACATCTTTACTGTTAACGATGAACCAAACAGCCAATGTTTTCCCTCTTCAGAAATCGAACAGTAAGCAAAACGTGGATTAGCAACATCATGAATGGATCTAGGGTTTTGTAAAACCCTTTTCTGGCTGCTACTCATTAAATAACATTGCTGCAAATCGTCCCCTTTTCTGATATAGAAACGATCTAGGGTTTTTAGAAACCCTAAATCACTATTTTATGCAAAATCAGAAAAGTGGAATTCACCTCTGCAGCCAACTTTGACGCTTAATAACTTTCGATTGGGGATAAAACTCGACAATCCCTCTGGTGGATGTTTAGATATATGTATGTATAACACACATATAAAATTTCGTGACGATCCAACGGTTCAATCAAAAGTTATGACCTTCTGAATACTGCTGCGCACACAAAAACGTCCAGAAAAACCCTAGACGGATTTTTCTTCTTTTCACGATACACGAACACCTTGTTGGTCCTAGCATCACGAGCCACGAGGCTCTGATACCAATTGTGGAAACCTTGGTTTCCAGATCTTTGAAGCAACTAGGAATGCACCATGTTCATATGATTATACAATCAAAGCGGAATTAGAACATGACACATTAACAAGGTGTTTAGGCATAATAACATGAATTAAAACACAATTGGATTGTTCATTATATTAATAACAAACAATCACTAGACGTGTATACATTGAATCCCACGTCTAGTGCAACACACGCTTTAGGTTTACATTGTGAATATGAATGATATGATAAACCTAATTACCCTTGGTTCCTTTTATAGTATAAGGATTAGGGTTTTACAAGAGATAATAACAAATAAACAAGTAAATCTTCTATTTAAATAAACTTATGCGAAATATATCTTGTATGTTTATCTAAATAGAAGCTTCCATAAGCTTCTTGTCTACATTTCTATCAACTCTTAAATTGCATGTGACAATGCTTGGATTGCACACGACAACTCTTGAGCCAACAACGCTTAGTTTGTTCTGCAAAATATATCTTGCATGTTTATCTAAATAGAAGCTTCCATAAGCTTCTTGTCTACATTTCTATCAACTCTTAAATTGCATGTGACAATGCTTGGATTGCACATGACAACTCTTGAGCCAACAACGCTTAGTTTGTTCCTGTCAACGCCTAAACTGCTCTTGACAACGCTTAGACAATATCTTCATGTTTTCTTCATTTTTGAGTTTCTGCCACATCAACTTTTTGACACAACATAGCATCCTTACCCTAAACCAACTTACACATGTAAGTTATCTTCACATTGAAGCTTATTTCACCCACCAAAACTAGCAAAACCACTAGCATTTCCCATTTACTTCCATTTCACATGCAAACAACTCACACATACTCCCTCCCTCTCATCCTTGCCGTCCTACTTCACCATCCTACACCATCATTTGATCTTTTCTAGCCACAAGTTACATGTTATCTAGCCATATTATGGAGAAACCTTGAAGCCTTGATTGATTGGTGGCCATATTAACAACAAAGGAGGTGATTTGCTTGTCTCCTAGGGCTAATTTCTCAACAAACTATCTTGGTGGTTGATGATCTTGGAGATATATTTGGTGTTCATCAAGTTATTGTCATCCAAAAACAAGATATAATCTTGGTTGGTAAAGAAGATCATCCTTTCCATTTCTCTTGTTATTTTTGTAAAGATCAAATGTATTTTCTTTCTTGTTGTATATGTATATGATGAATATATGATGATAAAAATGTTGTGTGGGGATCAAGTGTTGATAAATATGCTTAAAAAAAAGATGAATAACCATAAGAAACAAGGCTAAAATCATGCTTAAATTGTTGGCTGTATAAAAACAGTAAGTAACCAAGTCTTAAACTGATAAGATTGCATGGTGGAATCTATTTACAGTAAGTATAAGATGTCATACACATGTGAGAGTTGGCCATGAAATGGAATCATCAAAATGAGTGAGATATGATCAAAGCAAGATGAGTGTACCAATCTGAATAGTCTGTTTTGTAGGGACTGTTAAGGATAGTTAGACATGGAATGAGAAGTAGCTATAACTAACTTATTTGTAGCACATAATATGAAGGTTATGTCATCCAAAAAATAAGCTTCTATCTCATTATAGAACTCAAGATATGATAAAAATGGTGAAGATGAAACTAAAAATCAGATTTTGAAGAATTAATGTTTAATACTATTATATAAGCACTCAAATAATATAGTATAAAATGTGAAATTATGTAATACCCAGAAACCGAGGTCATTTATCTTACACTAAGTTACGACTATTTTTGAAATTTTTAAGAAATTTTGTTTACTATATATTTTATCGTTTTGGTTGAAACCAATGTTTGAGGACGTAATCTTGACGATTGACGATTTAAGAAGAACGATGACGACTACGATCACAACGGATGCCCAATTTCTATGTTTATTGTCGGTTTATCGATATTATAATTTTTCGAGGATTTTACTTTCGGTTCGTGTTAAGTCGAGTCGGGGGCGTTTTATTTCTTTCCGGGTGCGTTTAAATTGTCCTAAAAGTATTTTGGAGTGTTCGGGATGACCCCTGGCTCCACAAAATTTTCCAAGTCGACTAATAAGTTAATTCCCGAAAATATTTGAGGTCGTTTAAAAACAAGGCCAAAAGAATGTCTAAATTGCACAAAAGGGCCCTAAAAATTTACAAAAGGGAAATGGGAACACACACAACACAAAACATTCAAAATATTTTCACCCACCCTCTCTCTTTTCTTCTTTGGTCGTCGGCCACACCACCACCACCACCACAATCCATTTTTTTTTCTTGTTTTGATCAAAACCAATTAAAGACCACCTTTTCTAATCCTTTTGTAAGTGTTATTCCAAGGTTTAATCTAACATGCATAAACAAGATTTTCCAAAAATTAAAAGATTTTTCAAAAGTTTGATTTGGTGTAATTAAACTCAATGCATGTTTGATTGAGGTTTAGATTATGCTAATTCACCATTAAAAGTAACCAAAACAAGTTTGGTTTGGGTGTTTTGATCACCAACACCCCACGGCAAATTGGGGTGTTTGGTGGATCTTGGTGTTTGATTATTTTGTTGTTGGATTTGTGTTTAGATTGGTGTTTTGAGTGTGTTTGAATGGGTTAAACTTATTGCATGCTTGATTTGGTAAATGTGTTTTAGGATGGATTTGATGTTATAGGTGTTAAGGACTGATTAAGGTGTTTAGGAATTAGTATGAGTGATTAAGTTAGGGCTAGGTGTCGTTAAAATGGTTTGGAAACAAGTGTTGAGGTGATTTTGAAGTAGTAAATTTTAGGCAGATTGTTTAAGGGTGTTTTGAAAATCTTAAGCTTAGATACAGGTCATGAATATAGAATTTAGTTTTAGGACTTGTTCTTAGCTACATTTTGGTATAAACTAGAGCTTACGACTCCTAACGAGTCAAAAGTTATGATGTTTTGAAAATACGTGTACCGGGAGATGAGAACCTACATAATCCGAAATTATGTTTGGTTTTGGGTCAAATCCCGGGGACCATAGATAGAGTTTGGTAATTGATTAAAAGTTGATTTTTGGTTTCAAACCTGCATTTGTGAGTCTATTATTAGACTTAGGTGTTGAATGGGTCAATGGTGTATTTTAAATGGGTCAAACAAGTCCAACATGGTCAATGTGCAAAATCAGTCCGAAATATGTACGTCTAGGAATGTGTTAAGTAACGAGTCATAAAAGTGAAAACTTTTCATGGGATTAAAAATGGTTTTTCTACAGGTCATGAGGTATTTTTGTGAATTTTATTAGATTTTATAAAAGGGTTTACGTCTTAGAAAACAGCCCATACTTTTGGTAAGTATCGGCGAAAAATATAAAAAGGGTAGTAACTTTAATAACGTAGATAAATCGTCTAAAACTAATAACGACTACTTGTTTGGATTTGCCGTGAGTTTGTAATTATGAAAATTGACTAATATGTACATATTATACAGTACTTAAAGTTTTATAAATGAGATTGACTCATTACGCGTTATTGTTTGTTAAGTGTTGAATTTCCCGGGCATCCTCATCATCGTCGGTGATCGTCATTCGTAACGTCGACTACTTCTATATATATAAGGTGTGAATTTGTAGCCTCGCTTACTACTGTTTTCAATTGTTTTTACCCGCGAGGGAGATGCATGCTAGTTTTATAAAATGAACATTGTTGGAAATACGTTTTCCCTATAAAGTCTCGGTCACATCTTAGTTAGCATAGATCACGAGTTATAGACTATTTAGAACTTTGTTTCTTGGAGCGACCTCCCTTAGGGGGAGATTGTTAGAAATACGTTTTACGTATTTATGAAGGATCGGTCGCTCCAACGATAATTATGTAATGGGCTCGTGATCTATTTACTTTATGTATGGTCCATATAGCCCACATGTAGGGTGGGCTATATATAACCCCTCCTAGCATGTTAGGAGGGGGTTGTTGATTCCATTTACACATTAATCAATTTTATCTTTCACTTTCTCTCTCTACAATTCTCTCCCTTCTCTACTTTCTCTCTCTAATCCCTCATCTAATTCCTTCATTTCTTCTTTAATAATCAATCAATCAACCAACCTAATCCACCAAATCCATCACATAGAATAGGCCATTAATTCCGTAGACCTTCAATTGGTATCAGAGCCTTGGTTAGTTTGGTTTATTCTTGTTTTATTTCTTTTTGATTTTGGTGGGTTTTGATTTAATCATGCTTAAATCATAAAAAGTTTGTATTTTTTATAAAAAGTTTGTGTTTTTATATGTTAAATCATATCAAATCTTCAAATTTTTTTTTTACTTTTTAGATAAAAATCACAAATTTTTATATAAAAATCAAAAATTTCTTTATCAAATGTTAAAAAGTTTGTGTTTTTATAAAAAATTTATGTTTTTCTCTTTTTAATTTTGTAATTTTTTGTTTAAATCCTTATATTTTGATTGCCTTTTTATCTAAATTGATTAAATTGAACCTTAATTTTGTCCTTTTTTAGTTCTTTAATCAATGTTTACCACTTTAATTTTTGTTTTTTATTATTTTTTTTAAGTTTTTATAATCAGTTACTCATTTTAAATTTTTTATATATCAGTTTTTATATATAACTTTAAGTTTCGAGTCTCCAGTCGTCTTTATTTTTTATTATATAATCAATATTTTTTCTTTATTTTTAATCTATTGGGTCTCTCAGTTTTTTTGTCCAGTTTGTCCAGTTGTCCTACAGTAAGTTTTTCATAATCAAGGTTTTTGGTCTCAAGTCTCAGTCTGTCAGTAGTTTTTGTCCTGTTCCGGGTGAACTGAATATTTCTGAATAGAAAAGTTCCGAATCAAACCGAAAACTTCCGAACCAAACTCTTCCGAACCAAATTGTTCCGAATGAACAAAACATCCGAATCAACAACATCCGAATGAACAACATCCGAATGAACAACTTCCGAATCAATTTTTAATAAAAAAACTTCTGAATCAATTGTTTTGAAAAATCTTCCGAATCAATCTTTAAAAACACTTCCGATTCGGAACTCTTCCGAATGAATGAAAAGTTCCGAATGAAGCCCATTCAAACATAACGGAACAATTGTTTTTGTCTCGACTCAAATTTAAAATACTCACCTCTCGTCTGAACAAACCTTCGACAACCTCACCACTTTGACTCTCGAAAACACTAGACTCAACAAACACACCCATCACAACCGAGACACCCACACTCATACTCACCTCACTCGACTAGACCTCTCACGACTCGACTCTCGACTCACCACTTACCCTCGAACCCCTCTCTCTCGGACACCCTCTTTCGAACTCCTCACCCTCATCAGACTCAAACCAAACTCACACAAAGACTCAATTCATACTCGTCTCCTCACCCCTGACGCTCACCCTTCCTCGACTCGCACAACACCACAAGACTCTAGACCCACCCCTGACCCTCACACAGACTCGACATCAAACACCCTCGAAAAACACTCCACAAACCAACACACCTCTCTCACACTCTCAATCTCTCGACTGACATTCAAAAACAACCAGTCTCGACATCAATACCAACATCCTCAAGACTCTAAATGACTCTCGACTGACTTACCCTCTCCCTCGACACAACCAAACTCCCACAAACACAACACCCTCGACGCACAGTATCAAGATCTCAGTTTCAAAAAGAAAACCTTCCTAGACCCAACACAAGAACGACGCTACAGAAGAAGAGGGACTCTAACATAAAATTAAAAGAAAATCTTACCCGAGACCAATAGTTTATTGATCTTGAAGCCCATCTTTGAAAGATTTGATTGAAGTTATTTGAGGCTGTTTTTGTTACTGTTTTTGTGGAGAGAGAGAGAGATATAGATGGGACGGCAGTTTTGTGTTTTGAGAGAGAGAGATTAGTTTTAGGTATGTGAAAGATTTTTGTGTTGAAGAAGTTTCACTCAATAAATATTTGACTGGGCGGAGTTTACAAAGAACTAAAAAGAGGGCCACGTGTGATGATATAATATACATGCCACGATTTTGACGGAGTAAACTAGGAACATTTTTTTTTTCTTTCCTTTTTTAATTCTTTAATTCTTCGTTCCGTTTTTAAGTTATTTTTTTGAGTTATTTTTTTTGACAAAGTTTTACTTTGGATATTTATTTGGATAATCATTTTTTTAATTTGATTTTTATTTTTTATTTTATTTTATTTTTATTTTTATTTTATTTTTTTATTTTATTTTATTTCAAATTTTTTATTTTGAAAAACTTTTTAAATATTAGGATTTATTAATAACAAAGTGACGGGATTTTATTTGACCGAGAAAATTGGCAACATTTGAATTTTTTAGTGGCTACGAATTTAATCGGGGTTAATTTATCTTCGTTTGAGCCGACAACAATTGTGGCCGGATTTCAAGAAACACGTGACGAGTCAAAGTGACGAGCTTCATTTATACCATCAATCGAGGAATTTTAAGTATTATTTACGGGTCTTTCGTTTTAATCGATCTTTAATGGATTCGTTCGATTCGACATGTCAAAAGGGAGAATTGTATTTAAGGCACAACGAAGTTAAGAGAAGTGGCATCACCTCCTTTCAACTACTCCAGTCTCATCTTGTCACTCTTTCGGGGATTCAAGGAGGGAGCGAATTTGTGACAATCTTTGGACAAGATCGTCATATATTCATCGACTCCATTTTTACCGCTTTGACCCAACTCGCCGAGCAACTCAACCATGGAAACTTTAATCACTCTGCATCGGTACTTGCATATAAGGCTCTTGTGACACACCTCACGCCCTTCCTCCAATTTAATATCATCAAGCCTGAAAGTTCAATGATTTGCCAATCGTTTTTTCTAGATACACATACCGAGCTTCGAGTTTTCCGTGATACGATTTTAAAACTCATGTCATCGGTCTCGTCTTCGATATATCAAAGATCACAACTTCAGCAAGTGTATGTTAATGGAGTGCAAGAATCAATGACGCAGATGCAAGAGGATAATGGTCATACGATTGACAACTTGGAGCCTAACGATGGCAAGAGCACGGATTCAGAAGGACAACATGATGCCAGTGGCACGTCAGGGAATGTTCACGAGATTTCTCTTGATGACACCTTACCCATTTATGACGCAGAGCCTGCAAACATGGTACAATGTAATGTGGTTTATGATGTATATGCTGATGATATGCCGCATATTGAGAATTCTGAACCTAATTATGACAAACATGGGATGGCAACGAGTGATAGCAATACCACTTCTGATTCATCCGATGTAAGTCATAATGGGGGAGAGATTGTTCAGAATGCTAAACATCATGATAATTATCCTATAACTACTTCATTGACTGCTTCTGATTTCAAGATTAAAGAGCTCGAAACGATCGTAGCTCGGCAATCTAAAGACCTTGAGGATGCCAAACTTGAATTTTCTAAGAAAACGGACAAATTTGAAACATACTTTGAAAAACTTGAAAAGTCAAACGTTGTTCTTGAAAGAAAATTGGATCAAACTGTTCTAGATTCTAAAGCTGAAAAAGATAATCTTTTGAAACAAATTCAACTGCTTGAATCTAAATTGGCATCCCAAGATAACGTGCTCAAAGAAAATGAAACATTAAAGGCCCAAGTACAGGAAAAGGTCTTTGCTATAGCTGCATTGAAAAACGAGTTAAGGAAAAGTAAAGGACCTAGTGTGGACACTACGCTTGAAAAACCATCAATCTTGGGGAAACCGCCTACAAATCAGTTCGTCAGACAACCAATTGTCAGACAACCTACTGCATTTAGATACGAGCGACCACAATCCTCGAGACCGCGGTTTGCCTCCCAAGTTGATTTGGTTCATCTTATTAGACCAGTCACTCCAGCAACTAGGCCCAATGTGATCACTCCAGCTTTAGCAAGACCAAGTCATATGATTGCCTCTAGTTTCCCTAAAAATACCAAGACCACGTCTAGAACTAGTTCAAATGACGTTTGCCATGAATCTGACCTTAGGGAAGCTAAGCAAAAGACACATGTAAGAGATAGGAATTCCAAACCTAGTCAGATGCCTTCTAGTTTACCCAACACTGCTAACCGTAGCATGTCCAATCCTAGGAGTATCAATCAATCGTCTAGGGATTCTAGATCTTACTCGGACATTAAATATGCTACTTGTAAAACATGTAGAAAATGTGTCTTTACGGCAAATCATGATGCTTGTATCAAAAAATTGCTTAATGAGGTGAACTCCCGTGCTAGACTTAAATCCCAGTGGGTTGCTAAAATCAAACCCGTTGGTAAAATGTGGCGCCCCACTGGTAGATCTTTCACTATTGTAGGAAACGAGTGCCCTTTAACTAGGATAGTCTCCGATTCTACAAAGACTACTAGGGAGGAAATTGCAAAGGATGATACATCACTTAAGCCTGAACTTAAGATTTTCTATAAAAGGAAACGTTTGCCATCTAAGACAAGTGATTCATCCCCTCAGGCCACCTCTGATACAAGTAAAGCCAACTGTGAACCCCCACGTGCTTCACAAATAGATATCTCTAACCCATGCAAAAGTATACAAACTCCTAATGAGAATGCAGGTACCAAAGTTGATGTTCCAAAAGAACGAAGCGGTCCAATCGTTGTGTACCGTTCAACTAAGGACACTCTTAGAGTTTGGTTGCTGAAGAAGCAGATATCAGAGAAACAAATGTCTCAGGGGATTCATGGTTAAGCTGCAAACAAGGACTTACAGTCACATAACAGACTGTAACTCGATCCTCAAAGAAAGGAACGTTCATCCCGATGATGACTTATCCTAACAACGAGAAATTCATTTTTCTCGGGCATGAGCTTATATCAAAAACATTCCAAGTTTTTAAGCTCATGCATTATGGTTTATCATTAAATATCAGATGGTAACCCGTTCCTCAAATAAAGGAAAGTTTATCGCCGATGATAAACTTATCCTTACAACGAGAAATTAAATTTTCTCGGACACGAGCTTACATTAAAACCATTCAAAGGTTTTAAGCTCGTGTAAATGACTTACAGTTAAATGTCAGACTGTAACTCGAAATTAAAATAAAGGAAAGTTTATCTTTTACGATAACTTATCCTCTTAACGAGAAATTCACCTTTCTCGGTCATGAGCTTGTATTAAAACATTCGAAGTTTTAAGCTCAGAAAGGAAAGTGTATCTTTTAAATAAGAGAACTTTTCTTCATAACGAGAAATTAACCTTTCTCGGTCATGAGCTTTCCGTTAAAACAGTCAAAGTTTTCAAGCTCATGAACACGACTTCTAAGTAAATGTCAGCTTAGGACTCGTTCTTCAGATAAAAGGAAAGTTTATCGCCGATGATAAACTTATCCTTAACAACGGGAAGTTTACAACTTCTCGGACTTGAGCTCGCTTTTAAGATATTCAACATCTTAAGCTCAAGTAATTGTTTTTCAAAACTTTGAACACAATTTTTCAAGAATTTCTCAAAAGATTTTTCTAAATCTTTCAAAATTGTGTGTTCAAAAACGTTTTGATAAAACGAGCATGTCTTCTGGAATCGATAATATTTACGAACCTAGAAATGTCATTCAATAATGACACGGGGTTGTAAATAAAGTTCGAGCAGAAGTTTAAAAGATTTAAAACATGCTCCATATGGTTTGCTATCATTTCAGATAGCAACCCGCTTTTCATAATTAAGTCAAGCATTTCACCGGAAAGCTTTGACTCTACAACGAGAATTAATTTTCTCGGGGACGTGACGAGGTGACCAACATTCGTGAACAAGAACCATGTGCTTCTTTCATATGCTGTTCTCCATTATTCAGGTCCAACCTCGTACATTGCTAATCTTGTGAATTCATTATTATATCTGATCTTTGCACGTAATAAATACCTTACACTTGTGTTTAAAAGGTATTTAATTTACGTTTCAAGTACATCCTCATTAATTTGAGGGGGAGCTTGTTAAATTCATGAAGATAATTGGATTCGCATTTTTCTTCCCAAATTTTCTTAAAATGCTATTAAATCAATTGATATTAAAAACATCGATTGGGTTAATATTTTTAATATGGGGGAGAAAATGTGATTTAATATGGGATATGATCAATCATAAATGGTTTGACTTAACGTGTTAGCTCATCCCGACATGTGCGAAATGTTTTCGAATATCGTAGCATATGTTAAGGGGGAGCAAAATGGATTTGCACTTCAAAATGGATTTCATGGTGACATACACTTACCCAAAAACATCTCTATTCACGACGGTGACGATTGTGGTGACATAAGGATGGTAGGATAGGTTAAAGTCCAATGATTTCTCTAGAACCGGAGGAATCTTCCCAAGGACATTCCATAGCTAGAAATAGTAGTCCTTAGGAAAGATGGAGAAAGATTGTGAACGTAGCCGAATGCCGACCAAGTACTTAAGTTAGCACTGGAACAATCACAACAAGGTGTTAGTTATGACGTATTGGTAAGCATTGAAGGGGTTGAAGAATGAAAAAGAATTGTAAAGATAAAGGGTGTAAAGAAAGAAGCCCTCCTTACAACTATAGGCAGAAACCGGGTCAATACATATGCTATTGAGGTCATTTTTGTTAATGATTCTCGATATTGAAGAAAGACGTCATGGACCCAGTGATGCAATGCACAACCCTTCCCAGCTAACTCAAATATCTCTCAAAAGGTATTTGTTTTAATCACACGGAGATCAACACATTATCTATTGGTTTATTCACTCCGAATAGACTGGTATTGAAAAGGTGGCACTCCTCTCCAGCCTCCGATCACTAAAAAATCCAAAATGCACGATCGAGTCTAGAGCCATTTGAGATCATTAAATATCTCATTAGGACACACTTTCATATTTCCTTGCTTCTTCACACTCTGTGAAAAGTAAGAAAAATCTTAAGAGTCCTACGCAAAATCTTCATGATCTTGCCTGAACATCCGAGTAATACGAAAGTATTTACAATGAAGATGGAAATCCTTCTTGAGCGAACATCAAAAAGCTCATGGTAGGTGACTTGTGCGATTCTTTATGAATCAAACTTGTGATAACTGGAAAGCAACAGTGGTTTAATTCTTAAATGAATTTAAACACGTTCCAGGCCTCTACGCAATATCTTAATGATCTTGCCAGAACATTCAGAGTAATACTATTAAGTATTTACAGTGACGAATGGAAATCCTTCTAGTGTTAACATCAAACAGCACTTGGTAGGTAACTTGCAAGATTCTATATGAATCAAGCTAGTGACAACTGGAAATCAACGATGGTGCGGTTCTTAATTGAACTTCACTTGTTCCAGGAACATGAATTGACGGCTTCAAATCATGCGGATAATATTATCCAAATGATTCACTCTTTACGTTCGCAGTCAGCTTTGGACGGTCGAGTAAAGAGAACGGGTTTACCCGCGAAATCTTGTCAAGGAGGTTCTTTATTGAAACTACCTGCCACAAGTACGATATTTAATATCGTCCAACGGTCTTCACCGACCGGAGGTAAAATGCTACCGAATTAGAATGAAATGTTCAAGGCCATTTCATCCGTGTATATTGTTTGTTGCTAACTGTCTTATGCAGCGTAACAAGAAGGTGGCATTGCGGTGTACAATCCAGAAGAAGTCGTCACCACATGCTTATACTACATACAACTAGTACTTCAACAAATTCAAGAAAGCCTGAAGGTCAAGTCTTCCGCTGTATCAAACTCTGAAGCTTTCAAGAATTTAAAAGTTTAAGTATGTGGAACATGAAGTCACAAAGAGGCAAATATCACAAGTGAAGAATGCACAAGGTCAAGGCAAGGAAACATGCTCAAGACTAAAGTCAAAGATCACATCAAACATATTCACAAGAATAAGATCGAAGACTCAAGCATAGATGCTAGGTTTAAGATTTTGTAAAAAGATGTGACCTCCCTTAGGGGGAGATTGTTGGAAATACGTTTTCCCTATAAAGTCTCGGTCACATCTTAGTTAGCATAGATCACGAGTTATAGACTATTTAGAACTTTGTTTCTTGGAGCGACCTCCCTTAGGGGGAGATTGTTAGAAATACGTTTTACGTATTTATGAAGGATCGGTCGCTCCAACGATAATTATGTAATGGGCTCGTGATCTATTTACTTTATGTATGGTCCATATAGCCCACATGTAGGGTGGGCTATATATAACCCCTCCTAGCATGTTAGGAGGGGGTTGTTGATTCCATTTACACATTAATCAATTTTATCTTTCACTTTCTCTCTCTACAATTCTCTCCCTTCTCTCCTTTCTCTCTCTAATCCCTCATCTAATTCCTTCATTTCTTCTTTAATAATCAATCAATCAACCAACCTAATCCACCAAATCCATCACATAGAATAGGCCATTAATTCCGTAGACCTTCAAACATATGTCATGAATGATTGTTGGACCCGAAAGTTGCCTAAATTGTGTTGAGTACCTAGTTGCAAAAGACCCTATATTCATGAACTATTAAATATTATTTAATCCTTGTGTGGATTGAAAATATCCGCTTATACAATTGATAGTACTATAGGGTTGACGACCCTATCCGAGACGAGGGCTAGTACGTTGAGTACCCCCTACGGACGGATAACTTGTGATAAGAAATAAGGTATAATTGCAACTAATGCCTTTAGAAGGGGCAATGGTTTCATCTTAATCACGCCGGTAATTATACGCGGGTGATTGAGTTAACGGATTAGTGTCATGAGCTTAAACACAATTGCCATAACCTTGATAAATAGATTGTTTGATCGACAATTCTATGAATGATCGTGAATGATTTTTATAACACTTATGTTCAAAATGAGATTGTAAAACCTATGAATTCCACTCAACATTATTTGTTGACCCAATTTAGCATGTGTTTCAGGTAATCGATGAAGTATAGCATGGAGCATGCAAAGGATGGGAGTTGTGTGTGGCTTGGCGGTCTACTTGTTTTCCACCCATTACTTAACTTGAAACACTTTTATTTTTCTATCATGTGAACAAAAATGTATCTTTTGGGGTTGAGATTCAGTGGGGACCAAACGCAAACTCTGTGTTGTATCATCTTGGGATTTGGAAAACTGTAGACTTGTATGTTTTAACAATGTTTAAATTATGCTTAAACTTTTACGTCTCTTTGAGTCGTTTGATATAGCTTGTGTGTGATGATAACTGCCTAGCATCCAAATGTTGTAGTTCCGCTGCGCATAGCATTTGTGTGGGTGTTAGAAATTAAAACCCACTAACTTATAAATTTCATTTATATAAATATGTATAAGGTTAAATAATGGACACTTTATAAAAATGGTAGTAGAATAAGATTTATAAGTTATAAAAACTATAAACATGATTTTTACGACTTTTTCGGCTATTACCGTAAAATTAACGTTTTCGCCAATTAAAACTTAGACGATCAAACCCGTCTAATGTAAAGTTTTTAAAAGTCATATACTGATATATAAGTACCTAATACAAGTAAAAACCGATAAAACCCGAACTATAGGACATACGGACATTAACGAGCTAAGTTAGCATATTTGGACTAATAATTTAACTAAATAAGTTAAACACTTATAAAAATTACTTATTGGGCTTAACCCATTTGGGCCCAACATGTAAAGTATAAATACTGATAATACAAGTATAAAATGGATTAATGCAAGTTAAAGAACTTATAATAAGCTTATTAGACTTAAAACATGTAAATAGGTAAAACTAAGTAAACTAGTAAAAAGTTACCAATACATAAACACTAAAATGAGTAAATAAGAATATATAAACCCACTTGATCATCATCATATGTATAAAATCATCATATGTATATTTGTTATTTTTATAAAGTCATTGGACAAAAGTCTAAGACCGATTATTATTTATATAGGTTTCCGTGACCGAAGCACGCCCGTAGCCGATAATCCGCCTTTCATTATCAACGTGAGTTCATAGCCTCACACTGTTTTAAATGTTTTATAAAATGATTTGTAAACCCGCGAGGGAGATAACATGCTAGTTTTTGATAAAAATAGAACACAAGTAGTCCCGATGGTATGCTTAATGATATGGACCCGAATGATGCGATGACCCAATAAAAGAGATAAAAAGGATTATTAGTAGTTAGGTTATGTCACTCAAAGTCCCATTAGCACGAATCGTGAACTACCGGGATTTGGTAGACGCTTATGCATATGATAGTACTATTTGGGGATGATCACCCCAGTTCGCGCCTTTACGGTTGATCTCCGTCGTACCACGTTGATTGGTAAGGGAATTTATGTATGAGAAGATTTACATAGCGTGAATTTGTGACGACACGCTAACTTAGATGGGCAAATTGTTTGTCGGGTTCGTGGCCCGTTGTTTTGATAGTAAGGTAACAATGTCATACGGCTAATAATAATCCAAATGAATCCTATATAATCTAAATATCCGATATGATACGATGTTAATAACGATAATAATATTACCTATAATGGTAATATTGAGGCTACGGTCTCATGGACAGCTTAATATGTATGCTTGATTTATATATTGCCTGACTAGCAATACGAGGACTTACTTCTGATATTATACTTGTGTTCTGATTTCAACGATTGTTTTATATAACGGTCTTATTAAACTCTATGAGTTCACTCGGCATTCGCTGATATGATTTTTGCATGTTTTTATCTCAGGTGCCTGAAGGTAATCCGGATGGAGATCGACTCGGATAGCCCACATAATAATAAAAATGTTCATTCGATCTATGTTTTGTAAACTTAATGACCTGTATAATTTGGGACCTGTTGTACACTTTAATACTTTTTATCGAATGATTGTATGTTGAACCTTGTACAACCATTTTTATGTGTTGTCTATAATTGGAGTTATTGTGCTATCCTGTAACACTCTAAAAGACCCTTCCGCTGTACCGATACGAAATTTGAGAGTGTTACAACAAGAGAACGCATTATATTGCTTCTTTGATGTGTTTCTCTGCGAGAAGGAACCTACATCTTGGCAACAAGCCATGAAACAATCATATTGGATTGAAGCCATGCAAGAGGAACTTAATGAATTTCAACTCCTTAAGGTATGGGAATTAGTTCCTCTATCCGATAACGTTGACATCCTTACATTGTTGTGGGTATATAAGGTTAAACTCGCTGAGTTAGGTGGAGTGTTAAAGAACAAAGCTAGATTGGTTGTTCGAGGTTACAAACAAGCTTTAGGTATTTACTTTGAAGAATCCTTTGTTCCTGTTGCACGATTGGAGGCGATTAGACTATTCCTTGCTTATGCTGCTCAAATGAATATGATCGTCTACCAAATGGATGTTAAGACAACATTTCTTAATGGTGAATTAAGGGAATATGTCTACGTAAGCCAGCCGAATGGATTCGTCAACTCGGAGTATCCTAATCATGTGTACAAGCTCAAGAAGGCTCTTTATGGGTTTAAACAAGCTCCATGCGCGTGGTACCATCTCCTATCGTCTTATCTCATCTCAGAAGGCTTCTCCAAAGGCAAAGTGGACCCAACATTGTTCATTCTCAAGGAGGACAACGACATGATACTGGTACAAATTTATGTTGACGATATAATATTTGCTGCCACTACTCAAAGACTGTCTGACCATTTTAAGAAAATCATGTCCACACATTTTAAGATGTCGATGATGGGAAAATTTTCAATTTTCTTAGGGTTGCAAATTTCTCAAAATCCCAGAGGCATCTTCATTAATAAATCCAAATATGCTCTTGAATCGTTGAAAAGTATCATTTTGAAAACAGTGACCCCGTGGATACTTCAATGGTGGAGAGATCCAAGTTAGATGAGGATAGGTATGGGATTGCTGACGATCCTAAAATTTACCGTGGAATGATCGGCACCCTTCTCTATTTGACTACTAGCAGGCCTAATTTTCAGTTTGCTATATGCATGTGTGCCTGATATCAGGCTCGGCCTACCGAAAAGCACTTACATGTTGTGAAAAGGATCTTTCGGTATCTAAAAGGAACACTTAATCGTGGTCTGTGGTATCCGAAGGATTCCTCTATTGCACTAATATCATATGCAGATGCGGATTATGCTGGGTGTCAAGATACTAGACGTAGCACTTCTGGCAATGTGAAACTTCTTGGAGATAGACTGATTAGTTGGGCATCCAAAAGGCAGAAAAGCCTTGCGATATCAAGTATAGAGGCTGAATACATTGCTATGTCCGGTTGTTGTGCTCAAGTTCTTTGGATGAGATCACAAATAACTCACTACGGTCTTGGATTCAACAAAATTCCAATATACTGTGACAACAAAAGCGCCATTGCCTTTTGCTGCAACTACGTTCAACACTCCCGGGTGAAGCACATTGACATACCTACCACTTTATCAAAGAGCAAGTGGAAAATGGAGTGATCGAGCTGTATTTTGTCAACACTGAGTATCAGCTGGCGGATATATTCACAAAGGCCTTAGATCGAGGACGTATCGAGTTTTTGATCGAAAAGCTGGGCATGAAACCATTTTCACCGACAACTCTTAAGGAGTTGGTAGAAGAATCTGCAGAATAGTGGTGTAAACTATTCTAAAGTATCCTTTTATCGTGATCGTGTATATTATCATATATATATAAACCACAAAAAGAAAAATACAAAAATATAAAACTTACAAAAACCATAAAAAATATAAAATCAAGAAAATCCAAAAATATTTTTCATTTTAATATGGGCATGTCTTTTAGTACGTTAATATTTACGGCCTTAGAAATGTCGATTAAAATTGACACGGCGCCATAAATAGAGTCCGTACGAAAGTTGTACATATTTTAAAACATGCCCATATGGCTTGTAGTTATTTCTGACTACAACCCGCTTTTCGCATTAAAGTCACGTATTTCTTTTGAAAACGTTGGCTCACAACGGGAATTAATTTTCTCGGGTAAGGTTTACTTTAAAACCTTGTAAGGGATCAAGTTTAATTTTGACATGGTCTAACACAAATTTGTGTACGCTTCAGTGCACTTACTTGTTAAAATATCTTATTGCCACCAGAATCGTTTCATAAAATCACTAAACAGAAAAGGTCTTCATCGATATTTGTCTCTTTGAAACTATGACTACAACTCTTTCAGTATAAAATGGGTCAGTGTTTAAGGGGGATCAAATATCAAATCATTTTGGAATTGAATTGGTCTTCAAAAAGTATTTTTTCAGAAAAATGCAACACGATGTATGGTTTGCCTTATGTGCAATGTTTGCCTTATGAGGAAGTTGAATTGGCCTTAGGTTATATCATATGACTTAAGTCATATCGATAGAAACGTTTATGGTGTGTAAGTGTTAACAATTTAAGAGTATTCGGGTAAGAGGTGTTGTTAACTTGTTTTATTACAAGTTTTATTCATACTTCTCAAACAGGGGGGACCAAATTGCAATTTTTTTGCAAAATGGTTTGAGATTGACCAAAGTCAATACCCCCTGATACTTCTTTCTCATCGCAACACATACACTCCAAACTCTTTGCCGCCATTGATAGAGCATTTCTCAACCTTCGTTCATTGTGCTAATCATCTGCTATATCATCTAGGTACTCGTCAATTATACGTGCTTGTTATGATTATCCATTGTTTATCATGACAAACGAGACCTATGTCTCGTTTACCAGTTTAGGGTTTCGCTTTAATGTGTGCTTAAAAGTGAAATTGATAGAGGGGAAATGATTGTCTAGCTATTATTAACATTGGTCTTGAATCGTTTTGCTTCAAACATTGCCTATGTTCTATAATCGAATGATCAAAAGTTGCATCGTAATCTACGTCCTAGATTGTGATGACTTTCCCGCTCATATATTGCGATGACCATATTACGATGAATTTATTGCGATGGCATTGCGATGAGTTATTGCGATGACTTCATTGCGATGAGTTATTGCGAAGACTTCATTGGAATGAGTTATTCCGATGACTCCATTGTGATGAGTTATTGTGATGACTTCATTGCGATGAGTTATTGTGATGACTCAATTACGATGGGTTATTGCGATGAATTCATTACGATGACATTCCGATGACTTCATTACGATGACATTCTGATGACCTCATTACGATGACAATCCGATGACCACATTGCGATGACATTCAGATGACATCACTTAGTATTCCGATGGACTTTAAGATTGCGATGGTTTCGTAATATTGCGATAGGTGGAACTTATAGACACATTGCTAGATTAAGAGTTGTGAAACATAAAAAATGCTAAGTGTAGTTTCTTCTCAATGTGTTACAATAACAAATACAACACTAATGCATTCGACTTAGATGACAATCAGGGTTTTTAGGCATTAAGAAAATTAGGGTCATTAAAATGAAACCAAGCTTCATTGGATAAAATTAATTTTTTCTCATATGAATACTTGAATAGTTTCTTATTACAAAAATTCATCTTATTTTATAAGTTGATATTTCTGTAAACAAAATAGATAAAATTACTTATTCCATGTCTTGTATTTTGCATTCAGGCCATGGAAGACACTGGATCATCTTTGTCTGACCCTGAGTTGAAACCTACTGTGATTTTGGTTATCTCAACACGTACTGAGGTTGAGGTTTTGCCTACACCTACTGAGGTTGAGGTTTTGCCTACACCTAGTGAGATTTTGGTTACACCAACACCTACTGAGGTAGAAGTTATACCCTGGCCTACTGAGGTGGTGGTTGAATTTCATCGTCATTTTTCCACTAGTTCTCCCACATAAGTAGTGGTAATGACTACAAGGAAACCTAAATCCTCAAGGAACTAAAGCTAGTTCGTTATGTCATTCGAATAAAATGTATGTGGTATACTGTCATGTATTTAGGTGATAATCTGAATGTCTGATTGTATATTCTATGAACTATGTCTGTAATATTGTGTCACATTTAATAATATGTGGTGACATTTGTTGTGATATTTACATGGATTATGAGATATATGTGTGTATATATTAATTATGTTTGTGCTATCTAAGCAAGAATATGTCGATCGCCGAAGAATAACAACTACAACTTGATCTTACACTTGTTCCACTCAGTGCCCGACTGCCACCTACAAAGAACAATTCTCGTCTGAAAGACGAATTTGATCCATCTCTTGCATCCTTCAAAGTCGCAAAATATCCTTGACATGTCACCGATAAAGGATGCCTTACGCGCTACCGCATCAGTTCTTGAAGTTTATATGCACGAGTTTTGGGCAACAGCGACAATCTCACAGGACATACAACTCCCAAAGAAGAATATCACCTTTATGCTCAACAACAAGAAAATGATGCTTGACTTGAGTCACTTTCGGAAATTGTTCAAGTTTCCTAGGTTAGAAAAAGGAGAAAAGTATGTGCCTAACCCAGAGATAGATGAAATGCTTAGAGTAATTAGAGCTCTGAACTATGAGGGTGAAATCCTTAATTTATCTCAGTATAACACTTCACACATCGGCCAACCATGGAAAGCAATTATCACTATCATCGTCAAGTGCCTCACTTCAAGGACTCGTGGATCAGACCTAATAAGACCCCCTCAGGCTCATGTATTTTGGGGACTTTACACTAGAGCTAAAGTGGATTACGCACTATTACTTTGGGAAGAATTCTGATATCAATTCACAGGAACCAAGAAGAAGTCTTTGCATCTTCCATTTCCACAGTTCACAAAGCTCATAATCCATCATTTCATGAAGAGTGACCCAGACATTGATACTCGTGGGAATTTTTTCTACCATACCCAAGATAGAGACTATGTGATGGATAATATGTATGCTGATAATCATTGTACAAAATACTCACTCCGTCCAGCTCTAGTGCCAGATGTACTAATCAATAAAGGGATTAAGAATAGTGAACCATACAAAAGGATGCTCAGGGACATTGAAGCACAAATGAAAATAGCAAACTCTGATCCTTCTGATCAGCAAACCGGTAAACGGAAGATACGGATAGCCAAGCGCCAAAAGACTTCTTCATCTAAAGTTAAAAGCAAAGGGAAAGAGCAACTCAATGATGAAGATGACGAAGAAGAAGATGAGATGATCAGAACTGATGACGAAGCGCAAGAGCAAGAGCCTAGGAAAAAGGAAAAGAAGCCAAAGAAAAACAAAGGTAAAGAAAAACGTGTTGATGAAGATGAAATAGTTCAAGAAACTATCTCTCAAGACAAACAGCCGCGTCTCACACTTAGGCAGAGCAGAGAGGAGGCTTTAGCGAAATCCAAAGGTTCAGACTCCACACTAGCTGATGACTTAGATGAATTTGGCGAACCTGATGAAGACACTTACCTTTATGAAGACCCTAATGATGAAGAAGTTGGTACATTCAACTTTAAAAGTCTTGAGTAGAGGGAGGAGGGTGGTGGTAGTGACAACACAAAAATAGACGCACTGTACCATGATGTTAATATCAACACATCATTACTGGCACCAACTTGCACTTTGATTTCAGAAGATGCTCATACAACTCTCATTCCAGCAACTCAAATCCAAAGTAAGTCTACTTATGGTTCTGATGATGTTATGAAATATCTTAATCTTGAAGGGGAAGGCGTCGAAGTCACGAATACTGATCCCTCGACGAATGAGAATATGGTGGACGTTCCTATAACTTCAGTTACAACAACTACCATTTCCACCATTTACCCCTCGGTAATCACCAATGTCATCACACCAACTCCCACACCTGAACTTGTTGAACAATCACTACCAACTACCGCCCAAATGACTGTTCCTACACCGCCACCAATCATCTCACAACAAGTACCAACCACCGCCCAAGTGGCTATACCAACACCGCCACCAATCCTCAAACAACTTGTATCATCCACAACCCCTCTAACACTTGTGTTTTGATGTAGGTTTTTCGTACACGTTTTAGGAAAAACGCGTATGAGTGGCAAGTATTAAGTCTTACGCTTTAGGAAAAACGTAAAACCGAATAAATGCGGGTTCGTTATCGAAGGAGGTGTGTGAATTAAGTGTGCGAATTATATAAAATCAAAGTTTGGATTAGTGACGTTTTTTATTGAGAAAAGAAGGAAAAATAAGACGGATTACGCTAAAAATTACCCTACGACGTAAAACGATCGAAATCGTAAAACTCGACGAAAAACGAAAATGTCCTAAAAATTACCAAACAATTTCCAAAAATCAAGTAAAAAGTAAATAACACAAATTTGAAAACCAATTTATCTAAAACCTTTTTAATAATTTTATATTAATTTTTAAAGTTAATGAAAAACCTTAAAATTAAATAAAATTAAAAATTAACTAAAATGAAAACCTAAAAAGTTGTAAATCTCAAAATACTTAATTAAAACCTAAAAATATTTTTTTAAAATTTTTAAAACTAATAAAACTATTTTTTATCTATTTATTAAAATACGACTATAAAAATAATCATAAAAAATAATTTAATAATGAGAAATATAAATTTTTTAAATCAAAAAGTCCCTAATACTGTAATAAACAAAGGAAAAATAATCGGAAAGAAAAAAACTAAATGAATAAGCTGAAAACAGCTTCTTAATTAGCTGACTACTTAAAATAAGCAAAAATAAAAACCCATTAAGTAATTTAAACCTCCACCCTTGGTCAGTAAAAGACCCAAGGGCAGGATGGTTATGTCGTAGGTGTGTTGAGCGAGAGGTCGAGGGTTCGAGGTTGGCGTATCCCCAAAAAATTTTAACACTTTTTTTTTCTTTTTCTTTTTTTTTTAAACTAAATCCACACTAGTCTAATCACCAAAACACGAATCTAAACTGAAAATGAGCAAGATTTGAGCTAATAAAAAGGAAAACGTGAAGAACAAAAAAGGGAAAATTCTACAGTAAAGAAGAAAGAAAAACAAAGAGAAGGGTTTCTTCACAGATGCAAACAGAACAAAAAGGGCTCGTTTGTGTTGATTAGTTGGTTGCTTTTGGACCAGGGGGCACCCCTACAATCAGTTGAGATCACAAATAACTCACTACGGTCTTGGATTCAACAAAATTCCAATATACTGTGACAACAAAAGCGCCATTGCCTTTTGCTGCAACTACGTTCAACACTCCCGGGTGAAGCACATTGACATACCTACCACTTTATCAAAGAGCAAGTGGAAAATGGAGTGATCGAGCTGTATTTTGTCAACACTGAGTATCAGCTGGCGGATATATTCACAAAGGCCTTAGATCGAGGACGTATCGAGTTTTTGATCGAAAAGCTGGGCATGAAACCATTTTCACCGACAACTCTTAAGGAGTTGGTAGAAGAATCTGCAGAATAGTGGTGTAAACTATTCTAAAGTATCCTTTTATCGTGATCGTGTATATTATCATATATATATAAACCACAAAAAGAAAAATACAAAAATATAAAACTTACAAAAACCATAAAAAATATAAAATCAAGAAAATCCAAAAATATTTTTCATTTTAATATGGGCATGTCTTTTAGTACGTTAATATTTACGGCCTTAGAAATGTCGATTAAAATTGACACGGCGCCATAAATAGAGTCCGTACGAAAGTTGTACATATTTTAAAACATGCCCATATGGCTTGTAGTTATTTCTGACTACAACCCGCTTTTCGCATTAAAGTCACGTATTTCTTTTGAAAACGTTGGCTCACAACGGGAATTAATTTTCTCGGGTAAGGTTTACTTTAAAACCTTGTAAGGGATCAAGTTTAATTTTGACATGGTCTAACACAAATTTGTGTACGCTTCAGTGCACTTACTTGTTAAAATATCTTATTGCCACCAGAATCGTTTCATAAAATCACTAAACAGAAAAGGTCTTCATCGATATTTGTCTCTTTGAAACTATGACTACAGCTCTTTCAGTATAAAATGGGTCAGTGTTTAAGGGGGATCAAATATCAAATCATTTTGGAATTGAATTGGTCTTCAAAAAGTATTTTTTCAGAAAAATGCAACACGATGTTTGGTTTGCCTTATGTGCAATGTTTGCCTTATGAGGAAGTTGAATTGGCCTTAGGTTATATCATATGACTTAAGTCATATCGATAGAAACGTTTATGGTGTGTAAGTGTTAACAATTTAAGAGTATTCGGGTAAGAGGTGTTGTTAACTTGTTTTATTACAAGTTTTATTCATACTTCTCAAACAGGGGGGACCAAATTGCAATTTTTTGCAAAATGGTTTGAGATTGACCAAAGTCAATACCCCCTGATACTTCTTTCTCATCGCAACACATACACTCCAAACTCTTTGCCGCCATTGATAGAGCATTTCTCAACCTTCGTTCATTGTGCTAATCATCTGCTATATCATCTAGGTACTCGTCAATTATACGTGCTTGTTATGATTATCCATTGTTTATCATGACAAACGAGACCTATGTCTCGTTTACCAGTTTAGGGTTTCGCTTTAATGTGTGCTTAAAAGTGAAATTGATAGAGGGGAAATGATTGTCTAGCTATTATTAACATTGGTCTTGAATCCTTTTGCTTCAAACATTGCCTATGTTCTATAATCGAATGATCAAAAGTTGCATCGTAATCTACGTCCTAGATTGTGATGACTTTCCAGCTCATATATTGCGATGACCATATTACGATGAATTTATTGCGATGGCATTGCGATGAGTTATTGCGATGACTTCATTGCGATGAGTTATTGCGAAGACTTCATTGGAATGAGTTATTCCGATGACTCCATTGTGATGAGTTATTGTGATGACTTCATTGCGATGAGTTATTGTGATGACTCAATTACGATGGGTTATTGCGATGAATTCATTACGATGACATTCCGATGACTTCATTACGATGACATTCTGATGACCTCATTACGATGACAATCCGATGACCACATTGCGATGACATTCAGATGACATCACTTAGTATTCCGATGGACTTTAAGATTGCGATGGTTTCGTAATATTGCGATAGGTGGAACTTATAGACACATTGCTAGATTAAGAGTTGTGAAACATAAAAAATGCTAAGTGTAGTTTCTTCTCAATGTGTTACAATAACAAATACAACACTAATGCATTCGACTTAGATGACAATCAGGGTTTTTAGGCATTAAGAAAATTAGGGTCATTAAAATGAAACCAAGCTTCATTGGATAAAATTAATTTTTTCTCATATGAATACTTGAAGTTTCTTATTACAAAAATTCATCTTATTTTATAAGTTGATATTTCTGTAAACAAAATAGATAAAATTACTTATTCCATGTCTTGTATTTTGCATTCAGGCCATGGAAGACACTGGATCATCTTTGTCTGACCCTGAGTTGAAACCTACTGTGATTTTGGTTATCTCAACACGTACTGAGGTTGAGGTTTTGCCTACACCTACTGAGGTTGAGGTTTTGCCTACACCTAGTGAGATTTTGGTTACACCAACACCTACTGAGGTAGAAGTTATACCCTGGCCTACTGAGGTGGTGGTTGAATTTCATCGTCATTTTTCCACTAGTTCTCCCACATAAGTAGTGGTAATGACTACAAGGAAACCTAAATCCTCAAGGAACTAAAGCTAGTTCGTTATGTCATTCGAATAAAATGTATGTGGTATACTGTCATGTATTTAGGTGATAATCTGAATGTCTGATTGTATATTCTATGAACTATGTCTGTAATATTGTGTCACATTTAATAATATGTGGTGACATTTGTTGTGATATTTACATGGATTATGAGATATATGTGTGTATATATTAATTATGTTTGTGCTATCTAAGCAAGAATATGTCGATCGCCGAAGAATAACAACTACAACTTGATCTTACACTTGTTCCACTCAGTGCCCGACTGCCACCTACAAAGAACAATTCTCGTCTGAAAGACGAATTTGATCCATCTCTTGCATCCTTCAAAGTCGCAATGGATATCCTTGACATGTCACCGATAAAGGATGCCTTACGCGCTACCGCATCAGTTCTTGAAGTTTATATGCACGAGTTTTGGGCAACAGCGACAATCTCACAGGACATACAACTCCCAAAGAAGAATATCACCTTTATGCTCAACAACAAGAAAATGATGCTTGACTTGAGTCACTTTCGGAAATTGTTCAAGTTTCCTAGGTTAGAAAAAGGAGAAAAGTATGTGCCTAACCCAGAGATAGATGAAATGCTTAGAGTAATTAGAGCTCTGAACTATGAGGGTGAAATCCTTAATTTATCTCAGTATAACACTTCACACATCGGCCAACCATGGAAAGCAATTATCACTATCATCGTCAAGTGCCTCACTTCAAGGACTCGTGGATCAGACCTAATAAGACCCCCTCAGGCTCATGTATTTTGGGGACTTTACACTAGAGCTAAAGTGGATTACGCACTATTACTTTGGGAAGAATTCTGATATCAATTCACAGGAACCAAGAAGAAGTCTTTGCATCTTCCATTTCCACAGTTCACAAAGCTCATAATCCATCATTTCATGAAGAGTGACCCAGACATTGATACTCGTGGGAATTTTTTCTACCATACCCAAGATAGAGACTATGTGATGGATAATATGTATGCTGATAATCATTGTACAAAATACTCACTCCGTCCAGCTCTAGTGCCAGATGTACTAATCAATAAAGGGATTAAGAATAGTGAACCATACAAAAGGATGCTCAGGGACATTGAAGCACAAATGAAAATAGCAAACTCTGATCCTTCTGATCAGCAAACCGGTAAACGGAAGATACGGATAGCCAAGCGCCAAAAGACTTCTTCATCTAAAGTTAAAAGCAAAGGGAAAGAGCAACTCAATGATGAAGATGACGAAGAAGAAGATGAGATGATCAGAACTGATGACGAAGCGCAAGAGCAAGAGCCTAGGAAAAAGGAAAAGAAGCCAAAGAAAAACAAAGGTAAAGAAAAACGTGTTGATGAAGATGAAATAGTTCAAGAAACTATCTCTCAAGACAAACAGCCGCGTCTCACACTTAGGCAGAGCAGAGAGGAGGCTTTAGCGAAATCCAAAGGTTCAGACTCCACACTAGCTGATGACTTAGATGAATTTGGCGAACCTGATGAAGACACTTACCTTTATGAAGACCCTAATGATGAAGAAGTTGGTACATTCAACTTTAAAAGTCTTGAGTAGAGGGAGGAGGGTGGTGGTAGTGACAACACAAAAATAGACGCACTGTACCATGATGTTAATATCAACACATCATTACTGGCACCAACTTGCACTTTGATTTCAGAAGATGCTCATACAACTCTCATTCCAGCAACTCAAATCCAAAGTAAGTCTACTTATGGTTCTGATGATGTTATGAAATATCTTAATCTTGAAGGGGAAGGCGTCGAAGTCACGAATACTGATCCCTCGACGAATGAGAATATGGTGGACGTTCCTATAACTTCAGTTACAACAACTACCATTTCCACCATTTACCCCTCGGTAATCACCAATGTCATCACACCAACTCCCACACCTGAACTCGTTGAACAATCACTACCAACTACCGCCCAAATGACTGTTCCTACACCGCCACCAATCATCTCACAACAAGTACCAACCACCGCCCAAGTGGCTATACCAACACCGCCACCAATCCTCAAACAACTTGTATCATCCACAACCCCTCTAACACTTGTGTTTTGATGTAGGTTTTTCGTACACGTTTTAGGAAAAACGCGTATGAGTGGCAAGTATTAAGTCTTACGCTTTAGGAAAAACGTAAAACCGAATAAATGCGGGTTCGTTATCGAAGGAGGTGTGTGAATTAAGTGTGCGAATTATATAAAATCAAAGTTTGGATTAGTGACGTTTTTTATTGAGAAAAGAAGGAAAAATAAGACGGATTACGCTAAAAATTACCCTACGACGTAAAACGATCGAAATCGTAAAACTCGACGAAAAACGAAAATGTCCTAAAAATTACCAAACAATTTCCAAAAATCAAGTAAAAAGTAAATAACACAAATTTGAAAACCAATTTATCTAAAACCTTTTTAATAATTTTATATTAATTTTTAAAGTTAATGAAAAACCTTAAAATTAAATAAAATTAAAAATTAACTAAAATGAAAACCTAAAAAGTTGTAAATCTCAAAATACTTAATTAAAACCTAAAAATATTTTTTTAAAATTTTTAAAACTAATAAAACTATTTTTTATCTATTTATTAAAATACGACTATAAAAATAATCATAAAAAATAATTTAATAATGAGAAATATAAATTTTTTAAATCAAAAAGTCCCTAATACTGTAATAAACAAAGGAAAAATAATCGGAAAGGAAAAAACTAAATGAATAAGCTGAAAACAGCTTCTTAATTAGCTGACTACTTAAAATAAGCAAAAATAAAAACCCCTTAAGTAATTTAAACCTCCACCCTTGGTCAGTAAAAGACCCAAGGGCAGGATGGTTATGTCGTAGGTGTGTTGAGCGAGAGGTCGAGGGTTCGAGGTTGGCGTATCCCCAAAAAATTTTAACACTTTTTTTTTTCTTTTTCTTTTTTTTTTTAAACTAAATCCACACTAGTCTAATCACCAAAACACGAATCTAAACTGAAAATGAGCAAGATTTGAGCTAATAAAAAGGAAAACGTGAAGAACAAAAAAGGGAAAATTCTACAGTAAAGAAGAAAGAAAAACAAAGAGAAGGGTTTCTTCACAGATGCAAACAGAACAAAAAGGGCTCGTTTGTGTTGATTAGTTGGTTGCTTTTGGACCAGGGGGCACCCCTACAATCAGTTGAGTGTAGGGAGTCACAAAACACTGAAAATCACACAAGTTACGCACAAAAAACACACAAAATCCTACCAATTCAGTCACTGATATGACTAATATACAAGTCTGGTGGTTGATTTTCACTTCTGCTGGTTCGCTTTGCACAAGGACGAATTTCAGGCTGTCAAATCTTATCACAAATGCATACCAGATCACAATATGACTGAACACAAACCTAGATGAACCCTACCTCTAACAATAAGCAAGGATTTAATGAGCAAAAACAACTAATCTTTCTGATTTTTAAGGCTACTGGTTTTATACCAAGTTTTATGCAATTCTTAGCATACAACTTCTACAAAACTCTATAAAACCTAACAAAATTACTGACCTAAGCTATCACTAACCTAAGTAGTGTGTAAGAGTGGTGCTTAACACGTTTACTGCTTCTTTAAGCTATCAAAACTCTAAACCCAAACACCCCCTTAAAAACTGAAAATGGGCTTTTCCAAACCAAATACACTCAAATCTTAACTACAATGATTAATCAACACTTAATGCATATAAGCCATAAATTATCATATAAGAACAACTACAATAACATAAAACCAGATACTCACAAATCACATACACATATCAAGCTCTCAAGTCCAAACAACAAATACAAGCAAAAGGGAGGGTTCAAGCCCTGGTAGTACCTTGTGGGACCCACATCCGGGCCCCACTATGGCTGCAATGCCATCTCCATACAAGCTCGGGCTTGTGCTAGGGTTTATGAGGCTGTTTAGTGTAGAGAGGTGATGATGGTGGATATCAAAGATCACACCACCCAATATATCTTCATAATCAGAACTCCTGCTAAGATGAAACAAAAAAAAGGTAAAATGATAGCACTCTATCAGGAAATAAGCTTGGCTTATGGATTAAGTCGGCTTAAGGCTTATAGCTTATGAAATAAATGAACTTCTATGAAACTGATTTTCCCCAAACCTTTTCTTTGAAACAATATTAAAAGAAAACTTGTAACCAATAACTTGAATACACTCAAACAGACCTCCACTTTCACTTCACCCAATTTGAGTGATTCAAGCTAAGAAAAAAAGAAAAACTATTTTCAAGAACCTTAAAACTAATTTTTGAAAATCCCTTGAAACGTGACTGATAGGTGTGTAAACACCCATCCTTTTACCACTTATATACAATAATAACCAAGCCTAAACGTGTATTTTATGTCGTAAATGTCGGAATTATGCGTGGTTTGTGTTTTTGTTGTGATTGTAGGATCAAAATGTTAAAAGGGAAGAAAACACGGCATTCACGGGCTTTTATCAAAGAAAAAGACAAAAGACGAATTCAAGAAATCAAGAGTGCAAAAAGAACGGAAGTCCAAGACCAATTCTGAAGATTTATCGAAGAAAAAGTCAAAAGACAGAAGTTTACTAAAAGTCGAAGAACTCAAGTCTAATTTATTGAAAATTACAAGACGAGTTTAAAGAAATCCAGAGACAAAGTCGTTAAAGTCAAAGATTAAGAAGACAAGGACTTAATCATGCAATTAAAGAAAGAAGAAAGAGGGGAGGAAGCTTCCTAAGCACCTCCCTAATCCTCCTATAAATAGATCATTAGGATTTACATTTCATTTTTGTTGGCTAAGTGTACCAATTAGTCTTCCACCATTTTAATTACTTGTCATTTAAATACATGTCATTTACTTAATTGTCTTGCACCTTAAATTCATTTAATTTCAAGTAAGTTTCCTTTTAATTATTGTCAATCTTTACCTTTATTGTTTGATCTCCTATCTTCTTTTATTATTTGATCATTAATCTTTATGCTTTATTGTTCATATTTATGTTTTTGATGTTTTATTGGTTTGATTAAAGTGGGTTTTGATTATTTGGATTAGTATTGTTAGTTTGATTATTTTGATTGTTTGTTTATGATTAGTAGATGTTATTTGATTAGTTTGATTTAATCTTGTGGTTGATTTTGATTAACTTTGTTTAGAGTCGTGTTATTCTTTCTTCCGTGTTCTTCGCTATACTGTTGTTCCCCAGGTTTATTCCGGATCAACTTATATTCCGGATAAAGGAGTTTTGTTGAGATTGTTCCGAATAAAGCACTATTCAGGATAAGTGACATATTTCGAATCAGTGCAATATTCCGAGTCAGTGGATATTCCGAACCAACCAGTTATTCCGGATAAAGGGTCGTTCGTTCGGAACATTAAATATTCCGGATCAAGTCTTTGTGAAGAAAACATTCCGAATCAGAGGAAATTCCGGATCAACAACTTCTTCTGAATCAAAGTTTGTTCATTCGGAATACTCAACATTCCGAATCAAAGGAGTTCATTCGGAACATTCCGAATCAAGGTTTTTATTCGGAATATCTTATATTCCGAATCAAGGACACATTCCGAGTGAAGGCTTTATTCCGCATGAAAGATTTATTCCGGATAAGTGACATATTCTGGATGAATCAATATTTCGGATGAGCCAATTGTTCCGAATGAAGGTTTTGTTTTGATTATTCCGAACGAAGAAGAATTATTCCGGGGGAAGGTGACATTCCGAATGAGTAATTATTCCGACTGAGGTATTTTCAGGTTATTTTAAGTTACTGTTTTTAAGTTTTAATTTTTAATTTTTAAGCTTTACTTTTCCCGCCTTTTTACTTCGTCTCACTTTAAGTTTACTTGCCTTAGATTTATTTTATGTCTTGCCTTAGGTTTAAGTTTTAGTTGCATAATCCGGAATAAAGGAGTTTTGTTGAGATTGTTCCGAATAAAGCACTATTCAGGATAAGTGACATATTTCGAATTAGTGCAATATTCCGAGTCAGTGGATATTCCGAACCAACCAGTTATTCCGGATAAAGGGTCGTTCATTCGGAACATTAAATATTCCGGATCAAGTTTTTGTGAAGAAAACATTCTGAATCAAAGGATATTCCGGATCAACAACTTCTTCTGAATCAAAGTTTGTTCATTCAGAATACTCAACATTCCGAATCAAAGGAATTCATTCGGAACATTCTGAATCAATGTTTTTATTCGGAATGTCTTATATTCCGAATCAAGGACACATTCTGAGTGAAGGCTTTATTCCGCATGAAAGATTTATTCCGGATAAGTGACATATTCTGGATGAATCAATATTTCGGATGAGCCAATTGTTCCGAATGAAGGATTTGTTTTGATTATTCCGAACGAAGAAGAATTATTCCTGGTGAAGGTGACATTCCGAACGAGTAATTATTCCGAGTGAGGTATTTTCAGGTTATTTTAAGTTACTGTTTTTAAGTTTTAATTTTTAATTTTTAAACTTTACTTTTCCCGCCTTTTTACTTAGTCGCACTTTAAGTTTACTTGCCTTAGATTTATTTTAAGTCTTGCCTTAGGTTTAAGTTTTAGTTGCGTTTTAAGTTTGCCTTTAGGTTAGTTTTAAGTTTGCGTTATTTACTTTAAGTGCGCTTTTAATTTTCGTCACGCTTTAATTTCTTGTCATTTATTTAAATTAGATTTAGATTTAAATTACAGCCATTTATTTTAATAGTTTTTGCACTTTTAATATACTACAAAGACAAAACTATTTGTTTCCACCAAAGACAGCTGAGTCACACATATAACCAGTTATCAATTCGATTAGACATACGACAAACAACCTTAATTTTTATACTAGGTAAACACCGTGTATCAAATGGCGCCGCTGCCGGCTCTTTTCGTAAAGATTAACGGTTTTCTGTGAGAGACGCGTTGCTTTTTGGGATCCGTTCATTCGTGAGCGTTACTTTCTTGCTTAAAAATTTCAAAAATCCATAAAAATAAAAAATTGTTAAAAATCCATAAAAATTTCAAAAATCCAAAAAGATTTTATTTTTATCTTTATAGTGTATATATATTCTCTTTGTGTTTGGTATTGTTTTCTTTTGCTTTCGCATGTGTATGCATACTAGATCTTCTACTTATCCAGGGCCCGAGACTCGAGAAGATTTAGATATGGCAGGTGTAAACAACAACAATAATCCACCGCACCTCAATAATAACAACAACAATGTTCTTCCACAGCCCGATCTTCAGACAATGGAGGAGCTTTGTCAACCCACCATGTTTGGACGAGGAGGACCGATTGCGCCGATGCAAATCACGGCTCCGGAGTTTTCGTTGAAGCATCACATGATCCAGCAAGTGCAAAAAAATCCTTTTCGAGGAATGCTTGATGATGATGCCAACAAACACCTTGACAAATTCATTACAATCACTCAAAGCATGAAGTTGCCCGGTGCCACAATGGATGTCCTTCGCCTACAGCTCTTTCCACATACTTTATCACACCACGCCGAGAAATGGTTTGATCGTCTCCCGAAGAATTCAATTCATACTTGGGATGACATGACTCAACGCTTTTTGTCGCGCTACTTTCCACCATCCATGGTCCCGAGCCTTCGAAATCAAATCAGCGGTTTCATGCAAGAACCCGATGAATCTCTCTTTGATGCTTGGGAAAGATATAATGTTTTGATCGATCGTTGTCCAAATCACAACATGCTCCCCGTGACCTTAATTGATACATTCTACAACGGTTTGACTTTTCGTGATCGTGATATGATTAATGCAGCCGCCGGTGGCACATTTATGAAAAGAAGACCCGAGGAGTGTAGAGAGCTTATTGAGAACATGACTACTCATTACAAAAATTGGGATTCCTCCGCTTCTTCAAGGAACAACCCGAGAGTCAATGTTTCTTCTACTTCAGCAAACCCCGATATAACCGAATTCACCCGCATGATGGCTGAAATGAACAAAAATATCTTGCTCATCGCTTCAAACCAACAACAACAAGTTAAAGCGGTAGCCAATCCTTATGAGACATGCGGCGGTCCTCACTCATACACTGATTGTCCTTCCACTCATGGCAATCCGGAAAATGTGTATGCGGCTTATGGTAATTATTCACCGGAAAATTACCAAGCCCGACCTCTAGGGGATAGAAATTTGCTAAGTTACAGGTCAAACAACTATCTTTCACCCGGTTTTTCTCCTCAAAACCAAAACCCCAACAACAACTACACTAGAAGCAACCAAATCCCACCTAGAGCTTCTAATCCTTATCACCCACCCGCTCAACAAGCCCCACCCATGAATCAAGATGTTGAAGCGTTGATGAGAACCCAAGGAGAGCAAATTAAGAATCTACAGAGCCAAATTATCAATTTGAAAGGGGATATCACCAAGCAAGGGAATGACATTAGATCCGAGCTTCAAAATGATATACAATCCTCCTTCAGCAATCAAACGAATGATTTGAAGAATATGGTGGCTAGTTTCTTACCAACCACTCAACCCTCTACTTCGAGTTCTCTACCTTATAACACCGTCGCCAACCCGCAAGCGAATGTGAGTGCTATTACTACCCGTAGTGGAGTCACTTTCGTAGGACCATCTATCCCACCCCCAGTTACACCATCTACACCTCCTCCACCACCATTTATCCCTACTACTCCCACACTTAGTATTAGTTCACCATTACCGTCTCCGCCTCGTCATAACGAAGTACCCAAGAAGAACCCTTCAACATCTCAACATTCACCAAACCCACCTTCCACCTTTAAACCTTCAACATCTCAACCTTTACCTGCTACACCTACACCTTCCACCTATAAACCCAAGATTCCTTATCCATCTCGCTTAGGCAAGGCCAAAATGCACACCAAGGATGACATTCAAGTGTCAAACTATTTGAAGAAAGTTTCGGAAATGACCGTTACTTTTCCCCTTGTTGAAGCTCTAGCACAAATGCCTAAATTTGTCAAGATGTTTAAGGAATTACTTAGTAAGAAGGAGAAGATGGCCGAGTTTGTTAATACTCGATTAAATGAAAATTGTTCTGCCGTCCTTCTTAAAGAACTTCCGGAGAAACTTGGAGATCCTGGTCATTTTGTGCTTCCTTGTACTTTTAACCAAACCGACAAATTTACTTCCTTAGCCGATCTCGGGGCAAGTATTAATATGATGCCTTTAAGTGTTTGGAAAAAGTTATCATTGCCCGACCTTACACCCACCAAAATGACTCTTGAGCTAGCCAATCGCACTCTCGCTTACCCCGTGGGTATTGCCGAAGATTTATTCATTAAAGTTGGCACATTTACTTTTCCGGTCGACTTTGTCGTTGTTGATTATGAAATAGATCCTCGTATTCCGTTAATACTTGCACGCCCATTTTTGAGAACCGATAGAGCTTTAATAGATGTGGATAAATGTGAGCTCATCTTAAGAGTCGGGGATGATGCCTAAGTTTTTGAAATGGGGAAGCTTACAAGCAAATCCTATGGAAGAGAATCAGCGAATATGATTAATATGCTTGATGATTTTGTCGTCTACAACAATCCTGTATTCGATTCTTGAAATGATAATCCACTATTTCAAGATGATGTTGATGATTCTCTCTCCAATTTGGAACCTTCACCCATATATGATTCTCCACCGATCTATGATGCTTATGATGATGATTCTAGCTCTGATGGAGATGATTATGATGACTTTACTTCCGAGTATCCAGAGATGCCCACTTTCGATGATTTTGATGAGGCCGATACTCTTTCGAGTGATTCCTCATGTAACACCCCCAAATTTGTACAACTCAATACAGCGGAAGACTCGTTGGTGTTACGGGATAGCACATTACTCACATCATAGACAACGCATAAAAAGCGCGTCGTTTATTAATAAATCATTTCCATTCATAAACATCAAAGTTACATCGGTCCCAAGTCATATTATTTCATACAAAGTTTTACAAGATATTTGAATGGAAAATATTGTTTAAGTGCGGGCCATGAATTCTTGTCGTCTTCCCGAGAATTACCTTCAAGTACCTAAGATAAGACATGTTAAAAGAAAAGGTCAGCGATAACGCCGAGTGAATTCATAGAGTTTAATAAATTCCATCAATATAACTTTGGTATAAAATTAGTACCAAAAATCAGTTCGTACAAATCATTGTAATAGGCCGTAAAATAGCCAAAATCATTTTATACAAATCTTTTTAATAGGCCATAAATAGCCAAAGTCATTTGATATAAATCCTTATCGAAAATCATAATATAGGCATTTGCCTTAAAAATTATTATACGAGCCAATGTCGTAAAAACATCATACAATACGTCTTATGACGTTGTATGAAACCAAAAACCGTTATATGAATATGGTTACGAAAACCAAAACACAAACATAATATCAATAGTATGACCCAGTATTGCTAGTCAGGCAATACATCGTAATTCTGAGCGTCTAGTATTATTTCGTTAGTTTTGGATTATTATAAGCCGCATGACATTGTTACCTTACTAAACCAACAACGGGTAGCTAACCCGATACCAAATTTGCCCATCTAAAGTAGCGTGTCGTCACAAAGGTCACGCTATGGAAATCTTCTCATACATAAATTCGCTTACCAATCAATGTGGCATGACGGGGATCAACCGTCAAGGCGCGAACTGGGGTGATCGTCCCTAAATAGTACTATTAAATGCATAAGCGTCTACCAAATCCCGGTAGTTCACAATTCATGCTAATGGGACTTTTAGTGACATAACCTAACTTTAATAATCCATTTAATTTCATCTATCGGGTCCTTTAATCATTTATCGGGTCATACAATCGGGTCATTCAATCATTCGGGTCCAAAATCAATAAATAAACAATCGGGACAAATGGTGTCCTATTTTATAAAAACTAACATGTTATCTCCCTCGCGGGTTTATAAAACATTTCATAAAAAAATTTAAAAGAGTGCGAGGCTATGAACTCACGTTGATGTGGGAAGGCGGGTTATCGGCAATTCAGACGTACGGTACGTGCTTCAATCACAGAAACCTAGACAAATAATTCTCGTCTTAGACTCATGTCCAATGACTTTATAAAAATAACAATTATGTATACATATGATGATTATATATATATGATGATCAAGTGGGTTTACATTTTCTTGTTTACTCATTTTAGTGTTATATGTCGGTAACTTTTATACTAGCTTACTAGTTTTACCTATTTACACGTTTTAAGTCCAATAAACTTTATTATAAGTTCTTTAACTTATTTTAATCCATTTTACACTTATATTATCAGTATTTAAACTTCACAAGTTGGGCCCAAATGGGTTAAGCCCAATAAGTTCTTTTTATAAGTATTTATCTTATTTAGTCCAATTATTAGTCCAATAACGTTAATTTATCTCGTTAATGTCCGTATATCCTATAGTTCGGGTTTTATCGGTTTTTACTTGTTATACATGTTTATATATCAGTATATAAGTTTTATAAAGTTTACATTAGACGGGTCCAACCATCTAAGTTTTATTTAACAAAAACGTTAATTTTTTCGGTAATAGCCGAAAAAGTAGTAAAAATCATGTTTATAGTTTTATGACTTATAAAACATAACAAGTTACCATTTTTATAAAATGTCCACTTATTTATCATTGTACATATTTATATAAATAAAATTCAAGAGTTAGTGGGTATTAACTTTACATTTTATACAATATAATTTTGAGTGCTTATATAATAGTATTATACTTTATTTTCCAAAATCTGATTTTTAACTTCACTTTCACCAAAACTTCCATATCTTGAGTTCTATATGGAGATAGAAGCTCAAATTTTTATCACATAAACTAAATGATATGTTCTACATTTAACTCTTCTATAGCTACTGTTGAATTATCTTCTAAATATTTTCTAAAAATCGTCCAAAACAGTGAACTCAGATTTATACCTTAAACTTGTTTTGATCATATCTCACTCATTACAATGATTCCATTGCATGGCCAACTCTCACATGTGTACAAGACATATATCTTACTGTAAATGGATTCTACTTCATCATTTTATCAGTCCATGACCTGTTTCTTTACTGTTTTATACAATCATCAAATTTAACCAAGATTTTAACCTTGTTTCTTATGGTTTTTCACCTTTTTAATCATGTTTATCAACACCAACTCCCCACATAACATTTTTATCATCATATAATCATCATATACATATATAATAGGAAATAAAATACATGTTTACATAATCAAAATAACAAGAAGATGAGGAGGACAATCTTTATACCACCAAGTTGATGTAGGTTGTGATTTGGACATGGTTTTTGTTGGAGAAACTTGTGAATAATCATGACCATCTTCAAGACCACCATGCTTCATGTACTCCTTGTGGAAAATCAGCCTCAAGACACTATGAAAACTCCTCCATGGATGTTATAATCACCACCATTCAAGAGAGCTTCAAGAGGGTTTCAACATATGTAGAAATAACATAGGATTCCATGGTTAATTTTTGATAAAAATGGTGTTTGTGGGTGAGGATGGGACAGCATTTACAAGAGGGTAGAGAGAAAATATGTGTGGTTTGCATGTTGCAAATGGTGGAAGTGAAACTAGCTAGTGGTTTTGGTGGGTGGAAAGCTTAAACTTTAAGCTTGTGTGACAAGTGGTGAAGTTAGCTTACACTTGACACATCAAGTGTGTTAGCTAGCTAGTTAGGGCCGGTTTTGATGGGGGTGGGACAAGTGTCCCACTTGTCTCATCCCCATTTGATTACGGGTACTCCTCGATTCTAGTTTCCTGGATTTGCGTGCCCTCGGGTCGTTTTACGAAAAACGTTTTTATAAATTATGAATCACCGTCAAAAAACGAATCCAATAAAAATTGTCTCATCAAAAACGGAGTTCGAAAACGTAAATACGTAATCCTAGGGTTTCCGGTTTAGTCGTAAAGGACGTTAAAAATAAAATCGTAAGTCCTAATCTCTTCTCGTAAATTTGTGAGTTTATGAACTAACACAAATTTAAAACTCCAAAATAATATTCATGGACAAATTTATTTTCTGAAATGTCGGACTGCCACCAAAGACGGTGTATGTAAACGTAAGCACGTAACGTTGAATCCTCCGGTTTAGATGTAGTCGATGCTACTCCAAGACGTAAATCCAAATTTCTTCCCAAAAATAAGTGAGTTCATATTGTAACATTAAAATAATGTTTTTAAATAATATTCGAGAATAAAATATCAACCATAAATTGACGGATTGTCACAGCATTTTCCCCTAAACAGGATCTTTGTCCTCAAAGATCATCTTACTACTCGCTTCTTATAGAGTTAAAGCCATGTGGGTATTTCCTCCACATTCGGTCTTTTCTCACAAGTGTAATCCATTATAATACGCGAGTTTCATCAAACATAACTACGGGAATAAGATCAGGCTAAATGTTGACTTACTTTTTCTATCCATGATGTTCACGGGTTTTTGATGAATGCAACTTTTCGCCGATCTAAGCTTTACTAAGAACAATCAGATTTTCACATGATAGATATTCCATCAAGTTCGATATACGAAACATAATTCACGCAGCTCTTGAAGTCCTAGGGTAGATCCAGCTTACCTGCCTTTCAATCCCAACTTTTACATCATCTCAATGGTCCCATACAACGGGGACTTATATCCCATGATTTGTCAGATCATGAATTCATTTTTCCAAGGTTAAAAATTATGGCATAACTTCGCTACCTATTTGGCACTTCAAGATCTACATTTCATATTCACATAACCTCTTGCATACTACCGGCTGTCAATAATGAGATCCTAATTTCAACATTCATTTCAGATCTCGCGGGTCGGGTATTTTGTAAGGTTAGGTTCGCCATCATAGGAATCCTTAAACCTAAAAGACATGTCCAACTCACAATGGGTGTATGTCGGATGTCTTCATCTCAACTCTTGCTTACAGATGCTCTAATATCTAGATCCTAACAAGATTCGATCTCAATCCTAATACGATGATTATCAATGATAATCTCTCCAAAGGAAAATGATTATACGGTCTATTACCAAAGGTCAATTATTCAAACATAGAACAGCGCTTATAGTATTTTGTATCGTTACTTTATCTCGTCCCTTCGATTGGGGTGGTACATAGTACTCTCATCAAGGTTCGTTCTCAACGATTTCTGATCAAATCTCTAGAAATTCGATGCGAAGCGAGGATCTTGATATAGATGATCGATACAGGCATGCTATGTTTACATAACTCTTTTGCATTTATCATTAACGAGAATGATATTAGCAGATTTGGTCAGTCTGTCGACGATGACCCAAATCGAATTAAATTCAGATGATGACCTTTGCAATAGCTAGACGTTTACTAATGTATGAGGCGATGTCTGCCTTTATAATTGCCATTAGTACAACTTCTTCAGACAAAGATACTTTTAGTCAAAAATGACATACATATAATACTTATACTTGCAAATTCCAACATAACTATATCTCACAATTTTCCATATTTAGGCAACCATAAACGGCCTTTTAAAATATTTACGCTATCGGCTTCTCAATTCTGATGGTTCACATTAGCCGCGAACCCCTTTTATTATCTATATTATCCTTCTTACAAACATCGTTTATTTTTTATATTGTTCGGCAATTTATTTTGCACCTACATTATTAAGGAACATGTCCTAATTGGTTCTTTATATTTTATACATAATGTGTCAGTATCTACATTCACTTTTCCAGATAAATAATTATCATGTCCACAATTTACTCAGATATTCTTTCTATATTATGCGTCAGAAATTACGTTCACTTTCCTCATGAAATAAATATCATAACCGTATTTATTCAAAAATTATTTCTTCACATTTTCTGAGTTTTAGTTTCTTCTCAACTATCATTTTTATCCGTTTTTCTCAATCCGTCGTCTAAAGCGTCGATAATTATTATAATTAATTAAATATTTATTAGTTAATTTTTATGAAGCGTAAACGTAAAAGTTTTAAATTTCTTAGTTCGACCAATTATATAAAATGTTCAAAATAAATTTGAGTTTAATTAACAAGATTTTCGTTGATTTATCGAAAATAATTAATAAGATTCGTAAATGTTCGAAAAACCTTTGTTTATATTTTGGTCAAAGTTTTCTTAGTTGAAAAGCAAAAATTGTCGTTTTAAATTTTCAAGTTATGGTATAAATGGTTTTACTCAATCCTTCTTAAGTTATCTTGAGGTATACACAAACATTTACCCCTAAACAAAAGTTTAGTTAAATGGTTTGTGTATAAGGGAATAATCCCTTTAAAAATCCTTTGTTAACACATTTGTCAAAACATATTTCCATTTCTTTTTGGTAAAATGCCAAGTCTTAAAAGGGCTTCTTAATTTTTGAAGAGTCTATATGCATACATCTTACCATTATTAATCCAACGGTCATTTTATGTAAAGGATTAAGTTTTTAATCCCTAAGCGTTAATGGTTCTAATCTTTGAAAAGTCAATATAGCTTCCATTATCTATTAATCACACAGTTAAATCATATAAAGGATTGAGTCCTTAATCATATGTTAAATATTTAAGGTATAGGTTTTCATTGTTTAGCCAATTCAGGGCAATTTATAACTAATTATTAACTCATTATTACTCTTATATACAAACAATTGGTCCTTAATGATCTCAAGCATGAATTTATCAGTTTACAGCCTACACAAGTGATTCACCAAATTTATGAATGCTACATGTGTATTAGTCAATCCAAACGACATAATATGAAACTCATAATCTTCATTACGAGTTCTGAATGTAGTGATTGGAATAGGTAATCTTCTTCGCGGACGCGAAGTTGATAATAACCATGTCGTGGATCAAATCACTAGAACTTGTAAATGATCGAACAAATCTTCCATTTCGAGTCATGGATATCGTTTTCGATTGTCAATTTACTCAGTTTATAGTAATCTATAAATATAAGGAATGATAACATCATAGCTCTTCAGGTTGACAGGCTTGGTATAATAAAATCTTTCTCCGACAACTCTCTTAGTTGTACGGAAATTCCTTTAATTCAGATGGTGCTGACGTACAGTGCATACGCCACAGGTGCAGCACCGGGAATATAATCAATACCAAATTCAACTTGCCTTAATGGCGAAAGTCTAGATAATTCATCTACAAATACTTCCTAAAGTTTCAGATAACGAAAACATCTTTTAATAAATTCATATTAGGTTCTTCTAGATTACAATATCTATAACTAGTTCACAACCATTCACGGTATAATCTCAAGTCTAAATGCAGGATACGGGCATCCGTCAAGAATTATTTAGTTCACTTTTGATAATCAACATCTTATCATTTTAGGGGAATTCTATTCGAGTTCCATCAGTTAAGACAATTTCGTCATGTCATAATCAATCAATCCATTCTACTGGCATTACTAACTTTCCAGTTTTATTGTCGTCGATGAGATGTGAAATTCTCAAAAGACTAATAATAATTCATAATCCTTCGCAAATTCAGGGATATTAGGATATACAACTACTATTAAAAGAGTAAGGTCAACGCATAATCTACGCGAGAGAATTTCAAATCAGATACAGATGAAAACATTTAACGAATATGAATATATCCCATGTTTTCATAATTTGAGTACGCATTCGAAAGCTCCTCGGATCGTTACCCAGGTCATTCAAATGAAATCAAATCATAAGAAATGATAAGAACGTCAATACATCCAGTCGGGTATCAACACTCGGTAATCAGATACTTTTCCTAAGAATCTCACTACGGGAGAATTGGATAGGAAAGAATTGTCAATTGTCAAATAAGACAATTTCCACAGATGAGAAAATTCGACTCAGAAGAATAGATGCTATAGGCACATATGTAGGTGTCCCTAACACTATGTCCCTATTTTTCACTTCTTGTAGATCTCATTAAAATCTAATCTTTCACAATCTTCAAAGAAATTTAGCGTTTATTAATTAGTTTTATGGTGACTACTAATCAGTCTTGCATAGTCCATTCCAAATTGTATGTAGGCGCGCAACTATATACAATTTCAAGATTAACGATGCAATACTCAGTTCGTCAAAATTTTATCATCATGTTTATAATAAAAACATTTTCATGCTTAATTCTTAAATAAGAATCAAAATAAATTTACAAAGATTTTCCTTGTTATGAAAACAATTATGTTTCCAAAGCGTTTCATAAACAACTTCATTTCGATAGTGATTATTTACAAATCTCATTTTGAATAATCCTTTTGGTGATGAGAATTCAATTTTTCTCGAGGAATACTGTTTAAACTTATAAAAACAATGAGTGATCTGCAAAAGAGTGATGAAAAGTTTTTCACCAAGAACTAACTTCAATATATCAAGAAATGAGCTTAGCCAAATAATCATGAGGTTCATGACTTCGATGGCACTCAGAAATACAAAGAGAATAATCCACAATGTAACTTAAATCGAGATGAGTACTTGTTCAATGGTTGCATCACTAATGCGAACATTAGGATGAAGCAATAAAGGATAGATAACATCGATACATGTAGAATTTAGCGATCAAAGGTAGTCTTTTTCATTAATCACAAACAAGTCAAATTGTACCGTAACACTTTATGTGTCACTATGTCATACAATTCTCAGAACTCATCCTACCAACTGATGTCTTAGTTAAGTTAGGGATTTTTAAAAGATACCACAATGAATACTAATCTACAAGAGTCATTAGGTGTTCCACATGTCCCTAAAGATCCATCGGTCTCATTTCAGAAGAAGATTTCTTCAATTTATTTATTGGACACTGGGCATCCTCATTAGTGGACAATGGCCAAGGAACAACCTTTAACACGAACCTAAAATCAATTAATACCTTATAATTCCATCACAGAACTTAATGACTTCCTCTTAACAATCTTATATCCCATACAAGTTAAATTTTACTTTATTCAAGTTTCAATCAATTTTATACTCAATTCGATATCCTACCTCATTATCCAATACTTACAACCTTATTCTTCGGCCTTGTAAAGGCAATACAATCTCAATATGAATCAACACTTAATTTCCAATCCTATTAGCTCTTACAACAACAATTATCAAATGAGTCATTAATATGAAATGACTTGATCATTCAACTAGACTTCTCGGAAAGGTATTAGTGGCATGAGGCTTTTGGGTAATGGTTCTAATAACAGCCTCAAGTGCAACATTCACCCTTTCGATTTCAATTTAAGAATTGGATGACAACGAATCAGATGACATCTTTCTAGGTGGTAACGTTTTTGTCAAACTTCACTCTATAAGGAAAGATCGTCATGACATCAATATCAGTTTTAATCTCGCCAATTCTTTTTCAATATCACAATCAACTAATATCTACATTTCTACGAATATCAACCATTTGTTGGGATCATAAATATCCACAACTTGGTTTAGATCTAGGATGGCTAGAATTCCTACGAGAATAACTTCGATTAATTTACTAGGGGATTTAGGGTACATTGTGACAATCTACGTCGTATAAATACCTCGTATAAATATCAAAATAATCATCAAACAATCATGTAATAAAATTACATCATATATATATATATATATATAATCCAAGTTATATATATATATATTAAAATAACACTTCTCAGTCTGGCCTTGTCGGTAACTCGGGAATTCTTCGGCACCGTTATAGTCAAAAGATTTTTAGACATTTTAGAAAAATGTTTATAGTTAAAAGATTTTGAAAAGTTTTATTCAAAACCTTGGTTTTTAAAAATCTTTCGTTCTCTATAACGAGAGCTCTGGTACCAAACTGTAACACCCCCAAATTTGTACAACTCAATACAGCGGAAGACTCGTTGGTGTTAGGGGATAGCACATTACTCACATCATAGACAACGCATAAAAAGCGCGTCGTTTATTAATAAATAATTTCCTATCATAAACATCAAAGTTACATCGGTCCCAAGTCATATTATTTCATACAAAGTTTTACAAGATATTTTAATGGAAAATATTGTTTAAGTGCGGGCCATGAATTCTTGTCGTCTTCCCGAGAATTACCTTCAAGTACCTAAGATAAGACATGTTAAAAGAAAAGGTCAGCGATAACGCCGAGTGAATTCATAGAGTTTAATAAATTCCATCAATATAACTTTGGTATAAAATTAGTACCAAAAATCAATTCGTACAAATCATTGTAATAGGCCGTAAAATAGCCAAAATCATTTTATACAAATCTTTTTAATAGGCCATAAATAGCCAAAGTCATTTGATATAAATCCTTATCGAAAATCATAATATAGGCATTTGCCTTAAAAATTATTATACTAGCCAATGTCGTAAAAACATCATACAATACGTCTTATGACGTTGTATGAAACCAAAAACCGTTATATGAATATGGTTATGAAAACCAAAATACAAACATAATATCAATAGTATGACCCAGTATTGCTAGTCAGGCAATACATCGTAATTCTGAGCGTCTAGTATTATTTCGTTAGTTTTGGATTATTATAAGCTGCATGACATTGTTACCTTACTAAACCAACAACGGGTAGCTAACCCGATACCAAATTTGCCCATCTAAAGTAGCGTGTCGTCACAAAGGTCACGCTATGGAAATCTTCTCATACATAAATTCGCTTACCAATCAATGTGGCATGACGGGGATCAACCGTCAAGGCGCGAACTGGGGTGATCATCCCCAAATAGTACTATTAAATGCATAAGCGTCTACCAAATCCCGGTAGTTCACAATTCATGCTAATGGGACTTTTAGTGACATAACCTAACTTTAATAATCCATTTAATTTCATCTATCGGGTCCTTTAATCATTTATCGGGTCATACAATCGGGTCATTCAATCATTCGGGTCCAAAATCAATAAATAAACAATCGGGACAAATGGTGTCCTATTTTATAAAAACTAACATGTTATCTCCCTCGCGGGTTTATAAAACATTTCATTAAAATATTTAAAAGAGTGCGAGGCTATGAACTCACGTTGATGTGGGAAGGCGGGTTATCGGCAATTCGGACGTACGGTACGTGCTTCAATCACGGAAACCTAGACAAATAATACTCGTCTTAGACTCATGTCCAATGACTTTATAAAAATAACAATTATGTATACATATGATGATTATATATATATGATCATCAAGTGGGTTTACATATTCTTGTTTACTCATTTTAGTTTTATATGTCGGTAACTTTTATACTAGCTTACTAGTTTTACCTATTTACACGTTTTAAGTCCAATAAACTTTATTATAAGTTCTTTAACTTATTTTAATCCATTTTACACTTATATTATCAGTATTTAAACTTCACAAGTTGGCCCAAATGGGTTAAGCCCAATAAGTTCTTTTTATAAGTATTTATCTTATTTAGTCCAATTATTAGTCCAATAACGTTAATTTATCTCGTTAATGTCCGTATGTCCTATAGTTCGGGTTTTATCGGTTTTTACTTGTTATACATGTTTATATATCAGTATATAAGTTTTATAAAGTTTACATTAGACGGGTCCAACCATCTAAGTTTTATTTAACAAAAACGTTAATTTTTTCGGTAATAGCCGAAAAAGTAGTAAAAATCATGTTTATAGTTTTATGACTTATAAAACATAACAAGTTACCATTTTTATAAAATGTCCACTTATTTATCATTGTACATATTTATATAAATAAAATTCAAGAGTTAGTGGGTATTAACTTTACATTTTATACAATATAATTTTGAGTGCTTATATAATAGTATTATACTTTATTTTCCAAAATCTGATTTTTAACTTCACTTTCACCAAAACTACCATATCTTGAGTTATATATGGAGATAGAAGCTCAAATTTTTATCACATAAACTACATGATATGTTCTACATTTAACTCTTCTATAGCTACTGTTGAATTATCTTCTAAATATTTTCTAAAAACCGTCCAAAACAGTGAACTCAGATTTATACCTTAAACTTGTTTTGATCATATCTCACTCATTACAATGATTCCATTGCATGGCCAACTCTCACATGTGTACAAGACATATATCTTACTGTAAATGGATTCTACTTCATCATTTTATCAGTCCATGACCTGTTTCTTTACTGTTTTATACAGCCATCAAATTTAACCAAGATTTTAACCTTGTTTCTTATGGTTTTTCACCTTTTTAATCATGTTTATCAACACCAAATCCCCACATAACATTTTTATCATCATATAATCATCATATACATATACAATAGGAAATAAAATACATGTTTACATAATCAAAATAACAAGAAGATGAGGAGGACAATCTTTATACCACCAAGTTGATGTAGGTTGTGATTTGGACATGGTTTTTGTTGGAGAAACTTGTGAATAATCATGACCATCTTCAAGACCACCATGCTTCATGTACTCCTTGTGGAAAATCAGCCTCAAGACACTATGAAAACTCCTCCATGGATGTTATAATCACCACCATTCAAGAGAGCTTCAAGAGGGTTTCAACATATGTAGAAATAACATAGGATTCCATGGTTAATTTTTGATCAAAATGGTGTTTGTGGGTGAGGATGGGACGACATTTACAAGAGGGTAGAGAGAAAATATGTGTGGTTTGCATGTTGCAAATGGTGGAAGTGAAACTAGCTAGTGGTTTTGGTGGGTGGAAAGCTTAAACTTTAAGCTTGTGTGACAAGTGGTGAAGTTAGCTTACACTTGACACATCAAGTGTGTTAGCTAGCTAGTTAGGGCCGGTTTTGATGGGGGTGGGACAAGTGTCCCACTTGTCTCATCCCCATTTAATTACGGGTACTCCTCGATTCTAGTTTCCTCTATTTGCGTGCCCTCGGGTCGTTTTACGAAAAACGTTTTTATAAATTATGAATCACCGTCACAAAACGAATCCAATAAAAATTGTCTCATCAAAAACAGAGTTCGAAAACGTAAATACGTAATCCTAGGGTTTCCGGTTTAGTCGTAAAGGACGTTAAAAATAAAATCGTAAGTCCTAATTTCTTCTCGTAAATTTGTGAGTTTATGAACCAACACAAATTTAAAACTCCAAAATAATATTCATGGACAAATTTATTTTCTGAAATGTCGGACTGCCACCAAAGATGGTGTATGTAAACGTAAGCACGTAACGTTGAATCCTCCGGTTTAGATGTAGTCGATGCTACTCCAAGACGTAAATCCAAATTTCTTCCCAAAAATAAGTGAGTTCATATTATAACATTAAAACAATGTTTTTAAATAATATTCGAGAATAAAATATCAACCATAAATTGACGGATTGTCACACCTCACATGATGAAGATCCTCCGACTACCATGCTTAATCCTACTTTGGATGATTACTCATTTGAGGAAGACTTCTCTACTTTTCTCAATACATACTTCCCTCATGAGAGTGATGCTCCTCCTTTAGAATTTGACGATTATGGTCTTGATCCTACTTCGGATTTGAAGAAAAAATTTTCAAAGGAGAAGCAACCGGACGACACCAACATCCGCAGCACTTATGCTTTGACACCTCTTAGTCCACCTTCTGAGGACGAGGTTGTGCATTTTCTCCGCGGATCATCTTCAAATTCTGCTGAGCCTGAGTGCTATTTCCCCTAAAGGAAAAGGTGTTCGACCCTGGTATCGATATTCTTCAACCATCTCAGTATCCACCTGATGAAATAAAAGGAAAAATCTTTGGAACTTATGAAGATATGCTTGCACCTCAACAACCTTGCTCCCACCATGCTCTATCTTTGCTTAAGGGAACCTTGCCTACTCTTCTTTGGCTTGCCTTGTTCGCCTTAAGCTTGTGCTACTTGATGGACGAAAACTATGTCTTTGATCCCGGTGGATATGTTTCATGCTTCTTCCTATGCTAATCAAGGTCGAGTCAGGCTCACGACTTGGTGAACAAAAATCAAGCGCTTCTTGGGAGGCAACCTATGTATCTATCTTTTAGCTATCTTTATCATAAGTGTAGGGAGACCCGTTGGTGTTTACTATTTCCTCTCTTCTCATATTCAGGGATTCGAGCGCTCCATGATCCACTCTTGATGATTTTTGACGACCCGTGATTCCGTGTTCCCATCTTCCCGGTTCTATCCTAAACTCTTTTCGATTCACTATTTTATATTTCTCAATATTAAAATAGGAATCTCTTTAGTTGTCTCTTTCTTAGCGAGATTTAAATAAAGTGCACAATGTCCTCAGTGTAGGGGAGTTTACTTCCACGTGCTTAAGCATTGGGGACAATGTTTATATTAAGTGTAGGGGGGACTTATATCGAAGTTAAGTGGCCTTTTCCTTGTATTTGTCCTCAGTTTAACCGGAAAATCAATTTTTCGACATTTTTCAAAATTTTTGATCTATTTTGGCCTATTAGTTTTTCCCTTTATATAGTTATTTTCTTTCTTTACTAGAACAAATTTTAACAAAGTGGTTTTAATTTTCAAACGTTGTGAATCTTTTGACTCAACCCGAGTTTACTTATCTAAGTTTACTCTAGCTAGTATCCTTAACGTGTTTAAGTCAAGTTTTGCTAGGATTTTATATAGGGAGCTATAAAACGCGAAAGTCTTAACTCTCACGGGTTAAGAACAAGAACTTTTCGCAAGTTCCTATAATTGATCCTAGAGAGTCGTTTATCAAGGGAACTTTAAAATGCGATTTCTAAAACTTTAAAAAGTCTAAGAATTTGCAAGATCCTTTAGACGACCCGAAAACCCAAAACTTTGATCCAATAGGCTAAGCATCCACGAGTCTCATTCCTTGAGATTTTAAACTGTGGAGAACGAGAGATGATAGAGTCAATTATAAGTTTGGTATTCTTTCGTGAATTTATGTGAGTTAATTATAAGCCTATTCTCCCATCGCTTGCTAATAAGTTTATCTACAATAAATAAGGTTGTACGATTTGAAAAGTTACTTAGCTTCTAGCCCAAGATCGTTTATAAGTTGCACGGTATGGATTAGAGTTCATAGCCAAGGCATAACTTATTGAAGCGGGATGCGAAGATTGGCGAGTCCGAAAAGGCCCTAACAAGGCATAAGGGCTACATTTTGTTGCTAAAGATCCAAAGTGATGTGAAGAATCATTTATCGAAAATCAATATGAAGGATCGAGACACACGACGAAAAGCAAATACTCCCATAAAGATCATGGAGAAGTCTATCCAAAAAGGCCCTAACAAGGTATGAGGATAAATAGATCCAAGTCCAAAAAGGAGGCGGATCGTTGTATATCAAAATCCCAAATAAAGATTGGAGAAAAATTAAGAAGTCGTGGTCCAAGTATGAAGAATCTCTCAAAACTTCAAGTGAAGAAATTCCTATTATGAAGAGAAGACCATTATTTCAGGAACGTCTCTCAAGATTTGAAGTATGAAGTCGCTGCCAAATATCGGTCCGAGAAAGGTCTCAAATCGCGAATCGAGTTATGCCAAGATATGAACTTTATGAGGTCCTGAGAAGCAGTTTTAAAAGATTTTGTCCTTTAGCTAACTATTGATTAAATCGTCCCACTTTATTTTCAGCCTTAATAATTATCGAAATAAGTCAACAATGCATCCTCGTGATCATTCAAGACAAAAATAAAATATAAGAGACCTAGGAATAAGGGAGTCTAAGTGAATAATTGGCCCACATGAGTTCGTGTTAGTTTGCTAACTTATAATAACAATGATCTCGTTTTAAGCTTGGTTTGGAGAACGTGGAAACTTGAGGATGATGATCATTCATGATTTTTCCAAAACCCGAAGGTATGTTTTTTATTTCTTTACTTACTTTGAATGTTTATAATTTTCTATCTCTTTAATAAAGGCCAATGTGGATTGATTATGATGAAAAGTGTAATCGTGCTTTGTAACTAATGCATTGCATGAGGACATTGCAATGGTCAAGTGTAAGGGAATTGATAGGTGTGTAAACACCCATCCTTTTACCACTTATTTACAATAATAACCAAGCCCAAACGTGTATTTTATGTCGTAAATGTCAGAATTATGCGTGGTTTGTGTTTTTGTTGTGATTTTAGGATCAAAATGTTAAAAGGGAAGAAAACACGGCATTCACGGGCTTTTATCGAAGAAAAAGACAAAAGACGAAGTCAAGAAATCAAGAGTGCATAAAGAACAGAAGTCCAAGACCAATTCTGAAGATTTATCGAAGAAAAAGTCAAAAGACGGAAGTTTACTAAAAGCCGAAGAACTCAAGTCTAATTTATTGAAGAATTACAAGACGAGTTTAAAGAAATCCCGAGACAAAGTCGTTAAAGTCAAAGATTAAGAAGACAAGGACTTAATCATGCAATTAAAGAAAGAAGAAAGAGGGGAGGAAGCTTCCTAATGACCTCCCTAATCCTCCTATAAATAGATCATTAGGATTTACATTTCATTTTTGTTGGCTAAGTGTGACAATTAGTCTTCCACCATTTTAATTACTTGTCATTTAAATACATGTCATTTACTTAATTGTCTTGCACCTTAAATTCATTTAATTTCAAGTAAGTTTCCTTTTAATTATTGTCAATCTTTACCTTTATTGTTTGATCTCCTATCTTCTTTTCTTATTTGGTCATTAATCTTTATGCTTTATTGTTCATGTTTATGTTTTTGATGTTTTATTGATTTGATTAAAGTGGGTTTTGATTATTTGGATTAGTATTGTTAGTTTGATTGTTTTATATTGTTTGTTTATGATTAGTAGATGTTATTTGATTAGTTTGATTTAATCTTGTGGTTGATTTTGAATAATTTTGTTTAGAGTCGTGCTATTCTTTCTTCCGTGTTCTTCGCTATACTGTTGTTCCCCAGGTTTATTCCGGATCAACTTATATTCCGGATAAAGGAGTTTTGTTGAGATTGTTCCGAATAAAGAACTATTCAGGATAAGTGACATATTCCGAATCAGTGCAATATTCCGAGTCAATGGATATTCCGAACCAACCAGTTTTTCCGGATAAAGGGTCGTTCATTCGGAACATTAAATATTCCGGATCAAGTCTATGTGAAGAAAACATTCCGAATCAGAGGATATTCCGGATCAACAACTTTTTCCGAATCAAAGTTTGTTCCTTCGGAATACTCAACATTCTGAATCAAAGGAATTCATTAGGAACATTCCGAATCAAGGTTTTTATTCGGAATATCTTATATTCCGAATCAAGGACATATTCCGAGTGAATGCTTTATTCCGCATGAAAGATTTATTCCGGGTAAGTGACATATTCCGGATGAATCAATATTTCGGATGAGAAAATTGTTCCGAATGAAGGTTTTGTTTTGATTATTCCGAACGAAGAAGAATTATTCCGGGTGAAGGTGACATTCCGAATGAGTAATTATTCAGAGTGAGGTATTTTCAGGTTATTTTAAGTTACTGTTTTTAAGTTTTACTTTTTAAATTTTAAGCTTTACTTTTCCCGCCTTTGTACTTAGTCGCACTTTAAGTTTACTTGCCTTAGATTTATTTTAAGTCTTGCCTTAGGTTTAAGTTTTAGTTGCGTTTTAAGATTTCCTTTAGGTTAGTTTTAAGTTTGCGTCATTTCCTTTAAGTGCCCTTTTAATTTTCGTCACGCTTTAATTTCTTTTCATTTATTTAAATTAGATTTAGATTTAAATTACAGCCATTTATTTTAATAGTTTTTGCACTTTTAATATACTACAACGACACAACTAGTTGTTTCCACCAAAGAGAGCTGAGTCACACATATAACCAGTTATCAATTCGATTAGACGTACGACAAAGAACTTTAATTTTTATACTAGGTAAACACCGTGTATCAGTGACAAACTTTGGAAACCTTAAAACTAATTTGCATAAACAGTGAATCCTTACACTAAATTACACTAAAAAAACGTTTAAATGGAACTCAGTTTGCACAATGAGAATAAAATTTCATTTTCATTAATTTCTTAAAAACTTTATACAAACTGGAACAAAAAATAATAAAGGGTACATGCACCCTTTATATAATACTCAGCAGGAGATACTAGAACAACATTAAAAAATTACAATCCTGAAACCCTAGTTGCTGAATTTCCTAAGTTGCCCTTTGACGAATTTGAGTTTTTGGTCTTCTAGGCATCCATGTGATGTTTGTTAATAACTAGATTTTGCAAGGTTCAATTATTGTTCTCGGTATCTCTTCGAATAGATTTCCGGCTTAAAGTACGACTCAGTTGTTTTTGGTGAAAAAGAATATTTTGGTTGTTTTTAAAATAAAAGTGCGAAACTTTAAAGTAAAAGTGCAATTAAAGTAAATCTAAATCTAATTAAAGTAAATGGGTGCAAGTATTTAAAAGCGAGACTAGAATTAAAGGGCACTAATGTAAATGACGCAAATTTAAATCTATCTAAGGCAAAATTAAATCGCAACTAAAACTTAAACTAAGGCAAGTTTAAAATAAAGCTAAGGCAAATCTAAAGTGCAACTAAATAAAAGGCGGGAAAAATAAATCTTAAAAAGGATAAACTAAAAAGAACCTGACAGAAAATCCTTGATTCGGAAGTTTCTGATTATCCCTTGATTCGGAACTTCTTGAGTTCCGAGTGAACAAAAAGATGTTGATCCGGAACTTTAAGACTTCCGAATGAAGCAATGTTTACTCGGAACTTCAAGACTTCCGAATGAAGCAATGTTGATCCGAAACTTTAAGACTTCCGAAATGAAGCAATGTTGATCCGGAACTTTAAGACTTCCGAATGAAGCAATGTTGACCCGGAACTTTAAGACTTCCGAATGAAGCACCCTTGATCCGAAACTTTTAATGTTCCGAATGAAACACCCTTGATCCGGAACTTTCAGACTTCCGAATGAACACTCTTGAGTCGGAACTTATCTGGGGACACAGAAACAGAAACAAACAAACCCCAAAGAACAGGGAGATACAGTAACAAAGAATCTATCCACAAATTAATCAAAATCAAACAAAAGATTTAACCAAATTCATAACAAATCATTCAATAATCATAAACAAACAATCTAAATCAACAAACATAACCAAATTAATCAAAACCCACTTGATCAAAATCATAAAAACTCAAGAACATGAACAATGAAGATAAAGAACAAATCAAACAAGAAAGGTAGAAGGAGATTAGCAATAAGATAAAGATTAACAACAATTAAAGGTAAACTTACTTGGAATTAAAAGAGAATCAAAGGTGCATTACATGAGAATTAAAGTGCATAAAATTAAGGAACAAGAAAAATTAAAATGGGAAAGAGAGGCTTGTCAGGCCTCCAACAAAGAAAAATGATTAATTCCTAAACTATATATAGGGGAGGATTAGGAAGCTTCCTCCCCTCCTTCCTTTCTTCTTAATTGCGTCATTAGGTCCTTAAGCCTTTAATCTTCATTAATTTCACCATTAGTCCGTTTCTTCTTATCTTCTTTAATCTTGGACTTTTAATGACTTTTGGCTCGGGATTTCTTTGAACTCGTCTTTTACTTCTTCAATAAAATAGGCTTGAGTTCTTCGGCTTTAAGTAAACTTCCGTCTTTTGACTTTTTCTTCGATAAATCTTCAGAATTGGTCTTGGACTTCCGTTCTTTTTGCACTCTTGACTTCTTGACATTGTCTCTCATCTATTTCTTCAATAAAAGCCCGTAAATGCCGTGTTTTCTCCACTTTTCACAATTTCGTCCTAAATCACAACAAAAACACAAACCACGCATAATTCCGACATAAAAGACATAAAATACACGTTTTGGTCCGGTTATTATTGTAATTAAGTAGTAAAAAGGATGGGTGTTTACACACCTATCAAATCCCCTACACCTGATCATTGCAATGTCCTCATGCAATGCATTAGTCACAAAGCACGTTTACATTTTTCATCACAATCAATCCATAATGGCCTTTATTAAAGAGATAGAAAATTAAAAACATACAAAGTAAAGAAATTAAAAACATACCTTGGGTTTTGAAAATGTCATGAATAATCATCATCCTCAAGTTTTCACTTTCTCCAAACCAAGCTCTAAAACGAGATCATTGTTATTATAAGTTAGTAAACTAACACGAACTCATGTGGGCCAATTACTCGCTTAGACTCCCTTATTCCTAGGTGTATCTCTTATATTTTATTGTTGTCTTGAATGATCACGAGGATGCATTGTTTGACTTATTTCGATAGTTATTTAGTTCGAAAATAAAGTGAACGATTTAATCAATAGTTAGCTAAAGGACAAAATCTTTTAAAGCTGCTTCTCGGGCCCTCATAAAGTTCGTATCTTGGCATAACTCGCTTCGCGATTTGAGACCTTTCTCGGATTTGGCAGCGACTTCATACTTCAAACCTTGAGAGACGTTCATGAAATTATGGTCTTCTCTTCATAATGGAATTTCTTCACTTGAAGTTTTGAGAGATTCATACTTGGACCACGACTTCTTCATTTTTCTCCAATCTTTATTTGGACTTTGATATACAACGATCCGCCTCCTTTTATGACTTGGATCTATTTATCCTCATACCTTGTTAGGGTCTTTTCGGATACACTTCTCCATGACTTTTGGGGAGTTTTTGCTTTACGTCGTGTGTCTCGATCCTTCATATTGATTTTCGATAAATGATTCTTCACATCACTTGGGATCTTTAGCAACAAAATATAGCCCTCATGCCTTGTTAGGGCCTTTTCGGACTCGCCAATATTCGCATCCCGCTTCAATAAGTTATGCCTTGGCTATGAACTCTAATCCATACCGAGCAACTTTTAAACGATCTTGGGCTAGAAGCTAAGTAACTTTTCAAATCGTACAACCTTATTTATTAGCAGATAAATTTTTAAGCAAGCGATGGGAGAATAGGCTCATAATTAACTCACATAAATTCACGAAAGAATACCGGACTTATAATTGACTCTATCATCTCTCGTCCTCCACAGTTTAAAATCTCAAGGAATGAGACTCGTGGATGCTTAGCCTATTAAATCAAAGCTTTGGGTTTTCGAGTCGCCTATAGAGTCTTGCAAATTCTTAGACTTTTTCAAGTTTAGAAATCGCATTTTAAAGTTCCCTTGATAAACAACTCTCTAGGATCAATTATAGGAACTTGCAAAAAGTTCTTGTTCTTAACCCGTGAGAGTTAAGACTTTCGCGTTTTATAGATCCCTATATAAAAGCCTAGCAAAACTTGACTTAAACACGTTAAGGATACTAGTTAGAGTAACTTAGATAAGTAAACTCGGGTTGAGTCAAAAGATTCACAACGTTTGAAAATTAAAACCACTTTATTAAATTTATTCTAGATAAGGAAAGAAAATAAGTATACAAAGGGAAAAACTAATAGGCCAAAATAGATCAAAAATTTTGAAAAATGTCGAAAAATTGATTTTCCGGTTAAAATGAGGACAAATACAAGGAAAAGGCCACTTAACTTCGATAGAAGTCCCCCCTACACTTAAGATAAACATTGTCCTCAATGTTTAAGCATGTGGGATTAAACTCCCCTACACTTAGGACATTGTGCACTTTGTTTAAATCTTGCTAAGGGAAAGACAACTAAAGAGATTCCTATTTTAATATTGGAAAATATAAAATAGTGAATCAAAAGAGTTTAGGATAGAACCGGGAAATCGGGAACACGGAATCACGGTTCGTCAAAAGTCATCAAGAGTGTGTCTTTGAAGCTCTAATCCCTGCACATGATAAGAAACAAAGCAAGAAACACCACGGGGCTCCCCCTACACTTATGGTGAAAATAGATAGATAATTGGGTTGCCTCCCAAAAAGCGCTTGTTTTTGTTAACCGAGTCACGAGACTGACTCGTCCCCGAATTAAATGGTCCATGGGGAAACCTCTAATGTGATACCGGGATCAAAGACCTTGTCCTCGTTCCCGGTTGACATCAACAAAGGAGAGGCGGGGGAGTAAGTCTTGAATGGGAGAAAGGTCCTTTCAACATACGAGAAGTATGTGAAATCAAGATCCACGGGAGGTGGGTTGGGTAAAGTAAGCACATTGTCCTCCCCCAAAGACAATGGATGCTGATCAAGCGGCAAAGCCGTATTGTTATCAAGCATAGCATAATCAATGTCACCTCCCGGGTCAAAGCACTCATCCTCCGAAATAATGGCTAAAGGGGAGGATGAAAGGTGCTCGGGAGGGGGACTTGGGACAATATCTTCCTGCAGCAAAATATCAAAAATAATGTCCCCCTCCATGTCAGAATCATCAATACCTGGAGGGATGGAGTGGATGTCGATTTCTTCCAACAATGGGTCATTATCTTCAACGGGAGGAATATATGGAGATAAAGACTTGGAAAGAGAAGGAGAAGTCAACTCTTCGATTTGAGCAATAAGAAGATGAACTTTCCGTAATCTATCACAAAGAAGCACGTCTTCCACCTTATCCACAAGATCATGTTCATCGGTGAATTTCTCGTAAAACGGAGAGAATAAATCGTCATCGTCTAGATCTCCCGGTGGAGATTGAGAAATTTCAAAAGTGAAATTCTCATAACAGAGAGAAGAATCGTCATCACTAAGATCGACCTCTTCCGTAAGAGCAACGTCGTTCTCAGGCTCCATAGCAGGTAAGTCACAAACCTCATCATCCAATACTTTGTTGAGACCAACATCACTAAGCTCATTCAACGAATCTAGATCCTTAGATGCAGTAGGAACATCGACAGTAGGAGCAGTAAGTTCAGAAGATGTGTTGAAAGTGCATACCGCATCATCGTCATCATCATCATAATAGTATTGACGCACAAGCGGAGGGGTGTAATCACTAAGATTAGATACTTGCTCTTGTTGCAGTCGCGTTTCCTCGTCCCTAAGTTCTTTAAGCAAAACAACGGCTTCTTGAAGTTGCAAAACAATGGAGTGTGTTTCTTCATTCAAGGTAGTGAGTTGTGGGTCAAGATTAATTTGTTGAGAGGATTGATGATTGAGGGTGTGATGTGGGGGCTCAAAGTGTTGAAAACCTGAATTATAGCAAGGTTGTGGCTCATAGTTGTTCATCGGTTGAGAATAATTAGAAACCGGGTTTGGTTCATAAGAATCCATAGGTGAAGAAAACTGAGGACCCGGAGTTTGCTCATAATAATTCATTGGTTGACAATAATAGGTATCGTGAGGACCCCCACATTTGTTGCAAACCGGGTGTGGAGAAAAATCAGGTGCGTCTTGTGGATAGCTATTATCATTGTCATAATTGTACCCCGGTTCTTGCCCGTGACCATACGGGTATCGAACCGGGCACGAAACATGCCAATGAGAATCGCTTCCACAATAGATGCACGGGGAACAGGAGGTGGGTTCAAAAAGGACTAATTAGTCGAATTGCACAAAGGACAAAATCCGAATAGGAATTGTGTATTGTCGAGATCGTTTCCACACCGCTCACATGTACACCATTGACAAGAGTTGTTCCCAGATAATTGTTTCCCACACCGGACGCAATGGATATAAAAATCCATAAAGAAAGATAGATAAGCAAGAAGAATATTTTTGGTGCAAAACTTTGAAAAAGAAATGATTTTTATGATTTGTCAAATGTTTTTGGATTTTTGAAAATTTTTTAATACGAAAAATAACGTTCACGAGTGAACGGATCCCAAAAGCCAACGCGTCTTTCACAAAAAACCGTTAATCTTCACGAAAAGAGCCGGCAGCGGCGCCATTTTAATAACTGGATTTTGATCCGGAACTTCTTCCGAATGAAGCTTGATTCGGAACTTTTAAAGTTCCGAATGAACCACTTCCTCCTCTTTGGCTCGGAACTTATCTGGGGACACAGAAACAGAAACAAACAAACCCCGAAGAACAGGGAGATACAGTAACAAAGAATCTATCCATAAATTAATCAAAATCAAACAAAAGTTTTAACCAAATTCATAACAAATCATTCAATAATCATAAACAAACAATCTAAATCAACAAACATAACCAAATTAATCAAAACCCACTTGATCAAAATCATAAAAAACTCAAGAACATGAACAATGAAGATAAAGAACAAATCAAACAAGAAAGGTAGAAGGAGATTAGCAATAAGATAAAGATTAACAACAATTAAAGGTAAACTTACTTGGAATTAAAAGAGAATCAAAGGTGCGTTACATGAGAATTAAAGTGCATAAAATTAAGGAACATGAAAAATGAAAATGGGGAAGAGAGGCTTGTCAGGCCTCCAACAAAGAAAAATGATTAATTCCTAAACTATATATAGGGGAGGATTAGAAAGCTTCCTACCCTCCTTCCTTTCTTCTTAATTGCGTCATTAGGTCCTTAAGCCTTTAATCTTCATTAATTTCACCATTAGTCCTTTTCTTCTTATCTTCTTTAATCTTGGACTTTTAATGACTTTTGGCTCGGGATTTCTTTGAACTCGTCTTTTACTTCTTCAATAAAATAGGATTGAGTTCTTCGGCTTTAAGTAAACTTCCGTCTTTTGACTTTTTCTTCGATAAATCTTCAGAATTGGTCTTGGACTTCCATTCTTTTTGCACTCTTGACTCCTTGACATTGTCTCTCATCTATTTCTTCAATAAAAGACCGTAAATGCCGTGTTTTCTCCACTTTTCACAATTTCGTCCTAAATCACAACAAAAACACAAACCACACATAATTCCGACATAAAAGACATAAAATAGACGTTTTGGTCCGGTTATTATTGTAATTAAGTAGTAAAAAGGATGGGTGTTTACACACCTATCATTTGTCCTTGTTGACAGCTTGCATAGATGATCTTGGACCCTTTATTTGAGCTTGGGGAACAAGTAGAGGTGTTTGGGGCGTTGATTTAGTCAAATACACGTGATGGGTGTAACATGGGAGGGGACAAAAGGTGGAGTGGTCGTTTTCTGGGTTGTGGGTTGTGTTGGGAGTGGGATAAGGAGTAAAACACCTGTGATTTAATTAGATGGAGGGTGAAGGTTTAAGTTAATTTATCTGGGTTTTGGTTTAGGGTTTTTGGGAAGAAGGTGATAAATAGTAAAGTTTATTTGGGTTTAAGGGTTAATAGATTTTAAAAATATGTTTACCCCCTATTTTGGTAACTGATTAATTAATCAGCTATTCCGAAATTAAGTGGTTGTGTGAGGTGGACGAGGAGAGTGTTGTGGTTGGCTGGTCAAAAAGTCAGGGACACGTGGCGGGTGAGGAGTGGGTGAGGGAATAAGGTTGTTCGGGATTAATGGGGGTTTTGTTAAATGGTTTTGGGTTTTGGCAGGAATGACCCCGCCTTAACAACACCTCTTTATTCAGCTTTGCATACTTGGTCCTTTTGGCTTTTCACAGTTAGTCCTTCCCCATTTGCAAATTTAGTCCTTTGTTACAAATTGGACTTTAAGGACTCTTTTTGTATCTTTTTCCAATCTTCAAGGGCCTTCTTTGTAAATTCTTCATTCTTCAAGTATATATCTTGTATAAATTGATTCTTGGAGGACCAAAGTTGACAAATCCCAAAAGATGAGGGACCAAACTTGATATTCTTAAAAACTTTAAGGGCAATTTTGTAAATTCCATACTTGGGCCCGGTTCTTTGTGCGGCTTTGTTTCACGTGTTCGTTTTAGCTTGATTCTTGTGATCTTTTGTTGAATTCACGATATCCGTACCTAAAATACACAATGAACAAACACAAGCATATATTTGGGTATTTTGATGATATTTTTAGCGTTTTAAGCCCGATTTGGACGATGAGACTATGTATAATTACAGTCTCATCACTCCCCATACTAAACAATTGCCGTGTCCCCACGCAATGCTAGAATTAAGTATCATAGCACTTCCAAAATTCATTTTATTGTGACATTTATTGAAGACATAAAATTAAATAAACTACTACACGTGTTTTAGACATAATGTATTGTTTTCATCACAATTAAGTGACTTTTGGGATCATAGAACAAGAACACGTGAATGCTTCGTTAGAAATAATTTCGACGTCCTCGATTTTCAACCAATTCCATGCTAAGCGTGTAACGAGATCATTGTTATTATAAGTTAGCAACACGATCATATCTCACGAGTGTTAATTACGAACCTAAACTCCCTTATTCCTACTTGGTATCTCTTATATTTTATTTTTGTCTTAATGATCACGAGGATACATCATTCACTTATGCGTGAATAGAGATTAAGTCTAAAAATAGAGTCTTAACGGTGTAACCAAAATCATTAAATTAATAATTCATCCTAATAGACAACGATGTCAAAAAATTAAGTCAACAAGAAGGATCGATAAACACGGCTTTATAACGGTTTTGAACATGAGACTTATTACCAAGAATTTTATACGCCCCCTAATGGAAGGACCTTATTATCATAGGTTTTAACACCCCCAAATTTACACGCAGCGGAATACATCTTTGGGTGCTAAACAATGATATAACAACACAAAATTTATAAAGAACGACTCGAAAAGAGACGTTTTAGATTTATCGTTCCTTAAACATTTGTCAGAGTAGCGTAGTCCCAAGTAATCGTTACCAAAAGATAAGTTAAAACAACATATTGGTTTGTTTTAAAAATGGAACGATAAATAAATCAAAGAGTTTGAACAACAAAAGCAGTGCACAACTTCATTCCCCGTGACCTCCAAGCTTCCACTTCTTGATTACCTGAAATACATGTGAGTAAAACAATCAGCAAAAATGCCGAGTGAATCTATAGGTTTATGTAATCAATTTGAACACAAGCAAAGATTATAAGTTTGTGGCATGCTTATAAGCATCAAATAATAATTTGCATCAACAATGATAATTGTATATAGCATAAATTGCAATAAGCTCACGGAATCGAGCCCTTAGACACTCCCTTTAGAGGTCTGATAAGACAGGAGATTTATTAATTGTCGGTTACCTCTAGATTAATGGTACATTGTCGTATACCTGACTTCTCAATACAATATGCTCAAACAGTGTGGAGGTCGGGCCTAAGCTTCTATGAGAAGTCCATAAAAACTGAACCAGGGCGGCTTCCCCCATAGATCTATTAATTGTACTAGCGGTTAACCCATCACAGGTTAATTAACGGTCCATAATTGAGGTTTTAACAAAGGCAAACACTTAATGCAATTTAAAGGCAACCACGGGTCCATTCATAGAGGGACAAAGCATACCATAAAAATCTTGTGTTCTAAGTTTATAAAACATGTATTCCCCCTCACGGGTTTAAAATCATTTAATAACTAGTATAAAGCGAGGCTATAGACTCACGTTGATAATGAAAGGCGGATTATCGGCTACGGGCGTGCTTCGGTCACGAAAACCTATATAAATAATAATCGGTCTTAGACTCTGGTCCAATGACTTTTATCAAAATAACAATATACATATGATGATTTTGTACATATGATGATGATCAAGTGGGTTTATATATCCTTCTTTACTCATTTTAGTGTTTACGTTTTGGTAACTTTTTACTAGTTTACTAGTTTTATCTACTTACCTATTTTAAGTCCAATAAGCTTAGTATAAGTTCTTTAACTTGTTTTAATCCATTTTATACCTATATTATCAGTATCTATACTTTCCATGTTGGGCCCAAATGGGTTAAGCCCAATAAGTTCTTTTTATAAGTGTTTAACTTATTCAGTCCAATTATTAGTCCAATATGCTTAGTTAGCTCGTTAATGTCCGTATGTCCTATAGTTCGGGTTTTATCGGTTTTTACTTGTATTAGTTACTTATATATCAGTATATTACTTTTAAAAACTTTACATTAGACGGGTTTGATCGTCTAAGTTTTAATTGGCGAAAAACGTTAATTTTACGGTAATAGCCGAAAAAGTCGTAAAAATCAAGTTTATAGTTTTTATTACTTATAAGTATTATTCCACTACCATTTATATAATTTATCCATTTATTTAACCTTTTACGTATTTATATAAATAAGTTTCATAAGTTAGTGAGTTTTCATTTTACATTTTATACAATAAAATTTGAGTGCTTATATAATAATAATAAACATTAATTCTCAAAATCTGATTTTTATTTTCATCTTCACCATTTTTATCATATCTAGAGTTCTATAATGAATTAGAAGCTCATTTTTGGGTGGCATGATCTTCATATTATGTGCTACATTTAACTAAGTTATATCTACTGCTCATTTTAAGTTTATCTATGCTTAACAGTCCCTACAAAACAGCTTATTCAGATTAGCACACCTATTTTGTTTTGATCATATCTCACTCATTATAATGATTCCATTGCATGTCCAACTCTCACATGTGTATAACATCTTGTACTTACTGTAAATTCATTATACCATGCAAGTTTATCAGTTCAAGTATTAGTTACATACTGTTTTTATACAGCCAACTAAATAAGTATGATTTTAGCCTTATTTATCATGGTTATTAACATTTTTAAGCATATTTATCAACACTTGATCCCCACACAACATTTTTATCATCATATATACATCATATACATATACAATAAGAAAGAAAATACATTTGTTCTTTACAAAAATAACAAGAGAAAATGGAGAGGATGATCTTCTTTACCAACCAAGTGTATTTCTTGTTTTTGGAAGACAGGAACTTGATGAACACCAAAAGTAACTCCAAGATCATCAAACACCAAGAACAATAGTTGAGAAATCAGCCCTAGGACACAAGCAAATCACCTCCTATGTTGTTAATATGGCCACCAAATGATCAAGGTTTCAAGATAACTCCATGATAGAGCTAGATAACATGTATTTCATGGCTAGAAAAGATTAAAAGGGGTGTTTTGTGCTTCAAAGTGGACGGCAAGGGTGAGGTTTTTGAGAGAGTTTGAGGTAGTTTGCATGTGTAGAAAGATGGTAATGAGAAGTGGTTGAAGGTTTGATGGTTTTAGCAAGTGTGTAGCTTAAAGTGTAAGCTTAGTCTTACACTTGTAGCTAACAAGTTAACAAGATGCCACATATTGATGTGGTGTCTTGTTGTGCCGTCCCATATTAGCTAGTGGGTGGGATAATGTATTTTGTCCCACCTCACTAATTTACGGGTATCCCTCGATATTAGTTTTCTCGATTTGCGTACCCTCGGGTTTCGTAAAAATACTTTTTAAAAGTTTAAACGCACACGAAAAATAATAATATAACGACTCGATACGTAATTGAAACGATATCGTCGAAAGTATTAAGTATCGAAACTATCGATAATAAAATATAAAATTTTTGGCATCCGTCGGTATCACGATCACTAGTAGTCCTCGTTGCTCGTCAAAATATTAAAATATAATATTTAATATCGGTTTCAACTTAAACCGTTAAACATAATAATATTTAACGTTATAAATACTTCAAAATAATTGAAAATAGAATTAAATTATGACCTTATTTATACGGGTTTTACATCCTCACCACCTTAAGGGAGCGACGTCCCGGCGCTCAACTCGCCTCATACACGAGTTGTTCACTACCCGGAAGGATGACGACATTCCTTATAAAGAAGTCTTCACGTTCCTACGTGAATCTCGATCCACGATCTCCACTGGTTCTTTTACCAAACGTAACTTGTCGTCAGGTTGTATCTCACCAAAAGGAATAAATAAATCGTTATCCACCAGTCACCCGTCAAGCTCGGCACATGAAAATTTTATGAATTCACGAAGCTCATTCGACGACAAGAATAGATGATAGGATTTTTGGGTAAGTCCAGTTAAAAGGAATGTTGCAATTTAAAGGATAGCCACTGGCCGGATAGCCATGGACACACATAAAAAAGAACTGACAAGAAAAATATTTTCGTCATCGGAGGGTGCTCACACGCGGGTCCCTACTCAAAAGATAATACAAAGACACCATCTCACTTTCGCCAAAGCACATTAAAGTCTCAATAAACATCGTCGTTGAAAGTCAAAAAGATATTACATAATATGTGTTCTACATGATCGGACGTCATCAGATGATGCCGTCTCAAGTTCTCACAACTTACCATCATTTGACTAGATCACACACCATATAAGTACATAAAAGAAAAGGTCGAACATAAACATCGAGTATAGATCTCCACCGTTAATCATCGAGAAAACCTTGAACGAACCCTTGATAATAACCACTTGATCTCCAGAGTCTTTCCACTTGCGGTGTCGACTTCAACATACTCCTCGAGGTTGTAACGAATTTATTAACTCCATTCATTAAGAGATTCGGTCCTCAATCATTCCACAAGTACACGCATAAATCCTGGTGACACTTATCGTTTCTTCTTATACACTGCTTCCCGAGATTCATTTTAAACTCAAAATAAAATAGTGATCTTCAATACGAGGAACACAACGAGATAAAAATGACTTCAATAAACGCATAAACGAACAAGATGTGGTAAAATGATTTAAGATTAACGATCGACGAGGGATCTCGAATCACGTAACCGTAAAACATAATAATTAGCAATACTAGAAAAATGAGAGCGAAGAATGAATTAAATATTAACATTAAAATAACGTTTGTCACAATTATCCGTCCCAGATTTGGTATTACCTTAAAACTCAGTTGAGGTACTTTCTTGATAAAGATGATACATCAAAAATAGAAGTAAAATAGTTTCAAAATTTATTTGGTCGTCTTAAGAAACTTTGAAAGATTGACATAAATTTATTAATTAAACTCATACTGATGGTTACAATTAGAGAATATAATTTCCAAATTAAATCACTATTAGGAATATAAATTAAACTGGCAATTTCATTACATTAAAAGTAAAGTATGATAAGTCAATTAGTTCAAAAGGTAGAACATAATTTTATTTTAAACATTAGTTTTAGTTATACAAAATATGGTGTATAAATTTGACCTTTTACTTGTGATGGTTATTTCGATAATTGAAAATCATTAGAAAATGTAGACAAGTTCCATAAAAATTTTATAATACTTTGTAGAAATACATAAAGGTGTTTATTATTTCAAGATAACATGGGATATATTCGGGTTTCAAAGTGTGACAAGATAACAAACGAATACGAATGGTAATAATGTCAACAATTTGTACGAAATCAACAGTACAAAAGAGGACGAAGCAAATGTCGTATGAATTCTTAAAGAGAAAAATAAAGGCGTTGATAGTAAGACGATAAAAAAAATAATGGATTAAACAAGTTGTCAATTTTGTTAGTGCGGTCGGTGGTTCACCAATATCAGCTCGTTAACTTAGAGGTGGTCGATACATGATTGGAAATAAGATCCATACAAAAATTTTAATCAAAGAAAATTCCTAATAATCACTTGTAATTAAAACAAATCAAATGAACGATGTTAGTGTTTAAAGAGAGAAGTCAAAGCACGGTTCACAAGAGTGGATTTCGAGACAAACGAGAGTGACAGACGTCATCCCGGATATACGGAAATCACTCTAGTGATAATTCATTATTCACGTGCGGAGACATTCCAAAGATCTACCCAGTCGCATAAAGAAGATTGGACAAGAAAGAAGGATAAAACATCGAGACTTTCAAGTCATTTATCAAGAGTTAGTAATTAGACGAACGGTCAAAAGAAATCAGTTGTAAGACAAAATGAAGTAACAAGTAGAAAAAAACGATCGTCGAGTAAAAACTATCCGTAAACGCGTAATTCGTTCAAGAGAAGGTAAGAAAACGTATGCGGATGCATAGAAATTGCGCTACTTGCATAAGATATGAAGGTTTTCAAAACTTCTTTTCACTTTATTTCATTTTATTTATCTTTATCATAAATACAAGTAAAAAGTTGATTATTATCAAGATTTTTAAGGTGACTACTATTCAGCCTAGCATGGCTCCTTCTAAATTAGACATAGGTGATCAGGCCATGTATAATTTAGGGCTAGCAATGCAGTGCTTCATTTGGTCGAAAAGTATTACGTTTCTTATGTTTATATAAACCATGCCATTTGTAAAATGGAATTTAAAAATAGTTTATAAATTTATAGGATACAAGTAATTTGTGAGATACTCAATAAGCAACTTTTAATGTTACGAAAAGTATTTTATAAGACCAAAGTAAAAACAATTGGTGAAAATAATCGTAAAACAATATCAGATTTATTAATAAGGTGACAGTATGACAACGTATAAAGTAGCCAAAGGTTTGCAAAAAGTGGCAAATAGTAGCTCATAAAACAACCAATGAAATGGTTACAAGTTGTTAAGTTTTCAAAGGGTTATAAGGTTTAGACGAAAATGTTATGAGATACGCGATAAGAATGTCAACGAAGAATGTGAAGGCAAAACTTCAAAACACAACTTAAATCAGTGGAAGGTTAGAAGAAAAATAAAAATAATATCGAATGACAAAAGAGTCATATATATAAAAAGAATAAAACAATCCAAATGTGTACTCATCGTAAGCTACACGATACATACATGCTTTTAAGAAAATATATTATTCGTTTTCAAATTACACTATTAATCTGGTAATTGCTAATCCTGTAATGTTTCTATTTTTAATCATTTTCACATGCAACTAGTATTAGTTAGTTGTAAAATAATATTCTTTAAAATTTTACGATCTCAAATAAACTCAAAACTGCTTAGAAACGTTTAAAACCCATATTCCAAATTTTCTATCAGATTTGACTTTTAAATATGAGCCGATTAATTGACCTGATAAACGACATCTCCAAGACTCGGAGTCTAAAGCATTTTGATGCAAAACGACGTTTCAGACGACTTTCTAGTTTTACCCGAGACCTGAAACCTAATATAAAATGACTAAAATATCCCTGCAAGTTCTGTGCTGTTTTGACTATTTTATTTTAAAAATGCAGGTTTTACTTTTAAGTCTTGACCTGTTTATACATCCCCTGCAGTTCCTCCATTAAATATATTTTTCGACACTTCCTAACGGCTCAAAATTTATATACACACATGTCTTGTGGATTTTACAACAACGAAAAATAATTCTCATAGTGAGCATCAAATAAAAATATAGCATAATGAATGACGTCGATAATTTAGATTTCAAGGTTCAAAGTAGGCAAATCTCCTTGGTGCCACGATTGTCCAAAAACACAAAACATAACAAGAAAAGAATGGAACATTAACGGGTTGCACTCCGGGAGCAAGAAAGTTAATGAAAAACAAATGATACAATTTTATAGAAGTAAAATCGTATTCCGATCTAGCGCCATAATCTAGACGATGATTTATAAAATGACGATGACGTTACCGAGATATAAGCGAACAATACACTTCGCAGTCGATACATAAATGTCAACAAATTAAATCTTCGCATGTCGTGTAAAACGATAATAAAAATCAACAAAATATTATGAAAAACCATGGTATTATTCAACACTATTTTAAGAAACATTTCAAAATGTATCACTCACACGCGGTTAGTCTATTCCAAGGACACATTGAGCTATACAATGGTCTAGAGATTACGTTAAAAGACGTCCAAGCACAAATAGCCGGAAGACGATTTGAATATCTATATAGATATCACAAAGGGTTAAACAATGAAAGTATCGCGCGTAGATGAAGTTATGTAAGGTCATAATATAAAAATTTTGCAATAAAAGCAGTTTAAATAGTTCAAAAATAAATACAGAAAGATCTTGAAAATTCATTGTATTTATTTAAGTTAATCATTAATAAATGATAAACTTTTATCGAAATGTTTAACGACATAAATATATATCGATAAAGGATTATAGTATTTATTTAGAAATACTTAGCAATAAGGCATACATAATAATGTATACTAAAGTTGTAATCCCAGAAGTAGCTTGAACCTGAAGTCTCGCGAAATCATGTGCACCGACTCTTTGAAAAATATAACCAACAGTTATAGTTTAGGTTTTTATAAAAAGACCTAGTTCTCTATAACACATGGCTCTGGTACCAATCATTAACACCCCCAAATTTACACGCAGCGGAATACATATTTGGGTGCTAAACAATGATACAACAACACATAATTTATAAAGAACGACTCGAAAAGAGACGTTTTAGATTTATCGTTCCTAAAACATTTGTCAGAGTAGCGGAGTCCCAAGTAATCGTTACCAAAAGATAAGTTAAAACAACATATTGGTTTGTTTTAAAAATGGAACGATAAATAAATCAAAGAGTTTGAACAACAAAAGCAGTGCACAACTTCATTCCTCGTGACCTCCAAGCTTCCACTTCTTGATTACCTGAAATACATGTGAGTAAAACAATCAGCAAAAATGCCGAGTGAATCTATAGGTTTATGTAATCAATTTGAACACAAGCAAAGATTATAAGTTTGTGGCATGCTTATAAGCATCAAATAATAATTTGCATCAACAATGATAACTGTATATAGTATAAATTGCAATAAGCTCATGGAACCGAGCCCTTAGACACTCCCTTTAGAGGTCTGATAAGACAGGAGATTTATTATTGTCGGTTACCTCTAGATTAATGGTACATTGTCGTATACCTGACTTCTCAATACAATATGCTCAAACAGTGTGGAGGTCGGGCCTAAGCTTCTATAACAAGTCCACAAAAACTGAATCGGGGCGGCTTCCCCCATAGATCTATTAATTGTACTAGTGGTTAACCCATCATAGGTTAATTAACGGTCCATAATTGAGGTTTTAACAAAGACAATCACTTAATGCAATTTAAAGGCAACCACGGGTCCATTCATAGAGGGACAAAGCATACCATAAAAATCTTGTGTTCTATGTTTATAAAACATGTATTCCCCTTCGCGGGTTTAAAATCATTTAATAACTAGTATAAAGCGAGGCTATAGACTCACGTTGATAATGAAAGGCGGATTATCGGCTACGGGCGTGCTTCGGTCACGGAAACCTATATAAATAATAATCGGTCTTAGACTCTTGTCCAATGAATTTTATCAAAATAACAATATACATATGATGATTTTGTACATATGATGATGATCAAGTGGGTTTATATATCCTTGTTTACTCATTTTAGTGTTTACGTTTTGGTAACTTTTTACTACTTTACTAGTTTTACCTACTTACCTATTTTAAGTCCAATAAGCTTAGTATAAGTTCTTTAACTTGTTTTAATCCATTTTATACCTATATTATCAGTATCTATACTTTCCATATTGGGCCCAAATGGGTTAAGCCCAATAAGTTCTTTTTATAAGTGTTTAACTTATTTAGTCCAATTATTAGTCCAATATGCTTAGTTAGCTCGTTAATGTCCGTATGTCCTATAGTTCGGGTTTTATCGGTTTTTACTTGTATTAGTTACTTATATATCAGTATATGACTTTTAAAAACTTTACATTAGACGGGTTTGATCGTCTAAGTTTTAATTGGCGAAAAACGTTAATTTTACGGTAATAGCCGAAAAAGTCGTAAAAATCATGTTTATAGTTTTTATTACTTATAAGTATTATTCCACTACCATTTATATAATTTGTCCATTTATTTAACCTTTTACATATTTATATAAATAAGTTTCATAAGTTAGTGGGTTTTTATTTTAAATTTTATACAATAAAATTTGAGTGCTTATATAATAATAATAAACATTAATTCTCAAAATCTGATTTTTATTTTCATCTTCACCATTTTTATCATATCTAGAGTTCTATAATGAATTAGAAGCTCATTTTTGGTTGGCATGATCTTCATATTATGTGCTAAATTTAACTTAGTTATAGCTACTGCTCATTTTAAGTTTATCTATGGTTAATAGTCCCTACAAAACAGCTTATTCAGATTAGCACACCTATTTTCTTTTGATCATATCTCACTCATTATAATGATTCCATTGCATGGCCAACTCTCACATGTATATAACATCTTGTACTTACTGTAAATGGATTATACCATGCAAGTTTATCAGTTCAAGTTTTAGTTACATACTGTTTTTATACAGCCAACTAAATAAGCATGATTTTAGCCTTATTTCTCATGGTTATTAACATTTTTAAGCATATTTATCAACACTTGATCCCCACAAAACATTTTTATCATCATATATACATCATATACATATACAATAAGAAAGATAATACATTTGTTCTTTACAAAAATAACAAGAGAAAATGGAGAGGATGATCTTCTTTACCAACCAAGTGTATTTCTTGTTTTTGGAAGACAAGAACTTGATGAACACCAAAAGTAACTCCAAGATCATCAAACACCAAGAACAATAGTTGAGAAATCAGCCCTAGGACACAAGCAAATCACCTCCTATGTTGTTAATATGGCCACCAAATGATCAAGGCTTCAAGATAACTCCATGATAGAGCTAGATAACATGTATTTCATGGCTAGAAAAGATCAAAAGGGGTGTTTTGTGCTTCAAAGTAGACGGCAAGGGTGAGGTTTTTGAGAGAGTTTGAGGTAGTTTGCATGTGTAGAAAGATGGTAATGAGAAGTGGTTGAAGGTTTGATGGTTTTAGCAAGTGTGTAGCTTAAAGTGCAAGCTTAGTCTTACACTTGTAGCTAACAAGTTAACAAGATGCCACATATTGATGTGGTGTCTTGTTGTGCCGTCCCATATTAGCTAGTGGGGTGGGATAATGTATTTTGTCCCACCTCACTAATTTACGGGTATCCCTCGATATTAGTTTTCTCGATTTGCGTGCCCTCGGGTTTCGTAAAAATACTTTTTAAAAGTTTAAACGCACACGAAAAATAATAATATAACGACTCGATACGTAATTGAAACGATATCATCGAAAGTATTAAGTATCGAAACTATCGATAATAAAATATAAAATTTTTGGCATCCGTCGGTATCGCGATCAGTAGTAGTCCTCATTGCTCGTCAAAATATTAAAATATAATATTTAATATCGGTTTCAACTTAAACCGTTAAACATAATAATATTTAACGTTATAAAATACTTCAAAATAATTGAAAATAGAATTAAATTATGACCTTATTTTTACGGGTTTTACATAGGTTTACCTCCATCTTTTATTCAACTCCGCCATGGAGCTTTTATTATGACTTCGGTCTTGCCTTGCCTTTTATTATCCGCCTCATCGGTGGTTTTATTAGCCAAAGACGTATATCCTCACGCTAAAGCGAATTTTGGATCTTTAAAGCTTCAAAGATTAAGGCATAATTCACTTTCAATTTGGGCATAGATTTTTCGGCCTTGTGAGCTTCAAATGTTTGCTTAATTTAGGTGAGCACTTGAAATCTTATTATTAGGTGAAGCTTTCGATTATTCGTGTGCCATTACTTCAAAACCGTGACGCTGGCGATACCTTAATGTTTTCCCAATTTAATTAGATGGAAGCTACTAAAACAAATTAGAAACCAACAATAGTGACTATACTTCTAAATCAATATTTATTAACAATTTATTATACAAAAGCGTGGGGAGAATAAGCTAATAATTACTAGATATGAGATCGCGACGATTACGAGACTTATAAATAACTCTATCATTTCTCGTCCTCATTTAAGAGACATAGCCTAAAAGTTAAGGAATCGAAAAAGTGCTCAACACGCATGGTCGAGTCAAAAATTACTCTTATTCTCACCATCGGAAAACCTACATTCGTATCTTAAACACTTATGAAAAACTAGAAAAAAATTTAAAATTTGGCCATTTTTAGCCTTATTTGCAACAAAATGATAACAAAACGATGAATTTTTGGATTGCGTGATGACGTAAGCAAGGTGAAGTATCTACTCACCCCCCATACTAAAACTAAACATTGTCCTCAATATTTCGAGTCTAGTGGTGAAAACATCCCCATACTATAGACGAAGTCAAATGCTTAATCTCGAGCATGGAAAGGGTAAAACGAATAACCTAAAAGCCGTTTATGAATTATGCTAATAAGATAAACGTTAGAACATAAAAGGATATCATCGGATATCGGAATCTCCAAAGGCAACGATCGAAGCTCGAGTGATCCGTAAAACGAACACGAGAGATTTCAATGATGATGATGAACCTAATGAATCACAATCACAAACAACCACGGAACAAAGGTAGGAAGAGCACAAGTCCCCTTGTTACATTAACGAAGAAAGCGATAATATTTACAAGGATAAGCATGAGAATCTCCCACGAGGCACCTTGTTTTTGATAACCGAGTTAAAAGCTCGAATCGAATCCCCATAAATGTGATCATTTAGGGATAATCTTGGTATGGTCATTTTTGGTGGGGCTTACATGATAAACAATGCCCAAAATTACATGGAGTACTTTAAAAACCCGTTACACGTATACCGAGGTCAAAGATATCGTCTTTGTTTTCGGATGAAAGACGAAACAACGCCACTCCAACATTAACCCCAATGGGGTAGAAGAAAAGAGATGAGTAGTAGAAAGGTGGGGCAATGGGTAAGTCAACATAATGAGCTACTCGAGGTAGACTCATAATAAGTGTGAAAACACTTATCCTTTTACCACTTATTTCCAATAATAACAAGACCAAAACGTGTGATTTATGTCGTAAAAGTCGGAATTATGCGTGGTTTGTGTTTTTATTGTGTTTTAGGACCAAAATATGAAAAGGGAAGAAAACACGGGCTTTTACGGGCTTTTATCGAAGATAACGGGAAAAGACAAAGTCAAAAGATCAAGAGTGGAAAAAGAACAGAAGTCCAAGGCCTATTCTGAAGATTTATCGAAGAACAAGTCTAAAGACGGAAGTTTAATGAAGTCGAAGAACTCGAGTCTAAATAAATGAAGAAATGTTAAGACGAGTTTAATTAATCCCGAGACGACTTCGAGAAAGACAAAAGAATTAAATCGAGTCGAGAAGACGTGAAGAAAGAAAGAAGATGCAACACATGCACTCCTTCCACCTTTCCTATAAATACCCTTCTAATACACATTAGGAGGGAGTTAGTCTTTAATTTTTAGTTTTTCATTTTGCACTTTTCTTTCTAGTTTTAGAGAGAGAAAGTTCTAAACTTTCTCTCACTAGGTTTCATCTTTTCTTTTAATCTTTCAAGATTAAACATTGATGTATTGCTTATTTTCATTAATCAAGTTCTATTTAAGCTTTTAATCCTTAATCTCATTCTACCTTTCTTTGATATTTAGATTGATTTTGGTGCGAAATTCATATGATCCGTGTTGTTCTTAATGATTTCGTGCTTAAAAAGTTAATATTTTCATCATTACTTAAGTTTTCATACGAATAAGCTTTGAGATTCTTGTGCTTATTGGCTTATTTTTATGTTTAGCTTATTTACTTTTTAAATTTTTTCTTAAAAAGTTCACCTTTTTGTTGTTTGGTTAAAAAGTTTGCTTAATTTGTGGTTGGATAAGTTGATAGTAGTGCTTATTTGATCCGTTTAGATATTGATTCGTTTTAGTTGGTGAAAAGCTTATCATTATAGCTTATTCATTGTCTTATTTCGATTTCCTTATAAATCGGAAAGGGTACAAACCCCTTTCCGATCGTGATATTCCGAGCAGCCACATCCCCTCTTTTCGATCATCAAATCGGAAAAGGGTTTAGCTTATTCCGACTATTGCCTTTTTGAACATTTCAATTAGGTGTTTATCCTAATATTCCGATTTGCTCCTTGGCATGTTATTCCGATCTGACCCATCTCATTATTCCGATTAGCGCCTTTTGTCACATTCCGATTTGACCCTTTTTCAGACATTCCGACGAGGACATTTTTGGCTTATTCCGATTGGGGGTTATTGCCCAGTATTCCGATCAGTCACCTTCGTAGTATTCCGATCACCAGATCGGAATACATTCCGATCTGGGCCTTTTTGGGGCACATTCTGATTGGCACCTTGTTGATTATTCTGATTGATGTGGGTTTTGAGCTATATTCCGATTAGGGCTTGTTTAGTGTATTGTTTTTATAAAATTTCTAAGTGTTAGTTTTATTTAGTGTGCTAGTACTTTTCCAATATTGCCTTTAAGTTTACAAGCATTTATTTTAACTCGTCATTTTAATCTTTAAACTTCTACTTTACTCAACAACACTTACTTATTTATTTGCTATTAGTTAAAATTAGATAAACAAACCAAACCATTCTCTTGTTCACCAAAAGACGATTGAGTCGCACTTTAGATCGGTAATCAATTCGAAAAGACTTGGGACTAAGAATTTTGATACTTGGTTGCAAAATCTGAGTTATCAAATGGCGCCGCTGCCGGCTCTTTTCGTTAAGATTAACGGTTTCTAGTGAGAGACGCATTGAATTTTGGGATCCGTTCTTTGAACGTTATTTTCCTTGCTTTAAAAATTTTCAAAAACCCTAAAAAATATAAAATTCTTCAAAAATACAAAAACATTGAAAAATCATAAAAAGCAATTCTTTTCCAAAGGTTTTGCACCAAAAAGATTATATAGATATTCTCTGTGTATATTTTCTTATGCAGGTGTATGCGTACTAGATCTTCGAACTATTCTGAGCCCGAGACTCGTGAAGATTTAGATATGGCTGGTGTTAATAACAACAATAATGACCCACCTCTACCCAATTTGAATATCAATAACAACAACAACAACAACAATGTCCCCCTACCTGATTTATGAACAATGGAGGAATTGTGTCAACCCACCATGAACGGACGCGGAGGCCCGATTGCGCCAATGCACGTCACGGCTCAGGAGTTTTCGTTGAAGCATCACATGATCCAACAAGTGCAAACTAACCCATTTCGTGGAATTTCGGATGATGATGCCAACAAACACCTCGACAAATTCATTACCATCACCCAAAGCATGAAGTGCCCCGGTGTTTCTATGGATGACCTTCGCCTTCAACTTTTTCCCCACTCGCTTTCTCACCATGCCGAAAAATGGTTTGACCGTCTTCCGAAGAAATCTATTCATACGTGGAATGACATGACTCGACGCTTTTTGTCGCACTACTTCCCACAATCCATGGTCACAAGCCTTCGTAACCAAATTAGTGGATTCACGCAAGACAATGATGAATCGCTCTTTGATGCTTGGGAACGATACAATGATTTGATCGACCACTGTCCAAATCACAATATGCTCCCTGTCACTCTCATTGACACCTTCTACAATGGTCTCACTTTTCGTGATCGTGACACGATCAATGCCGCCGCCGGTGGTACTTTTATGAAAAGGAGACCGGAGGAGTGTAGAGAGTTGATTGAAAACATGACTAGTCACCACAAGAATTGGGATTCATCCGCATCCTCAAGATCTAATCAGAGAGTCAATGTTTCTTCTACTACCTCCAATCCTGAGATATCCGAACTTACTCGACAAATCGCGAGTATGCAAAAGGATTTCATGTCCATGGCCACAAACCACTTTCAACAAGCTAAAGCCGTTGCTATTTCTTATGACACATGTGGTGGTCCTCATTCTTACAATTATTGTCCTTCTACCCAAGGCACTTTTTCTGAGAACGTTAACGCAGCAAACGGTACTTATCCAACGGGAAGCTATCAAGCTCGTCCTCAAGGAGACCGTAGCTTGCTAAGTTATCGTTCAAATAACTATCTTGCTCCACCCGGTTTCCCTCCTACCAGCCAAAACCAACAACAAAGCTATAACCGAAAAAATCAATCCCAACCTCGTGCCAACAATCAATATCAATCCTAAAGAAACCCATACCCAACTTAAGGAAATTCTCAAGCTTACCAAGCTCCACCTCTCAATCAACCGATGGCATTAAATCAAGACGTCGAGACGTTCATGAAGACTAATCGGGAGCTGGTGACGAATCTTCAGAGTCAAGTCATCAACTTGAAGGGCGAAATGGCGAAACAAGGGAGCGATATTCGAGCCGCGCTAAGGAATGACATGGCAAAACAAAGCAATGAAATTCGTGCCGACATCAGAGATTCTTTCAACACTCAAGCGCTTAACATTCGTGATATGATTGGTTCGCTCATCCAAGGTAATCAACCCTCTTCTTCGGGTACTCTTCCGAGTAACACCGTTGCGAATCCAAGAGGGGATATGAAAGCAATCACCACTCGTAGTGGAAAAGGTTATACGGAACCCGAGCTTCCTACACCTCCACCCGTGATTGTGAACAAGGAAAAAGAGCAACTTTCCCCACCTCCTTCACCTTCTATCCGCATTTCCCCACCACCCGTGGTTGTGAGTGATCCTACTTCCCTAAAGCCTTCTTCTTCATCCAATATACCTTATCATTCAAGGTTGAGGAAAGAGAAGCAAAAGAGCGACGATGATATTCAAGTTTCAAACTTTCTAAAAATGTTTAAACAATTGAATTTTAACATCTCCTTTGCCGAGGCTCTCGCTCACATGCCTAAATACGCTAAGATGTTTAAAGATCTTTTAAGTGACAAGGAAAAGCTTCTTGACATTGCTCAGACCCAACTTAATGAGAACTGCTCCGCAGTGCTCTTAAGGAAATTGCCCACCAAACTTGGTGATCCGGGTCACTTCTTGATTCCTTGCAACTTCCCGGGAGTAGAGAATTACATGGCCCTAGCCGATCTAGTTGCCAGTATAAACTTAATGCCTTTAAGTGTTTGGAAGCAATTATCTCTCCACGAGCTAGTCCCCACCAAAATGACTTTGGAATTAGCTAACCGTACGGTTGCTTATCCAGTGGGGATAGCCGAAGATGTCTTTGTTGGCGTTGACAAATTCACCTTCCCGGCGGATTTTGTCGTCGTTGACTACGAGATGGATCCCCGTGTTCCATTAATCGTTGGACGTCCATTCCTGAGGACCGGTCGCACTCTCATTGATGTAGCCGCGGGCGAAATAATCATGAGAGTTGGTGACGAAAAAATTGTCTTCAACATGGGTAAGATTTCTAAGCAACCTTATTCACATGAGAGTGTTAATGCTATTGATGTTCTCGATGAGGCTTGTGAAGAACATTTTCATGATGCTTGCAAAAGTACTCTTTCTTCTCCATCCAATGTTGAGACCGTTGCCTCAATTGCTCCAGCATTGACTCCTTTTGGAGAAAGTGACTTGGATGATTTCGAAGCTAGCTTGGGTCCTCTCGATATTAAGTATGATAATTCGTCCACCGATTGGGATAAAGACATTCGTACTATTGAGAGACTTCTCAATGAAGACCTGTTTCCTCCACCTTCTCCTAAAGAGGTGACTAATGATGATCCATCGTTAGTTTCACCATCTATTGAGGATCCTCCTACTCTTGAGCTTAAGGACCTACCTCCTCATCTTGAGCACGTTTTCCTTGAAGACAACGAGAAGTTACCGGTCATCATCGCGAAGGACCTGAAAGAAGAAGAAAAAGCCCGACTCATCGTCGTGTTGAAGAAGCATAAAAGAGCTATCGCCTGGAAAATCTCCGACATTCGTGGAATTGATCCTCACTTTTGCACACATAAAATTCTCATGGAGGACGACTTTAAGCCCACAATTCAAAGCCAACGAAGGGTGAATCCTAAAATCCATGAAGTCATCAAAAAATAGGTTACCAAACTTCTTGATGCGGGTATGATTTACCCTATTTCGGATTCACCATGGGTTAGTCCAGTCCATTGTGTGCCTAAGAAAGGCGGAATCACCGTTGTGCCCAATGCAAACAACGAGTTGATTCCTACCCGTCTCGTTACTGGGTTGAGAGTTTGTATAGACTACCGCAAACTCAATGATGCCACGAGAAAGGATCATTTCCCTCTTCCATTTATTGACCAAATGCTTGAACGTCTAGCGGGTAATGAATATTACTGCTTTCTTGATGGTTTCTCGGGTTATTTCCAAATACCCATCGATCCCCAAGATCAAGAGAAGACAACATTCACTTGTCCCTATGGCACATTTGCTTACAAAAGAATGCCTTTTGGCTTATGCAATGCCCCCGGGACTTTCCAAAGGTGCATGTTGGCTATCTTCCATGACATGGTTGAGCAAACCATGGAAGTCTTCATGGATGATTTCTTGGTCTTTGGGGATTCCTTCTCTTCTTGCCTTGCCAATTTGGAACGTATGCTTAAGCGGTGCGAAGACACTCGCCTTGTTTTGAATTGGGAAAAAGGCCATTTTATGGTAAAAGAAGGCATTGTGCTAGGACACAAAATCTCTAAAGCCGGTCTTTAAGTCGACCGTGCTAAAGTAGATGTCATAGCCAAATTACGTCCACCTTCAACCGTGAAGGGTGTGAGAAGTTTTCTGGGTCATACGGGCTTCAATCGTCGATTCATTCAGGATTTCTCTAAAATCACTCGCCCGATGACCCACCTCTTGGAAAAAGATACTCCTTTTATCTTTTCTAAAGAGTGTATCGAAGCCTTCAATCTTCTTAAGGATAAGCTAACTAAGGCACCGGTCTTGGTTACCCCTAATTGGGAGCTGCCTTTTGAATTGATGTGCGATGCTAGCGACTTTGCTATTAGAGCGGTTTTGGGCCAAAGAGTGAATAAACACTTCCAACCAATCTACTATGCTAGCAAAATAATGACGGGGACCCAATTTCATTATACGACAACCGAAAAAGAGCTTTTAGCTGTTGTCTATGCTTTTGAAAAATTTCGCCCCTATCTTGTTTTATCCACCACCATCGTATACATGGACCATTCTGCATTGAAGTACTTGATGACTAAGCATGACTCTAAGCCAAGACTTCTTCACTGGGTTTTACTCCTTCAAGAATTCAACATTGAAATTCGTGACAAGAAGGGAGCCGAAAACCTGGCCGCGGATCATCTGAGTCGACTTGAGGATCCATATCAAGGGGATCATCCGAACAAAGATATCAATGACTCTTTCCCCCTTGAGACCTTAATGTCTATAAATCTCAATCTTGATGACACCCCGTGGTTTGCCGACATTGCAAACTACTTAGCGGGTGGTATTCTCATCAAAGGGTTAACATCCCAACAAAAGAAGAAGTTCTTGAATGATGTTAAGACTTACTTTTGGGATGACCCTTTTCTATTCAAACAATGTGCTGATCTGATCATCCGTCGTTGTGTTGACGGACCGGCAACTTTTGATATTCTCCAGGCTTGCTACAAAGGACCCACCGGTGGTCACTTTGGTCCCAACTACACCGCTAAGAAAGTGTTTGACTCTGGATTCTATTGGCCCACCATTTATCGTGACGCTCACGAAATGGTTAAGCATTGTGATGCTTGCCAACGCCAAGGCAAGATCACACATAAAGATGTGATGCCTCAAAATTTCATACAAGAATGTGAAATCTTTGATTTATAGGGCATCGACTTTATGGGGCCATTTCCATCCTCCAAAAGGAACAAGTACATCCTCGTAGCCGTTGACTACGTTTCCAAATGGGTTGAAGCTAAGGCTCTTCCTACGAACTATGCGAGGGTGGTTGTGAACTTTTTGAAGCAGCTTTTCGCTCGATTCGGCGTTCCTCGTGCTATTATCAGTGACCGCGGGACTCATTTTTGCAATGATCAATTTGCAAGAGTCATGGCTAAGTATGGTGTTAATCACCGTCTTTCCATCGCCTACCATCCCCAAACCAATGGGCAAGCCGAGATATCCAACCGTGTATTGAAGCGAATTTTGGAGCGTACTGTAGGAGAGCATCGTGCCGCATGGGCCGATAAGTTAGATGATGCTCTGTGGGCTTTCCGTACTGCTTATAAGACCCCGATCGGCTATACGCCTTATCGTCTTGTGTACGGGAAAGCATGCCACCTCCCCATCGATCTGGAACATAAGGCGCACTGGGCCTTGAAGTGGGCTAACTTCGACATCAACAAAGCCGGTGATCATCGCAAGATTCAACTCAACGAGCTAAACGAACTGAGGAATGAAGCTTATGAGAACTCGCTTATCTACAAGGAGAAGACCAAGATCATTCATGACGCAAAAATCAAGAACCGAGAGTTTCACGTTGGTGATCAAGTCTTACTTTTTAACTCTCAGTTGAAGATCTTCTCTGGCAAGTTGAAGAGCCGCTGGTCTGGTCCATTCACTGTCGCCAAAGTCTTTCCTTATGGGACGATTGAGCTTTCTCAGCCGAATGGGCCCAATTTCAAGGTGAATGGCCAGTGTCTGAAGCTGTACTTTGGTGAGGACATCTCCCATGAGATGATTCCATCCCTCACCATGTTCCCCATGAACTAAATTGGGTCGATTCAGGCTCGTGACTCGGTGAACAAAAACAAGCGCTTCTCGGGAGGCAACCCGTGATCTATCCTTTACTGCATTCATAATAAGTGTAGGGGGAGCCCCGTATGTGTTTGTTGTCTTGTTTATTGTGATGTGCAGGGATTAAAGCTTCAACGATCCACCTTGATGACTTTTGACGAACCGTGATACCGTGTTTCCATCTTCCCGGTTCTATCCTAAAGTCTTGTGATTCAATATTTCATATTTTATATGTTCACATTGAAATAACTTTAGTTGTCCTTTCCTTAGCAAGATTTAAATAAAGTGCACAATGTCCTAAGTGTAGGGGAGTTTACTCCCACATGCTTAAACATTGAGGACAATGTTTATCTCAAGTGTAGGGGGGACTTCTATCGAAGTAAGTGGTCTTTTCCATGAATTTGCCCTCATTTTAACCGGAAAATTTGATTTTTCGACATTTTTCAAAATTTTTAATCTATTTTGGCCTAGTTGTATAGTTGCATATTCCTTTATTATGTTTATGTTCTTTCCTTGCTAGAATATTTCTTCAATCAAGTGGTTTTAAATTTTTCTTAGTCGTGAACATTTTGACTCAACCCGAGTTTACTTATCTAAGTTCACTCTAGCTAGTATCCTTAACGTGTTTAAGTCAAGTTTTCCTAGGCTTTTATATAGGGAGCTATAAAACGCGAAAGTCTTAACTCTCACGGGTTAAGAACAAGAACTTTTCGCAAGTTCCTATAATTGATCCTAGAGAGTTGTTTATCAAGAGAACTTTAAAATGCGAATTCTAAACTTGAAAAAGTCTAAGAGTTTGTAAGATCCTATAGATGACTCGAAAACCCAAAACTTTGATTTAATAGGCTAAGCATCCACGAGTCTCATTCCTTGAGATTTTAAACTGTGGAGAACGAGAGATGATAGAGTCAATTATAAGTTCGGTATTCTTTCGTGAATTTATGTGAGTTAATTATAAGCCTATTCTCCCTTCGCATGTTAATAAATTTATCTGCAATAAATAAGGTTGTACGATTTAAAAGGTTACTTAGCTTCTAGCCCAAGATCGTTTAAAAGTTGCTCGGCACGGATTAGAGTTCATAGCCAAGGCATAACTTATTGAAGCGGGATGCGAAGATTGGCGAGTCCGAAAAGGCCCTAACAAGGCATGAGGGCTACATTTTGTTGCTAAAGATCCAAAAGTGATGTGAAGAATCATTTATCGAAAATCAATATGAAGGATCGCGACACACGACGAAAAGCAAATACTCCCCTAAAGATCATGGAGAAGTCTATCCAAAAGGCCCTAACAAGGTATAAGAATAAATAGATCCAAGTCCTAAAAGGAGGCGGATCGTTGTATATCAAAGTCCAAAATAAAGATTGGAGAAAAATGAAGAAGTCGTGGTCCAAATATGAAGAATCTCTCAAAACTTCAAGTGAAGAAATTCCTATTATGAAGAGAAGACCATAATTTCAAGAACGTCTCTCAAAGATTTGAAGTATGAAGTCGCTGCCAAATATCGGTCCGAGAAAGGTCTCAAATCGTGAAGCGAGTTATGCCAAGATATGAACTTTATGAGGTCCCGAGAAGCAGTTTTAAAAGATTTTGTCATTTAGCTAACTATTGATTAAATCGTTCACTTTATTTTCGGCCTAAATAACTATCAAAATAAGTCAAACAATGCATCCTCGTGATCATTCAAGACAAAAATAAAATATAAGAGATACACCTAGGAATAAGGGAGTCTAAGTGAATAATTGGCCCACATGAGTTCGTGTTAGTTTGCTAACTTGTAATAACAATGATCTCGTTTTTAAGCTTGGTATAGGAACGTTAAACTTGAGGATGATAAACGTTCATGGCAGCCAAAACCCAATGTAAGTTTTTAATTTCTTTACTTGTTTCTATCATTTTATGTTTAGTAATTAATAAAGGCCAAGGTGGGTTATTTATGATGGAAAATGTAAACTGTGCTTTAAAATTAATGCATTGCATGAGGGCATTGCAATGGTCAAGTGTAGGGGATTTAATAAGTGTGAAAACACTTATCCTTTTACCACTTATTTACAATAATAACAAGACCAAAACGTGTGATTTATGTCGTAAAAGTCGGATTTATGCGTGGTTTCTGTTTTTATTGTGTTTTAGGACCAAAATATGAAAAAGGAAGAAAACACGGGCTTTCACTGGCTTTTATCGAAGATAACGGGAAAAGACAAAGTCAAAAGATCAAGAGTGGAAAAAGAACGGAAGTCCAAGGCCTATTCTGAAGATTTATCGAAGAACAAGTCTAAAGACGGAAGTTTAATGAAGTCGAAGAACTCGAGTCTAAATAAATGAAGAAATGTTAAGACGAGTTTAATTAATCCCGAGACGACTTCGAGAAAGACAAAATAATTAAATCGAGTCGAGAAGTCGTGAAGAAAGAAAGAAGATCCAACACATGCACTCCTTCCACCTTTCCTATAAATACCCTCCTAATACACATTAGGAGGGAGTTAGTCTTTAATTTTTAGTTTTTCATTTTGCACTTTTCTTTCTAGTTTTAGAGAGAGAAAGTTCTAAACTTTCTCTCACTAGGTTTCATCTTTTCTTTTAATCTTTCAATATTAAACATTGATGTATTGCTTATTTTCATTAATCAAGTTCTATTTAAGCTTTTAATCCTTAATCTCATTCTACCTTTCTTTGATATTTAGATTGATTTTGTTGCGAAATTCATATGATCCGTGTTGTTCTTAATGATTTCGTGCTTAAAAAGTTAATCTTTTCATCATTACTTAAGTTTTCATACGAATAAGCTTTGAGATTCTTGTGCTTATTGGCTTATTTTTATGTTTAGCTTATTTACTTTTTAAATGTTTTCTTAAAAAGTTCACCTTTTTGTTGTTTGATTAAAAAGTTTGCTTAATTTGTGGTTGGATAAGTTGATAGTAGTGCTTATTTGATCCGTTTAGATATTGATTCGTTTTAGTTGGTGAAAAGCTTATCATTATAGCTTATTCATTGGCTTATTTCGATTTCCTTATAAATCGGAAAGGGTACAAACCCCTTTCCGATCGTGATATTCCGAGCAGCCACATCCCCTCTTTCCGATCATCAAATCGGAAAAGGGTTTAGCTTATTCCGACTATTGCCTTTTTGAACATTCCGATTAGGTGTTTATCCTAATATTCTGATTTTCTCCTTGGCATGTTATTCCAATCTGACCCATCTCATTATTCCGATTAGCGTCTTTTGTCACATTCTGATTTGACCCTTTTTCAGACATTCCGACGAGGACATTTTTTGCTTATTCCGATTGGGGGTTATTGCCCAGTATTCCGATCAGTCACCTTCGCAGTATTCCGATCACCAGATCGGAATACATTCCGATCTGGGCCTTTTTGGGGCACATTCCGATTGGCACCTTGTTGATTATTCCGATTGATGTGGGTTTTGAGCTATATTCTGATTAGGGCTTGTTTAGTGTATTCTCTTTATTAAATTTCTAAGTGTTAGTTTTATTTAGTGTGCTAGTACTTTTCCAATATTGCCTTTAAGTTTACAAGCATTTATTTTAACTCGTCATTTTAATCTTTAAACTTCTACTTTACTCAACGACACTTACTTATTTATTTGCTATTAGTTAAAATTAGATAAACAAACCAAACCATTCTCTTGTTCACCAAAAGACGATTGAGTCGCACTTTAGATCGGTAACCAATTCGAAAAGACTTGGGACTACGAATTTTGATACTTGGTTGAAAATCTAAGTTATCAACTCACACCAAGCAAATAGATAAGTTTTCCATTTATTGCATCGGTGGAAGACCGAGATTTCCCTTTACAAGCATTTCCGGGATCGTAAATCTCGTCCTCGGTGGACAAATGTGAGGGAACATAAGGAGCTTCCCCCACACTAGATCCACACCAACCGTTGTCGAAAGGAGTAGACGAGGTGGTAGCACTCATAAAACGTGGTGATGACGGAGTTAAACTTGTAGAAAATTCATTTAAAACATTTTTAAAATCCTTTCCTTTTCATCGTTTAAAAACTCTTTATGAAAACCTGATTGAATAATGTCAAAAATATTTGGCGTGTCAAATTAAAAATTAGTCGCACTAAAAATCCTCACATTTAAGTCGCGGTTAGGGGGTGGTGGATTGTATTAATTCTCAAAACATCGATCAACAAAGAACACCGCCCCCTCGGGGTCTACATACTCGTCATCCTCATGAACGTCGATCTCTTCGATTTTTTCATCAAAGATAGGCTTGTCAAACCAAGGTTTGTCATTCCCCTCCTTTAGTATCTTATAAACTCTCTCGAAAAGATCACGATCAAGCACGAAACCATCATTCATTTGTGGGGATTGTTGATAACTTAAATCCTTACGAATGTGGTAAACGTAATTCTCATTTGAGGAGTGTTGATTAGGTAACTCCTCGAGAATTGGATTTTTAGTGGTCACATGAGTTGGTTCGTCATCGAAAATAAGACGTTCCAACTCATTTAGTTCATCCTCGATTTTGGAAAGATCGACCTCACTTGTAGGTGGAAGTGGAGGCAAAGGAGCTAGATCTCGTTCAATGATTTCCTCAATCTCGGGATCAAACTAGTAATCATCTTACTTCACATGTTTCTTTTTAGGAGAATCAAAAATTGCATGTGGATTTCGAAGTACGTGATCAATCTCGGCAAAATCGCAATCGTCATCGTCAAAGAAAGAGTCGATGTGAGCACTCACAACCATGGTCTTACAAGTCGAATGACTATGCTTAGGTGACTTTTCTAAGGCGAGAGGATCGATGTTGATAAAACCTTTCGCCTCAACGGGTGTTGGGCTAGGAAAAGGAGGCACTTCGATGGAATTAGAAGTTGAAGCCTCAAAGATGTGGTCCTTCGAAGGTGGTGAAGACGAGCCCATTTTGGTCATTGTCGTGATGGAAAAAACGTCGCTCTTCGGAATTGGTGTTTCACTTGTTTCATCGAATACATCCCAAAGTGATTTTTCATCCATAAATTTACACATACCCTTTTGAATTAGGTACACGTATTCTTTATCATTAAAATCCTCATATTTAAAACCGTTCTTCTTAATTTTTTCAAAACAAACATTAAGCCTCATTCTTTCCGCTAAAGTGTACATTTGAAATCATTAGGTTTTGAAACCTCGGTTTTTTCATGATCATTAAAAACTTGGGATTTACTCGTGAAAAAGTCCATTTTATCCTCCCATATCTCATAGTAAGTCTCTCCTCGTGAACGTCGATTACGGTTCGAGCCGTCGATAAAAATGGTCGGCCTAAAATAATGGGACATTTAGGGTCACACTCGTAATCGGATATAAAGAAATCCACGGGAAAAACAAACTTTCCAACTTTCACATAGACATCCTCGGATATTCCAATTGGTATAAGTGGCGTACAATTTGCAAGCTCGATTGTCATGTTAGTGGGGGTAAGATTAAGCAATCTCATCAATTTCCAAAGAGAATGAGGCATGAGATTGATGCTAGCACCTAAATCGGCAAGAGCTAAACATCCCTCAATCTCGGAAAAATCACAAGGTAATAGAAATTGGCCCGGATCCTCTTCCTTTCTCGGCATAAGCCTTTTAGGTTTTTAAGAAGGATCGAAGCACAAGTTTCTTCAAGGGTTACTTTGGTAAGGTCGATAAAGCTCTCTTTTTGAACCGTGGATGGAATTTGAGGTACACGAGGGTGTGCACTCTTTTTCTTGGTCGCCACGTTCACCCCATCGACTTTAGAACAATAAGACGTTTTAGAAGTCGAGGGTTGAGAAGAAGGAACAACTCGAAATCCTTCAAGGTTAGGGGTAATCACAAGACCTTTCTCACGAGACGAGGCGGCTTTACATTGTTCCTTCGGATTTGCAACAGTGTCACTAGGTAACGAACTCGATGAAGCACCCGAGGCTTTGTTCATAATAGCCGAAAACATCTTTTTAATGTCAATTTGTCCTTGCTCAATCTTCGTGTTTTGAAATTTCAAAGTATTTGTAAAGTCGTTTTTCAAAGTACCAATTTCTCCCTCTAATCCTCTCATATTAGCCTCATTCATTTTCATGTAATTTTGAAAATCGTTTGACGAACTATTTTGATTTGAATTAAAGTTCCCTTGGTTTTGATTACTTCTTTGAAAATTGTTTTGATTCCCACTTGAAAAATTGTTTCCTTGATTGTTGTTGTTATCTCGGTTTGGCCAATTCAAATTACGACCTTGATTATAACCTCCTTGATTCGGAAAATTTCCTTGTTGATTATTTCCTTGAAAACTGTTTCGGTTTTGAAAATTGTTGCCTTGGTTATAATTGCCTTGTTGTGATGGACCCGCGTTATTTTGATTTTGAAAATTGTTGTTTCCATTTAACGGACTCACATTCGACGTTTGGCCATCCGTAGCCGCACACTCGTAATAATTATGAGTTCCACCACAAAACGTACACGAAGTCTCAACCGCTTTCACCGTATCGGGAGCGTCTTTCTTTTGCATTTCAACGAGAAAAGACGTAAACACATTCGTAAGCTTATCGACTTTCGCATCAACCCTCTCAATGTCGCGATTAGAACTACTAACATTGGAGACATTGGCAACACTCGGTGCGTTGCGGAGTTGGTAAACCTTGGATCGGTTCTCAATAATTATCAATGCATCTTTCGTAGTCTTACACAAAAAGTTTCCACCGGCAGCGGAATTCAACGAATCTTGTTCTTGAAAATTATGACCGTTGTAAAACGTATCGATTTGGTGCAACTCGGAAAAACCATGGTGAGTACATTGCCTAAGCAATTCCTTAAAATGATCTCACGCGTCTATAAAAGATTCATTCGGTTTTTACTCAAATTTCGTAATTTCATTTTTTAAAAACGTCGTCTTCGACGGTGGGAAAAAATAATTAACGAACTCGGAGACGAGATCCTTCCACGTAGTTATCGAATTAGGTGGCTCTTTCTTGTACCAATCCTTGGCGGTACCATCGAGCGAGTACGGAAAAAGCATAAGCTTGACGACATCGGTGTCGACATTCTTAAACTTGCTCGTGGCTAAAAGACGATCAAAATTCCGAATATGGTCGTGAGGATTATCAGCTTCACGACCTCGAAACTTCGTAGCTTGAATCAACGAAAGCATTCCGCTCTTAATCTCAAAATTCTCCGCTTCGATAGTGGGAATTACGATCGCGTCTCCATAACCCTCGGTGGGTGCTTGGAGCAATTCCATCATCGAACGATTGTCGGCCATCTCGTCTAAGGTTTCTTCAACAACGATATTAGGAACGTCGGTTTCTAATTCTTGTCTACGTCGTCGATTCCTTCGATTACGATTACATCGATTCGAAGCGTCGCTAGAATTAAAATAATCCTTCGATCGAGTGCGCATGCACTAAGCGTAGAATGGGTGGTAGCAAAGAAGATTCTTTTTGGGGTTTTTCGATTTTTCAATTTTTTTTGGTTTTTGATTGTTTTTAATTTTTTTTGGATTTTTGTTATATTACGTAGACACAAATCTATAAATCTCCCCTCGAATCTATTTCTCGATTAAAGGAGCCTCAAAGAATGAAAACGATCACGTGGAGTGAACGCCTTCGATGAATTTAGAACGTTGGTGGAACACCAAAACGTTCAAGAGGATTTGATCTTGAAAACAAGCAAATATAGTATACGTAGATAATACTTGGGCGGCAAACCCTCGATTAGCCCTCTTTCTCAAAACACGCACAAGCAAGCGGGGGAAACGAGGCGGCGCTAAGCACTTAAGAGCGTTTTTCCCTTAGGTCGTGAAATACAACCGCCTTATACCCACCTTATAGTTTGTGTTAATTGAAATTAAGCCTCACGAAAGTATTTCTCTATTTTGCCTTTAAACTTTTGCTTTGGATTCGAATACAATGATCGAGTGATGAAATCCCGAATCAAGGTTGCGTTTTCACGCTTTTGGAGTACTTGTATATTTATTGTTCTTCGTAGATACAATATAGTAATATATTCACAAGAAAAAACAAAAACGATAATGGGATATCTACAATATAGTAAAATGATTGTTGTGTGTTTAGTTTAGGAAAACTAAACACGATTTTTTTGGATACTATAATATATTAAGGAAAAATAACAAAATGAGTATGTACGTTATTTACGCTTTCCAAAAATTGAAAAGCAAAAACGCACTACTCACACAAACACGATAATAATAATGGCACACTAAAAACACCTCCCCGGCAGCGGCGCCAAAAGTTGATGTAGGTTCACGTTTTAGGAAAAACGCGTATGAGTGGCAAGTATTAAGTCTTACGCTTTAGGAAAAACGTAAAACAGAATAAATGCGGGTTCGTTCTCGAAGGAGGTGTGTGAATTAAGTGTGCCAATTATATAAAATCAAAGTTTGAATTAGTGACGTTTTTTATTGAGAAAAGAAGGAAAAATAAGACGGATTACGCTAAAAATTACCCTACGACGTAAAACGATCGACATCGTAAAACTCGACGAAAAACGAAAATGTCCTAAAAATTACCAAAAAATTTCAAAAAATCAATTAAAAAGTAAATAACACAAATTTGAAAACCAAATTATCTAAAACCTTTTTAATAATTTTATATTAATTTTTAAAGTTAATGAAAAACCTTAAAATTAAATAAAATTAAAAAGTAACTAAAATGAAAACTTAAAAAGTATAAACCTCAAAATACTTAATTAAAACCTAAAAATATTTTTTGAAAATTTTTAAAACTAATAAAACTATTTTTTATCTATTTATTAAAATACGGCTATAAAAATAATCATAAAAAATTATTTAATAATGAGAAAAATAAAATTTTTAAATCAAAAAGTCCCTAATACTGCAATAAACAAAGGAAAAATAAAAGGAAAGAAAAAAACTAAATGAATAAGCTGAAAACAGCTTCTTAATAAGCTGACTACTTTAAATAAGCAAAAATAAAAACCCCTTAAGTAATTTAAACCTCCACCCTTGGTCAGTAAAAGACCCTAGGGCAGGATGGTTATGTCGTAGGTGTGTTGAGCGAGAGGTCGAGGGTTCGAGGCTGACGTATCCCCAAAATTTTTAAACACTTTCTTTTTTCTTTTTTTTTTTTAAACAAAATCCACACTAGTCTAATCACCAAAACACGAATCTAAACTGAAAATGAGCAAGATTTGAGCTAATAAAAAGGAAAATGTGAAGAACAAAAAAGGAAAAATGCTACAGTAAAGAAGAAATAAAAACAAAGAGAAGGGTTTCTTCACAGATGCAAACAGAAAAAAAAGGGCTCGTTTGTGTTGATTAGTTGGTTGCTTTTGGACAAGGGGCACCCCTACACTCAGTTGAGTGTAGGGAGTCACAAAACACTGAAAATCACACAAGTTACACACAAAAAACACACAAAATCCTACCAATTCAGTCACTGATATGACTGATATACAGGTCTGGTGGTTGATTTTCACTTCTGTTGGTTCGCTTTGCACAAGGACGAATTTCAGGCTGTCAAATCTTATCCCAAATGCATACCAGATCACAATATGACTGAACACAAACCTATATGAACCCTACCTCTAACAATAAGCAAGGATTTAATGAACAAAAACAACTCATCTTTCTGATTTTTAAGGCTACTGATTTTATACCAAGTTTTATGCAATTCTTAGCATACAACTTCTACAAAACTCTATAAAACCTAAATAAAATTACTAACCTAAGCTATCACTAACCTAAGTAGTGTGTAAGAGTGGTGCTTAACAAGTTTACTGCTACTTTAAGCTATCAAATCTCTAAACCCAAACACCCCCTTAAAAACTGAAAATGGGCTTTTCCAAACCAAATACACTCAAATCTTAACTACAATGATTAATCAACACTTAAACATGCATATAAGCCATAAATTATCATATAAGAACAACTACAATAACATAAAACCAGATACTCACAAATCACATACACATATCAAGCTCTCAAGTCAAAACAACAAATACAAGCAAAAGGGAGGGTTCAAGCCCTGGTAGTACCTTGTGGGACCCACATCCGGGCCCCACTATGGCTGCAATGCCATCTCCATACAAGCTCGGGCTTGTGCTAGGGTTTATGAGGATGTTTAGTGTAGAGAGGTGATGATGGTGGATATCAAAGATCACACCACCCAATATATCTTCATAATCAGAACTCCTGCTAAGATGAAACAAAATAAGGTAAAATGATAGCACTCTATCAGGCAATAAGCTTGGCTTATGGATTAAGCCGGCTTAAGGCATATAGCTTATGAAACAAATGAACTTCTATGAAACTGATTTTCCCCAAACCGTTTATTTGAAATAATATTAAAAGAAAACTTGTAACCAATAACTTGAATACACTCAAACAGACCTCCACTTTCACTTCACCCTATTTGAGTGATTCAAGCTAAGAAAAAAAAGAAAAACTATTTTCAAGAACCTTAAAACTGATTTTTGAAAATCCCTTGAAACGTGACAAACTTTGGAAACCTTAAAACTAATTTGCATAAATAGTGAATCCTTACACTAAATTACACTAAAAAACGTTTAAATGGAACTCAGTTTGCACAATGAAATAAAATTTCATTTTCATTAATTTCTTAAAAACTTTATACAAACTAGAACAAAAACTAATAAAGGGTACATGCACCCTTTATATAATACTCAACAGGAGATACTAGAACAACATTAAAAAATTACAATCCTGAAACCCTAGTTGCTGAATTTCCTAAGTTGCCCTTTGACGAATTTGAGTTTTTGGTCTTCTAGGCATCCATGTGATGTTTGTCCTTGTTGACAGCTTGCATAGATGATCTTGGACCCTTCATTTGAGCTTGGGGGACAAGTAGAGGTGTTTGGGGCGTTGATGTAGTCAAAGACACGTGATGGGTGTAGCATGGGAGGGGACAAAAGGTGGAGTGGTCGTTTCCTGGGTTGTGGGTTGTGTTATGAGTGGGGTAAGGAGTAAAACCCCTATGATTAATTAGATGGAGGGTGAAGGATTAAGTTAATTAATCTGGGTTTTGGTTTAGGGTTTTTGGGAAGAAGGTGATAAACAGTAAATTTTAATTGGGTTTAAGGGTTAATAGATTTTAAAAATATGTTTACCCCCTTATTTAGTAACTGATTAATAAATCAGCTATTCCAAAATTAAGTGGTTGTGTGAGGTGGACGAGGAGAGTGTTGTGGTTGGCTAGTCAAAAATTCAGGGACACGTGGCGGGTGAGGAGTGGGTGAGGGAATAAGGTTGTCGGGGATTAATGGGGGTTTTGTTAAATGGTTTTGGGTTTTGGCAGGAATGACCCCTCCCTTAACAACACCTCTTTATTCAGCTTTGCATACTTGGTCCTTTTGGCTTTTCATAGTTAGTCCTTCCCTATTTGCAAATTTAGTCATTTGTTAACAAATTGGACTTTAAGGACTATTTTTGTATCTTTTTCCAATCTTCAAGGGCCTTCTTTGTAAATTATTCATTCTTCAAGTATATATCTTGTATAAACTGATTCTTGGAGGACCAAAGTTGACAAATCCCAAAAGATGAGGGACCAAACTTGACATTCTTCAAAACTTCAAGGGCAATTTTGTAAATTCCATACTCGGGCCCGGTTCTTTGTGCGGCTTCGTTTCCCGTGTTCGTTTTAGCTTGATTCTTGTGATCTTTTGTTGAATTCACGATATCCGTACCTAAAATACACAATGAACAAACACAAGCATATATTTGGGTATTTTGATGATATTTTTAGCGTTTTAAGCCCGATTTGGACGATGAGACTATGTAAAATTACAGTCTCATCATGTTTACACCTCCTCCATCAAATACAATACAACAAGTACCATCCACCTCCAATCCATTTCTTTTGGTCAATGATCCACTAATTTAGAACCTCCAAAAACAATTAGAGGATCGGGCAAAACAAATTAAAATGCTGAATGGAAGGATACCTGATCAAGCCCTCAAAGAACAGCAAAGTGAAGAGTCTAAACTCAAGGAGATATCCGACACCGTCTCAAAACTTAAAAAACAGCATAAAAAGTTTCGTAAAGAAAAGGACGCACGTGACAAAGAAAATGCTGCTTTTATCAATTCCATTGATGAACACATGACCAACATCATTCAACGTGAAGTGAAGTCATATGTCGATAAAGAGCTACCAACTCTATTCACCACATGTTTATCTAATCTTCAATTAATGCAATTATTGGAAACCCGATTGATCAATATGGGCTCTGAGACAACAAAGACAAAACGCAAACTTCTGCATTATCTCAAAAAGGCTATCATTCAAGATACACCTGAAGATGATGAAGAGTCTGAGAATGAAGATGAAGACGAAGACGATGTCGAGAATGTAAAAAATGAGGGTAACTGTAATGAGGGTAAAGATGGAGATGATGGTAAAAATGATGATGAGGATAAAAATGAGGATGATGGGGATGAGGATGATGATGATGATAATAGTGATGGGAATGGTATTGGAAAAGGTGATAAGGGAGAGAATACGGGTAAAACTGGTGAAGAGTCAAAGCAGGGTGAAGATGATAAGGAATCTGAGAAGGGTGTTGAGGAAGAAGAAGAAAGTATTAGTGGAACCATAGAAAAGGATGTGGATGTAGAACCAACGAAGAGTGAACAAGAAGAAGACGAAAGAGATGATGAAACCACTGACAACAGCAAGGAGGATTCACCATGCATATCACTAACCAGTGATGATGGCAATAGAGAAAATCGTCAAAAGAACCTCCATGGTACATTCTGTTGGGAATAAATTATAGCCAGTCTACTTGAGCGCTGACAAGAGTAAAACAAGCGTTGATAAGAAGAAAAAAAATGCTGACAGATCAAGCGTTGACAAGAAGAAGTCAAGCGTTGACTCATTGAAGATGAGCACTGATGGAAGGATATGATCTACACGTTTATTATGTTCTAGATTACTTCTAGTAAAGATAGGAACAACAATGTATTTTCTATATTTATCTTTACCTAGAATAGTTGATACGTAGATTATTGTACAAGGCTTCTAATGTCTATAAAAGAAGACCTCTAGGTTATTGTTCAATATAAGTTTTCATACGTTAAACACTTTCATTATAAGCAAGTTTGATATCATTAATCAAAGTGAAAGTTTGTTTACATCTTTGTGTTCTTGTTTAAGTGTTAATTTCGCATAACACTTAGATTGTGATATACATATACAAAGGTTTCTCTAAGTGTATAACTTGATCTAATCTCGTATACATAAAGCTAAATCGATCTAAGTTTGGAATCAACTAGTGGTATTAGAGCTTGTTGAGGAACTTTTGATCTTAAAGAACACAAGAACCCTAAAATCACCAAAACCCTAATTTTCACAAAAACCCTAAAAACATCATGTCAAATCAATAAGTAACCTCCTCCTCCTCACCTTTACCAAACATCAAGATTCCCATGCTTGATACAACCAACTTTAAATTGTGGAAATTCAACTTTGAGCAATATCTGGGGATCTATGACTACACTCTCTGGGAGATTATTGAATATGGAAACACATTCAATAAAGCCCAAAAGATTGCTAATGCTATTTCTGGAAGAGCAGCTGTTGTTGGATGTTCAGAAGCAGATAAGAGAGAAAAGCCTGAAGATGGTAGAGTTGTGTCTGCTGAAGACATAGCAAAGAAAAGGGTTGATATGAAAACTCTAAATATTCTGAAACACTCTTTGGGACAAGAGAACCAGCATAAATACAGAGGTTATGAATCTGCTAAGGACCTTTGGGCAGCCCTTGAAGTTGCATATGGTGGCAATGATGATACTAAGGAAGAGAAGAAGAAGCAGCTCATGCATGAGTATGTTGTTTTCAAGGCTCAACCTAATGAGAAGCTTAGTAGTGTGAGAAGAAGACTGCTTGATATTACAAGCAAGTTGTCCTTCATGGGGACACAACTTGGTGACATTGACATCAATGCCACTTTTCTTAAAGCCCTTGGTGAAGCATGGAAGATTGAGGAAAGATCTATACTTGCCAATAACACTCATAAAAGTTCCACTTTTGATGATATCTACAACAAACTGAGGCTGTTGGAGAATGAAACTCTCTTGGAGCATGGAAGTAAGTCTACCAACAGTAACATGGCCTTCTTCTCACATAGTGAAGGTCAATTTAATCATAAGGACTCTTACATGCATCCGGTTACTGGATCATCATGTGTCAACGCTAGAACATGTCCTGTCAACGTCTCCTATTCAGGCGCTGACACATACAAAAGTGATTCACCAAGAGTTAAACCTGCTGGTTTGGATTTGGATACTATATGTGCTTATATTGCTTCTTTTCCCAATGGTTCAGTGATTACATATGAGGACCTTGAGCAAATAAGTGATGAGCACTTGGAAGAGATGGATATTAAGTGGAACATGGCTCTTGTTAGTATAAGAGCAAACAGGTGGAATAGAAGGTTTAAAAAGAAGATGACCTTCAATGCAAAGGACACAGCTGGATTTGATAAATCCAAAGTTGAGTGCTACAACTGTCATCGTATAGGGCACTTCATGAGGGAATGCAGATCTCCAAGAAGATCTGATGCTGGCAAACCCTCAAGCCAAATTGTCAAGGCTCAGGAACCTAAGGCCATGGTTGCAATGCAAGAAATTGATGGTATTAGATGGGACTGGAGCTATTTGGCTAAGAATGGGGAAGAGGATAAAGCTTTGATTGCTGAAATAGAAGAAGAAGAGCATGTTCAATATGCTCTAATGGCACACTCCTCCTCTTCATCAGATAATGAGGTATACGATGATGCTTTTTGTAGTAAGGGTTATAGGTTAAATACTGAAAAACTTAACAAAGAGGTGTTAAGATTATTAGATGATGTGAGTACTGAAAGATGCAAACTGTCTAATTACCAACTAGTTCTCACTCAAACTAAGAAGACAGTTTCTGAATACAAGAAAATGGAATTTGACTTAAAAGATAAAATATATATCTTAAAACATGAGTTAAATGCTAGTAATGATATTAGGAGCATCATGGAAAGGGTTAATGGTGAGTTACAGGCTAAGTCAGATGAGGCCATTAAGAATAAAGATAATGTTGGCCTTAAAATTCAGAGATTTGATAAGGCCACACAAACCCTAGGAGAATGTGTTAATAAACAAAGGTATCCTAAGGACATGACTGGGATTGGGATGAAAGACTATACTCTTGTTCCACCACCAGCTGGTGACTTCTATGGTGTCCAACAAAAGGACCTATCTTGGACTGGTTTACCAGAACTCTAAGAGGAGGAATTCATTCCTCCACCAAGAGTCATTACCCCAGTTGAAGAGTATCAACAGAAGTTGACTAACTTGAATGAATGGAAGAAAGCTAACCCTACCTTATTTGTTAAGGGTGGCTTGTTATGTGAAAGTCCTAATGATTCAACCCACATTAAGGTAACAAACCCAATCACTGGTAAGGCTGTTGACCTTGGCTCAAACACCATTAGAAAACCTAGTGTCAAGTATGCAGAGATGTATAGGAATACTAGATCACCTAAGAGCCAAGTTAGCAATGATGAACAGGCTTCTTCTCTTCTAGACCTAGGGTTGTGTCTAGAAAAGCATGTTACACTTGTGGTAGCTTTTCACATTTAGCATATAAGTGTGTCAACGTTGTTAGAAAGTCAAACGTTGTCAGACCCAAACCTTGTGTGCAGCAAAGTTCACAAGTTGTTAGACCTGCCCCATTCTTCTCTAGAGGGTCTAATACTCATGGACAAAGACCATTTCAAAAGACAAATACTTGGTCTAACAGGCAATGGGTTTCTGTAGCAAACCCTAGGTTCAACGCTGACAAGGGTAATTTCAGCGTTGACAAGACCAAATCCAACGCTGACAGAAACGTGACCAGACCTAAATATTTACAACCACATGGTAAGGGGTCTAAAGCTTCTTCAAGCTTGACATGGAGACCAAAGAAAGATCAAAACCCTAATGATAATGGGATTTCAATGACCTGCAATAGATTTAATTACATTTCAAAGGTCATTACAAAACCTATTGGGGTTAACTGGGTATTTCATCCAAAGAGGGATAAAATGGGGTTGTTATGAGAACTAAGTCTGTTCTTGTTGAACAACCAGATGAATCCAAGTCTGCTAAGGCTTGGGTTCCCAGAGAAAACTAACTTGTTTTCTTTATGTGCAGGGCATTCAAAAACAGGTCAATGATTATGGATATTGGGGCAGTGGATGCTCAAGGCACATGACAGGGAAGAAAGATTATCTGACTAACTTCACTCCCATCAAGGATGGTGATAAGGTTTACTTTGGAGGCGGATAAGGAACTATTACAGGAAAAGAAACACTTCTCACCAAGAACTTGCGTTTTGAGAACGTATTTTTGGTAAAGGAACTTGATTACAATCTTTTTAGTGTATCACAAGTTTGTGATAACAAAAATAAAGTTCTGTTTACTGATACTGAATGTTTAGTGCTAAGCAAGGATTATAGATCCCTGATGAGAAATATATTGATTATAGAACACCTAGACATAAAGACATATATAATGTGAATCTGAATGGGATTAGGATGAATAACAATATGTCATGTTTTTATGCTAAAGCTTCAGTAGATGAGAGTAATCTATAGCACAGGAGACTAGGGCACATAAACTTTAAGAATATTAACAGGCTTGTGAGACTTGGTTTGGTTGATGGCTTGCCTGAAAAGGCCTTCCACAATGACCACTCTTGTGTTGCATGTCTTAAAGGCAAGCAGCACAAGGTCTCATTCAAGTCTAAACAGATGCACTCTACTACTAGACCACTTCACTTGCTTCATATGGACCTATTTGGTCCAACCAATATAGAAAGTTTGAATGGTAAATCATACTGCTTTTTCATCACATATGACTTTTCTAGGTTTACTTGGACTTTCTTTTTAGCTATGAAGAGTGATACAGCTGACACTTTAATTGACTTTATCACTCAGATTGAGAAGAAGACTGGTAATGAAGTTAAAATGCTTAGGAGTGATAATGGTGGTGAATTTAGGAATAAAGTTTTAGATGATTTTTGTGCCAGGAAAGGGATTACTAGGCAGTTTAGTGTTGCCAGAACCCCACAGCAAAATGGGGTTGCAGAAAGAAAGAATAGAACCCTAATTGAAGCAACCAGAACTATGTTGGCTGATACTCATTTCCCCATAGCTTTTTGGGCTGAGGCTGTGAATACAGCATGCTATGTTCATTGGTCAACAAGATACAAAATAAACACCTTATGAGTTACTTTGGGGAAGAAAACCCAATATTAGTTTTCTTAGACCTTTTGGTTGTCATGTAGTTGTTCTAGATACTAGTGATGCCTTAGGTAAATTTAGTGCAAAAGGTGATGAAGGCTATTTCATGGGGTATTCAGTGCAGAGCAAGGGATATAGGGTTTATCTTAAAAGGAAAAACGTATACTTGAAAGAGTACATGTTAGGTTTTTAGAGAGTAAACCTAGTGATCCTGAGAGTGGTCCAAATTGGTTGTTTGACTTGGAACCTTTATCTATGACTTTAAATTATATGCCTGTCACTAATCCAGACATTGTGAAGGTAACTTCAAATGTTGTGGAAGAACAAGTTGTTGATGTTTCAGGTACACTGGTTAATGAAGAGGTTGGATCACAAGGAGAAAAGTCATCTCCTATACTAGAGTATGTAACAATTCCCATATGGACAGATGCTTTTGCTGCTGCTGCTGCTGCTAGAAAGGATAATGGTGGTCCCCAAGTACCACCAGATAATAACATGCATGGTCCTTCAGGCGCTGACAAAGGGAAATCTAGCGCTGACAGGACAAATTCAGACGTTGATGGCTCAAACGTTGACAACAACATTTCAAGCGTTGTTAGCCCAAACGCTGACAACCAAGGTTCAGGCGTTGACAACACTTTTGCGCATCTTTTCTCTTCTACTTTTGAACAGGGTGAACCTTCTAATTTATATGAAGAGGTTCATTCTCATATTGATGAAAGAGAATCTGAAGAAGAAGATATTGGCAACATGGATAATGAGATTGAAGACACCGGACTTTTTGAAGGAGGAGTTCTCACTTCTACTATGAAGAATCACCCTACTTCTCAAATCATTGGTGATATCATGACTCCTGTTCAAACTAGGAGATCTCATCAAGGTCTTGGTGGATTTATTGCCAATATTCACAAGAAGGTTAATTCTAGGTTCTTACACCAAGTATAAAATCTTATCGTCCGAATCTTTTCGAATTGACTATTGGTTCAAAGTGCGACTCAATTGTTCTTGGTGGAATAATAAATGGTTTGGTTGATTATCTATTTTAAACTAAAAGCAAGTAAATGTGAATGTCGTTGAGTAAAACAAAAGCTTTAAAGATTTAACTAAAAGGACGAGTTAAAAATAAATGCTAAAAACTTAAAGGCAAGATTAGAAAAAATACTTGAACACTTAATAAATCTAAAACTTGAAACTTTGTAAAAACAAGAAATTCATCCAATCAGAATGTGCCAAAGGAGACTGATCGGAATATATTGTCGGAATAAGGCCAAATCGGAATGTCAAACAACACTCTGGTCGGAATACTGCAATCGGAATATGGGACAAAGAAGCTAATCAGAATGTCTTAGAAACAAGGTTAGTCGGAATGTCTTAAAATCGAATCCAATCGGAATGTTTAACAAACCAACACAATTGGAATGTGCTAAATCAGCACTAATCGGAATATCTTAAAACCCTAATCCGATCAACAGATCGGAATACAAAGGTGCAAATCGGAATACTAATTACCTAATCCGATCATAGAGATCGGAATACAAGGGAAGGACAAATCGAAATGTTGCGATCGGAAAAGGGTTTAAACCTTTTCCGATGACCTATTGATTCGAAAATAAGCAAAGCTATAAGCTATTAGGAATAAGCTCAAACTAAGACTTGATCGAATCTATAATGAAAAGGACTAAATAAGCACAACTAACAACTTTTCCAACGTAAATTAAGCGAACTTTTAAATCAAACCATAAAAGAAGAAACTTTTTAAGAAAGCTTTTAAAAAAGTAAATAAGCTAAACACACAAATAAGCCAATAAGCACAAAGATCTTAGAGCTTATCCGTTTGAAAGCTTATGTAGGAATAAAAAGATTAACTTTTTAAGCACAAAAACATCAAGATCAACACGGATCAAATGTATTTTGCACCAAAAGTAAACTAAAATCAAGAAAAGTAGAAAGAGATGAAAGATTAAAAGCTTAACTTGAACTTTGATTAATGAAAAGTTTAATCTTGAAAGATTAAAAGAAAGAAAAGATGAAAACTTAGTGAGAGAAAGTTGAGAACTTTCTCTCTCTAAAACTAGAAAGAAAAATGATAAATGAAACTAACTACTAAAAACTAACCAACCCTCCTAATGTGTATTAGGAGGGTATTTAAAGGGAAAATGGGAAGGTGTGCATGTGTTGCCTCTTCTTTCTTTCTTCTCGACTCGATTTAAATCTTTTGTCTTCCTCGACGTCGTCTCGGGATTTGTCGATGTATATTGAACTTTGTCTCGTAATTTTCTTCTTCTATTAGACTTGAGTTCTTCGACTTCATTAAACTTCCGTCTTTAGACTTTTTCTTCGATAAATCTTCAGAATAGGCCTTGGACTTCCGTTCTTTTTGCACTCTTGATCTTTTGACTTCGTCTTTTCTCATTTTCTTCGATAAAAGCCCGTGAAAGCCCGTGTTTTCTTCCTTTTTCATATTTTGGTCCTAAAACACAATAAAAACACAAACCACGCATAATTCCGACTTTTACGACATAAATTACACGTTTTGGTCTTGTTATTATTGGAAATAAGTGGTAAAATGATAAGTGTTTTCACACTTATTAAATCCCCTACACTTGACCATTGCAATGCCCTAATGCAATGCATAAATTTTAAAGCACGGTTTACATTTTCCATCATAAACAACCTACCTTGGCCTTTATTAAATACTAAACATAAAAAGATAGAAACAAGTAAAGAAATCAAAGACTTACATTGGTTTTTGGCTGCCATGAACATTTATCATCCCAAGTTTCACGTTCCCCATACCAAGCTTAAAAACGAGATCATTGTTATTATAAGTTAGCAAACTAACACGAATTCATGTGGGCCAATTATTCACTTAGACCCCCTTATTCCTAGGTGTATCTCTTATATTTTATTTTTGTCTTGAATGATCACGAGGATGCATTGTTTGACTTATTTCGATAGTTAATTAGGCCGAAAATAAAGTGAACGATTTAATCAATAGTTAGCTAAAGGACAAAATCTTTTAAAACTGCTTCTCGGGACCTCATAAGTTCATATCTTGGCATAACTCGCTTCGCGATTTGAGACATTTCTCGGACCGATATTTGGCAGCGACTTCATACTTCAAATCTTGAGAGACGTTCTTGAAATTAAGGTCTTCTCTTCATAATAGGAATTTCTTCACTTGAAGTTTTGAGAGATTCTTCATAGTTGGAACACGACTTCTTCATTTTTCTCCAATCTTTATTTTGGACTTTGATATACAACGATCCGCCTCCTTTTAGGACTTGGATCTATTTATCCTCATACCTTGTTAGGGCCTTTTTGGATAGACTTCTCCATGATCTTTTGGGTAGTTTTTGCTTTTCGTCGTGTGTCTCGATCCTTCATATTGATTTTTGATAAATGATTCTTCACAACTCTTTTGGATCTTTAGGAACAAAATGTAGCCCTCATGCCTTGTTAGGGCCTTTTCGGACTCGCCAATCTTCGCATCCCGCTTCAATAAGTTATGCCTTAGCTATGAACTCTAATTAATACCGAGCAACTTTTAAACGATCTTGGGCTAGAAGATAAGTAACTTTTCAAATCGTACAACCTTATATATTGCAGATAAATTTATTAACAAGCGATAGGAGAATAGGCTCATAATTAACTCACATAAATTCACGAAAGAATACCAAACTTATAATTGACTCTATCATCTCTCGTCCTCCACAATTTAAAATCTCAAGGAATGAGACTCGTGGATGCTTAGCCTATTAAATCAAAGTTTTGGGTTTTCGAGTCGCCTATAGGATCTTGCAAACTCTTAGACTTTTTCAAGTTTAGAAATCGCATTTTAAAGTTCCCTTGATAAACGACTCTCTAGGATCACTTATAGGAACTTGCGAAAAGTTCTTGTTCTTAACCCGTGAGAGTTAAGACTTTCGCGTTTTAAAGCTCCCTAAATAAAAGCCTAGCAAAACTTGACTTAAACACGTTAAGGATACTAGCTAGAGTAAACTTAGATAAGTAAACTCGGGTTGAGTCAAAATGTTCACGACTTTGAAAATTTTAAAACCACTTTATTGAAAACTTATTCTAGCAAGGAAAGAAAATAATCATAACAAAGGAAAATACAACTATACAACTAGGCCAAAATAGATTAAAAATTTTGAAAAATGTCGAAAAATCAAATTTTCCGGTTAAAATGAGGACAAATGCAAGGAAAAGACCACTTACTTCGATAGAAGTCCCCCTACACTTGATATAAACATTGTCCTCAATTTTTAAGCATGTGGGAGTAAACTCCCCTACACTTAGGACATTGTGCACTTTGTTTAAATCTTGCTAAGGAAAGGACAACTATAGTGAATTCAATGTGACATATAAGATATGAAATATTGAATCACAAGAGTTTAGGATAGAACCGGGAAGATGGGAACACGGTATCACGGTTCGTCAAAAGTCATCAAGGTGCTCTTTGAAGCTTGAATTCCTGCACAAGATAAGAAACAAGACAACAAACACATACGGGGATCCCCCCTACACTTATTATGAAAGCAGTAAAGGATAGATCACGGGTTGCCTCCCAAGAAGCGCTTGTTTTTGTTCACCGAGTCACGAGCCTGACTCGACCCAAATTTAGTTCATGGGAAACGTGGTGAGGGATGGAATCATCTCATGAGAGATGTCCTCACCAAAGTATAGCTTCAAACGTTGGCCATTCACCTTGAAATTGGGCCCATTTGGCTGAGAAAGCTCAATGGTCCCATATGGAAAGACTTTGGAGACGGTAAATGGACCAGACTAGTGGCTCTTCAACTTGCAAGAGAAGATCTTCAACCGAGAGTTAAAAAGTAAGACTTGATCACCAACGTGGAACTCTCGGTTCTTAATCCTTGCATCATGGATGATCTTGGTCTTCTCTTTGTCAGTGAGTTCTCGTAAGCTTTATTCCTCAGTTCATTTAGCTCGTTGAGTTGAATCTTGCGAAGATCACCGGCTTTGTTGATTTCGAAGTTAGCCCACTTCAAGGCCCAGTATGCCTTATGTTCCAGCTCGATGGGGAGGTGGCATGCTTTCCCGTACACAAGACGATAAGGTGTACAACCGATCGGGGTCTTATAAGCAGTACGGAAAGCCCACAAAGCATCATCTAACTTATCGGCCCACGTGGCACGATGCTCTCCCACAGTACACTCCAAAATTTGCTTCAATCCACGGTTGGATATCTCGGCTTGACCGTTTGTTTGAGGATGATAATCGGTGGAAATACGGTGATTAACACCATACTTAGCCATGACTCTTGCAAATTGATCATTGCAAAAATGAGTCCCGCGGTCACTGATTATAGCACGAGGAACGCCGAATCGAGAAAAGAGCTGCTTCAAAAAGTTCACAACCACCCTCGCATCGTTCGTAGGGAGAGCCTTAACTTCAACCCATTTAGAAACGTAGTCAACGGCTACGAGGATGTACTTGTTCCCTTTAGATGATGGAAATGGCCCCATTAAGTCGATGCCCCATACATCAAAGATTTCACATTCTTGTATGAAATTTTGAGGCATCTCATCTTTATGTGTGATCTTGCCTTGGCGTTGGCAAGCATCACAATGTCTAACCATTTCGTGAGCGTCACGATAAATGGTGGGCCAATAGAATCCAGAGTCAAACACTTTCTTAGCGGTGTAGTTGGGACCAAAGTGACCACCGGTGGGTCCTTTATGGCAAGCGTCAAGGATTTGTACCGCTGCCGGCCCATCAACACATCGACGAATAATCAGATCATCACATTGTTTGAAAAGGTAAGGGTCGTCCCAGAAATAATGTTCAATATCTTTAAAGAACTTTTTCTTCTGTTGGGACGTGAACCCTTCCTTGAGAATCCCACCCGCTAAGTAGTTTGAAATATCCGCAAACCACGGGGTGTCATCGAGATTAGAATTGATAGACATTAAGGCCTCAAGGGGAAAAGAGTCATTGATCTCTTTGTTCGGATGATCCCCTTGATAAGGATCCTCAAGTCTACTGAGATGATCCGCGGCTAGGTTTTCAGCTCCCAACGAAGAAGTCTTGGCTTAGAATCTTGCTTAGTCATCAAGTACTTCAACGCGGAATGATCGGTATACACGATGGTGGTAGAAAGGACAAGATAGGGGCGAAATTTTTCAAAAGCATACACTACAGCTAAAAGCTCTTTTTCGGTAGTGGTATAATGCAATTGAGCCCCCGTCATTGTCTTGCTAGCATAGTGGAGTGGTTGGAAGTGTTTGTTCACTCTTTGGCCCAAAACCGCTCCAATAGCAAAGTCGCTAGCATCACACATCAACTCAAAAGGTAGCTCCCAATTAGGGGTAACCAAGACCGGTGCCTTAGTTAGCTTATCCTTAAGAAGATTGAAGGATTCAAGACACTCTCTGGAAAAGATGAAAGGAGTATCTTTTTCCAAGAGGTGGGTCATCGGGCGAGCGATTTTAGAAAAATCTTGAATGAATCGACGATAGAAGCCCGAATGACCGAGGAAACTTCTCACACCCTTCACGGTTGAAGGTGGAGGCAATTTAGCAATAAAATCGACTTTAGCACGGTCCACTTCAAGACCGACGTTGGAGATTTTGTGTCCTAGCACGATACCTTCTTTTACCATGAAATGGCATTTTTCCCAATTTAGAACAAGGCGAGTGTCTTCACACCGCTTAAGCATACGTTCCAAATTGGCAAGGCAAGAAGAGAAAGAATCACCATAAACCGAGAAATCATCCATGAAGACTTCCATAGTTTCATCAACCATGTCATGGAAGTTAGCCATCATGCACCTTTGGAATGTCCCAGGAGCATTGCATAAGCCGAAAGGCATTCTTTTATAGGCAAATGTTCCATAAGGACAAGTGCATGTGGTTTTCTCTTGGTCTTTGGGATTGATGGGAATTTGAAAATACCCGGAGAAACCGTCAAAAAAGCAGTAATAGTCATTACCCGCTAGACGTTCAAGTATTTGGTCCATGAAAGGAAGGGGAAAATGATCCTTTCTCGTAGCATCATTGAGTTTGCGGTAGTCTATACAAACTCTCTACCCTGTAACGAGATGAGTAGGAATCAACTCGTTGTTGTCATTGGGAACAACGGTGATTCCGCCTTTCTTAGGTACACAATGGAATGGACTAACCCACGGTGAATCCGAGATAGGATAGATCATTCCCGCATCAAGAAGTTTGATAACCTCTTTTTTGATTACGTCATGGATCTTAGGATTCACCCTTCTTTGGCTTTGAATAGTGGGTTTAAAGTCTTCCTTCATGAGAATTTTATGTGTGCAGAAGTGAGGATCGATTCCACGAATATCAGAGATCTTCCAAGCAATCGCTTTCTTGTGATTCTTCAGCACGGCGATAAGTCGGGATTTTTCGTCTTCTTTCAAGACCTTAGCGATGATGACCGGTAACGTCTTGTTTTCTTCAAGGAAAACGTACTCGAGATGAGACGGAAGATCCTTAAGCTCTAAATCCGGAGGATTTTCGATGGACGGCGTAGTCAACTTCGGATCATCGGTAGAGATATCCTTAGGAGATGGTGGATAAGTATGGTCCTCATTGAGAAGTTTCTTAATGGTACGAATGTCTTCATCCCAATCGGTGGGAGAATTATCATACTTAAGATCGAGAGGACCCAAGCTAGCTTCAAAATCATCCAAGTAACTTTCTACAAAAGGAGTCAATGACGAAGCAATTGAGGCAACGGTCTCAACATTGGGTAGAGAAGAGAGAGTATTTTTGCAAGCATCATGAAAGTGTTCTTCACAAGCCTCATCGAGAACGTCAATAAAATTAACACTCTCGTTTTCCGAAGGCTGCTTAGAAAGTTTACCCATGTTGAAGACGATTTTATCGTCACCAACTCTCATGATTAATTCGCCCGCGGCTACATCGATGAGATTGCGACCGGTCCTCAGGAATGGACGTCCAACGATTAATAGAACACGGGGGTCCATTTCATAGTCAACGACAACAAAATCCGCCGGGAAGGTGAATTTGTCGACACCAACGAAGACATCTTCGGCTATCAACACTGGATAAGCAACCGTACGGTTAGCTAATTCCAAAGTCATTCGTGTGGGGACTAGCTCGGGGAGAGATAATTGCTTCCAAACACTTAATGGCATTAAGTTACTACTAGCACCTAGATCGGCTAGGGCCATGCAATTCTCTACTCCCGGGAAGTTGCAAGGAATCAAGAAACGACCCGGATCACCATGTTTGGTTGGCAATTTCCTTAAGAGTACTGCGGAGCAATTCTCATTAAGTTGGGTCTGAGCAATATCGAGAAGTTTCTCCTTATCACTGAGAAGATCTTTAAACATTTTAACATATTTGGGCATTTGAGCGAGAGCCTCAGCAAAGGAGATATTGAAATTCAGTTGTTTGAACATTTTAAGAAAGTTTGAAACCTGAATATCATCCTTGTTCTTCAATTTCTCTTTCCTCAACCTCGAAGGATAAGGTATATTGGGTTGAGATGAAGGCTTTGGGATACAATTCGCACTCACATCCGTGGGTGGTGGAGGGGTAGAAGTAGAAGGTGGTGGAATTGGAGATGTAGAAGTTGGAGGAATAGAAGATGGAGGATTTGGAGAAGGAGACTCGTTTTCCTTTGTCACAATCACCGGTGTAGGTGTAGGAAGCTCAGGTTCCTTTAAACCTTTTCCACTACGAGTGGTGATTGCTTTCATCTCCCCTCTTGGATTAGCAACGGTGTTACTCGGAAGAGAACCCGATCCAGAGGCTTGATTACCAGGGAAGAAACTAGCCATCATATTCCTCAAGTCATTTGTTTGACTTGCCAAAGTGTTTCGCATATCAGCTCGAAGATCATTCCCTTGCTTTACCATATTTGCTTTCATGTTGGCCATTTCCCGCTGAAGATTTTGCATGATCACATCGTTAGTCCTCATGTAGGTTTCAACATCTTGGTGTAATGTTGTGGGTTGGTTGAGAGGAGGAGCATGGTAGGCGGGTGGTTGATAAGCAGGTTGTTGGTAAACTTGGTTGTTTATTTGAGGTGGATATGGATTTATTTGGTTTGGATATTGATTTAGAGCACGTGGTTGGTTTTGATTGTTGCGATTGAGGTTGTTTGGGTTTTGTGGGGGAAAACCAGGAGGTGAAAGAAAGTTGTTTGAGCGATAGCTGAGCAAGTTGCGGTCACCTTGAGGACGTCCTTGATAGCCTCATGTAGCATAGGTACCGTTGGCGGCATACACATTTTCCGGATTGTCGTGAGTCGAAGGACAATCGGTGTATGAGTGAGATCCCCCGCATATATCACATGATTCGCTCAAAACATTAGCTTGGGCATTGAATTGTTTGGCATTGTTGGCAGTTTGTAAAGCAAGCGATTCCACAAGCGAAGTAAGCTTATCAATTCGTTTGTCGGCCTCACTAGTACTAGCACTTGCTACATTAGTTCTAACACTCTCGGTTTGTACTCTAGATTTGTTCTCAATAATATCGCAAGCAGCATTAGAAGACTTAACCAAAATATTACCCCCCGAGGCACTGTTTAGTGAATCTTGGTCATTCATGCTTAAACCATTGTAAAAAGTATTGATTTGATTTTCCTCTTGTTAAACCATGTTGTGGACACTTTCTTAAAAGTTCCTTAAAACGGTCCCAAGATTCACTAAAAGACTCACCGTACTTTTGTCCAAAGGTAATAATTTCATTCCGCAAAGCGGTAATACGTGAGGGTGGGAAAAAGTAGTTGATAAACTTGGTCTCTAAATCCGTCCACGTAAGAATACTTTGTGGCGGTTCCTTATCAAGCCAATTCCGGGCTTGTCCCTCTAAAGAGAAAGGAAAAAGTTGCAAGCGAATCACTTCTTGTGATACCCCATTGTACTTAACCGTATTGGTAAGCTGAAGAAACCTTTTAATGTTGTCATGAGGATCATCAAGTGAGCGCCCCAAGAACGGTTGAGCAGAGACCATTTGTATAAAGCCAGATTTGAGTTCAAAGTTGTTGGCTCCAATCTCAGGGATGACAATTGCATCGGTGTTGCCTTCTACGTACGATTGCAAAAGCTCGATCATTGGTTGATTGTCCATGGTGACAATTGGTTGAGTAATGACTTCAGCTTGATCTACTCTCTTCTTACGAGTACGAGTACGCATGCACACCTACAAAAGGATTAGAAAAATAGAAAGGAAATATTTTTGGTTTTTATGGTTTTTCAATTTTTTTGTATTTTTGAAGATTTTATATTTTTTTAGGATTTTTGAAAATTTTAATGCAAGGAAAATAACGTTCAACGATGAACGGATCCCAAAATCCAACGCGTCTCTCACTGAAAACCTTTAATCTTAACGAAAAGAGCCGGCAGCGGCGCCATTTAATACTAGGTTTTTACACCAAGTATAAAATCTTATCGTCCGAATCTTTTCGAATTGACTATTGGTTCAAAGTGCGACTCAATTGTTCTTGGTGGAATAATAAATGGTTTGGTTGATTATCTATTTTAAACTAAAAGCAAGTAAATGTGAATGTCGTTGAGTAAAACAAAAGCTTTAAAGATTAAACTAAAAGGACGAGTTAAAAATAAATGCTAAAAACTTACAAGCAAGATTAGAAAAAAATACTTGAACACTTAATAAATCTAAAACTTGAAACTATGTAAAAACAAGAAATTCATCCAATCGGAATGTGCCAAAAGAGACTGATCGGAATATATTGTCGGAATAAGGCCAAATCGGAATGTCAAAAAACACTCTGGTCGGAATACTGCAATCGGAATATGGGACAAAGAAGCTAATCGGAATGTCTTAGAAACAAGGTTAATCGGAATGTCTGAAAATCGAATCCAATCGGAATGTTTAACAAACCAACACAATCGGAATGTGCTAAATCAGCACTAATCGGAATATCTTAAAACCCTAATCCGATCAACAGATCGGAATACAAAGGTGCAAATCGGAATACTAATTACCCAATCCGATCACAGATGTTGGAAATACGTTTTACGTATTAAGAAGGATCGGTCACTCCAACGATAGTCCATGTAATAGCTCGTAGTTTAGTTAACCTTCTTTATTTATCAAACAAGTCCAAGCCTAGCCTACAACATGTGTAGGCCGGCCCAAACGTGTAAGCCCAAGCCCATTACAAGGCTTGGGTATATAAACCCTCTCTTTAATGGAGAGGGTGTGTGGTTTCATAATTTACACATAGTTCTCTTAACTTTCTCTCTCTAATAGTGTGAAATCCACCATCTCTTTCTCTCTCTAAAAACATAAACAAGATTTACATTTCTTCAAATGGTATCAAGAGCCATGGGATGATTGTTTAGTTCTTGTGTTTGTGTTCTTGATTCTCTCGCCATTTTTGATCCATTTTCACACGAACCAATTTTTTTTTGTGTTTTTATGGGTTAATCTTGATTTACTTCATCTTATTACTTGTTATAGTGATTTGGTATTGTTATTTGGGTTAAGAACACAAAATTTTTGGTTGTTTGATTCATATTTTGGCTTTGAATCTTGATTTTATTGTGTTATTGTACTGTCCGAGAAATAAGGTAAGTTGTTATTCAGTTCGATCTGACTTTGTGTTTGCATAAACCCTGGGGGTTTCTACTTGCGATCCATAGTCACGATCTGTTGTTACGATCTAACTACGATCCCTAGTACGATCCATCAATCTGATTGCCTAGTACGATCCATAGTATGATCACTCGCTGCGATCAGACTACGATCACTGACTAGGATTAGGGAGTACGATCACATTACGATCTGGGAGTCCGATCTGAGTGCGATCATAGTGAGTGCGATCACTCGTTGCAATCAGAGCACGATCGTTGGGTACGATCATAGTGAGTGCGATCACTCGTTGCGATCAAAGCACGATCGTTGGGTACGATCATAGTAAGTGCGATCACTTGTTGCGATCAGAGTACGATCGTTGGGTACGATCAAGGAGTGCGATCTGACTACGATCATAGGGTACGATCCACAAGTGCGATCTGAGTGCGATTTGACTTGGATTTTTTGTTTATCGAGGACATAATTTAGGGGATTTTAACATTATTTCTCGGTTTTAACACACTACAACAAACACATTTACATTCTTTCATTGATCGATCAACTTTGTAAATTTTAACTTATTGATATGGAGTACACATCTCTTACGGATAATTCCATCCTCTCGGGTACGGATAATCGTCCACCAATGTTGGTGAAGACTATGTATGAGGAATGGGCTTCCCGAATGGAACTTTATATGTTGAACAAGGAGAATGGACATCTAATTTGGGCATCGGTGCTCAATGGACCATTAGATTATGGTACAGTGACGGAAGGTACGACTACTCGTCCTCGCACAACGGGTGAGTTGACTGGAGATATGAAGATTCAAGATAAATGTGATAAGTATGCTACAAACATCATTCTCCAAGCCCTTCCTCCAGATGTCTACAAACTCGTCAGCAAACATAAAGTTGCCAAAGAGTTATGGGATAGAATTTGTGTTCTCATGCAAGGCACCTCGTTAACTAAACAAGAACGAGAGTGTAAGCTTTATGATACTTTTGATAAGTTTGCCTATGTGCCAGGGGAGACTCTCAATGATTACTATCTGAGATTTACCCTATTGTTGAATGAGCTTAATATCTATGGCATGGCAATTCCTACCTTTCAATTGAACACCAAGTATTTGAACACTCTTCCTCCAGAATGGAAAAAATACGTGACGGATGTTAAATTGGCTAAGGACTTGCATAACTCCAATGTGGATCAACTTCAAGCTTTTCTTCAACAACACGAATGCCATGTGATCGAGGCTCGGTTGTCTACACCTCAAGTTCATGATCCACTTGCAATGTATGCTTCTCAACAAAACATGGCTTATACTTATCAACAACCATCATACTTGCAGCAGCCACCACCACACATCTATCAGCAACCATCTTATCAACCACCAATGATGCCATAGCAAGAATATCAACAAAGTGTTCATCAACAATCTTTTTCACCGCAACCACCATATCAGACATCACCATCACAAGCCAACACTTCTCCAATGGGCTATACCCCTCAGCAAGGATACTTTCCTATTGAAGCACAACCAGCACAAGCTTTCTACTCTAATGAACTTCCACCAATCCAAGCACCGGTCTTTACTCCAAATGATACGCCAGCTGATGTTCTAAACCATCTCACCGCCTACTTGTCAAAACTTGTTGCAACTAGAGGATTTCCACCAACAGACAATAAGCTCCGCACCTCTTCAAATCCTCGACAACAAGCTACTGTTCAAGATGGTCAAGTAACAGTGCAACCTATTCAGGGAAGGCAAAATTCATACGGACCTCCTACAAGGAATGTGAACAATCAAGCTATGAATTCTCAAGCTAGTGGAAATGGAAGTCCTATTGGTCCTAAAAAGGTTGTCACTTGCTACAATTGCCGAGGACAAGGTCATATGGCTAGGGAATGCACTCAGCCCAAAAGGAAAAGGGATGATGCATGGTTTCGTGAGAAGATGTATTTGGTTGATGCTCACTCTAAGGGGAAGATTTTGGATTCAGAGGAGTTAGAATTTCTTGCAGACCCAGGGGCAGCAGATACTGAAGGCATTGCAGTCGTTTCCACTTCTAATGCAGCTTATCAAGTAGATGATCTTGACGCATATGATTCGGATTGTGATGACATTCACTCTGCCCAAGCTGCTCTCGTTGTTAATCTCTCTCACTACTGTTCTGATGTCGTAAGTGAGGTACCAATTACATCTAATAATATTGATGATAACCAACATCAAGTTGGGCATGAAAAGGACAACCTCGAACAGCATTCGGGAACTAGTAACTCAAATGATGTGGTACCCAACCCTACACATTTGAGTGAACCTCAACCAAATGCTATGACGGGTATGGAATCTTATGCTCAACATGATTTGGTTATGGTGCCTAAACATATTATTGATCAAATGCATATGGCCCTCAGACAATCCGTAGATACCAATTCCACCCTAACTACTGAGCTTGCGTTGCATAAAGAAAAGGTCAAAACTTTTGAAATGGTCCCTCAAGAAGAGAAAATAACATGTTCTGAATTTGACCAATTTCATTTTGAAAAGATTGAACACTTGAAAGAAATAGAATCATTAAAAGCAAATCTTTCCAATGAATTAAAAGAAAAGGAGTCGGTTGTCAATGATTTTCAGAAACTTAAAATAGATTTCGAAACTCTCGAGTCTAAAAAAGTTGAATCAGAAATTAATGCTACCAAACTTCTTAAATTCAAGGAACAACAGCTTTTAAAACAATACGCTTCCACAGAAAAGGTTCATCTTTTAACTAAATCATTTAAAGAACTCGAACTTAAGCGTCTTCAAGATTTACCACCTAATCCCGGTTATGCAAAACAAGCTCAGGAATATATTCCCGGTCTTTATGATATGACCATAATTGGCAAATCGAAAGAAGCACCTTTTGTTCGTAGTACTGAGGAGACACAATCACTTGCGGATGAAACTCATTCTAAAATGCTTTCAAAATTCCATACAATTGATTATGATCAACATAACAAAGATCAATTTTCTAAAAAGACACGCATTCGCTTACAAAAGGAATTAGCAGAATTGACAGTTCTTGCGCCCCAAAGTTTGTCAAATAAAAACCTTCCTAGTACGTCTCCTACACTTGTCAAAAAGGATTTAACAAAGTTAATTCCACCGGTAAGCAAGGCGTCCGTTAACTTAAATGCGATTCACCAACACTTAGCCGATTTTGACAAGGTCATTTTGGAACGTACGACGGCTTCAGCCATAACGGAAGGTGAATGGTACTTTGAGCACACTAGAGCTGCGTTCCGAAATGAAATTGTTCCGTTTGTAGACAATGTTAAGGCTTGTCTTAGTAATCTTGATCAAGATTTGCTTTTGGAAATAGAAGAAGTTAGACGTGTTTTCAATGAAATGAATGATGCTTATGAAAACAGTTTACTTGAAATAGAACGGGTTTCACGCCATAATGATCTGCTTCTTAATCAAGTGATGTCTCATGATATAGTTTATGTCTGTGTGAATACAAGTGTTGATAATGATTCTATTGTGCATAATGTTGAATCTGTGGATAATGTGGTAGATAGTACTTGTCACGAATCTGACGCTGATTTTTTAAAGCTTCAAGAATCATATTCTTCGCTTTCAAAACGTTTTGATGAGATTCAAACACATTGTATTTCTCTTGAATGCAAGCAACAATTTATTCAAGAAATCTTTGAAACGTCATTCGAAGGTGTAAATATCGATGATGCAAACTTTGAAAAGAATTTTCGATTGAATTTACAATCAAAACAGCGTCAGCCAAGTGACAAGGTTGCTCAATCTTTGCTGATAGACATAGATAAATCTAAGGAGCTTAACTGTGTGAACGTACTTGAGGCCGCTGAGAATCTTAAACTTGATCTAGATAATCGAGTTTCCAAGATTTTTTCCAAAGTTGATAACTTAAAACAGAAAAATACACGACTCTTCGATTCAGTAAAGCCTGCATGTGCTAATACCACTACACAGAATCAATCATTGATTGAACAATTGAATCGAAAGTCGGTGGAAATATTTGATTTGAGGGAACAAATTTGTGATAAAAATGTGGTCTTGGCTGAGTTAAAGGAAACACTTCGTACTCTAAAAGGTAAGAATGTTGTGGATAACGCAGCCACTATCTCAGCATCGTCCTCTAGTGCACTCAAAAGAACCCTTATAGCCGTCACACCACTTAACAAGGGCCCTAGGACTAAACCATTTCAAACTTTGGTCACTAAAGATAAGGCGGAATCAAAACCAGCTTCTAATATTCCCGTGTTGCCTTCTACAGGAGTAAGCACCACTACTAAGGCTCAAAGATCTAAGCTTAAGAGAAACAAGAAGAATGATAGGATCTTGCCCCCATCTAGTAGTCAAGTGAAGAAGAAAGTAGAAGCCCATCCAAGGAATGTTATTTCTGTTTTGAATAAAAATAATCATGTAGCTAAACCTAAAGGCTCTGCGCTTGTGCAGCGTTCTAAGCCTACTGTGAATTCTAATTTGAAATGTTGGAATTGCAATGAATGTATGTTTTCTAGTCGTCATGATTCTTGCCTTATTGACCATGTGAATGAGATGCATGCCCGGAAAAATGGATTAGAATGGAAACCGACTGGGAGAGTGTTAACCCAAGTTGGTTGGATGTGGCGCCCCACTGGTAGAACTTTCACTATAGTAGGAAATATGTGCCCTTTGACTAGGATCACTCCCACTAAAGCGAAGAAAGCGTGCCCTTTAACTAGGAGTACCAAGGCTACCAAAACACAAGCGTGTCCTTTAACTAGGAACACCAACACTACTGTAGGAACAAAGTGCCCTTTAACAAGGTCTACTCCCACTGTAGTGCCCGCGAATAATCCAAAACCTAAGAAAGTTGGAACAGTAAAACCTGTTAGTGCTAAAACTCACATTAGAAAACGCAGGAAATCTATGGGTCTCATAAATGCTAGCAATTCTGATAATCTTATATCTCTATCTGCTAACACTCCGGAACCAATAGTTTCCAATGCATTGTCTACTGTTGTTATTGAAAATAGGTGGTCCAAATTGTTCTCTGGTATTTGGACACTGGTTGCTCCAAGCATATGACCGGAGATCGCTCTCAGCTCAGAAATTTCGTCAGCAAGTTTCTTGGTACGGTTCGATTTGGAAATGATCATATTGCAAAGATAATGGGTTATGATGAATATCATATTGGGAATGTTATAATTTCGAGAGTGTATTATGTGGAAGGTCTCGGTCACAACTTATTTTCTGTGGGACAATTTTGTGATGCAAACCTAGAAGTTGCTTTTCGAGAGCATACCTGCTTCATTCGTAATTTGGAAGGGGTTGATTTATTGAAAGGTACTCGAGGGAATAATTTGTATACTTTGTCTCTACAAGACATGATGGCCGCCTCTCCCGTATGTCTTCTCTCCAAAGCATCGAAGACTAAGTCATGGTTATGGCATCGACGGTTATCTCATCTTAACTTTGACGCTATTAATCACTTGGAGAAAAACGAACTTGTTCATGGTCTTCCTAAACTATCATTTCACAAGGATCATTTGTGTTCCACGTGTACAATGGGGAAAAGCACTAAGAAGTCTTACAAACCCAAGATTGAAGACACCAACCAAGAGAAACTTTATCTGTTGCATATGGATCTTTGTGGGCCAATGCGTGTTGAAAGTCTTAGTGGTAAAAAGTACATCCTCGTCATTGTCGATGATTACTCTCGGTTTACATGGGTGAAATTTCTTAAAGCAAAAAATGAGGCACCTAAATTCATCATCGGATTTCTCAAGATGATTCAAGTGCGTCTCAATACTACTGTCCGACGCATTCGTACAGATAATGGAACCGAATTTGTGAATCAAATCTTGCGTGATTATTATGAAGAAGTTGGCATATCTCATGAAACATCTGTCGCACGCACTCCACAACAAAACGGTGTCGTTGAAAGGCGAAATCGCACACTTATGGAAGCTGCTCGAACGATGTTAATTTACGCAAAGGCTCCATTGTTTTAATGGGGCAGAAGCAGTATCTACAGCAGTGTACACCCAAAACCGGTCACTAATTCGTAAACGCCATGGTAAAACACCTTATGAGCTTCTCCATGGAAAAGTACCAGATTTATCATATCTTCATGTATTTGGTTCTCTTTGCTATCCAAATAATGATGGTGACAATTTGGGAAAACTTCAACCAAAGGTTGATATTGGTATTTTCATTGGTTACGCACCCGCAAAGAAGGCATACCGAATTTACAACCGTAACTCTCGCAAGATCCTTGAAACTAAGAATGTTGATTTTGATGAGCTGACAGCAATGGCTTCTGAGCAAAGCAGCTCTGAACCCTCACTTCATGAAATGGGACCCAGTAACATTAGTTCTGGTCTTGTCCCAAATAACCCTACTTCATCATCATTTAAACCACCTTCTAGGACTGAATGGGATACGTTGTTTCAATCGTTCTTTGATGAATTCTTTACTCCTCCAACTATTGTTGCTCCAGAACCTGAGGTAATAGCTCCGGTAACCGAAGTTGTCGCTCCAGCAACCGTTGCACAATCAGACACATCTGCACCTACAATTGGTCAAGATATACCTTCAACGAGTAATTCTCAACCAACACATGTAACAACTACCCACGTCATGCCTATTGATGATGAAGAGGATGATGATGATCACGATTTGGAATTCGCTCAAATGCATGAACTTCCATACTTTGGTGTACCTATTCCCGACCCTAATCATGCCGGGTCGTCCACCTCAGAGGAAGCTCCAACTACAGTTTACTCCAATCCACGGATTCGTGAACATGACAGCAAGTGGACAAAGGATCATCCTATATATTCTATTATTGGTGACCCTAATCGTCCGATCCACACAAAGTCAGTTACAATAAAATGCAATGTTTTGTCACTTTGATGCTTTTCTCACTGAAGTTGAACCTAAGACATGGCAACAAGCTTTTACTCAATCCTGTTGGATAGAAGCTATGCAAGAAGAAATTAACGATTTCATACGTCTTGAAGTTTGGGAACTTGTCCCATGCCCGAATCAAGTGCAGTTACTAACTTTGAAATGGGTTTATAAGGTGAAATTCGACGAGTTAGGCGGAATATTGAAGAACAAAGCTAGACTAGTAGCTCGTGGATACAAGCAATTATTGGGCATCGACTTTACGGAATCCTTTGCACCGGTTGCCCGTTTGGAAGCTATTCGACTATTCCTCGCTTATGCAGCCCATATGAATATGATCGTCTATCAGATGGATGTGAAGACGGCATTTCTTAATGGTGAACTCAAGGAAGAGGTTTATGTTCAACAACCGGATGGTTTTGTGAATCCTAATTATCCTAATCATGTGTACAAGCTTAAGAAGGCTCTCTATGGGTTGAAGCAAGCTCCTCGCGCATGGTATGATCTTTTGTCACAATTCCTCATTACGCAAGGCTTCGCTAAAGGCAAGGTGGATCCCACGCTGTTCATTCAGAAACGAGGTAAAGACATGATTATGGTACAAATATATGTTGATGATATTATATTTGCAGCCTCGACCCAAACCTTATCGGATGAGTTTGGGACACTCATGTATTCCAAGTTTAAGATGTCATTGATGGGCAAGGTATCATTCTTCTTCGGTCTTCAGATATCTCAGAGTCACAGAGGCATCTTTATCAATCAATCCAAGTATGCCCTTGAATCGCTTAAGAAATATAAGATGGAATCTTGCGACCCCGTGGACACTCCAATGGTGGAAAAATCAAAGCTTGATGCAGATCCACATAGAGTTGCCGTTGATCTGACACATTATCGTGGAATGATCGGTACTCTTCTGTATATCACAGCTAGTCGACCTGATCTTCAGTTTGCTATATGTATGTGTGCTCGGTATCAAACTCGGCCTACTGAGTTACACTTGGCTACTGTGAAACGGATCTTTCGATATCTTAAAGGAACCATTAATCGGGGACTTTGGTATTCGAAGGACTCTTCGATTGCACTTATGGCATATGCAGATGCGGATCACGCGGGTTGTCAAGATACACGACGTAGCACGAGTGGAACTTTGCAACTACTAGGAGATCGACTAATCAGTTGGGCATCGAAAAGGCAGAAAAGCGCTGCAATTTCAAGTACGGAAGCAGAATACATAGCTATGTCCGGTTGCTGTGCTCAAATTCTTTGGATGAGATCGCAATTAACCGACTATGGTCTAGGTTTCAACAAAATTCCGATGTACTGCGACAACAAGAGTGCAATTGCCTTATGCTGCAACAATGTTCAATTCTCCCGGTCGAAGCATATTGACATTCGCTACCACTTCATCAAGGAGCAAGTGGAAAATGGAGTAATCGAGCTCTACTTTTTCCGATCTGAGTATCAATTGGCGGATATTTTCACGAAGGCTTTAGATCGCGCTCGAATTGAATTTTTGGCCGACAAGCTAGGAATGAGAATTTTCTCGCCTGAGACTCTAAAGGAACTAGCAGATGAAGCGAAAGAATAGTGGTGGTAAAAGTATTCTCCGTATCCTTGGTGATCATTTGTATATATTGCTTAAATCTTTATCCACAAAAGCAAGATAGAAAAATATAAAACCATATAAAAACCATAAAAAATTGAAAAATCTAGAAAAATCCAAAAATACTTTTACTTTATTTTTTAAAGGCATGTCTTTTGGTACGATAATATTTACGGCCTTAGAAATGTTGATTAATATCGACACGGCGCCATAAATAGAGTTCATTCAAAAGTTGTAAATATTTCATAAAACATGCCCAAATGGCTTGTAGTTATTTCAGACTGCAACCCGATTTTCATATTAAAGTCAAGTATTTCTTATGAAAGCTTTGGCTCACAACGGGAATTAATTTTCTCGGGCAAGGTTTACTTTAAAACCTTGTAAGGGATCAAGTTTACTTTATAACTTGGTCTAACACAAATATATGTACGCCTCAGTGCATTTATTTGTTAAAACAAGAGAAGTCTTGTTTTTATGAAGCTATCATCTCCACAACCATAGCAATCTACAATTGGTATCTACATACTCGACGATGCGACTACTTGTAGGATCTTAGTTTTCTAAGGATTTAGCAAGTATGGATTAATCTATTGAATGATGATAAATGGAAGAACTTTAGAGAGAGAAAGAAGAGAGAGAAAGGAGAGAGTTAAGAAAGATGGAAAATATGATTAATGAAAAGGAAGTGAACCAACAACCCCTCCTAACATGCTAGGAGGGGGGTTTATATAGCCCACCCTACATGTGGGCTATATGGGCTATATTGGATCACGAGCCCAATATCATTGGAGTGACCGATCCTTTCTAAATACGTAAAAACGTATTTCCAACAATCTCCCCCAAAGGGAGGTCACTCCAAGTTACAATGTCCTAAATAGTCTAAAGCTCGTGATCTATGCTAATAATGATGTGACCGAGACTTTCCATGGAAAAACGTATTTCCAACAATCTCCCCCAAAGGGAGGTCACACCATTTTACAAAATCTTAAACCTAGCATACTATGCTTTAGTCTTCGATCTTGTTCTTGTGAATATGCTGATGAGATCTTTGACTTTAGTCTTGAGCATGTTCTCTTGCCTTGACCTTGTGCATTCATCACTTGTGATATTCGCCTCTTCGTGATTTCATGTTCCACACACTTATACCTTTATAATTCTTGAAAGCTTAAGAGTTTGATACAGCAGAAGACTTGACCTTCAGACTTTCTTGAATTAGTTGAAGTACTGAGTGTATGCAGTATAAGCATGTGGGGACGACTTCTTCTTAGATTCCGCAACGCCACCGTCTTCAAATGCCGCAACATAAGTAGACACGAAAGAAATGGCTTTGAACATTTCATTCTAAATCGGTAGCATTTTACCTCCGGTCGGTGAAGACCGTTGGACGATATTAGATATCGTACCCGTGACGGATAGTTTCAATTAAGTAACTTCCTGACAGGATTTCGCGGGTAAACCCGTTCTCTTTATTCGACCGTCCAAAGCTGACTGCGAACATAAAGAGTGTATCATTTGGATAATAATATCCGCATGATTTGAAGCCGTCAATTCATGTTCCTGGAACAAGTGAAATTCAATTAAGAACCGCAACATCGTTGCTTTCCAGTTGTCACAAGCTTGATTCGTATAGAATCTTGCAAGTTACCTACCAAGTGCTGTTTGAGGTTAACACTAGAAGGATTTCCACTCATCACCGTGAACACAACGGTATCACTCTGAGTGTTCTGGCAAGATCACTAAGATATTGCGTAGAGGCCTGGAACGTGTTTAAATTCATTTAAGAAATAAACAGTTGTTGCTTTCCAGTTATCACAAGTTTGATTCATAAAGAATCGCACAAGTCACCTACCATGAGCTTTTTGATATTCGCTCAAGAAGGATTTCCATCTTCATTGTAAATGCTTTCGTATTACTCGGATGTTCAGGCAAGATCATGAAGATTTTGCGTAGGACTCTTAAGATCTTTCTTACTTTTCACAGTGTGTGAAGAAGCAAGGAAATATGAAAGTGTGTCCTAATGAGATATTTGATGATCTCAAATGGCTCTAGACTCGATCGTGCACTTTGGATTTTAGTGATCGGAGGCTGGAGAGGAGTGCCACCTTTTCAATATCAATTTATTCGGAGTGAATAAATCAATAGATAACGTGTTGTCTCCGTGTGATTAAAACAAATATCTTTTAAGAGATATCTGAGTTAGCTGGGATGGGTTGTGCTTTGCATCACTGGGTCCATGATGTCTGTCTTCAATATCAAGAATCATTAAACAATGATCTTAATAGCATATGTATTGACCCGGTTTCTGCCTAAGTTGTAAGGAGGGCTTCTTTCTTTACACCCTTTATCTTTACAATTCTTTTTCATTCTTCAACCCCTTCAATGCTTACCAATACGTCATCACTAGCACCTTGTTGTGATTGTTCCAGTGCTAACTTAAGTACTTGGTCGGCATTCAGCTACGTTCACAATCTTTCTCCATCTTTCCTAAGGACTACTATTTCTAGCTATGGAATGTCCTTTGGAAGATTCCTCCGGTTCTAGAGGAATCATTGGACTTTAACCTATCCTACCATCCTTATGTCACCACAATCTACACCGTCGTGAATAGAGATGTTTTGGGTAAGTGTATGTCACCATGAAATCCATTTTGATAGTGCAAATCCATTTTGCTCCCCCTTAACATATGCCACGATATCCGAAAACATTTCGCACATGTCGGGATGAGCTAGCACGTTAAGTCAAACCATTTGTGATTAATCATTTCCCATATTAAATCACATTTTCTCCCCCATATTAAAAATATTAACCCAATCGATGTTTTTAATATCAATTGATTTAATAGCATTTTAAGAAAATTTTGGGAAGAAAAATGCAAAGCCAATTATCTTCATGAATTACACAAGCTCCCCCTCAAATTAATGAGGGTGTACTTGAAACGTAAATTAAATACCTTTTAAACACAAGTGTAAGGTATTTATCACGTGCAAAGATCATATATGATAATGTATTCACAAGATTAGCAATTTATGAGGTTGGACCTGAATGATGAAGAACATCATATGAAAGGAGCACATGGTTCTTGTTCACGAATGTTGGTCGCCTCATCAAGTCTGAAGTTATCTCTTGGCTCCATTTGATTGATATCGTTGTCTTGACACCAACATGTGAACTTGGCACTTTCGGCGTCAAAGATTCTGAATGCTGGACAATTGCTCCCCCTCAATTGTTGACCCGTGTTCTATTGAAAGAGCTGTAGTCACCGTTTGAGTAGTCGCCTCGTCGAGTATGTAGATATCAATTGTAAATTGCTACGGTTGGTGGAGATGATAACTTCATAAAAACAAGATTTCTCTTGTTTTAACAAATAAATGCACTGACACGTACATATATCCGTGTTAGATTGTGTTATAAAGTAAACACAATCCCTTACATGGTTGTAAAGTAAACCATGCCCGAGAAAATGAATTCCCGTTGTTGAGTCAAAGCTTTCCGGTGAAATGCTTGACTTGATTATGAAAAACGGGTTACTATCTGAAATAATAGCAAACCATTTTGAGCATGTTTTAAAACATTTGAACTTCTGCTCGAACTTTATTTACAACCCCGTGTCATTATTGAATGACATTTCTAGTATCGTAAATATTATCGATTCCAGAAGACATGCTCTTTTTATCAAAACATTTTTTGAACACACAATTTTGAAAGATTTAGAAAACCTTTTTGAGAAATTCTTGAAAAATTGTGTTCAACGTTTTGAAAACCAATTACTTGAGCTTAAGATGTTGAATATCTTGCAAAATGAGCTCAAGTCCGAGAAGTTGTAAACTTCCCGTTGTCAAGGATAAGTTTATCATCGGCGATAAACTTTCCTTTTAACTGAAGAACGAGTCCTAAGTTGACATTTACTTAGAAGTCGTTTTCATGAGCTTGAAAAACTTTGAATGTTTTAACGAAAAGCTCATGACCGAGAAAGGTGAATTTCTCGGTATGAGGAAAAGTTCTCTTATTTAAAAGATTCACTTTCCTTTCTGAGCTTAAAACCTGGAATGTTTTAATACAAGCTCATGACCGAGAAAATTTAATTTCCCGTTACGAGGATAAGCTATCTTTAAAGATAAGCTTTCCTAAAGTTGAAGTCCGAGTTACAGTCTGATATTTAACTGTAAGTCATTGTGCATGAGCTTAAAAACTTCGAATGTTTTTAATATAAGCTCATGCCCGAGAAAAATTAATTTCTCGTTGTGAGGATAAGTTTATCATCGGCGATAAACTTTCCTTAATTTGAAGATCGGGTCATCATCTGACATTTAATGAAGAGCCTTATACACGAGCTTAAAACCTTTGAATGGTTTTAGGATAAGCTCGTGTCCAAGAAAACTTAATTTCTCGTTAAAAGGGTAAGTTATCGTTGCGTAGATAAACTTCCCTGTCTCTGAAGTCCGGGTCATCGTCTGTCATTTAACGAGGAGCCATTTACACGAGCTTGAAACCTTTGAATAGTTTAAATGTAAGCTCGTGTCCGAGAAAATTTAATTTCTCGTTTTGAGGGTAAGTTATCGTTGCGTAGATAAACTTCCCTTTCTCTGAAGTCCGGGTCACAGACTGTGATTTGAATGTGAGCCATTGTGCATGAGCTTAAAAACTTGGAATGTTTTTGATATAAGCTCATGCCCGAGAAAAATGAATTTCTCGTTGTTAGGATAAGTTTACCATCGGCGATAAACTTTCCTTTCTTTGAAGAGCGAGTTATAGTCTGTGATGTGACTATAAGTCCTTGTGCATGAGCTTAACTGCAAATCCCCTGAGACACTTGTTTCTTAGATATCAGCTTCTTCAGCAACCAAACTCTGAGAGTGTCCTTAATTGAATGGTATACAATGATTGGACCGCTTCGTTCTTTTGGAACATCCTCTTTGGTACCTGCATTCTCATTTGGAATTTGCATGCTTTGATATGGGTTAGCAATATCTATCTTAGAAGCAAGTGGGGGTTCACATTTTTCTTTTCTTGTGCTAGAGGTGACCTGAGGAGATGATTCACTTGTCTTAGCTGGTAAACGTTTCCTTTTATAGAAAACCTTAAGTTCAGGCTTAGGTGATGCATCCTCCTTTTCAATTTCCTCCCTAGTAGGCTTAATAAAATCGGAGGCTATCCTAGTTAAAGGGCACTCGTTTTCTACAAGGGTGAAAGTTCTACCAGTGGGGCGCCACATTTTACCAATGGGTTTGATTTTGGCAACCCACTGGGATTTAAGTCTAGCACGGGAGTTCACCTCATTAAGTAGTTTCTTGATACAAGAATCATGATTTGCCGTAAAGACACATTTTCTACATGTTTTACAAGTAGCATATTTAATGTCCGAGTAAGATCTAGAATTCCTAGATGATTGATTGATGCTCCTAGGATGTGACATGCTACGGTTAGCAGTGTTGGGTAAACTAGAAGGCATCTGACTAGGTTTGAAATTCCTATCTCTTACTTGTGTCTTTTGCTTAGCTTCCCTAAGACCAAAAGTATGGCGAACGTCATTTGAACTAGTTCCAGACGTATTCTTAGGACTATGTCTAGGGAAATTAGAGGCAATCATGTGATTATGTCTTGCAAAAGCTGTTTTAGTCACATTGGGCCTAGATGGTGGAGTGACTGTTCTAGAAAGATGAACCATATCAACTTGGGAGGCAAACCGCGGTCTCGAGGATTGTGATCGCTCGGATCTAAATGTAGTAGGTTGTCTGACAGTCGGTTGTCTGACGAACTGATTTGTAGGCGGTTTCCCCAAGATTGATGGTTTTTCAAGCTTAGTGTCCACACTATGTCCTTTAGTTTTCCTCAAATCATTTTTCAACGCAGCTATAGCAAAGACCTTTTCCTGTACTTGAGCCTTTAAGGTCTCATTTTCTTTGAACAATTCATCTTGGGATGCCAACTTAGATTCAAGCAACTTAATTTGTTTCAAAAGATTATCCTTTTCAGCTTTAGAATCTAGAACTGTTTGATCCAATTTTCGTTCAAGAACAACGTTTGACTTTTCAAGTTTTTCAAAATATGTTTCAAATTTCTCCGTTTTCTTCGAAAATTCAATTTTGGCATCCTCAAGCTCTTTTGATTGGTGAGCTAAAATCATTTCAAGCTCTTTAATCCTAGAAGCAGAATTGGTTAACGTAGCAGTCAAAAAGCACTTATCATGATGTTTAGCATTTTGAACACTTTCTCCCCCATTATGACTCACATCGGATGAAGAAGTGGTATTTCTATCACTCTTTTCCATCCCATGTTTGTCATAGTTAGGTTCAGAATGCTCAATATGCGGTATTTCATCAGCATATACATCATCAACATTACATTGTACCATGTCCGCAGGCTCTTCGTCATTAATGGGTAAGGTGTCATCAAAAGATATCTCGTGAACATTGCCTGACGTACCACTGGTATCATGTTGTCCTCCTGATTCCGTGCCCTTGCCATCGTTATGCTCCAAGTTGTCAACCGTATGACCATTCTCCTCTTGTATTTGCATCATAGATTCTTGCACTCCATTATCATACACTTGGTGAAGTCTGGATCTTTCATAAATCGAAGACGAAACTGATGTCATAAATCTCAACAGTTTATCACGGAAATCTTTAACATCGTTCTGTGTGTATTGAAGAAATGACCGGCATATCCCTGAATTGTCAGACTTTATGATATTGAATTGGAGGAAAGGCGTGACTTATGTCACAAGAGCCTGATATGCAGTTTCTGATGCAGAGTGATTAAAGTCTTCTTTGTGAAGTTGCTCAGCTAGGTGGTTCAAGTTGAGGCATAGTGAATCGATGAATGTATAATGATGTTGACCAAAGAGTGTCACAAATTCGCTTCCTCCTTGAACCCATGCAATAGTCCTAAGATGTGACTGAAGTAGTTGACATGAAATTATACCACTTTCTCTAGCTGTGTTTTGCATGTGATGCAAGTCTCCCTCTTGAAATTTCGAATTCAAAGACTCCATTGAATTATGATGAAAAATAATCGTGATTGTGGTTGAATTCGGGATTTTATGAGTCGTGAATAAACGGAAAAATTGAATTCACGGGATTTTAGAAACCAACGAAGAAATCATAAAAGTTCTTTGAAAATCCTTGATTGATTATGTAACTCTTTTCTTGGCTCAATGATTTTTGACGGCTCAAATGTAGATAAAGTAAACGTAGTCCAATTCAACCACGGCCTACTCGAAAGAGAAAGTCCGTAAACTAATAAAACCAAGCTATAGTAAATATAATGATCGGCCCGACAAATATTTTTCCATGTTAATACTTTCAAAATATTCGCCTCAACAATACAAAATTAACTTTACGTAAAAAGTTAACTTTAAAATGTTTAAATTTAAAAAAAATAAGCTTAAAAAAATAATGAAACTAAAATAAGAAATAAAAGTAAAGAAAGAAAAAAACAAAAAAAATCTGAGATTCGTTTTAACAAGAAAGTTTTGATTCGTCAAATTAAAAAAAAATATATCCCCCACGTGGCCAAATTCCTTAAAACGTGGCAGATGATTAAATGCCCAAGATAACTTTGTTTTGTTCGCCTAGTTTTAATATTAAGCTTAAAAACACACACTTGACTTGCAACCTTGTTTTGTCCGCCCCCTATTCCATCTCTTTTCCTTTTCTAATCACAGACACACAAAATATTTTCAACCTTGAAATACACACATAGATATCTCCGCTCCAATGAAAATAATCAGACCATCGCCTAAAAATCCTAAAAATCCTCAACCGACGAGAATAACCTCAACTCTCCTCAAACAGATCAAATCTCAAACAGATCGAAGTTATAAACCCAATCAATCAATCTTACTGATTTAATTCAAGTGAATAAACTATTGGATGAACGCTTCAAAGATCTTTTCTTAATAGGTATCGGGTAGGTACTCTCTTTTCTTTATTTTAATTTTGGTTTGAGTCTTTTGTTTTGACTCTTGATCGAGGATGGACGATATTTGACTGAGATCGAGCGTTCTTTTGGTGTTTGTGTGTCAGAGTTTGCAAGGTTGTGTCGAGGTTGATGTGAGTCGTTGATGTTTGTTTGCGAAGGTCAGTGTGAGGTGAGGGTCGAGAGTCGAGAGGATTGTCAGAAGACGAGGGTGTGAGGAGTTGGTTTGAGTGAAGGGGTTAGAGAGACGGGGTGAGTGTTGGAGTCGGTTGTGAGTCTGTTTGTTGAGTCGAGGGTGGGTGTTTGTGTTTGTTAGTCTGGTTGTCGGGTCAGTTGTCGAGAGGTTTGGGTCAGATAAGAGTTCGAGATGTGGTTGGGATGTTTGAGTCGAGAGTGGTCGAGGTTTGTATTGATGGTGTGCTAGGGTGTGACGAGTCTGTGTGAGTCGAGGTCAAAGTTGTTTTGAGTCAATTATTTCAAACGAGAGGTTGTGTAGAGTTGAGTCTGTGTTTGAATAGTCTAGTCGAAAGCTTTGGATGTGTCGAGTTCGAAGGTCGAGTCAAGATAAACAGTTGATAAAATCAATTTAATCCATCGCAATACAAAAAAAAAAAATTCCATCGCAATGTGTGAAATATTTTCCATCGTAATATCAGCAAACATTCATCGCAATACACAAATTATTTTCCATCGGAATGTGTATAAAAATTTGGCAGAGTTTCCTTCTCACTGTACCTTAAACCAATCGCAAAGTGCGATCGGAATACGCGTCGGTATAATGTATTCAGAAAACGTGATCGCAAAGTAGAACCTTTCGGTTATTGCGATCGAGATGACAAAGTATCGGAATAAGACACTTGAAACCGTCGGAAAAGGTGTCGGAAAGAGTATCGGAATGATAAACCCTTCTCCGACAACTGAATAAGCAGGCAACAGGAACAAATAGATAAAAAAAATAATACTTTTTATAAAATAAAAAAAAATTATATTTTTGTGAATGAACTCTTATCTGACAACTGGGCAACAGGACAAATAGGAACAAATAGATTTAAAAAATAATACTTTTTATAAAAAAAATTATACGATTGAGAATGAGATTATCCCACACAAGTTATCACAGAATCGGGACAAAAAAATAAGAACAAAAATTTAATAGATAAAAATTTGTTGAAATTTTTTATCAAAGATTTTATAAAAATAAGTTTTAACACCTTGAGCTTAAAGAAAAAAAATTAGACGAAATAAAGAAAGAAAAAAATTGTAAAAGAAAGAAACTTTACCACCAAATCAATAGATAAAACGTGTTAATCCAAAGAATCAACCATGCTCTTGATAACAATTGTAGGATCTTAGTTTTCTAAGGATTTAGCAAGTATGGATTAATCTATTGAATGATGATAAATAGAAGAACTTTAGAGAGAGAAAGAAGAGAGAGAAAGGAGAGAGTTAAGAAAGATGGAAAATATGATTAATGAAAAGGAAGTGAACCAACAACCCCTCCTAACATGCTAGGAGGGGGGTTTATATAGCCCACCCTACATGTGGGCTATATGAGCTATATTGGATCACGAGCCCAATATCATTGGAGTGACCGATCCTTTCTAAATACGTAAAAACGTATTTCCAACACTACTCAACCGACGACTACAGCTCTTTCAATAGAACACGGGTCAACAATTGAGGGGGAGCAATTGTCAAGCATTCAGAATCTTCGATACTGAACGTGCCAAGTTCACAAGTTAGTGTCAAGACAACAATACCAATCGTACATGTAGTGTCAAGAGATGACTTCAGACGAGACGAGGCGACCAACATATGCTGACAAGAACCATTTGATTTTATCATATGATGTTCTCATCTATCAGGTCCAACCTTGTCAATTCTTTTTTTTAATATGGTGAATATGTGATCATGTTACAAAATCGGTATCATATCTCATGCGTTTGATATCATGAAGATAAAACGGACTCGCATTTTTCTTCCCAAAACCTTTGTTAAAACTTCATTAAATCAATTGATATTAAAAACGTCGATTGGGTTAATATTTTTAATATGGGGGAGAAAATGTGATTTAATATGGGATATTATCACAAATGGTTTGACTTAATGTGCTGGCTCATCCAGACATGTGCGAAATGTTTTCGAATATCGTGGCATATGTTAAGGGGGAGCAAAACGGGTTTGCATATCAAAATGGATTTTCATGGTGACATATACTTACCCAAACCTCATTTAATTCACGACGATGAAGATTGTGGTGACATAAGGATGGTAGGATAGGTTAAGTCCAATGATTCTTCTAGAACCGGAGGAATCTTCCCAAGGACATTCCATAGCTAGAAATAGTAGTCCTTAGGAAAGTTGGAGAAAGATTGTGAACGTAGCTAAATGCCGACCAAGTACTTAAGTTAGCACTGGAACAATCACAACAAGGTGCTAGTTATGACGTATTGGTAAGCATTGAAGGGGTTGAAGAATGAAAAAGAATTGTAAAGATAAAGGGTGTAAAGAAAGAAGCCTTCCTTACAACTTTAGGCAGAAACCGGGTCAACACATATGCTATTGAGATCATTTTAATGATGCTCGATATTGAAGATAGACATCATGGACCCAGTGATGCAATGCACAACCTATCTCAGCTAACTCAGATATCTCTTAAAAGATATTTGTTTTAATCACACGGAGACAACACGTTATCTATCGATTTATTCACTCCGAATAAATTGGTATTGAAATGGTGGCACTCCTCTCCAGCCTCCGATCACTAAAATCCAAAATGCACGATCGAGTCTAGAGCCATTTGAGATCATCAAATATCTCATTAGGACACACTTTCATATTTCCTTGCTTCTTCACACACTGTGAAAAGTAAGAAAGATCCTAAGAGTCCTACGCAAAATCTTCATGATCTTGCCTGAACATCCGAGTAATACGAAAGTATTTACAATGAAGATGGAAATCCTTCTTGAGAGAATATCAAAAGGCTCATGGTAGGTGACTTGTGCGATTCTTTATGAGTCAAACTTGTGATAACTGGAAAGCAATAGTGGTTTAATTCTTAAATGAATTTAAACACGTTCCATGCCTCTACGCAATATCTTAGTGCTCTTGCCAGAACACTCAGAGTGATACCTTAGTGTTCACAATGATGAGTGGAAATCCTTCTAGTGTTAACCTCAAACATCACTTGGTAGGTAACTTGCAAGATTCTATACGAATCAAGCTCGTGACAACTGGAAAGCAACGATGGCGCGGTTCTTAATTGAATTTCACTTGTTCCAGGAACATGAATTGACGGCTTCAAATCATGCGGATATTATTATCCAAATGATTCACTCTTTATGTTCGCAGTCAGCTTTGGACGGTCGAATAAAGAGAACGGGTTTACCCGCGAAATCCTGTCAGGAAGTTACTTAATTGAAACTATCTGTCACGGGTACGATATCTAATATCGTCCAACGGTCTTCACCGACCGGAGGTAAAATGCTACCGAATTAGAATGAAATGTTCAAAGCCATTTCGTTCGTGTCTACTTATGTTGCGGCATTTGAAGACGGTGGCGTTGCGGGATCCAAGAAGAAGTCGTCCCCGCATGCTTATACTTTATGCACTTAATATCTCATCTAATTCAAGAAAGCCTAAAAGTTAAGTCTTCCGCTGTATCGAACACTGAAGCTTTCAAGAATTACGAAGGTATAAGTATGTGGGACATGGTGTCACGAAGAGGCGAAGATCACAAGTGATGGATGCACGAGATCAAGGCAAGAGATTAATGCTCAAGATTGATATCAATGGTCACATCAGCATGTTCACCTGAAAAGGAAAAAAGAAAAGAAAGACGAAGACTACGAGCTCAAGACAAGCATAGGATGCTAGGTTTATTTCATTATTGTAACTCGGGTAACGCCCTTGTTTGGAGTGACCTCCCTTAGGGGGAGATTTTTGGAAATACGTTTTACGTATTAAGAAGGATCGGTCACTCCAACGATAGTCCATGTAATAGCTCGTAGTTTAGTTAACCTTCTTTATTTATCAAACAAGTCCAAGCCTAGCCTACAACATGTGTAGGCCGGCCCAAACGTGTAAGCCCAAGCCCATTACAAGGCTTGGGTATATAAACCCTCTCTTTAATGGAGAGGGTGTGTGGTTTCATAATTTACACATAGTTCTCTTAACTTTCTCTCTCTAAAAGTGTGAAATTGATGTGTCGTGGATAGTATATGTGATAATTAGATACGGTATAGGGTAAATTAGAAAATTACCTTTAGGAAAAAGTAATAGACTAATAATACCAATGACGAATTCAATTAAACACGTGAGTGAGTCAAGTTCGTTGTACACGAAGATCTTATGAATTTGAGACGTTTCGTTTTGATTTGGACAATCGATTTGAATTGGTTTGTGGTTTTTAAACTACAATTAAAATCTACAAATTTTAAACTAATTAAAATAAACCTAAAGTGCATGAATCGTAAACCCCGCCTATTTTAAAATTCTACAAACACTTACTTATTTAAAAATAAAACACTATTTAAAAATTGATCTAATTCAAAATTTATAAAGATAAATCTATTTATTAAAAATAACTTTTAATCTATTTAAAAATCTAATTACACCTTTTTTAAAACTAATTAAACTTCATTAAAATTACTTTTTCAACTAATCTATTTTAAAACTAAATTTTATATAAATCTAATTCTATAAAAAAAATCTAATTAACAAAAACTTAAACTAATAAAACTTTTTAAACAAAAACATTTTTTTTTATTTAAACTACTTTTTTATAAAGAATTTACTTTAATTAAAATAATAATTAAAAGTTATATAAAAATAAAATAAAAACGTGACAATGATGTATAAAATAAAACAAACACTGCCTAACTAGTGAACACTATATTAATGAAATAGCTGGAAGTTAAATCAAAAAGGCTTGCAGACCAAGTGGTTATCATGTTTGACTTCTAAAAGAGAGGTCTCGAGTTCGATCCCCATAGATGACATTATTTTTTTGGAATTAAATTATTTTTGACAGAAAAGTAAATATAGTCACAGGAGTGACCTTTTGACAGCTTAATAGCTATAAGCTTGTGAGGACACAGCTTTTTGAGCTTAACAGATTTATTAATCTGATAAGCTATACTTAAACGATAATGCAGAACTTGCAAACATTAAACCCAACTGATTATCAATACAAATTAACCAGCAGTGCATTCATTCAAACAAGCAGAAAGGATAATCAATCTAAACAGGCGAAATCTACTCAGCAAGCTCGCAAATCCAAACTTAACAGTAAAACCAAAATGCAATAACAAGTTAAAACAAACAAGTTCAAAATACTTTCAATAAATCAAAACATTCCAAATCATCTATTTCAGTCAACGAATTAAAGGGAAAAACGCAGTAAGCACAACCTCAAAACTAATACAATCTAAATCTGAATTTAAACTTTATCAAAGTTCAGCAAAGTAATGAGATACCAGTAACATAAAACTAAGAACATTATTTGAATAAAACGCAGACAAAATCAAACCTGGACAGCAGACTAGCAAAAATCTATTATATCTCAAATTAAACTAAACACCCTATATCTTAGCAAATAACAACTACAGTTATATAAATCTTATAAAACCCTAGCAGATTTTTCAAACGAAACTGCTTACCCCAATGATATACATTCAATCAGCTCCTTTAACCCCTAACAATCATTTCACAGCATACAAATAAACATATAAAATTCAAACAGTAATAACCTTATAACATTTACTATAAAGTAAATTAACATCAAATAGTTTGCATTCGTGTGCACCAATCATTCAGATAAAACAAATCATCAATAAAACTAAATTTATTCTATAAAAACATATAAACTTAAGAGAAGATTAGCACCTTTTTATGAAACCTTTGAGTAGTAGGCCAGCGTTGTGCTGCCTATGAACCAAAAAATATCATCAACACCATTCTTCTTTAAACGAACCACCATCTATCATTCATCTGAACCCCCATATGAATCGAACTCGAACAGAATTATTTTTGTTTAATTTTCCCAGTAGGAAAAATTAATTAGATCCTTTTTACTTTTGATAAAAAGAATAAAGCTATTATTTAGCTTATTCTCATCATCACTAATGTTATCCTTATGAAATAGCAAACAGATTTAAAATGTAAATCAATTTAAAGTAAAAAAATAACACGAGACAAGATTAAACGATTTACTTTTATTAATTTCCAGAAAGATTACAATACTAGTTAAAAAGAAAATACATCATTTAATCTATTACTAATTCTACAGCATAACATTAAATAAAAAGTAAAGGATGAAATTACACAAGAAATTGGGGGTTTTTATAGCCCCCCCCAAGGGCTGTTGGTGAGCGAATATGCGCATCTTCTTGAGAATATTCTTTTCTTCTTTCAGCCTTTGGATCTTCAGTCTTCTTCTCTCTCTTTAATCGGATGGTTGTGATGGTTTACAATAGCACACGGATCGCCAACGTGGCATCTGTGTGCTAGTTTTGCTTCTTTTAAGAGCGCTGATTGGTTGAATTGGGGATGTGAGGTGTCTCGTCCTATAGGAAGACGCCACGTAGCACTTTCGTTCCACACCCTCTCTTCCTTAAAAATAGGGGGTTTTAATCCCCTTTACTTGAATTAATCGAATTAGTAAAAAGCCCTAAATAAATTTGACTTTTTACTTGCTAGGGTTTGATGCATAGTAACTTTTACAGGGTTTTTGTTGTGAGGAAGAAAAGTGGGGAAGAAGAAACTACATAGTTTCTATCGAAAGGCATTTTTTATTATTTGTGTGTGTGAGAATATGAATGAGAGAAAATGGGACGGTTTGTATATATTATTTGGAAAGTGACGTGGGGTAAAACGAGTGGGTGAAATTTATTGGGAGAAAGAATGAATAAAACATGTGGAGGATTGTATATAGGTTTGACTGGAAAGGTTATAAAAACGTCTTAATAAAACCCTAAAACCCATTTGACATTTTATTCGTTTAATTTCAGATTAGGCCTGGCCCAATGTCACCAAATCCCATCCGTGTTATAATTTTCACTTGGGCCTCAAATGGACTTGCAAATCACAAAAATATTTACTTGAAATATAAATGGGCTTTTGAGCCCATTTAACCCATTGTGGGACCCACTTGGCTTATAACTCGACAATTTATTAAATCCACTAAAGTTGAGCTCGGTTTTGGCTTCCTCGATCTTTTTCATCAATCTCGTGTCGGTTTTCATCAGTTTTCGCGAACTTGGTACCTACACACATGAAAACAAGAAACAAGCATTTCCAAGGCATTTATTTGATATAAATCATGCACAATTTCATTGTTTTAAGCTACAAATGATATGAGTAATTAAGCTCATATCAGAAATCCACCATCTCTTTCTCTCTCTAAAAACATAAGCAAGATTTACATTTCTTCAATAGAGATCGGAATACAATGGAAGGACAAATCAGAATGTTGCGATCGGAAAAGGGTTTAAACCTTTTCCGATGACTTATTGATTCGAAAATAAGCAAAGCTATAAGCTATTAGGAATAAGCTCAAACTAAGACTTGATCGAATCTATAATGTAAAGGACTAAATAAGCACAAATAACAACTTTTCCAACTTAAATTAAGCGAACTTTTAAATCAAACCATAAAAGAAGAAACATTTTAAGAAAGCTTTTAAAAAAGTAAATAAGCTAAACACACAAATAAGCCAATAAGCACAAAGATCTTAAAGCTTATCCGTTTGAAAGCTTATGTAGGAATAAAAAGATTAACTTTTTAAGCACAAAAACATCAAGATCAACATGGATCAAATGTATTTCGCACCAAAAGTAAACTAAAATCAAGAAAAGTAGAAAGAGATGAAAGATTAAAAGCTTAACTTGAACTTTGATTAATGAAAAGTTTAATCTTGAAAGATTAAAAGAAAGAAAAGATGAAAACTTAGTGAGAGAAAGTTGAGAACTTTCTCTCTCTAAAACTAGAAAGAAAAATGAAAAATGAAACTAACTACTAAAAACTAACCAGCCCTCCTAATGTGTATTAGGAGGGTATTTATAGGGAAAAATGGGAAGGTGTGCATGTGTTGCCTCTTCTTTCTTTCTTCTCGACTCGATTTAAATCTTTTTTCTTCCTCGACATCGTCTCGGGATTTGTCGATGTATATTGAACTTTGTCTCGTAATTTTCTTCTTCTATTAGACTTGAGTTCTTCGACTTCATTAAACTTCCGTCTTTAGACTTTTTCTTCGATAAATCTTCAGAATAGGCCTTGGACTTCCGTTCTTTTTACACTCTTGATCTTTTGACTTCGTCTTTTCTCGTTTTCTACGATAAAAGCCCGTGAAAGCCCGTGTTTTCTTCCTTTTTCATCTTTTGGTCCTAAAACACAATAAAAACACAAACCACGCATAATTCCGACTTTTACGACATAAATTACACGCTTTGGTCTTGTTATTATTGGAAATAAGTGGTAAAAGGATAAGTGTTTTCACACTTATTAAAGGTTCATACCCCTCTTGTGCAAGCATGTTTGTTTGCCTGTTTTCTGTCACAATAGGAACCCAAGAAGATCTTTGATGCTCTCAAAGAATCAAGTTGGGTGGAAGCAATGCAGGATGAGCTTCACCAATTTGCAATTCAGGATGTTTGGGAGCTGGTTGATTGTCCCAGATATGTCAGACCTACAGGGACAAGATGGGTTCTAAGAAACAAGAGAGATGAAAGAGGTATTGTGGTCAGAAACAAGGCAAGATTAGTGGCTCAGGGATATACACAAGAGGAGGGGATAGACTATGAGGAGGTCTTTTCACCAGGTGCAAGGATTGAAGCTATTAGGATCTTTTTAGCCTATGCATCTTGTATGGGCTTCATTGTCTATCAAATGGATGTCAAGAGTGCCTTCCTCTATGGAACAATTGTTGAGGAGGTGTATGTCATGCAGCCTCCTGGTTTTGAGGATCCAGAGAATCCAGACAAGGTGTATAGAGTTAAGAAGGCTATGTATGGACTTCATCAAGCCCTAAGAGCATGGTATGGTACTTTGTACACTTATTTGGTGGACAATGGATTCAAGAGGGGCACCATAGATCAGACATTGTTTACAAAGAAGAATGGTAAGGATGTTTTGCTTGTTCTGGTCTATGTTGATGATACCATCTTTGGATCCAAAAATCCAAAGATGAGTGAGGATTTCTCCAAGCTCATGACAGACAAATTCAAGATGAGTGTTATGGGGGAGATGAACTTCTTTCTTGGGTTACAAGTTCAACAGAAAGAAGATGGTATCTTCATCTCCCAGGATAAATATGTGGCAGAGATCTTGAAGAAGTTTGGCTTTTCTCCACATGAAAAGAGGGCTACTACTCCTATGGATAGAGAACACCCTTGGGGAAAGATTGGAGATGGAAAGGATGTGGATGTCAGGAACTATAGATCAATGATTGGTTCATTGATGTATCTCACAGCCTCCCGACATGACATCATGTTTGCTGTGTGTGCTTGTGCACGCCATCAAGTGACTCCTAAAGAATGTCACCTTTATGCTGTCAAGAGAATCTTTAGGTACCTAAGATGCTATCCTAGTCTTGGCTTGTGGTATCCAAAAGATTCACCTTTGGAGCTTATTGCATATTCAGACATTGACTATGGAGGTGATAAGTTTGATAGAAAATCCACAACAGGTGGATGTCAGTTTCATGGGAGCAGGTTGATATCTTGGCAATGCAAGAAACAAACAGTGGTGGCTAATTCTACAACTGAAGCTGAGTATGTGGCTGCAGCTGCTTGCTATGGACAAGTTTTGTGGATTCAGAACCAGCTGTTGGATTATGGGTACAATTTTATGCATACCAAGATATTTGTTGACAATAACAGCACCTTATGCATTATTAAGAATCCTGTACATCATTCTAAAACTAAACACATAGAAATTAGACACCATTTTATAAGAGATTGTTTTGAAAAGGGTTTAATACAACCAGATAGGGTTGACACAGAGGAAAATGTGGCTGATTTACTAACTAAACCTTTTGATGCTGGAAGGTTTCAATACTTGTTAACAAGTATTGGAATGATCAATCTTACATAATATGTGTTTTGGTGTCTTTTTGTAAAAGTATGTACAGGATAATTCATTGTTATTGGTCTTTTTTAGGATTTAGATTTTCCACTATATTTTACTAACACTGACAAAGGTTGCTTTAACGCTGATAAGTGTTATTGTGACGTTGTCAGCAATATATTTGTCTAACGCTGACACATGTTTCCTTAACGCTGACAAGTGTTATCGGGGCGTTGTCAGCAACAATGTTAGTTTTGTGGTTTTTAATCTAAATGTGCAGGTAGTGTTAGCATTATACCATTGGATACAGAGTTGCTTATGGATCATTGGAGACTTTTTTGAGCATGTTTTTATTTATTGATGATGGTTGGAATTTTTTATTACTATCTTGACATAAATTTTTTATGTTCATGCATATTTTTGGCAACATTTGTATCACATTTTAAGGGGAGGTTTTAGGAACCTTTAGGACTTTCGGGTATCCTTATGATACTCTTATCACAATTCTAGATTGTGTCCACAGGTGAGTATGAGTTAGTTTTACTAAATCATGAGGCACTGTAGCATGCAAAGTTGATATACTATGCATGTTGCCAAGACATTTTTGGCCTAGAATTGGTTGTGGTCTGTTGGGAGACTTGGAATTGATTTTATCATGGGTTTTACCTGGGAGTAACAAGGAATTTTATAAGTTAACTTAGTTGTTAAGAGTTTTGGTTAGCAAGGGACACTAGAGGACTGTTATGTCTATCTTGCATAAGCAAGTGTGCATAACTGGACAATGCTTGCCGCCCTATAATAATTATCAACTTTTTGGTTATCTTCTCTAGGATAAATTACTTTGTTAAGGTCATTTTTCATTTTTAAACATTTTTATTTTTGGACGCTGACAAGTATTTTTCCAAGCGTTGTTGTGACCAATTTAGACGCTGACAAGGCTTTGGCAAACGTTGACAAGAATATAGCCGTTGGGCATTGATAGGTTATTTTTGACCGTTGACACTCAGTGAGACCTACCCAGTTGTTACTTTTTGATATATTTTTGGGCCGTAATTTTGGGAGCAGATAACTCTCATTTAATGCATGAGTTAAACTTATTCTTTTCAATATTTTCATGATTGTATTTTGAAAATAGTTGCCTAATTTTTGACCAATCGCATGCATTTTTCTCTCCTATATATTTGGCTCCTATTTTAAACAGGGTACCTATCATTCTTGTCTAACCATTTTTCTCCTATAAGCTTCATCTTTATCAATCATTCATAACAGCTTTCAACAATGGCACCAAAATTCAAACCAAGTGATTTGGAATTGGGGTTCAGGGGTCAACACAACATGATAGCATATCTTTAAGCTGATGATACTCTGTTTCCCCAATACACACAAATGGTGGCGTATTTGAACGCATCCCCAATTAGGTATGCTCTTTCTCATGCTCCACTCATTCCTGTCACACATATTAAACAGTTTTGGAACAATGTCAGTTCCTCAACAGTTAATAGAGTGACTACATTATCATCTATTGTTCATGGGCGCACATGGGTGGTTACTGAAGCTTTGGTTCGCCAAGCTTTGCATCTTGATGATGCTGATGGTATAATCACCCTCTCCATCAATGAAATAGAACAAGGACTAAGGGCTTTGGGTTATCCTTTTCCTGATGAAGGAACTTTAAATAAATATCATAAACCAGAGTTTCCCCCAGCCTGGAAGTACCTAATACATGTCCTCTTGCAATGTTTGAGTCCCAAGTGTACTGCACACAATGAGATCAATAGATCTATTGCTCGTGCTATTGTGTGCATTGCTACTGGGCAAAAGTTTAATTATTCCAAAATGATTTTTGAGGGCATGTGTAAAAATAAAGGGAACAAAATGACTTTAGCTTATCCCAGATTTTTACAAATGGTTTTTGAGGTGCAAAATTACTGCACAAGGGATCATGATGATTTTTATGAGATCCCTGTGCAAAAGAAAGCAATTTTTATGAAGATGAACTCACCCCCACATCGTGACTTACCCCTAACCCCAGCTATGATTGCTGTCATTGAAGCAGCACAACCCCAACCAGACCCACATCCCCAAATTGACCCAATACCTGAACCATTACCTTCACCACAACACATGCAACTTGACCAAGAACCCTTCAACGTTGACACGTTAAATGTTGGCGTTGATGTGCCTATTTCAAACGTTGACACCAATCCTTCACAGACCCAAACACCCCTTAATCAACCCACATCCACCCAATCCACATCATCTTCTCCACCAACACAATATAGGTTGCAAAAACGCCAAAGGACTACTGGAGTGTTCTCCTCTAGTGATCCTTGCCATGTAGCAGAGAGAACCACCACCACAAGTGTGGTTGGTGCTATGGATGAGGCTGGGAGTATTGGTTCTGGCTTAGAAGCTGGCCAAGACAGGCCTACCATAATTAAGACCTCATCCATGCCCAATGAATCTGACTTGGGAGGTCAAATACCCATTTTAGAAGAGGGCAGATTGGAACCAATGACCTTAATGGAATTGACGGATGTCTGCGTACGCTTGCAAAAGCAAAATGCAGACTTGGTACATATTGTCAGTACACAAGGCCTTGAACTCAAGCAATTGAGGGAGAGGATTGTTATCTTGGAGAATGCTAGCACAAGGAGAGGGATGGAGGAATATTCCAAAGGGGAGGATGAACAAATAAATGTGAGTGATAAGGGCTCTCATGATGGTGAATCTTTGGGTGTTGCTGAGGCCCTAACAATTTTGAAGAAACAGACAGGTTTTGATACGTTTCTAATCTCTCCTACAAACTTAAATTTGTCATTTACAGCCATGTTGGAGGAAATAGCAAGAGGCGTTGAGACAGGTAATTTGAGCGTTGACAAGCAAAATTTGAACGCTGACATGAGTATCTTGGGCGCTGACAAAGCAAAATTTGGCGTTAACAGACCTGCAAATGAGGTTGATGTATTTCAGTCATCATCCATCATCAAAGAGGTTTCTTCACAGGTATTACCATCTACCTTACCAATAGTTGATCCATTCGATAAGGGTAAGGGTATTATGGTAGAAGAAGTTGTTCCAAAGAATGCAGCACAAATTGAGTTTGATAGAAGGTTGGTTGCACAAATTATGGAACAAGAAAGGAAAAAGGTGGGTGAATCACCTTTTGTTAAAACATTAGAAGAGCAAGAAGGAAGTGATGAAGCCAGTTCAGACTCAAGTGTTATGATCATAGAACAGCCAGAAAGACTTGAGTATGGTGATGAGTTGGCTAAAGAGAAGTTGAATGAGTTGAAATTGCAGGTTGATTTTGATATGCCAGAAGTAGTTCAGATGTACCATGCTTGGGAAGATAGGTGTATGGAGAATCCACATTTGACCATTTCAGATCAGATATGGGGTTTGGAGATTCTTCTCAGAGTACAAAAGGATTGCAAGGTCATTCTGAAACACAAAGCAAGCAATGTTCTCTCAAATTTGAAAAGGGATAGAAGGGAGTTGTACTACATGCTACTCAGATGTCATGGAACAGGGTGGACTCATAAGAAATTGATTGGATTGACATTTGAAGAGTTGGAGTGTAGAGCTTATCCCATTTGGGTTAGAGTGCAGGAAGAAAACACTCTAAGACTTCTTTTTGATGAAAGAAAAGAAGAACTTGCAGAGGAAATGGAGCTTAAGAAGGTAATGTTTGTTCCAAGAACTGTGAAAAAGGGAGTCCCTCTTGAGTTTCCCAAAGATATGGATCTATTAAATCCAAGTGAAGCTGTTATAAGAAGGAGCCTCAAGCTCTCACCATTAGAAGCTTCAGATATGGTACATGTGTTACCACTTGATTCCAGAAACCCTATTATAAGCTATGAAGAGGATGAATGTGGGTTTTGGAAGATTGGCAGGTATGGAAAAGAGGTTCACACTTTTACCACTCTTATATCTTTGTTTGCAAGTTTTGATAGAGAAGACTTGGTAGACCTATGGAGGGTGTTAGAAGCCAAGTATGAGACTGAAGCTCCCACTTCAGTCAATGCATAAAACTGTGGTCAACATTCAAGAGAATGTGTGGACCAATTGATGAAGATCCTGCTATTTGGAAGGATCTTGAAGATGACCTCAGTGGTCTTCAATGGAGGTTGTATTCAGCTGATGGAGTATATTATTTGAGTTCTACAAAGTTTGCTGAGTATCTACTTGTAGATGGTCAGTATTATATGTCCAAGGAAGTCTTGGAGAAGATGAAGAATACTCAGCTGGAAATTGATTATTCAAGTGACGTGGCCAAAGATTTGATCAGATTTATTTATTACCAATATGAGAAGGTTTGTAAGATTCCTCCTAGTTCTTAATATTTATTCAGAAACTTGATTACTAGAGTAGATATCAAGTTTAGGGGAGGATTGTTGGGAATAAATTATAGCCAGTCTACTTGAGCGCTGACAAGAGTAAAACAAGCGTTGATAAGAAGAAAACAAACGCTGACAGGTCAAGCGTTGACAAGAAGAAGTCAAGCGTTGACACATTGAAGATGAGCACTGATGGAAGGATATGATCTACACGTTTATTATGTTCTATATTACTTCTAGTAAAGATAGGAACAACAATGTATTTTCTATATTTATCTTTACCTAGAATAGTTGATACGTAGATTATTGTACAAGGCTTCTTATGTCTATAAAAGAAGACCTTTAGGTTATTGTTCAATATAAGTTTTCATACGTTAAACACTTTCATTATAAGCAAGTTTGATATCACTAATCAAAGTTTGTTTACATCTTTGTGTTCTTGTTTAAGTGTTAATTCCGCATAACACTTAGATTGTGATATACATATACAAAGGTTTCTCTAAGTGTATAACTTGATCTAATCTCATATACATAAAGCTAAATACATCTAATTTTGTGATCAACACATTCATCTCCAGAGAATCTCAAACTAAAGACACATGTATGTCCACTGAACAGGTTACTACTACTGTTTCTCCTATAGAACATGTAGAACCTATGCATGAAGACGAACCCCCAGTGTCTATGCATGAAGACGAACCCCCAGTGTCTATGCATGAAGACGAACCTACAGTGTCTATGCATGAAGATGATTCTACTATACCCCACTCTCCACCTTCTACAACGGATCAGCATTACTTTGACATGGTAGTCGAAGACCTAAATATACCAGAACCGACTTTTGTTGAATCTATTGTCATAGGCGAGACTGTACAGGAGCAACAATGGATTACCAATGCAGTACCACAACATCCTTTCTCAACGACAACAGATATCGAGCTTACTCAATTCCTCAACAATCCAATCGACTTTTCGGCTTTCCTTATGTATACTCACGGAAAACCCACTATGACTCCAGATCTTCTCAAAATGTCAGCCGTAGATGTGGATTTATTTGACACCATGAAGATCAGCAACAATGAGGCTGAATATCACATCAATGAGCTTGTGAAGGCCATGAAAGCAACGACTTCCGGGATTCAGACTCCAGTGTTACAGCCTCTCACACCTACAATCATTGCCGGTTCTACAACTATTCTAATGGAATATTTTGTCTGTCATGATCTCGAGTATCTAGAAAACAGCGTGAACAAATATGCTACATCACTCACTATGGTCAAGGAAATAAACCTGGAGAATGTACCTTGGATTGAAGACAAAGTACCTGATGCTTTATGGCAAAAAAAGTTTCTCAAATTTTACGACCCCTTCGTAGAGCTTGGAATTTCTCATTAGAATCCAAAGAAGAGATTAGCTTGCAGCCACTTCAATCGTAAGAAATCTGGTTCTCTGATTATCTTTGATATTTGTATTAAAAGCATACAAGGAGCCACCACTATGACGGTATTCGGTTATGATTACTTGAATTTAATCCTGATCAAACGCTCTGACGAAAAAGAATACAGAATCGATGAAAGTGACCTCCAGTACCTGAGTCTTGAAGACATTGAAGATATTCTACTAATATTGGCTCAAGAAAAGGTCGTTAATTTACTTCTTGAAATCGTCATTGCTTTGAGTTCAAACATCCGTCAATTTACTCGAAAGGTCGTCATCAAAAGTCGAGTTGAAGATTTCCAACTTGGTGTGGAGAGTTACCAACAGAAGCTAAACTTGCAACGTCCTCACATAACTCCGCTCAGTCAATACCACAAAAACAAATTGCCTTACATGGGGACTAAGAAACCGGAAGCAGGATAATTTTATCAGAACGAAACAAGTGTCATGCAATTCATGAGATTCTCTGAACTGCACAAATTCAGTGATGGCACACTCAAACACGTTCGTGATGATCTGCTTGTTCTCAATGCCGTAAAACGACTTTCAGCAGTAACGTACACATGGACAACTCAATGCAAGAAAAGTGTTATGTACGTGATTAAGAAGATCTAGGGAAACATTACGGAAGCGTCGGTTGATAGGAAATTTGGAACGATTCGTAGGTGGAAGACCATATGGAGCTCACCACAGGCAAACAGAACGATCTATTTAACATGGATCGTCTTCTCTTAGGTAAACTTCATATGTATTTTATTGTGAATATGTGAATATATTTATAATAGGCTTTTGTGGCATAGTGTAGTGCAAGAGTATGAAATTTTTCAAGAATTTCTCACGATATTACAAATCTTTCAAACATATCATAGTTAAGCACTACAACTAACCCTCATTAATTTGAGGGGGAGCATTAATATGTTCTATCCAATTTCATTTTTAACCCAAAGACCGGTTAATCCATTAATATCCAAAAGATTAATGGTTAACATTTTGGATAAGGGGAGAAAATGGGATTAAGGAGACTTGTAAAACATATGTGGCTAAAAATGAAAATGGGCTGAATAGAAAATCCAACTTGATATGTGCTACGCATAGTTGTCAAAAACACTGAAGGTACAAAAACTCTTGATATTTATATCACAAGTACCTCAGTGATTTTTTAAGGAATTTTTCATGAAGACGAATACTTACCCAAAACACACTTAACTCACGACGAATGTGGTGACAAAAGGGTCGTAGGATTAGGTACTAGTCTAATGATTCTTCCCGAACCGGAGGAATCTTCCCAAGGACAATTCCATAGTTAGAAAATAGAAGTCCTTAGAAAAGATGGGGAATGGATTGTGAACGAAGCTAAATGCCGACCATGTACTGATGCTAGCACTGGAACAATCACAACAAGGTGCTAGTGATGATGTATTGGTAAGCATTGAAGGGGTTTAATAATGAAAAAGAAATGTAAAGATAAAGGGTGTAAAGAAACAAACCCTCCTTACAACTTAGGTAGAAACCGGGTCGACTCATCTTGAAGACGAAATTATCATAGACCCCGTGATGCGAGGCGCAACCCCTCTCAGCCAACTCAAATATCTCTCAAAAGATATTTGTTTTAATGTCACGGAGCTCAACATGTTATCTATTGGTTTATTCACTCCAAATAAATTGATATTGAAAAGGTGGCAATCCTCTCCAGCCTCCGATCACCAAAACAAAATGCACTATTGAGTCTAGAGCCACGAGATCATTAAAAGTCTCATTAGGACACGAGAAAGAATTTTATGAGTCCTACGCAGTATTCTTGCAATATTGGCAGAACATCTGAGTGATACGAAAGTATTACAATGAAGATGGAAATCCTTCTTGAGCCAACATCAAACAAGCTCATGCTAGGTGACACGTGCGGTTCTTTAAGAACTAATCTTCTGATAACTGGAAAGAAACGATGGTTTGACTCTTAATTGAGATTAAACTTGTTCCAGGGCCTCTACGCAAAATCTAAGTGATCTTTCCATAACACTCAGAGTGACACTCTTTAGTGTTCACAGTGAAGAGTGGAAATCCTTCCAGTCTCAACCTCAGAAAGTACTGCGGTAGATGACAAGCAAGATTCTATCAGAATTAAGCTTGTGACAACTGGAAAGCAAAGATGGTGAATATCTTAATTGAAATTCACTTGTTCCAGGATCATGAATTGACGGCTTCAATCATAAGGATATTTCTTATCCAAATGATTCACTCTTTATGTTCGCAGTTATCTTTGGACGGTCGAATAAAGAGAACTTGCTTACCCATTAAATCTTGTCAAGGAGATCTTTAATTAGAGTTACCTGTCACAAGTACGATATTTATTATCGTCCAACGGTCTTCACCGACCGGAGGTAAAATGTTACCAAATCAGAATAAAATATCAAAGCCATTTTATTCGTGTCTTATTATGTTGCTTCATTTGAAGATGGTGGCATTGCGGTGTACCAGCTGAAGTCGTCCTCACATACTTATTCCTTCTGCATAGAATATTTTAGCAAATTCAAGAAAGACTGACCTAAAAGTCTTCCGCTGTATCAACTCTGAAACTTTCAAGAATTCAACATAGGATAGGTATTTGGGACATGAAGTCACGAAGAGGCGAACATCACAAGAAGGCAAAGACTGCACGTGAAAGGCCAAAAGAACATGTTCTAAGCCAAAGCCTGATGATATTCAACACATATTCACAAGAATGAAGAAAAGTAAAAGAAGAAAAGAGAAAGTGGACTACGAGCACGAGAACGAAGATCTAATATGCTAGATTAGAACTTTGTAATTTGGAGTGACCTCCCTTTGGGGGAGATTGTTGGAAATAATATAGTTAAGGGATCATAGTATAAGTTTAATTATAGTTTATGTAAGCCTGACCAATGAGCATGTTCATAGGCTGGAGGCCCAGGTCCACTAAGAGACTTGGGTATATAAACCCCTTTCCACCATGGAAAGGGGTGTTGGTTGTTTTCATTTCACACATAATACATTTAATTTTTCTCTCATCTCTCTCTCTCTCTACTTCCTCTCTCTTGAAACAACAACCCTCTTGATATATCATAGATTACCATACTTCTACAACCAATTTTTATGAAAAATATAATTTTTAAAAATAATTTAAACTATAACGATCTAATGAATTAAACTAAAACGATTAAGGTAGAAAAATAAAAAGGAGAGAACTTTGGTACCTGTAGTCCGTAGAAAACGCTCTAAACAAAATCAATCATAAGCAACAGCATATGGCCCGTAAAGTACACGGCCTCCCAAAAGCAACAAAATACGGCCCGTAAAATACACGGCCAACCAAATCAATCTTAAGCTAAGCGTATCCCGGCCCGTAAAGTACATGGCCAACCAAATCAAACTCGAACCAAACTAATCAAACCAAATTAATCAAACCATAAGCTCTCTACCAAACTTGATGAATCGATTCGCCAAGATCACAATAGCACAAGAGGTAAGAATAATAAGCAACTATTAATATTTAATGAAGAGATTTAAATAAAACTAATAGATCTAGAATATTTTTTTTGTTTTATAAAATATATTAATTTTTAAGCTTAAAACTTATAGATCTAAACTAATTTGTATAAAAAAACTAATAGATCTAACTATTTTTTTGGTTTTATGAAAGTATTTTTCATTTTTAAAACTTAAAACTAATATATCTAAAAAAACTAATAGATATAAACTAAAACTACTTAATTAAAAAGCTAGCTTATAAATAAGTTGTAAGCCTAAGCTTAGAACTTATGAGATTTAAAAAGCTAAAAAGCTAATTAAATAAAACCTCCAACGATAAGCTAGATCTAGGAATATAAGGCAACAATAAGCTTGAAATAAGATGACTTATTCCAAGCTTTTATATAAATCTTAACTTATTTGGAAAAAGTTATAAAAACCAATCCCAAAATAATAAGCTAGATTATTAAAAGTAAAAAGATAAAGAAAGGTAGAATGAGAATAAGCTAAGAGAATAAGCTAAAACTTGACTTTTACTAATATTAAAAGAGCTTAATAATAAGCTTAGTACAAAGTCGAAAGGAAATACATTAATAAAACAAGAATTAAAATTGACATTATTTAGCCACCTAAAATCTTCATACAAAATGAAGAAAAATGAGGTGCTATTTATAGTTGAAGTCAAGATGCTTGGGGTAGATTAGTCTTTTTAGGCATTTAATCACCTTCTCTTCTCTAACTTGAGGGCATCTTGGTCATTTGGTAGGTGATGATGTGTTTCCACCAATAGGATAAAAATGCTTTATAGATAGAAAAATGGGATCACTTCACATGGATCACTATCTTCACCTTTCATTATTCTTTTATCCAATGGCTCTTGATTAATCTTCTTTAACCAACTCCACCATCTTTAATCTTCTAGAAGCATGCACCTAATTACTCACAAAAGAAACACAAATGCTATTTTTTTTCTTTTTAATATTTTTGTGTTAGTTTAAAAATAGATAAAAGTAAATAAAAATAAAACTACTAAAAAAATATTTTAAAATCAAAATTAATTATTTCAGTACTAACTAACTATTATAAAATAAAAAAAATTATTTATTTAATTTTTACTAAGATTAATAAAATGTTAAAATTAGAAATAAAAATGTAGAATATGCGAAATGCAAACCGAGACGAGTTACGCGGAAAGGGCGGAACCGTTAGCTAAGTAAATTCGTGCTCTTAACTGGTCCATGTGGTTTGTTAGTGGATAACTTTGGAGAATGGCAGAAATGGTGCTTGTTGTTTAATTTCTTGATTTAAAGCTTGAAACTTCATTAAATCTTCATCCATAGCCCTCCAAAATTCAATCTTTTGGCACTTTTGGTCCTTTGACTTTATCTTTGACTTTTTCTTCGATAAATGTCCGTGAAATCCCAAGTTTTCTTCATTTTTGATCTTTTGTACATATTTCACACAAAAACACAAAACCACGCGTAATTCCGACTTTTAAGATATTAAATACATGTTTTGGTTTGATTTTTCCTTGTTTTAAGTGGTAAAAGGATAAGTGTTTACTCACTTATTAAATCTCCTATACTTGACCATTGCAATGTCCTCATGCAATGTACAATTTTAAAGCACAATTTTACATTTTTCGCATCTTAAATCAATCTTGGCCTTATTACGATCAACTACTACAGTAAGAGAAAACGATTAAAGATTAAAACTTTATAAATCATAAAACAATTTCCATTTATTCATTTATTTGAAATTGTTTGATGGAAGAAACTCGTAAAGAAATCTAATACTTAGATTAGGGCTTTGGTTTCATGAATATTAATCACCCTTAAGTTTCACGTTCCACATACCAAGCATAAAAACAAGATCATTGTAATTACATGTTAGTAAAGTTAACACATACTCATGTGGTTTAATTATTCACTTAGACCCCCTTATTCCTACGGTGTATCTCTTATATTTTATTTTTGTCTTGAGTGATCACGAGGATGCATTTTTTACTTATTTCGATAATTTAGTAAGGCCGAAAATAAAGTAGGACGATTTAATCAATAGTTAGCTAAAGGACAAAATCTTTTAAAACGGCTTCTCGAAATCTCATAAAGTTCATATCTTGGCATAACTCGTTTCACGATTTGAGACCTTTCTCATACTGATATTTGGCATGTACTTCAAACATCAAATCTTAAGAGACGTTCTTGAAATTATGGTCTTCTCTTCATTTTGGTATACATCTTCATTTGGAGTGAGAGATGCTTCAAACTTTGACCACGACTTCTTCATTTATCCTTGTCTTTATTTAGGACTTTGATATACAACGATCCGCCTCCTTTTCGGACTTGGAATGATTTATCCTCATACCTTGCTAGGGTATTTTTGGATAGACTTCTCCATGATCTTTATGGGAGTGATTTCTTCTCGTCATGTGTCTTGATCCTTCATATTGATTTGGATTAATGATTTTCACATCATCTTTGGATCTTTAGCAAAAAGTGAATCCTCATGCCTTGTGAGGGCCTTTTTGGACTCGGATATCCTCATGCCTTGTTAGGGCCTTTTTGGATATGCCAATCTTCGCGTCCCGCTTCAATAAGTTATGCCTTAGCTATGAACTCTAATTAATCCCGAGCAACTTTTAAACGATTTTGGGCTAGAAGCTAAGTAATTTTTCAAATCGTACGACCTTATTTATAACATTTATTTGTTTACAAGTGTTGGGAGAAAAAGCTTATAATTAACTCACATAAATTCATGAAAGAATACAAAACTTATCATTGACTCTATCATTTCTCGTTCTCCACAATTTAAAATCTCAAGTAATGAGACTCGTGTAGCCTAATAAACCAATTAAGGTTCATATGGTTAAGGATACTATCTAGAGTAAACTCAAGTAAGTAAACTCGGGTTGAGTCAAAATATTCACGACGGGCCTAATATATCAAAGACATCTAAACTTGTTAAAACCATTTTATTTATTTATTTATTTTATTTATTTATTATTTATTTTATTCATGAAATGGAATATATACATATGATGGTGATGATAAAAGGAAAGTAGATAAAAGAAAATAAATGAAAAATACTACTAGGCCAAAATAGATCAAAAATTTTGAAAAACGTCGAAATATTAATTTTTCGGTTAAAATGAGGACAAATTGATAGAAAAGGCCACTTAACTTCGATAGAAGTCTCCCCTACACTTAATGTAAACATTTTCCTCAATGTTTAAGCATGTGGAAGTAAACTCCCCTACACTTAGGACATTGTGCACGTTGTTTAAATCGAGCTAAGGAAGAGACAACTAAAGTGATTACATTTTCAACATTTATTGATATAAAAGATTGAATCACAATAGAAAAAACAAATCGAAGGAAACCGGGTACACGGGAACACGGGATCATGGTTCTTCAAAGGTACCAAAAGTGGAGCACGAAAGCACACATCCCTGAAAAAACAACACCTCACAAACAACCTACATGGCTCCCCCTACACTTATTATAGAAAAGGTGAAAAGGTGGAAATGGTTGAAATCATGGAAAAGCCGAGATTTCAAAGGGATGAAAATGTCTCCATGATAAAGGGTGAAACATAGTCATATAAGGAATACCCTAATAAGAAAAATGGGGTATCCTTAGTCAAAATTTTCTTAAAAGGGAAGGTGGTGAAATATGACAATGATATCACTAAAGTCTCTATTCCCGGATCAAACACCGGTTCCTTAACGGGAAAATAGCAAGAGGTGTTGACATTTAAGCTCAAAATGTCATCATAATCCAAAGTGGGAGAGTCTTCCTCTTCCAAACTCGATGTGAAAACATAAGTATCATCGGAGTCATAGGAAAACTCATCCTCGTGAGGAAAATAGGTATTTATAAAGATATCTAAATCCTCCTCAAATAGAATATCCTCTAAAGTAGGAATGATGTCTAAGAGTGGGGGATCCTCCTCAAAAGTCATGACTTCTAAAATTAAAGCTCAAGGCGAATGATGGAAAAATCTCCCTGCTGGATTTTGTATTCCCTGTCATCCTCCCTTTTCAAACGAATCTCCGTCACATGATAATAGCCGTTCTTGGCTTCAGTTTTCAACCCTAAAATGCTGGAGATGCGGATATCGGATCTAACGATACTTCCAGAATTAACTAGGCAGCAACCCCTGTACGCCCTTCGGACTCGTTCGTCCCAATGAGATGCACCTATGACAGCATACATATCATAATTACGATTTACCTTAGGGACCCAGAGTCGGTTTACCTTTTCCTCGATAAAGGGTATTGTCCCCCAGTTGGCAGCTTTCAGCAAGGTCAGGGAAGTTGCGTACTTTGATGACCCCTTCAGAAGATACACAAGATCATTGGTGACGAAGAAGTCAAGAGCAATCTGATTATCTTGAGCAGGATCCATTGGAGGTGGAGCTCTTTCTGATTCATGAAGACCTGGCCGTTGAACGGTATTCAGAGCCTTCAGGATCTCATCAGCATAATATTCGAACTCCATTCGGGTTAACCGGGTTTTGGCGCGAAGTCTCTTATCATTCAGCGCTTTCTTCACCAAAGATGGAGTAACCGAAGTCTTATACTCATGAGCAAGAAATGCACATAAGTCAATCGGACTGCGGATACGAAGATACAACACATCTTTGTCAGCGTCTGTGATCGGATCATATTGTGCTGCTGCCGTGATCCAAGCCTGTGGTGGTGCAGTCTCGTCTATCTCCAACGTGTCTGCCCAATCTCGTGTGCTTGGTTCAGGAACCGTAGATTGTTGTGCTTGTTGTAGAGGAGTAGAAGTGCGAACATCTGTTGGTTCAGTTTCAGGCATTTCGGCAGTGTCGTGAACTGGTGAGTGTTGAGCAGCTTCGGGTTCCGTTACTGATTCTGCAATCACAGGAGCAACAACAACAGAACTAATGGGGTTAGTGGTAATAGGTAAAGATACAGCGATAGAGGTACCGGGAACCGATGACGCTGTAGTGGCATTTACAGCGTGGCGCCACTTAGTTCGTCTTGATTCCGATGATGTTGATTTGTCCTTCTGCGCTGCATCTTTCTTGGACTTGGTTCCAGTCTTAGCAGTTTTCTTGGAGCTGGTAACCTTATCTCCCTCTTTAGGCTGTTCACCCCCATCATCATCCTGATTGTCATCCCCGTTACTACCCCTAGCACTCTCCTCATTCCCATCACCACCATCATCGCCATCATCATCATCCTCATCCTCGTCATCATCATCCTCATCATCACCATCATCGTCATCCTTTTCCTCTTCTTCTCCTTCTTCTTCCTCTTCCTCTTCACCAGTACCCTCTTCCTGCTCACTTTCTTCCCTTTCTTCTTCAGGTAGAATGTGATAAGGTACCACACTTCCAAACGTTTTGAATAACCTATCATCCTCCATGATAGCATCATTCAGGGATTTGTATAGAGCCCGTTGAATCCTAGACTTATCAAACGATCCAAGTTCCACCATACGAGCCTTAAGGATCTTCTTCAATTCAAAATCCGTCAAGTCATAAGCAATCTTGTAGGCGGATTCTGAAGGATTGGATGACTTGATCAACAAGTTATCAGCTGCTAGCGTCTTCAATTCATCACGCAGTTTAGGCATAATGGATTCAACGGATTCTTGCACTCTTTCTTCCACAGAGGCTTCAAGTGCTTCTTTTTGCTCTTTGTATTTATACCTCATCGCTTGAAGTCTAGTGATACGTGCAGCATGCTTATCAGCCTCAGCCTGCTTAACCCGAGCTAGTTCTTCTGCATGTGCTTTTCGAGTCACCTCCATATCTGCAGCGAACCTAGCAATCATCTCCTCTTGGGCTCTCCTAAATGCTTCTTCACTTTGAGCTCGTCTTTGTAACTGTTGGCGAAGTTCATCCATTTCGCGTTTGTGATTATCCACATGTTTATCCAACATTTCGGCCATCACCAATGCAGCCATTGTAGATGTTGCAGAGCTGCTCTGGGTTGATTGAAGAGGCTCGGTTGTTACTGCGGTACTAAGGATGGGAATTGTCGGTGGTGGAAGAAATGGTGTTGAAGCCGGTCTGGTTGGTAAGGGTTGTATTGGTGGAGGTTAAGTTGCTAAAGGTTGGGTTGACACCATGATCGTAGGAGCAACAGACTCCTTTTCCATACTTGCTGAAATAGGGATTGATGGCTCTTTCGAAGTGGAATAATGTTCAGGTGACCCAAACTCATCAACATCATCTGGTTCCACGTACTCATCCTCAACATCTACCCTTGCACATGAACCACTACCGCCAGTATCTTTCCTACTCCTTTGAATAGCTATCTTCATCATTTGTTTCTCAGTTTTATCAAGAGTAGGATCAACAACGTCTTCTTCGTCACGTAGACGCATCTCATCAGCCTTACCCTTTCCCTTCTTACCCTCTGTCTTCTTCTTCTTGGTTTTGGGTTCAGGTAACGCAGCTGGTTGTTTGCGTTTACCTTTACTCTTAACCGTTGTAGACGAGTCTTCTCCAGTCTGAAGGTTTGCTTTCAGCTTCTTGATTTCTATCTGCAGTAGCTTGTAATCAGCAGAACCTTTGATTTTCTCAGACAGGAGGTAATCAGGAATAGGACCCGGAATCACACCAATAGACGGTCCTTCATGCCTTAGATCCATAGTATCATCAGCTTCTTCAGTGTGATAGCGACTTGCTGCACGCCTATCAATAGTAGCATCATTCTTCATAAAATAATTAATGATAAGCTTGATAAACCGAGGATAAGGAAAGAAGTTTGTCTTCAGCTTCTTGTTATAGAAGAGTTGAAAGGTGAATTCTTCCAATATCAACAAAGCATAATCTGAATTTGCAGCTTTGTACATGCCATAGAAGAGGTTTATTATAGGACTGCGCAAAGCATCATGGCCACTTATTTTTGGTGTAAGACATCTACTGAGAATACCCATCAATGCTCTCCAAGGTTGTCCTACTTTAGCAGTGGTAAACTCAGACGCAACTCGTATTTCCGGACATCCAAGAGCGTCAAATAACTCCACGAGTTCATCTTTAGTAGGATCCCTCGAGAATGACATGCCTTTGGGTGTATCCCGTATACCAAGAATCTTACGGAAGTCTGAAACTGTGAGTGTCTGCTGCTTGTTGTCGATGGTGAAGGTGATCTTGTTTGAAGTGATTTCCTTGGTAGCCCAAAATTCATACATATACTCATAAGGCACCGAGGCACTACTTCTCAAAGCATTCTTAAAATGGGATTGATCAAGGATCGCAAGGGCTACTTTAAATCCATGGTGAGTGGATTTTGAGATTTGCTTTAGCCGGTAGTTGTTGGGTATAAACTTAAGGGTTCGTGCTTTAGCAATATCGGCTTCTCTAGAGTCTTGGATTGCTTGTACTGTTGGATTAGTCATTGTATCTGCTTAAGATAAGACATGAAAGGTTGATGCACAAAAACATATAGATATATATCATTCTTACTTCTAAGCATAACACATTTCATAACATAATACAACAAGTACATTTAACATGCAAACAATAATAATCAAACAACTCTTCATCCGGAACTTTTCCTCATTCGGAACTTCTTCATCCGGAAGTTCTTCATTAGGAACTTCCTTCATCTGGAAGTTCTTCATTCGGAACTTCCTTCATCCGGAAGTTCTTCATTCGGAACTTCCTTCATCCGGAAGTTCTTCATTCGGAACTTCCTTCATCCGGAAGTTCTTCATTCGGAACTTCCTTCATCCGGAAGTTCTTCATTCGGAACTTCCTTCATCCGGAAGTTCTTCATTCGGAACTTCCTTCATCCGGAAGTTCTTCATTCGGAACTTCCTTCATCCGGAAGTTCTTCATTCGGAACTTCCTTCATCCGGAAGTTCTTCATTCGGAACTTCCTTCATCCGGAAGTTCTTCATTCGGAACTTCCTTCATTCGGAAGTTCTTCATTCGGAACTTCCTCATTCGGAAGTCCTTCATTCGGAACTTCCTCATTCGGAAGTTTTTCAGAAAAAAAAAATCCTTCATTCGGAAGTTCTTATCCTTGTTCATCCGGAACATCAAAAACGCAGCTTATAAGGTTAATTCTAAGCGCATTTGTGATTTCTAAGGTAATCTAAGGCATTTTAAGCATCATTTAAACTATTCCGAGCAAAACCCACCATAAATCCCTAATCAATTAAGCCTAAATTGGGGCGAACGAACCCTAACCAGATTTAAGTTGATTATCTGAATTAACCAATTGGATTTACATGATTTAAACGAATTAGAAATAGAATAATTGATGTTATTTACCTTATTTATCGAAAGAACAGGATCGGATGAATAAACGGGATGTTTTCAAAAAACTTGTGTGTGAGATTCAACAATGGCGGCAAGGAGATGAAGATACAGTGAAAAGGAAAGATGAGGCGGGGTGGCTTAGTTTTGACTTAGGTCAATTTTTGACTTTTCATTAAATATCACCTTTAGTCCCTCTATTTATCTATTCTTTTCCTTTTAGTTTCTACCTTTTTCATTTCACTTAATCCTTGTTTAACTTACACACAACTTAGCAAACGCAATCTATTAGCATATCTCCAATATCTAAAAGCAATGCCTATCACTTAGAACGAACACAAGTCATATTCTAAAGCAAAACCACTCAATTACCATGTAGCCCTTAATTTTCACAATCACTTTTGAAAATCAATTTAATGACGAAGATGATTTTAATATTTTCTCCCCCTTAAACGATGACCCGTTTTCTATTTAAAGAGCTGTAGTCATTGTTTAAAGAGTCAAATATTGATGAAAGCATTTCCAATTTATATCTTGAAAAAGTTTGATTCGTGGTGCCAATAAGATTTCTCTTATTTTAACAAATTAATGCACTGAGACGTACACAAATTCGTGTTAGACCAAGTTGTAAAGTAAACTTGATCCCTTTGCATGATTTGGCTTGTAAATCACGCCCGAGAAAATTAATTCCCGTTCTGAGCCAACGTTTTCCAAGGAAATACGTGACTTTAATATGAAAACCGGGTTGCAGTCAGAAATAACTACAAACCATAATGGGCATGTTTTAAAAATGTACAACTTTTATACGGACTCTATTTATGGCACGGTTTCAATATTGATCGACATTTCTAAGGCCGTAAATATTACCGTACTAAAAGACATGCCCGTTTTAAAACGAAAAATATTTTTGGTTTTTCTTCATTTTATAATTTTTATGGTTTTTCTAGGTTTTATATTTTTTATGGTTTTTGTTGGTTTTATATTTTTGTATTTTCTTTTTGTGGTTTATATATTTACGATAATATACATGATCACGAACAAAAGGATACTCTGAATAGTTTACCACGACTATTCAGCTGATTCTTTTGCCAACTCTTTGAGAGTCGCTGGAGTGAATGATTTCATGCCAAGCTTGTCGATCAAAAACTCGATTCGTCCTCGATCTAAGGCTTTGATGAACATATCAGCCAGCTGATACTCAGTAGTGACAAAATACAGCTCGATCACTCCGTTCTCCACCTGCTCTTTAATGAAATGGTAGCGAATGTCTATGTGCTTGGCCCGGGAGTGTTGAACATAGTTGCAGCAAAGGGCAATGGCGCTCTTGTTGTCACAATACATCGGGATTTTGTTGAATCCCAAACCGTAGTCAGTTAATTGTGATCTCATCCAAAGGACTTGAGCACAACAACCGGACATGGCGATGTATTCAGCCTCCGTGCTTGATATTGCAGCGCTTTTCTGCCTTTTTGAGGACCAACTGATCAATCTATCTCCAAGGAGTTGCACAGATCCAGAAGTGCTACGCCTCGTGTCTTGACATCCAACATGATCGGCATCTGCGTATGATATTAAAGCAATAGAGGAATCCTTCGGATACCATAGACCACGATGAAGTGTTCCTTTTAGATACCGAAAGATCCTTTTCACAACATGTAGGTGCTTTTCGGTAGGCCGAGCCTGATACCGGGCACACATGCATACAGCAAATTGCAAATCAGGCCTGCTAGCAGTCAGATATAGAAGGGTGCCGATCATCCCACGGTAAAGTTTTGGATCGACAATAGTCCCATTCCTATCTTCATCTAACTTGGATTTCTCCACCATTGGAGTGTCCACGGGGTCACAATTTTCAAAGTTATATTTCTTAAGAGATTCTAGAGCATATTTGGATTGATTAATAAAGATGCCTCTGGGATTCTGAGAAATCTGTAATCCTAAGAAAAATGAAATTTTTCCCATCATCGACATCTGAAAGCGTGTGGACATTATCTTCTCAAATCGATTTGACAATTCAATGTTAGTGGCAGCAAATATTATATCATCAACATAAATTTGTACCAGAATCATGTCGTTGCCTTCCTTGAGAGTGAATAGAGTGGGGTCCACCTTGCCTTTGGAGAAGCCTTCCGAAATTAGATATGTTGACAGGAGATCATACCACGCGCGTGGAGCTTGTTTCAACCCATAGAGAGCCTTCTTAAGCTTGTACACATGATTAGGAAACTCCGTACTGACGAACCCTTCCGACTGACTAACATAGACCTCTTCCCTTAGTTCACCGTTCAAAAATGCCGTCTTCACATCCATTTGATAGACGATCATGTTCATATGAGCAGCATACGCAAGGAATAGTCTAATCGCCTCCAATCTTGCCACAGGAGCAAAAGATTCTTCAAAGTCTATACCCAAGGCTTGTTTATATCCTCTAGCGACCAATCTAGCCTTATTCTTCAATACCGCACCCATCTCATCGAGTTTAACCTTATAAACCCATAACAAAGTAAGGATGTTAACCTTGTCAGGGAGAGGAACCAATTCCCATACTTCAAGTCGTTGGAATTCATTTAGTTCCTCCTTCATAGCTTCAATCCAAGATGATTATGTCATAGCCTGCTGCTAATTTTTAGGTTCAACTTCAGAGAGAAATGCATCAAAGTAGCAATAAAGTGCACTCTCTTGTAATTGATGGCGTGTAGAGACTGGTCGATCTAGATCTCCAATAACATTCCTAATTGGGTGATCTTTTGTCCATTTGGTGCTATGGTTTTCAATCCTAGGTGGTCTGGAGTGAACAATAGAAGGAGCTTCTTCTGAGGTAGACGCGGCTGAAGGGTTTTCAGGTATCGCTATACCAAAGAAAGGAAGCTCTTGCAAGTGAGCATATTCCAAGTCGTGATCAGTAGAATCCTCTTCCACATCATTAGGCACAAGTAGGGGTGATGATTCAGGTGTAGTTTGAGAATCACTTGGTGAAGGTGCATCCGGTTCAATGTGAATTGTAGATGCATTAGATAAAGGTTCATTAGCTTGAGCAACCACTTCAGGTATTGGAGCAATTACTACAGGTGCTGGAACTTCATCAGTCGGGGGATCAAAGAATTCATCAAACAACGGTTGAAACAGTTTATCCCACTCGGGCCTTGTTGGTGGTAAAAATGATGTAGAAGTAGGATTATTGGGAACTAATCCGGAACTAATAGCACCGGTTCCCATCTCATGAAGCGCGGGTTCAGAGCTGTGTTGCTCAGAAGCCATCGCTGTCAGCTCGTCGAAATCTGCGTCCATAGTTTCTACAATCTTTCCAAGACGACAGTTATAGATTCGGTATGCTTTCTTGGACGGTGAGTAACCAATGAAAATACCTATATCGGCTTTCGGTTGAAGCTTACCCAAGTTCTCACTATTAATGTTTAGATAACAAAGAGCACCAAACACATGAAAAAATGAAACATCGGGTTTACGGTCATGTAAAAGCTCATAAGGTGTTTTTCCATGGCGTTTCCGAAGGATAGAACGGTTTTGGGTGAAACATGCAGTAGAAATAGCCTCTGCCCACAAGAACAATGGAGCGTTCGCATAAATAAGCATGGTCCTAGCAGCTTCCATAAGTGTACGATTCCGTCTTTCAACGACACCGTTTTGTTGTGGAGTGCGTGCAGCGGATGTTTCATGTGATATACCAACTCCTTCATAATAATCACGAAGAGTCTGGTTGACGAACTCTGTACCATTGTCTGTACGAATACGGCGGACAGTGGTATTCAAACGTACCTGAATGAATTTCAGAAAAGTGATGATAGCCTTCGGTGCTTCATCCTTTTTACGTAGAAATCTAACCCATGTAAACCTGGAGAAATCATCCACAATTACCAGAATGAATTTCTTACCGCTCACACTTTCAGTTCTCATCGGCCCACAAAGATCCATATGCAAAAGATGAAGTTTTTCTTGATTGGTGTCTTCAGCTTTGGGCTTGTAAGATTTCTTGGTACTTTTCCCCCTTGAACACGCGGAACATAAATGGTCCTTGTGAAATTTAAGCTTTGGAAGACCACGAACTAAATCGTTTTTAGCCAGATGATTAATAGCATCAAAGTTAAGATGAGATAATCTGCGATGCCATAACCATGACTTGGTCTTAGATGCTTTAGAGAGAAGACATACTGGAGAGGCGGCCATCATGTCTTGTAAGGACAAGGTATAGAGATTTGCACCACGAGATCCCTTCAACAAATCTTTTCCTTCCAAGTTGCGGATGAAACAAGTGTGTTGTCGAAAAGCAACCTCAAGGTTGGAATCACAAAACTGTCCTACTGAGAATAAGTTATGACCAAGACCTTCTACATAGTATACCCTTGAAATCGTCACGTTTCCAATCTGATATTCACCATACCCCATAATCTTTGCTATATGATCATTCCCGAATTTAACCGTACCAAGAAACTTGCTAACGAAATTTCGGAGCATCGAGCGATTTCCGGTCATATGTTTTGAACAACCGGAGTCCAAATACCACAGGATGATTTGGACCACCTGAAAATATCACCACACGAAGACAATGTAGAGGTATCGGAATCTGAGTGTTCCTTGTTATTAGCAGGTACAGATTTAATAATCTTAGTTTTGCTAACTCTAGGTTTCTTAGATTTCCTAGCCTTCTTTTTCTTAATAGGTGGTGTAGATTCTAGTTGGCTTAAATCCTGAGGTATTTCTTCACTGATAGGCACTATAGTGGGGGCTGACCTAATTAAAGGGCGCTGTTTCCATACTTGAGTGCGAGTGTTCCTAACTAAAGGACACTCAGACCTAACCTCAATGGATGCATTCCTAGTTAAAGGGCACATTTTTCCATCTAATGTAAAGGTCCTACCAGTGGGACGCCATTGCCAGCCAACTTGGGCACGAGTTCTACCCGTTGGCTTCCATTCAAGACCATTCTTAATAGCATTCATTTCATTAACGTGATCAATCAGATACAAATCATGACGTTGGGAAAACATACATTCATTACAATTCCAACAATTCAAATCAGAATTCACGAATGGTTTAGGCTGCTGCACAGGCGCAGAGCTTTTAGTCTTAACATGATTCTTTTTATTTAAAACTGAACTAGCATTCCTATTGTGAACTTCTACTTTCTTCTTTGTGGCACTACTAGTGGAGGGCTTGATCTTATCTTTCTTGAGTGGTGATCCTTTAGCCTTAGTAGTCTCTTTTAATCCTGTAGAAGGCAAAGTAGGAACATTAGCAACAGATTTTAAAGGTGTCTTACTTGATTGTGCCAATGACGATTTCGCTCCTGGAGTCTTATTAAATGGAGTGACAGCAATGGGCCTATTATTAAGTAGTGCAGAACCTGGTGTACCTATGTATTGCAAATATGCCAAGCAATATTGAACTCGCTTAATATATTCATGAGCCGAATAATAGTCGCTACTTGAGGGATCTAAGGCATAAAGATCGTCTAAAATATCCCTAAGAAGATCGACATGCTTAATGGCATTCCTCATATAATCATCATAGGTAACCGGGTTTCTCTTATGAAGCGGATTCTTATAAAGCACTACTGACTTGGTTGTTGGAGCACTAGTGGACGGTGCATAGTCGGTAGCTAAGTTATTTAGACAGATTTGCTCTTAAGTTTTCTATTTCTTGCAAGTGACCCATTTGTTTGTTTCTAAAGTGATCATATTCGGGATTAGTTAGAACACTAGACGAAGGCACTAGTTCCAAGGTTTGAACTTTCTCATTGCTTAAGGAAAGCTCATCAGACAAATTCTTATTCTTAGCTAAGGTTTCTAAGAGTGCAGCATTCATTTGGCTAAGTAATGTAGCAGGAACCATGACCAAATCTTGTTGAGCAGGAGTAGGCGTATGCGAAATGGGTCCTGGTTGTGATTCACTCAAAGTCTGGGGACTCACATTGATATTGCTATCATTGTTTGTCTCCTCGTTTGAAAGACTCACCACCGAAGATTCATTCGAATCAGCACTCTCTTGCACAACTTGATGTGGTTGAATACTAGCATCAGTGGTATTATCGGTGGTATTAATAAGTACCTCAGATCTCTTTTCTGGCCCTAAGCTGGAGATAGTTGCCATGAGAGCAGCCTTTGCAGATTGAAAGTCATCACAGTCTGAGTCATACGCATCGAGATCATCTGCTTGGTATGCTGCATTCTGTGTGGTGACCGTGTCTTGTTCAGCAATCCCTGGATCAGCAAGAAATGCAAGCTCCTCTTCATCAAGTTCCCTTCCTTGTGCCTGAGCATTTACCAGATAGATCTTTTCTGCAAACCATTGTCCATCCCTTCTACTCTTGGGTTTCTTACAATCCCTAGACATGTGACCCTCTTCCTTGCAGTTGTAGCATGTAATCATTCGCAACTTGCCTGTATTAGCCCGTGGAGGATTGTTGACCATTGGAGCAGGAGCAGAATTGACCGTGCGAGCATAGGTAGTTGATGTGGAAGGTCTCCCCTGATATGGTTGAATTGGCTGAACCATTACCCTGCCATTCTCAATTGTAGCTTGTTGGCGAGAATTGGATGAATTCCTCAACTGATTGTTGGTAGGAGTTGATCCCCTAAATCCTCGTTTGCTTAAAGTCCTTGTGAGATAGGCAGACATAGTGGTTAACACTTCAACTGGATCAGCACCTTGTTTAAATACAAGAACGGGGACTTCCTCATCATCACAGTACATTGCTTGATCTTGAGCTGCATAATCACTAGAAGGAATACTCATTTGATCAGGGTAGCCTATTGGATATGCTGCATTCTCTTGATAAGATGAATATGAAGATTGAGCATAAGGTGCAATACTAGCTGGGTGAGGTTGTGTAGCATATTGTGATGAAGGTGCACTGAACCGATATTGTTGCTGATGTGAGGTGGGTGGTTGTGGTAAAATCGAGTATTGGGGAAAGGCTGGTGTCATGTAAGGTGATGGATGATAGGCTTGATGTCCCAAAATATAAGGAGTGTTGTTATGAGACAAGCTTGGTTGATTCGCCATCAAAGCTAATGAATCAGGGTACATACCTCGTGGAGAACGGTGCATGATCACATGTTTCTCATGCTGCTGAAGAAAGGCATATAGTTGATCCAAATTGCACTTATGCAAATCCCTGGTTAACTTAACATCGGTGATGTACTCACCCCATTCAGCTTGAGGTAGAGTATTCAAGAATTTGGTGTTAACCTGGAATGGTGCAATCACAAGATTGTATACATTCAGATCATTCATGAGTGTGGTGAATCTGAAGTAATAATCGTGAAGTGTTTCCCCTGGGTTGTAAGTGAATCTGTCAAACAGGTCATACAACTGACATTCCCTTTCCTGTTTGGTGAGAGATGTTCCTTGTAGCAACACCTTAAGACGTTCCCATAAATCCTTTGCCACCGTATACTGACTCACCATCCTATAAATGTCATGGGGAAGGGCTTGGAGAATTGTTTGAAGAGCTTTCTCGTCTGCATCGGCAACAAGTTGTTGGGCTGGTGTAAGTTCTTCAAATTCTCTTGGTCGAGTCACATTGTTGACCACTATGGTACCATAGTCGAGTGGACCATTTAAAATTGACTTAACCATAAGCCTCCCATAAACCGGTTTTCCCTTAAGATAAGACATCATCCGGCCTTGCCAAGCTTCAAAAACTTCTTTGATGAGCATTGGCGGGCGATTATCCGTTCCCGTAATCACCAAAATATCCGTAAGTGATGTCATCTGAGGCATTACTGAATTCGGATTCATTTTGGTAACTTCAAAGAGACAAAGATTATCGGTTGATCGAGCAGTAAAGTAAAGCTTGTGAATTGTGTTGTGTTTTTGTTGTAAGAAACCAAGATTAAATCCTCTAAATAATCGTCGAAAAAACAAGCAAAATAACCCTTGATTCGGAACTTTTTGTTGATTCGGAAGATTTTGGTTCGGAAGTTCTTGATCCGGAACTTCTGCTGGGTTAATCAGAAACCTTGTTCGATGAACAGTCGACCACTAAAAATGAAGATTAAACCCAGATTTTGACCAAATAACCCAAAATGTTTTGTGATTTCAACAATAATAAGTAAAAGCTAATACTTATCCACTAATCCCAATCACAAAAACACCAAAAACACCAAGAATCAAGATGGTTTTTCTTAAAGAACACTAATACAATCAAAAACTAAAAAACCACACAAAACACTACCTTAAATCACCCCATAGCTCTTGATACCAAATGTAGAATATTGATAACCTATGAATCTATGAAGGGGTTTGTTGATTTCTAGAGAGAGAAAGTTAGAGAGAGAAAGTGAGAGAAACTATGTGTTATTTTATTAAGTGAAACTAGAAAAGTGACAACAACCAACCCCTTTCCATGGTGGAAAGGGGTATTTATACTCCAATCTTACATTGGGCTTGGGCCGGTCCATGACAAGCCCATGGACTGGTTCTTACTTAACTTAATAAGTAACTAATGACTATTTTATAACTACGAGCTATTACAACATAAATATTATTGTGGAGTGACCGATACTTCTAATATACGTAAAACGTATTTCTAACAAAAAGTCAAAAGGAGACTCCATAATGAAAGAATCAATCATAGAGATATAAGGTGCATGAAGGTTACAAGGTGGGTCATCAAAAATAATGAGATCACTTAAAGAAGTGTCATCATCTTAATCATCAAAGATTGGTGGATCAAAAGTGGGTGGGTCGTCTAAACCGAAGATAGTGTGATCACTTAAAGAAGTATCATCACTATAAGTATAAAAAAATAGGAGTTTCAAAATTTTGAAGCTCTAAGGGAAGGGATGAATTTATCACAAAATTAATTTGATTAGACTTTTTAATTTCAAAATGATTAATAAAAAATCTCTTCATTGTCATAATTAAGAACATCAATCATATTGACCGACTCTTTTCCATTTGATTTAGTTGTGATTTTTCCCATTTTAAAAACTTGTTGTTCATCCCTAACCCTAAGAATTAACTCCCCTTCGGCCACATCAACTAATGCTTTTCCGGATCTTAAGAATGGTCTACCAAGTATTTACGGAATACGAGGATCCATCTCATATTCGACGACGACAAAGTCCACAGGAAAAGTGAATGTACCAACTCGAACAAAAACGTCCTCGGCAATACCAACGGGGTATACGAGAGTTCTATTAGCTAACTCGAGAGTCATGTGAGTCGGTACAAGGTCGAGTAATGATAATTGTTTCCATACCGATAGTGGCATAAGATTGATGCTAGAACCAAAATCCGCTAAAGCCATACAATCATCAATTTGAGGAAACGAGCAAGGTAACACGAATCGCCCGGAATCTCATAGCTTTTCGGGAAGCTCTTTGAGAAGAATCACGGAACAATTCTCATTTAAACGAGTGTTAACGAGCTCTAAAATTTTTTCCTCTTATTGAGCAAATCTTTGAACATTTTCATAAATTTAGGCATTTGAGCAAGTGCTTCAATAAGGCTAATGTTAACATTCACTTGGGAAATCATTTTCAAAAAGTTGGAAACATGAATGTCATCTTTAGTGAGCAACTTAGTCTTGTCCAACCTAGAGGGATAAGGGATATTGGGCTTAGAAGTTGAAGGTTAAGAAGGAGAAGGACTCGCCTCTTGAACAACCTTAGGGTTAGGCTCTTTAGGCAATGGAGAACTAGTACTAAGAGTGGTAGTGGGAGGGATCACCAAAGGGGGAGTAGGATTACTCATTATGACCTCCAGGCCTTGTCTCTCCTTTATTGGTAAAGAGATGGAAGGTCCCACTAAAGTGTCTCCACTTCGAGTATTAATAGCACTCACATTAGCTCGAGGGTTGGTCTTGGTAGTAGAAGGTAAGGCTCCTTTGGGTCTAAGGGCTTGCATCATTTGCATGAATTTCCTATCGGTGGACTCTTGCATTTGTTTCATAGTTATCTCATGGTCGGTCAATTTTTGGAGAACCAAGTCCATTTGAGGATTAGTAACATTCCCTTGATTAAACCCTTGATTACCTTTAGTTGAAACCCTTGATTTTGAAAACCTTGGTTTTGAAATTGATTAGGATTATGAAAGCCTTGACTATGAAAACCTTGGTTATTAAAGCCTTGATTATTATTAAAACCTTGGTTTTGCCCTTGAAAATTCCCTTGATTTTTATTATAACCCCTTACGTTTGAATTCCCTTGAAAATTTCATCTTTGTGGAGCTTGGTTCCTAGGTGGATATTGGGTATTTTGGGCGGGTGGGGGTGGTCTTTGAGGAGATACAAAACCCGGGGGAGCCAAATAGTTATTAGACTTATAAGACAAATGGTTAACATCAACATTCAGTTTAAATTGAACCCGTTCATTTTCATTGGAATAGTACGAATGTGGTCCACCACATGTTTCACAAGTCACATTAAGGGCATTGACGTGTGTAACGGGTGTGTTTTGAACGTGTAAGGCAAGTTTTGTCACAATTGAAGTAAGTGCTTGAATTTTATAGTTATTCTCACTATCACTATCACTAGCCATTGTAGCCCTTACACTCTTGGTTTGAACTTTTGCCTTGTTTTCAATTATATTCCAAGCATCAATCATCGATTTAACCAAAATATTTCCCCACGAAGCACTATTTAGTGAGTCTTGGTTATTCAAAGTTAATCCATTATAAAAAGTATTTATTTGATGAACTTTAGTATAACCATGTTGAGGACACTTTCTCAAAAGCTCCTTAAATCTATCCCAAGACTCACTAAAAGTTTCCCTGTATTTTTGCTCAAAAGTGATTATGTCATTCCTTAAAGAGGTGTAATAAGTGTGAAAACACTTATCCTTTTACAACTTATTTCCAATAATAACAAGACCAAAACGTGTATTTTATGTCGTAAAAGTCGGAATTATGCGTGGTTTGTGTTTTTATTGCGTTTCAGGATAAAAATATGCAAAAGGAAGAAAACATGGGCTATCACGGGCTTTTATCAAAGAAAACGAGAAAAGACAAAGTCAAAAGATCAAGAGTGTAAAAAAGAACGGAAGTCCAAGGCCTATTCTGAAGATTTATAGAAGAAAAAGTCTAAAGTCGGAAGTTTAATGAAGTCGAACAACTCAAGTCTAATAGGAGAAGAAAATTGTAAGACAAGTTCAATTTATATCGACAAATCCCGAGACGACGTCGAGAAAGACAAAGAATTTAAATCGAGTCGAGACGAAAAGAAAGAAAAAGGAAGCAACACATGCACCTCCCCACCTCCTATATATACCCTCCTAATTGACACATTAGGAGGGTGTTAGTTAGTTAGTGTTAGCTAGTTTATTTTTCATTTTTGTAGCTTTAATTTTTATAGAGAGAAAGTTTTTAACTTTCTCTCACTAGAAACTTCATCTTTTATTTCTTTCTTGTTTGAATCTAATCTTTACTTTTAAAAGCTTAATCTTGTTTTAATATCCATCTTAATCTTCTACTACCTTTCTTTATTTTTGATTTTGATTTTGATTCGTGATAATCTTTTATTTTGTTTCATCTTGATGTTTATGTGATTAAAAAGTTTATCTTTTTATTCATATCTAAGTTTTTATACAACTTGAGCTTTGAGCTTATCATGCTTATTGGCTTATTTTGTATTTAGCATATTTGCTTTAAAGTTTTCTTAAAGGTTTCGTCTTTTTAAAGTTTGATTTAAAAAGTTGCTTATTTAGAGTTTTGAAAGTTCTTATTTGTGCTTATTAGCTCTTTTCATCATAAATTTGGTAAAGTGTTGGATTGTGCTTTTCAAAACGGAGCTTATTAAGTTTTCTTATTAAGAAATACAAAATATCGTAAAAAGGGTTTTGGATTCCGACGCTTATTCCGATCATACCATCGGATTAGGGTTTTGGATTCCGACGGTAGTGTTCATTCTCATATTCCGATAAAACATGGTTTCAATTATTCCGATTGTTTTCCTGTTGATATATTCCGATAGGTTGTCTTCCGACATATTTCAGTTGTGCTATTCCGACGGATTATTCCGACAGGACCTTCCGATTGGGTTCCGACAGTAAATTCTAATGGGATTCCGATAGTGTGTATTCCGACGGATTTGGTTTAAGTTTTTACTTTTACAAAGTTTTGTGTTTTAAATTTACTTTTAAGTTTTTAATCAATTATTTTTAACTTTTAATTTTTTGTTTAATTTTTAAAGCTTTCATTTTTACACAACGACATTTTCATATTTGCTTTTAGTTTAAGATAGATAATCAAACCATTTTATTTTCCACCAAGAACGATTGAGTCGCACTTTTAACTAGTAATCAATTCGAAAAGACTGGAATAACGAACAACGTTCATACGAGAAAATATCTTGTATTAAATGGCGCCGCTGCCGGCTCTTTTCGTTAAGATTAACGGTTTTTAGTGAGAGACGCGTTGGATTTTGGGATCCGTTCATTTTATAACGTTATTTTTTTTCTTGATTAAAAATTTTCAAAATCCATAAAAATTAAAAAATTTCAAAAATCCAAAAAAAAATAGAAAAACATAAAAAACCAAAAAATATTTCTTGTCTATCTTTCTTTTCCTTTTGTAGGTGTGTATGCATACCCGTGCTCGTCAGAAGAAAGCAATTCAAGCCGAAGTTGAAACTCCACCTATTGTCACCATGTACAATCAACCAATGATCGAGCTTTTGCAATTGCAAGTAGAGGGCAACACCGATTCTATTTTCATACCCGAGATTGCCAACAACTTTGAACTCAAATCCGGTTTCATTCTAATGGCCTCTGCTCAACCATTCTTGGGGAGTGCACTTGATGATCCTCATGACCATATCAAAAGGTTCCTTCAACTCACTAATACGGTCAAGTATAATTCACAAGAGGTGATTCGCTTGCAACTTTTTCCTTTCTCCTTAGAGGGACAAGCCCGGCATTGGCTTGATAAGGAACCGCCACAAAGTATTCTTACGTGGACGGATTTAGAGACCAAATTCATCAAATATTTTTTCCTACACTCACGTACTACCGCTTTGCGGAATGAAATCATTAACTTTGAACAAAAGTACGGTGAGACATTTAGTGAATCTTGGGACCGTTTTAAGGAACTTTTACGAAAGTGTCCACAACATGGTTTCACAAAAGTACATCAAATTAATACTTTTTATAATGGTTTAAGCATGAATGACCAAGATTCACTAAATAGTGCCTCGGGGGGTAATATTTTGGTTAAGTCTTCTAATGCCGCGTGGGATATAATTGAGAATAAGTCTAGAGTGCAGACTAAGAGTGTTCGGGCTAATGTGGCTACTGCTAGTACTAGTGATGCCGACAAGATAATTGATAAGCTTACTTCGATTGTTGGAGCACTTGCTCTACAAACCGCTAACAATGCCAAAAACATCAATACGCAAGTTAATGCTTTGAGTCAGTCATGTGAAATATGCGGGGGTTCTCATTCATACACCGATTGTCCTTCGACTCATGACAATCCGGAAAATGTGTATGCCGCTAATGGTAACTTTTCTACGGGAGGCTATCAAGCTCGTCCTCAGGATGACCGCAATTTGCTCAGTTATCGTTAAAACAACTTCCTTTCACCACCCGGTTTTCCCCTACAAGACCCAAACAACCTCAATCGCCACAATCAAAACCAAACTCGAGCTCCAAATCAATATCAAACCCAACAAAACCCATATCCACCTCAAGGAAACAACCAATTTTACCAACAACCCGCTTATCAACCACCTGCCTACCATGCTCTTCCTCCCACCCAACCCACCGCATTTAATCACGAGGTTGAAACTTACATGAGGACTAATGACGCACTGGTGCAGAATCTTCAGCGACAAATCATCAACTTGAAAGGAGATATGGCGAAACAAGGGAATGATCTTCGAGCCGATTTGCGAAACATTTTGAGCAGTCAAACGAATGACTTAAGGGATATGATGGCTAGTTTCTTCCAAAGTAATCAAGCCTCTAGTTCGGGTTCTCTTCCGAGTAACACCGTTGCTAATCCAAGAGGGGAGATGAAAGCAATCACCACCCGAAGTGGCAAAGGTTTAAAGGAACCCGAGATTCCTACACCTAGACTGGTGATTGTGACAAAGGAAAATGAGTGCCCTTCTCCAATTCCTCCACCTTCTACTTCCACCCCTTCACCACCCAAGGATGTGAGTGAGAATTCCATTCCAAAGCCTTCATCTCAACCCAATATACCTTATCCCTCAAGGTTGAGGAAAGAGAAGTTGAAGAACAAGGATGATATTCAGGTTTCTAACTTTCTTAAAATGTTTAAACAACTAAATTTCAACATCTCCTTTGCCGAGGCTCTCGCTCACACGCTGAAATATGCTAAAATGTTTAAAGATCTTCTCAGTGATAAGGAGAAACTCCTTGATATCGCTCAGACCCAACTTAATGAGAATTGCTATGCAGTGCTCTTAAGGAAATTACCAACCAAACTTTGTGATCCGGGTCGTTTTCTCATTCCTTGCAACTTCCCCGGGGTAGAGAATTGTATGGCCCTAGCCGATCTAGGTGCTAGTATAAACTTAATGCCATTAAGTGTTTGGAAACAATTAGCTCTACCCGAGCTAGTCCCCACACGAATGACATTGGAATTAGCTAACCGTACGGTTTCTTATCCAGTGGGGATAGCCGAAGATGTCTTCGTCGGTGTCGACAAATTCACCTTTCCAGCAGATTTTGTTGTCGTTGACTACGAGATGGACCCCCGTGTTCCATTAATCGTTGTACGTCCATTCTTGAGGACCGGTCACATTCTCATTGATGTATCCGCGGGCGAATTAATCACGAGAGTTGGTGACAATAAAATCGTCTTCAACATGGGTAAACTTTCTAAGCAACCTTATGAACACGAGAGCGTTAATTTCATTGACGTACTTGATGAGGCTTGTGTAGAACATTTCAAAGACGCTTGTAAAACTAGTTCTTCTTCTCTACCCATTGTTGAGACCGTTGCCTCTATTGCTCCGTCACTGACTCCATTTGGAGAAAGTGATTTCCTTTTTGAAAGAGTTTTAAGCAACTTTGGGAGATGTGGACTTACAATATGACGATTCTCCCTCCAATTGGGATGAAGACATTCGTACCATTGAGAAACTTCTCAATGAGGACCATATTTCTCCACCATCTCCTAAGGAAATCTCTATCGATGATCCGAATTTGACTACTCCTTCCATCGAAAATCCTCCGGATTTATAGCTTAAGGATCTACCGTCTCATCTCGAATACGTTTTCCTTGAAGACAATAAGAAGTTACCCGTCATCATCGCTAAGGACTTGAAAGAAGAAGAAAAATCTCGACTGATAGGCGTGCTGAAGAATCATAAGAAAGCAATTGCTTGGAAAATTTCCGACACTCACGGAATTGATCCAAACTTTCGTTCTCATAAAGTTCTCATGGAGGATGACTTTAAACCCGCAATCCAAAGCCAAAGAAGGGTTAATCCAAAAATTCATGACATCATCAAGAAAGAGGTTATCAAACATCTAGATGCCGGAATGATTTACCCTATTTCGGATTCGCCATGGGTTAGTCCCGTCCATTGTGTGCCTAAGAAAGGTGGAATAACCATTGTTCCCAATGAAAACAACGAGTTGATTCCTACTCGACTTGTCGCGGGTTGGCGAGTTTGCATAGAATATCGCAAGCTCAATGATGCCACTCGCAAGGATCATTTTCCTCTTCCTTTTATGGATCAAATGCTCGTGCGTTTAGCGGGTAATGAGTATTATTTCTTCTTAGACGGTTTCTCCGGGTACTTTCAAATTCCCATCGATCCGAAAGACCAAGAGAAAACCACGTTCACTTGTCCTTATGGAACATTTGCTTAAAAAAGAATGCCCTTCGGTTTATGCAATGCTCCTGGGACTTTCCAAAGGTGTTTGATGGCTATCTTCCATGACATGGTTGAAGAAACAATGGAAGTCTTCATGGATGATTTCTCGGTATATGGTGATTATTTCTCTACTTGCCTTGCCAATTTAGAACGCATGCTCAAATGGTGTGAAGACACTCGTCTCGTTCTTAATTTGGAAAAATGCCATTTCATGGTAAAATAAGGTATTGTTCTTGGTCATAAAATCTCCAAAGCTAGTCTTGAAGTCGACCGTGCTAAAGTTGAAGTGATTGCTAAATTACCTCCACCTTCAACCGTGAAGGGTGTGAGAAGTTTCCTTGGTCATGCGGGCTTCTATCGTCGATTCATTCAAGACTTTTCTAAGATCGCTCGCCCGATGACCCACCTCTTGGAAAAAGATACTCCTTTTATCTTTTCTAAAGAGTGTATTGAATCTTTCAATATTCTTAAGGATAAACTAACTAAGGCACCGATCTTGGTTACCCCTAATTGGGAGTTACCTTTTGAATTGATGTGTGATGCTAGCGACTTTGCTATTAGAGTGGTTTTGGGCCAAAGAGTGAACAAACACTTCCAACCAATCCATTATGCTAACAAGACAATGACGGGGGCTCAATTGCATTATACCACTACTAAAAAATAGCTTTTAGCTGTAGTGTATGCTTTTGAGAAGTTCCGCCCCTATCTTGTCCTTTCCACCACCATTGTGTATACCGATCATTCCACGTTGAAGTACTTGTTAACCAAGTAATATTCCAAGCCAAGACTTCTTCGTTAGGTTTTGCTCCTTCAAGAATTCAAAATTGAAATTCGTGACAAAAAGGGAGCGGAAAAACTAGCCGCGGATCATCTTAGTAGACTTGAGGATCCTTATCAAGGGGAGGTCCCTAATCAAGATATTTATGACTCTTTTCCCCTTGAGGCCTTGATGTCTATAAACTCCAATCTTGATGAAACCCCATGGTTTGCGGACATTGCAAACTATTTGGCGGGTGGAATTCTCAAGGAAGGGTTAACGTCCCAACAAAAGAAAAAGTTATTTAAAGACATTGAACACTATTTTTTGGACGACCCTTACCTTTTCAAACAATGTGCGGATCTTGTCATTCGTCGGTGTGTTAATGGGCCAGCAACTTTATAAATCCTTGAAGCTTGCCATAAAGGACCCACCGGTGGTCACTTTGGTCCTAATTACACCGCGAAGAAAGTTTTCGACTCTGGATTCTATTGGCCCTCCATTTATCATGATGCTCATGAAATGGTTAAACGTTGTGATACTTGCCAACGACAAGGCAAGATCACACATAAGGATGAGATGCCTCAAAATTTCATCCAAGAATGTAAAATCTTTGACATATGGGGCATCGACTTTATGGGTCCATTTCCATCACCTAAAGGGAACAAGTACATCCTCGTAGCCGCTGACTACGTATCCAAATGGGTTGAAGCGAAGGCTCTCCCTACGAATGATGCGAGGGTGATTGTGAACTTTTTGAAGCAGCTTTTTGCTCGATTTGGTGTTCCTCGTGCTATCATCAGTGACCGCGGGACTCATTTTTGCAATGATCAATTTGCTCGAGTCTTGGCAAAGTACGGTTTCAATCACCGTCTTTCCACCGCTTATCATCCCCAAACAGATGGTCAAGCCGAGATATCTAACCATGGATTAAAGAGAATACTAGAGCGAACTGTGGGAGAGCATCGTGCCTCGTGGGCCGATAAGTTAGATGATGCTTTGTGGGCTTGCCGTACCGCATATAAGACACCTATTGGTTGCACTCCATATCGTCTTGTGTACGGGATGGCATGCCACCTCCCTATTGAGTTGGAAAATAAGGCGTACTGGGCCTTGAAGTGGACCAATTTTGATATCAACAAAGCCGGTGATCTTCGGAAGATTCAACTCAACGAGCTAAATGAACTGAGGAATGAAGCTTATGAGAACTCATTGATCTATAAGGAGAAGACCAAGATCATTCATGATGCAAGGATTAAAAACCGAGAGTTCCACGTTGGTGATCAAGTTTTACTCTTTAACTCTCGGTTGAAGATCTTCTCGAGCAAGCTGAAGAGCCGTTGGTCTGGTTCATTCACTGTCGCCAAAGTCTTCCCTTATGGCACCATTGAGCTTTCCCAGCCAAATAGGCCTAATTTTAAAGTGAATGGCCAGCGTGTGAAGCTGTACATTGGTGAGGACATCTCTCATGAGATGATTCCATCCCTCACCACGTTTCCCTTGAATTAGTTCTTGGTTGAGTCAGGCTCGTGACTCGGTTAACAAAAACAAGCGCTTCTCAGGAGGCAACCCGTTGATCTATCCTTTACCGTTTTCATAATAAGTATAGGGGGAGCCCCGTATGTGTTTGTTGTCTTGTTTCATATGATGTGCAGGGATTAAAGCTTCAAAGAGCACTTTTGATGACATTTGACGAACCGTGATCCCGTGTACCCGTCTTCCTGGTTCTATCCTAAACTGTCGTGATTCAATATTTCATATCTTATATGTTCACATTGAAATCACTATAGTTGTCCTTTCCTTAGCAAGATTTAAACAATGTGCACAATGTCCTATGTGTAGGGGAGTTTACTCCCACATGCTTAAACATTGAGGACAATGTTTATATCAAGTGTAGGGGGACTTCTATCGAAGTAAGTGGGCTTTTCCATTAATTTGTCCTCATTTTAATCGGAAAATTTGATTTTTCGACATTTTTCAAAATTTTTAATCTATTTTGGTCTGTTGTATAGTAGTATTTTCCTTTGCTATCGTTATTTACTTTCTTTGCTAGAATATATTTTTAATAAAGTGGTTTTAATTTTCGAACGTTGTGAATCTTTTGACTCAACCCGAGTTTTCTTATCTAAGTTTACTCTATCTAGTATCCTTAACGTGTTTAAGTCAAGTTTTGCTAGGCTTTTATATAGGGAACTTTAAAACGCGAAAGTCTTAACTCTTACGGGTTAAGAACAAGAACTTTTCGCAAGTTCCTATAATTGATCCTAGAAATTCGTTTATCAAGGGAACTTTAAAATGCGAATTCCAAACTTAAAAAAGTTTAAGAAGATGCAAGATCCTATATATGACTTGAAAACCCAAAAATTTAATTTAATTGGCTAAGCATCCACGAGTCTCATTCCTTGAGATTTTAAATTATGGAGAACGAGAGATGATAGAGTTAATTATATGTTTGGTATTCTTTCATGAATTTATGTGAGTTAATTATAAGCTTCTTCCCCCATCGCTTATTATTAAATATATTTGCAATAAATAAGGTTGTACGATTTGAAAAGTTACTTAGCTTCTAGCACAAGATCGTTTAAAAGTTGCTCGGTATTAATTAGAGTTCATAGCTAAGGTATAACTTATTGAAGCGGGATGCGAAGATTGGCGTGTCCGAAAAGGCCCTAACAAGGCATGAGGGCTACATTTTGTTGCTAAAGATCCAAAAGAGATGTGAAGAATCATTTATCAAAAATCAATATGAAGGATCGAGATACACGACGAAAAGCAAATACTCCCCTAAAGATCATGGAGAAGTCTATCCAAAAAGGCCCTAACAAGGTATGAGGATAAATAGATCCAGGTCCTAAAAGGAGGCGGATCGTTGTATATCAAAGTCCAAAATAAATATTGGAGAAAAATGAAGAAGTCGTGGTCCAAAATTGAAGAATCTCTCAAAAACTTCAAGTGAAGAAATTCCTATTATGAAGAGATGACCATAATTTCAAGAACGTCTCTCAAGATTCGAAGTATGAAGTCGCTGCCAAATATCGGTCCAAGAAAGGTCTCAAATCGTGAAGCGAGTTATGCCAAGATATGAACTTTAAGAGGTCCCGAGAAGCAGTTTTAAAAGATTTTGTCCTTTAGCTAACTATTGATTAAATCGTCCCACTTTATTTTCAGCCTAAATAAACTATCAAAATAAGTCAAACAATGCATCCTCGGGATCATTCGAGACAATCATAAAATATAAGAGATACACCTAGGAATAAGGGAGTCTAAGTAAATAATTGGGCCACATGAGTTCGTGTTAGTTTGCTAACTTATAATAACAATGATCTCGTTTTTAAGCTTGGTATGGGGAACGTGAAACTTGAGGATGATAAACATTCATGACACCAAAACCCCAATGTAAGTCTTTGATTTCTTTACTTGTTTTGTACATATTTCTATCTTTTTAGTTTCCTTAAAGATTAGTATTTAATAAAGGCCAATGTGGGTTATTTATGATGAAAAATGTAAACCATGCTTTGAAATTAATGCACTTGCATGAGGGCATTGCAATGGTCAAGTGTAAGGGATTTAATAAGTGTGAAAACACTTATCCTTTTACCACTTATTTCCAATAATAACAAGACCAGAACGTGTATTTTATGTTGTAAAATTCGGAATTATGCGTGGTTTGTGTTTTTATTGCGTTTCAGGATAAAAATATGCAAAAGGAAGAAAACATGGGCTATCACGGGCTTTTATCGAATAAAACGAGAAAAGACGAAGTCAAAAGATCAAGAGTGTAAAAAGAACGGAAGTCCAAGGCCTATTTTGAAGATTTATCGAAGAAAAAGTCTAAAGACGGAAGTTTAATGAAGTCGAAGAACTCAAGTCTAATAGAAGAAGGAAATTATAAGACAAGTTCAATTTATATCGACAAATACTAAGACGACGTCGAGAAAGACAAAGAATTTAAATAGAGTCGAGACGAGAAGAAATAAAAAGGAAGCAACACATGCACCTCCCCACCTTCTATATATACCCTCCTAATGACACATTATGAGGGTGTTAGTTAGTAAGTGTTAGCTAGTTTATTTTTCATTTTTGTAGTTTTAATTTTTAGAGAGATAAAGTTTTTAACTTTCTCTCACTAGAAACTTCATCTTTCATTTCATTCTTGTTTGAATCTAATCTTTACTTTTAAAAGCATAATATTGTTTTAATATCCATCTTAATCTTCTTCTACCTTTCTTTATTTTTGATTTTGATCTTGATTCGTGATAATCTTTGATTTTGTTTCATCTTGATGTTTATGTGATTAAAAAGATTAACTTTTTATTCATACCTAAGTTTTTATACAACTTGAGCTTTGATCTTATCATGCTTATTGGCTTATTTTGTATTTAGCTTATATGCTTTAAAGTTTTCTTAAAGGTTTCGTCTTTTTAAAGTTTGATTTAAAAAGTTGCTTATTTAGAGTTTTGAAAGTTCTTATTTGTGCTTATTAGCTCTTTTCATCATAAATTTGGTAAAGTGTTGGATTGTGCTTTTCAAAACGGAGCTTATTAAGTTTGCTTATTACGAAATACAAAGTATCGGAAAAGGGTTTTGGATTCCGACGCTCATTCCGATCATACCATCGGATTAGGGTTTTGGATTCCGATGGTGGTGTTCATTCTCATATTCCGATAGAACTTGGTTTCAATTATTCCGATTTTTTTCTTGTTGATATATTCCGATAGGTTGTTTTCCGACAGATTTTAGTTGTGCTATTCCGACGGGACATTCCGATTGTGTTCCGACAGTAAATTCCGATGGGATTCCGATAGTATGTATTCCGACGGATTTGGTTTAAGTTTTTACTTTTACAAAGTTTTAAGTTTTAAATTTACTTTAAGTTTTTAATCAATTATTTTTACCTTTTAATTTTTTGTTTAATTTTTAAAGCTTTCATTTTTACACAACAACATTTTCATATTTGCTTTTAGTTTAAGATAGATAATCAAACCATTTTATTTTCCACCAAGAACGACTGAGTCGCACTTTTAACTAGTAATCAATTCGAAAAGACTGGAATAACGAACAACTTTCATACGAGAAAATATCTTGTATTAAGGTGGTCCGTGATGGTGGGAAAAAGTAGTTAATGAAATGGGTCTCTAAATCCGCCCATGTAAGAATACTTTGGGGTGGTTCCTTATCATGCCAAATCCGGGCTTGTCCCTCGAGGGAAAATGGAAAGAGCAAAAAACGTATTGCCTCTTGAGTCACCCTATTGTATTTCACCGTATTAGTCAAATGGATAAATCTCTTAATATGATCATGGGGTCATCTTGAGTACGGCCTAAAAATGGTGTAGCAGAAACCATTTGAATAAAACCCGTTTTTAGTTCAAAATTATTCGCTCCAATATCCGGCACCACAATCGCGTCGTCATTTCCCTCAACATGAGATTGTAAAATCTCAATCATTGGTCGATTATCCTTTGCCATCGTATTGTTAAAAGCTCGATTCTCGGGATCGGCTTGATTGACGGTATTTTTGTTATTCTTCTTCTTTTTGGAAGATTGGTACACCACTCGGTGTCTGTGCACACACGCGTGTGCGCATACAATTAAACTCGAGGAATGAGGTAGGAGACCTCGGTCAACTTTGAGAGGAAAGGGATTATCCCTCTCGAGGTTGAATATGTAAAAGCTACAAAAAATTATATATACGTAATACTACTTGGGCGGCAAAACCCTCGATTAGCCTTCCTTCTCAAAATATTCACAAGTGAACGGGGAGAATGAAGTGGCGTGAATCACTTAAGTACCTAGCTTTCCTTAGACGGTCTTTTATAGCATGTCGCCTTTCTATTCACCTTAAAGTTCGTAATTTTTCGAATTATTGCTTAACGGAAGTATTTATCTATTTTTCCCTTTATTTTTGTTTGATCGATACACGTATAAGAAACCGGAACGCCTCCAAATATGGGGTATTGCAAGAAATACTTATGGAAATATTTTATATTGAGGTTCTTATACGTAATATCTATAGTAAAAGAAAAATCTTTTTGTATTTTTTTTGAGAAAAATATATTCACAATAAAAATCAAGATAAATCGAAATAAGAAAAATAGTAATAGCACTTAATATTTTTGGTGTAATAATTTAGGAGAAGTAATACTTTTGGATTTTTTAATTTTTTTGGTGCAAATATTAGGAAATAAGTTGCTTTTGTGATTTTTTTATTTTTTTGAATTTTTATCTTTTTTATTTTTTTATTTTTTTATTTTTTAACAAGAAAAATAACGTTCAAAAGTGAATGGATCCCAAATTCCAAATCGTCTCACGAAAAGTCGTCAATCGTAACGAGATATCCCCGGTAACGGTGCCATTTTAATAACCATTTTTTAATATATCGTTTTATCCTCGAATTGATCAACAACTTTAACAATGAGATTAATTTGTTCTTGGTTAATAGTAATTGTTTGGTAATCTATGTCTATTTAAACTAAAAATGAGAAAATGTGTAGGCTAAGGAATATATAAAAATAAAAGCGCAAATAGTTCAAATAAAATTAATCAAAAATGTAAATTAAAATTAAACTACAAATTTAGATCTAGATGAAACAAAACTAAATTATAACTAAAAATATTAATAATTCTAAATGCGAAATTAATCTAGATACAAGCACGTAATAACCAGTAATAGTGACAAAAAAAGAAATCACAAAGATAAACTAAAAAATAAAGCGTAAAGTTTTAACCTTTTAAGCTTATTAATCTTTTTGGATGATAAAGCTAGAAGCTTTATATACTAGCAAGCTTAATAATCACAAAAGGTGTAAACTTTATACTAATAATAAGTTTATCTAAATAAAATCTAATTTTTAAACCTTTAAATCTATATTTTAAAACTATTATAATATCTAAAACTAATTAAACCGATTTTTATGAAAAATATATTTTTTTAAAAAACAATTTAAACTATAACGATCTAATGAATTAAACTAAAGCGATTAAGCTTGAAAAATAAAAAGGAGAGAACTTTGGTACCCGTAGTCCGTAGAAAACGCTCTAAACAAAATCAATCATAGGCAACAACATATGGCCTGTAAAGTACACGGCCTCTCAAAAGCAACAAAATATGGCCCGTAAAGTACACGACCAACCAAACCAATCTTAAGCTAAGCGTATCCCGGCCCGTAAAGTACACGGCCAACCAAATCAAACTCGAACCAAATTAATCAAACCATAAGCTGTCTACCAAATTTGATGAATCGATTCGCCAAGATCACAATAGCACAAGAGGTAAAAATAATAAGGAACTATTAATATTTAATGAAGAGATTTAAATAAAACTAATAGATCTAGAATACTTTTTTAGTTTTATAAAAATATATTAATTTTTAAGCTTAAAACTTATAGATCTAAACTAATTTGTATAAAAAACTAATACATCTAACTATTTTTTTTGGGTTTATGAAAGTATTTTTAATTTATAAAACTTAAAACTAATAGATCTAAAAACTAATAGATATAAACTAAAAGTACTTAATTAAAAAGCTAGCTTATAAATAAGTTGTAAGCCTAAGATTAAAACTTATGAGATTTAAAAAGCTAAAAAGCTAATTAAATAAATCCTCCAACAATAAGCTAGATCTAGGAATATAACGCAACAATAAGCTTGAAATAAGATGACTTATTCCAAGCTTTTATATAAATCTTAACTTATTTGGAAAAAGTTATAAAAACTAATCCCAAAATAATAAGCTACATTATTAAAGTAAAAAGATAAAGAATGGTAGAATGAGAATAAGCTAAGAGAATAAGCTAAACCTTGACTTTTATTAATATTAAAAGAGCTTAATAATAAGCTTAGTACAAATTTGAAAGGAAATACATTTAAAAAACAAGAAATAAAATTGACATTATTTAGCTACCTAAAATCTTCATACAAAATGAAGAAAAATGAGGTGCTATTTATAGTTAAAGTCAAGGGGCTTGGGGTAGATTAGTCTTTTTAGGCATTTAATCGCCTTTTCTTCTTTAACTTGAGGGTATCTTGGTCATATGGTAGGTGATGATGTGTTTCCACCAATAGAATGAAAAATTCTTTATAGATAGACCAATGGGAGCACTTCACATGGATCACCATCTTCACCTTTCATTATTCTTTTATCCAAGGGCTCTTGATTAATCTACTTTAACCAACTACACCATCTTCAATCTTCTAGAAGCATGCACCTAATTACTCACAAAAGAAACACACATGCTATTTTTTTTCTTTTTAATATTTTTGTACTAGTTTAGAAATAGATAAAAATAAATAAAAATAAAACTACTAAAACTAAAAATATTTTAAAATCAAAATTAATTATTTCAATACTAAATTAACTATTATAAAATAAAAAACTTTTATTTATTTAATTTTTACTAAGATTAATAAAATGTTAAAATTTGAAATAAAATTGTAGAATATGCGAAATGCAAACCGAGACGAGTTACGCGGCAAGGGCGGAACCGTTAGCTTAGTAAATTCGTGCTCTTAACTGGTCCATGTGGTTTGTTAGTGGATAACTTTGGAGAAAGGTAGAAATGGTGCTTGTTGTTTGCATTTCTTGATTTAAAGCATGAAACTTCATTAAATCTTCATCCTTAGCCGTCCAAAATTCAATCTTTTGGCACTTTTGGTCCTTTGACTTTTTTCGATAAATGTCCATGAAATCCTGTGTTTTCTTCATTTTTGATCTTTTGTACCTATTTCACACAAAAACACAAAACCACGCGTAATTCCAACTTTTAAGATATTAAATACACGTTTTGGTTTGGTTTTTCCTTGTTTTAAGTGGTAAAAGGATAAGTATTTACACACTTATTAATGACGACTTTTCTAAAACCAAGAAAGAACTTTTGATTTCCTCTACAATTGTGATGACACTTACTAGTCCACAACCTTTCTCTCAAAATGTGAAGTATAAAGGGGAATCTTCTAGGGCTACCACCACTTGTTATTTTCCCATCAAGGAAAAGATTTTTAATCCTGGTATAGATAATGTTGAGCCAACTTAGTATCCACCTGATGCAATAAAAGGAAAACTTATGGGTGATTTTAGAGTATCACCTTATCATCTTATAGGAAACTTATGGGAAAGAATCATAGAAAAGGAAACCTTACCCACCTCTCCATTGATTAAGATGTCCACTTTTGGGTTTTGCTACTCTTGGGATGGAAATTATGTATTTGATCCGGGTGGATATTTATGGGGTTTTGTATACTTGAGAACTTGTTTTACCTTATCATGGAGAGTTTTTCCTAAGAGGGTAAATCTTTTACTTTCCATGATAGGTTTTACATAGACACTATAAGTGTGGGATGATTCAAGCTAGAGACTCCTTAAATCAAGCTTCAATAACTAGGCTTAGATCATTTAGAATAGAGTGTGGTAGGATAGGATTCAATAAAGGGTATATAGTTGAGAAGAAGTGTAGGGGGTGCCTATCTTTTGTCTTCTTCGTGTTTGTAGGATTGCTCTCTCTCATTTCATGCATTAGAGATTATGGAGGAGGCCCTCGTATCGGGTTCACTTTGATACTATTGTGATTTTTCAAACCACATTATGCTTAAAATGAATTCACTATAGTAGACCTTTCCTTAGCTTGGGTTAAGCAAAGTTGTCAATGTCATAAGTGTAGGGGAGTTTACTCCAATACTCTTAAACATTGAGGGTAATGTTTATCTCAAGTGTAGGGGGTCTTCTATCGAAGTGACCTTACCTAGAACATTGTCATTGCCTTCATGATAACTTGGAAATTAATTTTTAAAACATTTTTCAATTTTCTGATCTACTTTGGTCACCAAAAATATGCATTCATAATTTTTGCATTAAACATTTTTCATTCTGCATAACAAATTTGCATTGTATATATTATTTCTTTTATTTTTCATCAGAATATATAAAAAGGAAAAATATATAATAAAGGATTTGGTTTAACAAGTTTAGACTTCTTTGACATATTAGGTCGGCCATGGATACTTTGACTCAACCCGAGTTTGCTTATCTAAGCTTAATCTAGCTAGTATCCTTAACCATGTAGACCTTTATTGATTTATTAGGCTAAGCATCCACTATTATCATTATTTGAGATTTTAAACTGTGGATAAAAAGAGATGATAGAGTTTGAAGTAAGTGTAAAGGGCTAGATAGACCTCATATTAATTAATTTTTGATTTTATATCCCCTTTCGTAACCTTTACTTTCTTGTCAACTCATGTATATATGTTAATAAATAATCAAGAATGGTTTTAATCGGTTTGTAGTCTCTTATGCATTTTTGACTAATTAGTCGTGGTTGGTATAAGTACGTCTTAAGATTCTAAGTTAGAACATTTTATGTTTACTAGACTTATGTCATGCTTAATACTTAGCGGGTGTTTTTCCTTTTATTATTTTTAATTTTCTTTGTGAGGAATAAAGAAAAATAAGAGCGGCTGATAAAAAAATAAGTGGCTAGAAAAAAAAAATTATTATACAAGACTCCCAAGAGGGGCAGTGAAGTGTTAATTATAGTAGCTATTAAATTCTAATATTACTCACAAGGGTTGCGGGGATTTTATAGTTGCTCCAATACAATATTACCTTGATGGGTTGCGGGATTGAAGATCCAAGGTCTCAAAAAGGCGGCGGATATAAATTATTGTATGAGTTTTATTTTTCATTTCTTAGCGAGTGTGTAGCTACTTGTCAATGCATGACATAAGGATCTTACACATAAAACGAATGACTTATTATTTTGGGTCGAACTTATATCAATTGTGGGCGGTTTTTCAAGAAATGGATGAGATGGTTACATAGGATTAAAATTGTGCTTCCTTATTTTGAGATTTTACACTTCTTATATTTCACGCATTAAATAACGACAAATTTTCCCAAAAGCAATTTGCTCAAATAATAACCGGTCTTAGAGGCATAATAAGTGGGGGTATAATAGTAACACAATTAATTTGTATGAATAAGTCGATACACTTTCACTTATGGATAACAATGATCTTGTTTTTAAGCTTGGTATGGAGAAAGTGAAACTTGAGGATGATAAGTGTTCATGGTACCAAAGCCCTAATTAAAGTCCTTGATTTCTATATGAGTTATTTCTATCAAAACCATTTCAAGAAAAATCCAAAAATATATAAATAGAATTGCTTTCCTTTTAATTACATTGTAAAAATCAAAATCATGCATCATATAGTGTAGAGTAGTGTAAAAGCAATCCATTGGCCAATGTGGATTAATTATGAGAAAAGTGTAAATTGGTGCTTTAAAATGTGGCATTGCATGAGGTCATGACAATGATCAAGTGTAGGGGATTTGATATGAGTGAAATCTCATATCAATTATATCTGTAAAACCCCTAAAAACAAAGAAAATACCAAACTTTATTGTGATAAAATAGAATTACGGGGTATTCTTTGTTGTTTTTGAATGTGTAGGTAAAAAGATACGTTTGAAGCAAACACAAGCTTTCATGGATGTTACTTGAAGAAAGACGAAGAAAGGAACAAAACAAGACATCAAGGACCTAACTTGCCATGTATATGAAGATCAAAGGACTTGCAGAAGTTGAAGGCAAAGTTAAAAGATTAACATGGTCATTTGTCAAAGAAATTACAAGCCACAAAATAAACTCCCAAGATTGGAAAGTCAAGGGATTAAATCTGCCTAATTCTTAAAATTGCAATCAAAGACCAATTTTTGGCAATCATTGGCAAATAAATGGGAGTCAAAAGTATATTCGAGCAACCATTGGCAATTTATTGAGGCTTTCATAGACTGAGTTTCATCAACAAAAGGGCTCATTTAATGATCCGAGGAAGGAAAGAGTATATTCACAGCCAATCATTGGGGAATCAAATGGGCAATCATCAGCTCAATTAATGGACAAGAAACAGAAGAATTGGGTTTAAGGGTTCATACCCACCCTACTTAGGATATCTACCCATCCTTTGAATATAATCATTTAATTAAGTAATCATTAACTATTAATTAGCTAATGATTGACTATTAATTTTTTTGGAAAGAGAAACTACAATTAATTAGGTAATTATTGACTACTAAGCAAAAATTATGTTAATTATTTAATTTCTAACAATTTTTTTGAGGAGAACAGTGTTTTATGAGATGATGTTTGAATAATCTTTAATATAATACATTTTTATCTTACGACATATTTTCCTTCTAATATTGACGATTTAATTATGGACTTAAAATATTTTCTTTCTAATATTTACTTATGAACTTAAAAAAAAAGACTTGAAATAAGTCCAAGTAATTATGGATGTGCAACACAAATTTTAGATATAATCTATGTAGACATTTAAATTAGTATATACTTATTCAACCAATTATAATTATCTTTTTTAAATAATCTACTTCTTACCATTTTTTTAAAAATTAAATCTCACAAACGGTAAATCGTCAAACGAAAAAAAATACACAATTGCAACGAGAATTAAATCATCTTTCTATCGAGGGGCATATGTATATACTTTCGACGAACTTTTTTTCGAATTTTTTTCTTAAGTCACGTATGAGAGAATAATATATGATTCGTGACGAATCATATATGATTCTCTCAGACGTGACTTAAGAAAAAAAAAATCGTCAAAAGTATATACATGTGCCTCTCGATAGATAGATGATTTAATTCTCGTCGCGATGATATGTTTTGTTTTACGTAACGATGAACGGTTTGTGAGATATTTAATTTTTAAAAAGCAAGTTTTTTTGTTACATGATAAAAATGGGTGGTTGTGATTGATTGATTGAGTTTATACTAAATTAAGGGTTTATGTTGAACTTTTTTCTCTGATTTGAATACAAAATAGCATGTTAAAAAAAATTTATTTAAAAAATTTTATTTAACTTAATATGTCTTTTATAAAGTATTAAAAAACGTATTTTTTGAATGTATTAAACATTATATCCAGACTTTAAAGTTAAAAGACATAAAAAGATATAAAAGTTATTATTACTAATATATAAATGTGGAAAAGTGAAAAACATTAACTAATGTAATAAATGCGGTATATTTAATGGTTAAAATATAGATTAAAATTAGTTAATGACTAATGATTGCCTAAAATTAAGTGTAAACAATAATTAAATGATGGTCAAAGAGGGTATGAACCATATGACTCGAAGAATTAAGTGGCGAATGATACAACAACCAATCATTAGCATTAATGGAGGCATAATCAATCACAACAATTAATGGTCCGAAAATACACCAATCATTAGCCAGTCAGCAGCAATAACTCTAACAGTTCATTAATGGTCCGAGGTATATATAACTACAGCAACATTTATGGGCTCAAGAAGTCAGCAGTCTTCATTCACCGAGCAATTAATGAGACAGTTAATGGAGCATTAATCGGCAATCATTGGAAACTAATATCCTTATAGCAATTAAAAGGAGTCAAAGTTAGCAGAATTAATGGGTGAATAAATGGACCAGATCCAACTACTCTTTTCGTCTCCAACATTCCAGAGGGGACCAATATCAATGAACTCAAAGATAAATTCCATCAATACGGGCGGATTGTGGATATTTTTATCCCAAGAAAGAAAGAAAGAGGCGGCACACATTTCGGATTCGTCCGTTTTGCAGGGATCTATGATAAGAAAGCATTTGAACAATCAATCGGTGTCATTAAGTGTGGACATAATGTTCTCACTGTTAATATCGCCAGGTATGAACGAAAATCCATTGAAAGGAACAACCCATTACCACAGAGAACCGCCCCACATCATCCTGTCCCTCCCCCATTTCGCCCACCACCACCACCACCACCTTGCACCTCAAACCCGCCCCTAGCATGATCTCAGCCACCCGTGGTATAGCTCTCATTGGTGAAGTATGCAACTTTGACAAGCTGAAGAATTTACCCATGTTACTTGAAGATGAAGGCGCCCTTGACGTTACAGTTTATTATTATGGAGGTCTGTTTGTACTACTTCGCTTTAGCTCATCATTCAAGACTAAACGTTTTCTAGATAATGAAAGCTGGTGGAATAGGTGGTTTAAATGGCTTAAACCCGACGAGCATATTATGGATTTGCCATTCGAGCGCATATCATGGATTCGCATATTGGGACTTCCATTACGTCTCAGAGACTGCGGAAATATCACAAAGATTGCTGAAAAATTTGGCAAAGTTCTTGAAACTGAGGAACATCCATGGGATTCTGCCAATCTTTCCAATTGTGAAGTTGCCATTCTCACTAATTCAAAAATAAGAATTAATGATGAATTATTGATCACATGTGATGGTTCCACATTCAACATCGGCGTTTCTGAAATTTTGTTCGATTGCAGCCTTTTTCCTTCAATGACTTTTCCTTACAACCAAATGAAGATGACGACATGGTTATTGAGCATGGCAACTCAGATGACGACGAAGATGCCATCTCTGACACATGGGATATGAACTCCAAGCATGAGGAGGGTGATATCATTTCTGACAACGACCACGTCAATAATGGCGATGCAAATGATATGCCATCTGTGGTAGCAGACTCGGTGGTTGATGGTGATGCTCCGGCTAATGGTAATTGTCCAGACATGGTGGAATCCGAAGCATTCAACATTAATGGCTGCAATAATGAGGGAGACAAAAACACAATTGTCGAAGAGTCCCATAATGTTCCTGTTAATTCCCAAACATTGGGAGGACAAAGCAGCCAAATTAATATTCCTTGGGCCCCCCAAAACCCTACTGGTGAATGTTTTAAATTTGTCCCATTTCCATCCAGTGCTCCTGTTGGGCCCCGGCGTAATAATATTAGGCCCAGCCCACGAGATGGGTATCATGTGCACTCCTTCGACTTTATGGGTAACACATCTAAAAAAAGAAGGAGATTTTCCCCAATTCGGGATAACATCGACATACCCTCTCCTATCCCAACTTCTCCTCCTCCTCCTTCCATTGACTTGAATATCAACATCGAGCCCCTTGCATCTGAAAAATCTAGTGATGAATCCCAATCTTCTATCCCTGAGATTTCGAAAACCGTCGATATTGGGAAAGAATTGGGTTTCCAGGTTGATGAGTCCAACCCATTTGTTCGAGAAATCCTCATGGGTGTTGGTGTCAACAATGTACCTCAATGAATCTGTTATCACTAAATATAAATGGAGTTAGCGAATCTCGCAAAGTTATGTGGGTGCGGGATTTAAAGGGCGTGCATAATATTGACTTTATTGGGTTACAGGAAACGCATCTTAACAATTCATCATACATCAATGTTAAAAGGATTTGGGGCAGCGGTGATTTTGCATATGAGTCAGTTGAATCACATGGTAGGTCTGGGGGACTTATAAGTATTTGGGACCCTATGGTTTTCACTTCGAACTTTGTTAACAAATCGAGATCGTGGCTTGCTGTTGGTGGGCAATTGAAGGGGTTCTCTGGAACCGTATTTCTTGTCAACGTTTATGCCCCCCAATCCAGATCAGAAAAACGGAGGCTTTGGCAAGAATTGCACAATCTTAAATGTTCTCATCCAGGTATTTGGGTATTCTTTGGTGATTTCAATGTAGTAAGGAGCCCTGAGGAAAGGATCAATTCTCACTTTTGTCGTGCCTCAGCTTATGACTTTAATTCCTTCATCGACTCATTAGGACTTAAAGAATTCAATATGGGTGGGAGAAGATTTACGTACTTAAGCCCCGATTGCAGTAAGTTGAGCAAACTCGACAGGTTTTTAGTTTGCCCCAACTTCATTGCGGCTCAATCCACCTCTGCCGTCACGGCCTTGCCTCGGGATCATTCGGACCATTCACCTCTGACCCTTCGTCCCCTGGATATTGATTTCGGTCCACCACCATTTAGAATGCTCAATTCTTGGATTTTCAAGAATGGGTTCGAAGACATGGTTAAACTGGCGTGGTCATCATTCCATGGTTTTGGTACTCCTGATGTTTATCTTGGAGCCAAACTTAAGTTTCTGAAAATCGCAATAAAAAGATGGAGAGCTTTGGATGTTGCCAAAGAAAATAAGGATCTCAAAGTTTTGCGCAAGCGCTTAAACGATTTAGACTTAATTGCTAAATCTCGGCCACTCTCTGATATGGAAGTTTTGGAAATTAATGACGGGAAAACAAAAATTGTTGAACTGGAGCTTATTCAGAAGCTCGACCTCAAACAAATTTCCCACATCAAGTGGGCAGTCGATGGTGATGAAAATAGCGCTTTCTTTCATGGAACTCTCAAGAACAAGAGTAGGAAGACCCGGATCCATGGTCTTACTATCAATGGCGAATGGGTCGTGGACCCTGGGCGCATCAAAGAAGAAGCTTACAGATTCTTCTCAACAAAATTTTGTGATCGTTGGCCGGTTCGTCCTCCCCTCGTTAACCCCCTTTTTCGTAGGCTGACCTCTGAACAACAGCAGTCCATTGAAGTCCCTTTCTCTGTATTAGAAATCAAAGAGGCTATATGGGCCTGTGGTGGTGACAAGGCCCCGGGGCCTGACGGGTTTACCTTCAAGTTTCTCAAACATCACTTCGATTGTGTTATCGATGATGTTATGAATTTCTTCAGATTCTTTGAAGCTACGGGTGTCATTGGTAGGGGGTGCAACTCATCATTCATTACGTTACTCCCCAAGATCAAAGACCCCATTACTCTCAGCGATTACCGTCCCATATCTCTAATTGGTTGCTTGTATAAAATTGTATCCAAGGCCTTGTCGTTCCGCATTAAAAAGGTTATTGGGATCGTTGTTGGTGATGTACAATCTGCGTACATCAATGGTCGCAATATATTGGAAGGCCCCCTCATTATTAACGAACTTTGCTCGTGGGAGAAGAAGAAGAAGAACATGTTCATTTTCAAAGTCGATTTTGAAAAAACCTTTGATTCGTTAAATTGGGGATACTTAGATTCTGTAATGTCACAAATGAACTTCGGGGTTAAATGGCGAAATTGGATTCGAGGCTGCTTATCCTCATCATATGCTTTGGTTTTAATCAATGGCTCCCCTACAAGTGAATTCCACATCACTAAAGTAGTTAGACAAGGCGATCCACTCTCATCGTTCCTATTCATCATAGCAATGGAGGGTCTTAATGTAGTAATGAAATCGGCTTGTGAAAAAGGGTTGTTTCGCGGTCAACAGGTTGGAAACGGTGGTCCTTCTATTTCGCACCTTTTTTACGCTGACGACGCAATCTTTGTTGGGGAAGGATCTGAAATAAACTTGAGAAACCTTGCCAGAATACTCAAGTGCTTCCATGCTTCGTCAGGTTTGCAAGTTAACTTTCATAAATCAAAAGTTTTCAGCGTTGATACTTCCAATTCTCACGTTGAAAACTGGGCTGCTCTTCTTGGTTGTCTTCCTGGGAAATTTCCATTCAATTATCTTGGTGTTCCTATGGGAGGAAACATGAACCTTATTAGACATTGGCAACCGGTTATCGACATGTTCAATTCTAGGCTATCGGGCTGGAAAGCGAGATACTTATCTTTTGGTGGGCGCTTGACTCTCATTAAATCTGTCTTAAATAGCCTCCCATTGTATTACTTCTCGTTATTTAAGGCTCTGAAGGGTGTGATTGATAAACTTGAGCAGATACGTAGGAGATTCTTGTGGGGTGGCGCTGACAACACCAGTAAAATCAATTGGATCGCATGGTCTACTGTTATTGCCTCTAAGGACAATGGTGGGCTCGGTATCGGTTCGTTGAACGCCCATAACTGCGCACTTCTTTTAAAATGGTGGTGGAAATTATATGATGGAAGCAACAACATCTTATGGAAAGATGTTATCAAAATGATTCACAGCATCCAACATAGAGCTGCTCATTGTCTTATGAATCCTAACTTGAATGGGACATGGAACAACATAGCTAAAGCTGAAGCTACTTTGAATGGTTTTGGGTTGATGTTTGCAGATATCTTCTCATTGGCAGTTGGCGATGGTGGCACGTTTCTATTTTGGAAAGATCGATGGCTTGGAAATACACCTCTTAAGGACATATTCCCTTCATTATTCTCTATGGAAGCTAACAGTGACTGCCTCATCAAAGATCGCATCTCCCACCACGGCTTCTCCTGGAATTAGACCAGCAGTTTCAACAATCCAATCGTGATCAATGAATTCTGCATCTTACTTCACACACTTGCGGACATTAAACTGCAGCAACATCCGGATAAGTTAATTTTTAACTTGTCCCCAGATGGAAAATATTTGGTGCAACATGCTAGGAAGCTTATGGATGCGAATAATTCATATACGGGGTTCACTCATATGCCTTGGATCAATACCGTACCTCCCAAGGTCAGTTGCTTCGTTTGGCGAGTTGGTTTAGGGAGCATTCCCGTTGCCAAAAATCTCAATGATTGGGGCGTCCATATGGACAACACTCAATGCAAGGTATGTTTGAGTCAAGAGGAGAATGTCAATCATGCGATTGTCTTATGCCCCAAGGCAATCGATACTTGGAGATGGATTTTTAAATGGTGCAAAATTCCGATTCCTATGTTTTCATCTGCAAATGAAATCCTTGATTTTGGAAGCAAATGGGGTAATTGCCCTAAAAAAAGAAAGGTATTATTAACCATAATACTTGGTACCATTTGGAGCATTTGGAAGGCGCGAAACGATCTTATCTTCAACAAGATTCACAAGTCTTATTCGGTAATAGCAGGAGAGATTATATCCACGACATTTCTTTGGATTAAACATAGGACCAAGTACTCATGTAATAGGTTAGATTAAGAGTGTAATCCTTTTTTATCCGTATTGTAATCTCTCCTTCTCACAGCCCTCCCTTAGTTTCTTGCTAAGGTGTGGCACTTTTTTATCTTAATAATATTTGCCGTTTCCAAAAAAAAGTTTAGGGTCAACACCCCACCATAAACTAATCATTATAGTAATTAATGAGTTTTTTTTAATTAATGACATATTAATATTAGTTAAGGCTTGTTTAATGCCTATTTTTTAGAATTTAAACAATATTTAACTTGAACTTCAACATTTGCATTTTTTTCTTTTTTACACTAATAAAAATTGTACGTTTGTATACATTAAGCAAATATAAAAAGTAACAACGCTTGATTTTTATTAATTGATTCTTGATTCTTTCTAAATTTTTTAAGCTTATTACAAATACTTTAACTAATAGGATTAATTCATATAGCATCTAGCCTTCAAAATTAATTTTATATATACCCAAAATATAACTATTCAATACATAAATTGATTTTAAAAGTAGAGTGGTATATAAATTTGCTCCAAACTAATACTAATATTATTATTTTTTTAGAACGACGAATATTATTAAAAAAAAACTAAAAAGGAAATAGAAAATTACAAGAGAGAATTTAACTAATAGTATCATATTAGTTCTTATTTATGCCTAGACGTGTATTCGCGCATATCAGCGACAATTGCTTAGCGACAGATAGTTGCGATCTGTTAATTGTTTTAGTAGGTGAATTATAATTTGATAACTCGACTAATTGACCTGATAATCAAACACGTGACTCGATAAATCGGCCAAATTAACACTATAAACACGAATATAACTATAATTTTTTTACACAATTGTTAACATTCCAACTATTTTATATATCTTTTTTTAGTAGATATAAAAGTTAAGTAAAACCAAATCCACTAAAACACAATTTATAAAAGTGACTAACATAATATTAAAGAGTGGAGAAAAGAACAAATTATACGTGATTATGGAGTGTTCGGAACATATTTGATGGAAGTTAGACGTTAATAAAAGAAAATAAACACTATTATTAATTTAAGATAAATTTTGAAATCACAAGGTCAGCTATAAAACTTTACAAAAGAGACACGTATGTCATTAATTGTCATGTAAAAATAGTTTACTAGGTTTATTGTATTTAACATAAATGAAGAAAGAGAAATATTTAGGTAGGGTACAAACCATAGGACTCGCAATCAAAAAAATACAGCCATTTATTGCTAAAGGATTACACAAAGAAAAGAATTCCCAATGATTGGTTATTTTATGCTCAAGCACCCGAATCCCACAGCACACAACTCAGCCAATCACATTCCATTTTTTACTTTGATCGGATCAATACATGCCAACCCCAACTAATCCATGCCACGTGGTAAGTTCTTATTCGCCAAGACAACTCACACCCCTCACCCCTCCTCTTCTCAGCTTCTATAAATACTTCATTTTTCTTCTCATTTGTTACGTAGACATAGTGTGTAATTTCACACACAGTTAGGAGTAGTTAATTACAAAAATTAGTTTCACTTACTTTTCCTCTTCAAATTTACTGTGTATTTTCATACACAGTTTCACACACATATTCTGTTGAAAGCTGAAAACGAATTCAGTTTGTAGTTGTAACAAACTTCAAGTTCCATTAATAAAACTTTATATTTTAAAACTCAATTCAATCCTTACTCAAATCATTACATCTTCTACAAGAGAGTCATGTTCATATCATGATGTGAATAATCGATCTTGTTAAGGAGTTTGTTATCAGTTTCCAGTTTTCAACTCAATGTTTCTGGTATGCTGATCATTGTTCTCGTCCTGGATTTTGTATAGAAGATGCGAGTTTTAACTGTGAGTTTTTAGTGTGATTTCTTTTGAAGAGTTAATCGGAGTTCAGAAAAGCTGAGATTAGGAGCTCGAGGTTACTTTTCATGTGAACGTAGTAGGAGGTCTCGATTCGAGTTCGCTTTTCGTCGATGCGATTATTGAGGGAGCTTAAATATCTCTGCTGTGATGACTTAAACAGTTTTAGAAAGTAGTAGGTGATTAAGTTTCGCGTTCGAGTTAGAAAGGAGCAGATCCGAGTTGATGTTGACTGTTGAAACAAAATCTTCCGGCTAGGTAGCGGTTAGTGACTTTGCCTCGACATCTCTAAGGTGTGCTCATCTCTTGACCTTGAACCTAGGATACACAGAGTAGCACACGTTAACTCGTCCAGGGTTTGACCCCGGGACCAAGCTCCGGTGTGAGAATAAATAACTATCACACACAAATGGTATTCAACGATGAATACCGGAAGGTAAGAATGTGTATTAATGGAAGTATTCAATCTTAGATTGTGTTGTGTGTTAAATGCAGGGGTATTTATACCACCCCAAGGTATATACCTGTCTGAGTAGTCACATCATAGGCTAGGCCTCGAAACCTGGGCTTAGTCAAATCCCTACAATCGAGGGATTTATTGTCCCAAGGGCGGCGGCGCTTCCCTTTACCCATAGGACGGACGGAAGCTCCCTGGATAATAGGATGGACGCCTTTTTCTTTTTCCTTGGGCCCTGTTATGCTCATTAATGCTCTACTGTTCATGCGACGACCTTATTAAATGATCGAAGGTTCCGGTCATGAGGCGGGGAAGCGTTCGTCTCCGGGGGTGTTGACCGGAGGCATACGCGAACAAGTCCCCCCCCAGTATCATAGCGTTAGCCCCAGCTAGCGGTGTGATACTTAAAATACGTGTCCTTCAAACAGTAACGGTGTAATTAATGCGAGCCGCCTCTTTGGCTTCGCATTAATTGATTTTGTCTGTTGGGTTTTGGGTTGTCGGCCACTCATGGCATTGGTTTTCGCCCTTTGACTCACCATCTGCCTCCACGTGGCTCTTCGCTTTTCAACGGTGTGGATTCGACTTGGGAACTTGTGCACGTCTCTTCAGTGTCCCCTTTCCTTAGTATAAATACCTACTTATTTTTTCATTTTCTTCACGCTCCTTTTCTTTCTTGCTTCCGCCATTGTTATTCTTTCTTCCGGGATTCTCTTTTAGCAGGTGTGCCCTTCTCCTTATTCCCACTTTTGTTCGTACTTTTTGTTATGTCTATCAGTAGTTCTGGTGAGAAGGCTACTTTTCGTGATCCCAAATGTGATATGCACATTAGGGTTTCGATCTTGACAGAGGATGATCTTAAGAAGATACGCAGAAAGTATCTTATACCAAATGAGCTTCGTCCACGGTTACCGGATCCACTTCTTACTATGAATAACCTTCCGGATCGATTTATTGGAATATACGAAGATTATTTGAAGCATGGGGGGCTTCGGATTCCTTTTTCTACCTTCCTCTTATCTGTGTTGAGATATTTTCTTGTGCATATTTCTCAATTAGTTCCCGTGAGTGTCAACCGTGTCACCATGTTTGAAATCCGCTGTCGAAGCTTAAACATTCCTTGTTCCGTGACTTTGTTTCGTGTATTCTATAAGTTGGGTAAACAGGGTCACTGGTTCTCCTTTGAAAGCCGGTATCCAGCTCGGTATGGCAAATGTTTGAAAGAGACTACTTCTAGCTTGAAACTTTGGAAACACAAGTGGTTCCTTATAGACCGAAGGGCCATCCCTCATGCCATGCCTTGGAGGGATAGAGACACCAATGTCCATGATGATTTTCCAACTAACTTCAACGCCGATCACACTAAGATGCTTACTGACGACCCTATTCTGCTTCGTCCTCCTCACCGGCATTTGTTGTTTATGGCCGGCTTGTGGGTTCCTTATGAGGATCCTACCCTTCGTCGAATAGTTGTTGACCCTGATGATGAGGGTATTTTACATATATACTTTTCTTTATTTTCTGCGAGCTCTTGTTGCTCGCTCTAACCGTTGTCTCCCCTTTATTTGCAGAGCTCACTATGGATGAATTTATCAAGCTTCCGTCGTTCGAGGACGCTAAGGTTGGCATAGATGAAAACGAAAAGATGTCAGTGCCGACCCTAAGGGTTACTCGGCCATTACCGTTGAACACTCCTTTACCTGCGTTGAGCGACCGCCAAAAGGCTGTCACTACTCCTGATCCCAAAATCCTGGCTGCTCGACTTCGTCACGAGGGGAAGAACCCGGTAGTAAACAAGAAGAGACCTGCCGAGGGTCAGTCATCTGGTCGCAAGTTGAAGAAAAAAGCTACACAAAACCAAGTGCAGTCTGATGCTGAGGATATGGAAGCGGATTCGCCTTCTCCAATCCATGAGTCCCATCCCTCTGGTTCAGTCGATGGTCATAGCAAATCAGATGCTACCAACAAGACTCCTACTCACATAAATCTGAGCGACCATTCGGATGTCGATGACGATGTCGCAGGTATGCATTCTCTCAGGCCATTCTTCTTAACAATATCTCTTAGCTTCTCTGCTCCCTTCTTTATCTTGTTATTTTTGTTCTGGAAATGTGCAAGGGCCGGTACGCCGTCATGTACCTTTGTGGCGTTTAACTGAAGATGTGCGCATTGACTCCCATTATTCTGCCCGAGAATGACTGTTTCATTTGGCCACTCCTGCGGAACAAGATGGATTATCTTCCCTTTCCAACTATTATGTCCTGAGTTATGCCTACCAAACCGTGGCCCGGAGTACTCTGACCGTATCCGAGCTCATGAAAAGGTACGAGGCTCTTAGCCGTGAACACTCTTGACTAACTACTGTACCGGAGGGACCTCAGGGGCACTTTGCTACCGGAAAGTCTGTTCTTGACCAGATGGCTATGGCGCACAAGTCTCTTGAAGATAAGTACAACAGCTGTCTTGCCCGGGAGAAGGAGCATCTTGAGACCATAGAGCGATTGAGGAAGGAATCTGAGGACTTCGGAGCTCTTGCCGCTACCAAAGATAAGAAGATATCTGAGCTGGAACGCCTTCAAAGTGAGAGTGCTCGTGATCACATCAAGGATTTCGACAAGATACGGGAGCTCGAGGCCAGTAAGAAGCACCTAACTTCTCTTTTAGCTCAGGCCGAGATGGACAGGCAGATCCTGGTAAGGGATGGGTTTCCCATACTTGTAAGAAAGCTTTTATCCAGTTACGAGTATAGGAAATCTCTGTCCTTAGGTTGCGCGGGTATGTATAACGCTAGATTTCTCGCCGCTGTTAAGTATGGACGCACTCCCGAGGAGATTGAAGCCGCTATGGCCGCTGCTACCGGGTTGAATGTTGACCTGGCCAAGACTTGGAAAGAAGACTTTTCTGCACTATTCTCAGTTGAGTATCCCTTTGTGTCCAAGGCTCCTGCAGCCAGCAAGCTTCCTGCGGCCGATATTATACAGCTATGCCCCGCAGACAAACCTGTTCTTCCCGTGCCTGAGGGTCTTCCCAATACTGGAACATCTACTTCCTCCAAGACTCATGAGGATGGTTCGGGTGGGTCGCAAGAGACTCCTGTGAAGGATGGCAACGCTCCATGAATCGAAGGCCCGGAATGCCGGTGCAAGTTGTCCTTTTATACTCTTTAAACATTTGTCTGTAATAAATATTTTATCATTTCTGGTTGTTCGGACAAGTCTTATCTGTGACATTTCACCTTTCCATCAATGGCTATCTTTTTTAACTTCATATCATACTCTTGTTATAATTGTTGTGACGGAATGTTCCTTATAAATTAGCTTTCACACTTGTACTTATTCTTCACATACGTGGGAGACATCGACACTTGGTCGCTTTTAATTTGTCTCCGGATTGCTATTTAAGCGCATCCGGCACTTGTACGTCTACATTGGTGCATATGTGGTTTTTGGGAGACATCGGCATCCTTGCCGCTTTTCCTTTATCTCCGGATTGTCTCTTAGACGCATCCATTTATGTGTGCTCAATACTTATACCCTCATGGGTTTATGTAGGGACATCGGTACAAGGACCGCTTTTTATTTGTCCCCGGATTGCCTCTTAGGCGCATCCCACATATTAAAGCGTACTTACATACCATTCGGTTAGCTAAGCCGAGGTTTATAACTACCGCAATCAAATATGCTTAAAAGTTTTCATTCATTAAAATAACAATAGAGAATGATACATCTTGTTCAAGTTACATAAAGCATTTTTGCAGATTGGTTGCGTGCCAGGTGCGCGGAATTTCTTGCCCTTCGACAGTCTCGAGCTTGCATGAACCGGTTTGATAGGCTTCAACGACTCTGTAGGGACCCTCCCAATTGGGTCCTAACTTTCCTATCTTCTCCTGTCGGCTGGCCATGTTGCGACGGTATACGAAATCTCCGACCTTGAAAGAGCAGGGCTTAACACGTTTGTTGTAGTATTGTTCTACCTTCTTTTTATACTTGGCTTCCTGTATGGCCGCGGCCTCTCTTCTTTCTTGTAGAAGATCTAGGTTTAGCCGCAACTCCTCTTCATTCGCGTCATCATCGAACAACAAGGTTCTTGCGGTAGGGATGCCTATTTCCGCAGGGATGATTGCTTCACTTCCATAGGTGAGGCTAAAGGGGGTTTCTCCATTGCTTGTCTTGAGCATGGTACGGTGGGCCCATAACACATGGGGCAATTCGTCGACCCATCCGGTTAACCTTCTCCCCAGCCTTGCTTTCAAACCGTGCATCAATGACTTGTTGGCCCTTTCAACTAGACCGTTAGCTTGCGGATGTGCTACCGCAGTATTCATCTGCTTGATGTGCCATTTCTCGCACCATTTTCCGAAGGATCCATCTATCAACTTCTTGCCATTATCAGTCACTATCACTCCTGGTAGACCGAATCTACACACTATGTTTTCCCAAGCAAATTTTTGCACCTCTTTTCCGGTTATTTTAGCCACTGGCTTTGCCTCAATCCACTTGGTGAAGTAATCAATGGCCACTATTACAAATTTGATGTTTCCGGCATTTCCACTGATTGGACCTAGTATGTCCATTCCCCATTGGTAAAAAGGCCAAGGCGATGTTATTGAAGTGAGGTTGGTTTTTGGGAGCCTCGGTATGGGACCATGTATTTTTCATGAATCGCATTTGGAGATCTCGTCCCATGCATCCTGGTGCATAGTTGGCCAGAAATAACCTTGACGCATTATCTTTGCCACAACAGACCTTGCTCTGGCGTGCATTCCGCACGCCCCCTCATGAACCTCCTTGATTATGTAGTTTGCTTGTAATGGACCGACGCACCTTAGCATTGGAGATAAATACGACTTTTTGAATAAGATGCCGTTTTCCAGAGTATACATGGGAATTTTCATTCTTAGGTTCCTGGCCTTCTCTGGCTCTTGCGGCCATATCCCTTCTTCCAAACACATTTTGATAGGAGACATCCAGCATTCCCCCTCTTCTTCCACTATATCGTTGACTTCTTGAACATCTATTGACCTTGCGTCTAACGCTTCTACCAGCACTTCTTTGGTTAAATGGTTGAATGCAATTGAAGCGAGTTTGCTTAGGACATCGGCCTTTTGGTTCTTTTGGCGTGGAATGTGTTCTATATCGAACTTGGTGAAGACGGGAAGAAGTTCTTTGACCTTGGCTAAGTATTTGGACATCCTATCATCACTTGCCTCAAACTCCCCTTTGATCTGACAAGCCACCAATTTTGAGTCTACCTTGGCTCGTAATTCTTTCACTCCCATCTTCTCGGCCAGACGGAGTCCCGCCAGAAGGGCTTCGTACTCAGCCTCATTGTTTGAACAATTGAAATTGAACCTCAATGCATACGTAAATTCTACCTCCTCCGGGTTAATTAGCACCAGACCGGCACCGGCTCCCTTACTATTAGCCGCTCCATCCGTATAGAGGACCCATTGTGGTTCCGGCTCCTCTTCTTCGGATACCTCGTATATTGTTGCAGCTTCCCGCTGGTCTAACGGGGCTTCATTGAGGAAATCCGCTAACACTTGTCCTTTGATGGAATTTCTGGAAACATAGATCATTTCATACGTCCCTAGTTCCATTGCATATTTTGCTAACCTTCCGGAGGCCTCAGATTTACTTAGTATTTGCTTCAGCGGTTGGTCCGATATGACATGAATGTCGTGAGCATCAAAGTGTCTTCTTAATCTTCGAGATAAGTGCAGCAACCCTAGGACCAGTTTTTCCAACGGAGCGTACCTTCTCTCGGCATCATGTAGTGTTTTACTCACATACCTTATGGGCATTTGAATCCCGTTACGTTCCGCCAAGAGTACACCGATGACTGCCTCTTTGGACGCGGCCAGATAGACGTATAGAATATCTCCTTTGAGTGGGGATGTTAGTAACGGAAGGTCTAGAATCATTTTCTTTAATTGCTGAAAAGCTTCCTCTGCTTTGTCCGTCCACCGGAACTCATCTTTGTTTTCCTTGGTGATATTTTTCAGCGTTTCAAAGAAAGGCATGGAACTTCGGCCAACCGGGATAGAAAACGGTTGAGAGCCGCCAGCTTGCCACTCAGAGACTGCATTTCTTTCAAAGTCTTTGGAGATCTCATTTCTGCGATTGCTTTTGTTTTCTTGGGGTTAGCTCTTATACCTTATGATGTTACCATATAGCCCAAAAATTTGCCCTCCTCGACGCCGAATGAACATTTCTTCGGGTTCAGCTTAATGTTAATTCTCTTTAGATTATCGAAGGTTTCTTGTGTCTGCAAGCATATCTTCTTCGGTTTGGCTTTTGATCATCAAGTCATCTACGTACGCTTCCAAATTCGTACCAATTTGCGAACGGAAGGCCGAGTCAACTAACCTTTGATAGGTCGCTCCTGCATTTTTCAAACCGAAAGGCATTTTCGTGTAACAGTATGTTCCCTCATTGGTATAAAATGCCGTCTTTTCTTCATCCGCCTCGTCCATTTGCACTTGATGATAGCCTTTGTATGCATCTAGAAAACATTTGAACTTGTATCCCACAACGGCCCCTATCTTGACATCTATGTCCGGCAAAGGATAATAATCCTTTGGGCAAGCGGAGTTGAGATTTTTGAAATCTATGCACATTCGCCAGTTTCCATCCGGCTTCTTGACCAGGACCGGATTAGAGATCCAAGTCGGGTATCGCACCGGTCGGATGATACCTGCCTTTGTTAACTCTTCCACGTCCTTCTTGACCGCTTGGCTTTTTTCTTCACCTAGCGTCCTTCTCTTTTGGGCAATTGGTGTGGTCTCCATATACACGTTTAACGAATGCTTGATGATTCTCCTAGGTACTCCCGTCATGTCTAAAGGCTCCCAAGCAAACACATCGACATTGTCCTTGAGCAAATTTATGAGTTGGATTCGATATTTTTTGGTGAACAACCTTCCAATGGTGATCAACTGTTCCGGGTATCCAGGATTGACGCAGATTTGCTCCGTCATGTCTTCTGCAACCCGTTGCTGCTGATTGAATTCTTCCTTGGCAGTCCATTCGTCTAACTCTCTCCCCACAGCTGATGTTTTCATCATCTTTATCTTTTGGCTATCCTCTATGATTCGGCATTCATAGATGGCTCGTGCTTTGGTTGTCATGGTTGCTATCCCGTTGGGTGTAGGAAACTTCATGGACGAGTGTACAGTAGAGGGCACGGCCCTTAACTCCCTGATTCCAGTTCTTCCCAGTATGATATTATAAGGGGATGGTGCTCTAATCACTGTGAAGTTCATCATCGTCCGCCTTGTTAAACTATCTGCTCCAAAGGTTACTTCTAGGTCTATCTTCCCGATAGGGGTGGTTTCTTCCCCCGAGAAGCCCCGGACTTTCACGTTATCGGGCGTTAACCTTCTTCGGATCGATAAATCCAGATTTAGGAAACAGTGCTCAAACATGACCTGCATAGTGGCCCCTTCATCCACAAACACCCTTTTTACCCAATATCCCTCTATTTCGGCCTCGAATATGAGAGGTTCTTCCGAAGCCTCATTATCGGGTATAGGCGGAAAGGTTATGGGGACATTCATCCAATCCATTTCGATCTTGCACACTTCCTTCCTCTTCATGCCGCTATACCTACTTCCGATCATGTTTATAGTCCTTCCCTTAAAATCTCCGTTTCCTCTTCCTTGATTCCCTTTATTCACTCTTCCTCGTAGATCCTTTACCAAATGGTTGAGCTTACCGGATTCTAGAGCAGCCTCCAGCTGTTTTCTCAACTGATGGCAATTATTGGTAAGATGCCCCTTCTCTTGATGATAATCGCAATACTTATCCATGTTTTCCGGCCGGATGATACCCTTGGTTGGTTGTGGTGGGGGAAGGCACAATTGCAACTCAGTTGCCAAGATTTCATTTGGAAATTTGGTAAGTGACTCTAAGCTGGAACGCTGGTATGGTGCCCTTCTTCCATAATTTGGGTTAACCGGAGGTACATATGGGGGAAATGGGGGTCTAGACCGATAATCATTTCTTTGACGCCCCCTATGCCGTCCACGTGAACCGGAAGGACCATACCTTTCCTCCTTGCTATACTTTATGTTACCATCACCTGCTTCTCCCGTTGGCAATTCAGTGTTACGGTATGCATCTTCGGATTTTATGAAATCATCCACTCTTTGCATCATCTCTACAACCGTCAACGGAGTATCATCTGTAAAACGTCGAACCAATTCCGGGCATTTGGCTCCATTTACGAAGGCCGATATCTTCATCACTTCCGGAACACCTTGAATGTAACTTGCTTCGTCTGTCCAACACTCTTTAAATACCGCCAACGTTTCATGTGCCTTGCGGACGATGGTGGTGATTTCCATTGGTGCTTTAAGACTTTTTCTCCTCAAGGAGAATCTTTCCAGGAACTGTTCCTTCAAATCTTCCCAATTGTCTATGCTACCCCTCGGCAGCCTTTCAAACCATCCTCAGCAGCTCCGTCCAAAGTTTGCTGGAAAAATCTGCACCATATGGCATCGGCCATTCTCCTGAGTTGGCCGCACCAGCGAATCGGGTAATATGATCATTAGGATCCGTAGCCCCCGAGTATAATTTGAGGGTTGCGGGTAACCTATGCTTCGGTGATGAGAATTGTATGATTCTTTTAGTGAATGGGGAGGCCATCACATCTTTGAAAGGTTTCTGCAAATCATCTTCCGGAAGGTTGGCTTCCTTTTGAGCCTCCCTCCCTTCATCCTTATCCTTCGGTAGATTCGATACATCTTCCTCAAAATCTAGGCGTATAGGCGAAATGGGCCTCTTAGATGCGGCGTTATGACGCTCCACCAGACCTTGTAGTGCGCTCATACTTTCCAAAATCTTCTCCCGTAAGTTTAGAGGCATTTCCGTCTCTTTCACTACCGTCGCGGGATCACGACTGGGAGATGGCGGCGAATCCGACTCTCCTGAGACCCCTGCCATTGTTTAGCTGTTATGTGGAGATCCGAGTTTAGGGTCCCACGGATGGCGCCAAATGTTGAAACAAAATCTTCCGGCTAGGTAGCGTTTAGTGACTTTGCCTCGACATCTCTAAGGTGTGCTCGTATCTTGACCTTGAACCTAGGATACACAGAGTAGCACACGTTAACTCGTCCAGGGTTTGACCCCGGGACCAAGCTCCGGTGTGAGAATAAGTAACTATCACACACAAATGGTATTCAGCAATGAATACCGAAAGGTAAGAATATGTATTAATGGAAGTATTCAATCTCAGATTGTGTTGTGTGTTAAATGCAGGGGTATTTATACCACCCCAAGGTATATACCTGCCTGAGTAGTCACATCATAGGCTAGGCCTCGAAACCTGGGCTTAGTCAAATCCCTACAATCGAGGGATTTATTGTCCCAAGGGCGGCGGCGCTTCCCTTTACCCATAGGACGGACGGAAGCTCCCTGGATAATAGGATGGACGCCTTTTGCTTTTTCCTTGGGCCCTGTTATGCTCATTAATGCTCTACTGTTCATGCGACGACCTTATTAAATGATCGAAGGTTCCGGTCATGAGGCGGGGAAGCGTTCGTCTCCGGGGGTGTTGACCGGAGGCATACGCGAACATTGACAGTTCATGTTGGTTAAGTGTAGTTCGAGAAGATTGGCTCATTGTTTTCAGTAGCAAGGAGTAGCATTTGATCGAGAGGTTTCAGATTCGAGTATTTTTGATGATTGTTGTTCAAGTTTCGATAAGAAGAGATGGATGATTTTTAGTTCCTAAAGAATCTTTGCAGTCCGATTCGTTAGGTTCATAAAAGCGTTGATTGATCGAAGGCGTAAATAGTGTGGTGATTCGATTTAAGGTAGCTCAGCGCTTACCTTCGGCATCAACGAATTCGTCGAACAATTTGGTTAAGCTCATGTTAAAATCTCGATTTCTTAGCTTAATAGTGCTATTTGCTTATGATCTTATTAATCTGCTAGGTTAAGACAGTAAAAATAATTGTTAAGATTTAAATACAGTTTCATGCATGCAAGTTACGTTTGATAAAGAGTGAAATATAAACTTGACCTTTCTGATTTTGGTGATCTTGGACTGTGAGACTTTTAAGAAATTCGGCTGAGAAGTTGGATTTGGGCCAGCAAGGAACCAAGTGAAAAATTAGTTGAAATTCAAAAACAGTGAAAATTAGATTACTTTACTTTGACTTTAGATTTTATATAAAATTACATTTTAACTTTTATAAAAAATTAGATTTTGTGATATTGAAATTGTACTTTTATAAAAAAAAATAGTTAGTTAAAATTTGTCAAAAAAATTAGTTAGCTGAAATTTTATAAAAAGTTTGTTAGGATTTCATAAAAAATAGTTAGTTGTTAGATTTGTTAAAAATTGTTAGTTTTTTAATTTTGTTAAAAGTTTGTTAGAATTTGTTGAATTTTCAATTTAGTGACATTAGTTACTTCATTGTTACTAGTTTTTTATATAATTTGTTAGATTGTTACTTGTTAGTTTTACTAGTACTTTGTGCTTAATTGCTTGTAAGTGCAATATGTTTTAGATTAGTACGGATATGTAGAGATAATATTTTTACATTTTTGATTGCTTAGTGAAAATAGACCTAGAATACCAAAATTATAAAATCTAAAACCAAAAACAATTTGTGGACTTGATATCTTTTGGACAATCAATTCGTTTTGATTTGGGAATTATGAACTAAAAAGTGAAACATAAGGGTTCCTGTAGCAACCCTAATTTAGACGCTGACAGGAACAAATTATCTGTTGACAAGACAAAATCAGTCGCTGACAGATCTGGGTTTGGTATGGAAATGCCACAACTGGCTTCTGTTAGACCTTATGTTAAACCAATTAATAGGTATCTAAACCCTAAGAGACCAGGGTCTAAAGATTCATCCAGTTTGACATGGAGACCTAAACAAGACCAAAACCCTAATTCAAATGGACTTTCTATGACTTGCAACAGATTTACTTTTCTTTCAAAGGTCATCACTAAACCTATTGGGGTAAATTGGGTGTTTAAGCCACAAAGGGATGAACATGGGGTTGTTACAAGGAATAAGTCAATTCTTGTTGAACAACCAGATGAATCCAATTATGCAAAGGCTTGGGTTCCCAAAGAAAACTAATTTGTTTTCTTCATGTGCAGGGTATTCACAAACAGGTCAATGATTTTGGATATTGGGACAGTGGATGCTCAAGGCACATGACTGGGAAGGAAGATTACCTTACTGATTTCACTCCTATTAAAGATGGTGATAAGGTGTACTTTGGTGGCAGTTATGGCAACATTTTTGGCAAAGGCAAACTCATAACCAATAACTTAAGGTTTGAGGAAGTCTTCCTGGTAAAAGTACTTGATTACAATATGTTTAGTGTGTCACAAGTATGTGACAACAAGAATAAGGTTCTTTTCACTGATACTGATTGCTTAGTTTTAAGTAAAGACTTTGAGATTCATGCTGACAAGTTCATAGAATTTAGAACACCTAGACATACAGATGTTTATAATGTGAATCTAAATGGTATTAGAATGAATAATAACTTATCTTGTCTTTATGCTAAGGCATAAGTAGATGAAAGTACATTATGGCACAGAAGGTTAGGGCACATTAACTTCAAAAACATGAATAGACTTGTGAGACATGATCTTGTAAGAGGATTGCCTTCAAAAGCATTCCACAATGATCATAATTGTGTTGCATGCCTTAAAGGCAAGCAGCATAAGGTAACCTTTAAGTCTAAACTTGTTCATACCAGTCCTAAGCCTCTTCACCTATTACACATTGACTTATTTGTCCCAATCAATTTAGAAAGCCTCAATGGTAAATCCTACTGTTTTGTTGTCACTGATGATTATTCTAGGTTTACTTGGACTTTCTTTTTGGATTTGAAGAGTGATACTGCTTAGACATTAATTAACTTCATCACACAGATTGAGAAGAAAATGGGTAAGGAGGTTAAAATTCTTAGAAGTGATAATGGTGGTGAGCTTAGGAATAACCTTCTAGATGCCTTTTGTGACAATAAGGGAATCTCCAGGGAGTTTAGCATAGCTAGAACTCTACAGCAGAATGGTGTAGCTGAAAGAAAGAATAGAACTCTAATAGAAGCAGCTAGAACCATGTTGGCATATGCAAATTTACCCATTGCTCTTTGGGCTGAGGATATGAACACTGCTGTGACACCCCGGGTAGGGTCAAAATATGCGAAATTATCAACGAAGATGTTACAAGGGTGGATCGATAGCACATAGTTCATAGAGCATAAGATAAGAGATTATTCAAAACAGATTACATGATTGTTATACAAAATTATAAAAATTGTCTTTAACATGACATAAGTAGATTGTTCATTTTCCCCAAATAGAACCCTTGACAAGTCCTACAATGCAGATTACAATGATGCTTGAGTCCATGCACACACCACGTACTAACTTCATTTTCCTGAGAAAAACATGCTTAGAGGGTCAACATAAAGTTGGTGAAGTTACAGGTTTAACAATAATTAGTTTGGACATACAACAATCATAGAAGTAACAATGCACAAAGCATTTTTACTAAAAGGTAGATTAAATTTTCTATTACTCGAAATAGAAGCTTAACCTTCCATAGTCCTCAACAGATGAGAACGTAGTGTCTTACAAAAAGACACCCAAACCCAGTTCCAACATGGTATACATCTGTTGTCCTGGCCAAGGCATAGTGAGCATGACTCACCCAGATGGGGACGGTCAATCCCTAATAGATCTATTTATAACATTCGGGCGATTTAAAACAATTTAATAGTTTCAATAATAGTCAATCATAGTCAAGTTTATACAATTCCGTTATGTCCAATAAAATAGTTGCATGTTTTCTTCCCCGTAGAGGAAAAGTTTATCAATAGTTTATATGGGGCTGTAAACTCACCTGGGGGTTGGCAATAGTTGTATAATACGAATATCAAAATAATTCTCACGCCAAAAACTATGCCTAATCAAATAGTATAGTCTTAATAGATAGTACAAAGAACGTATGTGTATGCTTATACAGATTTTTAATCAGTTTAATAATGCTACAATATTTATCTAAATAACTGTAGTACAAGTAATAACAATATCCATTTAAACTTGTATATAAGTTTCATTTTTAAGTAAACATAAAATGTCTTACTTATAATGTAAGTTTATGTTCGTAGTTCATGTACTAATAATAACCATTTAAACTTACAATTAAGTTTCATATTTAAGTAAACATAAAATGTTTTACTTATAATATTAGTTTACGTTCGTAGTTCATGTACTAATAATAACCATTTAAACTTACAATTAATTTTCATATTTAAGTAAACGTAAAATGTTTTACTTATAATATTAGTTTACGTTCGTAGTTCATGAACTAATAATAACCATTTAAACTTACAATTAAGTTTCATATTTAAGTAAACATAAAATGTTTTACTTATAATATTTGTTTTTGTATTAGCATTCAATTTATTTAACGTTCATATAATTTTGTTTCCTAAAAGTATATGCGTACATGTATTAGTAATACATATCCATATTGTTTATACAACTTATTTCGTAAAGCAAAATATAAATATTTTATTTTTGTAAAGAAAAAATATACATATTTTATTTAACTTTAAAATTCCCATAAATTATTTAACATTTATAAAATAATTTATAATTTACAAGTTTAAGAATTTATACTTTAAATCCTTATGGTTTAGGGTTTTTTAAGTTTTACTAAAGTTAAAAATAGAATTAGGGTTAGGGTTTGTGATGAGACTGCTTTTATACATAGTCTCATCTTCCAAATAGGGCTTAAAATGCATTAAATATCATCAAAATACCCATATATATGCTTGTGTTTGTTGCTTGTGTATTTTAGGTACGGATATTGAGAAAATGAGAAAAGATCACAAGAATCATTCAAAAATGAACACGGGAAACGAAGCCGCACAATGAACCAAGCCCTAATGAAGACTTTCCCAAAGATCAACCCTTGAAGATGTGATGAAGAAGGGTCCTCCAATATGGAAGAATTGACACTTTATACCCTTGTATCCTCATAATTACAAGATTGGTCCCTAAAGTTTGTCAAAATTACAAAAAGGACCCTCCACTTTGAAGATTTGGCAAGTTTAGCCCCTCAACAAAGCTAAATTGTCAACCAATATCATCCACAAAGTCAAATATATCATGAAGTCCTTCAAAGTACAAGAAATTACAAGATTGGTCCTTTGAAAATCACAAAATTATAAAAAGGACCCTTGACTTTCAATATTTGGCAAGAATGGTCCCTCATCAAACAAGACTTGGCAATTTCAGTCCTCCAAAATGCTCATTATACAAGTCAAGACCATTATCCTTCATCAAAATGCCAAATCAGCCCTTGAAGAATTCAAAAATGGCAAGAAATACCCCTGAAGTTACTTTACAAAATATTTTGGGGCAAAAGTGTGAAAATGAAAAGTTGGATAACAAAGGAAATGGAGTTTGGACAGGTTTATATGCAAGAAGTGAAAGGGTTTAGAAAGATGAGGGGTGAAACTTGGCCAGACAACATTGTAACCTAGACCAGTAATATCATGCCACGTGCCCCACTTACTCCCCTCCTCTAATCACAACTCACCATTCCTCCATGTCACACCCCACATAACCCGGTTTATATTAAACTAATCTTGGCGCCATTAACAAGTATTTGAATTTAATCCAAACCAAAAACGGATTAAACCAGGCACTATACACCTCAAGAACACAATTAGGTATTCTTATTTGTGTTGTAATTAGGCCCTAAGATTATCCAGATCCTTGATTAATGAGTCCCTAACCATAACCCAACCTTAATATTAATCACCACATCATTCACGTGTCCACATGGGACCTCCCCTGCTACACTTTTGAGGAAGAAGACAAGGAGGGCAAGCCATCCAACGTCCCACATTTGTGCTTACTTTCTAAGCATCATATGAGCCATTTGATCACATTTTCATGCCAGCTATCACCACAAACAGCCAAGAACTCTTCACAAGATTCCAAGATTTTCAAAAAGCTACAAGGGCAATTTTGGGACTTCAAGCATTAGGGTTTTTAGTTTTCAGCTTCCTTAGTCACATGTAAGGCTATATATAAAGCCCTTAGGTCTCATTGAGACGTTTGCTTTTGATTTTTCCCTTGTTCAACTTCTGTAAATCCCATTTCAGTTTTAATGAAATTATGTTTGAAGCATTGAAGAAAAGTCATTGGCCAATCTTTATTATTGCTTATTACTGTTATATGATTGTTAGTTTAGAAGTTAAAAACCTGTTTTCACTTGGAGGTTGCAAAAGTTTGCAATTTTCCTCATTCTTGATATTTTGCTAAGTACTTGTTCCAATCTTGGAATTCTTGGGTTATAGGGCTGATCATAGCATCCTAACTGAGTTAGTTAAGGTACTGTGAGGCTTACAACTTGGGGATAATCAAGTGTGGGGTAACAAGGTTACATCAATCAAGATTTTTGAAGTTTCTGATTTTATACTCTTGTGCCTTAACCTTGTTCAATCTTAGCAGGCTTTATTGTGGAAGCTTGTGCTTGTTCTTGCTAGCACATAAGCTAAAAATTCGTGGGTGTGGATGTACATCCATGAGGTTTGCATACTCAATCCTAAAATCTGCTTAAATTCATGATTTTTGGTGATATTTGTATGTGACTTGTGTTCTTGTGAATTTTGTGGCTTGTTCTTGCTTGAATCTGTTAATCTTACCTGTTTTAGTGTTAATTGATGCTTGGGTAGTCTTGAATCTCACTTTTACTTTGAAAAATTTGATTTTGAAAAGATAAAGGGGTGTTTGGGTCTACCTGTTTGAGTTGATTTTGTGTTATTGTGTTAAGGGAAGTTTGTGTTTATGCTTTGTATCTAATAAATACCTTGTTGAGAGTGTTTTGCTGCAAGTTTTTGGGTTTGAAGCCTTGAATCAAACAATCTGCTATAGGACCTTTGTTATTGCCTGTTTTGACCTAGGATTTTGGGAACACTTAGTGTGTATGCATGCTTAGGGCTAAAAGTGGTTTAAACAAAGTTAATATAACCTGTTTGAAAGATTTGAGGTGTTGAATCTGGCTTAAGTGTCAAATACATCAGCAAAGTAGAAAACTGCATGTGTTAGTGTTCATCAGTAACTTTCATTGGCTTGAATCTTGCTTAATTCTTTGAATCATTGCATGAAACATGTTTAGACTTGCTTATTGGAGTTTATAATAGCTTGTGTATGCATTTGGTTGAATTTGGCTGGCTGATTATTGCAAAAACTGCTTATTTGTGCTTAACTGCTTATTGTTCATGTTTGTATCATGTCTGGTGATTTATTGATTAAACTGTATGAATTGGGTGTTAGTGATTGTGTTATTTTGATTGTTATTGACTCCTTTTGATCCAAAGATCATTTGGGTGCATTTGTGTAATCTGAATCTCCAAAAAAGTCACTAAAGACAAAAAGTCAAACAAGTCAAGCAGTGGAAAAAGTTTCCACTGCTCAACACCCAAAACTAGCCCATGCTAGTGTAATTTTGTCATCAGTTTATCAATAAGCTATTCTAGCTTATCCAGACTTAAAACAACTTATTTTTTGTGATAGGTCTTCATTATTTGACCCATTTAAGTAGACTGGAACTTATTGGACTTTGACTTTGACTTTTTACTAGAAATCCAACTTCTTTGACTTTTACATAAGTGCTTATCTGCTTTTTCCAGCTTATTGAGTCAGCTTATTTGAAAACTCTTTGTTGATTTTTCTTAATTAAGTCATTAAAAAGCTTTTGGAAATCAGCACTTGGGGTGGCCTAGAACTCAAAAACGACTATTTTGTCGTTTTCAGTAGATTGCTTATTGCATTTTCAGGCTTATTCCTTGGGCTTATTTCAAATTTCTTTTTGCAGAAGTCTTTATTAGGTCAAAAGAAGCTTGTGTGTCAAATTTTAGCTTATGGCATTGGCTTATAGCTTAATGGGCCAAAAAGCCCATTAAGAATAAGCTGCTTGTTATAAGTTAGCTTATTTCACATTTTCAGCTTTTGGGCCTTTGGAAAAAGTTGTTTAAAATCAAATTTTGAGTCAACCTGTGCTTTTTGGGCTTATTTTGAACACTTTTTGTTATTGGGCCCAAATTTGGCCCAATAAGCTACTGTTTTGGGTTTAGCACATTTTCTAGGCCCAATAGGGGTATTTAGGTAATTTCACTTTCATTTCTGAGTTATTTAGGTTAAATTAAGCTAGTTTGCAAGTTTTTAGAATTTTATATGATTTTTGGATTTTTAATATTATTTTAATATTATTTTATTATTAAAAATTAAAAGTCTGATTTTCTAAGTTTTTACATTTTTCCTAGGTTCTAAACACTTAATTAGGATTTTTGCAACTTTCCAAATATTTTTAGGGTCTTTTAATTATTTTCTAGAATTAATTTAATTTTTAATTGATTTTAGTAGTTTTTAATTGTTTAAAAATAGTTTTATTTGGTTTTAAAATTTTGAAAAATAGTTTTTAGCTTAATTAGAGTATTTTTGAGGATTACAAACTTTAAAATCTTGTTTAGGGCTTTTTAATAATTAATTTTGATTTTTAGGGCTTTAGTTAGCATTAAAAAGTCATTATCTAATTAATTAAAAGGTTATGGCAAGTTTGGATTTTTTGAAAACTCTTAGAATATTATTGTGGATTTTTGGTAATTTTTAGGAAATTTTAGGGTAAAATTTTAAATTTAGCACTTTTTACGGTTTTACGTGTACACCTTTTTCGACTTAGTTTAATCCGTCTTCGTAACCGTCATTTTCTTCTAATCCCCTTTCTATTTTCTTTCTCAAAAGTATAATCACAAAGATAATCAATTCATCACACACACACTAAGCCTCCTTGAGAACGAACTCATTTTAGGGTCATTTACACACGGTTTTCCTAAATCGTCGTGCTTACCCTATTTGTTGCTATTTTCCTAAAGGGTATACAAAAACAATACATCATTTTGGCGCCGCTACTGGGGAGGCGTGTTGTGTTTTGATTGGAATTGTTGTTTTTATATACTAACCATAATTAGTATTTGTATTAGTAGCACTCTACTAATACGTATTATCGGTTTTCGGTTTTTGTGTGAATACTATTACTATAGTGTATACGTAGAACAATAAATTCACAAGTACTCCAAATACGTGAGAAATCACAACCTTGACTTGGGAGGTCATTACCCAATCATTGTATTCGAATCTCAAACCCAAGAAAAAGGCAAAAATAGATAAATACTTTCGTGAAGCTTAATCCTGAAAAATACAAACTATAAGGTGGGTATAAGGCGGATATTATAAAATATATCCTAAGGAAAAAGGCTCTTAAGTGCTTCGCGCCGCCTCGTTTCCCCGCTTGCTTGTGAGTATTTGATTTTGAGAGCTAATCGAGGGTTTTGCCGCCCAAAGTATTACTAAGTATCATATATATTTTCTTGGTTTCCATTGATTAAACCCTCTTGAACGTTTTGGGGTTCCACCAACGTTCTAAAGTCATCGAAGGCATTCACTTCACGTGATTGTTTTCATTCCTTAAGGCTTCTTTAATCGAGAGATTTGATTAAGGAGGAGATTTGTAGATTTGTGTCTACTTAATACATTCCACAAGATCCAAAAAGGTTAATACAATCAAAAACCAAAAAAAAAATTGAAAAATACAAAAAACCAAAAAGAATCTTCTTTGCTCGTCCCCTCGTTGTACGTGACGTTTATGCTAACTCGAAATCAACCAAGACGTGCACGTAAACGAAAAAACAAAACTCCCACTCCAAACAATTCTAGTGAGGAGTCTCCTATTGACGAACCTATTGTAAGAGAAGCACCAACCATGGCGAATCGAACTATGATGGAGTTACTTCAAGCACCCACCGAGGGTTATGGAGAGGCTATTGTGATTCCCGCTATCCTTGCGGAGAATTTTGAGGTGAAAACGGGTTTGTTGTCGATGATCCAAAACAACAAATTTCGTGGTGATGAGAAGGACAATCCACACAACCATATCCGCCAATTCAATCGTCTTACCGCCACTTGCAAGTTTAAGGATGTCTCGAATGACTCGATTAAGATGATGCTTTTTCCGTATTCCTTAGAGGGACCCGCTAAAATTTTGTTAGTGAAAGAGCCACCCAATTCTATATTGACGTGGAAGGATCTCGTGTCTAAGTTTGTGAACCAATTTTTTCCGCCCTCTAAGACTACACACTTGAAAAACTAGATTTCAAAGTTTTCACAAGAATTTAATGAAAGTTTTTCAACGGCTTGGAATAGGTTTAAGGAAATGTTACATGAATGTCCTCAACACGGTTTTCCGACTTGCATCAAATTGACACGTTTTACAATGGACTTAATGATCATGAGAGGGATTATTTGAATGCCGCCGCGGGTGGTAATTTTTGTGTAAAACGGTTGAGGAAGCTTTGGTGATAATTGAAAATAGATCTAAGGTGTATAGTCCTCGTAGCACGTCTAGTGTTCGTAAGGCTTCGTCTTCGGCTTCACCTTCCTTGTCTACTACCATCGATGCTTGCCAAATTGAGGCGAACTTGGAAAATAAGATTTTTGATAAGCTTAAAGGACTTTTGATTGAGTTTAAAGTTGGTGAACAAAGTGCTCCCGCTACGGCTAAAGCGGTTGAGGTTTCTTGCATGTATTGTGGTGGAGGTCATGATTTCTCCGAGTGCATTACCAACGGTGGTAACACTTCGAGTGCCTTCGCGGCCACGGGAAATTACAACCAAAATGGTCAAGTTTCCCGCTCTAATCAAATGACTCCACCGGGTTTTGGTTCAAATCAAAATGCTAACAACAACTATCGCAACAATCAAGTTGGTTTCAAAAACAATTACAACAAGGGAACCTATGGGAATCAAGGGGCTAATAATCAAGTTTCAAACAAAAATGATTTTTAAAACAACAACAAAGGTTTGCAAACATTGAAAGATCTTCCAACTGAGTTTGTTGAATATGCTAGTGGGAATGATGCTAGGTTTGACAATATTCAAAGAGAATTCATTAGCCTAAGATCCGAGTTTAAGAACGACTTGAAGAAAGAGTTGAAAAATGAGTTAGCTAATGAACTTAAAATCCACACCAACAAGATGGAAGGAAATGTCACTAGGTTGCAACAAAACCAACAAAAAATGGAACAAGGGAAACATGAGATTAAACAAGAAATGATTAAGGCCGAGAAAAGGCAAACCGAGGCCGTGTTGAGGCAATCTAATTTTGAAGATAAAATCACATCTATGTTTGAGGCAATAATGTGTAAACCGTCTTTGAGTGGTCTTCCTAGCAACACCATATTCAACCCTAAGGGTGAGATGAAAGTGATTACCACACGTAGTGGTAAGACACTTAAGGAACCGACTCCTCAACCAATTGCTCCTACGGAGGAAGCAATTGAGGAAGAACTCGAGGTTGTGTTCCAAAAGGAGCATGTCCCAATCCCACGAAGTACCGCTCATGCCACACCTACGGTTGACCCATTACCATCATTGGAACCCGAGATTCCAAAGGCTATGCCTACTATGCCTCAACCCACACCACCTTTGCCCTATCCATCGAGACTTAGGAAGGAGAAACGTCAAGAGCGCGACAATTACCAATTTGAGTTTTTTATGAAAATGTTTCGTGATTTGCACCTTAATGTGAGTTTCGCCGATGCTTTAGTCATGATGCCTCGATTTGCCGCTAACTTTAAGAGTATGTTGAACAACAAGGAGAAATTGCACCAATTGTCTAGTTGTTCGTCGGTTTATCTTAATCGCATACCTCAAAAAGTCGGTGATCCCAGTAAATTCTTGATTCCTTGTGCAATCCAAGATATTGAGGAAAGCTTCGCCTTGGCCGATCTTGGTGCTAGCATTAACTTGATGACACTTGCAATCTTCAAGTCGCTAAATCTTCCTAATCTTACTCCTTCACTAATGTCTATCGAGTTGGCCGACCATTCCACGATTCCCGCATGTGGTTTGGCGGAAGACGTTTTTGTGAAAGTGGGGAAGTTCTACTATCCCGTAGACTTTATTGTTGTTGATATCCCCACGGATCCTCAAGTTCCTCTTATTTTAGGTCGTTCATTTTTAGATACGTCTATGGCTTTGATTGATGTTCATGCTAGAAAGATCACCTTACGTTTCAACGACGAGGAACTTGTTATAAACGCAACTCAAAACTCTCAAATTTCTCATGTTTATTCCGTTGCAACTATAAACCTCGTTGATATGATTGACGTGGTTTGCGAGGAATTTTCACAAGAAGTTCTAGGTTTTGGTGATGAAGAAACTAGTGGCAATCCCACTATGTTGGATCCAATTCTTGATAATTCGACACCAACCTTCACTCCATTTGAAGGTGGTGGTTTTACGTTGGAAGAATGCAATGTTCCACGTACTTGTGACGAAGACCTCGACAACGATGAGGACTTCTCGATTATCAAGGATTTTCTTAACGATTTCCCATTTCCTCCACCCGAGGAGGTTATGAGTATCGAGCCCAAATCTTCACTTGAGGAACCACCTATTCTCGAGTTGAAAGATTTACCTCCTCATCTCGAATATGTCTATTTGGAGGACGACGACAAGTTGCCGGTTATTATTGCGAAGGAACTTTCGAATGATGAAAAAACACACTTGTCGATGTTCTAAAGGACCACAAGAGGGCAATTACGTGGAAGTTATCCGACATTAAGGGAATCGATCCCAAGTTTTGTACCCACAAAATCTTAATGGAGGAGGATTTCAAGCCCACAATCCAAAGTCAAAGGTGGGTGAACCCCAAAATTCACGACGTCATCAAAATGGAGGTCCTTAAACTCCTTGACGCGGGAATGATTTACCCTATTTCCGATAGCCCTTGGGTGAGTCCTATTCATTGTGTCCCTAAAAAGGGAGGGATGACTGTTGTACCAAACGATGCCAACGAGTTGATTCCCACTAGACTCGTGACCGGATGGAGAGTGTGCATTCACTATCGAAAGTTGAATGAAGCCACTCGAAAAGACCATTTTCCCTTGCCCTTCATGGACCAAATGTTGGAGCGTCTTGCGGGAAACGATTTCTATTGCTTTTTAGATGGTTTTTCCGGTTACTTCCAAATTCCCATCGATCCTCGTGATCAAGAAAAAGCTATGTTTACGTGTCCATATGGAACGTTGCCTATCGTAGAATGCCATTCGGACTTTGCAATGCACCGGGAACCTTTCAAAGGTGCATGATGGCTATTTTTCATGACATGATCGAGAAGACGATGGAAGTCTTCATGGATGACTTTTCCGTGTTTGGTAATTCGTTCACTTCGTGTTTGTCAATTCTTGAGAGAATGTTGAAACGTTGTGAGGAAACCAACCTTGTGCTCAATTGGGAAAAGTGTCATTTTATGGTTAAGAGTGGAATCGTCTTAGGGCACAAGGTCTCGAAAGCGGGGATTGAGGTAGATCAAGCTAAGGTAGACGTCATCGCCAAATTACCTCATCCCAAAACCGTTAAGGGAGTTAGGAGTTTCCTAGGCCACGCGGGCTTTTATCGTCGATTCATCAAGGATTTTTCAAAGATTTCTCGACCCATTACATATTTTTGTCTTTGACGAAGATTGTGTACGAGCCTTTGGAATCCTTATGAGGAAACTTACCGAAGCTCCCATTCATGTTGCTCCCAATTGGAACCTCCCCTTTGAACTTATGTGTGATGCTAGTGATTACGCTATTGGGGCCATTTTGGGACAACGTCATGAAAAGCACTTCTTGCCTATTCACTATGCTAGCAAGACGATGACCGAGGCTCAACTAAAATACACTACAACGGAAAAGGAGTTCCTTGCCGTGGTGTATGCATTTGAGAAGTTCCGACCTTATCTCGTCTTAGCTAAATGCATAGTGTATACGGACCATTCGGCTATTAAGTATCTCATGGCAAAGCAATATGCTAAGCCTAGATTACTTCGTTGGATTCTCCTCCTTCAAGAATTTGATCACAAAATCGTTGACAAAAAAGGAGCCGAGAATCTAGCGGTCGATCATCTTTCTCGTTTGGAAGATCCTCACCAAAGTGTTTACGAGCCCAAGGAAATCACCGAAACATTTCCGCTCGAGACACTTGGTGTAGTGAATTCTAAGCTTGATTCTTCCACCCCATGGTTTGCGGATTTTGCAAATTACCATGCGGTTAACTTCATCATTAAGGGTATGACGACTCAAGAAAAACGAAAATTCTTTCGTGACGTCAAGTTCTACTTTTGGAACGACCCTTACTTGTTTCGAACTTGTGCGGATCAAATCATCCGACGTTGTGTATTTGGCACCGAAGCTTCTAACATCCTTAGAGCTTGGCATGAGGGACCCACGGGTGGTCACCACGGTGCTAATCTCACGGCTAAGAAGGTGTTTGATGCCGGCTTCTTTTGGCCTACTATTTACCGAGATGCACAAGATCTTGTGATGTCTTGTGATTCATGCCAACGACAAGGAAAAGCCTCACAAAAAGATGAAATGCCACAAAATATCATCCAAGTGTGTGAGATCTTTGACGTTTGGGGTATAGACTTTATAGGGCCGTTCCCATCATCTCGTGGTAATAAGTACATTCTCATTACGGTTGAATACCTATCTAAGTGGGTGGAGGCCAAGGCCTTTCCCACCAATGATGCTCGTGTGGTAGTCAAGTTCTTGAAAAGCTTGTTTTCTCGGTTTGGAACCCCTCGTGCTATCATAAGCGATCGTGGAACCCATTTTTGTAACGATCAATTTGGATGGGTCCTAAGGAAATATGGGGTTACACATCGGCTTTCTACGACTTATCACCCACAAACGAGTGGGCAAGTCGAGGTTTCAAACCGAGCTTTGAAGAGGATCTTGGAGAGATTCGTTGGGGAAAACCGACAATTATGGTCGGATAAGTTGGATGATGCTTTATGGGCCTTTAGGACCGCTTATAAGACGCCCATTGGGTGCACTCCCTATAAGCTTGTGTATGGAAAGAATTGTCATTTGCCTATCGAGTTAGAACACAAGGCTTATTGGGCCCTAAAGCATTGTAATGATGATATAGAGATCGCGGGAAAACACCGGAAAATGCAATTGAATGAATTAGATGAATTGAGGGACATTGCTTATGAAAATTCATTGATTTACAAAGAAAAGACTAAAAAGTTGCATGATTCTAAAATTCAAAACCGGGTTTTTAACATTGGGGATCAAGTTTTGCTTTTTAATTCATGATTAAAAATCTTTTCCGGTAAGTTGAAATCCCGTTGGTCCGGTCCATTCACCGTGACTCAAGTGTTTCCGTATGGGACCATCGAGCTAGCTCAAAATGATGGTCCTAACAATGGACATAGGTTGAAGCACTACTTTGGCGAGGAAGTTCCATCCTTGAACTACCTCGACCAAGTCACCTTCCCCAATGATAATTAGTATTGAGGGGATCGAGTCGAGCTCATGACTCGGTAATAAAAAACGAGGAGCCTCGTGGGGGAGTCCCATGCTTATCCTATGTACATATTATCGCTTTCTAATGTAGTTAACGTGTGGGGATTTGTGCCCTTCCAACCTTTGTTCCGTGGTTGTTTGAGAATTGTGGACTTTAGATGATCATGATCTTCACGATTGGAGCCTCTCGTGTTCGTTCTATGGGAGCACTCGATCGTTTTCTTTGAAGACTTTCTCAATATCCATGATATATCCTTTTGATGTTCTAACCTTAGGTTATTAGCACACTTCATAAACGGCTATTAATTTATTGGTTACACCATTTCCATGCTACATTAGGCATTCGACTACGTCTCTAGTATGGGGGTGTTTGCACCCCTAGACTCGAAACATTGAGGACAATGTTTAACTTTAGTATGGGGGGTGAATAGATACTTGCCTTGCCAAACCTTCACGCTTTCCAAAGTTTATCTTTTTGTTTATCGTTTTGTTGCAAAATAAGGCTAAAAATGGCCAAATTTTAAATTTTTCTCATGTTTTATAAGTGTTTGAAGACACGAATGTAGGTTTTCCGATGGAGAGAATAAGAGTAATTTTTTACTCGACCGTGCGTGTTGAGCACTTAGCTTTGATACCTTAACTATACATTAGGCTAACTCTCTTAATTGAGGACGAGAAATGACAGGGTTAATTATAAGTTACTATGCTAAACGTAGAGTACTCGTATTCTTTCAAAAACTCATGTGTTCTCGTTATTTGCTTATTCTCCCTTCGCATGTAAATATTTTTTGCTTAATAAATATTGACTTAGCGGTTTAGTTGGGATTGTTGGGTTTCTAGTCTTTTCTAGTAGCTTCCGTGTAATTAAATTGGGAAGACATTAAGGTATCGCCAGCGTCACGGTTTGGAAGTATTGGCACCCGAATAATCGAAAGCTTCACCCTATAATTAGATTTCAAGTTCTCACCTAAATCAAGCAAACAATTTGAAGCCCCACAAGGCCGAAAAATCTATGCAAAATTGAAAGTGAATCAAGCCTTAATCTTTGAAGCTTTAAAGATCCAAAATTCGCCTTAGCGTGAGGATATACGTCTTTGGCTAATAAAACCACCGATGAGGCGGATAATAAAAGGCAAGGCAAGACCGAAGTCATAATAAAAGCTTCATGGCGAAGTTGAATAAAAGATGGAGGTAAACCAAAGATAATAAGGCCCTTCCGTTAGGGGGCATATAAAAGTCTTGGTAATAAGTCTCATGTTCAAAACCGTTATAAAACCGTGTTTATCAATTCTTCTTGTCAACTTAATTTTTTGACATCGTTGTCTATTAGGAGGGGTTATTGATTTGATGATCTTGGTTACACCGTTAAGACTCTATTTTTAGACCTAAATCTCTATTATCACATAAGTCAAACAATGTATCCTCGTGAAACATTCAAGACAAAATAAAATATAAGAGATACAACTTAGGAATAATGGGAGGATAAGTACGTGATTAGGGCATATGAGTAGTGTTAGCATTACTAACTTATAATGACAATGATCTCGTTGCACGCTTGGCATGGAATTAGGGTGAAAATCGAGGACGATGAAATTATTTCTAACAAAGCATTCACGTGTTCATATTCTATGAACCTAAACGTCCCATTTTGCGATGAAAATCATACATTATGTCTAAAACACAAGTAGTAGTAGTAATAGTAGTAGTGTAGCTAGTTTATCATTCAATAAAGTGAATAAAAATGAATTTTGGAAGTGCTACGATACTTTATTCTAGCATTGCGTGAGGGCACGGCAATGGTTTAGTATGGGGGAGTGATGAGACTGCTTTTATACATAGTCTCATCTTCCAAATAGGGCTTAAAATGCATTAAATATCATCAAAATACCCATATATATGCTTGTGTTTGTTGCTTGTGTATTTTAGGTACGGATATTGAGAAAATGACAAAAGATCACAAGAATCATTCAAAAACGAACACGGGAAACGAAGCCGCACAATGAACCAAGCCCTAATGAAGACTTTCCCAAAGATCAACCCTTGAAGATGTGAAGAATTATGAAGAAGGGTCCTCCTATATGGAAGAATTGACACTTTATACCCTTGTATCCTCATAATTACAAGATTGGTCCCTAAAGTTTGTCAAAATTACAAAAAAGACCATCCACTTTGAAGATTTGGCAAGTTTAGCCCGTCAACAAAGATAAATTGTCAACCAATATCATCCACAAAGTCAAATATATCATGAAGTCCTTCAAAGTACAAGAAATTACAAGACTGGTCCTTTGAAAATCCCAAAATTACAAAAAGGACCCTTGACTTTCAACATTTGGCAAGAATGGTCCCTCATCAAACAAGACTTGGCAATTTCAGTCCTCCAAAATGCTCATTATACAAGTCAAGACCATTATCCATCATCAAAATGACAAATCAGCCCTTGAAGAATTAAAAAATGGCAAGAAATACCCCTGAATTTACTTTACAAAATATTTTGGGGCAAAAGTGTGAAAATGAAAAGTTGGATAACAAAGGAAATGGAGTTTGGACAGGTTTATATGCAAGTGAAAGGGTTTAGAAAGATGAGGGGTGAAACTTGGCCAGACAACATTGTAACCTAGACCAGTAATATCATGCCACGTGCCCCACTTACTCACCTCCTCCAATCACAACTCACCATTCCTCCATGTCACACCCCACTTAACCCGGTTTATATTAAACTAATCTTGGCGCCATTAACAAGTATTTGAATTTAATCCAAACCAAAAACGGATTAAACCAGGCACTATTCACCTCAAGAACACAATTAGGTATTCTTAATTGTGTTGTAATTAGGCCCTAAGATTATCCAGATCCTTGATTAATGAGTCCCTAACCATAACCCAACCTTAATATTAATCACCACATCATTCACGTGTCCACATGGGACTTCCCCTGATACACTTTTGAGGAAGTAGACAAGGAGGGCAAGCCATCCAACGTCCCACATTTGTGCTTACTTTCTAAGCATCATATGAGCCATTTGATCACATTTTCATGCCAACTATCACCACAAACAACCAAGAACTCTTCACAAGATTCCAAGATTTTCAAAAAGCTACAAGGGCAATTTTGGGACTTCAAGCATTAGGGTTTTTAGTTTTCAGCTTCCTTAGTCACATGTAAGGCTATATATAAAGCCCTTAGGTCTCATTTAGACGTTTGCTTTTGATTTTTCCCTTGTTCAACTTCTGTAAATCCCATTTCAGTTTTAATGAAATTGTGTTTGAAGCATTGAAGAAAAGTCATTGGCCAATCTTTGTTACTGCTTATTACTGTTATATGATTGTTAGTTTAGAAGTTAAAAACCTGTTTTCACTTGGAGGTTGCAAAAGTTTGCAATTTTCCTCATTCTTGATATTTTGCTAAGTACTTGTTCCAATCTTGGAATTCTTGGGTTATAGGGCTGATCATAGCATCCTAACTGAGTTAGTTAAGGTGTTGTGAGGCTTATAACTTGGGGATAATCAATTGTGGGGTAACAAGGTTGCATCAATCAAGATTTTTGAAGTTTCTGATTGTATACTCTTGTGCCTTAACCTTGTTGAATCTTAGCAGGCTTTATTGTGGAAGCTTGTGCTTGTTCTTGCTAGCACATAAGATCAAAATTCGTGGGTGTGGATGTACATCCATGAGGTTTGCATACTCAATCCTAAAATCTGCTTAAATTCATGATTTTTGGTGATATTTGTATGTGACTTATGTTCTTGTGAATTTTGTGGCTTGTTCTTGCTTGAATCTGTTAATCTTACCTGTTTTAGTGTTACTTGATGCTTGGGTAGTCTTGAATCTCACTTTTACTTTGAAAAATTTGATTTGGAAAAGATAAAGGGTGTTTGGGTCTACCTGTTTGAGTTGATTTTGTGTTATTGTGTTAAGGGAAGTTTATGTTTATGCTTTGTATCTGATAAATACCTTGTTGAGAGTGTTTTGCTGCAAGTTTTTGGGTTTGAAGCCTTGAATCAAACAATATGCTATAGGACCTTTGTTATTGCCTGTTTTGACCTAGGATTTTGGGAACACTTAGTGTGTATGCATGCTTAGGGCTAAAAGTGGTTTAAACAAAGTTAATATAACATGTTTGAAAGATTTGAGGTGTTGAATCTAGCTTAAGTGTCAAAAACAGCAGCAAAGTAGAAAACTGCATGTGTTAGTGTTCATCAGTAACTTTCATTGGCTTGAATCTTGCTTAATTCTTTGAATCATTGCATGAAACCTGTTTAGACTTGCTTATTGGAGTTTATATTAGCTTGTGTATGCATTTGGTTGAATTTGGCTGGCTGATTATTGCTAAAACTGTTTATTTGTGCTTAACTGCTTATTGTTCATGTCTGTATCATGTCTGGTGATTGATTGATTAAACTGTATCAATTGGGTGTTAGTGATTGTGTTATTTTGACTGTTATTGACTCCTTTTGATCCAAAGATCATTTGGGTGCCTTTGTGTAATCTGAATCTCCAAAAAAGTCACTAAAGACAAAAAGTCAAACAAGTCAAGCAATGGAAAAAGTTTCCACTACTCAACACCCAAAACTAGCCCCTGCTAGTGTAATTTTGTCATCAGCTTATCAATAAGCTATTCTAGCTTATCCAGACTTGCAACAACTTATTTTTGTGATAGGTCTTCATTATTTGACCCATTTAAGTAGACCGGAGCTTATTGGACTTTGACTTTGACTTTTTACTAGAAAACCAACTTCTTTGACTTTTACATAAGTGCTTATCTGCTTTTTCCAGCTTATTGAGTCAGCTTATTTGAAAACTCTTTGTTGATTTTGCTTAATTAAGTCATTAAAAAGCTTTTGGAACTTGAATCAGCACTTGGGGTGGCCTAGAACTCAAAAACAACTATTTTGTCATTTTTTGTAGATTGCTTATTGCATTTTCAGGCTTATTCCTTGGGCTTATTTCAAATTTCTTTTTGCAGAAGTCTTTATTAGGTCAAAAGAAGCTTGTGTGTCAAATTTTAGCTTATGGCATTGGCTTATAGCTTAATGGGCCAAAAAGCCCATTAAGAATAAGTTGCTTGGTATAAGTTAGGTTATTTCACATTTTCAGCTTTTGGGCCTTTGGAAAAAGTTGTATAAAATCAAATTTAGAGTCAACCTGTGCTTTTTGGGCTTATTTTGGACACTTTTTGTTATTGGGCCCAAATTTGGCCCAATAAGCTACTGTTTTGGGTTTAGCCCATTTTCTAGGCCCAATAGGGGTATTTAGGTAATTTCACTTTCATTTCTGAGTTACTTAGGTTAAATTAAGCTAGTTTGCAAGTTTTTAGAATTTTTTATGATTTTTGGATTTTTAATATTATTTTATTATTAAGAATTAAAAGTCTGATTTTCTATGTTTTACATTTTTCCTAGGTTCTAAACACTTAATTAGGATTTTTGCAACTTTCCAAATATTTTTAGGGTCTTTTAATTATTTTCTAGAATTAATTTAAGTTTTAATTGATTTTAGTAGTTTTTAATTGTTTAAAAATAGTTTTATTTGGTTTTAAAATTTTGAAAAATAGTTTTTAGCTTAATTAGAGTATTTTTGAGGTTTAAAATCTTGTTTAGGGCTTTTTAATAATTAATTTTGATTTTTAGGGTTTTAATTAGCATTAAAAAGTCATTATCTAATTAATTAAAAGGTTATGGCAAGTTTGGATTTTTTGTAAACTCTTAGAATATTATTGTGGATTTTTGGTAATTTTTAGGAAATTTTAGGGTAAAATTTTAAATTTAGCACTTTTTACGGTTTTACGTGTACACCTTTTTTCGACTTAGTTTAATCCGTCTTCGTAACCGTCATTCTCTTCTAATCCCCTTTCTATTTTCTTTCTCAAAATTATAATCACAAAGATAATCAATTCATTACACACACACTAAGCCTCCTTGAGAACGAACTCATTTTAGGGTCATTTACACACGGTTTTCCTAAATCGTCATGCTTACCCTATTTGTTGCTCTTTTCCTAAAGGGTATACAAAAACACTACATCAGTTTGTTAAAGTTTCGGAATATGGCAAAACTAGTCCCTCTATATTTTAAACCAAGTAAAACTTTCGGATTTTGCACATTTGGTACCTAGGGATTGTTAAACTTTCGGGTTGTGGCAGATTTTGTCCTCCTAGTTATATCTAGGTCTTATAACTTTCATAAAATGACACAAACAGTCTCTAGGGCTTCTTTAGGTTTCGGTTATTACAAAAGTGGTCCTTAGGGTTATGAAATGACAAAACAACTTTCGGAAACTTTCCAAAAATGGTCCCTAGGGTTTAATATGCTACGGATGGTATTTATTAAACCCTAGACTTTCGGATAATTACTTTTTACTAGTTTATCAAAACAAGGTTCAAATGTTATGGTGTGGGTCCTTAAGTTTCATAAATTGTCTTTTTAGTCCAAAAGTTTTTAGAAGTTATATTTTATTATAAAAACTTTTATTTAAATATCCAAAACATTAAATGGGATAAAATATCTAATGGGCCATCTAGTGGGCCTAAATACCTTTTAAGTCCACCAATTTGTTAAATGGTCCTTTCAAAACATTTATTGGGCTTAAATATATTTTTAAGTCCATTATTTTATTAAATGGGCCTAAGCATATTCTTAAGTCCATTAAGATACTAAGATTTGTTAAATGGTCTTATTGGGTCCATTTAGTCTTGGGCTAATGCTGCATGGGCTTGATTAGTCCATCCATACTACTTTTTCATTTTATGTAAGTAATAGTCTAGGTTTTTCTCATAAGCTTATTATTAGCTTATCTATATTTAGTTATAAACCTTAATAAAAGAATAAAACTCATAGTTGGTTTTATTTGATGTACCAAATGAGATCTAGATGTGATTCATGTTTGCATGTAGGTTATAAACCCTAATGTGAGCTTATGACTCACGGCTATTTTAAGTTATAGCATATTAAGATAAGTCAAGACTTATATTAAGGTTGCGCGTAATTATAAGTGTCCCAAAATAAGATCTAGCTAGATACAAACCAAGAAACCAAATCATAAGTACATGTATACATATATATACCCACGGCTATAATTTAATCTTGGTGTTTCCAAGATGAGATTTTTAACTAGTGTTGTGTCTTATAAATATTTATAAAATCCAACATAATTATCTAGGCTTATTGCATGTTTCCAAGGTTACCATGAATCCAAGAAAAACAACATATAACCCACGTCTATATTGTTTTTCCCCAAATGTTCCCATAAGAACTTGATGCTAGTTTTATGTTTATTATGTTAAGTTAAGTTCTTAACACTAGATCTAGGTTCTACATAGACATGCATGTACATTTAAAATTCATCCAAGTACATATATAGCCCACGGCTATATTTCTATATATAAAGGGTTTTAGTGATTTTTAGTAGTCCATTTTACATGTATAAATACTTATTCCCTTGTTTAAAACTTAGTACATAAATCATAGATATCCATTTAATTATGCCGTGACCGTTTAGGTCATGGTTTTTCATGGTTTTGAGTTACACAAGTTTACTCATGAGATTTATGATTATTAGTTAACCAAAATCCCAAAGAGTGAGATTTGTAACCCACTGTTACATTTAAATTTATAAAATGATTCATATCATTTTTAATCAAGTTTAAACATAGAATACTAGTCATAGGTTTCTTTATTAAAAGTTTTTAACCATGACTAATGGTATTCCAAAATATGTCGTGACCTTAGATGGTCATGGTTTTATCAAATCTTGATTTTTAACAAGTTTGTTACATGTGTTTATAGGTGGATGTTGATGCATGCAAGTAAAAATAAAGAAAGCATAATGAGTAATACCTTTCTTGCTAAAGTTACCAAGGGAGATCTAAAGAACAAGGAAGATTAGAGATCTAATCTTGATGAAGGTGAAAACCCTAACTATAACCAGGTCGTGACCCTTAAGGATTCGGCTAAGGCTTGTTATAATGATTCCAAAGGTGATGATGCTACTAAATGATTAGTAGTTAAGATGAGACAAAGATCTAATGGATTTAATGTATACTCTTAGATGTATATGGCTTAAAGCCGTATGATTTGAGAGAGAAAGAGATGGGAGAATGAGATTAGATTTGCATGTGAGAATGAGGTGTGTGTGCGCGTTTTTTGGCTAAAAGGGAGAGAGAAGGGCAAGGAAAAAGGCATGATTGCCCTTGGTAAGAGAATTAATGCCAAGTGTTGGCTTTCCCAAATCAAGACAACTCTTCTCCTTCCACCTAGGGGGTGTCGTGTAAGGCTAACCAAAAAGGGGAGTGGGCTTGGACTTGGGCTTGTGTTGGGCTTAGAACACAAAGATTTCATGATCTTGGGCTAGTCCAAGAAGGTTTAGGTATGCTTATAGTATGCATACATACATAAACGGCTACATATACATTGTGTAGCATGTTTTCCAAAATTGTTAAGTGTTGTGTATACATAGTTAGTTATACATTTCATTACTTGTTTCTCCTAGTTTTAAGTACATGGTTTAAGTTATGTAACTTATTACAATAGAAAAGGATTGTAAAGGTATAAGTACATAATGGACAAATTCACACACATCTTATAGAAATATAACACATGAGAGAGTGTTCTAGGGTCATGGGGTGAAACTTTATTACATTCAATCATGGTAAAATCATGGATTTTACAGCACCACCCCGTTATTTTAGCTTTGTCCTCAAAGCTACTAAAAACGTAGTTATCTTTTAAGTGAAAAGATGTTCTAAGTATATGGTTAATCTCTGACACTCTTAGGAATGAATGGTGACATCAATGCGAAGTGGTCTACATCCAGGTTACCCTTATACGTCCGATTGAGCAGTAATGGAGGCTGCTGATACTACGGGTGGAAAGAAATTGATGCAAAAATATCTTTATCCGGATCGCACTATACATCCGATTGAGCAGTAATAGATGTTGCTACTACTATGGATAAATAGAAAGCAATGCAAAGAGATCTTTATCCGGGTCGCACTATACATCCGATTGAGCTGTAATGGATGCTGCTACTACTATGGATGGATAGAAAGCAATGCAAAGAGATCTTTATCGGGGTCGCACTATACATCCGATTGAGCAGTAATGGATGTTGCTACTACTATGGATGGATAGAAAGCAATGCAAAGAGATCTTTATTCGGGTCGCACTATACATCCGATTGAGTAGTAATGGATGCTGCTACTACTATGGATGGATAGATAGCAATGCAAAGAGATATTTATCCGGGTCGTACTATACATCTGATTGAGCAGTAATGGATGCTGCTACTACTATGGATGGATAGAAAGCAATGCAAAGAGATATTTATCCGGGTCGCACAATACATCCGATTAAGCTGTAATGGATGCTGCTACTACTATGGATGGATAGAAATAAATGCAAAGAGATCTTTATACGGGTCGCACGATACATCCGATTGAGCAGTAATGGATGCTGCTACTACTATGGATGAATAGATAGCAATGCAAAGAAATCTTTATCCGGGTCGCACTATACATCCGATTGAGCAGTAATGGATGTTGCTACTACTATGGATGGGTAGAAAGCAATGCAAAGAGATCTTTATCCGGGTCGTACTATACATCTTATTGAGCAGTAATGGATGTTGCTACTACTATGGATGGATAGATAGCAATGCAAAGAGATCTTTATCCAGGTCGCACTATACATCCGATTGAGCAGTATTGGATGCTGCTACTACTATGGATGGATAGATAGCAATGCAAATAGATCTTTATTCGGGTCGCACTGTACATCCGATTGAGCAGTAATGGATGCTGCTACTACTATGGATGGGTAGACGGGGGAGTTTTCAACAGAGTCGCGGTTACATCCTTCCAAGAGTTGGGAGAGGACCAACGGTGTTGTGGATTTGGTTAGGAGGGCAAATCCACTGCAATTGGTTTCTTGTATGAGGAGGACATGCCAGCTTGCTTGATATGCTGGGAAAGCTAGGGATGTATTACTCCAGCATCCTTTTTACTGGTGAAGGATATGTTATATCTCCACACCGGATGGTAAAAGTTAGGGGTTGAAGATAAAAAAAATTCCACTAGAACCCCTCCTGTGTCAACAATTATACGCGAAAAGACTTGATGATATGCCTCAAGCCTGTGGGATACAGTAATTATTAGTTGATAGCACAAAAACTTCTACCCATCAGAGAGGTTTAGATTATTGTTGATGGTGACTAGGTAGGAAGTTGCAAAGAATATGCTTCATTCGCAGCGGTGCTGGGCGAAAGAGGCACAGAAAAAGAAGTACCTCAAATGGTGGAAATAAAAGATGATACCAAGAATAAAGAAGTGCGCATCTTGCGGGATGCTGTACACAAAAAAAAATCATGCACCCACTATTAATGGTTCAAAATTTGCACAATTTTTTTCTTATAAGGAAAGGAATTCGTACCTTCCAAGGTTTGGTGGATGATGGTATTGTCGAACTAATTGGACCAGAAGGGGGAAAAAGGTTTGTCCAAAATCATGGGGCATTCAACATCTCTTTACGAGGGATGTCGAACGCAGCCCTACAAAGCACAACCATTGTGATTTGAACATGTATTTTGGGTTTTAGGTTGCCTAAGATGGCAAACATAACCCTACAAAATACACCCATTGTGAGTTGGACATGTTGTCTAGGTTTAGGGTTGCCTACCTCATCACTTAGGGAGAAATAGGTTAGGAAGAAAAGGGGGCATCCTTTGATCTGGAATTTCTGGACCTCGGTATAAGAGATGAGACTAAGTCTAGTGTTGATTATATCGGGGTTACCGTCCCCTCGTATAATCAAGGTTTCATCTCCCCAAGGTATACGAACCAGTTTTTGATCACATATGATAACTGCATGATACTTTGCTAGCCAATCCATGCCAATAATGACATCAAAGCTACCAAGACTTACTGGAATCAGATCGATGTTAAACGGGTGATTAGAAAGGTTTAAGGTACAACCTCGAATAATGGTGTCAACCGTCACAACTTTTCCGTCGGCTAGTTCTACAGTATAGTAGGGATCTAAAACTGATGGAGTGATTTCCAATACATTACTAAATTCAGTAGATATAAAGCTTTGGTCTGCCCCGGTGTCAAACAAGACAGATGCATATCGTTGGTTTAGTAAAAACGTACCGGTGACGATGTTGGAATCTAGATTGGCTTGGGCATTGCCAACCATGTACACTTGTGATGAAGTTCCCTTGTTTTCCTTCTTCTGGTTGGCCAACTTGGGACAATCGGGTGTCACATGTCCAGGGGTTCCACATTCGTAACACACTATAGCTCTCTTCCGTCCACTATTGCTTCCACCTGTGGGGTTTCGGTTTCCCTGCTGCCCACTTCCGCTCCCACGAGCATTGGACTTGCCCTTGTTGCTGTTTCCGGGGTTGTTATTGGGTCGAACCGAGGTAACAACATTTGCTTGACATTCACGAGCAAAATGGCCTTGTTGGCCACACTTGTAGCATCCCTGGCATTGTCCTCCAGCAACATGGTGATAGTTGCACTTTGGACACTTAGGCTTGGATCCTGAGTAGTTCTTGGTGCGGGTTGTAGGAGTAGAATCATAGGTTTGCCCAACGTCTTGCCTTTTGGGAGGTTTCTGGTGCTGGCTATGAGAACTTTCATCCGACTTTCTCTTGTTATCCGTTTGCTTTTCAGACAAATTGCGGACTCGCTTGTTGATTAGTTTAGTTGCGAATTCCATAGCACTTTCAATGGTAGTGGGTCGTGATGCTAGCACACTGTCATGAATGTTGTCAGGGTGTCTGCTGACATTCTTCTCAATCTCGTCGCTCCTTTGAGGAAACACGCGGGTGCACATCAAGCTTAACTCTTGAAATCTTTGGTTGTACCAAATATTGTCATTGTTCTTACATTTTAGATCCCACAGTTCGATTTCCAACTTCTTCATTTCTCATCTAGGACAGTTCTTCTAAGTCATCCTTTCTTTGAGGTTGGCCCATGTGAGAGTATAAGCAGTTTCATGTCCAAGGGTAGCGACCACAGAGTTCCACCAGGTAAGGGCGCTCTCGAGTAGTGTGCATGTGGCAAACTTAACTCTGTTCTCGTCAACACAACCGCTGATGCAAAAAACTGTCTCTAGTCCTTCAAACCATTGCTTTAATTCAAAAACTCCTTCTTTTCCTTGGTAGTATGAGGGTTTTCACTTCAAGAAGTCGGGGTAAGAACAACCCCTATTAACGTTGTTTCTGCGCATATTAAGGTTTGGATCATTGTTCACATTTGGTTCAGCTTCTCTGGCTGCCATAGTTGCTGTAATGCCTTCACTTATCATTTCCCTGAGATGTGCAGCGGTGACATTTTGAGTAGCTTCAGGAAATTTGGTATTAGCAGCGTCTGAATTGGTTGCATTATTGGGATTTGATCGTGTAATCACCATTTGTCTATAATCATACACAAAATGAGATTATTAGTTCTAACGTTAGTACAGTTTTTATATTATTTGCACGGGATAAATTCATGCATTGATTTCATAACAAATTGGATAACCTGTCAAGATTTCATAATATAATACATTACACAACAGATATAACATAAGAAAATGATTACATGCAAATTTTCGTAAGGAATTAAACATTCATCGAGCATAGCAAATTCGAGACAAAGGCTTAGCTAGCCTTGTCCTGGGTAGTGGTACACATTGTCTTAAGTACATCATATCCAAAAACACATGTCCAAAAAGAAAAGGTATAGTATAGGATTACATCACAAAAGCTGAAAAGAAATAAAAGTAAAGTACTATACTATGATAGCTAGGGTACAACCCATAAGCTAATCATGATGTACAAGAAATCTAGTACATCTACTCTACTCCTGCCTAGGCGGTCTGCTAGATGAGGTTGGTGCTGGTGGGGCTGATGAAGCTGCAGATTCTCTCCCGGTACTCCATAATGTCTAAACTATCGCTCGGGCCTCCGTAAGCATGCGGAATGCTGTCAGCAGATGGGTCCTAAGTCTGTCGACCGCCCCTAGAAGATAAGTCATCTCTACAGTAACCCCATCGTGTCAGACGGTGGCAAGGTCAAAGAAAATGGACAGGGAATGCTCCTGAGCTGATAGGGCAACATGGGTCTGATGCTGGAGACTCTCTCACTCACACTATGATAGGGCAGCATGGATACGCTGGTGGAGACGATAGTTCTCCTCCCATAGCCACTATAATGCCTCGTTAGTCTTAGCCTGAACACCTCAGGCTGCATGTGCCTCTCCCCTCATAGTGTGAGTGAGAGAGTCGATACGCTCATGGATGGCAGTGTAGCCCAGTTGTCAACAGGCTGCGAAGGTCTGATATCTCCCGCTCCTTGCGTGCGGCCAGTGCAGCGATCTGGGCCTGGATAGAATCAGCATGTCCCGCCCCGGAGCCCTCCCTGATCTCGAAAGTGTAGCCGGGTATAGACTCGGGAAAATAGCCTGGTGGTAATGATGAAGGTACAGAAGATGGTAGGTCAGGAGATACCCGGTCCTCCTCCATAGAGGTGGGGACCAGTATAGCTGATGCTGGAGCAGAAAAAGGGTCCTCAGGAAGTACAGCTTCGATAGTCTGGTCATCCTTTGAATCTGAGGCTGATAACCATCCATAATGTACTGATCGTGGAGATGAACGGATAGCTGGAGCAGGGGCTACCACAGGTAGAAGAGTCGAAGAAGCAGTAGGCGGAGTCATGATGCTCTGAAAATAATATTATTTTAAATTTGAAGTAAGTATAAGCTTACAAACAAAGGAAAGATATTATTTTTGGTTACAAGTTTTATGAAGTATATCCCTTTTTAAATAATCATCGCAATGTTTTAAGGTTATATATATATTAATACTTATATATATATATATATATATATATATATATATATATATATATATATACATATATATATATATATATATATATATATATATATATATATATATATATATATATATATATTCATTAACCAGTTTATTTAACAATCAATACACACTTAGTTCACATAGCACAAAATGCCCTATGATATACATGCTTAACTAATACGGTCCCATAAAAAATCCCAAAAGATTTTTATAAAGTTATAGTCCAGTTTTAAATAAAAGAAAAATCACTTTATTTTTATTTTATTTAAAAATTTATCTGGTTCTCTATAACTAAAGCTCTGATACCATTCTCTGTGACATCTCGGGTAGGGTCAAAATATGCAGAATTCTCAACGTAGAGGTCACAAGGGTGGATCGATAGCACATAGTTCATAGAGCATAAGATAAGAGATTATTCAAAACAGATTACATGATTGTTATACAAATTTATAAAAATTGTCTTTAACATGACATAAGTAGATTGTTCGTATTCCCCATATAGAACCCTTGACAAGTCCTAGAATGCAGATTATAATGATGCTTGAGTCCATGCACACACCACGTACTAACTTCATTTTCATGAGAAAAACATGCTTAGAGGGTCAACATAAAGTTGGTGAATTTACAGGTTTAACAATAATTAGTTTGGACATATAACAATCATAGAAGTAACAATGCACAAAGCATTTTACTAAAAGGTAGATTACATTTTCTATTACACGAAACTGAAGCTTAACCTTCCATAGTCCTCAACAGATGAGAACGTAGTGTCTTACAAAAAGAGACCCAAATCCAGTTCCAACATGGCATACATCTATTGTCCCGGCCAAGGCACAGTGAGCATGACTCGCCCAGATGGGAATGGTCAATCCCTAATAGATCTATTTATAACATTCGGGCGATTTACAATGAAATGTTGTTTATCATGTATATGCTGATGAAATGCCGCATATTGAGCATTCTGAACCTAATTATGACAAACATGGGATGGAAAAGAGTGATAGAAATACCACTTTTGATTCATCCGATGTTAGTCATAATGGGGGAGAAAGTGTTCAAAATGCTAAACATCATGATAAATGCCTTATGACTGATTCATTAACTGATTCTGATTCCAAGATTAAAGAGCTTGAAACGATTTTAGCTCAGCAATCTAAAGAGCTTGAGGATGCCAAAATTGAATTTTCAAAGAAAACGGATAAATTTGAAAAGTATTTTGAAAAACTTGAAAAGGATAATCTTTTGAAACAAATTAAGTTGCTTGAATCTAAGTTGGCATCCCAAGATGAATTGCTCAATGAAAATGAGACTTTAAAGGCTCAAGTACAGGAGAAGGTCTTTGCTATAGCTGCATTGAAAAACGAATTGAGGAAAACTAAAGGATCTAGTGTGGACACTAAGCTTGAAAAACCATCAATCTTGGGGTAACCGCCTACACATCAGTCCGTTAGACAACCGACTGCATTTAGATCCGAGCGACCACAATCCTCGAGACCGCGGTTTACCTCCCAAGTTGATATGGTTCATTTTTCTAGACCAGTCACTCCACCATCTAGGCCCAATGTGACTAAAATAGCTTTTCCAAGACCTAATCACATGATTGCCTCTAGTCTCCCTAGACATAGTCCAAGGAACACATCTCGAACTAGTTCAAATGACGTTCGCCATAATTTTGATCTAAGGGATGCTAAGAAAAAGACACAAGTGAGAGATAGAATTTTCAAACCTAGTCAGATGCCTTCTAGATTATCCAACACTGCTAACCGTAGCATGTCATATGCTAGGAGCGTCAATCAATCTTCTAGGAATTCTAGATCTTACTCGGACATTAAATATGCTACTTGTAATACATGTATGAAATGTGTCTTTAAAGCCAATCATGATTCTTGTGTCAAGAAATTACTGAATGAGGTGAACTCCCGTGCTAGACTTAAATCCCAGTGGGTAGCTAAAATCAAACCCATTGGTAAAATGTGGCGCCCCACTGATAGAACTTTCACTATTGTAGGAAATGAGTGCCCTTTAACTAGGATAGTCTCCGATTCTACTAAGACTACTAGGGAGGAAATTGTAAAGGATGATACATCACTTAAGCCTGAACTTAAGGTTTTCTATAAAAGGAAACGCTTGCCAACCAAGACAAGTGAATCATCCCCCCAGGTCACCTCTGGTACAAGAAAAGAAAACTGTGAATCCCCGCATGATTCTAAGATAGATATCGCTAACCCATATAAAAGCATACAAACTTCAAATGAGAATGCAGGTACCAAAGTCAAGGATCAACAAAAACAAACTGGTCCGAACTTTATATACCGTTCAACTAAGGACACTCTTAGAGTTTGGTTACTGAAGAAGCTGATATCAGAGAAACAAGTGCCTCAGGGGATTTGCAGTTAAGCTTACAATGTATAAGGACTTATAGTCACATCACAGACTGTAACTCGTTCATCAAGGAAAGGAAAGTTTATCGCAAATGATAAACTTATCCTCACAAACGAGAAATTAATTTTTCTCGGGCATGAGCTTATATAAAAAACATTCCAAGTTTTTAAGCTCATGCACAATGGCTCACAGGCAAACCACATTCTATGACCCGATCTTCAAATAAAGGAACGTTTATCACCGATGATAAACTTATCCTCATTAACGAGAAATTAAATCTCGGACACGAGCTATTATTAAAATTATTCAAAGGTATTAAGCTCGTGTACATGGTTCATCGTTAAATGTCAGACGATGACCCGATCTTCAAATAAAGGAAAGTTTATCGTTATTGATAAACTTATCCTCATTAACGAGAAATTAAATTATCTTAGACACGAGCTACCATAAAAATTATTCAAAGATTTTAAGCTCGTGTAAAAGGCGTATAATTATATTTCAGATTATGCCCCGGACCTCAAAGAAAGGAAAGTTTATCTCCGATGATAAACTTATCCTCACAACGAGAAATTAATGTTTCTCGGCATGAGCTTATGTTAAAAACATTCGAAGTTTTTAAGCTCATGCAAAACGGTTTGCAGTCACATGTAAGATTGTAACCCGTGATTCTAAGAAAGGAAAGTTTATCGCCGATGATAAACTTATCCTCATTAACGAGAAATTAAATTTTCTCGGACATGAGCTTACATTGAAACTATTCAAAAAATTTAAGCTCGTGTAAATGGCGTATAATCACATCTCAGATTATGCCCCGGACTTCAAAAAAAGGAAAGTTTATCGCCAATGATAAACTTATCCTTACAACGAGAAATTAATTTTTCTCGGGCATGAGCTAATATTAAAAACATTCGAAGTTTTTAAGCTCATGCACAATGACTTACAATTAAATATCAGACTGTAACACGGACTTCAATTTTAGGAAAGCTTATCTTTAAAGATAGCTTATCCTCGTAACGGGAAATTAAATTTTCTCGGTCATGAGCTTGTACTAAAACATTTCAAGTTTTAAGCTCATAAAGTAAAGTGTATCTTTTAAATAAGAGAACTTTTCTTCTTAACGAGAAATTCATCTTTCTCAGTCATGAGCTTTACGTTAAAACATTCAAAGTTTTTCAAGCTCATGAAAACGAAATCTAAGTAAATGTCAACTTAGGACTCGTTCTTCAGATAAAAGGAAAGTTTATCGTCGATGATAAAATTATCCTTAACAACAGGAAGTTTACAACTTCTCGGACTTGAGCTCGTTTTGTAAGATATTCATCATCTTAAGCTCAAGTAATTGGTTTTCAAAACTTTGAACATAATTTTTTCGAGAATTTCTCAAAAAGGTTTTTCTAAATTTTTCAAAATTGTATGTTCAAAAATGTTTTGATAAAAAGAGCATGTCTTCTGGAATCGATAATATTTACGATACTAGAAATTTCATTCAATAATGACACGAGGTTGTAAATAAAGATCGAGCAGAAATTTAAATGTTTTAAAACATGCTCAAAAAGGCTTGCTATTATTTTCGATAGTAACCCACTTTTCATACTCAAGTCAAGCATTTCACCGGAAAGCTTTGACTCAAGAACGGGAATTAATTTTCTCGGGCATGGTATACTTTATAACCATGTAAGGGATTGTGTTTACGTAATAACACAATCTAACACGAATTTATGTACGTCAGTGCATTTATTTGTTAAAACAAGAGAAATCTTGTTTTTATGAAGTTATCATCTCCACCAACCGTAGAAATTTACAATTTATATCTACATACTCAACGATGCGATGAGGTAACCATGAAGTTAAGAGATAACTTCAGACGTGATGAGGTGACCAACATTCGTGAACAAGAACCATGTGCTTCTTTCATATGATGTTCTCCATCATTCAGGTCCAACCTCATAAATCGCTAATCTTGTGAACACATTATCATATATGATCTTTGCATGTGATAAGTAACTTACACTTGTGTTTAAAAGGTACTTCATTCACGTTTCAAGTACACCCTCATTAATTTGAGGGGGAGCTTGTGTAAAGCATGAAGATAATGGGATTTGCATTTTTCTTCCCAAATTTTCCTAAAACTTTATTAAATCAATTGATATTAAAAACATCGATTTGGTTATTATTTTTAATATGGGGGAGAAAATGTGATTTAATAATGAGATCAATCAATTTAATGGTTTGACTTAATGTGTTGGCTCATCCCGACATGTGTGAAATGTTTTCGAATATCGTGGCATATGGTAAGGGGGAGCAAAATGGATTCGGATAAAAAAAATGGATTTCATGGTGACATATACTTACCCACAACATCTCTATTCACGACGGTGACGATTGTGGTGACATAAGGATGGTAGGATAGTTTAAGTCCAATGATTCTTCTAAAATCGGAGGAATCTTCCCAAGGACATTCCATAGCTAGAAATAGTAGTCCTTAGGAAAGATGGAGAAAGATTGTGAACGTAGCTGAATGCCGACCAAGTACTTAAGTTAGCACTGGAACAATCATAACAAGGTGCTAGTTATGACGTATTGGTAAGCATTGAAGGGGTTGAAGAATGAAAAAGAATTGTAAAGATAAAGGGTGAAAAGAAAGAAGCCCTCCTTACAACTTAGGCAGAAACCGGGTCAACACATATGCTATTGAGATCATTTTTAATGATGCTCGATATTGAAGATAGACATCATGGACCCAGTGATGCAGTGCACAACCCAACTCAGATAACTCAGATATCTCTCAAAAGGTGTTTGTTTTAATCACACGGAGATCAACATGTCTTCTATCGATTTATTCACTCCGAATAAGTTGGTATTAAAATGGTGACACTCCTCTCCAGCCTCCGATCACTTAAATCCAAAATGCACGATCGAGTCTAGAGCCATTTGAGATCATCAAATATCTCATTAGGACACAGTTTCATAATTACTTGCTTTTTGACATACTGCGAAAAGTAAGAAAGATCTTGAGATTCCTACGCAAAATCTTCATGATCTTGCCTGAACATCCGAGTTATATGAAAGTATTTAAAATGAAGATGGAAATCCTTCTTGAGCGAATATCAAAAAGCTCATGGTAGTTGACTTGTGCGATTCTTTATGAATCAAACTTGTGATAACTGGAAAGCAACAGTGGTTTAATTCTAAACTGAATTTAAACACGTTCCAGGCCTCTACGCAATATCTTAGTGATCTTTCCAGAACACTCAGAGTGAATACCTTAGTGTTCACAGTGATGAGTGGAAATCCTTCTAGTGATAGCCTCAAACAGCACTTGGTAGTTAACTTGCAAGATTCTATACGAATCAAGCTCGTGACAACTGGAAAGCAACGATGGTGCGGTTCTTAATTGAACTTCACTTGTTCCAGGAACATGGATTGACGGCTTCAAATCATGCGGATAATATTATCCAAATGATTCACTCTTTATGTTCACAGTTAGCTTTGGACAGTCGAATAAAGGGAACGGGTTTACCCGCAAAATCTTGTAAAGGAGGTTCTTAATTGAAACTACCTGCCACAAGTACGATATTTAATATCGTCCAACGGTCTTCACCGACCGGACGTAAAATGCTACCGAATTAGAATGAAATGTTCTAGGCCATTTCATCCGTGTATATGTTTTGTTGCTAACTGTCTTATGAAGCGTAACAAGAAGGTGGCATTCCGGTGTACAATTCAGAAGAAGTCGAAAACACATGCTTATGCTTTCTGCACTTAATACTTCAACAAATTCAAGAAAGCCTAAAAGTCAAGTCTTCCACTGTATCAAATTCTGAAGCTTTCAAGAATTATAAAGGTATAAGTATGTGTAACATGAAGTCACGAGGAGGCGAATATCACAAGTGATGAATGCACAAGGTCAAGGCAAGGAAACATGCTCAAGACTAAAGTCAAAGATCTCATCAGCATGTTCACAAGAACAAGATCGAAGACTCAATCATAGTATGCTAGGTTTAAGATTTTGTAAAATGGTGTGACCTCCCTTAGGGGGAGATTGTTGGAAATACGTTTTTCTAAGGAAAGTCTCGGTCACATCATTGTTAGCATAGATCACGAGCTATAGACTATTTAGGACATTGTAACTTGGAGTGACCTCCCTTAGGGGGAGATTATTGGAAATACGTTTTTACGTATTTAGAAAGGATCGGTCAATCCAATGATATATTCAAGTATTGGGCTCGTGATCCAATATGTAATCAATATAGTTCATATAGCCCACATGTAGGGTGGGCTATATATATACCCCTCCTAGCATGTTAGGAGGGGTTGGTCATTATTCATAACACTTTTCATTTATCAAATTATCACTTTCTCTCTCTACCTCTCTTCCTCTCTCCTTTCTCTCTCTAGTTCATCTCAAGTTCTTCATCTATCCCTCTCTCTATTTAGATCAATCCAACACTTGTAATAATTATAAGAAAACGTGGACCTACATACAACAATTTAACAGTTTCTATAATAGTCAACCATAGTCAAGTTTATACAATTCCGTTATGTCCAATAAAATAGTTGCATGTTTTCTCCCCGTAGAGGAAAAGTTTATCAATAGTTTATATGTGGCTGTAAACTCGTCTGGGAGTTGGCAATAGCTATATAATACGAATATCCAAATAGTCTCACGCCAAAAGCTATGCCTATTCAAATAGAATAGTCTTAATAGATAGTACAAAGAACGTATGTGTATGCTTATACAGATTTTTAATCAGTTTATTAATGCTACAGTATTTATCTAAATAACTGCAGTACAAGTAATAACAATATCCATTTAAACTTGTATATAAGTTTCATTTTTAAGTAAACATAAAATGTCTTACTTATAATGTTAGTTTACGTTCGTAGTTCATGTACTAATAATAACCATTTAAACTTACAATTAAGTTTCATATTTAAGTAAACATAAAATGTTTTACTTATAATATTAGTTTACATTCGTAGTTCATGTACTAGTAATAAACATTTGAACTTACAATTAAGTTTCATATTTAAGTAAACATAAAATGTTTTACTTATAATGTTAGTTTACGTTCGTAGTTCATGTACTAATAATAACCATTTAAACTTACAATTAAGTTTCATATTTAAGTAAACATAAAATGTTTTACTTATAATATTAGTTTACGTATTAGCATTCAATTTATTTAACGTTCATATAATTTTATTTCCTAAAAGTATATGAGTACATGTATGAGTAATACATATCCATATTGTTTATACAACTTATTTCATAAAGCAAAATATAAATATTTTATTTTTGTAAAGTAAAAATATACATATTTTATTAACTTTAAAATTCCCATAAATTATTTAACATTTATAAAATAATTTATAATTTACAAGTTTAAGAATTTATACTTTAAATCCTTATGGTTTAGGGTTTATTTAAGCTTTACTAAAGTTAAAAATAGAATTAGGGTTAGGGTTTGTTAAAGTTTCGGAATATGGCAAAACTAGTCTCTCCATATTTTAAACAAAGTAAAACTTTCGGATTTTGCACATTTGGTACCTAGGGCTTGTTAAACTTTCGGTTTATGGCAGATTTAGTCATCCTAGTTATATCTAGGTTCTATAACTTTCATAAAATGACACAAAAAAATCCCTAGGGCTTATTATAAAAGTGGTCCTTAGGGTTATGAAATGACAAAACCACTTTTGGAAACTTTCCAAAATGGTCCCTAGGGTTTAATATGCTATGGATGGTATATAGCAAACCCTACACTTTCGGATAATTACATTTTTAGTCCTTGTGTTTACTAGTTTATCAAAACAAGTTTCAAATGTTACGGTTTGGGTCCATAAGTTTCATAAATTGTCATTTTAGTCCAAATGTTTTTATAAGTTATATTTTATTATAAAAACTTTTATATAAATATCCAAAACATTAAATGGGCTCATTAAGTGGGCTAAAATATCTAGTGGGCCATCTAGTGGGCCTAAATACCTTTTAAGTCCACCAATTTGTTAAATGGGCCTTTCAAAATATTTATTGGGCTTAAATATATTTTTAAGTCCATTAATTTATTAAATGGACCTAAGCATATTCTTAAGTTCATTAAGATACTAAGATTTGTTAGATGGGCTTATTGGGTCTATTTAGTCTTGGGCTAATGTTGCATGGGCTTGATTAGTCCATCCATACTACTTTTTCATTTTATGTAAGTAATAGTCTAGGTTTTTCTCATAAGCTTATTATTAGCTTATCCATATTTATTTATAAACCTTAATAAAAGAATAAAACTCATAGTTGGTTTTATTTGATGTACCAAATGAGATCTATATGTGTTTCATGTTTGCATGTAGATTATATACCCTAATGTTAGCTTATCACTCACGGCTATTTTAAGTTATAGCTTATTAAGATAAGTCTAGACTTGTTTTAAGGTTGCATGTAATTATAAGTGTCCCAAAATAAGATCTAGCTATATACAAACCAAGAAACCAAATCATAAGTACATGTATACATATATATAGCCCACAGCTATAATTTAATCTTGGTGTTTCCAAGATGAGATTTTTATCTAATTTTGTGTCTTATAAATAATTATAAAATCCAACATAATTATCTAGGCTTATTGCATGTTTCCAAGGTTACTATGAATCCAAGAAAAACAACATATAGCCCACGACTATATTGTTTTTCCCAAAATGTTCCCATAAGATCTTGATGCTAGTTTTATGTTTATTATGTTAAGTTAAGTTCTTAACACTAGATCTAGGTTCTACATAGACATGCATGTACATTTAAAATCCATCCAAGGACATATATAGCCCACAGCTATATTTGTATATATAAAGGGTTTTAGTGATTTTTACTAGTCCATTTTACATGTATAAATACTTATTCCCTTGTTTAAGACTTAGTACATAAATCATAGATATCCATTTAATTATGTCGTGACCCTTTGGGTCATGGTTTTCATGGTTATGAGTTACACAAGTTTACTCATGAGATTTATGATTATTAGACCAAAATCCCAAAGAGTGAGATTTGTAACCCACAGCTACATTTAAATTTATAAAATGATTCATATGATTTTTAATCAAGTTTAAGCATAGAATACTAGTCATAGGTTTCTTTATTAAAAGTTTTTAACCATGATTAATGGTATTCCAAAATATGTCGTGACCTTAGATGGTCATGGTTTTATCAAATCTTGATTTTTAACAAGTTTGTTACATGTGTTTATAGGTGGATATTGATGCATGCAAGTAAAAATGAAGAAAAAATAATGAGTAATACCTTTCTTGCTAAAGTTACCAAAGGATATCTAAAGAACAAGGAAGATTAGGGATCTAATCTTGATGAAAGTGAAAACCCTAACTATAACCAAGCCGTGACCCTTAATGATTCGGCTAGGGCCTGTTATAATGATTCCAAAGGTAATGATGCTACTAAATGATTAGTAGTTAAGATGAGACAAAGATCTAGTGGATTTAATGTATATTCTTGGATGTATATGGCTTAAAGCCGTATGATTTAAGAGAGAAAGAGATGGGAGAATGAGATTAGATTTGCATGTGAGAATGAGTTGTGTGTGTGTGTGTTTTTTGGCTAAAAGGGGAGAGAGAAGGGCAAGGCAAAAGGCATGATTGCCTTGGTAAGATAATTCATGCCAAGTGTTGGCTTTCCTCATATCAAGACAACTCTTCTCCTTCCATATAGGGGGTGTCGTGTAAGGCTAACCAAAAAGGGGAATGGGCTTGGACTTTGGCTTGTGTTGGGCTTAGAACATAAAGAGTTCATGATCTTGGGCTAGTCCAAGAAGGTTTAAGTATTCTTATAGTATGCATACATACATACACAGCCACATATACATTGTGTAGCATGTTTTCCAAATTTGTTAAGTGTTGTGTATACATAGTTAGTTATACATTTCATTACTTGTTTCTCCTAGTTTTTAAGTACATGGTTTAAGTTATGTAACTTATTACAATAGAAAAGGATTGTAAAGGTATAAGTACATAATGGAAAAATTCACACACATCTTATAGAAATATAACACATGAGAGAGTGTTCTAGGGTCATTGGGTGAAACTTTATTACATTCAATCATGGTAAAATTATGGATTTTACAACTGCTTGCTATGTTTAGAATAGGGTATTGGTCAATAAGTTTCATGATAAGACTCCCTATGAATTACTTTTGAATAGGAAGCCTAATATACTTCTGATATGAGCAAAAACTCATATAAATTAATCAACAAATCACCCTAAAACACAAGAAAAATACCTAACTTTTGTGCTATAAAGCGGAATTATGTGGTATATTTTGTGTTTGTGTACAAATAGGTATGAAGGATGCATTTTCAAGCAAACAAGAAGAAAATCAAGCTTATTTGGATGAAAAAGACAAAGAAGGATTAAAGATGACAAGACTTTAAAGATAAGGGACCTATCTTGATAACATTCCAAAGATGAAGGACTCAAAGTGTAAATTTGTCAAATTCAAGATAAAAGTCAAACATGGTCAACTCTTCAGTCAACCAAGTCCAAGGGTCAAACTAGACAAGTATGCAAGTGAAAGGACCAAAAATGCCATTAAAATGAAGTTCCTAGCTCATTTGGATATTCTGCTATGTCAAGGGACTTAATTTGCCATTTTTGGAAGTATACTTGTGCTTAATCCGTGTGATAAGAATTGGACCAATGGGAAGAAAGAATGGGAGATACAAGGATCACCACATCAGCAACACTTATTAATATATAATGCCACCTCACATTCCACTTACCCTCCACAACCAATCACAAACTTCCATTATATTTCACACGAATCACACTATTCCTTTGGACAGTGATCCGTGTCAAAATTAACCCACCAATGGAAATGAGCCACATGTCTCCTTCATAAACAAAACGAGCCCAGAACTGATCTAGAGCTACAATGCATTTCAAGAGGAGTTGTCTACATGAAAGTTACTCTAAATCAAGTGACGAGTCCAACCCCATCACTCAATTACATTGAATTTCACTCAATCACAAAAGCCCAAATTCAAACTTCCAACGGCTATTATCAATTGAAGGAATGATGACAGATGGCAACTCCCTATTGGCTCTGACACGTCACTGGCCCCAACTACTTCACTTTTCCACTCTATAAATAGACTCATAGGCTCTCATTTGTAACACGTAGCTTAAGTGCGAAAAACACACACACTAGTATTTTCTTTCTAGCATTCATTTAGAAAAGTAGTTAACAACTACTCTCAAAGGCCTGACAAACCTTTTGAGAGTTAGTTGGTTAGTTATAACAAATTTACCTACTCTTGTAACAACTTTCACATTCAATTCAATAAAACGTTCATTTCACTTCAATATTTTACAATTCTAGCCTTATTGTTGTTCTCTTGCTGTTACTGTTAGTCTCTAGTGATCACACTTGATCACTAGAAGCTATTTGGAGACGTGTAGTTGTTCCAAGTTCATACTTGTTGCTGATTTGGAGTTTAGTAGCTGTTATAGGGGTTGATAGATCAGACAGTGGTTTGTTGATGTTGATTGGGTTAAAGAAGGTGTTTAGGAGTTCATATTGTAGATCTTAGGTGGCTCAGCGCCAACCTACTCCATCAAAGGAGGCTTATGCTTCAAGGTTTTACATTTCTGAGTTTTTGTTCCTCTAATAAGTATTGGCTGCTTAATTCCTAGTGTAAACTTGTTTTGCTTGCATGATAAAGTGTGTTTAGATAGAATTTGAACTGATATTGGAGTTTGAGTAGCTTAATTATAGTTTAATACTTAATCACTTGCTTATTACTAGTTACTGATTTTCAGTTATCAGTCATTTCAACTTACTAGTTCATTTTGAGTTCTAGCTTGTTCAACTGTCTGTTATTGGTTCATTTGCACTTCATTTTAGCTATTAAGTTTAGTCTGTTATCACATTGTAATCAGTTTAGCCAATTGCCTTGATTCCTTTCATAAAAGTTTGAAGAATTCAGATAACTGGTGTTTGGTATAAGCTTTCAAGTTGTGTTTAAGTGTTGGTAATTGGTTAAGTCTTGTTCATTCTCAGTCATTTAGTCATATTAAAAAAGGTTTAATAGTTTTTAAGTCAAGATTTTAGTCAAAAAGGCAATTGGCAACAAAAATAGTATGGGTCAGTTTTCAGTTTACTAGTTCATAAAAAGTTCTTGATTTCAATCACTTGGCATTTCTTTGTTCTTTGATGAAATTGATTCAAACCAACTCTCAGTTGTCCTTTAACATCTGAACTTTAAGCTCTATCAAGGAAATTATACAGTTTTCCAATTCACAAGAGAAATAAGCAATTCATTAAGTTGTTGAGATGATGCAAGTTTCTATAATATGTGCTTAAGTGTTTTCTCATACAAACATTTCCACTTCATAAACTTCCCTATTTTCTTCCACATTTGAGTTTAGTAAGTGTTCCTGAAGAGATCTGGAAATTTTTAGCTTTTCTAAATTTTGGTCAAACTTTGGTCAAATAAGCTACTTCTAGCTTATTCTCATTTTCCCACTTCATTACTTGATCATTTTGAATTTCAAAAGACATTCCATGCTCTTAATGGATTGATAATCAAGTTTTTGCAATAAAATCATTTTGTGCACGTTTGGATTATTAGATAGCTTAATAGTGGCTTATTAGAATTTGCTTATTAGAGATTTAATATGTTTCAGACTTAATCCTTTTACAAGCCTAGGTAATTTTTGATTTTAAGCCTTTTGTAAGTTACTAGAGCTTATTTGGTTCACTAGATTGCTTAAACGAGCTTATTCATCATCCTAACCGTTTTTTTATAAAAGGTCACCTTTAATTGCACTTTACTCCCTCAAGTGTGAATCTGTTTTCATTAAGGGCTAAACTTTCACCAAATTAGGGTTTGCACTTGTTAAGTCCTTACATTTTCAAAACTTTACAAATTCAGTTAGGCAGTTTAACAGTTTGTTAGAATTAGTTACTAGTTTGTTACTTTTGCATAGTTAGTCCTTGTAGTTAACAAAATTTACATTTCAAGCATACTAGTTTCAATATTTTACATTTTAAGCACTTAAATTTCATAGTTTTACATTTTTGTCCTTATTTGAATAAAAACTTGGAATTTGACTAATTGTTTTACGGATACGTAGTTAATATTTTGCAAATTTTCACTTGATTGTTCAATTAGACATAGAAAAGCCAAATAACCTTACCAACCAAAAACGATCATAAACCCGAATTTGTTAGGACTTTCAATTGGTTAAGAATCGAGAAAACGAACTTCAATTATACACAATTTCAACTTCTTTAGGCCTTTTGGATGTCATGTAGTGATTTTGAACACTAGTGATAAACTAGGTAAGTTTCATTCCAAGGGTGATGAGGGACTTTTTATGGGATATTCTACAAATAGAAAGGGGTATAAGGTTTATAACAATAAGTCTAGGATTTTAATAGAAAATATTCATGTTGACTGAATAAACCAAGTGATAATGAGTCTGGACCTAATTGGCTATTTGACTTAGAGCCATTCTGAAGGTCCATGAATTATATACACGTGCCTAATCCAATTGTTTTGGAAGAACCTATTGTTGAGATTGTAGGTATACAGGTTGCTAAAGAAGAAGGATCACATGTAGTTGAGCCAACTCGCATATTTGATTATGTCACCATACCTCTATGGACTGATGGGTTTGTCCAAGCATCTGCTGCTGTTGGAAAGGAGGAAGAAGAGCAACAAGAAAAACCAGTTGATGAATCCATGCATGCATCTTCATCCGTTGACAAGGCCAATTCAGACGCTGACACGTTGAATTCAGACGCTGACACGTTGAATTCAGCCGCTGACAGCCTGTTTAGAAATTTATTCTCTTCCTCCAACAAAAATAGTTTTGAACATGTTGAAGACCCCATATGTAAAACCCGCATGCTTTTACCATGAATAGTACCCTTAAGATCGTACGTACTAGATTAAAACTTTCCTTCTGTAGTATGATTACTGTAACACCCCATTTTGATAAATGGAATGTCACGCGTAATTATGGCGTGTCATCAAAGCATGCAAGGTAATATGTAGTAAAACATACATGACCATAGGGAAAACCGGAATCAAACATCGGTTCCCAAACATAAGCCCAAAACATAATAAAATACATGAACTGTAAGAAAGACTAAACAAGCATAAATATATAAAGGCAAAAGGAGAAGAAGTCTATGGCAGCTTCCATCCTATGCACGTCCTCCAAATGCTTGAGTCTTGGGTACCTGCTGTTTTAGGACATGGAAAGGAAAGTAACGGCTGAGCAAAACGCTCAGTGCACGGATATACAATATAGCATGAATAGGATAAACATGTAACATATAACAGCGGAAGACTAAGTTCTGAGTAAACTGGTTAAGTATTGAGAAAACTGGTTTTATAGTTTGAAAAGCCTTATGTTTATCTTATGAAAACTGTTTTAACATAAATATACCATAGCCCATATAGGTCATGAAAAGGTCACGTGCATGAATACTTGAAGGGGTGACCTCATCATGCTAATTAGAGGGGATGCCTCTAATTAATATACTGGTTTGGGTAGGAGGGATCAACTCCTTGTGAAGGATGCAAGGCACACACCACATTCACCATGAAATACTGAATAAAACATGTAACTAGGATGCACCCATACGCCCCACATGATATAATAATATGGCCAAAACTGAAAGGGACGCCACGAGCAATCACTCCGCCGTGGGGAAGTCATAACATTGGTGCCTCCAATGTTATGGTTATGGTACCTCCATAACTAGGTGAAACTGGTCATGCTTGTATATGGCTATAGATTATGCTAATTAAACATAAGCAGTTCAAAACAATAAAACAAATACTGGGGAAAACAGTTGGCTGCATACGGGGATATCCTAATAAGGAAAGAATGTCCATACTGAAAGGACGGGAATCCGTACCTCAAGTCCAGTGAACGAACGGAAGAAAGACTCCTACTTCTGGATCACTAATGCTACATGAATACACACGTGTATAAGTATCGAATCACTGATTACGTACTGGGTTTTATGTCTCATCTTAGCTTACTTTGCATGTTTTTAGGTCATGGTTTACTGTTTAAAGCCTTAAACTGTGTTTATCTTGTATTCTGATTAATCTGATTAAGTATTACTGGTATTTCATGTATTATTATACTTATTGTGTAATAATAAGTAACTTTCCAAAAATTGAAAGTTTCCAAAAATAGAAAGTTTCCAAAAATAGAAAGTTTCCAAAAATAGAAAGTTTCCTAAAATAGAATTTACTGCTTAAAATAGATTATTTTCTAAAAATAGAAAGTTTCCAAAAATAGATCAGCTGCCTTAATTAAATAAGTTTCCATATATAGCAGGTTTCCATGATTAGATTAGCTGCCTGAAATAGATAGATTTCCATATATAGAAGGTTTCCATTAATAGATTAGTTGCCTTATTTAATTAAATTTCTATAAATAGAAGTTTCCATAATTAGAATTAAGCTGGTTACATAAGCTAACATATACGTCTAAGTGTTTATAAGCTTATTTCTTAAGTCATATGATATAGTGTATAGTTTAATTATTATTTCATGTATTTTAATTAAACTATAGGTTAAGCATTTTAATTAAAGTATAACATGTTTTAATTAAAATGGAATAAAATTCTTAGGTTAAAAATGTGTATTATTATGCATTAATAACATAACCTATGTCATGTCTAAATTAATTAATTATAGGCATGTTTTAAATAATTAATTAATTATAACTTATAACATAAAATACTTAGGTTAAATTAATATCATGCTAAATTAATAATTAAAATAACCTAAGTCATGGTTTAATTAATATCTCATGTTATTAATTAGTTTATATCCTAAGTTCATAATTCATAAATTTTAACATGTAGCATAAATCATGATTTAACCAACGAACCATGAACCGGGCATGAAATCGACACCGTACCCCGAACCAAATCGGGGTTCCCCTTGGTTCCTTGCTGCCGTGGGACCCACACCACCAAACCGGGACCATATGGTCTCGGTGGTGGCTTAATGACCAAGCCGTGACCCCCCTAGGGCACGGGCTAGGTTGCGGCCACACTAAAACACCCATAAACACCCTTTTTTATTTACCCCTAAATCAAATACATGTTTATTATATGTTTTTAATTAGGTTTTAAAAACATCATGTTCTTAATTAATTTTACTAAATCAAATCAAAAGAAAAGATTAAAAAGAAAGGTTAAAAAGTTATACCGAATGTGTGGATCAATAGAGGATGAACAAACACGAACACTTGTACAATTATTCAAGATCAAAATCAACAAGAACACCTCTTTGGTGTTCTTATGGGTGGCGGCTACAAAAGGTAAAGGAGAAGGAGGAGAAAACTATTTTTAGGTTTTTGTTTAATTTCTTGTAAAGTGAAAAATGAATCAAGTTTTTACCTTACCCCCCTTTCATGTAAAACATGATGGGCTTGGCCCATTTACCTTCCTAATTTCGTTGATATGGGGCCCCACATGGGGTACCCGTACCTTTTCTCGTGTCCCGATGTTTCGTGTTCGTTCGTGGTTAAACGTGTTCGTGTTTAAAGTGTTTCTGTTTATTTTATCATGTAGTTTATCGTAATCTTAACGCTCGTAATTATATTATATGTATTTACGTAATTATTTTAGTGCGTATTTTAAATGGTGATCATGATTTAATTATGTTCACGTGACATATTTATTAACTGTTTATCATGAGTTCGTACGTAATCGATACTTATCATGTCATACACGTATGCACTTGCTTGACTATTAGCACATGAATGTGATCAATACTAAATAAGGTAAGTTTTAATCTAGGACGTACGATCTTAAGGGCACTATTCATGGTAAAAGCATGCGGGTTTTACAATTCTTCCCCCCTAAAAAGAATAATTCGTCCCCGAATTATAGATAAAGCAATCTGGAAAGAAGTAACATACCCGAATCAAACTGGAAAGGTATGCAAAATAACGGAAATGAAGGTGACACGGTAGAAGGGAACGTGGAACGTGACATGTCCTGAAAAGACATGGAACGTGACGTGACTGAAAGGACATATCTAATCGATAAGAGAAAAAAATGGATAAGAAGTCCGGATGAACTTGTCCGTTTCCAAGTGGCCTCCCTCTTGGAACGGTTCCTTCAGAAGATCCTGACACTAATGATAAATCTTGGTCCTCCTGACCTTGACTTGGAATACGAAGAAATTCTTGGTTATCAACGGAAGGTAGATCCCCTAAATTCGATCGTGGAAAAATAAGAGTTAACGTGCAAGGGTAACTGAAACGTTACGATGCAAGACAATCTGACTTAACTGATAATTAGAAACGATGCGCGAGACATAAAGAAACGTAGTACGTGAAAAATTTTGAACGTGATACGTGAAAAATTTTGAACGTGCTACGTGGAGATATGGCGAGTGTAGTAAGAGTAAACATATCGTGATCCATGATACGTGTAACCTATTTTGATCATGATATGAGGAACGTGGAATGAACATGACATGTGAGACATATCGTGATCATAGAATATAATGGCGGTAACGCCAAACGCTACAAGGTGAGACATGGAATATGACGTGAAACGTCTATCTGATGATGGAGAGTTATACTAAACTTGGGTCTGGTCTCACAAGTTCTTGCAAACTTCCCAGAATGAGGAAAGAAATGAACGTAAAATCGTAAGCCAAAATACGATCATGAACGTGAATAGTTTCATGAACGTGAGCGCGAAAGCAAGTCGTGAAATCAGAATGAAGACGTGAAGTAATTTAGGAGTACAATTGGGAATCTTTGTCTGACCCGATAGCTGCGGGATTACCAAGTGGTCGGATGAGCCTTGGCTGGAACATGTCCGATCAATCTGTCGGTTCTACAATCCTTGCGGATGTAATGATTCTGCAGACTTGATCAAACTGTTTGCAATAACCCAGATAGCATCATGCTTCTTCTAAGTTTACGTTAATCTGGTAACCAAAATCCGTGTAGATCTTGTCCCATTTTAGTTCACAATTACAGATGATGAAACATCCCAGTTTGTTGGTGTCCTATCTTAGCCTGTTGGTATGTCAGGTACATAGATATGGACGTAGCTGTATCCTGCTTCGTAGAAACTTGATACATAGAAGGTTGCGAAACTCTTAGTCTTTGAATCAGACTTCTCCTAGCGTAGGATTTCCTAGAACACCTAATGTAGTGTAGGGTTCTCTCCTTTACGCATAAGCTGAGTCATGGTAAGATTAACCGTGGGAATCCATATGATTCAGCATGTCGCTGTAATCAACCAAAAGTTAGATTGGAAAATTTTACAGGGTAAAATTTCTCTAGTCATAGAATTTGCAACATACTGCAGATATGGTCTTCCTGTTCTTCTTCTAGGCTAAAGGAAATCAGGTTATCCTTAATGAAAACACTGATGAATTTACTATGAGTTCATGGAAACTCATTCTTATAGTTCCATTGGAGCATTGATGAGACTAATTCAAAATCATAAATCTAGCATGACCGAGTCGTGTACGAATAGCAGTCATGGACATGTCCTGCTTTTTCACTCGTCACTGTTGGCAGCATGAGTTCGATCTTGGAAAAGTGATTAACACTATACGGTTGATTGGACCTGTCGTCAATACGTGGAGGAGAATAACAGTTATGAATGGTGATTTGTTTAAGTCGGCGGTAGTCGACACATAATCTCATGGTACCGTGCTTCTCCTTGCGGGTTCCCTTGGAATGTATGGGAAGATCGTGGAATAATTAAGTGACAGCTAGAAAATTTTAGCGACCACAGCTAACAACGCACATGTTGTAAGCATAGATAATTTGTACAGATTTTCCTGATGGGAAATCAAGCTGAATGTATTGAGGAGCCTGCACATTACTATACATAATTATGAATTGTAGCATGGTGTGCTGTTCATGGTCCATAATTAGGATAAAATTCATCTCGTGTCTGTCCGAGGAAATGCGTTAGCAGTTTGGATCTCATCATTAAGCTGAAGGAAAACCTTCAAAAGACGTCCTTCATGGTCATGAATCATAAGAAATATGGTGAAAGAAATGAAAGTGTGACAGTTCTCACGATACGCCGGTAATGGTACTAAAATTCTTGTGGCCTGATTAATACATGGCACAACAACATAGATATACCCTTGGAGGCTACCCTGAATTTCTTAGAAATGTTCCATAATTAGACGTGATTCATGTGTCTTGACTCGTGTCTTGAGAAATGTAAGCGTGACATATGTCTTGACTGGTATCTTGACATGTGTCCTCAGAAAGTATACGTGAAACATGTGTCTTGACTGATGTCTTGACATGTGTTTCGAGATGTCAAACAATTAGAACTACAAATATTAGGTTAATATGCCAGAATTGGCGGATCGGTTGGACTACTGATCATTTGTATGTCTGATCACGTCCGTGGCCGGAGCCTCGATTGCGATTTTTAGGATAGTTGCTGTCATAGTAGTGGTTATTATCATCTTGTCTGTCGGTTCCATGACGGTCATTCTCATGACCGTGACTCATGTAACTATTCAGCTGAGTGGCCGGCTGGTACTGGTTTGCACTCATATGGTTGAAATGACAGCCGAATGACGTGTGGCATGTAACTATGAATTTTGGGACAATGATTGATGGGAATTGTCTGATGGTGAAGAATCTTCTCGTCCAATTGCTTTGCTCCGACGCCTTTGTCTTCATCTTTTAGGATCTCCAGGTTGTGAACAGCATCAGCATCAGCATCTCGTAGCGTCTCCCAACATCAACAGCATCAACCTTCAGTAACATCTCCAAGCTATGAGCGGCATCGACAATCTTGTAGAATATCAGTAAGTGAACATACGACTGAGATGATTTAGAATCGACTAGCGAATACTCGTGAAGTATTGCAAGTGGAATACACATGGATTAAGGTACATGTAATACGCATGAAATACGGTACGTGGAGTACACATGGAATGCACATGAAATGATCGGTATGGGCTCGATCATTAGTCATGATTTAAGGAAAGTATACCGGTTAAACGGTTAGGGAAACCATCATGATAACCTGGCAGTATTAGCATAGACATTATTCTGGTTGCAAAGAGAAACGCTAAAGTGTGGTTACACAAAATTCAACGATGATTTGCCTTACAGCATGATCAATGAAAACCAACCATGACTATCATGAAAGCAGAATTCAATGAAATCCAACAATGTCTTGCAGGACAACGTAAATAACAAAAGAGGCGTAAAACATAATCAACATGAAGACGGAATTATCATGAAGAAACATGAAACCATCTATCACAAAGAAGTGTATAACATAATCAGCATGAAACTGAAGTTAACCATGACAGTATGAAGGCATACTTGACATAAAAACATAATAACTTATGATGGGACATGAAAAAAAATTTTATGCCAATTTAAATCATGAGAAAAAAATTTATGCAAGAAAAAAAACAGTGCATGAATGCGTAATGTAGTTTATAAAACCTTTATATGTGCGAGGGAACGCCTATGGGTCGGTTCCAAAACAAAAGACATGGCGAGGGGACGCCTATGGGTCGGTCCCAAAGTTAAAAGTTTCGATAAAAGCACATGCGACTAAATAGGGCCAGTCCTGTACCAACCATTACTTAGTCAAAATTCCTGCCACATATGACATATGATATAAATGCATGAATGCATGAAACATAATAATTAAAAGTCATTGTCAAAACTTAACAGAAAAAATTTTATGTGAAAATTATGAACCACTGGGGTCAGTCCACATCGTCACAGTTCATGAGGAACATCATGCATAGATAATGACACATAACTAAGTATGGATGACGGTTGTTCATTCCATATTAGTAAGACGATACTGGTGAAACATCATGGTGAAAACAACAAGGTGCTGAAAACGTCATGGCTAAAACAAAAAGGTGCTGAAAACATAATGGTTAAAACAACAACGCGCTGAAACATCAATACGTGGAATAACAATCGTTGGCTTAGGAAGCTCCTGGTGACTACCCACTAGTCACAGGTCGAGTTTTAGAGCCTACAGGTCGAAGCCTTTGGCTCTGATACCATAATTGTAACACCCCATTTTGATAAATGGAATGTCACGCGTAATTATGGCGTGTCATCAAAGCATGCAAGGTAATATGTAGTAAAACATACATGACCATAGGGAAAACCGGAATCAAACATCGGTTCCCAAATATAAGCCCAAAACATAATAAAATACATGAACTGTAAGAAAGACTAAACAAGCATAAATATATGAAGGCAAAAGGAGAAGAAGTCTATGGCAGCTTCCATCCTATGCACGTCCTCCAAATGCTCGAGTCTTGGGTACCTGCCGTTTTGGGACATGGAAAGGAAAGTAACGGCTGAGCAAAACGCTCAGTGCACGGATATACAATATAGCATGAATAGGATAAACATGTAACATATAACAGCGGAAGACTAAGTTCTGAGTAAACTGGTTAAGTATTGAGAAAACTGGTTTTATAGTTTGAAAAGCCTTATGTTTATCTTATGAAAACTGTTTTAACATAAATATACCATAGCCCATATAGGTCATGAAAAGGTCACGTACATGAATACTTGGAGGGGTGACCTCATCATGCTAATTAGAGGGGATGCCTCTAATTAATATACTGGTTTGGGTAGGAGGGATCAACTCCTTGTGAAGGATGCAAGGCACACACCACATTCACCATGAAATACTGAATAAAACATGTAACTAGGATGCACCCATACGCCCCACGTGATATAATAATATGGCCAAAACAGAAAGGGACGCCACGAGCAATCACTCCGCCGTGGGGAAGTCATAACATTGGTGCCTCCAATGTTATGGTTATGGTACCTCCATAACTAGGTGAAACTGGTCATGCTTGTATATGGCTATAGATTATGCTAATTAAACATAAGCAGTTCAAAACAATAATACAAATACTGGGGAAAACAGTTGGCTGCATACGGGGATATCCTAATAATGAAAGAATGTCCATACTGAAAGGACGGGAATCGGAACCTCAAGTCCAGTGAACGAACGGAAGAAAGACTCCTACTTCTGGATCACTAATGCTACATGAATACACACGTGTATAAGTATCGAATCACTGATTACGTACTGGGTTTTATGTCTCATCTTAGCTTACTTTGCATGTTTTTAGGTCATGGTTTACTGTTTAAAGCCTTAAACTGTGTTTATCTTGTATTCTGATTAATCTGATTAAGTATTACTGGTATTTCATGTATTATTATACTTACTGTGTAATAATAAGTAACTTTCCAAAAATAGAAAGTTTCCAAAAATAGAAAGTTTCCAAAAATAGAAAGTTTCCAAAAATAGAAAGTTTCCAAAAATAGAAAGTTTTCAAAAATAGAAAGTTTCCTAAAATAGAATTTACTGCTTAAAATATATTAGTTTCTAAAAATAGAAAGTTTCCAAAAATAGATCAGCTGCCTTAATTAAATAAGTTTCCATATATAGCAGGTTTCCATGATTAGATTAGCTGCCTGAAATAGATAGATTTCCATATATAGAAGGTTTCCATTAATAGATTAGTTGCCTTATTTAATTAAATTTCTATAAATAGAAGTTTCCATAATTAGAATTAAGCTGGTTACATAAGCTAACATATACGTCTAAGTGTTTATAAGCTTATTTCTTAAGTCATATGATATAGTGTATAGTTTAATTATTATTTCATGTATTTTAATTGAACTATAGGTTAAGCATTTTAATTAAAGTATAACATGTTTTAATTAAAATGGAATAAAATTCTTACGTTAAAAATGTGTATTATTATGCATTAATAACTTAACCTAAGTCATGTCTAAATTAATTAATTATAGGCATGTTTTAAATAATTAATTAATTATAACTTATAACATAAAATACTTAGGTTAAATTAATATCATGCTAAATTAATAATTAAAATAACCTAAGTCATGGTTTAATTAATATCTCATGTTATTAATTAATTTATATCCTAAGTTCATAATTCATAAATTTTAACATGTAGCATAAATCATGATTTAACCAACGAACCATGAACCGGGCATGAAATCGACACCGTACCCCGAACCAAATCGGGGTTCCCCTTGGTTCCTTGCTGCCGTGGGACCCACACCACCAAACCGGGACCATATGGTCTCGGTGGTGGCTTAATGACCAAGCCGTGACCCCCCTAGGGCACGGGCTAGGCTGCGGCCACACTAAAACACCCATAAACACCCTTTTTTATTTACCCCTAAATCAAATACATGTTTATTATATGTTTTTAATTAGGTTTTAAAAACATCATGTTCTTAATTAATTTTACTAAATCAAATCAAAAGAAAAGATTAAAAATAAAGGTTAAAAAGTTATACCGAATGTGTGGATCAATAGAGGATGAACAAACACGAACACTTGTACAATTATTCAAGATCAAAATCAACAAGAACACTTCTTTGGTGTTCTTATGGGTGGCGGCTACAAAAGGTAAACGAGAAGGAGGAGAAAACTATTTTTAGGTTTTTGTTTAATTTCTTGTAAAGTGAAAAATGAATCAAGTTTTTACCTTACCCCCCTTTCATGTAAAACATGATGGGCTTGGCCCATTTACCTTCCTAATTTCGTGGATATGGGGCCCCACATGGGGTACCCGTACCTTTTCTCGTGTCCCGATGTTTCGTGTTCGTTCGTGGTTAAACGTGTTCGTGTTTAAAGTGTTTCTGTTTATTTTATCATGTAGTTTATCGTAATCTTAACGCTCGTAATTATATTATATGTATTTATGTAATTATTTCAGTTCGTATTTTAAATGGTGATCATGATTTAATTATGTTCACGTGACATATTTATTAACTGTTTATCATGAGTTCGTACGTAATCGATACTTATCATGTCATACACGTATGCACTTGCTTGACTATTAGCACATGAATGTGATCAATACTAAATAAAGTAAGTTTTAATCTAGGACGTACGATCTTAAGGGCACTATTCATGGTAAAAGCATGCGGGTTTTACAGTTCACGTGTTAGAATTTTACGTATTACGTACGTGTTAGAACATGATAAGTATTTATTACGTACGAACACACAATAATTATTTAAACAATAATTAATCACGAACATGCGATCATGAAATCATGAACGTAAATTAATCACGAGCTAATATTAATTACGTATATATATTTATTACGAACACGAATAAACATATTAAGTCACGGTTAATAATTAACGAGAACACATAAAACACGAACACGACTAATCACGAACGAATACTAAAATAAATAGACTCGGAAAAAGGTATGGGTACCCCATGTGGGGCCCCCTTACCCGCTGCTACACCAAAAAGGGATGGGCCAAGCCCATAAAACTTTACTAACAAGGGGGTTAAGGTAAATCTTTTTGTCATTTTTCACTTTAAAGTAAATTAACAAAAACCCTAAAAAGTTTTTCTCCTTCTCCTTGTCCTCTCCTTTTGGTCGCCGCATATAAACACAAGAAAGGGGGTGTTTGTTTGATTTTTGATCTTGAATTTGGTGCAAGTATTCGTGTGTGTTCATTGATATGAGCAAAAACTCATATCAATTTATCAACAAATCACCCTAAAACACAAGGAAATTACCTAACTTTTGTGCTATAAAAGCAGTATTATGTGGTATGTTCTTTGTTTGTGCTCAAATAGGTAAGAAGGATGCATTTTCAAGCAAACAAGAAGAAAATTAAGCTTAATTGGATGAAAAAGACAAAGAAGTATCAAAAGTGACAAGAGTTTGAAGACAAAGGACCTATCTTGATAATCTGCCAAAGATGAAGGACCAAAAGTGTATATTTGACAAAGTCAAGATCAAATTCAAACATGGTCAATGATGAAGTCAACCAAGTCAAAGGGTTTAAAAGTTCAAAAATGCAAATGGAAGGACTAAAATTGCCAAAGAAATGAAGATTATAGCTCAAATCACAAAACTGCCAAGTACAAGGGCCATTTCTGCCATTTTTGGTAAGTCATGTTGTGCTTGATCCGTGTTTAAAGGCTTCAACCAAAAGGAAGCAAGGAAACAAGAGTTTTGGATCGCCAGCTGGCCACTAACTTCGTTTGGCATTTAATGACCGTATCCCAATAGTGCAGCGCACTCACACCTTCTCAACCAATGTAACAACGCTATGCAATAATTCAAATTATCCAACTTGGATAACGATCCGTGTGATCATTTCTCGCCCAATCAGAAAGTGCCACGTGGCCTTCTTCTTCAACGCAACCCAGATACGTTTAAGAGCTACACTTGATTTCAGAAAGAGTTATCTACATGAAAAGTGATCGTTTTTTAGAGAGGAATACAATGGACACAATCAATTTAGCTCAAGATCAAGGAATCAAAAATCCACAAAATTGTTCTTCACCTGCAAAATTCAATCAAGCAGAATTGTCCACGTGGAAGCTTTGGATTGGATGCAACACGTCACTCTCCCTCACCAACTCTCATCTACATTCTATAAATACCCTAAATAGCTTTCATTTCTTGTAATGTAAAAAAGTGTGAAAACACACACACTTTTTAGTTCTCTCTCAATTTAGTTAGTTCTAGTTAGTTAGCTTAACAACTCAAGAGTCTAACAAGCTCTTGAGTTAGTTAGCTTAGTTGTAACCAATTTACCAGCTTTGTAACAAACTTTCTCCTTCAATCAAATAAAATTCACTTTCATCTTCATCATCTACTCTTCATTCCTTGAATCTTGTTCTCATTGTGTTACTGTTAGCTCATTGTGATCATATTTGATCATGATTAGCTAAGTTTTGGAGATATTGTAGCTGTTGAAGTGTTCTGTTCATCCAGTTCCAATCCTAGTTGATTTTGAAGATTTTTAGTTCAACAATGGAGATTATGGTGATTGTAGCTGTTAATTTGTAGATTTTAATGCTAAGGTGGTGGTTTAGCATTGGTTAGAAAGCTTAGCGCTTCTCTACTCCCCAATGGAGGCCTAAGCTAGAAGGTTTCAAGTTCTGAGTTCTTGTTCCACTAAATTGTTGCTTTCCTGTTCAATTCCTAGTTAATTCTTGATTGAATGCATGATAAAATGTGTTTAGCTAGTATTTGATCTGCTTTTAGTGTTTGAGTAGCTTTATTGTAGCTTAATACTTGCTTTTTAGTCTTATTTTTGTCCCGTTTTCAGCATTAAACAGTCATTTCAGCTTATTAGATCATATTGAGTTCTAGCTGGTTAAACTGTTTGCTTTTGGGTCATTTGCACTTCATTCTAGTTATAAAACTTAGTCTGATATTACTTTTTACTCAGTCTAGACAATTGCTTAAAATCCTTTCATAAAAGTTTGTTAGAGTTCAGTTAAGTAGTGTTTGGAATTAGCTTGCAAGTTGTTTTCAAGTGTTAGTATTTGGTTCATTTTAGTTCATTTCAAGTCATCAAGTCATAGCATAATGATTTCAGTCATTTTCAAGTCAATTCTTTAGTCAAAAAGGCAATTGGCACACAAAAAAGTTTGGGTCAGTTCTTGTTAAGTAAATTTTCAGAAAGTAGTGATTTTCAAATCATTGGCATTTCTTTAATTTTGGATGAAATTCTTTCAAACCAAATTCTAATCATCACTCAACATATGTAGTTTTAGTGTGTAGCTGGAATCTCTACAGTATCTAGTTTTGAGAAAGAAGCACTTAAATAAGCATTAGAGCATTTTCAATTCCCTGTGATGAATAGGTGAACTGATTTCTCATATTGGCATTTCCACTTCAGAAATCTCTTAATTTTCTTTCATATTTCCATTTAGAAAGTGTTCATGAGTAGGTTTTGAGAATTTGAGCTTTTTGAAAAATCTGGTCAACGAAAGTCAACATAAGCTCATTTTAGCTTATTTTCAATTTTAGAGCTTATTACTGGATCATTTTCTTTGAAACTAGATTTCCCATTCTTCTTGTGAGCTGTTTAACAAGTTTCTTCATTAAAATCAAGTTTTGCATGTGTAGCTTATTAGATAGCTTATTTTGAGCTTATTTGAAATTGCTTATTAGAGTTCTAGCCAGTTTCAGCTTATTTCCTTTGATAAGTCTTTGCTTAATTTCAATTTTAAGACTTTTGAAAGTGGTTTGAGCTTATTTGGTCAAGAAACGAGCTCAAACGAGCTTATTTTGATCTTAAACCCGTTTTTGGTTAAAAAGTTTTGAAAATTGCCTTTTGGTCCCTTTAGTGTTAAACAGTTTCACTTTCAGGCTAAACTTCCAACTAATTAGGTTTTGCAAAAATTTAGTCCTTGCATTTTCAAGTTTGTTTAAAAATTGGTTAGTCAGTTTTCAAGTTAGTTAGAATTTAGTTACTTTGTTTGATATATTTTCACATTTAGTCCATATAGTTAACTGTGTTTGCATATATAGTCCCTAGACTTTTTGACTTTGTATTTTTAGCATTTAATTTTCATTGAATTTACATTTTCAGTCCTTATATTTTGTAGAATTTACATTTTAGCATTTTAATTGAATAAATTCTTGGTTTGTGCACTTTGTTTTACGTATAAGTAGATTATATTTTTCATTTTAGCAAGGCTTTGTTTGAATTAGCTATAGATTATCCAAATACTTTACCTACCAAAAACAGTTAAAAACTCGATCTTGTTAGGACTTTCAATTTGTTAAGAACTGAGAAAAATGAACTTTAACTATACACAATTTCAAATGGCGCCGCTGCCGGTTCTTTGACTTTACGAGAGACTATCGATTGACGGTTTTTATTGGCTTTTGGGATCCGTTCACCTAGTGAACGTTATTTTTACGTATCATAAATCAAAAACAAATATAAAAATCAAAAATATAAAAATATATAAAAACTAAAAAAAATTAACAAAACAATTCTTTTCCTAAAGAATTGACCAAACAAATAAAAAAATCCAAAAAGCAATCTTTTTCCTAAGAGATTGCACCCAAAAATATATATTATTGGATTCTCTCGGTTTTTATGTACATATAGTATTTTCTCTTAAAAACTCATAAATACAAAAATATTTTTCCCATATCTTATTATAAGTAAATACGTATACGTATAAGAACAACCAATTCACATATTTTCCATAAGTATTGCCAAGGCAATACACCGTGTTGAGGGGCGTTCCGGTCCTTGACACGTGTATCGATCAAACAAAATAAAGCAAGAATAGATAAATACTTCCAATAAGCAACAATTCGAAGAATACAAACAATTAAGTGAATAGAAAGGTGATGTGCTATAAAATGCCATCTAAGGGTCAATAGGTACTTAAGTGCTTCGCGCCACCTAACCCCCCGTTCACTTGTGAGTATTCTAAGAAGGAAGGCTTCATTGGGGGTCTTGCACCCATGTAGTACATACGTATATTATTATTTTCTTGTGGATATTTCATATTAAAACTCGAAGGGGATAATCCTTTTCTCTTCAAAGTCACACGAGAGCTTCTCTCTCATTCCTCGTATTGAGTTGCATGCTCACTCGCGGGCGTGCACAAATACCGATTGGTGTACAACCCCTTCCTCCGAAAATGAAGAAAAAGAGAAAGAGTAGGAACACCAACGTCCATCAAGCCGATCACGAGAATCGTGCTTTGATTCATCCACAACAAGAAGCCATGGCTAGAGTTGATACTCGTTCTTTGATGGAACGTTTGTAATCCAATGTTCACGGATATGCCGATGCTATCAAGATTCCCGATATTCCCGCAAATTCATTTGAGCTAAAAACGGCTATGATTAACTTGGTTTCAAACACACCTTTCTATGGAAACAAGAATGATAATCCTCATGATCACCTTAAGAGATTTCTTGCTCTTTGTAACACCATTAAGTACAATGGAGTTCCCCATGATGCCATTAAGTTGATATTGGTGCAATTTTCACTAGAGGGTCCCGCTAAGCATTGTCTAGACACACAACCACCCGATAGTATCACCACATGGGATGGTTTCACTACTAAGTTCTTGAACAATTTCTTTCCCCCATCTAAGACCACGGCTTTGAGGAACTTAATTATAGGCTTTCAACAAAAACCTAGTCAAACCTTTAGTGATGCTCGGGAGGAGTTTAGAGAGTTATTGAGGAGATGCCCTAACCATGGATTGGATGAAGTTCACCAAATCAATACATTCTACAATGGCTTTAAACCTTATCACCAAGACTCACTCAATGCTTCCGCGGGAGGAAATATTCTTCTTAAATCCATTCAAGAGGCTTGGGATATTATTGAGACCAAAGCAATGGTACAAACAAACACTCGATTTGAAGAAAGGGTTCATGTTATCCAAAACAATTCTCAAACACCTTGTGATAACCAATTCCTCAAGTATCACCAAGAGATCATTCAAAAGATAGATAGGGATCATGAGATGAGTTTTAAGGCACATCAAGAAATGATCCAAGCTATTAAGAGCCTTTCATTAAACAATTCTACAAATAATGTGCATTCCATTACCCTTTCATGTGATACTTGTGGAGGTCCCCATTCCTATGAACAATGTGATAAGGTGCAAGGTTATCAAGGGGAATGTTATGCTTACCAAGAGGAACATCGTGAACACTTCAAACCAAATATCAATCCTAATAACCTTTCTTACAAGTCCCAAAATTACCTTACTCCACCGGGATTCCCACCCCAACCACTCACCCAACTTCAACAAAATCCTCCTCAAGTGTTACAAAGGAATCAAGGTCAAAGACCACCTTACCAAGGGAATAACTATAGACCACCATATACCTTTTACAATCAAGGAAATACCTTTCAAGGTAACAATCAAAGGTTTTACAATCAACCTCCACCTTTCCAACCCCAAGGTTTTCAAGGAAATGTGCCACAAGATTATAACACAATTGAGCTTCTTCACAAAATGAATCAAGAGAATGAAAGGAGGTTCTAAGCTAATAAGAAAAGAATGAGAGAAATGCATGAAGCTAATGAGAAAAGAATGAGAGAAATTCATGAAGAATCAAATAAGTAGTTTATGATGCTTTTTAATCAAAGACCACAAGGGGCTTTACCATCTAACACACAAGCAAATCCAAGAGCAAATGTTAATGCTATTACAACAAGAAGTGGAAAGAATACAAAAGATCCTTCACCTCTTCAAACTCCTATTGTTAAACCCACTTTTGTTCCTACATGTGACAAGCCTTCTACATCTAGTTCACCATCCTCAAGTTTTCCCATTTCTCCCACTTCCACACCTACTCATAAAGAACTCAATAAGGAGAATCCTTCATCAACCACTCAACCACAACCAAAACCAAGTCTCCCTTATCCATCACGATTGAGAAAGGAAAAGCTTAAGAACAAGGATGATATCCAAGTTTCCAACTTTTTGAGGATGTTCAAACAACTTAACATCAATATCTCTTTTGCGGAAGCTTTAGCCAATATGCCTAAGTTTGCTAAGATGATCAAGGACTTACTTTCTAACAAGGAGAGATTGGTGGATTTTCCTAAGGCTTCTTTGAATGAAAATTGTTCCGCAGTTTTGCTTAAGAAGTTGCCTACTAAGCTTGGAGATCCAGGGAGGTTTTTGATTCCTTGCAATTTCCCGGGGGTGGAAAATTGTATGGCTTTAGCGGATTTAAGAGCAAGTATAAATCTTATGCCATTATCGGTTTGAAGAAACTTTCACTTCCCGAGCTCACTCCTACAAAGATGACTCTTGAGTTGGCCAACCGTACTATAGCTTATCCGGTGGGAATTGCGGAGGATGTTTTTGTTGGGGTTGATAGATTTACCTTTCCGCGGATTTTATGGTGGTTGATTATGATATGGATCCTAGAGTGCCTTTGATTGTTGGTAGGCCATTTTTGAGAACGGGTCGTACTTTAATAGATGTGGCGGAAGGAGAACTTACAATGCGGGTAGGAGATGAGAGAGTTGTGTTTAACATGGGAAAGTTGTCAAAGAAGTCTAATGAGCCCGAAGCGGTAAAACATATTGATGTTGTGAATGAGGAGGAAACTCATGATGATATACTTGATGAAGTATGTGATGAATATTTTTATGAAGCTTGCTCAAGTGGAGATTATGATTTACTTCATGTTGAGACCATTGCTTCCATTACTTCATCCTTGGATTTTTATGAATCTCATGAGCTTAACTTTGGTGATTTTGTGATCTATTCCAATCCTCTCTTTGAAACCTCATATGACAATCCAATTTTCCACACTGATGAAGATATTCATGATGATTTTAGTGATGCAAAATCTCTTCTTTGTGAATCACCAACATATGATGACTCTAGTGATGATGAGATTTATACTTGTGACTCTCCATTTGTTGATGATCACACTTCCTTGGGTTTTAAGGAATCACCAATCTATGATACACCTATCTATGATATTTATGGTGATGAGGAGGATTCTATCATAGATGAGATTGATGAGTTTTTAGAGGAGGATATACCTTTTGAGTATACTCTTGGATATCTTGATGAGGAGGGGGACATACTCTATTTAGAATCTCTATTTCATAAAGATCCTTTACCTTCTTCCTTGCCCACCTCAACTTTTCAAAGTGATAAAGGAAAACTTGTCATGATGGTTCCTTCCAAGAGCTTGTTGTTACCCATGCCTCCATAACCTTTCTCTCACCATGTGAACTACAAAGGAGAATCTTCTAAGGAAACCAACACTTGTTGTTTTCCCATTATGGAACGGATTTTTGATCCTGGCATAGAGCTTACTAAACCATCTCAGTATCTGCTTGATGCAACAAAAGGAAAACTTGTGAAAGATTTGAGAGCATCACCTTATTACCTTTTGGAGAACACCTCATCTTTTTCACCATTGCTTGGGAAGTTAGTTTTAGATTTGTGTTATAAGTGGGATGGTAATTATGTATTTGATCCTGGGGAATATTTATGAAGTTTTGATAAATGAAAACTTGTTTTACCTCATCATGGAGATTTTTCTTAAAAAGGGCAAATTTTTTCTTCTCCATGATAGGTTTTAGACACTTTTAATTGAAAGACGAGTCGAGCTAGAGACTCCTTAACTCAAGCATCGTATAACTAGCTTTAGAGTGTTGTAGGTTAGCAATAAGGGTATAGAATTGGAGATAAGTGTAGGGGAGACCTTCTTTTGTCTTCATGTTGTTTGTAGGGTTGCTCACTCATTTCATGCTTTGGAGCTTAAGGAGGAGGCCCTTGTATCCGGTTCACTTCGTTACTATTGTGATCTTTCATTGACACCTTGTACTTAAACATGAACTCACCAATACTTGCCCTTTCCTTAACTTAGGTTAAGCAAAGTCTATTCATTGTCATAAGTGTAGGGGAAGTTTGTATACTTCCATGCTCTTAAACATTGAGGACAATGTTTAGCTTAAGAGTAGGGGGTCTTCTATCGAAGTGACCTTACCTAGAACTTGTCATTGATCTTCATGATAACATGAAAAATTTATTTTTCAAACATTTTTCAAATTTTTGATCTACTTTGGCCACCAAAAATATGCATTCATAATTTTTTGCATTAATCATTTTTCATTTGCATAACACATTTGCATTGTATATATTTCTTCTTTTGTTCTTAATGAAAAATTGAAAAAGGAAAAAAAATAATAAAAACATGGTTTAACAAATTTAGACTTCTTTGACATATTAGGCCCGCCATGGATATTTTGACTCAACCCGAGTTTGCTTATCTTAGCACTCTCTAGCTAGTATCCTTAACCATGTAGTCCTTCATTGGTCAATTAGGCTAAGCATCCACCAATCTCATTATTTGAGATTTTAAATTTGTGGAGAATGGGAAATGATAAAGTTAAAGCAAGTATAAAAGGGCTAGATAAACTTCATGATAATTACTTGTGGCTAAACCCTTCTCTTCTTTACCTCTAATTTCTTCGCATGTATATATGTTAATAAATAATCAAGAACGGTTTTAATTGATTTGTAATCTCTTATGCATTTTTGTCTAATCATTCATGGTTGATATAAGTACGTCTTAAGATTCTAAGTTAGAACGTTTTATGTGTACTAGACTTATGTCATGCTTAATATTTAGCGGGTGTTTTTCCTTTTATTCTTTTAAACTTTCTTAGTGAGGAATAAAGAAAAATAAGAGCGGCTTATGAAAAAAAAAATGAGTGGCTAGAAAAAAAAAGAAGAAAAAGAAAAGAAAAGAAAAAAAAAATATATATATATATATATATATATATATATATATATATATATATATATATATATATATATATATATATATATATATATATATATATATACAAGACTCCCAAGAGGGGCAGTGTGGTGTTATATATATATATATATATATATATATACAAGACTCTCAAAAAGATGGCGGATGTAAATTATTGCGTGAGTTTTATTTTTCTTTCCTTAGCGAGTGTGTAGCTAATTATGAAAGCATGACATGAGGATTTTACACATAAGGCGAATGACTTATTACTCTTGAAACGGACTTATATTAATTGTGAGCGGTTTTTCAAGTAATAGATGAGAGGATTACTTAGGATTCAAACTGTGCTTCCTTATTTTTGGATTTTGCATTTCTTATACTTAACGCTTGAAATAAATGACAAATTTGCCCACAAGCAATTTTCTCAATTAATAACCGGTTCCACATTTAATTGTCATGAATAAGTTGATGCACTTTTTACTTGTGAATATAATGATCCCATTTTTAAGCTTGGTATGGGGAAAGTGAAACTTGAGGGTGATAAATGTCCATGGTACTCAAGCCCTAATCCAAGTCATTGATTTCTTTATAAGTTATTTCCATTAAACCATTTCAAGAAAAACCAAAAAGATATAGATAGAATTGTATTTTGTTCATTGCATTGTTAAAAATTAAAATCATGCATCATATAGTGTAGAGTAGTGTAGATGCATTCCATAATGGCCAAGGTGGATTAATTATGAGGAGAATGTAAATTTGTGCTTTAAAATATAGCATTGCATGAGGACATGACAATGTTTAAGTGTAGGGGATTTGATATGAGCAAAAACTCATATCAATTTATCAACAAATCACCCTAAAACACAAGGAAATTACCTAACTTTTGTGCTATAAAAGCAGTATTATGTGGTATGTTCTTTGTTTGTGCTCAAATAGGTAAGAAGGATGCATTTTCAAGCAAACAAGAAGAAAATTAAGCTTAATTGGATGAAAAAGACAAAGAAGGATCAAAAGTGACAAGACTTTGAAGACAAAGGACCTATCTTGACAATCTGCCAAAGATGAAGGACCAAAAGTGTATATTTGACAAAGTCAAGATCAAAGTCAAACATGGTCAATGATGAAGTCAACCAAGTCAAAGGGTTTAAAAGTTCAAAAATGCAAGTGGAAGGACTAAAATTGTCAAAGAAATGAAGATTATAGCTCAAATCACAAAACTGCCAAGTACAAGGGCCATTTCTGCCATTTTTGGAAAGTCATGTTGTGCTTGATCCGTGTTTAAAGGCTTCAACCAATAGGAAGCAAGGAAACAAGAGTTTTGGATCGCCAGCTGGCCACTAACTTCGTTTGGCATTTAATGACCGTATCCCAACAGTGCAACGCACTCACACCTTCTCAACCAACGAAACAACGCCATGCAATAATTCAAATTATCCAACTTGGATAACGATCCGTGTGATCATTTCTCTCCCAATCAGAAAGTGCCACGTGGCCTTCTTCTTCAACGCAACCCAGAAACATTTAATAGCTACACTTGATTTCAGAAAGAGTTATCTACATGAAAAGTGATCGTTTTTAGAGAGGAATACAATGGACACAATCAATTTAGCTCAAGATCAAGGAATCAAAAATCCCCAAAATTGTTCTTCACCTGCAAAATTCAATCAAGCAGAATTGTCCACGTGGAAGCTTTGGAATGGATGCAACACGTCACTCTCCCTCACCAACTCTCATCTGCATTCTATAAATACCCTAGATAGATTTCATTTCTTGTAATGTAAAAAAGTGTGAAAACACACACACTTTTTAGTTCTCTCTAAATTCAGTTAGTTCTAATTAGTTAGCTTAACAACTCAAGAGTCTAACAAGCTCTTGAGTTAGTTAGCTTAGTTGTAACCAATTTACCAGCTTTGTAACAAACTTTCTCCTTCAATCAAATAAAATTCACTTTCATCTCCATCATCTACTATTCATTCCTTGAATCTTGTTCTCATTATGTTACTGTTAGCTCATTGTGATCATATCTGATCATGATTAGCTAAGTTTTGGAGATATTGTAGCTGTTGAAGTGTTCTGTTCATCCAGTTCCAATCCTAGTTGATTTTGAAGATTTTTAGTTCAACAATGGAGATTATGGTGAATGTAGCTGTTAATTTGTAGATTTTAATGCTAAGGTGGTGGTTTAGCATTGGTTAGAAAGCTCAACGCTTCTCTACTCCCCAATGGAGGCCTAAGCTAGAAGGTTTCAAGTTCTGAGTTCTTGTTCCACTAAATTGTTGCTTTCCTGTTCAATTCCTAGTTAATTCTTGATTGAATGCATGATAAAATGTGTTTAGCTAGTATTTGATCTGATTTCAGTGTTTGAGTAGCTTTATTGTAGCTTAATACTTGCTCTTTAGTCTTATTTTTGTCCTATTTTCAGCATTAAACAATCATTTCAACTTATTAGATCATATTGAGTTCTAGCTGGTTAAACTGTTTACTTTTGGGTCATTTGCACTTCATTCTAGTTATAAAACTTAGTCTGATATTACTTTTTACTCAGTCTAGACAAGTGCTTAAAATCCTTTCATAAAAGTTTGTTAGAGTTCAGTTAAGTAGTGTTTGGAATTAGCTTGCAAGTTGTTTTCAAGTGTTAGTATTTGGTTCATTTTAGTTCATTTCAAGTCATCAAGTCATAGCATAATGATTTCAGTCATTTTCAAGTCAAGTCTTTAGTCAAAAAGGCAATTGGCACACAAAAAAGTTTGGGTCAGTTTTTGTTAAGTAAATTTTCAGAAAGTAGTGATTTTCAAATCTTTGGCATTTCTTTAATTTTGGATGAAATTCTTTCAAACCAGATTCTAATCATCACTCAACATATGTAGTTTTAGTGTGTAGCTGGAATCTCTACAGTATCTATTTTTGAGAAAGAAATAAGCACTTAAATAAGCATTAGAGAATTATCAATTCCCTGTGATGAATAGGTGAACTGATTACTCATATTGGCATTTCCACTTGAGAAATCTCTTAATTTTCTTTCATATTTCCATTTAGAAAGTGTTCATGAGTAGGTTTTGAGAATTTGAGCTTTTTGAAAAATCTGGTCAACGAAAGTCAACATAAGCTCATTTTAGCTTATTTTCAATTTTAGAGCTTATTACTGGATCATTTTCTTTGAAACTAGATTTCCCATTCTTCTTGTGAGCTGTTTAACAAGTTTCTTCATTAAAATCAAGTTTTACATGTGTAGCTTATTAGATAACTTATTTTGAGCTTATTTGAAATTGCTTATTAGAGTTCTAGCCAGTTTCAGCTTATTTCCTTTGATAAGTCTAGCTTAATTTCAATTTTAAGACTTTTGAAACTGGTTTGAGCTTATTTGGTCTAGAAACGAGCTCAAATGAGCTTATTTTGTTCTTAAACCCGTTTTTGGTTAAAAAGTTTTGAAAATTGCCTTTTGGTCCCTTTAGTGTTAAACAGTTTCACTTTCAGGCTAAACTTCCAACTAATTAGGTTTTGCAAAAGTTTAGTCCTTGCATTTTCAAGTTTGTTTAAAATTGGTTAGTCAGTTTTCATGTTAGTTAGAATTTAGTTACTTTGTTTGATATATTTTCACATTTAGTCCATATAGTTAACTGTTTTTGCATATATAGTCCCTAGACTTTTTGACTTTGTATTTTTAGCATTTAATTTTCATTGAATTTACATTTTCAGTCCTTATATTTTGTAGAATTTACATTTTAGCATTTTAATTGAATAAATTCTTGGTTTGTGCACTTTGTTTTACGTATAAGTAGATTGTATTTTTCATTTTAGCAAGGCTTTGTTTGAATTAGCTATAGATTATCCAAATACTTTACCTACCAAAAACAGTTAAAAACTCGATCTTGTTAGGACTTTCAATTTGTTAAGAACTGAGAAAAACGAACTTCAACTATACACAATTTCATTCATCCTCGTTTGATCCACGCATTCGGTATACCTTTTTAATCCTTTTCTTTTATGTTTTGATTTAACAAATTAAATAAGATCATGATGTTTTTAAAAAGCTAATTAAAAACATAAATTAAACATGTAAATGGTTATGGGGTGAATCAAAACATGGGATTTAGGGGTGTTTGTTGTGGCCGGCGCCTAAACCGAACCCTCAAGGGGTCTTGGTTTGGCTTGTGAACCACCACCGAGACCTCATGGTCTCGGTTTGGTGGTGTGGGTCCCACGGCAGCAGCAAACAGGGGAGAACCCCGAAGTGGTTCGGGGTATGGTGTCGATTACGGGTCCGGTTCAATGTTTCTAGTCATGATCTGGTTCATTGTTTATGTTAAGGTTTATGATTTTAATAGTTTTATGTTAAAAATTAAATTAATAAAACATGACATATTAATTTAATAAACATGACTTAGGTTATAGTTTAATTATTATATCATGGATTTTTAACCTAAGTATTTATATTTTCTAGACTTTATAATTAATTAATTATTAAAAAACCATGGCTATAATTAATTAATTAACATGACTTAGGTTATATTATTAATAATTAATAATACATGTTTTAACCTAAGTATTTAACCTTATTTAATTAAAAACATGATATATTTAATTAAATACTTTTAACCTATAGTTTATTTAAATTACATGTAATAATTAATAAACTATACCTTATATCAATATGACTTAGAAAAATAATAAGAAAACACTTAAGCTTATATACTCAGCTTATTTAACCAGCTTATATCTAATTATGGAAACTTTCTATTTTTAGAAACTTATTTAAATAAGGCAGCTAATCTATTTATGGAAACTTTCTATTTTTAGAAACTTATCTATGTTAAGCAGTAATTCTATTTTTGGAAACTTTCTATTTTTGGAAACTTTCTATTTTTAGAAACTTTCTATTTTTAGAAACTTTCTATTTTTGGAAACTTTCTATTTTTGGTAACTTTCTATTTTTGGAAACATTCTATTTTAGGAAATCTGCTATTTTTAGAAAGTTACTTATTATTACACAGTAAGTATAATAATACATGAAATACAAGTAATACTTAATCAGGATAGACAAAATATAAGATAAACACAGTTTAAAGCTTAAAACAGTAAAACATGACATGAACGTATAAAATAAGCTAAGACATGACATAAAACCAGTTACGTATTTAGTAATCAGATACTTATACATGTATGTATTTATGTAGCATTAGTGATACCGAAGTAGGACTCTCTTCAGTTCGTCTTCTCGTTCACTGGACATAAGGTACGGATTTCCGTCCTTTCAGTATGGACATTCTTTCCTTATTAGGATTCCCCGTATGCAGCCAACTGTTTTCCCGTTGTAAAACCCACATGCTTTTTACCATGAATAGTACCCTTAAGATCGTACGTACTAGATTAAAACTTTCCTATTATAGCATGATTACGATTACGTGTTAGGATTTTACGTATTACGTACGTGTTAAAACATGATAAGTATTTACTACGCACGAGCACGTAATAATTATTTGACAATAATTAATCACGAACATGCGATCATGAAATCATGAACGTAATTAAATCACGAACTATTATTAATTATGTATATATATTTATTACGAGCGTAAATAAATATATTAGGTGACGGTAATTATTTAACGAGAACACATAAAACGCGAAGAGGAAGCACGATGCAATTTAGGCCATCGTAGATCGACTTACCAAATCAGCTCATTTCTTACCGATCCGCAAGGAAGATCCGGTAAGTAAACTCGCCGATACGTACAGAAGAGAGATCATGAGACTCCACGGTGCACCATCCAGCATCGTCTTGGACAGAGATCCTCGATTCACTTCGCGCTTTTGGAAGAGTCTGCAGAAAGCTTGGGGTACACAACTTAAGCTTAGCACGGCTTTTCCCCCTCAGACGGACGGACAGTTGGAACGAACCATTCAGACATTGGAAGATATGTTGAGGTCATGTGCGTTGGAATGGACGGGTGATTGGGACGATTACATCTGTTTTGTGGAGTTTGCATACAACAACAGTTGGCACGCAAGTGTGCTCCTTTTGAGATGTTGTATGGCAGAAAGTGTCGCGCCCCAATCTGCTGGGATCAGGTTGGTGAGCGAACACTTGAAGGACCAGAAATCATAGAGATGACAAATGAAAAGATCGCAGTAGCTAAGCAGAAAATTCAGGAGGCACGGTCACGTCAGAAAATTTACGCCGATAAGCATCGTAGGGACATACATTTTAACGTAGGAGATCACGTCTTCCTTAAGGTTTCGCCGACACGTGGTATTAGACGCTTCGGGATTAAAGGGAAACTCAGTCCTCGTTTCATCGGACCGTTTGATATCATTGAACGAGTCGGTGAAGTATCTTACCGATTGGCGTTACCTCCGCAGCTTTCGCATGTGCACAATGTGTTTCATGTGTCCTTACTCAGAGGGTACCATTATCATCCCCTTCACATGCTTCGTTATCCACTGGAACAGATACGTGAAGATCTCACTTTTATAGAAGAACCCGAACAAGTTCTTGAGAGACAAGAACGAGTCATGAGAAGGAAGACGATTCCATTCGTCAAAATCCTATGGAGGGATCATACCGAGTGGGAAGCCACTTGGGAAACAGAGGAGTCTATTCGGGCTTCTTACCCTCATTTCATATTTTGAATTCGGGTATGTTCTTCTTTTCCAGTTTACTTTATCTATAATTCGAGGACGAATTATTCTTTTTAGGGGGGAAGAGTTGTAAAACCCGCATGCTTTTACCATAAATAGTACCCTTAAGATCGTACGTACTAGATAAAACTTTCCTACTATAGCATGATTTCGATTACGTGTTAGGATTTTACGTATTACGTACGTGTTAAAACACGATAAGTATTTACTACGCACGAGCACGTAATAATTATTTGACAATAATTAATCACGAACATGCGATCATGAAATCATGAGCGTAATTAAATCACGAACTATTATTAATTACGTATATATATTTATTACGAGCGTAAATAAATATATTAGGTCACGGTAATTATTTAACGAGAACACATAAAACGCGAACCCAAATAATCACGAACGAGTAACTAAACATCAAGACACGGAAAACGGTACGGGTACCCAATGTGGGGCCCCTACCCGCGGCAACAAGGGAGAAATGGGCCAAGCCCATTTCAATTTTTCACTAAAAGGGGGTTAAGGGAAAAACACTACTCATTTTTCCACTTTACAGAGAATTTTACAGAAACCTAAAAGTTCTCCTCCTCCTTCTTTTTTTTCTTTTTAGCCGCCACCCTCAAACACACCAATGGGGTGTTTGATTGATCTTTGATCTTGGATTTATTGCTAGTGTTCGTGTTTGTTTATCGTTCTTTAGATCCACGCATTCGGTAATTCTTTTAACCCTTTTTCTTTTGATTTAATCTTTTAAATAATTAAGAACATGTTCTGTTTTTTTAAAAACCTAATTAAATCATAGATCTAACATGAAATTGGATTTGGAATAAATCAAAAGGGATGTTTTAGGGGTGTTTGTTCTTGGCCGCCGCCTAAACCGAACCCGAGAGGGTCTCGGTTGGCTATTTGACCACCACCGAGACCATATGGTCCCGGTTGGTTGGTGTGGATCCCACGGCAGCATCAAGACAAGGGTAACCCCGAGTTGGTTCGGGGTATGGCGTCGATTTCATGTCCGGTTCATGGTTCTTAGTCAAGATCCGGTTCACGGTGTATGTTAAGATTATTTTTTTTCTTTTATAATCTTATGTTAAAATTAAATTAATAAACATGACATGATTAATTTAATAACATGACTTAGGTTATATTAATTATTAAAATCATGAAATCATTAACCTAAGTATTTTATATTTTTAAGACTTATAATTAATTAATTATTTAAAAACCATGGTTATAATTCATTGATTAACATGACTTAGGTTATATTATTAATAAAGAATAATACATGTTTTAACCTAAGTATTTAACTTTATTTAATTAAAAACATGATATACTCTAATTAAATATTTTAACCTATAGTTTATTTTAATTACATGAAATAATTAATAAACTATACATTATATCATATGACTTAGAAAATAATCATGAAAATACTTAGGCTTATATACTTAGCTTATTTAACCAGCTTATTTTTAATTATGGAAACTTCTATTTTTAGAAACTTATTTAAATAAGGTAGCTAATCTGTTTATGGAAACGTTCTATTTTTAGAAACTTATTTATTTCAGGCATCTAATCTATTTATGGAAACTTATTTAAATAAGGCAGCAAATCTATTTATGGAAACTTTCTATTTTTAGAAACTTATCTATTTTAAGCAGTAATTTTATTTTTAGAAACTTTCTATTTTTGGAAACTTTCTATTTTTGGAAACTTTCTATTTTGGAAACTTTCTATTTTTGGAAACTTTCTATTTTTGGTAACTTTCTATTTTTGGAAACTTTTTATTTTTGGAAACTTTCTAATTTAGGAAACCTGCTATTTTTTGAAAGTTAATTATTATTACACAGTAAGTATAACAATACAGGAAATACCAAAAATACTTAATCAGAGTAAACATAATATAAGATAAACACGGTTTAAGGCTTAAAACAGTAAAACATGATAAGAACATATAAAATAAGCTAAGACATGACATTAAATCAGTTAGGTATTAGTAAGCAGATACTTATTCATGTATGTATTTATGTAGCATTAGTGATACGGAAGTAGGATTCCTCTCAGTTCATCTTCTTCGTTCACTGGACATAAGGTATGGATTCTCGTCCTTTCAGTATGGACATTCTTTCCCTATTAGGATTCCCTGTATGCAACCAAATGCTTTCCCGTAGTATAAGTATGTGTTTGAATTGCTTATGTTTAATTTATAATACCTAAAGACATATACATGCCTGACCAGTTTCACCTAGTTATGGAGGTACCATAACAATAACATTAGAGGCACTGATGTTATGACTTCACCACGGCGGAGTGATTGCTCGTGGCGTCCCTTCAGCTTTTGGCCATTTATATTATATTTATCATGTGGGGCGTATGGGTGCATCCTAGTTACATGTTTTCAGTCAGGATTTCATGGTGAATGTGGTGTGTGCCTTGCATCCTTCACAAGGAGCTGATCCCTCCTACCCAAAAACCAGTATATTAAATTAGAGGCAGCCCCTCTAATTTGCATGATGAGGTCACCCCTCCAAGTATTCATGCACGGTAGATTTTCATGACCTATATTGGCTAATGGTAAAATATGATAAACAGATTTTACAAGATAAACATAAGGCTTTTCAAACTATAAAACCAGTTTTATCAAGACTTAACCAGGTTACTCGGGACTTAGTTTCTTCCGCTGTTATATGTTATATGCTTATCCTATTCATGCTTTATTGTACATCCGTGCACTGAGCGTATTGCTCAGTCGTTTTCCTTTTCTATGTTCCCAAAACGGCAGGTACTCAGGGACGCTCGTAGACTTTAAGAGTACGTGCATATGGACTGGAAGCTTTCTAGTCTTTCTTTACTTTATGCATTTCCTTTCGTTTGATACATTGCAATGGACATTATTTAGTCCTTTCCTTTACTATACTATGTTTGTGTGTGATGAGCTTTACATTTGGACTACCGATGTTTGATTCCGGTATTTTCCTTTTATGGTCATGAAATGTTTAGATATTTTTCCTTGTATGCTTTGATGACACGCCATAATTACGTGTGACATTTCCATTATCAAAATGGGGTGTTACAATTATGGTATCAGAGCCAAGGCTTCGACCTGTAGGCTCTCAAATCTGACCTGTGATTAGTGGGTAGTCACTATGGTCTTCCTAGAACTGATAGTTGTTTTCATGCATTCATCATTTTTTTACGCATACATATATATGTCATTGTCGCAGATTTATGACTAAGTAATGGTTGGTACAGGACTGGCCCTATTTAGTCGCATGTGTTTTATAGAAACTTTTAAATTTGGGACCGACCCATAGGCGTCCCCTCGCCATGTCTTTTGTTTTGGGTGAACTGACCATAGGCGTTCACTCTCGAGCATACAAAAGTTTTCATAAAACTGTATCATGCATTCATACACAGAAATTTTCTTCCATAAAATTTTTCTCTTGAAATTTGGTATAAATTTTTATCATGTATATATATTTTATGTTTTCTCTGTTTAATCATATGTTTTATGTTATACTGTCAGATGGTTCTCACACGCGAACAGGAACAACTGAATGCTGCAATTCAAGCTGCTATGCAAGCTTTGCTTCCTCAACTGAGGAATGACATCAGGGCTGAAGTTCAAGCTGCCAACAATCAGCAGCATAATCAGGCACCTCCTCCTCCTCCTCTAGTGACATTAGCAGTATGGCTGGAGAGATTCAACAAGCTCCACCCTCGAGCTTTTGAGAAGACAGATAGCCCCAGTGATGCTGAAAGCTGTTTGGCTCACATCGAGAAGATTTTCAATGCTATGGGCTGTGACCATGCATACAAGGCGAGGTTGGCATGCTATCGGTTCGAAGGCGATGTGCTAAATTGGTGGTTAGCATTGATGTAGTCTGAGGGTGGTGACGAGACGGTTGTTGGTTTGACTTGGGCTCAGTTCAAGGACAGGGTGATGGAGCAGTTCTTTCCCAAGGCTGAGCAGGACAAGATCAATAGAGAGTACCATGGGATCCTACGGAGAGCTGGGGAGAATAGCAACGAGTTTATGCAGCGCTTTCTTCGCTTAGCTGGTTTCCTTGGTGCGGCAGCAGGTACTCCTGAAGAGCAGGCACACCACTTTAGGTGGGCTCTTCGCACATCGGTCGCAAACAATCTGGTGTGTGCTACGTTCAACACTGTAGCACAAGTGGCCGATGCAGCACGTAAGCTGGAGATGCTGCAGGAGAGAGAAGAATTCGGGGAAGCTGAGAGACCCGACAAGAGGTAAATGATGAGACTGCTTTTATACATGGTCTCATCGTCCAAAACGGCCTTAAATTGCATAAAATATCATAAAATAGACCAAATATATGCTCGTGTTTGTTACTTGTGTATTTTTAGGTACGGATATTGAGGAATTGGCAAAAGATCACAAGAATCATTCAAAAACAAACACGGGAAACGAAGTCGCACAATGAACCGGGCCCAAGTTTGGAATTTTGCAAAAAGACCCTTGAAGAATTGAAGATTGGCAAAAATGGCCCCTCATCTTTGAAGAACTTGTCACAATTGACCCTCCAAATGTCATTTGTACAAGTATGGTCCTTATATTTGAAGATATTACAAGACCAGTCCTTAAAGTTTGAAGAATATACAAAAGAAACCCTTGGAATAAAGTTTTTAAAGAAGATGTGCCAAATTTGACAAGTGCCCAAAAGTTGATAAGTGTTAATTGGGCGCTGATGGGATTTTAAAACAAAGTGAAAGAATGGTGCAAACTTGGGGACCTGTCCTGCCAATTAACCAAACTATCCCACCCAGTCATAACTCGCCACCTCAGCAAAACCCACCCACCAACCCATAACTCTACCCAAACCCGTCCACCCACCCATGTCCAACCCGGTTTCATTTTTTTTAATCCTAGTCAAACTAAGTCAAATCCCCCACTAACCCCTATTTCCCACCATAACACATTATTTAAATTCCCTTTATCCCCAAAACAAATCAAAAACGCCCCTTAATCCTGATAAACCCTAACCTCACCCCAGTTTCAGTTAAGCCAAAAACAAAGGGTTAAACCCTAAGATTATCCAGATCCTTAATTGACACTCACCACACCCAAACCCACTCCTTAAAACAGTGCCACGTGGCCTGTGGTCCTCACCCAAGCACTCCCCTGTCCATCGTTTTCACACAAAACCCCACACCCGACCAGTTTAACATCTAGGATCAACTCCTTTGTCCCCAAGGTTCATCCAACGACCACAATCACACTTTCAAGCTGTCAAACACATGGGCTGCAGAATTGACCAAAGATTCGACCAAGACCAAGGGCAAACAAGGCATTTTCCATATTAGGGTTTTAGGACTGTATTTTCTTGTATTTTTTTTATTCAGCATTCTAGAAATTTCCTTAGGTTGTATAAATAGGAGTCATTTGTGACCCTATTAGCTTGTTCCAGATTTTTCTCCAAAAAGTTGTAATTCCTTTTTAAAGAAATTGAAGTTGGTGTTTTGTTCAAATATAATTCCTTTTAATGTTTTTTAAAAGTTTGGTATATTTTTGTTGAGAAAGTCTGAGTTCCATTTAACATTGGGTAAACACTTGTGTGTTTTGAGAATTTTCAAAAAATTTTCAAAAGTTTTAAATTTGATTCAAATTTCAGAAAGCAAAACCCTTTGAAGTGAAAGTGGAAAAGGAGTTTTGATTTGTGAGTCTGGATTAGTTTAAAACCTGTTTAGTTTCAAAGGTTATTGGGTTTCAAGGTTTGAATTTTCAGAAAATCAGAAAAGTGCATTTTCTTTTGTGTTTGTTCTTGATTTGCAGGTTTGATTGTTTGAGTTGTTGCTGTTAAAGGTTCAGCACCAACCCCAGTTGGTAGGAGGTGGTTATGCAACCACAATGAACCTTGGATGTAAGGTTCATTGGTAAGACTTCAATTTCATTTTTGAAATTTCAGAAAAAAGTGCTTGTGTGATTCTGCATGTTAGTACTTATATGTTGTTTAATTTGGTTTGTATTGTGTTTAAATGTTATGACATACATGTTTTAAGCTTTTGAAGTCTGATTGTAGAAGTTTAGAAAGGATTTGATTTGAAAAATGTTTTCAAAAAGATTTAAAGGACTGTTTGGATTCATGTTTTAGCAGGGTAGAAATTTTGATTTGTGATTTAAAAAGGTGTTAGACTAGTTGATTAAGGTTGATATAGTTAGGGTGTCAGTAGGTAGTGAGTTTGGAACTAATTTTAAGCAAGTTTGGTGAGTAAAAGTGAAACAAGTATAGCAAAAATTGCATAACTGCTTTTTCTGCTTATTTTTTGGTTGAATTTTGTTCCTTGATCTTGTTAATCTGTTAAGAGATAGAGTGTATTAGGTTTGATTGTGTTTGTATGCTAATTGGTAAAGTTGTATGCGAAGTTTGGGAGATTGAGTCTCATAAGTGTGCAAGTAGTGAGCTATAATCACCCACAGACCCATCATTTTGTTACAGCAACTAGAAAATGCTTGGTATGCTTTGATTGAGTAATCTTTGTGCTAGTTGTTGTTGTATTTCGTTTGCTTGTGACTCCCTACACTCAGAAAGAGTGTAGGGGTGCCCTTTGTTCCAAAAAATCACATCAAACAAGCAACCACCAAGTCCTCTTGGTGCCTTTCACCACCTGTGAAGAAAGAAACAGTCACAAGCAAAAGCTTGTGTTCTTAAAACTCCAACTGTCACATTTTTGGGATTCATTTGGCTCAATCTTTGTTAAAAAAGGGTTTTGGATTGTGTTACAAGCAAGTCTAAGGTTACTGTTTGGATTGGGGAAGTTAAAAAAAAAAAAAAAAATAATTACAAAAAGCATACCCGTAACGGGCTCGAACACGCGACCTGCAGCTCAGGGGTAACGTGATCTACCGTTAATCTAGATAGCTTTTTACGTTCTCCTTTCATTTCATTACTTATTTAACCTGTTTTTGCTTTCTTGCTTTTTAATAAGCCGTAGCTTAATTGATTTTTTCCAGCTTATTTATTAAGCTTTTTGGGCTTATTTCATTTTTACTAGGATATTTATAAGTTTTAGGACTTTTCTGTTTTAAAATATTATTTTTCCTATTATTTAATTAATTTCTAGGATTATTTTTAGTTTTATTTTTAGAAAGTCATAAAAAATAGCAAACAGTAATAAAAAAATACAAAAAAATAGTTTTTAGGTTTTAATTTGTATTTTTGAGGTTTACATATCAAAAAGTTTTCAAAAACTTTAATTTTTAATTTTATTTGATTTTAGGTTTTTTATTAAACTTTAAAAAACAATATAAAATTAACTAAAAGGTTTTAGGAGCTCTAATTTACATTTTTTTCTTAGTTAGAATATTTAGGATTTTTGAGAATTTTTTAGAATTTATTTAAGAACTTTTAATTTTTTAGATTATTTTAATATTATTTTATTCATAAAAATAAAAAGTTTTATTTTTAACTTTTTTTCATTTTTCCTAGATTCTAGACATTAAAATAAGACCTTTTTCACTTTCCAATTAATTTTAGGTTTTTCAATTAATTTTTAGAATTAATTTAAGATTTAATAGATTTTAATAGTTTTTAGGAGTTTAAAAATAGTTTAATTTGGTTTTAAAATCTTTAAAAAAATTTTTTAGCTTAATTAGGTCATTTTTGAGGTTTACAAACTATAAAATCTTGTTTAGGGCTTTTTAATATTTAAAAGTGATTTTTAGGGCTTTAATTAGCATTAAAAAGTCATTATTAAATTAATTAAAAGGTTTTGGCAAGTTTGGATTTTTTGTAAACTCTTAGAATATTATTTGGGATTTTTAGTAATTTTTAGGAATTTTTAGATTAAAATTTTAAATTTTGCACTTTTTACGTTTCTACGTCGTAACTTTCTAGTAGTGTTTTCGCCTTATTTTTCTATTTTTTTCGTCTTCGTCATTTTTTCTTCTTTTCTTCTCATTAATAATCAAAAAGAAAATCAATCATTCATTACACAACACACTAGCCTCCTCGAGAACGAACTCACTTTTAGGGTCATTCACACACGGTTTTCCTAAATCGTCGTGCACGCTTACCCTATTTTAGTTGCTTGTTTTTCCTAAAGCAAGTATCTAATTTTACAACTATCAAAATGGCGCCGCTGCCGGGGAGGCGTGTTGTGTTTTGATTGAACAATTGTTGTTTTTCTATATTAGCCATAATAGTATTTGTATTAATAGCACTCTATTAATACGTATTATCGTTTTTCGGTTTTTGTGTGAATACTATTACTATATTGTATACGTAGAACAATAAATACACAAGTACTCCAAATACGTGAGCAATCACAACCTTGATTCGGGATTTCATCACTCGATCATTGTATTCGAATCTCAAACCAAAGAAAAAAGGCAAAAATAGATAAATACTTTCGTGAAGCTTAATCTTGATAATACAAACTATAAGGTGGGTATAAGGCGGTTGTATTTCACAACCTAAAGGAAAAAGGCTCTTAAGTGCTTCGCGCCGCCTCGTTTCCTCCGCTTGCTTGTGCGTATTTGATTTTGAGAGTGAATAGAGGGTTTTGCCGCCCAAAGTATTATTACATATCATATATATTTTCTTGGTTTCCATTTGATTAAACCCTCTTGAACGATTTGGTGTTCCACCATCGTTCTAAAGTCATCGAAGGCGTTCACTCCACGTGATCATTTTCATTCCTTGTGGCCTTTTTAATCAAGAGATTTGATTAGTGAGGAGATTTGTGGACTCATTGTCTACTTAATATATTCACCAATTTCCAAAAAAAGTTAATACAATCAAAAACCGCAAAAAAATTGAAAAAAAACACAAAATACCAAAAAGAATCTTCTTTGCTCGTCTCCACGTTGTACGTGACGTTTATGCTCACTCGTAATCAAGCAAAACGTGCACGTAGACGCAAGAACAAAACTCCTACTAAAACTCATTCTAGTGAGGAGTCTCCAAGTGAGGAACCTATTGTAGAACAAGAAGCTATCATGGCTAATCGTACTATGATGGAGTTGCTTCAAGCACCCACCGAGGGTTTTGGAGAGGCCATTGTGATTCCCGCCATCCTTGCGGAGAACTTTGAGATCAAAACGGGTTTAATGTCTATGCTTCAAGCAAACAAGTTTCGCGGTCACGAAAAAGACAACCCACATTATCACATTAGGCAATTTAATCGTCTCACCGCGACAAGCAAGTTTAAGGATGTAGCACACGATGCCATCAAGATGATGTTGTTTCCTTACTCGTTAGATGGACCCGCCAAGATTTGGCTTGAGAAAGAACCGCCGAATTCGATTTTGACATGGGGCGATCTCGTGTCTAAATTTGTGAATCAATTTTTTCCACCATCTAAGACAACACATTTGAAAAACGAGATTTCACGTTTTACACAAAGACCAAATGAAAGTTTTTCAATGGCTTGGGAAAGGTTTAAAGAAATGTTACATGAATGTCCACACCATGATTTTTCCGAATTGCATCAAATTGACACTTTTTATAATGGGCTTAATGAACATGAACGAGATTATTTAAATGCCGCCGCGGGTGGTAATTTTTTGTGCAAAACGACCAATGAGGCTTTGAAAATCATAGAAAATAGGTCTAAGGTCTATAGCCCTCGTAACACACCGAGTGTTGCCAATTTGGGCTCGTCATCATCTCGTTCCATTAATGCCTTGCAAGATGAAGCAAATGAGGAGAATCGGTTTTTCGATAGGTTTTCGACTCTTATGTCTCATTGGAAAGCTCAAGAAGCTTCAAACACCGCTTCGGTTAAAGCGGTTGCTAAGAGTTGTATTTCATGTGGTGGAGCTCATGATTTTTCCGAGTGCATTACCGCGGATGGTAACACTTCGAATGCTTATGTAGCCACGGGAACTTATAACCAAATCGGTCAAGGCTCCCGCCAAAATCAAGCTCCACAAAATCAGAATGCTAATAACTATCGAAACAACAATCAAGGTGGAAATTACCAAGGAAATCAAAGGAATTATAACAAAGGTAATTACCAAAGTGGAAATGGGAAAATTTCAAACCAAAACCAAAACCGTGATTTTCAAACTCCTACTCAAGGTTTTCAAAATGCTCACACTAAAAATTTGCAAGGAGAATTTTTAGATTATGTTAAGGCTAATGATGCTAAGTTTGACAACATGCAACGTGAGATGATTAGCTTAAGATCCGAGTTGAAAAACGAGCTTAAAACCGAACTTGCTAATGAACTTAAAACTCATGCTAATAAAATGGAAGGAAATGTCACACGACTCTAACAAAATCAACAAAAAATGGAGCAAGGACAACATGAGATTAAGCAAGAATTGTTAAAAGCGGATGCTAGGCAATCTAAGTTTGAAGACCGTATGGCTAAAATGCTTGAAGCTATCATGTGTAAGCCCTCTTCTTCGGGTGGTCTTCCTAGTGATACCATCGCGAACCCGAAAGGAGAGTTGAAGGTTATTACTACTCGTAGTGGTAAAACTTTCAAAGAACCCACTTCTCGTCCAAGTACTTCTATGGAAAAGGAAAAAGAGAAAGAACCCGAGGTTGTGGTTGAAAAGGAGCACATTGCAAGCCCACGAAGTACCGCTCAAACCACACCTACGGTTGAACCAATACCAATCATGGAATCCGAGATTCCAAGGCCGATGCCTATGCCTAATTTGCCCCAACCCACACCACCTTTACCCCACCCATCAAGACGAGACAAAGAAAAGGCACAAGAACGAAATAATTATCAATTTGAACTTTTTATGAAAATGTTTCGTGACTTGCATTTCAATATAAGTTTTGCCAACGCCTTAGTCATGATGCCTCGATTTGCCGCGAACTTCAAAAGTATGTTGAATAACAAAGAAAAATTGCAAAAATCGTCTAGTTGTTCTTCGGTTTTTCTAAGCCGCATACCTCAAAAAGTCGGTGATCCTGGAAAGTTTTTAATCCCATGTGCTATCCAAGACATGGAAGAATGCTACGCCTTGGCCGATCTTGGTGCTAGTATTAATTTGATGCCTCTTGAGATTTTTAAATCGCTCAATCTTCCAAATGTCACTCCTTCAAGAATGTCAATCGAAATGGCCGATCATTCTACGATTCTAGCTTGTGGAGTTGCCGAGGACGTCTTTGTGAAAGTTGGGAAATTCTATTATCCCGTGGACTTCATTGTTGTTGATATTCCCATCGATCCTAAAGTTCCGTTAATTTTAGGTCGATCTTTTTTGGATACCTCGAGAGCACTTATCGATGTGCATGCAAGAAAAATCACTCTTCGTTTCAATGAGGAAGAACTCGTCATTAATACAACCCAAAACTCCACGCTTTCTCATGTTTATTCGATCACATCTTTGTACAATGTCAATCCGATCAAAAACATTTGTCAAAAGATTTCCAATAGAGTTTTAGGAGTTGTTGAGAAAAATGAAGTTCCGTCCCCTCCGCCGATGGAGGTTAAGAGTGTTAAGCCTATGATTCCAATCTCGAGTGATTCTTCGGATGATGAATACGTTGATCCCGATGGGGAGGTTTTCTTTGTTGACAAAAGATTTGAAAACTTGCCACCACCTAAACCAAAACGCTTTCAAAATGTGAGAATTTTTAGTGTGACTAACATTGTTTTAGATACACCAAATATTTTTGACATAATTAAATCGGGTTTTCACAAGGAGAGTGCTAAAGATGAAAAAGGAAAAGATTTTGAATTTAATTTAAAAGATTTTTCTACAACTCTAACTCCGTCATCACCGCGTTTATTGAGTACTACAAGCTCGTCTTTTCCTTTTGACGATGCTTTGTGTGGACCTAGTGTGGGGGAATCCCCTTATGTTCCCTCCCCTTTCTCCACCGAGGACGAGATATTTGATCCTGGAATTGCTTATATAGGGAAATCTCGGTCTTCCACCGATGCAATAAATGGAAAATCATTTCATTTGATTGGTGCGAGTCTACCTCGAGTAGCTCAATGTTATGACTTACCCATTGTCCCACCCTTCTATTTCTTCTCTCCTATTTTCTTCTATCCCATTGGGATTTGTGTTGGAGTTGTGTTGTCTCGTCTTTCATCCGAAAACGAGGACGCTATCTTTGACCCCGGTATACGTTTATCGGATTTTTAAAGTACTCCACGTGCTTTTGGGCCTTGTTTATCATGTAAGCCCCACCAAAAATTGACCATACCATGATTATCCCTAAATGATCACATTTATGGGGATTCGAGTCGAGCTTTTGACTCGGTTATCAAAAACAAGGTGCCTCGTGGGGGAGACCCATGCTTATCCATGTACATATTATTGCTTTCTAATTAGTGTAACGTGAGGGGATTTGTGCCCTTCCAACCTTTGTTCCGTGGTTGTTTGTGAATTGTGTCTTTTAGATCATCATCTTCACGATTGGAGCCTCTCGTGTTCGTTTCATGGGAGCACTTGATCGTTTGCTTTGGAGGCCTTTCCCAATATCCATCATGATATATCCTTTTATGTTCTAACCTTAGGTTTATTAGCACACTTCATAAACGGCTTTAAACTTATTGGTTACACCCTTTCCATGCTAGATTAGGCATTCGACTACGTCTCTAGTATGGGGGTGTTTGCACCCCTAGACTCGAAACATTGAGGACAATGTTTAACTTTAGTATGGGGGGTGAATAGATACTTGCCTTGCCAAACCTTCACGCTTTCCAAAGTTTATTGTTTTGTTATCGTTTTGTTGCAAAATAAGGCTAAAAATGGCCAAATTTTAAAATTTTTCTAGTTTTTCATAAGTGTTTGAAGACACGAATGTAGATTTTCCGATGGCGAGAATAAGAGTAATTTTTGACTCGACCGTGCGTGTTGAGCACTTAGCTTTGATTCCTTAACTACACATTAGGCTAAGTCTCTTAAATGAGGACGAGAAATGATGGAGTTAATTATAAGTTACTATGCTAAACGTAGAGTACTCGTATTCTTTCAAAAACTCATGTGTTCTCGTTGTTTGCTTATTCTCCCTTCGCTTGTAAATACTTTTTGCTTAATAAATATTGACTTAGCGGTTTAGTTAGGATTGTTGGGTTTCTAGTCTTTTCTAGTAGCTTCCGTGTAATTAAATTGGGAAGACATTAAGGTATCGCCAGCGTCACGGTTTTGAAGTATTGGCACCCCAATAATCGAAAGCTTCACCCAATAATAAGATTTCAAGTGCTCACCTAAATCTAGCAATCAATTTGAAGCCCCACAAGGCCTAAAATCTATGCAAAATTGAAAGTGAATCAAGCCTTAATCTTCGAAGCTTTAAAGATCCAAAATTCGCTTTAGCGTGAGGATATACGTCTTTGGCTAATAAAACCACCGATGATGGCGGATAATAAAAGGCAAGGCAAGACCAAAGTCATAATAAAAGCTTCATGGCGAAGTTGAATAAAAGATGGAGGTAAACCAAAGATAATAAGGTCCTTCCGTTAGGGGGCGTATAAAAGTCTTGGTAATAAGTCTCATGTTCAAAACCGTTATAAAACCGTGTTTATCGATTCTTCTTGTCAACTTAATTTTTTAACATCGTTGTCTATTAGGAGGGGTTATTGATTTGATGGTCTTAGTTACACCGTTAGGACTCTATTTTTAGACCTAACATCGCATAAGTCAACAATGTATCCTCGTGATCATTAAGACAAAATAAAATATAAGAGATACAACTTAGGAATAATGGGAGAATAAGTACGTAATTAGGGCATATGAGTAGTGTTAGCATTACTAACTTATAATGACAATGATCTCGTTGCACGCTTGGCATGGAATTAAGGTGAAAATCGAGGACGATGAAATTATTTCTAACGAAGCATTCACGTGTTCTTATTCTATGAACCTAAACGTCCCATTTTGCGATGAAAATCATACATTATGTCTATAACACAAGTAGTAGCAATAGTGTAGTGTAGCTAGTTTATCTTTCAATAAAGTGAATAAAATTAAATTTTGGAGATGCTTTGATACTTTATTCTAGCATTGCGTGAGGGCACGACAATGGTTTAGTATGGGGGAGTGATGAGACTGCTTTTATACATGGTCTCATCGTCCAAAACGGCCTTAAATTGCATAAAATATCATAAAATAGACCAAATATATGCTCGTGTTTGTTACTTGTGTATTTTTAGGTACGGATATTGAGGAATTGGCAAAAGATCACAAGAATCATTCAAAAACGAACACGGGAAACGAAGTCGCACAATGAACCGGGCCCAAGTTTGGAATTTTGCAAAAAGACCCTTGAAGAATTGAAGATTGGCAAAAATGGCCCCTCATCTTTGAAGAACTTGTCACAATTGACCCTCCAAATGTCATTTGTACAAGTATGGTCCTTATATTTGAAGATATTACAAGACCAGTCCTTAAAGTTTGAAGAATATACAAAAGAAACCCTTGGAATAAAGTTTTTAAAGAAGATGTGCCAAATTTGACAAGTGCCCAAAAGTTGATAAGTGTTAATTAGGCGCTGATGGGATTTTAAAACAAAGTGAAAGAATGGTGCAAACTTGGGGACCTGTCCTGCCAATTAACCAAACTATCCCACCCAGTCATAACTCGCCACCTCAGCAAAACCCACCCACCAACCCATAACTCTACCCAAACCCGTCCACCCACCCATGTCCAACCCGGTTTCATTTTTTTTAATCCTAGTCAAACTAAGTCAAATCCCCCACTAACCCCTATTTCCCCCCATAACACATTATTTAAATTCCCTTTATCCCCAAAACAAATCAAAAACGCCCCTTAATCCTGATAAACCCTAACCTCACCCCAGTTTCAGTTAAGCCAAAAACAAAGGGTTAAACCCTAAGATTATCCAGATCCTTAATTGACACTCACCACACCCAAACCCACTCCTTAAAACAGTGCCACATGGCCTGTGGTCCTCACCCAAGCACTCCTCTGTCCATCGTTTTCACACAAAACCCCACACCCGACCAGTTTAACATCTAGGATCAACTCCTTTGTCCCCAAGGTTCATCCAACGACCACAATCACACTTTCAAGCTGTCAAACACATGGGCTGCAGAATTGACCAAAGATTCGACCAAGACCAAGGGCAAACAAGGCATTTTCCATATTAGGGTTTTAGGACTGTATTTTCTTGTATTTTTTTTATTCAGCATTCTAGAAATTTCCTTAGGTTGTATAAATAGGAGTCATTTGTGACCCTATTAGCTTGTTCCAGATTTTTCTCTAAAAAGTTGTAATTCCTTTTTAAAGAAATTGAAGTTGGTGTTTTGTTCAAATATAATTCCTTTTAATGTTTTTTAAAAGTTTGGTATATTTTTGTTGAGAAAGTCTGAGTTCCATTTAACATTGGGTAAACACTTGTGTGTTTTGAGAATTTTCAAAAATTTTTCAAAAGTTTTAAATTTGATTCAAATTTCAGAAAGCAAAACCCTTTGAAGTGAAAGTGGAAAAGGAGTTTTGATTTGTGAGTTTGGATTAGTTTAAAACCTGTTTAATTTCAAAGGTTATTGGGTTTCAAGGTTTGAATTTTCAGAAAATCAGAAAAGTGCATTTTCTTTTGTGTTTGTTCTTGATTTGCAGGTTTGATTGTTTGAGTTGTTGCTGTTAAAGGTTCAGCACCAACCCCAGTTGGTAGGAGGTGGTTATGCAACCACAATGAACCTTGGATGTAAGGTTCATTGGTAAGACTTCAATTTCATTTTTGAAATTTCAGAAAAAAGTGCTTGTGTGATTCTGCATGTTAGTACTTATATGTTGTTTAATTTGGTTTGTATTGTGTTTAAATGTTATGACATACATGTTTTAAGCTTTTGAAGTCTGATTGTAGAAGTTTAGAAAGGATTTGATTTGAAAAACGTTTTCAAAAAGATTTAAAGGACTGTTTGGATTCATGTTTTAGCAGGGTAGAAATTTTGATTTGTGATTTAAAAAGGTGTTAGACTAGTTGATTAAGGTTGATATAGTTAGGGTGTCAGTAGGTAGTGAGTTTGGAACTAATTTTAAGCAAGTTTGGTGAGTAAAAGTGAAACAAGTATAGCAAAAATTGCATAACTGCTTTTTCTGCTTATTTTTTGGTTGAATTTTGTTCCTTGATCTTGTTAATCTGTTAAGAGATAGAGTGTATTAGGTTTGATTGTGTTTGTATGCTAATTGGTAAAGTTGTATGCAAAGTTTGGGAGATTGAGTCTCATAAGTGTGCAAGTAGTGAGCTATAATCACCCACAGACCCATCATTTTGTTACAGCAACTAGAAAATGCTTGGTATGCTTTGATTGAGTAATCTTTGTGCTAGTTGTTGTTGTATTTCGTTTGCTTGTGACTCCCTACACTCAGAAAGAGTGTAGGGGTGCCCTTTGTTCCAAAAAATCACATCAAACAAGCAACCACCAAGTCCTCTTGGTGCCTTTCACCACCTGTGAAGAAAGAAACAGTCACAAGCAAAAGCTTGTGTTCTTAAAACTCCAACTGTCACGTTTTTTGGATTCATTTGGCTCAATCTTTGTTAAAAAAGGGTTTTGGATTGTGTTACAAGCAAGTCTAAGGTTACTGTTTGGATTGGGGAAGTTAAAAAAAAAAATAATTACAAAAAGCATACCCGTAACGGGCTCGAACACGCGACCTGCAGCTCAGGGGTAACGTGCTCTACCGTTAATCTAGATAGCTTTTTACGTTCTCCTTTCATTTCATTACTTATTTAACCTGTTTTTGCTTTCTTGCTTTTTAATAAGCCGTAGCTTAATTGATTTTTTCCAGCTTATTTATTAAGCTTTTTGGGCTTATTTCATTTTTACTAGGATATTTATAAGTTTTAGGACTTTTCTGTTTTAAAATATTATTTTTCCTATTATTTAATTAATTTCTAGGATTATTTTTAGTTTTATTTTTAGAAAGTCATAAAAAATAGCAAACAGTAATAAAAAAATACAAAAAAATAGTTTTTAGGTTTTAATTTGTATTTTTGAGGTTTACATATCAAAAAGTTTTCAAAAACTTTAATTTTTAATTTTATTTGATTTTAGGTTTTTTATTAAACTTTAAAAATTAATATAAAATTAACTAAAAGGTTTTAGGAGCTCTAATTTACATTTTCTTCTTAGTTAGAATATTTAGGATTTTTGAGAATTTTTTAGAATTTATTTAAGAACTTTTAATTTTTTAGATTATTTTAATATTATTTTATTCATAAAAATAAAAAGTTTTATTTTTAACTTTTTTTCATTTTTCCTAGATTCTAGACATTAAAATAAGACCTTTTTCACTTTCCAATTAATTTTTAGGTTTTTCAATTAATTTTTAGAATTAATTTAAGATTTAATAGATTTTAATAGTTTTTAGGAGTTTAAAAATAGTTTAATTTGGTTTTAAAATCTTTAAAAATAGTTTTTAGCTTAATTAGGTCATTTTTGAGGTTTATAAACTATAAAATCTTGTTTAGGGCTTTTTAATATTTAAAAGTGATTTTTAGGGCTTTAATTAGCATTAAAAAGTCATTATTAAATTAATTAAAGGTTTTGGCAAGTTTGGATTTTTTGTAAACTCTTAGAATATTATTTGGGATTTTTAGTAATTTTTAGGAATTTTTAGATTAAAATTTTAAATTTTGCACTTTTTACGTTTCTACGTCGTAACTTTCTAGTAGTGTTTTCGCCTTATTTTTCTATTTTTTTCGTCTTCGTCATTTTTTCTTCTTTTCTTCTCATTAATAATCAAAAACAAAATCAATCATTCATTACACAACACACTAGCCTCCTCGAGAACGAACTCACTTTTAGGGTCATTCACACACGGTTTTCCTAAATCGTCGTGCACGCTTACCCTATTTTAGTTGCTTGTTTTTCCTAAAGCAAGTATCTAATTTTACAACTATTAGTAAACATTCGCATTCAAGCGGTGATCAATCCGTATACTTTCCATATATGTCAATTATTCATCTCTTTAAATATATCTTCCAGACAGAAAACTGGGGACCGGTCTCAGCCGGCTACTCAGCAGTAGCCTCATCAGCCCAAGGGAAACGGTCAGACTAACGACCGTTCTGCTACGGATAGGCGTGGCGGTAATGATAATTACCGTAACAACGTGGGACACTCCAACAGCAGCAAGTCCTAATACTTACGCATTTCATTATGATTTCATGTTATAACTCATTATCTGACACTTAGCAAAACTTCTACCAGGAACCATAGAAACGGTAGGGACCAGAACAAGAGAGGTTCACAGCCTAGCCGTCCAGCTATCACTGGTATTCAATCTTACGATTTTCCGCATTGTCCTTTGTACCCATTATCATGTCTTATGAAAAATGTTTTATCAGGTTCCCAGCCAGCCAGAGCACCTACGGGAGGATTTACTCATCCTCTTTGCTCTACTTGCCACCGTAGGCACCCAGGGCCATGTCACCGTAATATTGACGCGTGCTTCAAGTGTGGTCTTTAATAAGTGTGAAAACACTTATCCTTTTACCACTTATTTCCAATAATAACAAGACCAAAACGTGTATTTTATGTCGTAAAAGTCGGTATTATGCGTGGTTTGTGTTTTATTGTGTTTTAGGACCAAAATATGAAAAAGGAAGAAAACACGGGCTTTCACGGGCTTTTATCGAAGAAAACGGGAAAAGACGAAGTCAAAAGATCAAGAGTGCAAAAAGAACGGAAGTCCAAGGCCTATTCTGAAGATTTATCAAAGAAAAAGTCTAAAGACGGAAGTTTAATGAAGTCGAAGAACTCAAAGTCTAAATTACAGAAGAAAATTATTAAGACAAGTTCAAATCCCGAGACGACATCGAGAAAAGACAAAGAATTAAGTCGAGTCGAGAAGACGTGAAGAAAGAAAGAAGATGAAACACATGCACTCCTTCCATTTTCCCTATAAATACCCTCCTAATACACATTAGGAGGGTAGTTAGTCTTTAGTTTAAGTATTTCATTTTTCACTTTTTTTTTCTAGTTTTAGAGAGAGAAAGTTCTAAACTTTCTCTCACTAAGTTTCATCTTTTATTTTAATCTTTCAAGATTAAACATTTGTGTATTGCTTATTTCATTAATCAAGTTCTAGTTAAGCTTTTAATCTTTCATCTCATTCTACCTTTCTTGATTTTATTTAACTTTTGGTGCAAAATACATTTGATCCGTGTTGTTCTTGATGTTTTTGTGCTTAAAAAGTTAATCTTTATATTCCTACATAAGCTTTCATTTGATTAAGCTTTAAGATTCTTGTGCTTATTGGCTTATTTACATGTTTAGCTTATTTACTTTTTAAAAGTTTTCTTCAAAAGTTCATCTTTTTATTATTTAATTTTAAAGTTTGCTTATTTTAAGTTGGATAAGTTGTGATTAGTGCTTACTTGATCCGTTTAGTTATTGATTCGTTTTAGTTTTGGTGATAAGCTTATCATTATAGCTTATTCATTAGCTTATTTCGAATCCTATATATCGGAAAGGGTCTAAACCCCTTTCCGATCGCAGCTTTCTGACCAAGCATCCTCACCCTTCTTTCCTATTGTCAAATCGGAAAAGGGTTTCTGCATATTCCGATTAGCATCCCCAATATTCCGATCGTAGTGATCGGATTAGGGTTTATACATTCCGACTGTGGACTTGAGGATCATTCCGATTGGGGAGTTTTGCCTATTATTCCGATTTGACTCATCTGAGACATTCCGATTATGTTTGTTTGTAAACATTCCAATCTGGATCCTTTGTTTATTACTCCGACAGGTGAATTAGTGATATTCCGATTGTGTGAATTTTTAGTTATTCCGATCCGGCCCTCTCCTGAACATTCCGATTAGTACTCTATCCCATATTCCGATTGGCATTATTTTCTGAGGTATTCCGATTGAGGGTTTTTGTAACATTCCGATTGGGGTTTGTTTCCCACATTCCGATTGCACCATTTACTATATTCCGATCAGTAGTCGTTTATTACATTCCGATTAGTGCCTTTTCCCATTATTCGGATCACTCACTTTTATCATATTCCGATTGGATGAGTTCATGTTTCTATAAAAGTTTCTAAGTGTTAGTTTTATTTAGTGTTCTAGTAATTTTCCTAATCTTGTCTTTAAGTTTTTCAAGCATTTATTTTTAACTCGTTACATTTAGTTTAATCTTTAAAACTTCTACTTTACTCAACGACATTTACTTATTTGCTATTAGTTTAAAATAGATAATCAAGCAAACCATTCTCTTGTTCACCAAAAGACAATTGAGTCGCACTCTAGACCGGTAATCAATTCGAAAAGACTTGGGACTACGAATTTTGATACGTGGTGTAAAAACCGAGTATTAAATGGCGCCGCTGCCGGCTCTTTTCGTTACGATTTACGGTTTCTGGTGAGAGACGCATTGAATTTTGGGATTCGTTCTTTGAACGTTATTTTCCTTGCTTCAAAAATTTTCAAAAACCCTAAAAAATATAAAACTCTTCAAAAATACAAAAACATTGAAAAATCATAAAAAGCAATTCTTTTCCAAAGGTTTCGCACCAAAAAGATTATATAGATATTCTCTCTGTGTATATTTTTCTTCTGCAGGTGTATGCGTACTAGATCTTCGAACTATTCTGAGCCCGAGACTCGTGAAGATCTAGATATGGCTGGTGTTAATAACAACAATAATAACCCACCTCTACCCAATTTGAACAACAACAACAACAACAACAACAATGTCCCCCTACCTGATTTACGAACAATGGAGGAATTGTGTCAACCCACCATGAACGGACGCGGAGGCCCGATTGCGCCGATGCACGTCACGGCTCAGGAGTTTTCGTCGAAGCATCACATGATCCAACAAGTGCAAACTAACCCATATCGCGGAATTCCAGATGATGATGCCAACAAACACCTCGACAAATTCATTATCATCACCCAAAGCATGAAGTGCCCCGGTGTTTCTATGGATGACCTTCGCCTTCAACTTTTTCCCCACTCGCTCTCTCACCATGCCGAAAAATGGTTTGACCGTCTCCCTAAGAATTCTATTCATACGTGGAATGACATGACTCAACGCTTTTTGTCGCGCTACTTCCCACCATCCATGGTCACAAGCCTTCGTAACCGAATTAGTGGATTCATGCAAGACAATGATGAATCGCTCTTCGATGCTTGGGAACGATACAATGATTTGATCGACCGCTGTCCAAATCACAACATGCTCCCCGTCACTCTCATTGACACCTTCTACAATGGTCTCACTTTTCGTGATCGTGACACGATCAACGCCGCCGCCGGTGGTACTTTTATGAAAAGGAGACCGGAGGAGTGTAGAGAGTTGATTGAAAACATGACTACTCACCACAAGAATTAAGATTCATCCGCATCCTCAAGATCTAATCAGAGAGTCAATGTTTCTTCTACTACTTCCAATCCCGAGATAACCGAACTTACCCGACAAATCGCAAATATGCACAAGGATTTCATGTCCATGGCTACAAACCACTTTCAACAAGCTAAAGTCGTTGCTATTTCTTGTGACACATGTGGTGGTCCTCATTCTTACAATGATTGTCCTTCTACCCAAGGCAATTTTTCTGAAAACGTTAACACGGCTTACGGTACTTATCCCACAGGAGGCTATCAAGCTCGTCCTCAAGGAGACCGTAGCTTGCTAAGTTATCGTTCAAATAACTATCTTGCTCCACCAGGTTTCCCTCCTACCAACCAAAACCAACAACAAAGCTAAAACTGAAACAATCAATCCCAACCTCGTGCTAACAATCAATATCAATCCCAAAGAAACCCCTACCCAACTCAACGAAATTCTCAAGCTTACCAAGCTCCACCTCTCAATCAACCGATGGCATTAAATCAAGACGTCGAGACGTTCATGAAGACTAAGCGAGAGATGGTGACGAATCTTTAGAGTCAAGTCGTCAACTTGAAGGGGGAAATGGCGAAACAAGGGAACGATATTCGAGCCGAGCTAAGGAATGACATGGCAAAACAAAGCAATGAAATTCGTGCAGACATCAGAGATTCTTTCAGCACTCAAGCGCTTAACATACGTGATATGATCGGTTCGCTCATCCAAGGTAATCAACCCTCTTCTTCCGGTACTCTTCCGAGTAACACCGTTGCGAATCCAAGAGGGGAGATGAAAGCAATCACCACTCGTAGTGGAAAAGGTTATACGGAACCCGAGCTTCCTACACCTCCACCCGTGATTGTGAACAAGGAAAAAGAGCAACTTTCCTCACCTCCTTCACCTTCTGTCCCCATTTCCCCACCACCGGTGGTTGTGAGTGATGCTACTCCCCTAAAGCCTTCTTCTTCATCCAATATACCTTATCATTCAAGGTTGAGGAAAGAGAAGCAAAAGAGCAAGGATGATATTCAAGTTTCAAACTTTCTCAAAATGTTTAAACAATTGAATTTTAACATCTCCTTCGCCGAGGCTCTCGCTCACATGCCCAAATACGCTAAGATGTTTAAAGATCTTCTAAGTGACAAGGAGAAGCTTCTTGACATTGCTCAGACCCAACTTAATGAGAACTGCTCTGCAGTGCTCTTAAGGAAATTGCCCACCAAACTTGGTGATCCGGGTCGCTTCTTGATTCCTTGCAACTTCCTGGGAGTAGAGAATTGCATGGCCCTAGCCGATTTAGGTGCCAGTATAAACTTAATGCCTTTAAGTGTTTGGAAGCAATTATCTCTCCCCGAGCTAGTCCCCACCAAAATGACCTTGGAATTAGCTAACCGTACGGTTGCTTATCCAGTGGGGATAGCCGAAGATGTCTTTGTTGGCGTTGACAAATTCACCTTCTCGGCGGATTTTGTTGTCGTTGACTACGAGATGGATCCTCGTGTTCCATTAATCGTTGGACGTCCATTCCTGAGGACCGGTCTCACTCTCATTGATGTAGCCGCGGGCGAAATAATCATGAGAGTTGGTGACGATAAAATTGTCTTCAACATGGGTTAGATTTCTAAGCAACCTTATTCATATGAGAGTGTTAATGCTATTGATGTTCTCGATGAGGCTGGTGAAGAACATTTTCATGATGCTTGCAAAAGTACTCTTTCTTCTCTAACCAATGTTGAGACCGTTGCCTCAATTGCTCCGGCATTGACTCCTTTTGGAGAAAGTGACTTGGATGATTTCGAAGCTAGATTGGGTCCTCTCGATATTAAGTATGATGATTCGTCCACAAATTGGGATGAAGACATTCGTACTATTGAGAGACTTCTCAATGAAGACCCGTCTTCTCCTCCTTCTCCTAAAGAGGTGACTAATGATGATCCATCGTTAGTTTCACCATCGATTGAGGATCCTCCCACTCTTGAGCTTAAGGACCTACCTCCTCATCTTGAGTACGTTTTCCTTGAAGACAACGAGAAGTTACCGGTCATCATCGCGAAAGACCTGAAAGAAGAAGAAAAGTCCCGACTCATCGCCGTGTTGAAGAAGCATAAAAGAGCTATCGCTTGGAAAATCTCCGACATCCGCGGAATTGATCCTCACTTTTGCACACATGAAATTCTCATGGAGGACGACTTTAAGCCCACAATTCAAAGCCAACGAAGGGTGAATCCTAAAATCCATGAAGTCATCAAAAAAGAGGTTATCAAACTTCTTGATGCGGGTATGATTTACCCTATTTCGGATTCACCATGGGTTAGTCCAGTCCATTGTGTGCCTAAGAAAGGCGGCATCACCGTTGTGCCCAATGCAAACAACGAGTTGATTCCTACCCGTCTCGTTACTGGGTGGAGAGTTTGTATAGACTACCGCAAACTCAATGATGCCACGAGAAAGGATCATTTCCCTCTACCTTTTATGGACCAAATGCTTGAACGTTTAGCGGGTAATGAATATTACTGCTTTCTTGATGGTTTCTCGGGTTATTTCCAAATACCCATCGATCCCCAAGATCAAGAGAAGACAACATTCACTTGTCCCTATGGCACATTTGCTTACAAAATAATGCCTTTTGGCTTATGCAATGCCTCCGGGACTTTCCAAAGGTGCATGTTGGCTATCTTCCATGACATGGTTGAGCAAACCATAGAAGTCTTCATGGATGATTTCTCGGTCTTCGGGGATTCCTTCTCTTCTTGCCTTGCCAATTTGGAACGTATGCTTAATCGGTGCGAAGACACTCGCCTTGTTCTGAATTGGGAAAAATGCCATTTTATGGTAATAGAAGGCATTGTGCTAGGACACAAAATCTCTAAAGCCGGTCTTGAAGTCGACCGTGCTAAAGTGGATGTCATAGCCAAACTACCTCCACCTTCAACCGTGAAGGGTGTGAGAAGTTTTCTGGGTCATGCGGGCTTCTATCGTCGATTCATTCAGGATTTCTCTTAAATCGCTCGCCCGATGACCCACCTCTTGGAAAAAGATACTCCTTTTATCTTTTCTAAAGAGTGTATCGAAGCCTTCAATCTTCTTAAGGATAAGCTAACTAAGGCACCGGTCTTGGTTACCCCTAATTGGGAGCTGCCTTTTGAGTTGATGTGCGATGCTAGCGACTTTGCTATTGGTGCGGTTTTGGGCCAAAGAGTGAATAAACACTTCCAACCAATCCACTATGCTAGCAAAACAATGAAGGGGGCTCAATTGCATTATACGACAACCGAAAAAGAGCTTTTAGCTGTTGTCTATGCTTTTGAGAAATTTCGCCCCTATCTTGTTTTATCCCCCACCATCGTATACACGAACCATTCCGCGTTGAAGTACTTGATGACTAAGCACGACTCTAAGCCAAGACTTCTTCGCTGGGTTTTACTCCTTCAAGAATTCAACATTGAAATTCGTGACAAGAAGGGTGCTGAAAACCTAGCCGCGGATCATCTGAGCAGACTTGAGGATCCATATCATGGGGATCATCCGAACAAACAGATCAATGACTCTTTCCCCCTTGAGACCTTAATGTCTATAAATCTCAATCTTGATGACACCCCGTGGTTTGCCGACATTGCAAACTACTTAGCGGGTGGTATTCTCATCAAAGGGTTAACATCCCAACAAAAGAAGAAGTTCTTGAATGATGTTAAGACTTACTTTTGGGATGACCCTTATCTATTCAAACAATGTGCTGATCTGATCATTCGTCGTTGTGTTGACGGACCGGCAGCTTTTGACATTCTCCAGGCTTGCCATAAAGGACCCACCGATGTTCACTTTGATCCCAACTACACCGCTAAGAAAGTGTTTGACTCTGGATTCTATTGGCCCACCATTTATCGTGACGCTCACGCAATGGTTAAGCATTATGATGCTTGCCAACGCCAAGGCAATATCACACATAAAGATGAGATGCCTCAAAATTTCATACAAGAATGTGAAATCTTTGACGTATGGGGCATCGACTTTATGGGGCCATTTCCATCATCCAAAGGGAACAAGTACATCCTCGTCGCCGTTGACTACGTTTCCAAATGGGTTGAAGCTAAGGCTCTCCCAACGAACGATGCGTGGGTGGTTGTGAACTTTTTGAAGCAGCTTTTCGCTCGATTCGGCGTTCCTCGTGCTATTATCAGTGACCGCGGGACTCATTTTTGCAATGATCAATTTGCAAGAGTCATGGCTAAGTATGGTGTCAGTCACCGTCTTTCCACCGCCTATCATCCCCAAACCAATGGGCAAGCCGAGATATCCAACCGTGGATTGAAGCGAATTTTGAAGCGTACTGTGGGAGAGCATCGCGCCGCGTAGGCCGATAAGTTAGATGATGCTCTGTGGGCTTTCCGTACTGCTTATAAGACCCCGATCGGCTATACGCCTTATCATCTTGTGTACGGGAAAGCATGCCACCTCCTCATCGAGCTGGAACATAAGGCGCATTGGGCCTTGAAGTGGGCTAACTTCGACATCAACAAAGCCGGTGATCATCGCAAGATTCAACTCAACGAGCTCAACGAACTGAGGAATGAAGCTTACGAGAACTCACTGATCTACAAGAAGAAGACCAAGATCATTCATGGCGCAAGGATTAAAAACCGAGAGTTCCACGTTGGGGATCAAGTCTTAGTTTTTAATTCTCGGTTGCAGATCTTCTTTGGCAAGTTGAAGAGCCGCTGGTCTGGTCCATTCACCGTCGCCAAAGTCTTTCCATATGGGACCATTGAGCTCTCTCAGCCAAATGGGCCCAATTTCAAGGTGAATGGCCAGCGTTTGAAGCTGTACTTTTGTGAGGACATCTCTCATGAGATGATCCCATCCCTAACCACGTTCCCCATGAACTAAATTGGGTCGAGTCAGGCTCGTGACTCAGTGAACAAAAACAAGCGCTTCTCGGGAGGCAACCCGTGATCTATCATTTACTGCTTTCATAATAAGTGTAGGGGGAGCCCCGTGTGTGTTTGTTGTTTTGTTTCTTGTGCTGTGCAGGGATTAAAGCTTCAAAGATCTACCTTGATGACTTTTGACGAACCGTGATACCGTGTTCCCATCTTCCCGGTTCTATCCTAAACTCTTGTGATTCAATATTTCATATTTTATATGTTCACATTGAATTCACTTTAGTTGTCCTTTCCTTAGCAAGATTTAAACAAAAGTGCACAAGGTCATAAGTGTAGGGGAGTTTACTCCCACATGCTTAAACATTGAGGACAATGTTTATCTCAAGTATAGGGGGGACTTCTATCGAAGTAAGTGGTCTTTTCCATGAATTTGCCCTCATTTTAACCGGAAAATTTGATTTTTTCGACATTTTTCAAAATTTTTAATCTATTTTGGCCTAGTTGTATAGTTGTATCTTCCTTTATTATGTTTATTTTCCTTCCTTACTAGAATAAATTTTTAATAAAGTGGTTTTAAATTTTTCTTAGTCGTGAACACTTTGACTCAACCCGAGTTTACTTATCTAAGTTTACTCTAGCTAGTATCCTTAACGTGTTTAAGTCAAGTTTTGCTAGGCTTTTATATAGTGAGCTATAAAACGCGAAAGTCTTAACTCTCACGGGTTAAGAACAAGAACTTTTCGCAAGTTCCTATAATTGATCCTAGAGAGTTGTTTATCGAGGGAACTTTAAAATGCAATTTCTAAACTTGAAAAAGTCCAAGAATTTGCAAGATCCTATAGATGACTCGAAAACCCAAAACTTTGATTTAATAGGCTAAGCGTCCACGAGTCTCATTCCTTGAGACTTTAAACTGTAGAGAACGAGAGATGATAGAGTCAATTATAAGTTTGGTATTCTTTCGTGAATTTATGTGAGTTAATTATAAGCCTATTCTCCCTTCGATTGTTAATAAATTTATCTGCAATAAATAAGGTTGTACGATTTAAAAGGTTACTTAGCTTCTAGCCCAAGATCGTTTAAAAGTTGCTCGGTACGGATTAGAGTTCATAGCCAAGGCATAACTTATTGAAGCGGGATGCGAAGATTGGCGAGTCCGAAAAGGCCCTAACAAGGCATGAGGGCTACATTCTGTTGCTAAAGATCCAAAAGTGATGTGAAGAATCATTTATCGAAAATCAATATGAAGGATCGAGACACACGGCGAAAAGCAAATACTCCCCTAAAGATCATGGAGAAGTCTATCCAAAAAGGCCCTAACAAGGTATGAGGATAAATAGATCCAAGTCCTAAAAGGAGGCGGAACGTTGTATATCAAAGTCCAAAATAAAGATTGGAGAAAAATGAAGAAGTCGTGGTCCAAGTATGAATCTCTCAAAACTTCAAGTGAAGAAAGTCCTATTATGAAGAGAAGAACATAATTTCAAGAACGTCTCTCAAAGATTTGAAGTATGAAGTCGCTGCCAAATATCAGTCCGAGAAAGGTCTCAAATCGTGAAGCGAGTTATGCCAAGATATGAACTTTATGAGGTCCCGAGAAGCAGTTTTAAAAGATTTTGTCCTTTAGCTAACTATTGATTAAATCGTTCACTTTATTTTCAGCCTAAATAACTATCGAAATAAGTCAAACAATGCATCCTCGTGATCATTCAAGACAAAAATAAAATATAAGAGATACACCTAGGAATAAGGGAGTCTAAGTGAATAATTGGCCCACATGAATTCGTGTTAGTTTGCTAACTTATAATAACAATGATCTCGTTTTTAAGCTTGGTATGAGGAACGTGAAACTTGAGGATGATAAACGTTCATGGCAGCCAAAACCCAATGTAAGTCTTTAATTTCTTTACTTGTTTCTATCTTTTCATAATTAGTATTTAATAAAGGCCAAGGTGGGTTATTTATGATGGAAAATGTAAACCGTGCTTAAAATTTAATGCATTGCATGAGGGCATTGCAATGGTCAAGTGTAGGGGATTTAATAAGTGTGAAAACACTTATCCTTTTACCACTTATTTCCAATAATAACAAGACCAAAACGTGTATTTTATGTCGTAAAAGTCGGAATTATGTGTGGTTTGTGTTTTTATTGTGTTTTAGGACCAAAATATGAAAAAGGAAGAAAACACGGGCTTTCACGGGCTTTTATCGAAGAAAACGGGAAAAGACGAAGTCAAAAGATCAAGAGTGCAAAAAGAACAGAAGTCCAAGGCCTATTCTAAAGATTTATCGAAGAAAAAGTCTAAAGACGGAAGTTTAATGAAGTCGAAGAACTCAAAGTCTAAATTAAAGAAGAAAATTATTAAGACAAGTTCAAATCCCGAGAGGACATCGAGAAAAGACAAAGAATTAAGTCAAGTCGAGAAGACGTGAAGAAAGAAAGAAGATGCAACACATGCACTCCTTCCATTTTCCCTATAAATACCCTCCTAATACACATTAGGAGGGTAGTTAGTCTTTAGTTTAAGTTTTTCATTTTTCGCTTTTTTTTCTAATTTTAGAGAGAGAAAGTTCTAAACTTTCTCTCACTAAGTTTCATATTTTCTTTTAATCTTTCAAGATTAAACATTTGTGTATTGCTTATTTCATTAATCAAGTTCTAGTTAAGCTTTTAATCTTTCATCTCATTCTACCTTTCTTGATTTTAGTTAACTTTTGGTGCAAAATACATTTGATCCGTGTTGTTCTTGATGTTTTTGTGCTTAAAAAGTTAATCTTTATATTCTTACATAAGCTTTCATTTGATTAAGCTTTAAGATTCTTGTGCTTATTGGCTTATTTACATGTTTAGCTTATTTACTTTTTAAAAGTTTTCTTCAAAAGTTCATCTTTTTATTGTTTGATTTTAAAGTTTGCTTATTTTAAGTTGGATAAGTTGTGATTAGTGCTTATTTGATCCGTTTAGTTATTGATTCGTTTTAATTTTGGTGATAAGCTTATCATTATAGCTTATTCATTAGCTTATTTCGAATCCCATATATATCAGAAAGGGTCTAAACCCCTTTCCGATCGCAGCTTTCCGACCAAGCATCCTCACCCTTCTTTCCGATTGTCAAATCGGAAAAGGGTTTCTGCATATTCCAATTAGCATCCCCAATATTCCGATCATAGTGATCGGATTAGGGTTTATACATTCCGACTGTGGCCTTGTGGATCATTCCGATTGGGGAGTTTTGCCTATTATTCCGATTTGACTCATCTGAGACATTCCGATTATGTTTGTTTGTAAACATTCCGATCTGGATCCTTTGTTTATTATTCCGACAGGTGAATTAGCGATATTCCGATTGTGTGAATTTTTAGTTATTCCGATCTAGACCTCTCCTGAACATTCCGATTAGTACTCTATCCCATATTCCGATTGGCATTATTTTCTAAGGTATTCCGATTGAGGGTTTTTGTAACAATCCGATTGGGGTTTGTTTCCCACATTCCGATTGCACCATTTACTATATTCCAATCAGTAGTCGTTTATTACATTCCGATTAGTGCCTTTTCCCATTATTCCGATCACTCACTTTTAGCATATTCCGATTGCATGAGTTCATGTTTCTATAAAAGTTTCCAAGTGTTAGTTTTATTTAGTGTTCTAGTAATTTTCCTAATCTTGTCTTTAAGTTTTTCAAGCATTTATTTTTAACTCATTACATTTAGTTTAATCTTTAAAACTTCTACTTTACTCAACGACATTTACTTATTTGCTATTAGTTTAAAATAGATAATCAACCAAACCATTCTCTTGTTCACCAAAAGACAATTGAGTCGCACTCTAGACTGGTAATCAATTCGAAAAGACTTGGGACTACGAATTTTGATACGTGGTGTAAAAACCGAGTAGTAGTCTTCCTGGCCATATCATGAAGGATTGCCGTAAGGGAGAGATGGATGGTACATCGGGACATGCTGATTCCAAGCCGCCTCCTACTACCGGGCGTGTCTACACGACATCTCGAGACCAGGCCAACAATTTTATAGGTACCATCACTAGAATCTGGTATATGTATGGTCAAGCTGCATGTGTTCTTTTCGATACGGGTGCTACTCACTCGGGTTATTTCTACTGCTTATGCTAAGAACATTAGGATGCTCCCCATGCCACTAGAAAATAGGCTTACTATTTCCACGCCTTTGAGGGACTCTGTATTAATCACTAATGTATACAAGAGTCTTCCCCTAGAATTTGACGATAAGGTTCGACCTGTTGACGCACTTCCGCTGGACATGAATGACTTCGACATGATTTTGGGCATGGATTGGCTATCCAAGCATCATGCTACCATAGACTGCCATTCATATCGAGTTATCTTCAGTGATGTTAATGCACCAGAGTACATTCATAACGGGTTCATACCCGGACGGTCCGTACAAGTCATATCTACCCTGCAAGCGCGTGCACTACTGTCACATGGCTGCGAGGGTTATCTAGCTACGGTTCACGACATGGATGCTGAATCCCCATCAATTCAGGATCAACCTATAGTGTCGGAATTCCAAGATGTTTTTCCAGCAGAACTTCCGGGCATACCACCTGCACGAGAAGTAGAATTCAGTATCGAGCTTATTCCAGGAGCTGAACCAATCTCCAAGGCTCCTTATCGCATGGCTCCCATAGAGCTGAAGGAGCTGAAGGATCAACTGCAAGAACTTCTTGAACGAGGTTTCATTCGACCGAGCGCATCTCTATGGGGCGCACCGGTCTTGTTCGTTAAGAAGAAGGACGGCAGTATACGTCTTTTTATAGACTATCGCGAGCTCAACAAGATTACTATCCATAATAGGTATCTAATGCCACGTATAGACGATCTGTTTGACCAACTCCAAGTGGCCAAACACTTCTCCAAGATTGATCTTAGGTCAGGCTATCATCAGCTACGGGTCAAGGAGCATGACATCGCTAAAACTGGCTTTCGTACCCGCTATGGCCACTACGAGTTTGTAGTTATGCCATTTGGCCTGACAAATGCTCCAGCGGTGTTCATGGATTTCATGAACAAAATCTTCCATGAATTTCTGGACAAGTTCGTCATTGTCTTCATCGATGACATCCTGATTTTCTCAAAGTACAAGGAGGAACACGAAGACCATCTTCGTACAGTACTACAGATTCTTCGCCAGAAGCAGCTGTATGCTAAATTCTCTAAGTGTGAGTTCTGGTTAGACAAGGTGGAATTCTTAGGTCACATTGTATCAGCAGAAGGAATCACTATGGATCCAGCGAAGGTTGAGGCCATCACTAAGTGGCCAAGGCCGACATTAGCGATGGAAGTCTGCAGTTTCTTAGGCTTAGCTGGCTATTACCGTAGGTTCGTGGAGAACTTTTCCCGCTTAGCACTACCATTGACCAAACTGATGCGGAAAGGGGAGAAATTCGTCTGGACTGAAGAACGAGAGAAGAGCTTTGAAGACCTGAAGCAGAAGCTAGTATCGGCACCTATTCTTAATCTCCCATCTGGTACGGGTGGATTTCAAATCTACAGCGATGCATCGGAGAAGGGACTTGGTTGTGTTCTCATGCAACATGGGAAAGTGATCGCGTACGCTTCACGGCATCTTAAGCCTTATGAAGAAAATTACCCCACGCATGACTTAGAACTTGCAGTCGTGTTTGCATTGAAGATATGGAGGCACTACTTATATGGAGAATCATGTGACATTTTCACGGACCACAAAAGCTTGAAGTATATCTTCACTCAACGTGAATTGAACATGAGGCAGAGGAGATGGTTGGAGCTGTTGAAGGATTATGACATTAATCTACAGTATCATCCCGGAAAGGCAAATGTAGTAGCAGATGCTCTTAGCAGGAAGTCTAGAATGATCAACGTCATTAAAATCGAAGAGGAAATCATAAGAGACTTGGAGCGACTAGACATTGAAATCATGGTACGTGCAACACGGTTACTGGGCTAATCTTAGAGTAGAACCTGAGTTACTCTCTAAGATCAAGGAAGCTCAGAAGGATGACGGAGAAATCTGGGCGATAGTACAGAATTTGGAGAAACAGATAGAATTCAGAGTAGATGCAGATGGTATCGAATGGCAGGGCACGAGACTTTGTGTTCTTGATAACCAAGAACTCCGGGAAGCCTTGTTAGCTGAAGCTCATAGCTCCCCATTCTATATACATCCTGGTTCGACTAAGATGTACCATGACATCAAGCAGTACTTTTGGTGGAGTGGTATGAAACAGGATGTGGCCACTTACGTCTCCAAATGTTTTACTTGCCAGTTGGTTGGTGTGGGTCCCACGGCAGCATCAAGACAAGGGTAACCCCGAGTTGGTTCGGGGTATGGCGTCGATTTCATGTCCGGTTCATGGTTCTTAGTCAAGATCCGGTTCACGGTGTATGTTAAGATTATTTTTTTTCTTTTATAATCTTATGTTAAAATTAAATTAATAAACATGACATGATTAATTTAATAACAAGACTTAGGTTATATTAATTATTAAAATCATGAAATCATTAACCTAAGTATTTTATATTTTTAAGACTTATAATTAATTAATTATTTAAAAACCATGGTTATAATTAATTAATTAACATGACTTAGGTTATATTATTAATAAAGAATAATACATGTTTTAACCTAAGTATTTAAATTTATTTAACTAAAAACATGATATACTTTAATTAAATATTTTAACCTATAGTTTATTTTAATTACATGAAATAATTAATAAACTATACATTATATCATATGACTTAGAAAATAATCATGAAAATACTTAGGCTTATTGTAAAACCCGCATGCTTTTACCATGAATAGTACCCTTCGGATCGTACGTACTAGATTAAAACTTTCGTATTATAGCATGATTACGATTACGTGTTAGGAGTTTACGTATTACGTACGTGTTAGAACACGATAAGTATTAACTATGCACGATCACGTAATATTTATTTGACGATAATTAATCACGAACATGCGATCATGAAATCATGAACGTAATTAAAACACGAACTATTAATTACGTATATATATTTATTACGAGCGTAATTAAATATATTAGATCACGGTATTTACGTAACGAGAACATTTAAAACACGAACACGAATAATCACAAACGTTTAACTTAACAACGAGACACGGAAAAGGTACGGGTACCCCAAGTGGGGCCCCTACCCGCGGCTACAAGGGAAAATGGGCCAAGCCCATTTGTCAAATTCACTAAAAGGGAAAAAGGGGATTTTCACTACTCATAAAATTTTACAGAAGATTTTTAAGAAAAACCTAAAAACCCTCCTCCCTTGTCTCCTTGGTGCCGCCACCCTACAACCACCACAAGAGGTGGTTTGTGATCTTGGATCTTGGAATTTTAGTGATTGATCGTGTTGGTTCTTCGTCCTTTTGATCCACGAATTCGGTAAATCCTTTTTAAATCTTTTCTTTTAATTTAATCTTTTTATAAATCAAGAACATGTGATGTTTTTACAAAAACCTAATAAATAAACATGGATCTACCTGATTTGGTGTTAAATAAAATCAAAAGGGTGTTTTAAGGGGTGTTTATTTTTGGCCGCAGGCTGCACCAAACCCGAAGGGGTCTCGGTTTGGCCAAGCCGACCACCACCAAGACCATACGGTCTTGGTTGGTGCGTGTGGGTCCCACGGCAGCAGTAAAACACGGGGTACCCCGAGTTGGTTCGGGGTACGGTGTCGATTTCATGTCCGGTTCATTGTTTTTAGCTTAGATCCGGTTCATGGTGTATGTTTAGTTTTTTTTTATGTTTATGATCTTAGGTTAAAAATTAAATTAATAAAATGATATGATTAATTTAATAACATGACTTAGGTTATTTAATTAATTAATAATCATAAAATTAATTAACCTAAGTATTTGTATATTTAAGACTTATAATTAATTAATTATTTTAGAAACCATGGATATAATTAATTAATTAACATGACTTAGGTTATATTATTAATATATAATAATACATATTTTAACCTAAGTATTTAACTTATTTAATTACAACATGTTATACTTATTTTAACCTATAGTTTGATTAAATTACATGAAATAATTATTAAACTATATATTATACCATATGACTTAGAAAATAATCATGAAAACACTTAGGCATATATACTTAGCTTATTTAACCAGCTTATTTCTAATTATGGAAACTTCCTATTTTTAGAAACTTAATTAAATAAGGCATCTAATCTATTTATGGAAACCTTCTATTTTTAGAAACTTATTTAATTCAGGCAGCTAATCTATTTATGGAAACTTATTTAATTAAGGCAGCTAATCTATTTATGGAAACTTTCTATTTTTAGAAACTTATCTATTTTAAGCAGTAAATCTATTTCTGGAAACTTTCTATTTTTGGAAACTTTCTATTTTTGGAAACTTTCTATTTTTGGAAACTTTCTATTTTTGGTAACTTTCTATTTTTGGAAACTTTCTATTTTTGGAAACTTTCTATTTTTGGAAACTTCCTATTTTAGGAAACCTGCTATTTTTGGAAAGTTACTTATTATTACACAGTAAGTATAATAATACATGAAATACCAGAAATACTTAATCAGATTAAACAGAATGTAAGATAAACACAGTTTAAGGCTTTTAAACAGTAAAACATGGTAAGAACACATAAAATAAGCTAAGACATGACATAAAACCAGCTACGTATTTAGTAAACAGATACTTATTCATGTATGTATTTATGTAGCACTAGTGATTCGGAAGTAGGATTTCCTCTCAGTTCGTCTTCTTCGTTCACTGGACATAAGGTACGGATTCCCGTCCTTTTAGTATGGACATTCTTTCCTTATTAGGATTCCCGTATGCAGCCAACTGTTTTCCCGTAGTATAAGTTACGTGTTTGATTGCTTATGTTTAAATAAGATTACCTATAGCCATATACATGCATGACCAGTTTCACCTAGTTATGGAGGTACCATAACCATAACATTAGAGGCACTGATGTTATGACTTCACCACGGCGGAGTGATTGCTCGTGGCGTCCCTTCAGCTTTTGGCCATTTATTTATATTTATCATATGGGATGTATGGGTGCATCCTAGTTACATGTTTTTATTCAGGATTTCATGGTGAATGTGGTGTGTGCCTTGCATCCTTCACAAGGAGCTGATCCCTCCTACCCAAAAACCAGTATATTAAATTAGAGGCAGCCCCTCTAATTTGCATGATGAGGTCACCCCTCCAAGTATTCATGCACGGTGGATTTTCATGACCTATATTGGCTAATGGTAAAATATGACAAACAGTTTTTATAAGATAAACATAAGACTTTCAAACTATTAAAACCAGTTTTATTAAGACTTAACCAGGTTACTCGGGACTTAGTTTTCTTCCGCTGTTATATGTTATATGCTTATCCTATTCATGCTTTATTGTACATCTGTGCACTGAGCGTATTTGCTCAGCCGTTTTCTTTTCTATGTTCCCAAAACGGCAGGTACTCAGGGACGCTCGTAGACACTAGGAGTACGTGCATATGGACTGGAAGCTGTCTAGCCTTCTTTACATTATGCATTTCCTTTCTTATGATACTTATCTGTTGGACATTGTTTAGTCCTTTCCTTTATTTATACTATGTTTGTGTGTGATGAGCTTTACTTTTGGACTACCGATGTTTGATTCCGGTATTTTCCTTTTATGGTCAAGTAATGTTTAGACATTTTTCTTTGTATGCTTTGATGACACGCCATAATTGCTGTAATATTTCCATTTCCAAAATGGGGTGTTACAATTATGGTATCAGAGCCAAGGCTTCGACCTGTAGGCTCTCAAATATGACCTGTGATTAGTTGGTAGTCACTACGGTCTTCCTAGAACTGACAGTTGTTTTCATGCATTCATCATTTTTAAGCATACATATACATGTCATTGTTGCAGGGTTTTTGACTAAGTAATGGTTGGTACAGGACTGGCCCTATTTAGTCGCATGTGTTTTATCGAAACTTTTAGATTTGGGACCGACCCATAGGCGTGCCCTCGCTATGTCTTTTGTTTTGGGTGAACTGACCAGAGGCGTTCACTCTCGAGCATACAAAAGTTTTCATAAAACTGCATCATGCATTCATACACAAAATTTTCTTGCATAAAATTTATCTCATGAAATTTTAGTATAATTTTGTTTTCATATATATATTTATATTTTATGTTTTGATCTGTTTAATCATACGTTTTATGTTATACTGTCAGATGGCAAACACAGACAATATCTGGGCAATATTTGCAGCTGCTGACGCAGAGATGCAAGACGCTCTTCTTCATAACGACGGTTATCCTCCCCCGCCTAACATCTTTCCCATGGAAGGAAGGAATCGGCTCATGAGGGAATACTATACCCTTAGACAGCGACCTGACGAAGACAACACTGACTTCATGCAGCGTTTCCTTCGCTACACTGGTGTCTTGAGAGCAGCCGCAGGCACCAATGAAGAACAAGCACAACATTTTCGTTGGGCTCTCAATCCAAGGATCGCCAATAACTTATCAGGTGCTCCGTTGGACACGGTAGCACAAGTGGCCGATGCAGCACGAAAATTGGAGATGCTGCAGGAGAGTGATGAGTTCGGGGAAGCTGAAAGACCCGACAAGAGGCAGAAAACTGGGGACCGGTCTCAGCCGGCTACTCAGCAGCAGCCTCATCAGCCCAAGGGAAACGGTCAGACTAACGACCGTTCTGCTACGGACAGGCGTGGCGGTAATGACAATTACCGTAACAACGCTGGGCACTCCAACAGCAGCAGGAACCATGGAAACGGTAGGGACCAGAACCAGAGAGGTTCGTAGCCTAGCCGTCCAGCTATCACTGGTTCTCAGCCAGCCAGAGCACCTGTTGGAGGATACACTCATCCTCTTTGCTCTACTTGCCACCATAGGCACCCAGGACCATGTCGCCGTAATACTGATGCGTGCTTCAAGTGTGGTCTTCATGGCCATATTATGAAGGATTGTCGTAAGGGCGAGATGGAGGGAACATCAGGACATGCTGATACCAAGCCGCCTCCTACTGTCGGGCGTGTCTACACGACATCTCGAGACCAGGCCAACAAGTCTACAAGTACCATCACTGGAATCTTGTATATGTATGGTCAAGCTGCGTGTGTTCTTTTCATACGGGTGCTACTCACTCGGTTATTTCTACTGCTTATGCTAAGAACATTAGGATGCCTCCCTTGCCACTAGAAAATAGGCTTACTATTTCCACGCCTTTGAGGGACTCTGTATTAATCACCCATGTATACAAGAGTCTTCCCCTAGAATTTGATGATAAGGTTCGACCTGTCGACGCACTTCCGCTGGACATGAATGACTCCGACATGATTTTGGGCATGGATTGGCTATCCAAGTATCATGCTACCATAGACTGCCATTCATATCGAGTTATCTTCGGTGATGTTAATGCACTAGAGTACATTCATAATGGGTTCATACCCGGACGGTCTGTACAAGTCATATCCATCCTGCAAGCGCGTGCACTACTGTCACATGGTTGCGAGGGTTATCTAGCTACGGTTCACGACATGGATGCTGAATCTCCATCGATTCAGGATCAACCTATAGTGTCGGAATTCCAAGATGTGTTTCCAGAAGAACTTCCGGGCATACCACCTGCACGAGAAGTGGAACTCAGTATCGAGCTGGTTCCAGGAGCTGAACCAATCTCCAAGGCTCCTTATCGCATGGCTCCCATAGAGCTGAAGGAGCTGAAGTATCAACTACATGAACTTCTTGAACGAGGTTTCATTCGACCGAGCGCATCTCCATGGGGCGCACCGGTGTTGTTTGATAAGAAGAAGGACGGCAGTATGCGTCTTTGCATAGACTATCGCGAGTTCAACAAGATTACCATTCGGAATAGGTATCCGCTGCCACGCATTGACGATTTGTTTGACCAACTCCAAGGGGCCAAACACTTCTCCAAGATTGATCATAGGTCACGCTATCATCAGCTACAGGTCAAGGAGCAGGACTTCGCTAAGACTGCTTTTCGTACCCGCTATGGCCACTACGAGTTTGTAGTTATGCCATTTGGCCTGACAAATGCTCCAGCAGTGTTCATGGATTTGATGAACAGAATCTTCCATGAATTTCTGGACAAGTTCGTCATTGTCTTCATCGATGACATCCTGATTTTCTCAAAGTCCAAGGAGGAACACGAAGACCATCTTCGTACAGTGCTACAGATTCTTCGCCAGAAGAAGCTGTATGCTAAATTCTCCAAGTGTGAGTTCTGGTTGGACAAGGTGGCATTCTTAGGTCACATTGTATCAGCAGAAGGAATCACTATGGATCCAGCGAAGGTTGAGGCCATTACTAAGTGGCCAAGGCCGACATCAGCGACGGAAGTCCGCAGTTTCTTAGGCTTAGCTGGCTATTACCGTAGGTTCGTGGAGAACTTTTCCCGCCTGGCACTACCATTGACCAAACTGATGCGGAAAGGGCAGAAATTCGTCTGGACTGAAGATCGAGAGAAGAGCTTTGAAGACCTAAAGCAGAAGCTAGTATCTGCACCTATTCTTACTCTACCATCTGGTACGGGTGGATTTCAAATCTACAGCGATACATCGGGGAAGGGACTTGGCTGTGTTCTCATGCAACATGGGAAAGTGATCGTGTACGCTTCACGGCAGCTTAAGCCTTATGAAGAGAATTACCCCACGCACGACCTGGAACTTGCTGTAGTCGTGTTTGCATTGAAGATATGGAGGCACTACTTATATGGAGAATCATGTGACATTTTCACGGACCATAAGAGCTTGAAGTATATCTTCACTCAGCGTGAATTGAACATGAGGTAGAGGAGATGGTTAGAGCTGTTGAAGGATTATGACATTAATCTACAGTATCATCCCGAAAAGGCAAATGTAGTAGCAGATGCTCTTAGCAGGAAGTCTGGAATGATCAACGGCATTAAAATCGAAGAGGAAATCATCAGAGACTTGGAGCGACTAGGCATCGAGATCATGGTACGTTGACAACACGGTTACTGGGCTAATCTTAGAGTAGAACCCGAGTTGCTATCTAAGATCAAGGAAGCTCAGAAGGATGACGGAGAAATCTGGGCGATAGTACTGAATTTGGAGAAGGAGACGGAATACAGAGTAGATGCAGATGATATCGTATGGCAGGGCACTAGACTTTGTGTTCCTGATGACCAAGAACTCCGGGAAGCTTTGTTAGCTGAAGCTCATAGATCCCCATTCTCTATACATCCTGGTTAGACTAAAATGTACCATGACATCAAGCAGTACTTTTGGTGGAGTGGTATGAAACAGGATGTGGCCACTTACGTCTCTAAATGTCTTACCTGCCAGCAGGTTAAGATCGAGCATCAGTGATCTGGCGGTCTCCTTCAACCGTTAGATATCCCAGAGTGAAAGTGGGACAAAATCACCATGGATTTTGTTACCGGTCTTCCGCCTACCAAAAGGAAGCACGATGCAATTTGGGTCATCGTTGATCGACTTACGAAATCAGCTCATTTCTTACCGATCCGCAAGGAAGATCTGGTAAGTAAACTCGCAGATACGTACAGACGAGAGATCATGAGACTCCACGGTGCACCATCCAGCATCATCTCAGACAGAGATCCTCGATTCAGTTCGCACTTTTGGAAAAGTCTGCAGAAAGCTTGGGGTACACAACTTAAGCTTAGCATGGCTTTTCATCCTCAAACGGACGGACAGTCGGAGCGAACCATTCAGACATTGGAAGATATGTTGAGATCATGTGCGTTGGAATGGACGGGTGATTGGGACGAATACATCTGTTTGGTGGAGTTTGCATACAACAACAGTTGGCACGCAAGTATCAAGTGTGCTCCATTTGAGATGTTGTATGGCAGAAAGTGTCGTGCCCCAATCTGCTGGGATCAGGTTGGCGAGCGAACACTTGAAGGACCGGAAATCATAGAGATGACCAATGAGAAGATCGCAGTAGCTAAGCAGAAAATTCAGGAGGCACGGTCACGTCAGAAGAGTTACGCCGATAAGCATCGTAGGGATATACACTTTAATGTAGGAGATCACGTCTTCCTTAAGGTTTCGCCGGCACGTGGTGTTAGACGCATCGTGATTAAAGGGAAGCTCAGTCCTCGTTTCATCGGACCGTTTGATATCATTGAACGAGTCGGTGAAGTATCTTACCGATTGGCGTTACCTCCGCAGCTTTCGCATGTGCACAATGTGTTTCATGTGTCCTTACTCAGAGGGTACTAGTATCATCCCCTTCACATGGTTCAGTATCCACTGAAACAGATACGTGAAGATCTCACTTTTATAGAAGAACCCGAATGAGTTCTTGACAGACAAGAACGAGTCATGAGAAAGAAGACGATTCCATTCGTCAAAATTCTATGGAGGGATCATACCGAGCGGGAAGCCACTTAGGAAACAGAGGATTCTATCCGGGTTTCTTACCCTCATTTCATATTTTGAATTCGGGTATGTTCTTCTTTTCCAGTTTACTTTATCTATAATTCGGGGACGAATTATTCTTTTTAGGGGGAAGAGTTGTAAAACCCGCATGCTTTTACCATGAATAGTACCCTTAGGATCGTACCTACTAGATTAAAACTTTCCTATTATAGCATGATTACGATTACGTGTTAGGAGTTTACGTATTACGTACGTGTTAGAACACGATAAGTATTTACTATGCATGATCACGTAATATTTATTTGACGATAATTAATCACGAACATGCGATCATGAAATCATGAACGTAATTAAAACACGAACTATTATTAATTACGTATATATATTTATTACGAGCGTAATTAAATATATTAGATCACGGTATTTACGTAACGAGAACATTTAAAACACGAACACAAATAATCACGAATGTTTAACTTAACAACGAGACACAGAAAAAGGTACGGGTACCCCAAGTGGGGCCCCTACCCGCGGCTACAAGGGAAAATGGGCCAAGCCCATTTGTCAAATTTACTAAAAGGGAAAAAGGGGATTTTCACTACTCATAAAATTTTAAAGAAGATTTTTAAGAAAAACCTAAAAACCCTCCTCCCTTGTCTCCTTGGTGCCGCCACCCTACAACCACCACAAGAGGTGGTTTGTGATCTTGGATCTTAGAATTTTAGTGATTGATCGTGTTGGTTCTTCGTCCTTTTGATCCACGAATTCGGTAAATCCTTTTTAAATCTTTTCTTTTGATTTAATCTTTTTATAAATCAAGAACATGTGATGTTTTTACAAAAACCTAATAATTAAACATGGATCTAACCTGATTTGGTGTTAAATAAAATCAAAAGGGTGTTTTAAGGGGTGTTTGTTTTTTGCCGCAGGCTGCACCGAACCCGAAGGGGTCTCGGTTTGGCCAAGCCGACCACCACCAAGACTATACTATCTTGGTTGGTGCGTGTGGGTCCCACGGCAGCAGTAAAACACGGGGTACCCCGAGTTGGTTCGGGGTACGGTGTCGATTTCATGTCCGGTTCATTGTTTTTAGCTTAGATCCGGTTCATGGTGTATGTTTAGTTTTTTTTATGTTTATGATCTTAGGTTAAAAATTAAATTAATAAAATGATATGATTAATTTAATAACATGACTTAGGTTATTTAATTAATTAATAATCATGAAATTAATTAACCTAAGTATTTGTATATTTAAGAATTATAATTAATTAATTATTTTAAAAACCATGGATATAATTAATTAATTAACATGACTTAGGTTATATTATTAATATATAATAATAAATATTTTAACCTAAGTATTTAACTTATTTAATTACAACATGTTTTACTTTAATTAAATATTTTAACCTATAGTTTAATTAAATTACATGAAATAATTATTAAACTATATATTATATCATATGACTTAGAAAATAATCATGAAAACACTTAGGCATATATACTTAGCTTATTTAACCACCATATTTCTAATTATGGAAACTTTCTATTTTTAGAAACTTAATTAAATAAGGCAGCTAATATATTTATGGAAACCTTCTATTTTTAGAAACTTATTTATTGCAGGCAGCTAATCTATTTATTGAAACTTATTTAATTAAGGCAACTAATCTATTTATGGAAACTTTCTATTTTTAGAAACTTATCTATTTTAAGCAGTAAATCTCTTTTTGGAAACTTTCTATTTTTGGAAACTTTCTATTTTTGGAAACTTTCTATTTTCGGAAACTTTCTATTTTTAGTAACTTTCTATTTTTGGAAACTTTCTCTTTTTGGAAACTTTCTATTTTTGGAAACTTTCTATTTTAGGAAACCTGCTATTTTTGGAAAGTTACTTATTATTACACAGTAAGTATAATAACACATGAAATACCAGAAATACTTAATCAGATTAAACAGAATGTAAGATAAACACAGTTTAAGGCTTTTAAACAATAAAACATGGTAAGAACACATAAAATAAGCTAAGACATGAAATAAAACCATCTACGTATTTAGTAAGCAGATACTTATTCATGTATGTATTTATGTAGCACTAGTGATTCGGAAGTAGGATTTCCTCTTAGTTCGTCTTCTTCATTCACTGGACATAAGGTACGGATTCCCGTCCTTTCAGTATGGACATTCTTTCCTTATTAGGATTCCCCGTATGCAGCCAACTGTTTTCCCATAGTATAAGTTACGTGTTTGATTGCTTATGTTTAATTAAGATTACCTATAGCCATATACATGCATGACCAGTTTCACCTAGTTATGGAGGTACCATAACCATAACATTAGAGGCACTAATGTTATGACTTCACCACGGCGGAGTGATTGCTCGTGGCGTCCCTTCAGCTTTTGGCCATTTATTTATATTTATCATGTGGGGCGTATGGGTGCATGATAGTCGTAGAAATACGTCTTTTAGGAAAAAGAACGTAAATAGGGTAAGCGTGCACGACGATTTAGGAAAACCGTGTGTGAATGACCCTAAAAGTGAGTTCGTTCTCGAGGAGGTATGGTGTTGTGAATTAACTTGTATTTATTTGAGATTAATATTAAGAAGAATGGGGGTGAGAAGAAGAAAAGACGGATACGTGAAAATTAAACTATGACGAAAACGTAAGACCGTAGAAAAACCACAAAAATTAAAAATTATTAAAACCAAAAACAAAATATCAACAAGGCTAAAAACAAGTCTAAAATAATATAAATAAAGTTAAAAATCCAACAAAGATATTTTAAAACCTTTTGTTAATTAAATAATTAATTTTAAATGCTAATTAAAGCCCTAAAATTAAATTTAACTAATTCAAAAGTCTAAAATATGATTTTATTGAACAATTACTTAACTTATATTATTAGAAGACTAAAAAGTAATTTTCTAAAAATTAAAACCTATTAAAACTATTTTTAAAACCCTAAAAATGATTTAAACTAATTAGAAACTAATTAAACTTAAAATAATTATAAAAATAAATCTAAAAACTTAAAAATTATTCTAAAAATGGAAATGATCCTAATTAATACTAAAGAACTTAAGAAAAATGAAAAATAAAGAAAAAGAAAATTTTGAAATTTAAATAATAAAATAATATTAAAATATTACTAAAAAATAAAAGTTTCTAAAATTTAAAATAAAAAATTTCTAAAAATCCTAAATAAAATAATTAAGAGAAAAACACAAATCTAAGCTTCTAAACCTTTTTTAATAATTTTATAAAAATCTTTAAAGTTTATTAAAAAAACTTAAAATATTATAAAATTAAAAATAAATGTTTTTGAAACCAAAATAAGATGTAAACCTCAAAAATATATTTTAAAAACTAAAAACTATTTTTCCTAAAAATAAAAACTATTTTTGGTATTTTTCAATGATTTATTAAAAACGTATATTAAATAAATCCTAATAAATAATCTATTAATGGGAAAAATAAGAAAATAAGCTAGAAAAATCACTAATCCAAATAAGTTCCTAGGAAAAATGAAATAAGCAAAAATGAGCTTAAAAATAAGCTGGAAAATAAGCTAATATGCTACGGCTTATATTAAAAAGCAAAAGAGAAAAGTGGTTAAGTGTAAAACAAAACCACACCCTAGTAGTCAAAGACCCTAGGGCGCAGTGGTGAGTGTGGTGTGGAGTGAACGTGGTGACCAGGGTTCGAATCCTGAAACCCCTTTTTTTTCACTTTTTATTCCTTAGTTGCGCCGCAACTAGGTAGGTCTTGCGCCGCAACTAGTGAAACGGGAATACCTTTGGTCTGAAGCTCCTTCAGTTGCGCCGCAACGCTTAGGTCTTGCGGCGCAATACTATGCAAAACGTGGCCTGGTACTGCTAAGTTACTGATGAACAACCAAGTGCACACTTGTGCACTTGTGATGCCAAGAGGTCTTGGCTTGATGCTTATTTGGTGATTATGTTGGAACAATTGGGCACCCTTGTGCTCAATGAAGCACAAGGAGTCAATAACAACAAGGAAACAAACACCTAGCACTCAAATTCAAGAAATCAAATGCACCAAAGATCATAAAAACAAGCAAGATAACACTTATGCAGATTTTTAACACCCTTTTTACCTTTTACCTCTTAAACTAAGCTAAAACTTGTACCAAACTAAGTTACCAACTAGTTAAAATCTAAATCAACCTTAATCACTAACTATAACACCCTTACAATTCATTAATTAAGATCCAACTCCTGCTAAAACGTATTGCCAAACACCCTTTAAATTTTTTGAAAACCAATTTTTCCAAATCAAAACCTTATGAAACCTAACCAAATTGTTATCAAAGCTTCATAACATGTATATAACATAACATAAACACAAATCAAGTAACTTAAACACACTTAATCAATCAATCAAGCAAATCAAGTAACAAGCACTTTTATGAACTTTTCAAAGAGTAAAAGAGAGTTACCTTAGGACCCCTACATCCAAGGGTCCTAGTGGATGTTGAATCCACCTCCAAACCAACCCGGGTTGGTGCTGAACTAAATCAACAAGCCTTCAACCTGTTTGAACACAAAACAAAGAAAACACAATTCAAGCTTACAATATTCTTTTTTTTTTTCTTTTCTTTTTAAAACTTTACCAAAACTTATCAAACTTCTTAAAAACGTTTCTATTAACACTATAACACCAATTAATCAAAACCTCTTAACACCAAAAACCTTTTGAGAAGATTTTACCAAAATCTCTCAGTATCTCAAACTTTGAAAATATTTTGAAACCTCAAAAACTTTTAACCAAATCAAACATGGAACTCAGAATTAAGCTTAACACAACACTCAACTTTTAAAAACAATAAAAAAGGAATTACACTTGAATATTTCAAAAACCAAACTTTTTATTTCTTTAAAAAGGTATTACATGTGCAAGCTTAAAAACTGGAACAAAGGGATCACCACAGCTTGGGTCTCCTTTTATAGAGCCTATAGAACATCCTAGAAGCATAAAAACATAAAACCCTAATACATAGAAAATCCCAAATGTGCCCTTGAATGATTTTGAGTGCATTTTGTCCTTTCTTGATCTTGGCCTTTAAATTTTGCTTTGTGAGCAAGCATAGCATCTTGGACGTCCATTTTGCCACGTCATGATGCTTGGGGGCTATGGAATGATGTGATTGGTGGATTGGGGAATTGGGGTTTTGGTGCACATGTGTGGGATGCAGGTTTTTAGGAGTGGGAAAGGTTTGTGAGTGTGTGAATTACTTGTGTGCAAGTTTAATTGGTTTTTACCCAAGGAAAAGTGAAGGTAAATTCTGGGTGGTAAGAACAATGAATAGTAACAGTTTTAATCCGAAATTGGGGGTGGCATATGTGTTAGGCGCACTTTTTGTTTAAATGTTTCCATTTTGGCAACTTCAGTCCTCCTCTTTTGTTATTTTTGCCATTTAAGGTTTCCAGCCCTAAAACTTGATATCCTTTGTAATTAACTTTCCCACTTTGACAATTTTGGCACCAACTTTTGATAAAAATGTTATCAAGGATGTAATTTGACATTTGGTGATTTTTCAAGGACTAATCTTGGACAATGTTGATCTTCAAAGGTCTTCAATGAGTCTTTCACTTGTTGAGGGACCATTATTGGCAATTTGAAATTGTTGAGGGACTAATCTTGCCATTTCTTCAATCTTGAAGGACCTTTTTGCAATTTTGACAAACTTAAGGGACCAAACTTGTAATTATTAATATACAAGGGTTTTAAGTGTCATTTCTTCATTCATTGAGGATCAATCTTGTTTGTCTTCAAGTCTTCAAGGGTATTTGATGAAAATTCCATGATTAGGGCCCGGTTCTTTGTACGGCTTCGTTTCTCGTGTTCGTTTTTTTCCTTGATTCTTGTGATCTTTTGTCTTTTTCACGATATCCATACCTAAAATACACAAGTAAACAAACACAAGCATATATATATGGTATTTTATGACATTTTAGTGTATTTAAAGCCCGAAAAGAACGATGAGATCATGTATAAATGCCATCTCATCACTCCCCCATACTAAGCCATTGCCGTGCCCTCACGCAATGCTAAGAATAAAGTATCTAAGCATCACCAAAGTTCAATTTTATTAACCTTTATTGAAAAGTAAAAGACTTGCAACATACTACGAGAATGTGTAAAGACATAATGTATGATTTTCATCACCAAAATGTGACTTTTAGGGTCTAAGAATAGAAACAAGTTAATGTCCCTTAGAGTAAATTTCGTCATCCTTGATTGTCATACATTCCATGCCAAGTGCAAAAACAAGATCATTGTTGGTACAAGTCACAATGCTAACACTACTCATACGTCCAAATTGTGTAATACTTTTTCTCCCCGCAATCCTAGTTATTATAAAAGGAAATGGGTTACTAGCATTTTTTATCTATTTGTCATGGATCACAAGTGATTCATATTGACTTATTTGAGTAGTTATTAGTCCGAAAGCAAAGTAGCACGATTTGATCAATAGTTAGCCGAAGGACAAAATCTTTTAAAACGGCTTCTCGTGTATCTCCTTAAGTTCATATCTTGGCATAACTCGTTTCACGATTTGAGACCTTTCTCGGACCGATATTTGGCATGTACTTCATACTTCAAATCTTGGGAAGACGTTCTTGAAATTATGGTCTTCTCTTCATATATTTGGAATTTCTTCACTTGACGTTTTTGAGAGATTCTTCATATAGGACCACGACTTCATCATTTTTCTTCAATCTTTACTTTGGATTTTGATATACAACGATCCGCCTCCTTTTCGGACTTGGATATATTTATCCTCATACCTTGTTAGGGTCTTTTTGGATAGACTTTCTCCATTCTTTAGGGGAGTAATAGCTTCTCGTCGTGTGTCTCGATCCTTCATATTGATTTTGGAATAATGATACTTCACATCATCTTTGGATCTTTAGCAAAAATAGAGCTCCTCATGCCTTGTTAGGGCCTTTTTGGATGATCGCCAATCTTCGCGTCCCGCTTCAATAAGTTATGCCTTGGCTATGAACTCTATTCAACCCCGAGCAACTTTTAAACGATCTTGCGCTAGAGGCTAAGTAACCTTTCAAATCGTACGACCTTACTTATTGCAATTATGTTTTATTCCTAATGCATTGATCTTATGGGAAGAAAAAGCCACAATTAAAAACATATGAGTTTTTGAAAGAACATTTTCATGTTCTACGTTTAGCATGATCACTTGTCTAACTCTATCATTTCTCGTTCTTCACTATTTAAAGACCTCTAATTAAAGAGACTCGTGAATACTTAGCCATGCAAGTCAAAATTAAGCCAAATTTGGATTAGCTTTCATTTAGACTATATCAAATCAAAGTTTTGGGTTTTCAAGCCACCTATAGGATCTTGCACTTTCTTGGACTTTTTCAAGTTTAGAGAATGCGTTTTATAGTTCCCTTGATAAGTGACTTTCTAGAATCAATTATAGGAACTTGCGAAAAGTTCTTGTTCTTAACCCGAATGAATTAAGACTTTCGCGTTTTAAAGCTCCCTATATAAAAGTCTAGCAAAACTTGAATTGAGCGGGTTAAGGAATGTAAATGGCTCCAAATGCCCATCAAGTCAAAAATTAACTCTTATTCTACCCATCGGAAAATATACATTCGTGTCTTAAAAACACTTATGAAAACAAAGAAAAATTTTAAAATTTGGCCATTTTTAGCCTTATTAATAAAACAAAACATTGAAAGTTGGAAAACGTGAGGGCGTAGCAAAGCAAGTACCTATTCACCCCCCCATACTAAAAGTAAACATTGTCCTCAATGTTTCGAGTCTAAAGGTGGAGCACCCCCATACTAGAGACGAAGAATCGAATGCTTAGGATCTAGCATGGAAAGGGTGATCAACAATATATGTAAAGCCGTTTATTAATTTTGCTAAAAGATAATTGTTAGAACAATAAAGGATATGTCATGGATTCGTGAAAAACTTCTTCAAACGAACGATGGAGGCTCACGTAAACGAACACGAGAGTCTTCAATCGTAGACGATGATGATGATCTAGATAACACAATCACAAACAACCACGAGACAACGAGTTGGAAGGGTACAAGTCCCCTTATTAGTGAATATAAAAGCATAAAGATAAGCATGGGATCTCCCCCACGAGGCACCTCGTTTTTGATTACCGAGTCATGAGCTCGACTCGATCCCCTCAAAATGTGAACATTTAGGGAAAATCATGGTGTGGTCAAAGGGGCTTACATGATAAACAAGGCCCAAAAAGCAATCGGTAAAAAGGACTAAGTCCTTAGATGATGCAAAATACCGGGGTCGAAGATGGCGTTCTCGTTTCCATTGAGAAAACAATTCAACACCACTTGAACATGTGCCATAAACTCAAAGAGTTTGAAGAAAATAGATGAGAAATAGAAGGGTGAGACAATTGGTAAGACAAACGATTGAGCTACTCGAGGTAGACTCGCACCAAGCAAATAGAGAGATTTTCCATTTATTGCATCGGTGGAAGACCGAGATTTCCCTTTACATGAAATTCCGGGATCGAATATCTCGTCCTCGGTGGACAAGGATGAGGGAACATAAGGGGCTTCCCCCATACTAGAACCACACAAAACATCGTCAAAAGGAGTAGACGAGTTTGTAGTACTCAAATCACGTGGTGATGACGGAGTTAGATTTGTAGAAAAATCAATTAAATCACATTTAAGATCTTTTCCTTTTTTATCTTTTAAACTCTCCTTATGAAAACCCTTGTTGATTATGTCGAAAACATTTGGTGTTTCTAAGACGATGTTAGTTACACTAAAAATTCTCACATTTTGAAACCGTTTTGGTTTTGGTGGTGGCAAGTTCTCAAAATGTTTATCGACGAAGAAAACCTCCCCATCGGGGCCAACATATTCATCATCCGAAAGATCTTCCGTAGAAACCGGCAACTTATCAACACTTTTCAAGAATGAATGTTCGAGATGAGGCGAAGGATTTTTCGATTCAAGTATTGATGGTTTCTTCTTTGTAGGCTTAGCACTCATAACCACCACCGGCGGAGGAAATGGTAAATTGTTTTTGGAGACATTCCCTAAAACTCTTGGTGAAAATTCTTTGCAAATGACATTGGTCGAGTCACCATGGTTTAAAGTTGCAATAGAATATACATGAGAAAGATTGGAGTTTTGTGTTGCATTGATGACAAGTTCTTCTTCATTGAAACGAAGGGTGATTTTTCGAGCATGAACATCGATAAGTGCTCGTGATGTATCCAAAAATGAACGACCCAAAATGAGAGGAACTTTTCGATCGATGGGAATGTCTACAACGATAAAGTCAACGGGATAGTAAAACTTTCCGATTTTAACAAAAACGTCCTCGGCTACTCCACATGCCATGATCGTAGAATGATCGGCCATCTCGATGGACATGTTCGAAGGAGTAAGAGCCGGAAGCGAAAGCGATTTGAAAATCTCGAGAGGCATTAAATTGATACTAGCACCAAGATCGGCCAAGGCGTAGCATTCCTCCATATCTTGTATAGCACACGGAATCAAAAATTTACCGGGATCACCGACTTTTTGTGGTATGCGGCTTAGAAAAACCGATGAACAACTAGACGATTGTTGTAACTTTTCTTTGTTGTTAAGCATATTTTTGAAGTTTGCGGCGAATCGAGGCATCATGATTAAAGCATCGGCAAAACTTATGTTAAAGTGCAAATCACGAAACATTTTCATAAATAGCTCAAATTGATAATTGTTCCTTTCTTGTGCTTTCTCTTTGTTTCGTCTCGAAGGGTAGGGTAAAGGTGGTGTGGGTTGGTCATTAGGCAACGGCCTTGGAATCTCGGGTTCCACAATTGGTATTGGTGTAACCGTAGGTGTGGTTTGAGCGGTACTTCGTGGGATTGTAATGTGCTCCTTTTCGACCATCACCTCGGGTTCTTTCTCGATTTCCTTCTCCGTAGAAGTACTTGGACGAGAGATTGGTTCCTTGAAAGTTTTACCACTTCGTGTAGTAATAACCTTCATTTCTCCCTTCGGGTTTGCAGTGGTATCACTAGGAAGACCACCCGAAGAAGAGGGCTTACACATGATTGCTTCGAACATCTTAGCCATTCGGTCCTCAAATTTTGATTGCCTAGCATCCGCTTTCAATAACTCTTGCTTAATCTCATGTTGTCCTAATTCCATCTTTTGTTGGTTTTGTTGAAGACGTTGGACATTTCCTTCCATTTTATTTGCATGAGTTTTAAGTTCATTAGCAAGTTCATTTTTAAGCTCGTTTTTCAACTCGGATCTTAAGCTAATCATCTCACGTTGCATGTTATCAAATTTAGCATCATTTGCTTTTGCATAATCTAAAAATTCTCCTTGCAAATTTTTCGTGTGAGCATTTTGAAAACCTTGTGTAGTATTTTGAAAATCACGGTTTTGGTTTTGATTAGAGATTTGTCCATTCCCACTTTGATAATTCCCTTTGTTGTAATTGCGTGTGTTGCCTTGGTAATTACCTTGGTTGTTGTTTCGATAATTGTTAACATTTTGGTTTGGTGGAGCTTGATTTTGGCGGGAACCTTGGCCGTTTTGGTTGTAAGTTCCCGTTGCTACATAAGCACTCGAAGTGTTACCATCCGCGGTAATGCACTCGGATAAATCATGAGCTCCTCCACACGATAAACAACTCTTAGCAACCGCTTTAACCGAAGCGGAATTGGAAGCTTCTTGAGCCTTCCAATGGGACATTAGATTAGCAAATCTATCAAAAAACCGATTTTCCTCATTAGCTTCATCATGTAAGGCATTAATTCCACGAGACGATTGTGATGACGATGACGAACCCATATTGGCAACACTCGGTGTGTTACGAGGGCTATAGACCTTAGATCGATTTTCAATGATTTGTAAAGCCTCATTTGTCGTCTTGCACAAAAAATTACCACCCGCGGCGGCATTCAAATAATCTCGTTCATGATCATTAAGCCCATTATAAAAAGTATCTATTTGATGCAATTCCGAAAAATCATGATGAGGACATTCATGTAACATCTCCTTAAATCATTCCCATGCCATAGAAAAACTTTCATTGTTACGTTGCACAAATCGTGAAATCTCATTCTTCAAATGTGTTGTTTTCGATGGTGGAAAAAACTTGTTCACAAACTTAGAAACGAGATCGGCCCATGTCAAAATCGAATTTGGCGGTTCTTTCTCGAGCCAAATTTTTGCGGGTCCATCCAACGAATATGGAAACAACATCATCTTAATGGCGTCATGCGGAACATCTTTGAATTTGCTAGTGGCGGTGAGACGGTTGAAGTTCCTAATATGGTAATGCGGGTTGTCTTTCTCGTGACCTCGAAATTTGTTTGCTTGTAGCATCGACATTAAACCCGTCTTAATTTCGAAATTCTCCGCAAGGATGGCGGGAATAACAATGGCCTCTCCAAAACCCTCGGTGGGTGCTTGTAGCAACTCCATCATAGTACGATTAGCCATTACGACTTCTTGTTCTATAATAGGTTCAACAATTGGAGGTTCTTCAACAATCAACGATCCTTGATTTGCTTGCTTTTGAAGTCGTTTACGAGCTCGTTTTGCTTGATTACGAGTGATCATAAACTTCACGAAGAATGGGAGGTGAGCAAAGAAGATTCTTTTTGGTTGTTTTGTGGATTTTTAATTTTTTTGTGTTTTTGATGATATTTAATTTTTTGGATTTTTGTGTATCTTCGTAGACAACAATCTACAAAATCTCTCCTCGAATCAAACTCTTGATTAAAGAAGCCTCAAAGGAATGAAAACGATCACGTGGAGTGAACGCCTTCGAATGACTTTAGAACTTTGGTGAAAACCAAATTGTTCACGAGGGTTTAATCACAAAGAAAACCAAGCAAATATAGTATACGTATTAATACTTTGGGCGGCAAAACCCTCGATTAGCCTTCAATCTCAAAATACTCACAAGCAAGCGGGGAAACGAGGCGGCGCGAAGCACTTAAGAGCCTTTTTCCTTAGGGTATATTTTATAATACCCGCCTTATACCCACCTTATAGTTCGTATCTTTCAAAATCGAGCTTCACGAAAGTATTTATCTATTTTTGCCTTTTCTTTTTGTTTGAGATTCGAATACAATGATCGAGTGATGAAATCCCGAATCAAGGTTGTGTTTTCACACTTTTGGAGATATTTTATTTTGGTTGTGATACTTAATACAATATATTTTAATAATATTCACAAAGAAAAACCGAGAAAACCGATAATACGTGTTAAGGGAGTTCCACTTAACACAAATACTATTATGGATAATATCAAAAACAAAATTTTCCAAATTAAATCACGACACACCTCCCCGGCAGCGGCGCCATTTGATAGTCGTAGAAATACGTCTTTTAGGAAAAAGAACGTAAATAGGGTAAGCGTGCACGACGATTTAGGAAAACCGTGTGTGAATGACCCTAAAAGTGAGTTCGTTCTCGAGGAGGTATGGTGTTGTGAATTAACTTGTATTTATTTGAGATTAATATTAAGAAGAATGGGGGTGAGAAGAAGAAAAGACGGATACGTGAAAATTAAACTATGACGAAAACGTAAGACCGTAGAAAAACCACAAAAATTAAAAATTATTAAAACCAAAAACAAAATATCAACAAGGCTAAAAACAAGTCTAAAATAATATAAATAAAGTTAAAAATCCAACAAAGTTATTTTAAAACCTTTTGTTAATTAAATAATTAATTTTAAATGCTAATTAAAGCCCTAAAATTAAATTTAACTAATTCAAAAGTCTAAAATATGATTTTATTGAACAATTACTTAACTTATATTATTAGAAGACTAAAAAGTAATTTTCTAAAAATTAAAACCTATTAAAACTATTTTTAAAACCCTAAAAATGATTTAAACTAATTAGAAACTAATTAAACTTAAAATAATTATAAAAATAAATCTAAAAACTTAAAAATTATTCTAAAAATGGAAATGATCCTAATTAATACTAAAGAACTTAAGAAAAATGAAAAATAAAGAAAAAGAAAATTTTGAAATTTAAATAATAAAATAATATTAAAATATTACTAAAAAATAAAAGTTTCTAAAATTTAAAATAAAAAATTTCTAAAAATCCTAAATAAAATAATTAAGAGAAAAACACAAATCTAAGCTTCTAAACCTTTTTTAATAATTTTATAAAAATCTTTAAAGTTTATTAAAAAAACTTAAAATATTATAAAATTAAAAATAAATGTTTTTGAAACCAAAATAAGATGTAAACCTCAAAAATATATTTTAAAAACTAAAAACTATTTTTCCTAAAAATAAAAACTATTTTTGGTATTTTTCAATGATTTATTAAAAACGTATATTAAATAAATCCTAATAAATAATCTATTAATGGGAAAAATAAGAAAATAAGCTAGAAAAATCACTAATCCAAATAAGTTCCTAGGAAAAATGAAATAAGCAAAAATGAGCTTAAAAATAAGCTGGAAAATAAGCTAATATGCTACGGCTTATATTAAAAAGCAAAAGAGAAAAGTGGTTAAGTGTAAAACAAAACCACACCCTAGTAGTCAAAGACCCTAGGGCGCAGTGGTGAGTGTGGTGTGGAGTGAACGTGGTGACCAGGGTTCGAATCCTGAAACCCCTTTTTTTTTCACTTTTTATTCCTTAGTTGCGCCGCAACTAGGTAGGTCTTGCGCCGCAACTAGTGAAACGGGAATACCTTTGGTCTGAAGCTCCTTCAGTTGCGCCGCAACGCTTAGGTCTTGCGGCGCAATACTATGCAAAACGTGGCCTGGTACTGCTAAGTTACTGATGAACAACCAAGTGCACACTTGTGCACTTGTGATGCCAAGAGGTCTTGGCTTGATGCTTATTTGGTGATTATGTTGGAACAATTGGGCACCCTTGTGCTCAATGAAGCACAAGGAGTCAATAACAACAAGGAAACAAACACCTAGCACTCAAATTCAAGAAATCAAATGCACCAAAGATCATAAAAACAAGCAAGATAACACTTATGCAGATTTTTAACACCCTTTTTACCTTTTACCTCTTAAACTAAGCTAAAACTTGTACCAAACTAAGTTACCAACTAGTTAAAATCTAAATCAACCTTAATCACTAACTATAACACCCTTACAATTCATTAATTAAGATCCAACTCCTGCTAAAACGTATTGCCAAACACCCTTTAAATTTTTTGAAAACCAATTTTTCCAAATCAAAACCTTATGAAACCTAACCAAATTGTTATCAAAGCTTCATAACATGTATATAACATAACATAAACACAAATCAAGTAACTTAAACACACTTAATCAATCAATCAAGCAAATCAAGTAACAAGCACTTTTATGAACTTTTCAAAGAGTAAAAGAGAGTTACCTTAGGACCCCTACATCCAAGGGTCCTAGTGGATGTTGAATCCACCTCCAAACCAACCCGGGTTGGTGCTGAACTAAATCAACAAGCCTTCAACCTGTTTGAACACAAAACAAAGAAAACACAATTCAAGCTTACAATATTCTTTTTTTTTTTTTCTTTTCTTTTTAAAACTTTACCAAAACTTATCAAACTTCTTAAAAACGTTTCTATTAACACTATAACACCAATTAATCAAAACCTCTTAACACCAAAAACCTTTTGAGAAGATTTTACCAAAATCTCTCAAAATCTCAAACTTTGAAAATATTTTGAAACCTCAAAAACTTTTAACCAAATCAAACATGGAACTCAGAATTAAGCTTAACACAACACTCAACTTTTAAAAACAATAAAAAAGGAATTACACTTGAATATTTCAAAAACCAAACTTTTTATTTCTTTAAAAAGGTATTACATGTGCAAGCTTAAAAACTGGAACAAAGGGATCACCACAGCTTGGGTCTCCTTTTATAGAGCCTATAGAACATCCTAGAAGCATAAAAACATAAAACCCTAATACATAGAAAATCCCAAATGTGCCCTTGAATGATTTTGAGTGCATTTTGTCCTTTCTTGATCTTGGCCTTTAAATTTTGCTTTGTGAGCAAGCATAGCATCTTGGACGTCCATTTTGCCACGTCATGATGCTTGGGGGCTAAGGAATGATGTGATTGGTGGATTGGGGAATTGGGGTTTTGGTGCACATGTGTGGGATGCAGGTTTTTAGGAGTGGGAAAGGTTTGTGAGTGTGTGAATTACTTGTGTGCAAGTTTAATTGGTTTTTACCCAAGGAAAAGTGAAGGTAAATTCTGGGTGGTAAGAACAATGAATAGTAACAGTTTTAATCCGAAATTGGGGGTGGCATATGTGTTAGGCGCACTTTTTGTTTAAATGTTTCCATTTTGGCAACTTCAGTCCTCCTCTTTTGTTATTTTTGCCATTTAAGGTTTCCAGCCCTAAAACTTGATATCCTTTGTAATTAACTTTCCCACTTTGACAATTTTGGCACCAACTTTTGATAAAAATGTTATCAAGGATGTAATTTGACATTTGGTGATTTTTCAAGGACTAATCTTGGACAATGTTGATCTTCAAAGGTCTTCAATGAGTCTTTCACTTGTTGAGGGACCATTATTGGCAATTTGAAATTGTTGAGGGACTAATCTTGCCATTTCTTCAATCTTGAAGGACCTTTTTGCAATTTTGACAAACTTAAGGGACCAAACTTGTAATTATTAATATACAAGGGTTTTAAGTGTCATTTCTTCATTCATTGAGGATCAATCTTGTTTGTCTTCAAGTCTTCAAGGGTATTTGATGAAAATTCCATGATTAGGGCCCGGTTCTTTGTACGGCTTCGTTTCTCGTGTTCGTTTTTTTCCTTGATTCTTGTGATCTTTTGTCTTTTTCACGATATCCATACCTAAAATACACAAGTAAACAAACACAAGCATATATATGGTATTTTATGACATTTTAGTGTATTTAAAGCCCGAAAAGAACGATGAGATCATGTATAAATGCCATCTCATCAGTGCATCCTAGTTACATGATTTTATTCAGGATTTCATAGTGAATGTGGTGTGTGCCTTGCATCCTTCACAAGGAGCTGATCCCTCCTACACAAAAACCAGTATATTAAATTAGAGGCAGCCCCTCTAATTTGCATGATGAGGTCACCCCTCCAAGTATTCATGCACGGTGGATTTTCATGACCTATATTGGCTAATGGTAAAATATGACAAACAGTTTTTATAAGATAAACATAAGACTTTCAAACTATTAAAACAAGTTTTATTATGACTTAACCAGGTTACTCGGGACTTAGTTTTCTTCCGCTGTTATATGTTATATGCTTATCCTATTCATGCTTTATTGTACATCCGTGCACTGAGCGTATTTGCTCAGCCGTTTTCCTTTTCTATGTTCCCAAAACGGCAGGTACTCAGGGACGCTCGTAGACACTAGGAGTACGTGCATATGGACTGGAAGCTGTCTAGCCTTCTTTTCATTATGCATTTCCTTTCTTATGATACTTATGCGTTGGACATTGTTTAGTCCTTTCCTTTATTTATACTATGTTTGTGTGTGATGAGCTTTACTTTTGGACTATCGATGTTTGATTCCGGTATTTTCCTTTTATGGTAAAGTAATGTTTAGACATTTTTCCTTGTATGCTTTGATGACACGCCATAATTGCTGTGATATTTCCATTTCCAAAATGGGGTGTTACACTTATATACTTAGCTTATTTAACCAGCTTATTTCTAATTATGGAAACTTCTATTTTTAGAAACTTATTTAAATAAGGCAGCTAATCTATTTATGGAAACGTTCTATTTTTAGAAACTTATTTATTTCAGGCAGCTAATCTATTTATGGAAACTTATTTAAATAAGGCAGCAAATCTATTTATGGAAACTTTGTTTTTTTAGAAACTTATTTATTTTAAGCAGTAATTCTATTTTTGGAAACTTTCTATTTTTGGAAACTTTCTATTTTGGAAACTTTCTATTTTTGGAAACATTCTATTTTTGGTAACTTTCTATTTTTGGAAACTTTCTATTTTTGGAAACTTTCTATTTTAGGAAACCTGCTATTTTTGGAAAGTTACTTATTATTACACAATAAGTATAATAATACATGAAATACCAGAAATACTTAATCAGAGTAAACAGAATATATGATAAACACGGTTTAAGGCTTAAAACATTAAAACATGATAAGAACATATAAAATAAGCTAAGACATGACATTAAATCAGTTACGTATTAGTAAGCAGATACTTATTCATGTATGTATTTATGTAGCATTAGTGATACGGAAGTAGGATTCCTCTCAGTTCATCTTCTTCGTTCACTGGACATAAGGTACGGATTCCCGTCCTTTCAGTATGGACATTCTTTCCCTATTAGGATTCTCCGTATGCAGCAAAATGCTTTCCCGTAGTATAAGTATGTGTTTGAATTGCTTATGTTTAATTTAGAATACCTAAAGCTATATACATGCATGACCAGTTTCACCTAGTTATGGAGGTACCATAACCATAACATTAGAGGTACTGATGTTATGACTTCACCACGGCGGAGTGATTGCTCGTGGCGTCCCTTCAGCTTTTGGCCATTTATATTATATTTATCATGTGGGGCGTATGGGTTCATCCTAGTTACATGTTTTCAGTCAGGATTTCATGGTGAATGTGGTGTGTGCCTTGCATCCTTCACAAGGAGCTGATCCCTCCTACCCATAACCAGTATATTAAATTAGAGGCAGTCCCTCTAATTTGCATGATGAGGTCACCCCTCCAAGTATTCATGCACGGTGGATTTTCATGACCTATATTGGCTAATGGTAAAATATGATAAACAGATTTTACAAGATAAACATAAGGCTTTTCAAACTATAAAACCAGTTTTATCAAGACTTAACCAGGTTACTCAGGACTTAGTTTCTTCCGCTGTTATATGTTATATGCTTATCCTATTCATGCTTTATTGTACATCCGTGCACTGAGCGTATTGCTCAGCCGTTTTCCTTTTCTATGTTCCCAAAATGGCAGGTACTCAGGGACGCTCGTAGACTTTAAGAGTACGTGCATATGGACTGGAAGCTTTCTAGTCTTTCTTTACTTTATGCATTTCCTTTCGTTTGATACATTGCTATGGACATTGTTTAGTCCTTTCCTTTACTATACTATGTTTGTGTGTGATGAGCTTTACATTTGGACTACCGATGTTTGATTCCGGTATTTTCCTTTTATGGTCATGAAATGTTTAGACATTTTTCCTTATACGCTTTGATGACACGCCATAATTACGTGTGACATTTCCATTATTAAAATGGGGTGTTACAATTATGGTATCAGAGCCAAGGCTTCGACATGTAGGCTCTCAAATATGACCTGTGATTAGTGGGTAGTCACTACGGTCTTCCTAGAACTGACAGTTGTTTTCATGCATTCATCATTTTTTTACGCATACATATATATGTCATTGTCGCAGATTTATGACTAAGTAATGGTTGGTACAGGACTGGCCCTATTTAGTCGCATGTGTTTTATCGAAACTTTTAAATTTGGGACCGACCCATAGGCGTCCCCTCGCCATGTCTTTTGTTTTGGGTGAACTGACCATAGGCGTTCACTCTCGAGCATACAAAAGTTTTCATAAAACTGCATCATGCATTCATACACAAAAATTTTCTTGCATAAAATTTTTCTCTTGAAATTTGGTATTAATAACTGGATTTTACTTAGTTATGAAAATTCGTTGTTCCGATCTTTTCGAATTGATTACCGTTAATTAGTGCGACTCAGTTGTACTTGGCGAAAAAGAAATAAGGGGTTTGGTTGTTTAAAACTAATTGAAAGGAAAGGCGTCGTTGAGTAATTAAAATACAAATAAAGTAAGGAAAGATTAGACTAAAATTAAAGACTTTCGAAAAATAAATGACGAGAAATTAAACTAATTAAACGTAAATATGAAAACTTAAAACCTTAATTAAAATGAAAACTTTGAAAATTTAAATACTCGAAAATTAAACTAAGACGAACGAGTAAAAATAAAGCTAAGAAAGTTGGCGGGAAAAACAAATTTAAAAATTAAATTTAAAATAAAAACAATTATTTCGCAATACTAAAAGATTGAAATAAATTCGAACCTTTAAAATCACACAAATCCGCAATTCAGAAAATTGTAAGATTTCACAATAATAAAAAGGGAATTAATTCCGCAATTGGTGAAGAAGTATGATTTCGCAATTCTGGCAAAGAACAAATCCGCAATAACCCAAAAGCTAATAATTCCGCAATTAGTGAAGTGAAGAATTCGCAATAGCAAAAAGAATGATTTCGCAATACATTAAGATGCATAATTTCGCAATTAAAAGGGGATTCAATTTCGCAATGGTAAAAATGGAAGATTTCGCAACTTTTAAGTGAAGAATTCGCAATTGAGGAAGAAGTTCAAATTCGCAATCAGAAAGATGAACAAATTCGCAACTTCAAGGAGATCAAATTCGCAACTTTTAGAAGACCAAATTCGCAACTTTTAGAAGATCAAATTCGCAACTTTTAGAAGATCAAATTCGCAACTTTAAGGAGATCAAATTCGCAACTTTAAGAAGAATTGCAAAATCGAATCAGACGTTCCTAGAAAATAGGATCCGGATATGGGACGAAAATAAGCAACTTTTTAGCACTTTTTCAAGGACAATAAGCGAAGAAAAATTCCAATAAGTTACCAATAAGCAAAGCAAATGATCAAAACTTATGACACTTCATCATAGGAATCAAAAATCATGTAAAGTAACAAGCTTTAGGTGGCGAAATGAAGATTAAGATGAAAAAGATGATCAAAACAAGATTGTGATTGACAAGAAAGATTAATAAGATGAAGATTAAGACAAGATTAAGCTAAAACTTGTAAAGATTAAATTTGAAAGCAAGAATTTAAAACAAGGATAAAAAGTTTTCTAGTGAGAGAAAGTTAAGCTTTCTCTCTCTAGAATTTAAAGACTACAAAATGAAAGAAAAATTAAAAGACTAGCTAACCACCCTCCTAAAGTGATTAGGAGGGTACTTATAGGCTAAGTGGGAAGTGCATGTGTGGTGTGCTTCCTTCTTTCTTTTCTTCTCGACTCGATTAATTCTTTATCTTTTCTCGACGTCGTCTCGGGATTTAAACTTGTCTTAATAATTTTCTTCTTTAATTTAGACTTGAGTTCTTCATCTTCATTAAACTTCCGTCTTTAGACTATTTCTTCGATAAATCTTCAGAATAGGTCTTGGACATCCGTTCTTTAAGCACTCTTGATCTCTTGACTTTTTCTTTTCTCATTTTCTTCGATAAAAGCCCGTGAAAGCCCGTGTTTTCTTCCTTTTTCATCTTTTGGTCCTAAAACACAATAAAAACACAAACCACGCATAATTCCGACTTTTACGACATAAAATACACGTTTTGGTCTTGTTATTATTGGAAATAAGTGGTAAAAGGATAAGTGTTTTCACACTTATTAAATCCCCTACACTTGACCATTGCAATGCCCTAATGCAATTCATTAATTTTTTAGCACGGTTAACATTTTCCATCATAAATAACCCACCTTGGCCTTTATTAAATACTAAACATTTAAGAAAAACAAAAAGATAGAAATAAAACAAGTAAAGAAATCAAAAACTTACTTTGGGGTTTTGGCTGCCATGAACGTTTATCATCCTCAAGTTTCACGTTCCCCATACCAAGCTTAAAAACGAGATCATTGTTATTATAAGTTAGCAGACTAACACGAATTCATGTGGGCCAATTATTCACTTAGACTCCCTTATTCCTAGGTGTATCTCTTATATTTTAAGATTGTCTTGAATGATCACGAGGATGCATTGTTTGACTTATTTCGATAGTTATTTAGGCTGAAAATAAAGTACGACGATTTAATCAATAGTTAGCTAAAGGACAAAATCTTTTAAAACTGCTTCTCGGGACCTCATAAAGTTCATATTGTGGCATAACTTGCTTCACGATTTGAGACCTTTCTCGGACCGATATTTGGCAGCGACTTCATACTTCAAATCTTTGAGAGACGTTCTTGAAATTATGGTCTTCTCTTCATAATAGGAATTTCTTCACTTGAAGTTTTGAGAGATTCTTCATCTTTGGACCACGACTTCTTCATTTTTCTCCAATCTTTATTTTGGACTTCGATATACATCGATCCGCCTCCTTTTAGGACTTGGATCTATTTATCCTTATACCTTGCTAGGGTCTTTTCGGATAGACTTCTCCATGATCTTTTGGGGAGTACTTGGTTTTCGTCGTGTGTCTCGATCCTTCATATTGATTTCCGATAAATGATTCTTCACATCACTTTTGGATCTTTAGCAACAAAATGTAGCCCTCATGCCTTGTTAGGGCCTTTTCGGACTCGCCAATCTTCGCATCCCGCTTCAATAAGTTATGCCTTGGCTATGAACTCTAATTAAAACCGAGCAACTTTTAAACGATCTTGTGCTAGAAGCTAAGTAACTTTTCAAATTGTACACCTTATTTATTGCAGATAAATTTATTAGCAAGCGATGGGAGAAAAAGCTTATAATCAACTCACATAATTTCATGAAAGAATACCAAACTTATAATTGACTCTATCATCTCTCGTTCTCCACAATTTAAAATCTCAAGGAATGAGACTCGTGGATGCTTAGCCAATTAAATCAAAGTTTTGGGTTTTCGAGTCATCTATAGGATCTTGCAAACTCTTAGACTTTTCCAAGTTTAGAATTCGCATTTTAAAGTTCCCTTGATAAACGACTCTCTAGGATCAATTATAGGAACTTGCGAAAAGTTCTTGTTCTTAACCCGTGAGAGTTAAGACCTTCGCGTTTTAAAGTTCCCTATATAAAAGCCTAGCAAAACTTGACTTAAACACGTTAAGGATACTAGCTAGAGTAAACTTAGATAAGTAAACTCGGGTTGAGTCAAAATATTCATGACTTTGAAAAATTTTAAAACCACTTTATTAAACTTTATTTTAGCAAGGAAAGAAAATAACCATAACAAAGTAAAATACAACTATACAACTAGGCCAAAATAGATTAAAAATTTTGAAAAATGTCGAAAAATCAAATTTTCCAGTTAAAATGAGGATAAATTCATGGAAAAGACCACTTACTTCGATAGAAGTCCCCCTTACACTTGAGATAAACATTGTCCTCAATGTTTAAGCATGTGGGAGTAAACTCCCCTACACTTAGGACATTGTGCACTTTGGTTAAATCTTGCTAAGGAGAGGACAACTATAATGATTTCAATGTGAACATATAGGATATGAAATATTGAATCACGAGAGTTTAGGATAGAACCGGGAAGACGGGAACACGGGATCACGGTTCGTCAAATGTCATCAAGAGTGGATCTTTGAAGCTTTAATCCCTGCACAGTATAAGAAACAAGACAGCAAACACATACGGGGCTCCCACCTACACTTATTATAAAAACGGAAAGGATAGATCATGGGTTGCCTCCTGAGAAGCGCTTGTTTTTGATAACCGAGTCACGAGCCTGACTCGACCCAAAACTAGTTCATGGGAAACGTGGTGAGGGATGGAATCATCTCATGAGAGATGTCCTTACCAAAGTACAACTTCAAACGCTGGCCATTCACCTAAAAATTGGGCCCATTTAGCTGAGAAAGCTCAATGGTTCTGTATGAAAAGACTTTGGCGATGATGAATGGACCAGACCAGCGGCTCTTCAACTTGCCTGAGAAGATCTTCAACCGAGAATTAAAAAGTAAGACTTGATCACCAACGTGGAACTCTCGGTTCTTAATCCTTGCATCATGGATGATCTTGGTCTTATCCTTGTAGATCAATGAGTTCTCGTAAGCTTCATTCCTCAATTCATTAAGCTCGTTGAGTTGAATCTTCTAAAGAGCACCGGCTTTGTTGATGTCGAAGTTCGCCCACTTCAAGGCCCAGTATGCCTTATGCTCCAGCTCAATAGGGAGGTGGCATGCTTTCCTGTACACAAGACGATAAGGTGTACAACCAATCGGCGTCTTATAAGCGGTAAGGAAAGCCCACAAAGCATCATCTAACTTATCGGCCCATGAGGCACGATGCTCTCCCACAGTACGCTCTAGAATTCGCTTTAATCCATGGTTAGTTATCTCGGCTTGCCCATTAGTTTGGGGATGATAAGCGGTGGAAAGGCGGTGATTGACACCATACTTAGCCATGACTCTTGCAAATTAATCGTTGCAAAAATGAGTCCCGCGGTCACTGATTATAGCACGAGGAACACCGAATTGAGCAAAAAGCTGCTTCAAAAAGTTCACAACCACCCTCGCATCGTTCGTAGGGAGAGCCTTGTCTTCAACCCATTTAGAAACGTAGTCAACGGCTACGAGGATGTACTTGTTCCCTTTATATGATGGAAATGGCCCCATAAAGTCGATGCCCCATACATCAAATACTTCACATTCTTGTATGAAATTTTGAGGCATCTCATCTTTATGTGTGATCTTGCCTTGGCGTTGGCAAGCATCACAATGCTTAACCATTTCGTGAGCGTCACGATAAATGGTGGGCCAATAGAATCCAGAGTCAAACACTTTCTTGGCGGTGTAGTTGGGACCAAAGTGACCACCGGTGGGTCCTTTGTGGCAAGCCTCAAGAATGTCTAAAGCTGCCGGTCCGTCAACACATCGGCGAATAATCAAGTCAGCGCATTGTTTGAAGAGAAAAGGGTCATCCCAAAAGTAGGTCTTAACATCATTCAAGAACTTTTTCTTCTGTTGGGATGTTAACCCTTTGATGAGAACACCACCCGCTAAGTAGTTTGCAATGTCAGCAAACCACGGGGTGTCATCCAGATTGAGATTTATAGACATTAAGGTCTCAAGGGGAAAAGAGTCATTGATCTCTTTGTTCGGATGATCCCCTTGATATGGATCCTCAAGTCTACTTAGATGATCCGCGGCTAGGTTTTCAGCTACCTTCTTGTCATGAATTTCAATGTTGAATTCTTGAAGGAGTAAAACCCAGCGAAGAAGTCTTGGCTTAGAGTCGTGCTTAGTCATCAAGTACATCAACGCGGAATGGTCCGTGTATACGATTGTGGTGGATAAAACAAGATAGGGGCGAAATTTTTCAAAAGCATAGACAACAGCTAAAAGCTCTTTTTCGGTTGTCGTATAATGCAATTGAGCCCCCTTCATTGTCTTGCTAGCATAATGGATTGGTTGGAAGTGTTTATTCACTCTTTGGCCCAAAACCGCTCCAATAGCAAAGTCGCTAGCATCGCACATCAACTCAAAAGGTAGCTCCCAATTAGGGGTAACCAAGATCGGTGCCTTAGTTAGCTTATCCTTAAGAAGACTGAAGGCTTCGATACACTCTTTAGAAAAGATAAAAGGAGTATCTTTTTCCAAGAGGTGGGTCATCGGGCGAGCGATTTTAGAGAAATCCTGAATGAATCGACGATAAAAGCCCGCATGACCCAGAAAACTTCTCACACCCTTCACGGTTGAAGGTGGAGGTAATTTGGCTATGACATCCACTTTAGCACGGTCGACTTCAAGACCGGCTTTTGAAATTTTGTGTCCTAGCACAATGCCTTCTTTTACCATAAAATGGCATTTTTCCCAATTTAGAACAAGGCGAGTGTCTTCGCACCGCTTAAGCATACGTTCTAAATTGGCAAGGCAAGAAGAGAAGGAATCCCCAAAGACCGAGAAATCATCCATGAAGACTTCCATGGTTTGCTCAACCATGTCATGGAAAATAGCTAACATGCACCTTTGGAAAGTCCCGGGGGCATTGCATAATCCAAAAGGCATTCTTTTGTAGGCAAATGTGCCATAGGGACAAGTGAATGTTGTCTTCTCTTGATCTTGGGGATCGATGGGTATTTGGAAATAACCCGAGAAACCATCTAGAAAGCAGTAATATTCATTACCCGCTAAACGTTCAAGCATTTGGTCCATAAAAGGAAGAGGAAAATGATCCTTTCTCGTGGCATCATTGAGTTTGCGATAGTCTATACAAACTCTCCACCCAGTAACAAGACGTGTAGGAATCAACTCGTTGTTTTGATTGGGCACAACGGTGATTCCGCCTTTCTTAGGCACACAATGGACTGGACTAACCCATGGTGAATCCGAGATAGGATAAATCATGCCCGCATCAAGAAGTTTGATAACCTCTTTTTTGATAACGTCATGGATTTTAGGATTCACCCTTCGTTGGCTTTGAATTGTGGGCTTAAAGTCGTCCTCCATGAGAATTTTATGTGTGCAAAAGTGAGGATCAATTCCACGACTATCGGAGATTTTCCAAGCGATAGCTCTTTTATGTTACTTGAGAACTTCAATGAAACGAGTTTTCTCATCGACTTTTAAATCCTTAGCAACGATAACGGGAAGTTGATTAATGCCTTCTAAGAAAACATACTCGAGATGAGGAGGTAGGTCCTTAAGCTCAAGAGTAGGAGGATCCTCAATAGATGGTGCAATTAACGATGGATCATCATTAGTCACCTCTTTAGGAGAAGGAGGAGAAAAAGGGTCTTCATTGAGAAGTTTCTCAATTGTACGAATGTCTTCTTCCCTATCGGTGGGAGAATCATCATACTTAAGATCAAGTGGACCCAAGCTAGCTTCAAAATCATCCAAAAGAAAGTCACTTTCTCCAAAAGGAGTCAATGACGGAGCAATTGAGGCAACGGTCTCAACATTGGGTAGAGAAGAAAGATTACTTTTGCAAGCATCGTTAAAGTGTTCTTCACAAGCCTCATCGAGAACATCAATAGCATTAACACTCTCATATGAATAAGGTTGCTTAGAAATCTTACCCATGTTGAAGAAAATTTTATCGTCACCAACTCTCATGATTATTTCGCCCGTGGCTACATCAATGAGAGTGCGACCGGTCCTCAAGAAGGGACGTCCAACGAATAATGGAACACGAGGATCCATCTCGTAGTCAGCAACAACAAAATCCGCCAGAAAGGTGAATTTGTCAACGCCAACGAAGACGTCTTCAGCTATCCCCACTGGATAAGCAATCGTACGGTTAGCTAATTCCAAAGTCATTTTGGTGGGGACTAGCTCGGGGAGAGATAATTGCTTCCAAACACTTAAAGGCATTAAGTATATACTAGCACCTAGATCGGCTAGGACCATGCAATTCTCTATTCCCGGGAAGTTGCAAGGAATCAAGAAGCGACCCGGATCACCAAGTTTGGTGGGCAATTTCCTTAAGAGAACCGCGGAGCAATTCTCATTAAGTTGGGTCTGAGCAATGTCAATAAGCTTTTCCTTGTCACTAAGAAGATCTTTAAACATCTTCGCATATTTAGGCATGTGAGCGAGAGCCTCGACAAAGGAGATATTAAAATTCAATTGTTTAAACATTTTGAGAAAGATTGAAACTTGAATATCATCCTTGCTCTTTTGCTTCTCTTTCCTCAACCTTGAAGGATAAGGTATATCGGATGAAGAGGAAGGCTTTAGGGGAGTTGGATCACTCACAACCACTGGTGGTGGGGGAATGGGGGTAGAAGGCAAAGGAGGTGAGGAAAGTTGCTCTTTTTCCTTGTTCACAATCACGGGTGGAGGTGTAGGAAGCTCGGGTTCCGTATAACCTTTTCCACTACGAGTGGTGATTGCTTTCATCTCCCCTCGTGGATTAGCAACGGTGTTACTCGGAAGAGTACCCGAAGAAGAGGGTTGATTACCTTGGAAGAGCGAACCGATCATATTACGTATGTTATCCGCTTGAGTGCTGAAAGAGTCTCTCATGTCTGCGCGAATATCATTGCTTTGTTTCGCCATGTCATTCCTTAGCTCGGCTCGAATATCACTCCCTTGTTTCGCCATTTCTCCCTTCAGGTTGATGAATTGACTCTGAAGATTCGTCACCATCTCTCTATTAGTCCTCATAAACGTCTCGACGTCTTGATTCAATGCCATCGGTTGATTGAGAGGTGGAGCTTGGTAAGCTTGAGAATTTCCTTGAGGTGGGTATGGGTTTCTTTGGGATTGATATTGATTGTTAGCACGAGGTTGGGATTGGTTATTTCGGTTATAGTTGTGTTGTTGGTTTTGGTTTGGAGGAGGAAAACCGGGTGGTGCAAGATAGTTGTTTGAACGATAACTTAGCAAGCTACGGTCTCCTTGAGGACGAGCTTGAGAGCCTCCCGTGGGATAAGTACCGTATGCCGCGTTAACGTTTTCACAAAAATTGCCTTGAGTAGAAGGACAATCATTGTAAGAATGGGGACCACCACATGTGTCACAAGAAATAGCAACGGCTTTAGCTTGTTGAAAGTGGTTTGTGGCCATGGTCATGTAATTCTTGTTCATTTCTGCGATTTGTCGTGTAAGTTCGGTTATCTCGGGATTGGAAGTAGTAGAAGAAACATTGACTCTCGGATTAGATCTTGAGGATGCGGATGAATCCCAATTCTTGTGGTGAATAGTCATGCTTTCAATCAACTCTCTACACTCCTCCGGTCTCCTTTTCATAAAAGTACCACCGGTGTCGGCGTTGATCGTGTCACGATCACGAAAAGTGAGACCATTGTAGAAAGTATCAATAAGAGTGACGGGGAGCATGTTATGATTTGGACAACGGTCGATCAAGTCATTGTATCGTTCCCAAGCATCAAAGAGCGATTCATCATCGTCTTGCATGAATCCACTAATTTGGTTACGAAGGCTCGTGACCATGGATGGTGGAAAGTAGCGCAACAAAAATCATTGAGTCATGTCGTCCCAAGTATGAATAGAATTCTTTGGGAGACGGTCAAACCATTTTTCGGCATGGTGAGAAATCGAGTGGGGAAATAGTTGAAGGCGAAGTACATCCATAGAAGCACCAGGCAACTTCATGCTTTGGGTGATGGTAATGAATTTGTTGAGGTGTTTGTTGGCATCTTCATCCGGAATTCCACGAAATGGATTAGTTTGCACTTGTTGGATCATGTGATGCTTCAACGAAAACTCCTGAGCCGTGATTTGCATCGGCGCAATCGGGCCTCCACGTCCATTCATCGTAGGTTGGCATAGCTCCTCCATAGTTCGTAGGTCGGGTTGGGGTAGATTATTCATGTTGGGGTGGGGTGGATTATTATTGTTGTGTACACCGGCCATGTCTAAATTATCGAGAGTCTCGGGCTCGGGATAAGACGTTGATCGAGTACGCATACACTAAAAAGAAAATGCAAGAGAAAAATATTTTTGGTTTTATAGGTTTTTTAAATTTTTTGTATTTTTGAAAATTTTATATTTTTTATGGGTTTTTGAAAATTTTTGTACTTGAAAATAACGTTCCTGAAAGAACGGGTCCCCAAAATCCAACGCGTCTCTCACTAAAAACCGTTAATCTTAACGAAAAGAGCCGGCAGCGGCGCCATTTAATAACTGGATTTTACTTAGTTATGAAAATTCGTTGTTCCGATCTTTTCGAATTGATTACCATTAATTAGTACGACTCAGTTGTACTTGGTGAAAAAGAAATAAGGGGTTTGGTTGTTTAAAACTAAATGAAAGGAAAGGCGTCGTTGAGTAATTAAAATACAAATAAAGCAAGGAAATATTAGACTAAAATTAAAGACTTTCGAAAAATAAATGACGAGAAATTACACTAATTAAACGTAAATATGAAAACTTAAAAACTTAATTAAAATGGGAACTTTGAAAATTTAAATACTCGAAAATTAAACTATGACGAACGAGTAAAAATAAAGCTAAGAAAATTTGCGGGAAAAACAAATTTAAAAATTAAATTTAAAATAAAAACAATTAATTTCGCAATACTAAAAGATTGAAATAAATTCGCAACTTTAAAATCACACAAATCCGCAATTCAGAAAATTGTAAGATTTCGCAATAATAAAAAGGGAATTAATTCCGCAATTGGTGAAGAACTATGATTTCGCAATTCTGGCAAAGAACAAATCCGCAATAACCCAAAAGCTAATAATTCCGCAATTAGTGAAGTGAAGAATTCGCAATAGCAAAAAGAATGATTTCGCAATACATTAAGATGCATAATTTTTCAATTAAAAGGGGATTCAATTTCGTAATGGTAAAAATGGAAGATTTCGCAACTTTTATGTGAAGAATTCGCAATTGAGGAAGAAGTTCAAATTCGCAATCAGAAAGATGAACAAATTCGCAACTTCAAGGAGATCAAATTCGCAACTTTTAGAAGACCAAATTCGCAACTTTTAGAAGATCAAATTCGCAACTTTTAGAAGATCAAATTCGCAACTTTAAGGAGATCAAATTCACAACTTTAATAAGAATTGCAAAATCGAATCAGACGTTCCTAGAAAATAGGATCCGGATATGGGACGAAAATAAGAAACTTTTTAGCACTTTTTCAAGGACAATAAGCCAAGAAAAATTCCAATAAGTTACCAATAAGCAAAGCAAATGATCAAAACTTATGACACTTCATCACACAAATCAAAAATCATGTAAAGTAACAAGCTTTAGGTGGCGAAATGAAGATTAAGATGAAAAAGATGATCAAAACAAGATTGTGATTAACAAGAAAGATTAATAAGATGAAGATTAAGACAAGATTAAGCTAAAACTTGTAAAGATTAAATTTGAAAGCAAGAATTTAAAACAAGGATAAAAAGTTTTCTAGTGAGAGAAAGTTAAGCTTTATCTCTCTAGAATTTAAAGACTACAAAATGAAAGAAAAATTAAAAGGCTAGCTAACCACCCTCCTAATGTAATTAGGAGGTATTTATAGGCGAAGTGGGAAGTGCATGTGTGGTGTGCTTCCTTCTTTCTTTTCTTCTCGACTCGATTTAATTCTTTGTCTTTTCTTGACGTCGTCTTGGGTTTGAACTTGTCTTAATAATTTTCTTCTTTAATTTAGACTTGAGTTCTTCATCTTCATTAAACTTCCGTCTTTAGACTATTTCTTCGATAAATCTTCAGAATAGGTCTTGGACATCCGTTCTTTAAGCACTCTTGATCTCTTGACTTTGTATTTTCTCGTTTTCTTCGATAAAAGCCCGTGAAAGCCCATGTTTTCTTCCTTTTTCATCTTTTGGTCCCAAAACACAATAAAAACACAAACCACACATAATTCCGACTTTTACGACATAAAATACACGTTTTGGTCTTGTTATTATTGGAAATAAGTGGTAAAAGGATAAGTGTTTTCACACTTATTAGGTATTAATTTTTTTCATGTATATATATTTTATGTTTTGATCTGTTTAATCATATGTTTTATGTTATACTGCCAGATGGTTCTCACACGCGAACAGGAACAGCTCAATGCTGCAATTCAAGCTGCTATGCAAGCTTTGCTTCCTCAACTGAGGAATGACATCAGGGCTGAAGTTCAAGCTGCCAACAATCAGCAGCATAATCAGGCACCTCCTCCTCCTCCTCTAGTGACATTAGCAGTATGGCTAGAGAGATTCAACAAGCTCCACCCTCGAGCTTTTGAGAAGACAGATAGCCCCAGTGATGCTGAAAGCTGGTTGGCTCACATCGAGAAGATTTTCAATGCTATGGGCTGTGACCCTGCATACAAGGCGAGGTTGGCATGTTATCGGTTCGAAGGCGATGTGCTAAATTGGTGGTTAGCGTTGATGCAGTCTGAGGGTGGTGACGAGTGGGTTGTTGGTTTGACTTGGGCTCAGTTCAAGGACAGGGTAATGGAGCAGTTCTTTCCCAAGGCTGAGCAGGACAAGCTCAATACAGAGTACCATGGGATCCGACAGAGAGCTGGGGAGAATAGCAACGAGTTTATGCAGCGCTTTCTTCACTTAGTTGGTTTCCTTGGTGAGGCAGCAGGTACTCCTGAAGAGCAGGCACACCACTTTAGGTGGGCTCTTCGCACATCGGTCGCAAACAATCTGGTGTGTGCTACGTTCAACACTGTAGCACAAGTGGCCGATGCAGCACGTAAGCTGAAGATGCTGTAGGAGAGAGATGAATTCGGGGAAGCTGAGAGACCCGACAAGAGGTAAACATTCGCATTCAAGCGGTGATCAATCCGTATACTTTCCATATATGTCAATTATTCATCTCTTTAAATGTATCTTCCAGGCAGAAAACTGGGGACCGGTCTCAGCCGGCTACTCAGCAGCAGCCTCATCAGCCCAAGGGAAACGGTCAGACTAACGACCGTTCTGCTACAGATAGGCGTGGAGGTAATGATAATTACCGTTACAATGTTGGACACTCCAACAGCAGCAGGTCCTAATACTCACGCATTTCATTATGATTTCATGTAATAACTCATATTTTGACACTTTAGCAAAACTTCTACCAGGAACCATGGAAACGGTAGGGACCAGAACCAGAGAGGTTCACAGCCTAGCCGTCCAGCTATCACTGGTATTCAATCTTACGATTTTAAGGAAACTTTCTATTTTAGGAAACCTGCTATTTTTGGAAAGTTACTTATTATTACAAAGTAAGTATAATAATACATGAAATACCAGAAATACTTAATCAGAGTAAACAGAATATAATATAAACACGGTTTAAGGCTTAAAACAGTAAAACATGATAAGAACATATAAAATAAGCTAAGACATGACATTAAATCAGTTACGTGTTAGTAAGCAGATACTTATTCATGTATGTATTTATGTAGCATTAGTGATACGGAAGTAGGATTTGTCTTAGTTCATCTTCTTCGTTCACTGGACATAAGGTACGTATTCCCGTCCTTTCAGTATGGACATTCTTTCCTTATTAGGATTCCCCGTATGCAGCCAAATGTTTTCCCGTAGTATAAGTATGTGTTTGAATTGCTTATGTTTAATTTAGAATACCTAAAGCCATATACATGCATGACCAGTTTCACCTAGTTATGGAGGTACCATAACCATAACATTAGAGGCACTGGTGTTATGACTTCCCCACGGCGGAGTGATTGCTCGTGGTGTCCCTTCAGCTATTGGCCATATTATTATATTTATCATGTGGGGCGTATGGGTGCATCCTAGTTACATGTTTTCAGCAGATTACTCAGTGTGAATGTGGTGTGTGCCTTGCATCCTTCACAAGGAGCTGATCCCTCCTACCCAAACCAGTATATTAAATTAGAGGCATCCCCTCTAATTTGCATGATGAGGTTACCCCTCCAAGTATTCATGCACGGTGCATTTTCATGACCTATATTGGCTAATGGTAGAATATGTTAAACAGTTTTTATAAGATAAACATAAGGCTTTTCAAACTATAAAACCAGTTTTACCAAGACTTAAATGGGTTATTCGGGACTTAGTTTCTTTCGTTGTTATATTCTTATATGCTTATATTATTCATGCTTTATTGCACATCCATGCACTGAGCGTATTGCTCAGCCGTTTTCCTTTTCTATGTTCCCAAAACGGCAGGTACTCAGGGACGCTCGTAGACTTTAAGCGTACGTGCATATGGACTGGAAGCTTTCTAGCCTTTCTTTACTTATCTTTACTTTGACACTCTTGCCATGGACATTGTTTAGTCCTTTCATTTACAGTACTTATGTTTGTGTGTGATGAGCTTTACTTTTGGACTAGCGATGTTTGATTCTGGTATTTCCTTTTATGGTCATGTAATGTTTAGACATTTATCCTTGTATGCTTTGATGCCATGCCATAATTATGCGTGATATTCCATTATCAAAATGGGGTGTTACAATTATGGTATCAGAGCCAAGTCTTCGACCTGTAGGCTCTCAAAATATGACCTGTGATTAGTGGGTAGTCACTATGGTCTTCCTAGAACTGACAGTCGTTTTCATGCATTCATCATTTTTATGCATACATATATATGTCATTGTCACAGGTTTATGACTAAGTAATGGTTGGTACATGACTGGCCCTATTTAGTCGCATGTGTTTTATCGAAACTTTTAAATTTGGGACCGACCCATAGGCGTCCCCTTGCCATGTCTTTTATTTTGGGTGAACTGACCATAGGCGTTCACTCTAGAGCATACAAAAGTTTTCATAAAACTGCATCATGCATTCATACACAAATTTTCTTGCATAAAATTTTTCTCTGGATTTATTGGTATGCATATGTTTTATGTTATAATGTCAGATGGTTCTCACACGCGAACAGGAACAACTCGATGCAGCAATCCAAGCTGCAATGCAAGCTTTGCTTCCTCAACTGAGGAATGACATCAGGGCTGAGGTTCAAGTTGCCAACAATCAGCAGCATAACCAAGCTCCTCCTCCTCCTCCTCCAGTGACATTGGCAGTATGGTTTGAGAGATTCAACAAGCTCCGTCCTCGAGCTTTTGAGAAAACAGATAGCCCCAGTGATGCTGAAAGCTGGTTGGCTCACATCGAGAAGATTTTCAATGCTATGGGTTGTGACCCCGTGTTCAAGGTGAGGTTGGCATGCTACCGGTTCGAAGGCGACGTGTTAAATTGGTGGTTAGCGTTGATGCAGTCTGAGGGAGGTGACGATTGGGTGGCTGGTTTGACATGGGCTCAGTTCAAAGATAGGGTGATGGAGCAGTTCTTTCCCAAGGCTGAGCAAGACAAGCTCAAGAGGGAATACCATGGGATCTGACAGAGAGCTAGGGAGAGTAGCAATGAGTTTATGCGGCGCTTTCTTCGCTTAGCTGGTTTCCTTGGTGCAGCAGCATGTACTCCTGAAGAGCAGGCACACCACTTTAGGTGGGCTCTTCGCACATCGGTCGCAACCAATCTGGTGTGTGCTACGTTCAACATTGTAGCAAAAGTGGCCGATGCGGCACGTAAGATGGAGATGCTGAATGAGAGAGATGAGTTCGGGGAAGCTGAGAAACCCGACAAGAGGTAAACATTCGTATTCAAGCGATGACCAATCCGTATTCTTTCCATATATGTCAATTATTCATCTCTTTAAATTGTATCTTCCAAGCAGAAAACTGGGGACCGGTCTCAGCCGGCTACTCAGCAGCAGCCTCATCAGCCCAAGGGAAACAGTCAGACTAACGACCGTTCTGCTATGGATAGGCGTGGCGGTAATGATAATTAACGTAACAACGCTCGACACTCCAACGGCAGCAGGTCCAAATACTTACGCAACTTCTTATGATTTCATGTTATAACTCATATTCTGACACTTCAACAAAACTTCTACCAGGAACCATGGAAACGGTAGGGACCAGAACCAGAGAGGTTCACAGCCTAGCCGTCCAGCTATCACTGGTATTCAATCTTACGATTATCTGCATTGTCCTTTATACCCTATTATCATGTCTTATGTAAAATGTTTTATCAGGTCCTCAGCCAGCCAGAGCACCTGCTGGAGGATATACTCATCCTCTTTGCTCTACTTGCCACCGTAGGCACCCAGGGCCATGTCGTCATAACACTGACGCATGCTCCAAGTGTGGTATTCCTGGCCATATCATGAAGGATTGTCGTAAGGGGGAGATGGAGGGCACATCGGGACATGCTAATACCAAGCCGCCTCCTACCACTGGGCGTGTCTACACGACATCTCGAGACCAGGACAACAAGTCTACAGGTACCATCACTGGAATCTAGTATATGTATGGTCAAGCTGTTTGTGTTCTTTTCGATACGGGTGCTGCTCACTCGGTCATTTCTACTGCTTATGCTAAGAACATTAGGATGCTCCCCATGCCTCTAGAGAATAGACTTACTATTTCCACGCCTTTGAGGGACTCTGTATTAATCACCTATGTATACAAGAGTCTTCCCCTAGAATTTGATGATAAGGTTCGTCCTGTTGAAGCACTTCCGCTGGACATGAATGGCTTCGACATGATTTTGGGCATGGATTGGCTATCCAAGCATCATGCTACCATAGACTGCCATTCATATCGAGTTATCTTCGGTGATGTTAGTGTACCAGATTACATTCATAACGGGTTTGTACCCGGACGGTCTGTACAAATCATATCTACCCTGCAAGCGCGTGCACTACTGTCACATGGCTGCGAGGGTTATCTAGCTACGGTTCACGACATGGATGCTGAATCTCCATCAATTCAGGATCAACCAATAGTGTCGGAATTCCAAGGTGTATTTCCAGCACGAATTCCGGGCATACCACCTGCACGAGAAGTGGAATTCAATATCGAGCTTATTCCAGGAGCTGAACCAATCTCCAAGGCTCCTTATCGCATGGCTCCCATAGAGCTGAAGGAGCTAAAGGATCAACTGCAAGAACTTCTAGAACGAGGTTTCATTCGACCGAGCGCATCTCCATGGGGCGCATCGGTCTTATTTGTTAAGAAGAAGGACGACAGTATGCGTCTTTGCATAGACTATCGCGAGCTCAACAAGATTACTATCCGGAATAGGTATCCACTGCCGCGTATAGACGATCTGTTTGACCAACTCCAAGGGGCCAAACACTTCTCCAAGATTGATCTTAGGTCAGGCTATCATCAGCTACGGGTTAAGGAGCAGTACATCGCCTAGACTGCATTTCGTACCCGCTATGGCCACTACGAGTTTGTAGTTATTCCATTCGGCCTGATAAATGCTCCAGCAGTGTTCATGGACTTGATGAACAGAATCTTCCATGAATTTCTGGACAAGTTCGTCATTGTCTTCATCGATGACATCCTGATTTTCTCAAAGTCCAAGGAGGTGTTGGGAATAAATTATGGGTCAGTTCACTAAACGCTGATAAGAAGAATTCAAGCGCTGATAGGATGACATTGGACGCTGACAGCCAAGCGTTGACACTTGAAGAAGTCAACGCTGACAGCCTTGAAGATTAGCACTGATGGAATATATCTTCATACGAATCTTTTTGTTTATTTGTTTCTTTATTTGTGTATGGTAAAGATAAGCTCGACATTGTATTTTTCATTATTATCTTTACCTAGAATAGTTGATTCGTAGCTTATTGTACAAGACTTCTTATTCTATAAAAGAAGATCTTTTAGGTTAATGTTAATCATCAGTTTTCATAAGTTTTCGCAAGTTAAACCTCTTTCATTGTAATCAAGTTCGATCATTCTAATACAAGTGAAAGTTTGTTTAACATCTTTGTGTTTTAGATTACGTGTTAATTCCGCATAACACTTAGTTACTTTATTCATAAGCAAAGGTTTCTCTACGTGTATTACTTGATCTAATCTCGTATACACAAAGCTTAATCGATCTAAGTTTGGGATCAACAGGAGGAACACGAAGACCATCTTCGTACAGTACTACAGATTCTTCGCCAGAAGCAGTTGTATGTTAAATTCTCCAAGTGTGAGTTCTGGTTAGACAAGGTGGCATTCTTAGGTCACATAGTATCAGTAGAAGGAATCACTATGGATCCAGCGAAGGTTGAGGCCATTACTAAGTGGCCAAGGACGACATCAGCGACGGAAGTCCGTAGTTTCTTAGGCTTAGCTGGCTGTTACTGTCACACCCCATCGTGGCGGAATATAGGGCGCGACGTATGGATATCATCACAACAATAGCGTGTCTATAGAGATAACTAAATGAAATGGAAATATCATAAATGGTGACACAATGTCATGAAGATATCTCAAACAATGTAGGCATCTAGGTAAGTAGGTAACAGGTCTACCTCTTACCAAAGACATATAATTAACAAATAACAAATATATATGTGTCTACAAAGAATCACTTATTCAAACATAAATAAAGACTAAGAGGAAAGGGGGTTCCTCTAAATGCAATCCTAAGCCTTCCAGCTAGCCACTCCTATTCTCACGCTTAACCACATTCTCACCTGAAAGAGACACTAAAACACGTCAACATAAAGTTGGTGAGAGTCATAGGTTTAGACTCCAACGCCAAATCAGTTATAAAATATGAATAAGAACCATGAATAAAAGAACATATGGACAATGTGCTACAATTATGTATTAACAACTAGCATTCAAGATTAACCAATCACCACAAATCCAAGGCTCCAAGCCTTACCAATAACCAAAATTCCAAGGCTCTAAGCCTTACCAATAACCATGGTACCATAGGCGCCCATACACCTATGAACCAATCCCAAGGCCCCGCCTTGTCAACATCCCCTTGGTACCAAGTCAAACCACAATAACTGAGACAGTTAATCATATAAGTGTACACACAAGTCCATCGCAAACCATAAAAACATTCACAGCAATAGTTACAAAACCATACAGTGTCTCTTCCATCCTATCTGGAAATCAAATCATAAAAAGACATGGGACTATGAAACTTACCTGAACAAGCTTCTCCAAGTACCCGCGCTCTAGCATAAATCTAAACACACAAACGTATACAATCAAGACATGAACGACATACCAAAATGGCTCATCAATCTATGATGGATATCTAACCTTATCTTACAACTTAACCCCATTTATATGACATATGAATCTCATTACATCCCTCTATAAAGCCCTTAACTTAGTTTAGTTCATAACTTGCCCTGTTAACATTTAAACCAAAACAGTCCCTAATAGGTGTGTAAACATCCATCCTTTTTACCACTTAATTACAATAATAACCGAGCCAAAATGTGTATTTTATGTCTTTTATGTCGGAATTATGCGTGGTTCGTGTTTTTGTTGTGATTTAGGACGAAATTGTGAAAAGTGGAGAAAACACGAGCATTCACGGGCTTTTATTGAAGAAAAAGATGAAAGATGAAGTCGAGAAGTCAAGAGTGCAAAAGAAACGGAAGTCCAAGACCAATTCTGAAGATTTATCGAAGAAAAAGTCAAAAGACGGAAGTTTACTTAAAGCCGAAGAACTTAAGTCTAATTTATTGAAGAAATGTAAGACGAGTTCAAAGAAATCCCGAGGCAAAACCATTTAAAGTCCAAGATTAATGAAGAATAAAGGCTTAAGGACTAATGGTGTAATTAAAAGAAGATTAAAGAAGGAAGGACTTAATCTTGTAATTAAGAGAAAATGAAGGAGGGGAGGAAGCTTCCTAAGCACCCTTAATCCTCCCCTATAAATAGTCATTAGTTGTTAATCATTTTTCTTTGTTGGCTAATAGTGACAATTAGTTCTTCCACTTTTATTACCTTGTCATTTAAATACTTTTCTTGCACCTTAATTACCATTTAATTTCAAGTAAGTTTTTCTTTTTAATTCTTGTTAATCTTTATCTTTATTGTTCTTTCTCATCCTACCTTTCTTTAATCTTTATGTTGATTTCTTTATGTTCATGTTTATGTTCATGTTCTTATTTTGATCAAAGTGGGTTTTGATTATCTTGATTAGTTTTGTTAGTTTTGTTGTTTTGGATTGATTGTTTATGCTTAATAGAAGTTTATTCATTAGATTGATTTAATCTTGTGGTTGATTTTGCTTAATTTTTATCTAGATCGTATCTTTTTCTTGTTCCATGTTCTTCGGGGTGTTTGTTTGCAGTATCTGAACTTCCCAATTATTCAGAATAGGCAATTATTCAGAATAGGCAATTATTCAGAATAGGCCGATTATTCAGAATAGGCAAATTATTCAGAATAGACCAATTATTCAGAATAGGGAAATTATTCAGAATAGGCAATTATTCAGAATAGGCAATTATTCAGAATAGGCAATTATTCAGAATAGGGAAATTATTCAGAATAGGGAAATTATTCAGAATAGGCAATTATTCAGAATAGGCTAATTATTCAGAATAGGCAAATTATTCAGAATAGGCCAATTATTCAGAATAGGCAATTATTCAGAATAGGCAATTATTCAGAATAGGGAAATTATTCAGAATAGGGAAATTATTCAGAATAGGCAATTATTCAGAATAGGCCAATTATTCAGAATAGGCAAATTATTCAGAATAGACCAATTATTCATAATAGGCAATTATTCAGAATAGGGAAATTATTCAGAATAGGCAATTATTCAGAATAGGCAATTATTCAGAATAGGCAATTATTCAGAATAGGGAATTATTCAGAATAGGCAAATTATTCAGAATAGGGAAATTATTCAGAATAGGGAAATTATTCAGAATAGGCCAATTATTCCGAATAGGAACCTTTTTCGGATAGGCTAGAACATTCCGAATAGCAGATTATTCCGAGTAGGATGGATATTCCGCATAGGGGTGTGATATTATGATTTTACTAGGTTCAGATTTTCTCGGAATCCTCTCGAATTGATCTTAGTTAAAAGTAGAATGATTTGTTCTTGGTGACAAAAAGTGGATTGGTTTTCTATTCTACTAAACAGGTAACTAAAAATGGTAATGAAGTAAACTAAAAACAAGCAACAAGTAATAAGCAAAACTGGAAAAATACCCCTATTCGGAAAGATGGCTTATGCGGAAAATTTGCTTCATTCGGAATATTGACGTCATGCGGAATAAGATCTCTAAGCGGAATAATTGGGAAAAGTGCAATTCGGAAAATGTTCCGAATAAGGAAAAATAAAAATATGGCTATTCGGAATAATATAAAAACAAAGCTATTCGGAAAAACAAGGCTATTCGGAAAAATGTTCCGAATAGGGAAACAGAGAAACTGGCTATTCGGAAAAATAGTACTGTTCGGAAAATAATGCTTATTCGGAAAAATGTTCCGAATAGGGAAACAAACTTAAAGCTATGCGGAAAATTGGTGCTACTCGGAAAACCAGTCTATTCGGAAAAAGTTCCGAATAAGGATACGAGAACACCCCTATTCGGAATAATTGAAAAGTTCCGAATAGGAAAACAACAATTGGCTATGCGGAAAATTATAAAAGTTCCGAATAAGGATACGAGAACACCCCTATTCGGAAGAATTGAAAAGTTCCGAATAAGGGAACACAAAATGGTCTATTCGGAATTCCTGGGGTTGAAGAACAGTTGCAGCAGACACGAACTGGGAACTCAATCAAAAATCCAAAATCAAATCAAATACTCAAAAAGGTTAAACCAAACTAACCAATAATCATTAACATACCATAAGGAACAAATCCCACTAATAAAAACACTAAATCAACAACTTTTTAAGATCAAACTAAAATCAAATAAAAGCTTAAGAACTTGTAATAGATGATGATGAAGAACAAAATAAATAGAAAGATGGAATGGATTGATTAATGAAAAAGTATCAAGGTTAATGATTGAAGATTACAAGATGAAAAGAAAAAGATGAAAATCACCAAACTCCCTAATGGAGTTGGTGATGGGACGAACTACAAAGCCTGGGAAAAGGAAAATGAAAAAACTCTCTCCCTAATGTGTGAAGGGAGTTTCTATTTATACTCCTAGTGGTTGGTTGGTGAGTGGGACTTTCTCCCTTTCTTCTTGTCTTCTCGTCTTTTCAGAAAAGTTGACGTTTTTGATTCTGATTCGGGATTTGTTGTCGATTAAATCCAACTCGTCTTTTAATTTCTTCGTTAAATAGACTTGAGTTTCTTCGACTTATGAAAATCTTCCGTCTTTAGTCCTTTTCTTCGATAAATCTTCGAATAGGCCTAGTGACTTCAAATCTTTTGCATCTCTTGGACAATAGACTTCGTCTTCAGTCTTTTTCCTTGATAAAACCCGTGCAATCCCATGTTTTCTTTAATATTCATCCGGTTAGCTCTGAAATCACAATAAACACAAAAACCACGCATAATTCCAAACAAATGATATTAAATACGTGTTATGGTCTTGTTTTAGCCAGAATTAAGTGGTAAAAGGATGGGTGTTTACACACCTATCAAATCCCCTACACTTAACCATTGCCATGCCCTCATGCAATGCTTAGTGATAAAGCAAATTTACATTTTTCTCATAATTAATCAACCTTGGCCTTATTTAAATTCTACTAAACAACAATTAAAATACTAAGAGAACTTAAAACTTTAAAGTAAACAAAAGGATGGAAATAACTTGTAAAGAAATCAAGGACTTACATTAGGGCTTGGGTGTTGCGAAGATTTATCACCCTCAAGTTTCACGTTCCCCATACTAAGCTTAAAACGAGATCATTGTTATTATAAGTTAGTAAATCAAACACTTACACACATGGCTTAATTAAATGCTTAAACTCCCTTATTCCTAATTGTATCTCTTATATTTTATTTTTGTCTTAGAATGATCATGAAGATGCATTTTTGGACTTGTTTCGATAGTTTATTAGGGCTGAAAGCAAAGTAGGACGATTTGATCAATAGTTAGCTAAAGGACAAAATCTCTTAAAACTGCTTCTCGGGATATCAAAAAGTTCATATCTTGGCATAACTTGGTTCACGATTTGAGACCTTTCTCGGGCCGATATTTGGCATGTACTTCATACTTCATATCTTCGAGAGACGTTCTTGAGATAATGGTCTTCTCATCATAATAGAGTTTCTTCACTTGGAGACTTTTGAGGGGTACTCCAACTTTATTGACCACGACTTCATGATTATTTCTTCAATCTCTAATTGGGATTTTGAGATACAACGATCCGCCTCCTTTTCGGACTTGGATCTATTTATCCTCATACCTTGTTAGGGTCTTTTCGGATAGACTTCTCCATGATCTTTATGGGAGTTGATTGCTTTTCGTCGTGAGTCTTGATCCTTCATATTGACTTTAGGAATAATGCTTTTCACATCACTTTGGATCTTCAGCAATAAAATTGAATCCTCATGCCTTGTTAGGGCCTTTTCGGACTCGCCAATCTTCGCGCCCCGCTTCATAAGTTATGCCTTGGCTATGAACTCTTATCATTACCGAGCAACTTTTAAACGATCTTGGGCTAGAAGCTAAGTAACTTTTCAAATCGTAAGACCTTACTTATTGCAGATAAATTATTAGCAAGTGATGGGAGAATAGGCAAGTAATTACACCAAGTGAGCTTGCGCAAGAATACCGACTTATAATTGACTCTATCATTTCTCGTCCTCCACAATTTAAAATCTCAAATAATGAGACTCGTGGACACTTAGCCTAATAAACCAATTAAGGTCTACATGGTTAAGGATACTAGCTAGAATAAACTTGGATAAGTCTATTTGGGTTGAGTCAAAATAAACGCAACGGGCCTAATATGTCAAAGATATCTAAACTAGCTACACCAATATATTAAAATTTGACTTTATTGCGGGATATATACATATGAAAGCAACGATAAAAATTTAAAAATTACGACTAAATGGCCAAAGTTAATTAAAAATTTGAAAAATGTTGAAAAATATGATTTTCCGGTTAATTGAAGGCATTTTCATGGAAAAGTCCACTTAAAACTTCGATAGAAGTCTCCCCTACACTTAAGATAAACATTGTCCTCAATGTTTAAGCATGTGGGAAAAGTCTCCCCTACACTTATGACATTGTGCACGTTGGTTAACTCAAGTTAAGGAAGAGACGACTAAAGTGATCAATTTCAAATGTGAGTATGAAGAAAATTGAATCACGATAGTTGAGAGATAGAACCGGATTTCGGATAAACACGGGAGCACGGTTCTTCAAAGATTCCAAGAGTGCAGTTATCCCTGTAAGCACATCACCACACAAACACAAATGACCAAAATAGGTCCTCCCCTACACTTAGGGGGTTAAAGGGATAGATACTCGGGCTGCCTCCCGAGGAGCGCTTGTTTTTGATAACCGAGTCACGAGCCTGACTCGACCCAAAATTAGTTCATGGGGAACGTGGTGAGGGATGGAATCACCTCCTGAGAGGTGTCCTCACCAAAGTATAACTTCACTCGTTGGCCATTCACCTTAAAATTTGGTCCATTAGGTTGAGCGAGCTCGAGAGTACCATATGGAAAAATTTGGGCGATGGTGAATGGGCCGGACCAACGAGATTTAAGCTTGCCCGAAAAGATTTTCAACCGAGAGTTAAAAAGTAAGACTTTGTCTCCAACATGGAACTCTCGGTTTTTGATCTTAGAGTCGTGAATGAGCTTAGTTCTTTCCTTATAGATCAAAGAATTTTCATAAGCCTCATTCCGGAGTTCATTCAGCTCATTGAGTTGGATCTTGCGTAGGTCACCGGCTTTGTTTATATCAAAATTAGCCCACTTCAAGGCCCAATAAGCCTTGTGCTCCAACTCAATGGGGAGGTGGCACGCTTTCCCGTACACAAGACGATAAGGCGTACAGCCGATCGGGGTCTTGTAAGCAGTACGGAAAGCCCACAAAGCATCATCGAGTTTATCAGCCCATGCGGCACGATGCTCTCCCACAGTTCTTTCAAGAATTCGCTTAAGACCTCGGTTGGATATTTCAGCCTGGCCATTAGTTTGTGGGTGGTAGGCTGTGGAAAGACGATGGTTTACACCGTACTTAGCCATGACTCGAGCAAATTGGTCATTGCAGAAATGAGTCCCACGATCACTAATAATGGCACGAGGCACACCGAAGCGAGCGAATAGAGCTTTCAAAAAGTTACAAACCACCCTTGCGTCATTAGTAGGCAAAGCTTTGGCTTCAACCCACTTAGAAACGTAGTCAACGGCTACAAGGATGTATTTGTTTCCTTTAGATGAAGGGAATGGCCCCATAAAGTCGATACCCCAAACATCAAAAATTTCACACTCTTGAATGAAATTCTGAGGCATCTCGTCTTTATGTATGATTTTGCCTTGCTTTTGGCAAACATCACATTGTTTAACCATATTGTGAGCATCACGATATATGGAGGGCCAATAAAATCCCGAATCAAACACTTTCTTAGCGGTGTAGTTGGGACCAAAGTGACCACCGGTTGGTCCTTTGTGGCAAGCATCAAGGATGTCCGACGCTGCCGGTCCATCAACACATCGGCGAATTATCAGATCAGCACATTGTTTGAATAGGTAAGGGTCGTCCCAAAAGTAAGTCTTGATGTCGGTAAAGAACTTCTTCTTTTGCTGGGACGTCAACCCTTCCTTGAGAATTCCACCCGCCAAGTAGTTTGCAAAGTCCGCAAACCACGGGGTTTCATTCGGCTTCGAGTTTATAGACATTAAGGTCTCCAAGGGAAAAGAATCATTGATTTCTTTGGTCGGATGATCCCCTTGGTATGGATCCTCAAGTCTACTAAGATGGTCCGCGGCTAAGTTTTCTGCTCCTTTTTTATCGCGGATTTCGATTTTAAATTCCTGGAGCAGCAAAACCCAGCGAAGAAGTCTTGGTTTGGAATCTTGCTTTGTCAACAAGTACTTCAACGCGGAATGATCGGTATACACAATGGTGGTGGAAAGGACAAGATAGGGGCGAAATTTTTCAAAAGCATAGACAACCGCTAAAAGCTCTTTTTCGGTTGTCGTATAATGCAATTGTGCCCCAGTCATTGTCTTGCTAGCGTAATGGATCGGTTGGAAGTGTTTGTTCACTCTTTGTCCAAGAACCGCTCCAATAGCAAAATCACTAGCATCGCACATCAACTCAAAAGGCAGCTCCCAATTAGGGGTAACCAAGACGGGTGCCTTAGTTAGCTTATCCTTAAGTGAGTTAAAGGCTTCAAGGCACTCTTTGGAAAAGATAAAAGGAGTATCTTTTTCCAAGAGGTGGGTCATCGGGCGAGCGATTTGAGAGAAATCTTTGATGAATCGACGGTAGAAGCCCGCATGACCCAAGAAACTTCTCACACCCTTCACAGTGGAAGGTGGAGGCAACTTTGCTATAACATCGACTTTAGCACGGTCTACTTCAAGACCGGCTTTCGAAATCTTATGTCCAAGCACGACGCCTTCTTTTACCATGAAATGACATTTTTCCCAATTTAGAACAAGGCGAGTGTCTTCGCACCGCTTTAGCATACGTTCTAAATTGGCAAGGCAAGCAGAGAAGGAATCCCCGAAGACCGAGAAATCATCCATGAAGACTTCCATGGTTTGTTCAACCATGTCATGGAAGATAGCTAACATACACCTTTGGAACGTCCCTGGCGCATTACATAAGCCAAAAGGCATTCTTTTGTAAGCGAAAGTGCCATAGGGACAAGTGAATGTAGTCTTCTCTTGATCTTGGGGATCGATGGGTATTTGAAAATAACCCGAGAAACCATCCAAAAAGCAGTAATATTCATTACCGGCTAATCGTTCAAGCATTTGGTCCATAAAAGGTAGAGGGAAATGATCCTTTCTCGTGGCATCATTGAGTTTGCGGTAGTCTATACAAACTCTCCACCCAGTAACGAGACGAGTGGGAATCAACTCGTTGTGTTCATTGGGAACAACGGTTATTCCACCCTTCTTGGGCACACAATGGATTGGACTAACCCATGGGGAATCCGAAATAGGGTAAATCATACCCGCATCAAGAAGTTTGATAACCTCTGTTTTGATGACTTCATGAATTTTTGGATTCACCCTTCGTTGGCTTTGAATAGTGGGCTTGAAGTCGTCCTCCATGAGAATTTTGTGTGTGCAGAAGTGAGGATCAATTCCACGAATATCCGAGATTTTCCAAGCAATAGCCTTCTTATGACCCTTCAACACAGCAACGAGACGAGTCTTCTCTTCATCTTTCAAATCCTTCGCAATAATGACGGGCGATTTCTTGTTGTCGTCCAGGAACACGTACTCGAGATGAGGCGGCAACTCCTTAAGTTCCAAATCCGGAGGATTTTCGACGGGAGGCGTTTTCAAAGTCGTGGCATCGATAGCAATAACCGTGGGAGATGGAGGCGAAGGATTGTCTTCGGTGAGAAGATTGTCAAAGAAACTCATGTCTTCATCCCCCTCGGTGGGAGAATCATTAGTAGCTAAATTCGCATCTCCCATGGTCTCTTCAAGATTGTTCCAGAATAAATCACTATCTCCAAATAGAGACAACGATGAATCAATAGAGGACACGGTCTCAACAGTGGGAAGAGAGGTAGGAATACTTTTGCAAGCATCATTAAAGTGTTCTTCACAAGCCTCATCGAGAACGTCAATACAATTAACGCTCTCATATGAATAAGGCTGTTTAGACAACTTTCCCATGTTAAAGACTACTTTGTCGTCACCCACTCTCATGATAAGCTCACCGGCTTCAACATCAATGAGAGTGCGACCGGTCCTTAAGAATGGACGACCAACAATAAGTGGGACACGGGGGTCCATCTCGTAGTCGACGACAACAAAATCAGCAGGAAAGGTGAATTTGTCGACTCCTACAATGACATCTTCGGCTATCCCCACTGGATAAGCAACCGTACGGTTGGCTAATTCCAAAGTCATTTTAGTGGGGACAAGCTCTGGGAGAGATAATTGCTTCCAAACACTTAGAGGCATAAGATTAATACTGGCACCTAGATCGGCTAGGGCCATGCAATTCTCTACTCCCGGGAAATTGCAAGGGATAAGAAAACGACCCGGATCACCAAGCTTGGTTGGCAATTTCCTTAAGAGCACTGCAGAGCAGTTCTCATTAAGTTGGGTGTTGGCAATGTCGAGGAGCTTTTCCTTGTCGCTCAGAAGGTCTTTAAACATTTTAGCATACTTGGGCATGTGAGCGAGAGCCTCAGCGAAGGAGATATTAAAATTCAGTTGTTTAAACATTTTCAGAAAGTTAGAAACCTGAATATCATCCTTGCTCTTTTGCTTCTCTTTCCTCAACCTAGAAGGATAAGGTATATTGGAAGAAGAGGAAGGCGTTAGAGGAATAGGATCACTCACAACCACAGGTGGAGGAGGGGTAGAAAGAAGAGGTGGAGAAATTGGGGAAGGAGAAGGAGGAGGAATAGGAGCAGGCGACTCGTTCTCCTTAGTCACAACCACCGGTGGGGGTATAGGAAGCTCGGGTTCCTTTGTACCTTTACCACTGCGAGTAGTGATTGCTTTCATCTCCCCTCTTGGGTTTGCAACGGTGTTACTCGGAAGAGTACCCGAAGAAGAGGGTTGACTACTTTGGAAGAAACTAGCCATCATGTTCCTCAAGTCATTCGTCTGACTATCCAACGTGTTTCGCATATCGGCTCTCAAATCATTTCCTTGCTTTACCAAATCTGCCTTCAAATTGCGCACTTCCTCTTGGAGATTTCCCACTATTACATCATTGGTCCTCATATAGGTTGCAACTTCTTGGTGAAGAGCGGTGGGTTGGTTGGGAGGAGCATTATATGCAGGTGGTTGGTAAGCAGGTTGTTGGTAGACTTGATTGTTACGTTGAGGCGGTTGTTGCTGTTTGTGAGGTGGGATGTATGGTTGTCGAGGCTGTTGTTGTTGTTGAGGAGGGCGATTAAGGTTTTGTTGTTGGTTTGGGTTGGTAGGAGGAAAGCCAGGTGGTGAAAGATAGTTGTTGCTGCGATAGCTAAGCAAGTTACGGTCACCTTGGGGTTTTGCTTGATAAGCAGGTTGTTGGTAGGTGCCATATGCCGCATTCACATTCTCAGCAGGGTAATCTTGGGTGGCGGTACAAGTTGTATAGGAGTGGGGACCACCGCATATCTCACAAGGTTGGCTGACAGCGTTCACTTGTGCGTTTTTGGCGTTGTTGCTGTTGTTGTTGCTGACGGTGTGGGTGACAAGCGTTTCAAGAAGCGTAGTGAGTTTGTCTAATCGCTTGTCGCTGTCATTAGTGCTAGCACTAGCAACATTGGTCCTAACGCTCTTGGTTTGCACACGAGATTTGTTCTCAATGATGTCCCAAGCAGCATTGGAAGTCTTAGCCAATAAATTACCCCCTGAGGCACTATTCAGTGAATCTTGGTCACTCATGCTTAAACCATTGTAAAAAGTATTAATTTGATGTACTTTGGTAAAACCATGTTGTGGGCATTTTCTTAAAAGATCTTTGAAACGATCCCAAGATTCACTGAATGACTCATCGTACTTTTGTTCAAAGTTTATAATCTCATTCCGCAAGGCGGTAGTACGAGAGGGTGGAAAAAAGTAATTAATAAACTTTGTTTCCAAATCCGTCCACGAGAGAATACTCTGTGGCGGTTCCTTAGCAAGCCAATGCCGGGCTTGTCCCTCTAAAGAAAAGGGAAAAAGTTGTAACCTTATAACCTCCTGTGGAACCCCATTGAACTTGACCGTGTTGGTGAGTTGTAGAAATCTCTTGATGTGGTCGTGTGGATCATCAATGGTGCGTCCCAAGAATGGTTGAGCTGAGACCATCTGGATAAAGCCGGACTTGAGCTCGAAATTGTTGGCGGCAATTGGTGGTATAACAATTGGATCCGTATTGCCATCGACATGAGCTTGCAGCAGTTCAATCATTGGGCGATTATCCGGAAGGTGCTCATTGTTGTTGTTATTCATGTTGTTGAAAGGCGGGTTGTTGTTGTTATTATTGTTGTTCGGAGGTGGTATGTTATTGTTGTTTTGTACACCAGCCATGTCTAAGTTATCGAGAGGCTCGGGCTCTTGATAAGACGTGGATCGAGTGCGCATACACCTACAAAAGAACGAAGAAAGAAAAACAGAGCAAAAGTATTTTTGGTTTTTATTGTTTTTTTTACTTTTTAGGATTTTTGAAAATTTTATATTTTTTTTTTGTGTTTTTGAAATTTTTTAGGAAAAAGTAACGTTCACGGGGAACGGATCCCAAAATCCAAGTTCTACAAAAAACTTTTGATCTTAACGAGAGGAGCCGGCAGCGGCGCCATTTGATATTATGATTTTACTAGGTTCAGATTTTCTCGGAATCCTCTCGAATTGATCTTAGTTAAAAGTAGAATGATTTGTTCTTGGTGACAAAAAGTGGATTGGTTTTCTATTCTACTAAACAGGTAACTAAAAATGGTAATGAAGTAAACTAAAAACAAGCAACAAGTAATAAGCAAAACTGGAAAAATACCCCTATTCGGAAAGATGGCTTATGCGGAAAATTTGCTTCATTCGGAATATTGACGTCATGCGGAATAAGATCTCTAAGCGGAATAATTGGGAAAAGTGCAATTCGGAAAATGTTCCGAATAAGGAAAAATAAAAATATGGCTATTCGGAATAATATAAAAACAAAGCTATTCGGAAAAACAAGGCTATTCGGAAAAATGTTCCGAATAGGGAAACAGAGAAACTGGCTATTCGGAAAAATAGTACTGTTCGGAAAATAATGCTTATTCGGAAAAATGTTCCGAATAGGGAAACAAACTTAAAGCTATGCGGAAAATTGGTGCTACTCGGAAAACCAGTCTATTCGGAAAAAGTTCCGAATAAGGATACGAGAACACCCCTATTCGGAATAATTGAAAAGTTCCGAATAGGAAAACAACAATTGGCTATGCGGAAAATTATAAAAGTTCCGAATAAGGATACGAGAACACCCCTATTCGGAAGAATTGAAAAGTTCCGAATAAGGGAACACAAAATGGTCTATTCGGAATTCCTGGGGTTGAAGAACAGTTGCAGCAGACACGAACTGGGAACTCAATCAAAAATCCAAAATCAAATCAAATACTCAAAAAGGTTTAACCAAACTAACCAATAATCATTAACATACCATAAGGAACAAATCCCACTAATAAAAACACTAAATCAACAACTTTTTAAGATCAAACTAAAATCAAATAAAAGCTTAAGAACTTGTAATAGATGATGATGAAGAACAAAATAAATAGAAAGATGGAATGGATTGATTAATGAAAAAGTATCAAGGTTAATGATTGAAGATTACAAGATGAAAAGAAAAAGATGAAAATCACCAAACTCCCTAATGGAGTTGGTGATGGGACGAACTACAAAGCCTGGGAAAAGGAAAATGAAAAAACTCTCTCCCTAATGTGTGAAGGGAGTTTCTATTTATACTCCTAGTGGTTGGTTGGTGAGTGGGACTTTCTCCCTTTCTTCTTGTCTTCTCGTCTTTTCAGAAAAGTTGACGTTTTTGATTCTGATTCGGGATTTGTTGTCGATTAAATCCAACTCGTCTTTTAATTTCTTCGTTAAATAGACTTGAGTTTCTTCGACTTATGAAAATCTTCCGTCTTTAGTCCTTTTCTTCGATAAATCTTCGAATAGGCCTAGTGACTTCAAATCTTTTGCATCTCTTGGACAATAGACTTCGTCTTCAGTCTTTTTCCTTGATAAAACCCGTGCAATCCCATGTTTTCTTTAATATTCATCCGGTTAGCTCTGAAATCACAATAAACACAAAAACCACGCATAATTCCAAACAAATGATATTAAATACGTGTTATGGTCTTGTTTTAGCCAGAATTAAGTGGTAAAAGGATGGGTGTTTACACACCTATCAGGGTGATATTTCGCATAGGACTGTTATTCCGAATAGGTTTATATTCCGCATAGGACAGTTTATTCAAGATAGGTTTTTAGGTTTCTTTTAATTTCAGTTTTAATCTTCTGCCATTTAATTTCAAGCTTTATTTTTCCCGCCTTTTTCCTTAGTCGCACTTTACGTGTATTTGCCTTAGCTTATTTTAGCCTTGCCTTAGTTTTACGTTTTAGTTGCGTTTTAAGTTTGCCTTAGTTAGATTTAAGTTTGCGTTATTTACATTTAGTGCCCTTTAATTTTAGTCACGCTTTTAAATACTTGCACCCTTTACTTTAAATTAGATTTAGATTTATTTTAAAGTCATTTACTTTAATTGTTTTGCACATTTTAATATACTACAACGACACACTTTTGTTTCACCAAAGAACGACTGAGTCGCACATTAAATCCGGTTTTCAATTCGAAGAGATTGGTTCAACGATATTTTTAACTGAGTAAATTCTGAGTTATCAAATGGCGCCGCTGCCGGCTCTTTTCGTAAAGATTAACGGTTTCCTGTGAAAGACGCGTTGCTATTTGGGATCCGTTCACTTGTGAGCGTTATTTTTCTTGCATAAAAAAAATTCAAAAAATCATAAAAATTAAAAATTGATAAAAAATTCATAAAAATTAAAAATTTTAAAAATCCAAAAAGATTTTATCTTTATTGTGTATATATATTGTCTTTGTGTTTGGTTTCTTTTTCTTTTGCATTCTCAGGTGTATGCGTACTAGATCTTCTAATTATCAAGAGCCCGAGACTCGAGAAGATTTAAGTATGTCAGGTGTTAACAACAACAATAATCCACCGCACCTCAACAATAACAACAATGTTCTTCCACAGCCCGATCTTCGGACAATGGAGGAGCTTTGTCAACCTACCATGTTTGGACGAGGAGGACCGATTGCGCCGATGCAAATCAACGCTCCTGAGTTTTCGTTGAAGCACCACATGATTCAGCAAGTGCAAACTAACCCATTCCGTGGATTGCCTGATGATGATGCCAACAAACACCTCGACAAGTTCATTACAATCACCCAAAGCATGAAGTTGCTTGGTGCCACAATGGATGTTCTTCGCCTACAACTCTTCCCACATACTTTATCGCATCATGCCGAGAAATGGTTTGATCGTCTCCCGAAGAATTCTATTCACACTTGGGATGACATGACTCAACGCTTTTTGTCGCGCTACTTTCCACCATCCATGGTCACGAGCCTTCGCAATCAAATCAGCGGTTTCATGTAAGAACCCGATGAATCTATTTTTGATGCTTGGGAGAGATATAATGTCTTGATTGATCGTTGTCCAAACCACAACATGCTTCCCGTCACATTGATTGATACTTTCTACAACGGTTTAACTTTTCGTGATCGTGATACGATTAATGCAGCCGCCGGTGGCACATTCATGAAAAGGAGACCCGAGGAGTGTAGAGAGCTTATTGAGAACATGACTACTCACCACAAAAACTGGGATTCCTCCGCTTCTTCAAGGAACAACCCAAGAGTCAATGTTTCTTCTACTTCAACAAACCCTGAGATGACCGAACTCACCCGCATGATGACTGAAATGAGCAAAAGTATCACGCTTCTCGCTTCAAACCAACAACAACAACAAGTTAAAGCGGTTGCCAATCCTTGTGAAACATGCGGCGGTCCTCACTCATACACCGATTGTCCTTCGACTCAAGGAAATCCGGAAAATGTGTATGCAGCTTATGGTAATTATTCACCAGAAAATTACCAAGCTCGACCTCAAGGGGATAGAAATCTGCTGAGTTACCGGTCCAACAACTACCTTTCACCCGGTTTTTCTCCTCAAAACCAAAACCCCGCCAACAACTACAATAGAAGCAACCAAATCCCACCAAGAGCTTCTAATCCTTATCACCCACCCGCCCAACAAACCCCACCCATTAACCACGATGTTGAAGCTATCATGAGAACCCAAGGTGAGCAAATCAAGAATCTGCAAAGCCAAATTATAAATCTTAAAGGAGATATCACCAAGCAAGGAAATGAGATAAGAACCGAGCTTCGTGATAATATCCAATCTTCCTTTAGCAATCAAACCAATGATTTGAAGAATATGCTTGCTAGTTTCTTGCCCGCAGCTCAACCTTCTTCTTCGAGTTCTCTACCTTCAAACACCGTCACCAATCCGCGAGCTAATGTGAGTGCTATTACTACTCGTAGTGGAATTACCATTGTCGATCCACCAATCCCACCCCCATCATCTACACCTCCTCCACCACCATGTATCCCTACTCCTCCTTCACCTAGTATTAGTGCACCATTAGCGTTTCCGCCTCGTCATGACGATGTACCTAGGAAGGACCCTTCAACATCTCAACCTTTACCTGCTACACCTGCACCTTCACCACCCAAACCCAATATGCCTTATCCTTCTCGCTTGGGCAAGAACAAAATGCTAACCAAGGAGGACTCTCAAGTGACGAGCTATATCAAGATGATTTCTCAAATGAACTTCAACATTAGCTTTCTTGAAGCACTTGTCCACATGCCCAAATTTGTCAAAGCATTTAAGGAATTGCTTAACAAGAAAGAGAAGTTGCTTGAGCTCGCCAACACACGCCTAAATGAAAACTGCTCTGCAGTTATTCTTAAAGAACTTCCGGAAAAGCTTGGAGATCCCGGTCGTTTTGTGTTGCCTTGCGTGTTCAACAAAACTGAAGAATTTACTGCCCTTGCTGATCTCGGGGCCAGTATTAATCTTATGCCTTTGAGTGTTTGGAAAACACTATCATTACCCGACCTCACTCCAACGAAGATGACTCTCGAACTTGCAAATCGCACTCTCGCTTACCCCGTTGGTATAGCCGAAGATGTGTTCATTAAAGTTGGCACATTTACTTTCCCGGTCGATTTTGTCGTTGTTGATTATGAAATGGACCCTCGTATTCCTTTAATACTTGGTCGGCCATTCTTGAGAACCGGACGAGCTTTAGTGGATGTGGCCGAAGGTGAGTTAATCTTAAGAGTCGGGGATGATGCACAAGTGTTTAAAATGGGAAAGCTTACAAGTAAATCCTTTGGAGGCCGAGAATCAGTGAATATGATTAATGTGCATGATGACTTTGTTGTCTACAACAATCCTCTATTCGATTCTTGCATCGATAATCCACTTTTTCATGATGATGTAGATGATTCTCGCTCCACTTTGGAACCTTCTCCCATTTATGATTCTCCACCGATCTTTGATGCATATGATGATGAGTCTAGCTCAGATTCGGATGATTTTGATGATTGTCCCTCCGAGTATCCCGAGCTGCCCACATATGATGATTTCGATGAGGCTGATACTCTTTCGAGCGATTCTTCACACAATGAAGATCCTCCGCCATCACTCGATCCTACTTTGGACGATTACTCATTTGAGGAAGACTTCTCTACGTTTCTCAACACTTACTTCCCTCATGAGAGTGATGCTCCTCCTTTGGATTTTGAAGATTATCGTCTTGATCCTACTTTGGATTTGAAGAACATTCTTTCAAAGGAGAAGAAACCGGTCGATACCAATATCCGCAGCACATATGATTTAACACCTCTTTGTCCATCTTCTGAGGACGAGGTTGTGCTTCTTCTTGGATCTTCTTCCCATTCTGTTGAGCCTGAGTGCTATTTTCCCCTAAAGGAAAAGGTGTTCGACCCCGGTATCGATATTCTGCAGCCATCTCAGTATCCACCTGATGAAATAAAAGGAAATATCTTTGGACCTTATGGAAATCTGCTTGCTCCACTTCACCCTTGCTTCCACCGTGCTCCATCGCTGCTTAAGGGAACCTTGCCTACTCTTCTTTGGCTTGCCTTGTTCGCCTTAAGCTTGTGCTATTTGATGGACGAAAACTATGTCTTTGATCCTGGTGGATATTTTTCATGCTTCCTCCTATGATGATCAAGGTTGAGTCAGGCACGACTCGGTAATCAAAAATCAAGCGCTTCTTGGGAGGCAACCCATGTGTCTATCTTTTCGCTTTGTTTATCATAAGTGTAGGGGGAGACCCTTTGTTTTGCTGTTTCCTCTCCTCCCTTCTTATAATCAGGGATTCGCGCTCAATGATCCACTCTTGATGATTCTTGACGACCCGTGATTCCGTGTTCACTTCTTCCCGGTTCTATCCTAAACTCTTTTCGATTCACTATTTTATATTTTCTCAATATTAAAATAGGAATCTCTTTAGTTGTCTCTTCCTTCGCAAGATTTAAACAAAGTGCACAATGTCCTAAGTGTAGCGGAGTTTATTCCCACATGCTTAAACATTAAGGACAATGTTTATGTTAAGTGTAGGGGGGACTTCTATCGAAGTTAAGTGGCCTTTTCCTTGTATTTGTCCTCATTTTAACCGGAAAATCAATTTTTCACATTTTTCAAAATTTTTGATCTATTTTGGCCTATTAGTTTTTCCCTTTGTATAGTTATTTCCTTTCTTTATTAGAATAATCTTTAATAAAGTGGTTTTAATTTTCATAACGTTGTGGATCTTTTGACTCAACCCGAGTTTACTTATCTAAGTTACTCTAGCTAGTATCCTTAACGTGTTTAAGTCAAGTTTTGCTAGGCTTTTATATAGGGAGCTATAAAACGCGAAAGTCTTAACTCTCACGGGTTAAGAACAAGAACTTTTCGCAAGTTCCTATAATTGATCCTAGAGAGTCGTTTATCAAGGGAACTTTAAAATGCGATTTCTAAACTTGAAAAAGTCTAAGAGTTTGCAAGATCCTATAGGCGACTCGAAAACCCAAAACTTTGATTTAATAGGCTAAGCATCCACGAGTCTCATTCCTTGAGATTTTAAACTGTGGAGAACGAGAGATGATAGAGCCAATAATAAGTTTGGTATTCTTTCGTGAATTTATGTGAGTTAATTATAAGCCTATTCTCCCATCGCTTGCTAATAAATTTATCTGCAATAAATAAGGTTGTACGATTTAAAAAGTTACTTAGCTTCTAGACCAAGATCGTTTAAAAGTTGCTCGGTATGGATTCGAGTTCATAGCCAAGGCATAACTTATTGAAGCGGGACGCGAAGATTGGCGAGTCCAAAAAGGTCCTAACAAGACATGAGGGCTATATTTTGTTGATAAAGATCCAAAGTGATGTGAAGAATCATTTATCGAAAATCAATATGAAGGATCGAGACACACGATGAAAAGCAGAAACTCCCAAAAGTCATGGAGAAGTGTATCCGAAAAGACCCTAACAAGGTATGAGGATAAATAGATCCAATTCATAAAAGGAGGCGGATCGTTGTATATCAAAGTCCAAAATAATGATTGGAGAAAAATGAAGAAGTCGTGGTCCAAGTATGAGTCTCTCAAAACTTCAAGTGAAGAAATTCCTATATGAAGAGAAGACCATAATTTCATGAACGTCTCTCAAGGTTTGAAGTATGAAGTCGCTGCCAAATATCGGTCCGAGAAAGGTCTCAAATCGTGAAGCGAATTATGCCAAGATATGAACTTTATGAGGTCCCGAGAAACAGTTTTAAAAGATTTTGTCCTTTAGCTAACTATTGATTAAATCGTTCACTTTATTTTCGGACTAAATAACTATCGAAATAAGTCAACAATGCATCCTCGTGATCATTCAAGACAAACAATAAAATATAAGAGATACCCCTAGAAATAAGGGAGTCTAAGTGAATAATTGGCCCACATGAGTTCGTGTTAGTTTGCTAACTTATAATAACAATGATCTCATTTTTAAGCTTGGTTTGGAGAAAGTGAAAACTTGAGGATGATGATTATTCATGACACTCCTAAAACCCAAGGTATGTTTTTGATTTCTTTACTTTGAATGTTTATAGTTTTCTATCTCTTTAATAAAGGCCACTATGGATTGATTATGATGAAAAATGTAAACGTGCTTTGTAACTAATGCATTGCATGAGGACATTGCAATGGTCAAGTGTAGGGGATTTGATAGGTGTGTAAACACCCATCCTTTTTACCACTTAATTACAATAATAACCGAGCCAAAACGTGTATTTTATGTCTTTTATGTCGGAATTATTCGTGGTTTGTGTTTTTGTTGTGATTTAGGACGAAATTGTGAAAAGTGGAGAAAACACGAGCATTCACGGGCTTTTATTGAAGAAAAAGATGAAAGATGAAGTCGAGAAGTCAAGAGTGCAAAAGGAACGGAAGTCCAAGACCAATTCTGAAGATTTATCGAAGAAAAAGTCAAAAGACGGAAGTTTACTTAAAGCCGAAGAACTCAAGTCTAATTTATTGAAGAAATGCAAGACGAGTTCAAAGAAATCCCGAGGCAAAACCATTTAAAGTCCAAGATTAATGAAGAATAAAGGCTTAAGGACTAATGGTGCAATTAAAAGAAGATTAAAGAAGGAAGGACTTAATCTTGTAATTAAGAGAAAATGAAGGAGGGGAGGAAGCTTCCTAAGCACCCTTAATCCTCCCCTATAAATAGTCATTAGTTGTTAATCATTTTTCTTTGTTGGCTAATAGTGACAATTAGTTCTTCCACTTTTAATTACCTTGTCATTTAAATACTTGTCAAATTTAAATACTTGTCTTGCACCTTAATTACCATTTAATTTCAAGTAAGTTTTTCTTTTTAATTCTTGTTAATCTTTATCTTTATTGTTCTTTCTCATCCTACCTTTCTTTAATCTTTATGTTGATTTCTTTATGTTCATGTTTATGTTCATGTTCTTATTTTGATCAAAGTGGGTTTTGATTATTTTGATTAGTTTTGTTAGTTTTGTTGTTTTGGATTGATTGTTTATGCTTAATAGAAGTTTATTCATTAGATTGATGTAATCTTGTGGTTGATTTTGCTTAATTTTTATCTAGATCGTATCTTTTTCTTGTTCCATGTTCTTCGGGGTGTTTGTTTGCAAGTTCTGAACTTCCCAATTATTCAGAATAGGCAATTATTCAGAATAGGCAATTATTCAGAATAGGCCAATTATTCAGAATAGGCACATTATTCAGAATAGACCAATTATTCAGAATAGGAAAATTATTCAGAATAGGCAATTATTCAGAATAGGCAATTATTCAGAATAGGCAATTATTCAGAATAGGGAAATTATTCAGAATAGGGAAATTATTCAGAATAGGCAATTATTCAGAATAGGCCAATTATTCAGAATAGGCAAATTATTCAGAATAGGCCAATTATTCAGAATAGGCAATTATTCGGAATAGGCAATTATTCAGAATAGGGAAATTATTCAGAATAGGGAAATTATTCAGAATAGGCAATTATTCAGAATAGGCCAATTATTCAGAATAGGCAAATTATTCAGAATAGACCAATTATTCGGAATAGGCAATTATTCATAATAGGGAAATTATTCAGAATAGGCAATTATTCAGAATAAGGAAATTATTCAGAATAGGGAATTATTCAGAATAGGCAAATTATTCAGAATAGGGAAATTATTCAGAATAGGGAAATTATTCAGAATAGGCCAATTATTCCGAATAGGAACCTTTTTCCGGATAGGCTAGAACATTCCGAATTGCAGATTATTCCGAGTAGGATGGATATTCCGCATAGGGGTGATATTCCGCATAGGACTGTTATTCCGAATAGGTTTATATTCTGCATAGGACAGTTTATTTCGGATAGGTTTTTAGGTTTCTTTTAGTTTTAGTTTTAATCTTCTGCCATTTAATTTCAAGCTTTATTTTTCCCGCCTTTTTCCTTAGTCGCACTTTACGTGTATTTGCCTTAGCTTATTTTAGCCTTGCCTTAGTTTTACGTTTTAGTTGCGTTTTAAGTTTGCCTTAGTTAGATTTAAGTTTGCGTTATTTACATTTAGTGCCCTTTAATTTTAGTCACGCTTTTAAATACTTGCACCCTTTACTTTAAATTAGATTTAGATTTATTTTAAAGTCATTTACTTTAATTGTTTTGCACATTTTAATATACTACAACGACACACTTTTGTTTCACCAAAGAACGACTGAGTCGCACATTAAATCCGGTTTTCAATTCGATTAGACATACTTAAACGAATCTTTTTACTAGGTAAAACAATAGTTATGAGTCCCTTTTTTCATACTTCAAACTATTGGTCGAACACCCCCTTAACCAAATTAACATGCACTGTAAAAGAAACCCTATGCCCTTAAATGTGTTAGCTAACTCTCACCTTTGGCCTCAACCTTAAAGCTACTGTTAAGGCCTCCATATATATATATATATATATATATATATATATATATATATATATATATATATATATATATATATATATATATATATATATATATATATATATATATATATATATATATATATATATATATATATATATATACTTTTACCTATCTAGAATTTATTGATTTTGAACATATAAAAAGTTTGTTATGATCAGAGGGTCTTACCCTAACCCATTTGTTTAGCCCTCCTCCAGATCTTTTATTTAGTATATAATCTAAGTCTCATGTTCGTTTTAAGGTTCAATTATACTCTTAAATACCCTAACCATCTTAAAACATTAATTTAAACCTAACTGATTTCAAAACTGCTTTAACCTCCGACTGTTGTAACCTGTTTTTAACCCACTTTCCGACCTCCAATTTAGTTCTCGTTTCTTGAATTTGAAAGCCAACTCAATTACCTTTCCAGGGACATAAGATTCGAAAATTAAAAGTTTTTATAACTCTATATATGATCAAAACAATGGACCAAAAATTCTGCCCAGTTTTAAAAACGAATTTAAACATGATTAGACCCTTTAATCATCATTAAACCTCATAATAACCTAATTAATTGAATATTAAGAACCCTAATATTATTAATTACAGAAATCATCATTCCTAGTATGAAACCCTAATCAAATATCAAAAATCCTTAACCCTAATCCACCATACTAGGTTAGATACGTAAATTTAACGTTAATCGAGCTAGTTTAATTACATACCTTTAACCCTTATGCAATATTTCGGTTTTGATCTTCCCCCATGGATGTTTCAACTGATATTAGGTCTATTTTAGGGTTATGGGTCGTTTTTAGGGGTCTAGGGGTGTTTATATAGGTTTTGGTAACCTCCTTAACAAGTTTGAGCCCAAAAGGGACTCTACTTGGGCCTTTCTTACCCGTTTCCTTCATTTAGTCGGCCATAACAGCCTATCCACGACCCACCCCCTTAAATTTGGGTTATTTACACTCTCCCCTTCTATTTTATGTTTACCTATACTTCCATACACTTCCGGGTCGAAACCGGACACCCTTTCGCTAATTTTTCGACTTTCTGCGTAATTTTCGATCTTAACTTTATTTTCAAAACATTCCTAAAATAGAAAACTCCTACAATACATAGAATATAGATAATATATATCTAATGTACATATATCACGTATGATACATACACAAAATCCTACGAAAACGATAATTCAACTTTCACGAAATTTTCGCGTGATCTCATTTCATTTCACTTCATTTCATTTCATTTCACTTCATTTCATTTCATTTCACTTCATAGTCACTATAATGTGAGATTATGATTCATGAAATAACCATTCATCGATTTACTTAAGAGCACTTCGTACTCATAAACGATGTCCAAACCATCCTCATTCAAACCAAATAAACACGTAAACACATAAAACACATAGTCACACATAACACCCTAAAAATGCGACTAAGTGACGAACCTCAAAACCAAGGTTGTCACATTACTCCCTCCTAATATAAATCTCGTCCCGAGATTTACTCCTTAGGATCAAACACACAATCAACAAATCACATGAGGATACTTGTTCTAATTGAACTCCTTTCATTTCCACGTGAACTTTAGTTCATGACTCAATTTACTAGATATATTAACCAACAATATTTATATTCATTCCCAAACTCTTGACTTCACAGCCCATAAATCTCACAAATGACTCTCTGACAAATCGAAGACTCTTATTAACACTAATCTCGAATAACCGTTAATAAGTGTAGGATCTTAGTATTCTAAGGATTAGACAAGTATGAATTATCTATTGAATGGATGATAAATGGAAGAACTTTAGAGAGAGAAAGAAGAGAGAGAAAGGAGAGAGTTAAGAGAAAGATGGAAATGTGATTAATGGAATGGTAAGTGAACCAACAACCCCTCCTAACATGCTAGGAGGGGGGTTTATATAGCCCACCCTACATGTGGGCTATATGGGCTATATTGGATCACGAGCCCAATATTGTTGGAGTGACCGATCCTTTCTAAATACGTAAAAACGTATTTCCAACAATCTCCCCCAAAGGGAGGTCACTCCAAGTTACAATGTCCTAAATAGTCTATAGCTCGTGATCTATGCTAATAACGATGTGACCGAGACTTTCCTTAGAAAAACGTATTTCCAACAATCTCCCCCAAAGGGAGGTCACACCATTTTACAAAATCTTAAACCTAGCATACTATGCTTGAGTCTTCGATCTTGTTCTTGTGAATATGTTGATGAGATCTTTGACTTTAGTCTTGAGCATGTTCTCTTGCCTTGACCTTGTGCATTCATCACTTGTGATATTCGCCTCTTCGTGACTTCATGTTCCACATACTTATACCTTTATAATTCTTGAAAGCTTCAGAGTTTGATACAGCAGAAGACTTGACCTTCAGGCTTTCTTGAATTTGTTGAAGTACTAATTGTATGCAGTATAAGCATGTGGGGACGACTTCTTCTTGGATTCCGCAACGCCACCGTCTTCAAATGCCGCAACATAAGTAGACACGAAAGAAATGGCTTTGAACATTTCATTCTAAATCGGTAGCATTTTACCTCCGGTCGGTGAAGACCGTTGGACGATATTAGATATCGTACCCGTGACGGATAGTTTCAATTAAGTAACTTCCTGACAGGATTTCGCGGGTAAACCCGTTCTCTTTATTCGACCGTCCAAAGCTGACTGCGAACATAAAGAGTGAATCATTTGGATAATAATATCCGCATGATTTGAAGCCGTCAATTCATGTTCCTGGAACAAGTGAAATTCAATTAAGAACCGCACCATCGTTGCTTTCCAGTTGTCACGAGCTTGATTCGTATAGAATCTTGCAAGTTACCTACCAAGTGCTGTTTGAGGTTAACACTAGAAGGATTTCCACTCATCACCGTGAACACAAAGGTATCACTCTGAGTGTTCTGGCAAGATCACTGAGATATTGCGTAGAGGCCTGGAACGTGTTTAAATTCAGTTAAGAATTAAACAGCCGTTGCTTTCCAGTTATCACAAGTTTGATTCATAAAGAATCGCACAAGTCACCTACCATGAGCTTTTTGATATTCGCTCAAGAAGGATTTCCATCTTCATTGTAAATACTTTCGTATTACTCGGATGTTCAGGCAAGATCATGAAGATTTTGCGTAGGACTCTTAAGATCTTTCTTACTTTTCACAGTGTATGAAGAAGCAAGGAATTATGAAAGTGTGTCCTAATGAGATATTTAATGATCTCAAATGGCTCTAGACTCGATCGTGCACTTTGGATTTTAGTGATCGGAGGCTGGAGAGGAGTGCCACCTTTTCAATACCAATTTATTCGGAGTGAATAAATCAATAGATAACGTGTTGTCTCCGTGTGATTAAAACAAATATCTTTTAAGAGATATCTGAGTTAGCTGGGATGGGTTGTGCTTTGCATCACTGGGTCCATGATGTCTGTCTTCAATATCAAGAATCATTAAACAATGATCTTAATAGCATATGTATTGACCCGGTTTCTGCCTAAGTTGTAAGGAGGGCTTCTTTCTTTACACCCTTTATCTTTACCATTCTTTTTCATTCTTCAACCCCTTCAATGCTTACCAATACGTCATCACTAGCACCTTGTTGTGATTGTTCCAGTGCTAACTTAAGTACTTGGTCGGCATTCAGCTACGTTCACAATCTTTCTCCATCTTTCCTAAGGACTACTATTTCTAGCTATGGAATGTCGTTGGGAAGATTCCTCCGGTTCTAGAGGAATCATTGGACTTTAACCTATCCTACCATCCTTATGTCACCACAATCTTCATCGTCGTGAAATAAATGGGTTGCGGGTAAGTATAAATCACCATGAAATCCATTTTGAAGTGCAAATCCATTTTGCTCCCCCTTAACACATGCCACGATATCCGAAAACATTTCGCACATGTAGGGATGAGCTAGCACGTTAAGTCAAACCATTTGTGACTAATCATTTCCCATATTAAATCACATTTTCTCCCCCATATTAAAAATATTAAACCAATCAATGTTTTTAATATCAATTGATTTAATAGCATTTTAAGAAAATTTGGGAAGAAAAATGCAAATCCAATTATCTTCATGAATTACACAAGCTCCCCCTCAAATTAATGAGGGTGTACTTGAAACGTAAATTAAATACCTTTTAAACACAAGTGTAAGGTATTTATCACGTGCAAAGATCAGATATGATAATGTATTCACAAGATTAGCAATTTATGAGGTTGGACCTGAATGATGGAGAACATCATATGAAAGAAGCACATGGTTCTTGTTCACGAATGTTGGTCGCCTCATCATGTCTGAAGTTATCTCTTTATTCCATGTGTACGATTGATATCTTTGTCTTGACATCAACATGTGAACTTGGCACTTTTAGCGTCGAAGATTCTGATTGCTGGACAAGCGCTCCCCCTCAATTGCTGACCCGTGTTCTATTGAAAGAGCTGTAGTCGCCGTTTGAGTAGTCGCATCGTCGAGTATGTAGATATCAATTGTAAATTGCTACGGTTGGTAGAGATGATAACTTCATAAAAACAAGATTTCTCTTGTTTTAACAAATAAATGCACTGACACGTACATATATTCGTGTTAGATTGTGGTATTACGTAAACACAATCCCTTACATGGTTATAAAGTAAACCATGCCCGAGAAAATTAATTCCCGTTGTTGAGTCAAAGCTTTCCGGTGAAATGCTTGACTTGAGTATGAAAAGCGGGTTACTATCTGAAATAATAGCAAACCATTTTGAGCATGTTTTAAAACATTTGAACTTCTGCTCGAACTTTATTTACAACCCCGTGTCATTATTGAATGACATTTCTAGTATCGTAAATATTATCGATTCCAGAAGACATGCTCTTTTTATCAAAACATTTTTTGAACACACAATTTTGAAAGATTTAGAAAACCTTTTTGAGAAATTCTCGAAAAATTGTGTTCAACGTTTTGAAAACCAATTACTTGAGATTAAGATGTTGAATATCTTGCAAAACGAGCTCAAGTCCGAGAAGTTGTAAACTTCCCGTTGTTAAGGATAAGTTTATCATCGGCGATAAACTTTCCTTTTAATTGAAGAACGAGTTCTAAGCTGACATTTACTTAGAAGTCGTTTTCATGAGCTTGAAAAACTTTGAATTTTTTAACGTAAAGCTCATGACCGAGAAAGGTGAATTTCTCGTTATGAGGAAAAGTTCTCTTATTTAAAAGATTCACTTTCCTTTCTGAGCTTAAAACCTGGAATGTTTTAATACAAGCTCATGACCGAGAAAATTTAATTTCCCGTTACGAGGATAAGCTATCTTTAAAGATAAGCTTTCCTAAAATTGAAGTCCGAGTTACAGTCTGATATTTAACTGTAAGTCATTGTGCATGAACTTAAAAACTTCGAATGTTTTTAATATAAGCTCATGCCCGAGAAAAATTAATTTCTCGTTGTGAGGATAAGTTTATCATCGGCGATAAACTTTCCTTAATTTGAAGATCGGGTCATCATCTGACATTTAATGAATAGCCTTATACACGAGCTTAAAACCTTTGAATGGTTTTAGGATAAGCTCGTGTCCAAGAAAACTTAATTTCTTGTTAAGAGGGTAAGTTATCGTTGCGTAGATAAACTTCCCTGTCTCTGGAGTCCGGGTCGTCGTCTGTCATTTAACGAGGAGCCATTATGCATGAGCTTAAAAACTTGGAATGTTTTTGATAAAAGCTCATGCCCGAGAAAAATTAATTTCTCGTTGTTAGGATAAGTTTACCATCGGCGATAAACTTTCCTTTCTTTGAAGATCGAGTTATAGTCTGTGATGTGACTATAAGTCCTTTACACGAGCTTAAAACCCTTGAATAGTTTAAAATGTAAGCTCGTGTCCGAGAAAATTTAATTTCTCGTTTTGAGGGTAAGTCATCATCGGGATGAACTTTCCTGTCTTTTGAGAGCGAGTTACAGTCTGTTATGTGACTGTAAGTCCTTTACACTGTAAGCTTAACTGGAAATCCCCTGAGACACTTGTTTCGTAGATATCAGCTTCTTTAGCAACCAAACTCTGAGAGTGTCCTTAATTGAATGGTATACAATGATTGGACCGATTCGTTCTTTTGGAACATCCTCTTTGGTACCTGCATTTTCATTAGGAATTTGCATGCTTGGATAAGGGTTAGCGATATCTATCTTAGAAGCAAGTGGGGGTTCACAGTTGTCCTTACTTGTGCCAGAGGTGTTCATAGGAGATGATTCACTTGTCTTAGCTGGTAAACGTTTCCTTTTATAGAAAACCTTAAGTTCAGGCTTAGGTGATGCATCCTCCTTTTCAATTTATTCCCTAGTAGTCTTAATAGAATCGGAGACTATCCTAGTTAAAGGGCACTCGTTTTCTACAAGAGTGAAAGTTCTACCAGTGGGGCGCCACATTTTACCAATGGGTTTGATTTTGGCAACCCACTGGGATTTAAGTCTAGCACGGGAGTTCACCTCATTAAGTAGTTTCTTGATACAAGAATCATGATTTGCCGTAAAGACACATTTTCTACATGTTTTACAAGTAGCATATTTAATGTCCGAGTAAGATCTAGAATTCCTAGATGATTGATTGATGCTCCTAGGATGTGACATGCTACGTTTAGCAGTGTTGGGTAAACTAGAAGGCATCTGACTAGGTTTGTAATTCCTATCTCTTACTTGTGTCTTTTGCTTAGCTTCCCTTAGACCAAATGTATGGCGAACATCATTTGAACGAGTTCCAGACGTATTCTTAGGACTATGTCTAGGGAAATTAGAGGCAATCATGTGATTAGGCCTTGCAAAAGCTGTTTTAGTCACATTGGGCCTAGATGGTGGAGTGACTGTTCTAGAAAGATGAACCATATCAACTTGGGAGGCAAACCGCGGTCTCGAGGATTGTGATCGCTCGGATCTAAATGCAGTAGGTTGTCTGACAGTCGGTTGTCTGACGAACTGATTTGTAGGCGGTTTCCCCAAGATTGATGGTTTTTCAAGCTTAGTGTCCACACTAGGTCCTTTAGTTTTCCGCAAATCATTTTTCAACGCAGCTATAGCAAAGACCTTTTCCTGTACTTGAGCCTTTAAGGTCTCATTCTCTTTGAGCAATTCATCTTGGGATGCCAACTTAGATTCAAGCAACTTAATTTGTTTAAAAAGATTATCCTTTTCAGCTTTAGAGTCTAGAACAGTTTGATCCAATTTTCGTTCAAGAACAACGTTTGACTTTTCAAGTTTTTCAAAATATGTTTCAAATTTCTCCGTTTTCTTCGAAAATTCAATTTTGGCATCCTCAAGCTCTTTGGATTGCTGAGCTAAAATCGTTTCGAGCTCTCTAATCTTGGAATCAGAAGCAGTTAATGAAGCAGTTATAAGACAATTATCATGATGTCTAGCATTTTGAACACTTTCTCCCCCATTATGACTCACATCGGATGAATCAGAAGTGGTATTTCTATCACTCTTTTCCATCCCATGTTTGTCATAGTTAGGTTCAGAATGCTCAATATGCGGTATTTCATCAGTATATACATCATCAACATTACATTGTACCATGTCCGCAGGCTCTTCGTCATTAACGGGTAAGGTGACATCAAATGATATCTCGTGAACATTGCCTGACGTGCCACTGGTATCATGTTGTCCTCCTGATTCCGTGCTCTTGCCATCGTTAGGCTCCAAGTTGTCAACCGTATGACCATTCTCCTCTTGTATTTGCATCATAGATTCTTGCACTCCATTATCATACACTTGGTGAAGTCTAGATCTTTCATAAATCGAAGACGAAACTGATGTCATAAATTTCAACAGTTTATCACGGAAATCTTTAACATCGTTCTGTGTGTATTGAAAAAATGACCGGCATATCCATGAATTGTCATACTTGATGATATTGAATTGGAGGAAAGGCGTGAGTTGTGTCACAAGAGCCTGATATGCAGTTTCTGATGCAGAGTGATTAAAGTCTTCTTTGTGAAGTTGCTCAGCTAGGTGGTCCAAGTTGAGATATAGTGAATTGATGAATGTATAATGATGTTGACCAAAGAGTGTCACAAATTCGCTACCTCCTTGAACCCATGCAATAGTCCTAAGATGTGATTGAAGTAGTCGAACTGAAGTGATACCACTTTCTCTAGCTTTGTCTTGCAAAAAATGCAATTCTCCCTCGTTCGATGTCGACTTCAAAAGATCCATTGAATTTTGTGGTTGTTGTCGTGATTTTGCAGATCTTGAAGAAGTGTACAGACAGAAATTCACGAATATGACAAAACCAATGAAAAAACTGGTAAGAAGTCTTAAAAATCCTCGTTTAATAATATATATCTCTTTACACGGCCCAAAAGTTGTTGTCGGCTCAAACGATGATAAAACAAACCTGAGACCAATGCAAACTCAGCTTACTCTAAAAATAAAGCACATCGGTCCGTTAAATAATTTACCACTTTCGATTTTTCTAAATACCCACCTCAAAACGATGTATCAAAAACTAATATATAAAATCAACGTAATTAAAAAAAATTAACTTTAAAATATGAAAATATTAACTTAACTTAAAAAAAATTTTACTTAACTAAAATAAAAAATAACAAATAAAAAATAGAAGGAAAAAAAACACTAATATATATAACGTTGTTTGTTTAAGAGAAAAGAAAAAATTTGAAATGTTAATTTGTGAGAAGAACCCACGTGGTGTGATTTCCACTACTCTCAAAAACTTCGTAATCTCCGTCTAAAAAACGTGTAAAGCCACTTGGGATAAAATAAAACAAGGTGTACCCCTAATATATCTCCTAGATATATCCGCCCACCTTCTCCTAATAATGTCAGTCAACCAAAAAAAAAAAAAATAACCCTAAACTTCCTCACACCCATAGAAACCTCCGACTCAAATCTTTCCAGTTATCTCTCTCTCCTTGTTTTCAAACGAATATCAACTAATCCCATACCATCAAACTTCCGTCTACACTCATCTACACTCATCAAATAACATTATATCCGTGGGATGATTTCGGTCTCCTTGTTTTCAAACGAATCCCAAATGAATCCCAATCTCACTGTAGAGTTATTAAACGAATATCATAACTAATCCCATACCATGATGATTAAGAGACTATGAATCCCACGGAAGAAATTATGAATTGGCTTCAAGATCATTTTAAAATGGTCTCGGGTAGGTTTTTTTATTTTATTTTCTTGTTTTGGATCGATGAGTCTTTTGAAGAAAAGTGAGATCTTGAATTGTACGAGTTTGAGTCGAATCGTGGGTGTGTCTTGAAGTTGTGGGTGAGTGATGATCTCGAGTCAGTCGTGTGTATGTTGATTTGGGTAGAGTCTAGTGTTGTTGGGTATGGTGTGGTGTTGAGTCGTGGGTCGAGAGTCAGTTTATAGGTCTGAGAGTTCGTACTGGAAATGGGGGTGGGTGGTAGAGTGGGTCGAGGATGGGTCGATGGTGGGTGTTGGGTTTTGAGTTTTATATAAATTGGGTTGGGTCGAGTTGTTTGGTTTCTGAGTTGTGGCCGTCGAGTGTAAGGGTGAGGGTTGTCGAGGGTTGGGAGGGTCAGTCGAGGGTGAGTTGAGTGTGTTCGTTTGTGGTTTTGGTCGAGAGAGAAAAGCGAGTTTGGATCGAGTCCTGACACCGTGGTCGAATGTTGTTAGTCGAGAGGGTGTTGGTTTGACAGTTTTGAGACACGGTTGTGAGGGTCGAGTCGAGTTAGACGATTGTGAGTTGAATGGTGTGAGTCAAGAGTGAAGGGTTCGAGTGTTGGTCGAGAGTTTAAGTCGAATCAAGGTCTTTGGTCTTTTGTGTTGGTCATCGCAATATTGCAAAACAAACTCACCATCGCAATAAAACTACTTCCATCGCAATGTTTTAATTTTTCATCGTAAAACAGTCAAAAACTTCCATCGCAATATTCAAAACTTCCATCGCAATGTCTATAAAATTTTGGCAGAGTTTCGACTCTCTTTTTCCTTAAACCCGCGCAATTGTGATCGCAAAGTGCAATCGCCACCCACGTAGGAATAAGATAAACTGAAACAGTGATCGCAAAGTAGAACCCGAGGGTTATTGCGATCCAAATGTCGAAGTATCGGAATAAAGGCAGCAGCTTACTTATCGGAATGGGACAAAAAAATTAAAGCATCGGAATGATATACCCCTTTTCAGATACAAGACGTTGATAAAAAGGACAAAATAGAAAAAGATGAAGACGTTGATAAAAAAGACAAAATAGAAAAAGATGAAAAACTTGGATAGAAAGAAAGACAAAACAGAAAACTTTTTATCAAATAAAAAAAAAAAAACAGTAGATAAGTAAATTAATTAAAAACAGTAGAAAAATAAATAATATCAAATAGACTAAATTTGAACCAAAAAAATTGATAAAAGAGAACTGTTTAACAAAATTTGATAAGAGACGAGAGTAAAAAATTTAATAGAAAGATTTTTGAAGAAAGATTTGATAAAATTTTATCAAACCGAAACCTTAAAGAATAAATAGACGAAAGAAAGAAAAAATTGTGACAGAAAGAAACTTTACCACCAAATCAATAGATAAAACATGTTAATCCGAAGAATCAACCATGCTCTTGATACCAATTGTAGGATCTTAGTATTCTAAGGATTAGACAAGTATGGATTATCTATTGAATGGATGATAAATGGAAGAACTTTAGAGAGAGAAAGAAGAGAGAGAAAGGAGAGAGTTAAGAGAAAGATGGAAATGTGATTAATGGAATGGTAAGTGAACCAACAACCCCTCCTAACATGCTAGGAGGGGGGTTTATATAGCCCACCCTACATGTGGGCTATATGGGCTATATTGGATCACGAGCCCAATATTGTTGGAGTGACCGATCCTTTCTAAATACGTAAAAACGTATTTCCAACAATAAGTGTGAAAACACTTATCCTTTTACCACTTATTTCCAATAATAACAAGACCAAAACGTGTGATTTATGTCGTAAAAGTCGGAATTATGCGTGGTTTGTGTTTTTATTGTGTTTTAGGACCAAAATATGAAAAAGGAAGAAAACACGGGCTTTCACGGGCTTTTATCGAAGAAAAAGGGAAAAGACGAAGTCAAAAGATCAAGAGTGCAAAAAGAACGGAAGTCCAAGACCTATTCTGAAGATTTATCGAAGAAAAAGTCAAAAGACGGAAGTTTAACGAAGTCGAAGAACTTAAGTCTAATAGAAGAAGAAAATTAAAAGACAAGTTCAAATCCCGAGACTACAAAGACGAAGAATTAAAGTCGAGTCGAGAAAACGTGAAGAAAGCAAGAAAGAAGATGCAACACATGCACTCCTTCCACCTTCCCTATAAATACCTTCCTAATAGTCATTAGGAAGGTGGTTAGAGTTTTTAGTTAATTTTTCACTTTTTAGTTTTCTCTAGTTTTTAGAGAGAGAAAGTCTTAAACTTTCTCTCACTAGTTCATCTTTTTCTTTTAATATTTCAAGATTAAACACTTTTGTATTGCTTATTTCATTAATCAAAGTTCCATTTTAAGCTTTTATCTCTTAATCTCATTCTACTTTTCTTTGATTTAAGATTGATTTTGGTGCGTATATCATAAGATCCGTGTTGTTCTAGTTGATTTCGTGCTTAAAAATTAATCTTTTGATCATTTTATAAGTTTTCATTAGATTAAGCTTTAAGACTTTTGTGCTTATTGGCTTATCTTTATGATTAGCTTATTTTTCTTATAAAAGTTTTATTAAAAAGTTTAAGTTTTTATGGTTTGATCTAAAAAGTTGATTAATTTCGAGTTGAATAAGTTGATCAAAGTGCTTATTTGATTCGGATTTGTCTTTGATTTGGATTGATAAGGTTTGGATGTTAGCTTATTATCTATCCTAAACAAGTCCCTTTATTTTCGGAAAAGGGAGTTTAAATCCCCTTTCCGATTGAGTTTTCCGACCGGTACACCATCATAACCAATTTCCACTATTTTCGGAAAGGGTGGTAAAACCCCTTTCCGATTGGTAAACATTCCGAGCAGCTCCATCTTAACATTCCGATTGAGTCCAATCGGAAGAGGGCTTTGGATTTCCGATTGGCACCCCACAAACATTCCGATCTAGGCTCCATTTCCCTTGAGTATTCCGACGGTAGCACTTGTTATTTATTCCGATGAGAATTGTTTGCAGCATTCCGATTTGATTCCCCCATATTCTGATTGAGCCCTATTTTGTGTATTCCGATTCATGCAAATCTGTATCATTCCGATTGAAGGGTTTTTCCAATCATTCCGATTGGTATTCATTGTCCAGTATTCCGATTGACCCCATTTTGGTGGATATTCCGACCAGTGTTACCATAATCCGATCGGAAAACATTCCGATCGGGGGTCCTTTTGGCTTGTTTTGGTTTCTTTCGATATCACTTTCTTATAATACCTTTTTATTAAGTTTTAATTTTTGAGAAATTCTCTAAGTGTTGGTTTATTAAGTGTTCAAGCATTTTTCTAATCTTATCTTTATGTTTAGCTACCTTTTATTTTACTCGTCATTTGAAATTAATCTTAATTCTTCCATTTACTCAACGACACTTTAATTACTTGCTAATAGTTTAAAACAAACCAACCATTCTCTTGATTCACCAAAAGACGATTGAGTCGCACTTAAGACCGGTTTTCAATTCGAAAAGACTTGGGACTTCAAAATTTCATACTTTGGTTGCAAAAACCAAGTATTAAATGGCGCCGCTGCCGGCTCTTTTCGTTAAGATAAATGGTTTCTAGTGAGAGACGCATTGAATTTTGGGATCCGTACTAGATGGATAGCGGGCGAAATAATCATGAGAGTTGGTGACGATAAAATTGTCTTCAACATGGGTAAGATTTCTAAGCAACCTTATTCATATGAGAGTGTTAATGCTATTGATGTTCTCGATGAGGCTTGTGAAGAACATTTTCATGATGCTTGCAAAAGTACTCCTTCTCTACCCAATGTTGAGACCGTTGCCTCTATTGCTCCAGCATTGACTCCTTTTGGAGAAAGTGACTTGGATGATTTCGGAGCTAGCTTGGGTCCTCTCGATATTAAGTATGATAATTTGTCCACCAATTGGGATGAAGATATTCGTACTATTGAGAGACTTCTCAACGAGGACCCGTTGTCTCCTCCTGCTCCTAAAGAGGTGACTAATGATGATCCATCGTTAGTTTCACCATCTACTGAGGATCCTCCTACTCTCGAGCTCAAGGACCTAACGCCTCATCTTGAGTACGTTTTCCTAGAAGACGACGAGAAGTTACCGGTCATCATCGCAAAGGATCTGAAAGAAGACGAAAAAGCCCGACTTGTCGCTGTGTTGAAGAAGCATAAACGCGCTATCGCTTGGAAAATCTCCGACATCCGCGGAATTGATCCTCACTTTTGCACACATAAAATTCTCATGGAGGACGACTTTAAGCCCATAATTCAAAGCCAAAGAAGGGTGAATCCTAAAATCCATGACGTCATCAAAAAAGAGGTTATCAAACTTCTTGATGCGGGTATGATTTACCCTATTTCGGATTCACCGTGGGTTAGTCCAGTCCATTGTGTGCCTAAGAAAGGCTGAATCACCGTTGTGCCCAATGCAAACAACGAGTTAATTCCTACCCGTCTCGTTACTGGGTGGAGAGTTTGTATAGACTACCGCAAACTCAATGATGCCACGAGAAAGGATCATTTCCCCCTACCTTTTATGGACCAAATGCTTGAACGTTTAGCTGGTAATGAATATTACTGCTTTCTTGATGGTTTCTCGGGTTATTTTCAAATACCCATCGATCCCCAAGATCAAGAAAAGACAACATTCACTTGTCCCTATGGCACCTTTGCTTACAAACGAATGCCTTTTGGCTTATGCAATGCCCCCGGGACTTTCCAAAGGTGCATGTTGGCTATCTTCCATGACATGGTTGAGCAAACTATGGAAGTCTTCATGGATGATTTCTCGGTCTTCGGGGATTCCTTCTCTGCTTGCCTTGCCAATTTAGAACGTATGCTTAAGCGGTGCGAAGACACTCGCCTTGTTCTGAATTGGGAAAAATGCCATTTTATGGTAAAAGAAGGCATTGTGCTAGGACACAAAATCTCTAAAGCCGGTCTTGAAGTCGACCGTGCTAAAGTTGATGTCATAGCCAAATTACCTCCACCTTCAACCGTGAAGGGTGTGAGAAGTTTTCTGGGTCATGCGGGCTTCTATCGTAGATTCATTCAGGATTTCTCTAAAATCGCTCGCCCGATGACCCACCTCTTGGAAAAAGATACTCCTTTTATCTTTTCTAAATAGTGTCTCGAAGCCTTCAATCTTCTTAAGGATAAGCTAACTAAGGCACCGGTCTTGGTTACCCCTAATTGGGAGCTGCCCTTTGAATTGATGTGCGATGCTAGCGACTTTGCTATTGGTGCGGTTTTGGGCCAACGTGTGAATAAACACTTCCAACCAATCCACTACGCTAGCAAAACAATGACGGGGGCTCAATTTCATTATACGACAACCGAAAAAGAGCTTTTAGCTGTTGTCTATGCTTTTGAAAAATTTCGCCCCTATCTTGTTTTATCCACCACCATCGTATACACGGACCATTCCGCGTTGAAGTACTTGATGACTAAGAACGATTCTAAGCCAAGACTTCTTCGCTGGGTTTGCTACTTCAAGAATTCAACATTGAAATTCGTGACAAGAAGGGAGCCGAAAACCTGGCCGCGGATCATCTGAGTCGACTTGAGGATCCATATCAGGGGGATCATCCGAACAAAGAGATCAATGACTCTTTCCCCCTAGAGACTCTAATGTCTATAAATCTCAATCTTGATGGCACCCCGTGGTTTGCAGACATTGCAAACTACTTAGCGGGTGGTATTCTCATCCAAGGGTTAACATCCCAACAAAAGAAGAAGTTCTTGAACGATGTTAAGACTTACTTTTGGGATGACCCTTATCTATTCAAACAGTGTGCTGATCTGATTATTCGTCGTTGTGTTGACGGACCGGCAGCTTTCGATATCCTCCAAGCTTGCCACAAAGGACCCACCGGTGGTCACTTTGGTCCCAACTACACCGCTAAGAAAGTGTTTGATTCCGGATTCTATTGGCCCACCATTTATCGTGACGCTCACGAAATGGTTAAGCATTGTGATGCTTGCCAACGTCAAGGCAAGATCACACATAAGGATGAGATGCCTCAAAATTTCATACAGGAATGTGAAATCTTTGACGTATGGGGCATCGACTTTATGGGGCCATTTCCATCCTCCAAAGGGAACAAGTACATCCTCGTCGCTGTCGACTACGTCTCTAAATGGGTTGAAGCTAAGGCTTTTCCTACGAATGATGCGAGGGTGGTTGTGAACTTTTTGAAGCAGCTTTTCGCTCGATTTGGCGTTCCTCGTGCTATCATCAGTGACCGCGGGACTCATTTTTGCAACGATCAATTTGCACGAGTCATGGCAAAGTATGGTGTCACTCACCGTCTTTCCACCGCCTATCATCCCCAAACCAATGGGCAAGCCGAAATTTCCAATCGTGGCTTGAAGAGAATCTTGGAGCGTACTGTGGGAGAGCATCGCGCCGCGTGGGCCGATAAGTTAGATGATGCTCTGTGGGCTTTCCGTACTGCTTACAAGACCCCGATCGGTTGTACACCCTACCGTCTTGTGTACGGGAAAGCCTGCCACCTACCCATCGAGCTATAACATAAGGCGCACTGGGCCTTGAAGTGGGCTAACTTCGACATCATCAAAGCCGGTGATCATCGCAAGGTTCAACTTAACGAGCTAAATGAACTGAGGAATGAAGCTTATGAAAACTCGCTGATCTACAAGGAGAAGACGAAGATGATCCACGATGCTAAAATCAAGAACCGAGAGTTCCACGTTGGTGATCAAGTCTTACTCTTTAACTCTCGGTTGAAGATCTTCTCTGGCAAGTTGAAGAGCCGCTGGACTGGTCCATTCACCGTCGCCAAAGTCTTTCCATATGGGACCATTGAGCTTTCTCAGCCGAATGGGCCCAATTTCAAGGTGAATGGCCAGCGTTTGAAGCTGTACTTTGGTGAGGACATCTCTCAGGAGATGATTCCATCCCTCACCACGTTCCCCATGAACTAAAATTGGGTCGAGTCAGGCTCATGACTCGGTGAACAAAAACAAGCGCTTCTCGGGAGGCAACCCGTGTTCTATCCTTTACTGCTTTCATAATAAGTGTAGGGGGAGCCCCGCATATGTTTGTTGTCTTGTTTCTTGTGCTGTGCAGGGATTAAAGCTTCAGAGAGCATCTTGATGACTTTTGACAAACCGTGATACCGTGTTTTAAATCTTCCTGGTTCTATCTTAAACTCTTGTGATTCAATATTTCATATTTTATATGTTCACATTGAATTCACTTTAGTTGGCCTTTCCTTAGCAAGATTTAAACAAAGTACACAATGTCCTAAGTGTAAGGGAGTTTACTCCCACATGCTTAAACATTAAGGACAATGTTTATCTCAAGTGTAGGGGGGACTTCTATCGAAGTAAGTGGTCTTTTCTATGAATTTGCCCTCATTTTAACCGGAAAAGTTGATTTTTCGACATTTTTCAAAATTTTTAATCTATTTTGGCCTAGTTGTATAGTTGTATTTGCCTTTGCTAGAATAAATTTTTAATAAAGTGGTTTTAGATTTTTCTTAGTCGTGAACATTTTGACTCAACCCGAGTTTACTTACCTAAGTTTACTCTAGCTAGTATCCTTAACGTGTTTAAGTCAAGTTTTGCTAGGCTTTTATATAGGGAGCTATAAAACGCGAAAGTCTTAACTCTCACGGGTTAAGAACAAGAACTTTTCGCAAGTTCCTATAATTGATCCTAGAGAGTCGTTTATCAAGGGAACTTTAAAATGCGATTTCTAAACTTGAAAAAGTCCAAGAATTTGCAAGATCCTATAGGCGACTCGAAAACCCAAAACTTCGATTTAATAGGCTAAGCATCCACGAGTCTCATTCCTTGAGATTTTAAATTATGGAGAACGAGAGATGATAGAGCCAATTATAAGTTCGGTATTCTTTCGTGAATTTATGTGAGTTAATTATGAGCCTATTCTCCCTCCGCTTGTTAATAAATTAATCTGCTAATAAATAAGGTTGTACGATTTAAAAGGTTACTTAGCTTCTAGCCCCAGATCGTTTAAAAGTTGCTCGGTAATGACGAGAGTTCATAACCAAGGCATAACTTATGAAGCGGGGCGCGAAGATTGGCGAGTCCGAAAAGGCCCTAACAAGGCATGAGGGCTACATTTTGTTGCTAAAGATCCAAAAGTGATGTGAAGAATCATTTATCGAAAATCAATATGAAGGATCGAGACACACGACGAAAAGCAAGAACTCCCCAAAAGTCATGGAGAAGTCTATCCGAAAAGACCCTAACAAGGTATGAGGATAAATAGATCCAAGTCCTAAAAGGAGGCGGATCGTTGTATATCAAAGTCCAAAATAAAGATTGGAGAAAAATGAAGAAGTCATGGTCCAAAGATGAAGAATCTCTCAAAAACTTCAAGTGAAGAAATTCCTATTATGAAGAGAAGACCATAATTTCAAGAACGTCTCTCGAAGATTCGAAGTATGAAGTCGCTGCCAAATATCGGCCCGAGAAAGGTCTCAAATCGCGAACCAAGTTATGCCAAGATATGAACTTTCTGATATCCCGAGAAGCAGTTTTAAAAGATTTGGTCCTTTAGCTAACTATTGATTAAATCGTTCACCTTATTTTCGGACTAAATAACTATCGAAATAAGTCAAACGATGCATCCTCGTGATCATTCAAGACAAAAATAAAATATAAGAGATACACCTAGGAATAAGGGAGTCTAAGTGAATAATTGGCCCACATGAGTTCGTGATAGTTTGCTAACTTATAATAACAATGATCTCGTTTTTAAGCTTGGTATGGGGAACGTGAAACTTGAGGATGATAAACGTTCATGGACACCAAAACCCAATGTAAGTTTTTTTAATTTCTTTGCTTATTTCTATCTTTTATGTTTAGTATTTAATAAAGGCCAAAGTGGGTTATTTATGATGGAAAATGTAAACCGTGCTTTAAAATTAATGCATTGCATGAGGGCATTGCAATGGTCAAGTGTAGGGGATTTAATAAGTGTGAAAACACTTATCCTTTTACCACTTATTTCCAATAATAACAAGACCAAAACGTGTGATTTATGTCGTAAAAGTCGGAATTATGCGTGGTTTGTGTTTTTATTGTGTTTTAGGACCAAAATATGAAAAAGGAAGAAAACACGGGCTTTCACGGGCTTTTATCAAAGAAAAAGGGAAAAGACGAAGTCAAAAGATCAAGAGTGCAAAAAGAACGGAAGTCCAAGACCTATTCTGAAGATTTATCGAAGAAAAAGTCAAAAGACGGAAGTTTAACGAAGTCGAAGAACTTAAGTCTAATAGAAGAAGAAAAATAAAAGACAAGTTCAAATCCCGAGACTACAAAGACGAAGAATTAAAGTCGAGTCGAGAAAACGTGAAGAAAGCAAGAAAGAAGATGCAACACATGCACTCCTTCCACCTTCCCTATAAATACCTTCCTAATAGTCATTAGGAAGGTGGTTAGAGTTATTAGTTAATTTTTCACTTTTTAGTTTTCTCTAGTTTTTAGAGAGAGAAAGTCTTAAACTTTCTCTCACTAGTTCATCTTTTTCTTTTAATATTTCAAGATTAAACACTTTTGTATTGCTTATTTCATTAATCAAAGTTCCATTTTAAGCTTTTATCTCTTAATCTCATTCTATTTTTCTTTGATTTAAGATTGATTTTGGTGCGTATATCATAAGATCCGTGTTGTTCTAGTTGATTTTGTGCTTAAAAATTAATCTTTTGATCATTTTATAAGTTTTCATTAGATTAATCTTTAAGACTTTTGTGCTTATTGGCTTATCTTTATGATTAGCTTATTTTTCTTATAAAAGTTTTATTAAAAAGTTTAAGTTTTTATGGTTTGATCTAAAAAATTGATTAATTTCGAGTTGAATAAGTTGATCAAAGTGCTTATTTGATTCGGATTTGTCTTTGATTTGGATTGATAAGGTTTGGATGTTAGCTTATTGAACTTAGCTTATTATCTAGCCTAAACAAATCCCTTTATTTTCGGAAAAGGGAGTTTAAATCCCCTTTCCGATTGAGTTTTCCGACCGGTACACCATCATAACCAATTTCCACTATTTTCGGAAAGGGTGGTAAAACCCCTTTCCGATTGGTAAACATTCCGAGCAGCTCCATCTTAACATTCCGATTGAGTCCAATCGGAAGAGGGATTTGGCTTTCCGATTGGCACCCCACAAACATTCCGATCTAGGCTCCATTTCCCTTGAGTATTCCGACGGTAGCACTTGTTATTTATTCCGATGAGAATTGTTTGCAGCATTCCGATTTGATTCCCCCATATTTCGATTGAGCCCTATTTTGTGTATTCCGATTCATGCAAATCTGTATCATTCCGATTGAAGGGTTTTTCCAATCATTCCGATTGGTATTCATTGTCCAGTATTCCGATTGACCCCATTTTGGTGGATATTCCGACCAGTGTTACCATAATCCGATCGGAAAACATTCCGATCGGGGGTCCTTTTGGCTTGTTTTGGTTTCTTTCGATATCACTTTCTTATAATACCTTTTTATTAAGTTATAATTTTTGAGAAATTCTCTAAGTGTTGGTTTATTAAGTGTTCAAGCATTTTTCTAATCTTATCTTTATGTTTAGCTACCTTTTATTTTACTCGTCATTTGAAATTAATCTTAATTCTTCCATTTACTCAACGACACTTTAATTACTTGCTAATAGTTTAAAACAAACCAACCATTCTCTTGATTCACCAAAAGACGATTGAGTCGCACTTAAGACCGGTTTTCAATTCGAAAAGACTTGGGACTTCAAAATTTCATACTTTGGTTGCAAAAACCAAGTATTAACCGTACATGCAAATATGCATTCTCAAACCACATTTCCCAAATCTTAATACATGAAATATATCATGTACACCACCCAATTCCCCAGATAATTCTATATCCATAAGCTATTGGTCCAATCTTTCCAAAGATCATAAATGGACATACAAAACTCGACATCAACTTTTCTCTTTTACCAAAACATGGCTCCCGTTACAATGGGTGAAACTTCCTACATAACTTTGTCACTAAACTGTAGTGGTTTCCTCCTTTTTAACATATCATCTCTTGTTTCTCTCGTTCTTTCCACAAACACCATTATTATATTAGCAACCTCTTTCACCAATTCTAGTCCGCAATAGGGGAAACTCACCCTATCCTTCCATATAGTTCCTCAAATGACATTCATCTACTTCTAGTATGATAACTATCATTATATGAAAACTCAAACATTGCTAACGAGTTTCCCACCTCCCTCTAAATCAGTCATCCAAGCTCTCAACACGACTTCTATACTTGTAGCAATTTCTCACTTCGTCCATCCATTTTCAGTTAGGCGGATATACTCATGTCCAATCATGTTCATCAACTCCATTTAGTCCATACCACAAACTACTTAAAAATTCCAATTTCTTTACACAAGTGACCTATGACGATATTTCACATATTGAATAGTTTATCACAACGAGGCTCTTCCAATCCAAATCAACTTATGATCTATACACACCACCAAAAGGACGGTTATCTCAGTTAGTCTATCAACTTCCATCCAAACCCATGCTACAACTACTTCCATAAAATTTGGATAGATCATTAGTAGCACCTATACACTTCTTTCTCACTTTTCTCCATGAAAGATTTTCTTTCCCTGATACTCAACACTTCCTTTATACCTACACAATGTCTTACCTTCAAGGTCATAGTGCTCCTCATCTTGTCTCAGTTAGACTAAGCCCTTCGTCTCTCATGACACATCACATCTATAACTCCTCAACCATTCGATTATCGATACTAAGCCTTCCAATCAAACAGTATAGGTCAGTACCATTTCCTTTCCACACTACAACAATATTAGCATGCTTAGTGCCTTAGTCTACTCATTAGGCTATACCAAAGTTTTACCTTTGGTTCCTATCTCGACCTATTTCATTCATGACTCGCATCTATCCACACTTCCTTCTTCTTCCTCAACTCATGACATACATCACGATGTTATGCTTCCCGTCTTTCAAGTCATCTATACCTCAAAATTTTTCCAAGTAGCTTCACTTGTTTTTCCTCACGATCAGTTCTCCTACTCCCTCCTAATAGGGACAGACTAGAGTTTTATGTGATCCCATGCGGATCACACTCTCATCTTATACCCACATTAGTTTCTATTTGTCTAAACTAATCCATATATTAAATTCTTATTCAAATCTCATACTTCTATTTTGATCTTGCACCCAACATGAGATACTTTCACTCATCATCTTCTAGGAATACTTGGTTCTCTCCTTCCATGGTTCTCCTTAATTCCTACACTATACCGTCCAACAGAAATTCCATACTTCATTCATCAAATCTATGGAAATCGCTAGTGCATTGGATAATGCATAACTGTCTCTTCCAAAGATCTTTCATAACACCTTCACAAAACCGACTCTCTAATCACTTCTCCATGAACTTATTCAACTCAACTTCACTACTCATCCCTCGATATTGATTTCCACAAAAATTCTATCCGCGTAGTCACTCGACTCCCGTTGTTACCTCCACGAGTTCTTAATCTCCCATGTTATGTATTCAAATCATCACGATTCACTAGTTTAGCACTTTGTAACTCCACTCCGGTACTCAATCTGTCCTTCTTTGTCACGAACCATACGGAGATTCCTATCATAGTGCTTGTTACCTTTCCATTCCTTGTAACTTCTGTGACTCCTTCGAAATCTGTTGCTTCCTTCTAGCAGCCGACACGTAGTCCTTTCAGCTCCTTGATTCACGATATATCTCTTCACGCACTCCTTCTCGTCTCTATGATGTTACCTAGAAACTCCACACTACCCAATAGCCTCTTACTTCAACTCATCTACCATAATTTCAACCCCTCAATGGCTTACTGTTCCTTACTTTTTGTAATCACCATTAATCAGCCTCCTACCAATCATTCTTTCACATCCATGTTTTCCTTCACGTGTCTACTACTACCCCGCCTCCATGACTACACCAATTCCCTTGCGTGTTATTTGCCCAATCATTCCATTAGTAGAAAATTTCTACTGTACCCTCACATCCGCTGGTACTTTCATCAATCTCCTAATGGTACTTCAACCAACTTCTCGTAGCATGACATCTTGTTCCCACGACCAATCAACTAACTTTACTTACTCCGTTATTTCTTTAACCAATCTAAGTTTCAAAACTCCACAAATCTTAATCATTCCTTCAGCACAACCTTTAAACCAAAACACATCTCTGCATTCTAATATCTAACCATAAGTAATACTACCCAACTCTATCCTCTCATCCTAACGTTTCCACAACCGCATAACTAAATCAACCATGACGTGTACCAAAAGAATTCCAACGATCGCGTCCCATAATAAATATAGGGTAAACCGAGAGATCAACCATAATGAACCTTAGCCAAAACAACTGAAAACAAAACAATGTAATCCAATAGATTCAATGGAGTGTGCCAACAACGAAAAACTTGACTCGTCACGGTTAGTATTACCAAATTTCGATACCTCAGAAAATTTTAAACTTTCACCCCATTTAGTTACTCCTCATAAGAACCAAACATTAATACTACTAAAATTAATCATACTCGTTTTGAACAAAAAACTCATCTTTTATCTTCATTAGTTTATCAAAGATATCAACTAGTTAGTACACTACAATCTTATTCTAACCATTATCTTGTTTACCCGTATTAAACTTATTTCACTTGTTATTACGAAACCAATACATATTATACGATGTTTTTTTTTCATTTTATTCTATATTATTATTATTATTCTTTTATAAAATCCATTTAGGCTGGTTATAACTAAACTACTACACGTTTACAAGGTGTGGTGTTATTATTATCATTACTATAATAAAATCTCCTTTTTTACTCTTTCCGTCTAGTTAAATACTTCTAAAATTTTAACTCCAGTTGAAAAAAATTTTGTAAAATTTCTTTTCCCCTTTAAAATGTATTATCACATGTTACATAGAAAACTAATCTAATTATTTTCAAGGCAAATTATTTTTATAGCTTACTACCACAAACTTAAAAAAAATATGTAAGTCACGATATCATACCATACACTTACAAATTATTTTCAAAACCGTTTTCCTATAATTAGCCACACTTATTTGTAAGAAAGTTGAGTAGTTCTCATTAATTAAAATACATACCCGAATGTAGACGCACATCAAAAGACTCAAAAGGTCGTTGGAACTCCATCAAACTCCAGCACCATAAAACACGAGCAAACACAAGGTACGTTCAAGTTATAATAACTACTGAACGACCATATATCATAACTTAACACATACTAGTATATATACATCCGCATATATATACCTATTAAATCACCCAAAACATACTCGTTACCATACATGTCAGATCAATCAATCGCTTCATACACTCGTTTTTCCATACGAGTAATCACCATCTTACCACAAGGCATAAAACCCATCACTAAAACCAGTCCATATCGTGTGACCCCATAATCATATAACACGAGTATAACCCAAAACATATAACACACTAAAAAATAGCCATATGGTAGACAGCCGTTACATAAACCCATACATTATACGTATACCAAAAATCCACATCTCATCATATACAAGCATGTACTAACCCTCTTTCATGCGATCATACTTAAGAACCCATTGAAGTTGTGGTACTTGTATAACTATGTTGGCCACCATACTTATACAATTACCCTTTCCTCAATGCACTCCCTCCTATGATGACACTTATAAGAATCAATACAACACATAATCACATAAATCCATCTACTCACATAAGCTCATAACCACATAAATAATAAGGTCCAAAACTTCATCTATTAAAATAATATAGTCAAACTCTTGGAATACATAAATCCATAGTCTAGCTAAAACAACAGAGACAAACTCCAACACAATATCATAACCAGTTATAAGTCATGTCGCCCATAAGAGTGGAAAAACCTTAAAATCCCTCCTATCCACCTACTCCTAGTAACTCGAATCACCACATGATTCTTAGGGAACATGACTTAAAAATCAAAAGAAAAATTCTATACATTAGGTACACCAAATAACTTACTATGGTGAATGTAATATATATATCAAAAGCAAAACATAAATTAACAGGTGACTAAGTATGGGCAACTATAGTTCAACTCATACTAGTCAAAATTCACAAAAAATAAAATTTAGGAAAATACAATCAAGACCACACGTAATCCTATGACGCCTATATGTAGGGATCCTTAAGCTATAGACTAGGCTAGGAAACCTAATTCTCTATAACTTGTCTCTGATACCATTCTGTCACACCCCACCATGGCGGAATATAGGGCGTGACATATGGATATCATCACAACAATAGCGTGTCTATAGAGATAACTAAATGAAATGGAAATATCATAAAGGGTGACACAATGTCATGAAGATATCTCAAACAATCCAGGCATCTAGCTAAGTAGGTAACAGGTCTACCTCTTACCAAAGACATATAATTAACAAATAACAAACATATATGTGTCTACAAAGAATCACTTATTCAAACATAAATAAAGACTAAGAGGAAAGGGGGTTCCTCTAAATGCAATCCTAAGCCTTCCAGCTAGCCACTCCTATTCTCACGCTTAACCACATTCTCACCTGAAACAGACACTAATACACGTCAACATAAAGTGGGTGAGAGTCATAGGTTTAGACTCCAATGCCAAATCAGTTATAAACTATGAATAACAACCATGAACAAAAGAACATATGGACAATGTGCTACAATTATGTATTAACAACTAGCATTCAAGATTAACCAATCACCACAAATCCAAGGCTCCAAGCCTTACCAATAACCACAATTCCAAGGCTCTAAGCCTTACCAATAACTATGGTCCCATAGGCGCCCATACACCTATGAACCAATCCCAAGGCCCCGCCTTGTCAAAATCCCCTTGGTACCAAGTCAAACAACAATAACTGAGACGGTATGTGTCCCTCGATCCAAATAATAAACACAATCAAGAATCACATAGCAGTTAATCACATAAGTGTACACACAAATCCATCGCAAACCATAAAAACATTCACAACAATAGTTACAAAACCATACAGTGTCTCTTCCATCCCATCTGGAAATCAAATCATAAAAAGACATGAGACTATGAAACACACCTGGACAAGCTTCTCCAAGTACCCGCGCTCTAGCATAAATCTAAACACACAAATGTATACAATCAAGACATGAACGACATACCAAAATGGCTCATAAATCTATGATGGATATCTAACCTTATCTTACAACTTAACCTCATTTATATGCCATATGAATCTCATTACATCCCTCTATAAAGCCCTTAACTTAGTTTAGTTCATAACTTGCCCTGTTAACATTTAACCCAAAACAGTCCCGTTTTTCATACTTCAAACTATTGGTCGAACACCCCTTAACCAAATTAACATGCACTGTAAAAGAACCCCTATGCTCTTAAATGTGTTAGCTAACTCTCACCTTTGGCCTCAACCTTAAAGCTACTGCTAAGGCCTCCATGTATATATATATATATATATATATATATATATATATATATATATATATATATATATATATATATATATATACTTTTACCTATCCAGAATTTATTGATTTTGAACATATAAAAAGGTTGTTATGATGAGAGGGTCTTACCCTAACCCATTTGTTTAGCCCTCCACCAGATCTTTTATTTAATATATAATATAAGTCTCATGTTCATTTTAAGGTTCAATTATACTCCTAAATACCCTAACCATCTTAAAACATTAATTTAAACCTGACTGATTTCAAAACTGCTTTGACCTCCGACTGTTGTAACATGTTTTTAACCCACTTTCTGACCTCCAATTTAGGTCTAGTTTCTTGAATTTGAAAGCCAACTCAATTACCTTTCCAGGGACATAAGATTCGAAAATTAAAAGTTTTTATAACTCTATTTATGATCAAAACAATGGACCAAAAATTCTGCCCAGTTTTTAAAAACGAATTTAAACATGATTAAACCCTTTAATCATCATTAAACCTCATAATAACCTAATTAATTGAATAATAAGAACCTAATATTATTAATTACAGAAATCATCATTCCTAGTATGAAACCCTAATCAGATATCAAAAATCCTAAACCCTAATCCACCATACTAGGTTAGATACGTAAATTTAACGTTAATCGAGCTAGTTTAATTACATACCTTTAACCCTTATGCAATATTTCGGATTTGATCTTCCCCCATGGATGTTTCAAGTGATATTAGGTATATTTTAGGGTTATGGGTCGTTTTTAGGGGTCTAGGGGTGTTTATATAGGTTTTGATAACCTCCTTGACAAGTTTGAGCCCAAAAGGGACTCTACTTTGGCCTTTCCTACCAGTTTCCTTCATTTAGTCGGCCATAACAGCCCACCCACGACCCACCCACTTAAATTTGGGTTATTTACACTCTCCCCCTTATATTTTATGTTTACCTATACTTCCATACACTTCCGGGTCGAAACCGGACACCCTTTCGCTAATTTTTTGACTTTCTGCGTAATTTTCGATCTTAACTTTATTTTCAAAACATTCCTAAATAGAGAACTCCTACAATACATAGAATATAGATAATATATATCTAATGTACATATATCAAGTATGATACAGACACAAAATCCTACGAAAACGTTAATTCAACTTTCACAAAATTTTCGCGTGATCTCATTTCATTTCACTTCATTTCATTTCATTTCACTTCATTTCATTTCATTTCATTTCATTTCATTTCACTTCATAGTCACTATAATGTGAGATTATGATTCATGAAATAACCATTCATCGATTTACCTAAGAGCACTTCGTACTCATAAACGATGTCCAAACCATCCTCACTCAAACCAAATAAACACGTAAACATATAAAACACATAGTCACACATAACACCCTCAAAATACGACTAAGTGACGAACCTCAAAACCACGGTTGTCACAATTACCGTAGGTTCGTGGAGAAATTTTCCCGCTTAGCACTACCATTGACCAAACTGATGCGGAAAGGGGAGAAATTCGTCTGGACTGAATAACGGGAGAAGAGCTTTGAAGACCTGAAGCAGAAGCTAGTATCTGCACCTATTCTTACTCTCCCATCTGGTACAGGTGGATTTCAAATCTATAGTGATGCATCGGGGAAGGGACTTGGCTGTGTTCTCATGCAACATGTGAAAGTGATCGCGTACGCTTCACAGTAGCTTAAGCCTTATGAAGAAAATTACCCTACGCATGACTTGGAACTTGCTGCAGTCGTGTTTGCATTGAAGATATGGAGGCACTACTTATATGGACAATCATGTGACATTTTCACGGACCACAAGAGCTTGAAGTATATCTTCACTCAACGTGAATTGAACATGAGGCAGAGAAGATGGTTAGAGTTGTTGAAGGACTATGACATTAATCTACAGTATCATCCGGGAAAGGCAAATATAGTAGCAGATGCTCTTAGCAGGAACTCCGGAATGATCAAGGACATTAAAATTGAGGAGGAAATTATAAGAGACTTGGAGAGACTAGACATTGAGATCATGGTACGTGGACAACACGGTTACTGGGCTAATCTTAGAGTAGAACCCGAGTTACTCTCTAAGATCAAGGAATCTTAGAAAGATGATGGAGAAATCTGGGCGATAGTTCAGAATTTGGAGAAACAGACGGAATTCAGAGTAAATGCAGATGGTATCGTATGGCAGGGCACGAGACTTTGTGTTCCTGATGATCAAGAACTCCGGGAAGCCTTGTTAGCTGAAGCTCATAGCTCCCCATTCTCTATACATCCTGGTTCGACTAAGATGTACCATGATATCAAGCAATACTTTTGGTGGAGTGGTATGAAACAGGATGTGGCCACTTACGTCTCCAAATGTCTTACCTGCCAGCAGGTTAAGATCGAGCATCAGCGGTCTGGCGGTCTCCTTCAACCATTAGATATTCCAGAGTGGAAGTGGGACAAAATCACCATGGATTTTGTTACTGTTCTTCCGCCTACCAAGAGGAAGCACGATGCAATTTGGGTTATCGTAGATCGACTTACCAAATCAGCTCATTTCTTACCGATCCGCAAGGAAGATCTGATAAGTAAACTCGCCGATACGTATAGAAGAGAGATCATGAGACTCCGCGGTGCTCCATCCAGCATCGTCTCAGACAGAGATCCTCGTTTCACTTCGCGGTTTTAGAAGAGTCTGCAGAAAGCTTGGGGTACGCAACTTAAGCTTAGCACGGCTTTTCATCCTCAAACGGACGGACAGTCGGAGTGAACGATTCAAACATTGGAAGACATGCTGAGGTCATGTGCGTTGGAATGGACGGGTGATTGAGACGATTACATCTGTTTGGTAGAGTTTGCATACAACAACAGTTGGCACGCAAGTATCAAGTGTGCTCCTTTCGAGATGTTGTACGGCAGAAAGTGTCGCGCCCCAATCTATTGGGATCAGGTTGGCGAGCGAACACTTGAAGGACCGGAAATCATAGAGATGACCAATGAAAGGATCGCAGTAGCTAAGCAGAAACTTCGGGAAGCACGGTCATGTCAGAAGAGTTACGCCGATAAGCATCGTAGGGACATGCATTTTAACGTAGGAGATCACGTCTTCCTTAAGGTTTCGCCGGCACGTGGTGTTAGACGCTTCGGGATTAAAGGGAAGCTCAGTCCTCGTTTCATCGGACCGTTTGATATCATTGAACGAGTCGGTGAAGTATCTTACCGGTTAGCGTTACCTCCGCAGCTTTTGCATGTACACAATGTGTTTCATGTGTCCTTACTCAGAGGGTACCAGTATCATCCCCTTCACATGGTTCAGTATCCACTGGAAGAGATACGTGAAGATCTCACCTTCATAGAAGAACCCGAACGAGATCTTGACAGACAAGAACGAGTCATGAGAAGGAAGACGATTCCATTCGTAAAAATCCTTTGGAGGGATCATACCGAGCGGGAAGCCACTTGGGAAACAGAGGAGTCTATCCGGGATTCTTACCCTCATTTCATATTTTGAATTCGAGTATGTTCTTCTTTTCCAGTTTACTTTATCTATAATTCGGGGACAAATTATTCTTTTTAGGGGGGAAGAGTTTTAAAACCCGCATGCTTTTACCATGAATAGTACCCTTAAGATCGTACGTACTAGATTAAAACTTTCCTTTTGTTGTATAATTACGTTGATGTGTTAGAATTTTATAGATTACGTACGTGTTAGAACACGATAAGTATTTATTACGTACGAACACACAATAATTATTTAAACAATAATTAATCACGAACATGCGATCATGAAATCATGAACGTAAATTAATCACGATCTAATATTAATTACGTATATATATTTATTACGAACACGAATAAATATATTAAGTCATGGTTAATAATTAACGAGAACACATAAAACACGAACACGACTAATCACGAACGAACACTAAAATAAATAGACTTGGAAAAAGGTACGGGTACCCCATGTGGGGCCCCCTTACCCGCGGCTACAGTAAATTAACAAAAACCCTAAAAAGTTTTTCTCCTTCTCCTTGTCCTCTCCTTTTGGCTGCCACATATAAACACAAGAAAGGGGGTGTTTGTTTGATTTTTGATCTTGAATTTGGTGCAAGTATTCGTGTGTGTTCATCCTCGTTTGATCCACGCATTCGGTATACCTTTTTAATCCTTTTCTTTTATGTTTTGATTTAATAAATTAAATAAGATCATGATGTTTTTAAAAAGCTAATTAAAAACATAAATTAAACATGTAAATGGTTATGGGGTAAATCAAAACATGGGATTTAGGGGTGTTTGTTATGGCCGGCGCCTGAACCGAACCCCCAAGGGGTCTCGGTTTGGCTTGTGAACCACCACCGAGACCTCATGGTCTAGGTTTGGTGGTGTGGGTCCCACGGCAACAGCAAACAGGGAAGAACCCCGAAGTGGTTCGGGGTATGGTGTCGATTACGGGTCCGGTTCATGGTTTCTAGTCACGATCTGGTTCATTGTTTATGTTAAGGTTTATGATTTTAATTGTTTTATGTTAAAAATTAAATTAATAAAACATGACATATTAATTTAATAAACATGACTTAGGTTATAGTTTAATTATTAGATCATGGATTTTTAACCTAAGTATTTATATGTTTTAGACTTTATAATTAATTAATTATTAAAAAACCATGGCTATAATTAATTAATTAACATGACTTAGGTTATATTATTAGTAATTAATAATACATGTTTTAACCTAAGTATTTAACCTTATTTAATTAAAAACATGATATATTTAATTAAATACTTTTAATATATAGTTTATTTAAATTACATGTAATAATTAATAAACTATACCTTATATCAATATGACTTAGAAAAATAATCAGAAAACACTTAAGCTTATATACTTAGCTTATTTAACCAACTTATATCTAATTATGGAAACTTTCTATTTTTAGAAACTTATTTAATTAAGGCAGCTAATCTATTTATGGAAACTTTCTATTTTTAGAAACTTATCTATTTTAAGAAGTAATTCTATTTTTGGAAACTTTCTATTTTTCAAAACTTTCTATTTTTGGAAACTTTCTATTTTTGGAAACTTTCTATTTTTAGAAACTTTCTATTTTTGGAAACTTTCTATTTTTGGAAACTTTCTGGTTTTGGTAACTTTCTATTTTTGGAAACTTTCTATTTTAGGAAACCTGCTATTTTTAGAAAGTTACTTATTATTACACAGTAAGTATAATAATATATGAAATACAAGTAATACTTAATCAGGATAGACAGAATATAAGATAAACACAGTTTAAAGCTTAAAATAGTAAAACATGACATGAACGTATAAAATAAGCTAAGACATGACATAAAACCAGTTACGTATATAGTAATCAGATACTTATACACGTATGTATTTATGTAGCATTAGTGATATCGAAGTAGGACTCTCTTCAGTTCGTCTTCTCGTTCACTAGACATAAGGTACGGATTCCCGTCCTTTCAGTATGGACATTCTTTCCTTATTAGGATTCGCCGTATGCAGCCAACTGTTTTCCCGTAGTATACGTTTATATGTTTGATTTGCTTATGTTTAATTTAGAATACCTATAGCCATATACATGCATGACCAGTTTCACCTAGTTATGGAGGTACCATAACCATAACATTAGAGGCACTGGTGTTATGACTTCCGCACGGCGGAGTGATTGCTCGTGGCATCCCTTCAGATTTTGGCCATATTATTATATTTATCATGTGGGGCGTATGTGTGCATCCTAGTTACATGTTTTCAGCAGATTACTCTGTGTGAATGTGGTATGTGCCTTGCATCCTTCACAAGGAGCTGATCCCTCCTACCCAAACCAATATATTAAATTAGAGGCAGCCCCTCTAATTTGCATGATGAGGTCACCCCTCCAAGTATTCATGCACGGTGGATTTTCATGACCTATATTGGCTAATGGTAGAATATGTTAAACAGTTTTTATAAGATAAACATAAGGCTTTTCAAACTATAAAACCAGTTTTACCAAGACTTAACCGGATTATTCGGGACTTAGTTTCTTCCGCTGTTATATTCTTATATGCTTATATTATTCATGCTTTATTGTACATCCGTGCACTCAGCGTATTGCTCAGCCGTTTTCCTTTTTTATGTTCCCAAAACGGCAGGTACTCAGGGACGCTCGTAGACTTTAAGCGTACGTGCATATGGACTGGAAGCTTTCTAGCCTTTCTTTACTTTATGCATTATCTTTACTTCGATACTCTTGCCATGGACATTGTTTAGTCCTTTCATTTACAATACTTATGTTTCTGTGTGATGAGCTTTACTTTTTGACTACCGATGTTTGATTACCGTATTTTCCTTTTATGGTCATGTAATGTTTAGACATTTATCCTTGTATGCTTTGATGACACGCCATAATTATGCGTGACATTCCATTATCAAAATGGGGTGGACCAGTTCCAACCACTGACAACATACCTCCAAGTTCAAATGGGGATGGGAGTAGCAATGAAGATGATATTGGCAACATGGAGTCCACTGTTCATGACAACTCACTATTTGGGGGAGGAATACTTCCAAAGGTGGCCAAAGATCATCCTCTCTCCCAAATAATTGGTGATATTCAGACTCCTGTTCAAACAAGGAGGACTAAGAAGACTCAAGGTGGATTCATTACCAATATTCACAAGAATGAAGATACTCCTTTTGTTCAAGAATGTTTGTTTGCCTGTTTTCTCTCTTAATTTGAACCAAAGAAGATTTTTGATGCTCTTAAAGAAGAAAGTTGGGTTGAAGCAAAGCAAGATGAGCTTCATCAGTTTGCTATTCAAGATGTTTGGGATCTAGTAGATTGTCCAAGGTATGTCAGGCCTATTGGGACAAGATGGGTTCTAAGAAACAAGATGGATGAGAGAGGCATTGTTGTTAGAAACAAGGAAAGACTAGTTGCTTAGGGATACACACAGGAAGAAGTTATTGATTATGAAGAGGTTTTTGCACATGTTGCTCGAATAGAAGCAATAAGGATTTTCCTAGCCTATGCTTCCTGCATGGGTTTCAAAGTCTACCAAATGGACTTGAAGAATGCATTTTTGTATGGCACAATCAAAGAAGAAGTCTATGTCATGCAGCCTCCTGGTTTTGAGGATTCTGAGCATCCAGATAAAGTTTATAGAGTAAAGAAGGCTATGTATGGCCTTCATCAGGCCCCTAGAGCATGGTATGGAACACTTTCCACTTATTTGGTAGATAATGGCTTTAAGAGGGGTACCATAGACCAAACAATGTTTACAAAGAAGGAAGGGAAGGATTTTCTTCTTGTTGAGGTAAATTTAGATGATATTATCTTTGGTTCATCTAACCAAAGAATGAGTGATGAATTCTACAAACTTATGATAGATAAGTTTAAGATGAGTGCTATGGGAGAGATGACTTTCTTTCTTGGTCTTCAAGTTCAACAGAAAGAGGATGGTATCTTCATTTCTCAAGATAAGTATGTGGCTGAGATCTTGAAGAAGTTTGGCTTTTCACCACATGAAAAGCGAGCTAGCACTCCCATGGACAAGGAACACCCATGGGGAAAGATTGGAGAAGGAAAAGTGGTTGATGTCAGGCACTATAGATCAATGACTGGATCATTGATATATCTTACAGCTTCAAGACCTGATATCATGTTTGCAGTATGTGCATGTGCACGTCATCAAGTCATACCCAAGGAATGTCACCTTCATGCAGTTAAAAGGATCTTTAGATACCTTAGATGCTTTCCCACATTGGGTTTGTGGTATCTTATAAAGTCTCCTTTGGAGCTTATTGGCTATTCAGATAGTGATTATGGAGGTGATAATCATGATAGAAAATCCACAATTGGTGAATGCTAATTTCTTGGGAGTAGGCTTATATCTTGGCAATGCAAGAAACAAATAGTGGTGGCAAATTCTACAACTGAAGCTGAGTATGTGGCTGTAGCTGCATGTTGTGGACAAGTTCTATGGATTCAAAACCAGTTGTTGGATTATGGGTATAATTTTATGCATACCAAGATTTTTGTGGATAATAACAGTACATTTTGCATCATTAAGAATCCTATACATCACTCTAATACTAAACACATAGAAATTAGGCATCATTTTATAAGAGATTGTTTTGAAAAAGGTTTAATACATCCAGATAGGGTAGACACATAAGAGAATGTGGCTGATCTTTTAACTAAACCTTTTGATTTTGGGCGGTTCCAGTACTTGGTAACAAGTATTGGAATGATCAATCTCATCTAAATGTGTTTTTGAAATCATTGTATACTATGTAAAGGATGTGCACTGTTACTTATCTTTGTAAAGTATTAGATTTTCCACTTTATTTTTTAACGCTAAAGAGGTTATTTTGACGCTGAAAAGTGTAAAAATGGTCGTTGACAGCAACATGTTAGTTTTTTTGGTTTTTCATCTAATCATGCAGGTATTATGAGAATTGTATAATTGGATACAGAGTTGCTTATGGATCTTTTAAGCTTACTGGGAATATGTCAAACATTTATTTATGATGGTTGGACTTGGAATGTTTACATTCCTATCTTGAAATAAAAATTTGCCATATACGTATTATTTTGAAACTGTGTACATCATAGTTTATGGGGAGGTTTAGGAAACCTTTAGGATCTTGGGTATTCTTAGAATGCTCTTATCAAAATTCTAGATTGTGTCCACAGGTGAGTGGGAATTCGAAATAATGAAGGCTTTTCTTTTAAGAATTGTTGGAATTTCTAGTTCTTGAGGCACAGTAGCATACAAAGTTGATATACTGTGTATCTTGCCAAGACTTTTTGGCTTAGAATTAGGATTGGTCGGTTGGGAGACTTGGTGTAAATTTTAGTTGGGCTTACCTGGGAAGTTACAAAGAGTTTATATGAGATTTCTTCACTGTTAAGAACTTTGGTTAGCAAGGGAAACTTGAGGACAATTTTGTCTATCTTGCTTATGCAAGTGTGCATGATTGGATAGTGCTTGCCACCCTACAGTCATTTTCAGAGTAAGAGTTATCTTCATTTGGGTAAACTTCTTTGTTAAGGTATTTTTATTTTTTATCTATTTTTATTTTGGTCGCTGACATAGTTTACTTACAACGCTGATAAGACCAATTTCAATGCTGACATGGCAAAATTTCAACACTGACAGAATATAGCCGTTACACGCTGATATTTAATTTTTGACCGTTGAAATATACTGGGTCCTACCCATTTGTTATCTTTGACGAAAATATGGGCCGTAATTTTAGAGAGTTGGTATCTTTTATTAAATGAAAGAGATAAGTTATATATTTTCACGATTGTAATCATTACTTTTTGAAAATAACCACCTTCTTTTTCAACCAATAGTTTGCTTTTACCACTCCTATAAATTAGGCTCACTTGTTTAAACAGAGTAACTACTATTTCTGTCTTCTAAAATTCTCAAACCTTCACACCTCCATTGTTAACCATCTTAAGTTTTCTCAAATCTTTCAAATGGCACCAAAGTTAAAACTGCTAGTGTAGAGTTGGGGTTTAGAAGTCAACATAATATGGTGGCTTATATGGTTGCTGATGATGTTTTACACCCCCAATACACATAGATGATTGGGTATTTGATGGTGTCTCCTCTAAGGTATGCTCTTTCACATACCCCACTTGTCCCAATCACACACATCAAGCAGTTTTGAAACACTGTACATTCTGAAACAATTGATGGAGTGATTACATTCGTTGGCACTGTTCATGGGGCTAGATGGGTAGTTACTGAAGCTTTAGTTCGTCAAGCTTTACATCTTGACGACGCTGATGGTATAACTACCCTTCCCCTAGCAGAGCTAGAGTTAGGGCTTCGAGGCTTGGAATATGAATTGCCCACAGTTGGGCATATAAAAAAATATTCTAAACAACAATTTTTCCCAGCTTAGAAGTACCTGATACATGTCATCCTACAATGTTTGAGTCCCAAGTGGTCGTATTTTAATGAAATCAATCGATCAATCGGTTGTGCTCTTGTTTGTCTTGTAAATGGGAAAAAATGTAACTTTTCTAAACTGGTTTTTGATGGCATGTGTCATAACAAGGGTAACAAGTGACTCTTACTTACCCAAGGTTTTTGAAAATGATTTTTGATGCAAAAAAGTATTGCCATAGGGACCATGACGACTTTTATGAGGTCCCTAATCAAAAGAAAACTATTTTTGGTAACATGAACACCCCTCCTTTTAGAGACCTTCCTCTCACCCTAGCCATGCAAGCTGTCATTCAGGCACCTGCAAACCCTGAACCACAACCAGACCCTATCCCAGAACAACCTCCATCCCCACAACACATGAACATTAACCCACAACCCTTAGGCGCTGACATTCCAAATGTGGGCGTTGACACAGCCAACCTAAACGCTGACACCAGTGCTCCTCACACCCAAAATGACCCACATTCCACTTCCTCGTCTGAACAACCAGACTTTAGGTTTGAGAAACGCCAAAGGACTACTGGAGTGTTCTCCTCTAGTGGTCCTAGCCATGTAGTAGAGGGAACCACCACCATAAGTCTGGTTGGTGACATGGGTGGGGCTGGGATTATTGGCACTAGCTTTGAAGCAGGTCAAGACAGTACCAACATCCTTAAGACCACACCTATGCCCAATGAATCTCTCTTGGGAGGTCAAATTCCCATGTAGAGGAGGGAAGACTAGAACCTTTATCAATAATGAAATTGACGGTGGTCTGCATGCGCTTGCAAAAGCAAAATGCAGACCTTGTACAGGTTGTCAAAGCTCAAGGCCTTGAACTTACTTTATTGAAGGAGAGGTTGGTTACTTTAGAGGCTGCCAATACAAGGAGGAGGCAGTTTAGAGTCCTTTCTTCATGGGAGGATTCTTACAAAGGGGAGGAGGTTGCAGCTATAGAGCCCGTGAATTTGAGTGACAAGGGCTCACAAGAAGGTGTTTCTTATGGAAATAAAGATGTGGAGATAGCTGAGGTGCTAACAGGTTTGAAGGAGAAGCCAGGTTTTGATACTTCTTTAATTACTCCTAAGCAGCTATCATTTGTAGAGATGATGAGACAAGTTACAGAGTCAGCCGCTGACACTCAGGTTTGGAACGCTGACATTAATAAATCAGACGCTAACAGACTTGCAGGTATAGTTGGTGTATCCCAACCATTAGCTATTATCAAGAATGTTTCTACACAGGCACCATCAACAACTTTATCAACTATTGGAGCATTGGATAAGGGTAAAGGAGTTATGGTAGAAGGACAGGTACCTAAGGATGCAAGTCAGGTACAATTTAATTCTGTTTTGGCTTCACAACTTTAAGAGCAAGAAGGAATAAAGGTTGCTAAGACTGCTAAGACTACAATTGAGTCACAAATTGTGACATCATCATAATCTGAAGATGAGGGCTCTAGTTCTAGTGTAATGATACTTGAAGATCCATAGAAGTTAGAATATGAGGAGGATGATTTGGCTAGGGAGAAGCTTAGGGAGTTGAAGCTGCAGTTTGATTTTGACATGCCTAAGATTGTTGAGCTCTATTTTAAGTATGAAGAGAAAGTCTTGAATGATCCAGATATTTCTTTGTTTGAGAAGATTTGGTGTTTAGAAGGATTTTTGAGGCTGCAGATAGATATTAAGGTGTTTGAGAAAAATAGATATTGCAACATTCTTCAACAGAACAAGACAACAAAGAGAGAGTTATGTTACATGATGTTAAGGTGTCACTAGACTGGGTGGGCCTACACAAAACTCAAAAATCTCACTTTTGACCATTTGGAACATTTGGCTTACCCAATTTGGGATTTCTTGTGTAAAGACAGGACTTTTGGGCTACTCTCAAGGAAAGGCAAGAGGAAATGAAGGAACAGATGAGAATTAAAAAAGGTTATGTGGTTCCAAGGCTAGTCAAGAAGGGATTGATGATTGGATTTCCATTACTTGATCAATAAAATCTAAGTCAAGTTATGATAAGGAAGACTATGAAGCTCTCACCATTGGAAGCTTCAGATTATGTAGAAGTGTTACCTTTGGACTTCAGGAACCCCAATAGTTAAGTATGAGGAAGATGCAAGTGGTTTTTGGATGGTCACCAGAGCTGGTGACAATGTACACACATTCACTTCTCTGATTTCTTTGTTTGCAAGTATTAATAGAGAGGATTTGGTAGCTTTGTGGGATTTGATGAAAGCTAAGAATGAAGCTGAATAGCCTTCTTAAGTAAATGGAATAAAGATCTGGACCACATTCAAGAGAATGATTTTTCCAGATGAAGCTGATCCAATATGGTTGGATTTGGATGACCTCAGTGGGTTGAAGTGGCGTTTGTTTTTAGCTGCTAGTGTATACTATCTTAGTACTTTAAAATTTTGTAGAATATCTTTTGGTTGATGTTGCATATCCTATGTCCCAAGATGTTTTGAAGATGATGGTATCTACAAAGTTAGAGGTTGACTATACCAGTGATGTTAGTAAGGATTTTGTTAGATTTATTTATTCTCAATATCAGAACTAGTTTGTATTTGTAAGAATCCTACTTGTATTTAGTTTTATTCAAGAAACTTGATTACTAGAGTAGATATCAAGTTTAGGGGAGGATTGTTGGGAATAAAATTAACTAGGTCACTAGGACGCTGACAAGAAGAACTTGGATACTGACAAGAGTAAAAGAGGCGCTGACAGGTGAACATTAACAAAGCATATATGAGCGCTGATGTTGATACAAAAGTTGGATTATCCTAGCTTGACCCGAATTAGGCTTAATTAGGGTGCTTGGGCTCCGGCTCCTGCACCAAGTAAACTTCAGGTTAGGATCCTGCACAATAAAAGTAGCACACTGTTAGGCTTACCGTGGGAATGTATCCCACGATTAGACTCCAACGTGAGAGTAAGTAATCGGTTTAGGGTTAGTAATTGGTTTTAGTATGAGAGTATGGAGAATGTGATACCTTTGTGAACCCCTGGGGGTTCCTTATATAGGCGGTGAAACCCTAGTAGGCTTTCATTGATACTTCGACCCCAAGTATAAGATAATCACCATAATTAGCTTTGATTGTTATCTTCTGATTATGGTTAGTGTATATCCGATACTTTAGCGTAAATCACAACCCTAATTAGGTTTTGATTCTGTCTAACCCTGTACCGGCTGTGCCGGGCCGTGGGCCGCATACATCTATGCGGCCACTATTCATTCAAAGCCCATAAGCTTAAATGATAATAATCTAACCCATCCGTGATGGGCCGGATGTGGGTAGTACCCGTGGGTCGGGTCCATGACCCGATTTGGGACTATACGTCATCATGTCCCCCCAGTCAAGTTGTTACAGCCGTAGGCGTAACCTCTAGACTAACCAATGTCATTTATTCTTTTGTTATGAAAAACGACCGCACACACAATACTGTTGACCGAGACAACATTAATGAATGCATTAATGGTAAGCGAGGTCGAGAGGAAAGTTCCCATACATCTCTACAAAGTGCACCACATGGGCCCATCCTTAAGTTACGCAAAACTGTTTAAGAGGAGACCCATGGGCCCCTCTGACGTTTAAACTGTGTCAGTAACCCCATCCGTTAGATGGGCGTAGTGGATTACACGTGGCAATAATCCAGGCCACCTCGTAAACTGAGGCAACCCTATAAAAAGCCTGTGTGTGACTGTGCACACACAGTTCATACCTTCTACCCCATTGTTGCACTCTCCTTCATTCCTTCTACTTTCTTTCCACGGAAATCCGTCGTACCAGGTTAGATCACCACGCCCTTTTCCACATATTTATAAATCATGGTGAAAAACAACCTCATAATCAAGACCGTACTCAATGTGATGTCGGAGGAGAAATTTATGGATTTCCTGTCTGGCTATTACATTCCTGAAAGCGTACACCCTACCTATCCGGGTGACGGTGAAGCTATCACGGATGCTCCGGTTGGGAAGATAGGTGTGTATACACGCCTATTTGACTCGGCCAACTACCGTATCCCATTTCTAGGTTCCTTGTAGACATTCTAACCTATTTTGATTTTCACATAACCCAACTACATTGCACACCTGTGATGTAGCCCCCACCGTGAGTTTATTTAGGGTCTTTTACGCCCCCCCCCCCCCCCTCCTAAATGGTAAATGGGTGGCTGTCATTCAAAAAATGATTCGCGAGTGCCCCAATGTGCTATAGGAAGCCTCTACACTCGCTTAAGAATTGGTATGACCATCGTTTCATTGTAGATGCCAAAGTCTTCCCCACACCTTTTGTCCTTAAAACCACGGTGTGACACGATTACCCACCCCCCACAAGCGAGTATAGTAGTCGGGACGTGAGAACTTTAGATACCAATCGTACTGACTTCCATAAGGACCTACCAGAGAATTTCCTATGCTTGGTAGGGATTAGCCATAACTACTTTGGCAGGGAGGACAGATATCCGTGCTTCCTGAACGACCGTAGACAGGGTAGGTATATTTAACGAACACATTGGTATGCATTGTGAACATGCTTTATATGTAACTAACACATTTGTATGCATTTATCGACAGAAATGAGTCTATTCGGTTTACTACGCCAAGGAGACCCTAAAAAGGTCGCTGAAGGCTCACGACCACGACGACAAGACGAGTCACCGCTTCTTGCTGCTACCCAAAACATGACCATGCCCCTGGAAGATGTGTCGAAGCTCCATTCAGATATAGGCGAAGTGATGTGGTAAAAACACGTGTTTAGGAAAACAACGTATAATGGGCAAGTATTAAACTCGACGATATAGGAAAACCGACAAGTCGAATAAATTCCAAGTTCGTTCTCGAAGGAGGTGAGTGAATTAAGTGCCAATTATGTAAAATCAAAGTTTGGATTAGTGACGTTTTTGGGTTGAGAGAGGAAAAATAAAGACGAGCTACGATTACGATTACACTACGACAAATTAACGTAAAACGTGACAAAATTAAAAATTAAAACTAAGTCTAAAATAATATAAATAAGAGTAAAAATCCAATAAATATATTTTAAAACCTTTTATTAATTAAATATTCAATTTTAAATGCTAATTAAAGCCCTAAAACTAAATATAATTAAGAAAGAGCCCAAAATATTATTTTATCAAACAAATATCTCACTTATATTATTTAAAGACTAAAAAGTATTTTTCCTAAATTTTAAAGACTATTTTTCTATTTTTAAAATGCTAAAAATAATTTTTAAACTAAAATAATGATTAAAAATATTAAAATAATGCTAAAATTAATTTGACTTTTTTAAAAATCCTAAATTATATTACTAAATAGTAGAAAATTGAAAAAAGTTGAAAACAAAACTTTTTTACACTAACAAAATAGAAAATAATTAAACCCTAATTAAACTTAAATTAAATCTAAAAATTACTTAAAAAGGTGAACATTAAAATATTTTTAAACTAAAAATCTTAAACTAATTTTCAGAATCTAAGAAAAATATTAAAACTGAAAAATGTAAACTTTTTGCACTAAAAGACAAAAATCAGTAATTAAAAACTAATTAAAAATGCAATTTAATCTAGAAAATAGTAAATGAACAGTAACTGAAAAATAAATTAAATGGAAAAATCAAAAATAAAATAAGAAAAATAACAAAATTAAAATCAAGCAAAAACTCCTAAAATAGTCCACTAAAGACAAAAATATAAAAATCTGATAGTGACACTTGATTTCTTTTTGTCTTCTTCCCAAGCAGTGGGAACCCTACAACTAGTAGGGGGAACTGAGTTCCCACTGACTTCAATTAAAAATGGGTCTGGTACCCTTTTTGCTTGTAACTTGTTTATTTTTTGGTTTATTTGGGAGACAAAGGCACCCCCACAACCAGTTGGGTTGTGGGGAGTCAAATAAATTATAAAAAACACAAGTTGTTTTACAAAATCAAACACCAATACCCCTAATGCAGTCACTGATACAAATTTGGGTGGTCTGTTGAGCTTTGCTGGTGTGTTGTGCAGTTAGGTGAGTTTTGGTTGGCCAAAACTCACTCAACTCACACACAAACTTCCCCAAACCAGCTTACACCCCTAAACCCTACCTAGATCTAGCAGACTACTAAAAATGGTTGGTCCAATTACACTAAACAAGCAGATAAGTGGATTTGCTAATCTTACTCAACTTTGGACATGCAAAACTGAATATTAACCTATGAAATTAAAAACAAGATACTGATATGACCTTTTTAAAAGTATTAGAGTATGTCTAGATGGTTTTTAGGTTGGTTTAGTGTCACTCTAAGCAGACCAAACCCTAACCCAAACACCCCTATATTTCTAAAATCCACTAATTATCAAACCAATTGCATACAAACTCAAACCAAACTGATTTACACTACTTCTAACATGCATATAAAGCCTAAAGAAACATAATCAAACAAGAAAAACAACAAATGAACAGGACATACTCAACATCATACAAAATCACAAAAATATCACATAAAACTTCACTTATTTAAAGGGTTCAAGCCATTTTACCTCGTATGGTTATCATCCAACCATACAAAGGCCAGCTGAGGCCTTCTCCAAATAAGCTCGGGCTTATGCTTAGCTTAATGAAGTTGCTGATGTAGAGAAAGGACTAATATCTTTATAAAATGAACATGAAATGGGTGGGATTCTCTTGATCCCTTTTGGTACATGCACAACACCACAAAACCAGGAACAAACCACAAGTTTCAATCAGCTTAATACCAAAAAGCTTGTCAGGCTTATTGGTATAGGCTTAATCAAACAGTAAGGACAAAAGATTTTTGCAAAAACCTTTAAAACTGAAATTTTGAAACACCTTAAAAACTTGACAGAAACTTAACATAAGACTTGGATTAATATCTTGAATCCACTTTCACTTCCTCAAGATAATTAATCCAAGCTTATGAAACACTTTTCCAAAGAACACATAGACTGATTTTCTGAAAATCTGTTAAGAAGAAAACGTCTTAAACCTTTTAACTAATTTTCAAATAACTGAAAATAGATTACACTAAGAAAGCTATTAAAATTGGAACACAATATTTTGCACAAACTTAAAGTTTCATTTTCGTTAATAATAAAAGATTTTTACAAAATATTGGAACAAAAAAAGTAAGGGTACAGGCACCCATTACTTATACTTGTGGAAAGAAATTACTAGAAGGACTTCTCCTTTTACAAACCCTAGTATCTAAACTACCAATATTGCCCTTGTGGTTCAAATTCGAATATTGGTCAGCAGGGTCCTTGTCAAGCCCATGTGGTGTTGTTGGGGATGCCATGTGATTCCAGCTGTTGTAGGAAGCTTCAAAGTCGTTGGATGGATGTGGGCAACAAGCAATTACTATGAGCCGTAAGATTTCTGCAATTGCTTTGTTTTCTTGCAAAGGTGTTGGTCAGGGGACCTTGGAGAGGGGACCAGGGATGTATGTGAACATGTTTTGGGGTGTGGATGGGTTAAGGGAATAGTTAATCAAGGTTCTGGAAACCCTTAATTAATTCCCCTTTGTTTTTAAGAAGATTGATCCTGGTAAAAATTAGGGTTTATGGGGTAGTTTTAATCTGGTTTGGGGGTAGGATTAATGTTACCCGCCACTGATTAATATTAGTTTAGTAAGTTTAAAAAATCTGTTAACTTATATTAATTCAGTTAGTGGGGAGTGAGGTGTCGTAAGGTAAGTGGTGAGGGAGTGACATGGCCTATGGTGATTGGTGGTTATGGGTTTGTTGTCTGGCCAAGTTAGGTCCTTGTACTCCCAATGTTGTTCATATTAAGTTTCCAACAACAAATTGTCCATTCCTTTGTATAATAATTTTATGTTTTCCTATTTTTGGCACAAATAACTTTTCAAAGTTATCACAAGGACCAATGGAGCAATTTTGGCAAATTTCAAGGGCTATTCTTATACAATCTCTATATTTTAGGGACCCACATGCAATATTTGAGTTTTGAAAGGGTTTAAAATGACAATTCTTCCAAAGTTGAGGGACCAATCTTGACAAATCTTCAAACTTCAAGGACTTCAATGGAAATTCATGATTCGGGTCCGGTTCTTTGTGCGGCTTCGTTTCCCGTGTTTGTTTTTGCTTCATTCTTGTGATATTTTGTTGATTTCACGATATCCGTACCTAAAATACAAAATGAACAAACACAAGCATATTTTTGGGTATTTTAATGATATTTTAAGCGTTTTAAGCTTTGGACAATGAGACTATTTATAATTGCAGTCTCATCACTCCCCCATACTAAACCATTTCCGTGTCCCTACGCAATGCTAGAATTAGTATCATACCACTTCAAAAATCCATTTTATGATGACTTTTATTGAAGACATAAATTTAAATAAACTACTACACGTGTTTTAGACATAATGTATTATTTTCATCACGTTAAAGTGACTTCTAGAATCATAGAATAAGAACACGTGAATGCTTCGTTAGGAATAATTTCGTCGTCCTCGATTTTCACCCAATTCCATGTTAAGCGTGTAACGAGATCATTGTTATTATAAGTTAGCAACACGATCATATCTCATGAGTGTTAATCACGAACCTAAACTCCCTTATTCCTACTTGGTATCTCTTATATATTATTCTATCTTAATGATCACGAGGATACATCATTGACTTATCGTGAATAGAGATTAAGTCTAAAAATACAGTCTTAACGGTGTAACCAAAATCATTAAATTAATAATTCACCTTAATAGACAACGATGTCAAAAAATTAAGTCAACAAGAAGGATCGATAAACACGGTTTTATAATGGTTTTGAACATGAGACTTATTACCAAGACTTTTATACGCCCCCTAACGGAAGGGCCTTATTATCATAGGTTTACCTCCATCTTTTATTCAACTTCTCCATGAAGCTTTTATTATGACTTTGGTCTTGCCTTGCCTTTTATTATCCTCCATCATCGGTGGTTTTATTATGGCCAAAGACGTATATCCTCACGCTAAAGCGAATTTTGGATCTGTAAAGCTTCAAAGATTATGGCTTGATTCTCTTTCAATTTGGGCATAGATTTTTCGGCCTTGTGAGCTTCAAATTTTTTCTTAATTTAGGTGAGCACTTGAAATCTTATTATTGGGTGAAGCTTTCGATTATTCGGGTGCCAATACTTCAAAACCGTGACGCTGGCGATACCTTAATGTCTTCCCAATTTAATTCCATGGAAGCTACTAAAACAAATTAGAAACCAACAATAGTGACTAAACCGCTAAATCAATATTTATTAACAATTTATTATACAAAAGCGTGGGGAGAATAAGCTAATAATTAATACACATGAGATCGTGACGATTACGAGACTTATAAATAATTCTATCATTTCTCGTCCTCATTTAAGAGACTTAGCCTAAAAAAGTTAAGGAATTGAAGCTAAGTGCTCAACACGCACGGTCGAGTCAAAAGTTACTCTTATTCTCACCATCAGAAAACCTACACTCGTGTCTTAAACACTTATGAAAAATAAGAAAAATTTTAAAATTTGGCCATTTTTAGCCTTATTTTGCAACAAAACGATGAAATTTGGATTGCGTGGTGACGTAAGCAAGGTGAAGTATCTACTCACCCCCCCCCCCCCCATACTAAAACTAAACACTGTCCTCAATGTTTCGATTCTAGGGGTGAAAACACCCCCATACTAGAGACGAAGTCGAATGCTTAATCTCGAGCATGGAAAGGGTAAAACGAATAACCTAAAAGCCGTTTATGAATTATGCTAATAAGATAAACGTTAGAACATAAAAGGATATCATCGAATATCGGAATCTCCAAAGGCAACGATCGAAGCTCGAGTGATCCGTAAAACGAACACGAGAGGCTTCAATGATGACGATGAACCTAATAAATCACAATCACAAACAACCACGGAACAAAGGTTGGAAGAGCACAAGTCGTCTCGTTACACTACTAGAAAGCAATAATATTTACAAGGATAAGCATGAGAATCCCCCACGAGGCACCTTGTTTTTGATAACCGAGTCAAAAGCTCGACTAGAATCCCCATAAATGTGATCATTTAGGTATAATAATGGTATGGTCATTTTGGTGGGGCTTACATGATAAACAATGCCCAAAAGTACGTGGAGTACTTTAAAAACCCGATATACGTATACCGGGTCAAAGATAGCGTCTTCGTTTTCGGATGAAAGACGAAACAACGCCACTCACTCCAACTAGAACCTCAATGGGGTAGAAGAAAATAGATAAGAAGTAGAAAGGTGGGGCAATGGGTAAGGAAAACTTATGAGCTTCTTGAGGTAGAATCGCACCAAGCAAAAAGATACGATTTCCATTTACTACATCGGTGGAAGACTGAGATTTCCCTTTACAAGCAATTCCGGGATCGAAAATCTCGTCCTCGGTGGAGAAATGTGAGGGAACATAAGGGGATTCCCCCACACTAGATCCACACACAGCATCGTCAAAAGCAGTAGACGAGGTGGTAGCACTCATAAAACGTGGTGATGACGGAGTTAAACTTGTAGAAAAATCTTTTAAAATATTTTTAAAATCTTTTCCTTTTTCATCGTTTAAAAACTCTTTATGAAAACCCGATTTGATAATGTCAAAAATATTTGGCGTGTCAAATTCAAAATTGTCCCGCTAAAAATCCTCACATTTAAGTCATTGGTGGGAGGGGTGGTGGATTATATAAGTTCTCAAAACGTCGATCAATAAAGAACACCGCCCCCTCGGGGTCAACATGTCATCCTCTTGAACGCCGATCTCTTCGATTTCCTCATCAAAGATAGGCTTGTCAAACCAAGGTTTGTCATTCCCCTCCCAAAGTATTTTAGAAACTCTCTCGAAAAGATCACGATCAAGCACGAAACCATCATCCATTTGTGGGGATTGTTGATAAGTTAAATCCTCATGAATGTGGTAAACGTAATTCTCATTTGAGGAGTGTTGATTAGGTAACTCCTCGAGAATTGGATTTTTGGTGGTCACATGATTTGGTTCATCATTGAAAATAATACGTTCCAACTCATTTAGTTCATCCTCGATTTTGGAAAGATCGACCTCACTCGTAGGTGGAAGTGGAGGCAAAAGAGCTAGCTCTCGTTTAATGATTTCCTCAATCTCAGAATCAAACTCGTAATCATCATACTTCACATGAGAAGAGGTCTTTTTGGGAGAATCCTCAAAAATGGCATGTGGATTTCGAAGTATGTGATCAATCTCGGCAAAATCGCCATCGTCATCATCAAAAAAAGAGTCGATGTGAGCACTCACAACCATGGTCTTACAAGTCGAATGACTATGCTTAGGTGACTTTTCTAAGACGAGAGGATCGATGTCGATAAAACCTTTGGCCTCAACGGGTGTTGGGCTAGGAAAAGGAGGCACTTCGATGGAGTTAGAAGTTGAAGCCTCAAAGACGTGGTCCTTCGAAGGTGGTGAAGACGAGTCCATTTTGGTCATTGTCGTGATGGCACTAACGTCGCCCTTCGGAATTGGTATTTCACTTGTTTCATCGAATACATCCCAAAGTGATTTTTCATTCAAAAATTTACACATACCCTTTTGAATTAGGTACACGTATTCTTTATCATTAAAATCCTCATCTTTAAAACCATTCTTCTTAATTTTTTCAAAACATGCATTAAGCCTCATTCTTTCCGCTAAAGTGAACATTTTGAAATCATTAGGTTTAGAAACATTAGGTTTTGAAACCTCGGTTTTTTCATTATCATAAGACACTTGGGATTTACTCGTGAAAAATTCCATTTTATCCTCCCCATATCTCATAGTAAGTCTCCCCTCGTGAACGTCGATTACGGTTCGAGCCGTTGATAAAAATGGTCGGCCTAAAATAATGGGACATTTAGGGTCACACTCGTAATCGGATATAACGAAATCCGCGGGAAAAACGAACTTTCTAACTTTGACATAGACATCCTCGGCTATTCCAATTGGTATAAGTGGAGTACAATTTGCAAGCTCGATAGTCATGTTCGTGGGGGTAAGTCTAGGCAATCTCATCAATTTCCATAGACAATGAGGCACGAGATTGATGCTAGCATCTAAATCGGCAAGGGCTAAACATCCCTCAATCTCGGAAAAATCACAAGGTAATAGAAATTGGCCCGAATCCTCTTCCTTTCTTGGCATATGCCTTTGGGGTTTTTTAAGAAGGATCGATGCACAAGTTTCTTCAAGGCTTACTTTGGTTAGGTCGGTAAAGCTCTCTTTTTGAACCGTGGATGGAATTTGAGGTACACGATGGTGTGCACTTTTTTCCTTGGTCGCCACGTTCACCCCATCGACTTTAGAAAAATAAGACGTCTTAGAAGTCGAGGGTTGAGAAGAAGGAACAACTCGAAACCCATCAAGGGTAGGGGTAATCACACGACCTTTCTCACGAGACGAGGCGGCTTTACATTTTTCCTTCGGATTTGCAACGGTATCACTAGGTAACGAACTCGATGAAGCACCCGAGGCTTTGTTCATAATAGCCGAAAACATCTTTTTAATGTCGATTTGTCCTTGCTCAATCTTCGTGTTTTGAAGTTTCAAAGTATTAGAAAAGTCATTTTTCAAAGTACCAATTTCACCCTCTAATCGTCTCATATTAGCCTCATTCGTTTTCATGTAATTTTGAAAATCGTTTGACGAACTATTTTGATTACAATTAAAGTTCCCTTGATTTTGATTACTTCTTTGAAAATTGTTTTGATTCCCACTTGAAAAATTGTTTCCTTGATTGTTGTTGTTTGAAAAATTCGAGTTTTGATTATTGTCTCTATTTTGCCAATTCAAATTCCGACCTTGATTATAACCTTGGTTTTGAAAATTCCCTTGTTGATTATTTCCTTGAAAATTGTTGCCTTGATTAAAATTTCCTTGTTGCGATGGACCGGCGTTATTTTGATTTTGATTAGAAAAATTGTTGTTTAACGCACTCACATTCGACGTTTGGCCATCCGTAGCCGCACACTCGTAATAATTATGAGGTCCACCACAATACGTACACGAAACCTCAACCGCTTTCAACGTAGCGGGAGCGTCTTTCTTTTGCATTTCGACGAGAAAAGACGTAAACACATTTGTCAACTTGTCGACTTTCGCATCAACTCTCTCAATGTCGCGATTAGAACTACTAACATTGGCGACATTGGCAACACTCGGTGCGTTGCGGAGTTGGTAAACCTTGGATCGATTCTCGATAATCATTAATGCATCTTTCGGAGTCTTACACAAAAAGTTGCCACCGGCGGCGGATTTCAACTGTCACACCCCACCATGGCGGAATATGGGGCGTGACGTATGGATATCATCACAACATGGCGTGTCTATAGAGATAACTAAATGAAATAAGAAATGTCATAAAATGGTGACACAAATGTCATGACAATATCTCAACAATGTAGGAGTCTAGGTAAGTAGGTAACATTCTTACCGCTTATCCGAGACAAACAACTAACATAAACAAAGCATACATATAGATGTCAATAAAGTATCACTTATTCAAACATCAAATAAAGACTAAGAGGAAATGGGGTTCCTCCAAATGCAATCCTAAGCCTCCAAAGCTAGCCACTCCTATTCTCATGCTTAACCACATTCTCACCTGAAAGAGACACTAAAACACGTCAACATAATGTTGGTGAGAGTCATAGGTTTAGACTCCAACCTCAAATCAGTTATAATATAAGCTGTGAATAACCACCAACAATAAAAATATATGGACAATGTGTTACAAATGTGCATTAACAACTAACAATTCAAGATTAATTATACCAACACAATTCCAAGGATCCAAGCCTTTCCAAACACCTTGGTCCCATAGGCGCCCATACACCTATGAACCAATCCCAAGGCCCCACCTTGTCAACATCCCCTTGGTACCAAGTCAAATCATAAAATAATCATGAATCAATTAGCAGTTAATCACATAAGTACACACAAGTCCACCACCAATCATAAAACATTCACAGCAACAATTTACAAAACCATAACGAGTGTCTCTTTCATCCCACCTGGAAGTCAAAATCATTAAAAGATATGGGACTATGAAACTCACCTGATTCAACCTTCTCTAAATATTCGCGCTCTAGCGAAAATCTAAACACACAAACATATATAATCAAGAGATGAACCACATACCAAAATGGGTCATCAATCTATGATGGATATCTAACATTCTCCTACAACTTAACCTCATTTATATGTTATAATCATCCCATTACACCCCTCTACAAGCCCTTAACTTAGTTAAATTCATAACCCGTCCCATTAACATTTTACCCAAAATAGTCGTGATTTTCATACTCCGTATTATGAGTCAAACGCCCACCAAACCTAACCCACATTCCTTGCCATGAAAATCCCATAAAATTATATGTGTTAGCTAAAATCTCAGCCCTTGCCCCAATATCAAAGCAAATTTTATGTCCCTGATATACAACTTATACTTCCGCCTATCCAGATTTTACCGATTTTAAACATATGAAACGTTTGTTATGATCAGAGGGTCTTCCACTATCCCAATTGATTAGCCCTCTTACAGATATCTTATATAACATATAAACTAACTCTCATGTTCGTTTGTAAGTCTAATTATTCTCCTAAGTACTCTAACCACCTTAAAACATTAAATTAAACTCGACTGATTTCAAAACTGTTTTGACCTCCGACTGTTGTAACCTATTTTTGACCCTCTTTCCTACATCCAATTCAATTCTAGTTTCTTGCATTTGAAAGCCAATTCAATTACATTTTCAGGGATATAAGATTCCAAAATTAGAGTTTGTAGAACTCAAGATATGATCAAAACATTTGCCTTAAAATTCTGCCCAGTTTTTAAAAACGAATTTAACAAAACTAGTCTAATTAATTATCCACATCATGTATAATTATTAACCCTAATCAATCTAAACATGTTTATATCATTAAAATACAGAATTTATGTTTAACCTAACCCTATATCCATCATCTATTGATTAATTACATGATTAGATTATATAATATCATAAATTAAAGAAGAGTTTTGAAGATTTTACCTTAGAAATCAAAGGAAGAAATTGTTTTTGATGAAACCTAATTCCACAATTGATGGAATTTGACTGGGAGAGGTCACGGTGAGTAAACATCTGATGTTTTTGGTTATGGTATGGGTTTAATGTAATCCTAAAGGCCTCCTAACCCAATTAAAAGTCTATTGGGCCTGTTTTTGGGCTTTTTGGTTATTTTCTTCCTTCCTTTTCTTTTGGCTGCCCAAACCAAGCCCAAAACACCTAAGGATCTGGTTTTTAACCTTATTTTATCACTTATATCATTCTTAAATTAAATCTCACATTCGGGTTACTTACGGGCCAAAACCCTAAAGCCTTACGTTGATTTTTTCCCGACTTTTTACGCGATTTCCGAACTAACCGTCGTTTCCAAAAGTTTCTAATTATGAAAAGTATCTCTAAAACTTATCCTAACCATATAATATATACCTAATACATACATACATACAACATATGATACGTACATGAAACCTTGTAAAAACGTTATCCGAACTTTTCCCGTAACTCATTTCGAAACTCATTTCATTTCATTTTCAACCCGTACCATGATTTACAAATCATGTACCTCATTTAGTCCATTCTCATCCCAAAAATCACACATATAAACACATAAATCACATAAAACACATAGTCACACAAAATACCCCAAAAATAAGACTAAGTGACGAACCTCAAAAATCGGGGTTGTCACATCAGTCCCTCCTAATAGAAATCTCATCCCGAGATTTACTCCTTAGGATCATCATTATAAAATATCTAAGGATACTTGTTCCTCATAAATCCTTCCAGTTCCCATGTGAACTCTAGTCCACGTTCCAAATTCCATCTAACCATAACTACGGTATATTAGCCCTCTTTTTCGACGTCTTAGCTTCCCGACCTAAAATCTCTACCAGTTCTTCGATGAAACGAAGACTCGTATCCATACTAATATCATCTAGCGGTACTTTCAAGTCGGTTCTTGCTAAGCATTTCCTCAAGCTTGATACACGAAATACATCATGCACACTACTCAATTCTCCCAGTAATTCCTCAACATATAAGCCACTGGTACAATCCTTTCAAGGATTTCGAACGGACCCATGATTCTAGGTGTTATCTTCCCTTTCTTCCCAAACCACATCACTCCTTTCCATGGTGAAACCTCTAGCATAACCTTACCTCCAATCTTAATTCCCAATGGCTTATGCCTCTCGTCCACACAGCTCTCTTTTCGGTTCTTTGCCATTTTCAACCTCTACTTAAGCACTGCCACCACCTCCAGAGTTTTCCGATCCACCTAAGGTCCAACACGTTGGCCGCTTCTAACTTCATCCCACTATAACGGTGATCCACCTCATCTCCTATGAATTAACTCCAGCAGTTTGTTCTACAATTCCTATCACCAGACCTAACGGCTTCTATCCTCTATGGATTTTCCATCTTTCGGAAGTTCTCCCAACCTTAATCACATCTAATGGTATATGCAGGATTACATAACCAAGAGCTTCCCACAACATTCACATGAAACATGTCATAACCACCACCTCATCCTTGCTTTCCCGTCCTTGGAACCAAGTAACTAACCATACTTCATACTAATAGGTGCTACACCTTTTCCCTAGGTGGACGTTCCATTGTTCGTGACTACTAACCTCTTGCTCAAACGGTTTTCCCTTCAATATCACCCCACTATCTTAACAACCTCTTGCTCCCTCAAATCATTCTTCCTCCATACTACTTTTTGCTTGTCTTTCCACAATCTTAATTTCCATACCATCTTACATTCCGTCTTCAGCCTATAATTTAGGCGTTTCCTCCTTTATTCCCTACATTCGAATCAATGGAGAATATGCCTCTCTCACCGGTGACTCTCTCTTTCTAGACGAATCTTCCTAATATAATGCGTTCTCCGACTATCTCCAACTCTCACGCCAATGCTCTAGGTGTCTTTCTTAATTACCCCTATAGCATGCTCATACCAACCATTAGTCTATCAACGGTATACTACGCTTACTTCCCATCATTTATTCCCTTGCCATAATCCTGCATAAAGCATTCCATACTTCTTAGGCAAATTTTTATGCAGAAAATCCTATTCCATCACATCCGTACGCAATCCTTCCAACTTCTCAACTACTTGACTTATCATTCCTCTTAGAATATGGGAAGAATTATTCAATCTATCGACTATCACCCAACTCTCATCGTACTTATTCCTCAACCCCATTATGTATCCCCTCTACCATCTTCGTCCTTACACCGCTCTTTCTATGCTACTCCTATCTATGTAGGAAGTATAGCCTATGTCCCTTTTCTCCATATGATTGTCCAAGGCACGCAACATAAATGTTGACGCGTTCTCTGCTTTAGACAACTACTCGTGCAGCTTACATCCTTCATCCAAACCCTCCTAACACGTCATCCATATAGCTAAAATTTTTCTCAGCATCACTTCCTCCCTCTTATTCTATGTCTCATTAACTATGCTTGCCTTTCCCAGATGGTACTTGGCCTTACAATTTTTCTTCATCACTTAACTCCACCCATCACCTTTTCTAAATGTTCAATCAAGAGGACTGAATATGTGTTGGAGATGTTCGTGATCCGAATAGATCATTCTCTACATCTCGTACACCAAATACCTCTAGCATTCTAGGCACATCTAACAATCCAGCTCTACTAACTAAGTCTTATCTAGTTATTCTAAATCTCCAGTTCCTGTAACGTATAAGAAATCGCCTTTCTTTGTCATCCTCATACGCATCCAAATCCTTGCTCCACGTATTGTCATGCTTCGCGAATTCATCCAGTCCTTCCGATAATGCCAGGATGTACTCATTATCTAATCCACCTCTTCAGCCTCCAAAATGCTTCCTCGTCCTTCTTCACTTCGCCCCTTGCTGGTACCATGATATGCCATCATCTCTAACTACTCATCATGGTAAACTTAATACTAAAACTCACACTTGAAAATCTCACTTATAATTCCCTTTCTTAACAACTCCAAAACCAACTAATAATTCGTCGCACTCTCCTTCTTAGACTTTGAGTAGATCAAGATGTCGTCGATACTCCTGATGACAACTCGTTTATATACGTTCATGCACACTTGGTTCATTGACTCTATGAAAATTTCTAGTGCTTTGGTGAAGCGAAATGCATAACTGTAAACCCAAAGCGTTCATACAACATTCTTAACATCATCCCTGCATCCTCTCATGGCAGCAACACAAACAAATTTCTACCTCTTTCTACTCGTGAAAATCTACACACATTCTAAAAGATCGATACTCCTTCTTATCAACCCATCCAACCGCTTTCACATCACATTTACTACCAGGCAACTCAACCTTTATCCTGCATTCCTTGCAATTTCTAACAACTCATGTCTTTAAAATCATTCCATAAACAATTGCCTTGGAAAGGCACTAACTACAACTCATCTTGCTCCTTCTACTAGCTCTGTTCATGGTTCTACTTCAAGATAATAGGTAAACCTGCTAAATCTTAAGAAATTTTCGGAAAATTTTACATACCTAACGAATATCACATCCCCTTCCAACATTCTCTATGATGCGTTACTTGTGCCAATATCCATACTTTATACAAATCTCTATTCATCTCCCTTGGCACCCCTAAGAGACCTCATGACCACATTAGTTCGTCTTTCTACGAACTTCTAACTCTTTCCCCATCACAAAGGGCATTCCAACTTTTCTCTCATATGACTATATCAATGCTCTTAATCAATACAAAACCAAAACAACATCTGGAACCCACCAAACACGACCAACGAATCAAAACTACGGATAACTAACAACATTTCACGTGCACCAGTTAAAACAAGTCAAAATCCACGAGACTTAAAAGAAAACTCAAACCCAAAACATGTATCTATTCAAAATGACCCATGACAACAAAAAATAATCCAAGAAACACCCAATGGCAACCAAAACATATTACGCCTCGCGACATACTTTTTTAAACCTTGCACGACATTGACTTTTCCTAAAATAATATTTTTCTTTACCTCTCCACATCTATGTGACTCAAACAATCTACAAACAATCCTCTATACAATCTCAAGACTCTACTCAAAGACTAGGTACCCCGAACATCCCAAATCATAAGTTTAAAAACTACTATTTAAAACTCAACCTTGAACCCGACACTTGTACAACAATTTCGACCAGGCTACTAACCTCCCATGACTATATATTCTGAATATTTGAAAATTACGTTCTGAGTACATAATTTTAGGCTTTTGAATCACCCAAAAAGCTTTAAAAACGAACAAGTTATGACCAAAACCATTTTATACTAGTTGTTTTAAAAACTAAAGAATCATCTTAGTAATTAACGTAATCCTTTTTAAATGAAAAGAAATAAATGTATGTGAAATTTTCATGAACTTTATTTAGTCTTGTATATATAATTATAAATGACGTATATCAATTAAACTCACTTATATGTAATATTTAAGTAGGAAAATTTTATTTTGCTTTATTTTAAAGAAGGTCTTTTAGAATTTGAAATAAATAAGTGTTGATCACATAAAAAAACTTATGTTATATCTTGTTGCAAACACGACTTCTACACCCTACCCTTATTTTACCGAATACAACCACTATCTTACTCTATAGTATATTTCCAAGTCTTTTTTTTCAATATATACCGACCAAAAGAAATGTAAGACTCAACACAAAAGATTTCATTATCCCAAAAGAAATCCCAATTTATTACAATATATTTAACACCAAGGACACCATTTTAAAACGAACACGTGAAATAGGAAACTCGAAGAATACGCCACAACAGAGGTTGCATACCTAAAAAGAAGTGAGCTAGCAAACCCTACTACGGATACAATCGATAATAGCGAGGGATCATACATATGTAGGCATATCGGGATACATATAATTAAATCTATCCAACATCTACTATACAAGCATGTATTAACCCTCTTTCATGCAATCATACTTAGGAATCCATTGAAGTTGTGGTACTTGTATAACTATGTTGGCCACCATACTTATACTAGTCCCCTTTCACTAATGCACTCCCTCCTATGATGACACTTTTAAGAATTAATACTACACATAACACATCAGTCTACCAACTCAAATAAGCACATAGATCCTACAACTCACATAAGCACATAATCCACAACATAACATAAGGTCACAAATTCCATGTATCAAAATAACGTAGCCAATGCATAAAACACATAAACTCGTAATCCAGCTGAACCAGCGTATACAAAATTCAAAATGTATAAAGAACATGAAAGCATAATTAAACGAAATCCAATAATGACTAGCGTATACGACTATGGTTCAACCCGCACTAGTCAAAACTCATAAAGAAAATAACATGTAGCTAAGTATGAACTTACTATGGTTTAATTCATACTAGTCAAAACATCGCAATTAATAACATCCAAATACATAAATGAATATAAAATGCACGCATACTCCTATGACGCCTATATGCAAGGACCCTTAAGCTATAGACTAGGCTACGCGACTAGGTAACCTAATTCTCTATAACCATTGGCTCTGATACCATTCTGTCACACCCCACTGATGTGATCGTGATAGTATAGTGATAATTTGGATACGTTATAGGGTAAATTAGAAAATTACCTTTAGGAAAAAGTAATAGACTAATATTACCAATGACGAATTCAATTAAACACATGATGAACCAAGTTCGTTGTACACGAAGATCGAGTGAATCTGAGACGTTTTAGCTTTGATTTGGGCAATCGATTTGAATTGGTTTTCGGTTTTTAAACTAAAAATAAATCTACCAATTTTAAATTCTACTTAAAATTAACCTAAAGTGCATGAATCGTAAACCCCGCTATATATTTAATTCTAAAACAATTACTTACTTAAAAATTAAAACTATTTAAAAATTAATCTATTTTGAAAATCTATAAAAATGATTCTATTTAATAAAAATAACTTTTACACTATTAAAAAATCTAATTAACTTTTTAAACTAATTAACTTTATAAAAAAATTTACTTATATTAAATCTATTATTTTAAAAACTAATTTTATTTAAATCTAAAATAGTAGAAATCTAATAATTTGAAAATTAATTAAATTAATAAAATATTTTTACTTTTATTTTTATTTTTATTTTAAAACTATTTATTATTTATTTAAAACTCTAAATTTACTTTAATGAAAATTCTAATTAAACTATTTCTAAACGTAATTAAAGTAGAAATTACTTCTAAATGAAATCTGCCAGATTAAACTTTACTATATTAATTAAATGTAAGAAAGTAAACTCAAAAGATCATTTAGCTCAGTTGGTAAAGCATGAGGCCCATGACCAGGAGGTCATGGGTTCGAGTCCTAGGAAGGAACCCATTTGTGAATATTTTTTTTATGCTGCGAAAATTAACCCCAAGTCATAGGAATGACTTTTATCAAAATTCTATTTGAGAAACTGATAAGGATATCAGTATTGAGTTATCAGATCTATGGATTCTGATAACATTAAAACTAAATCAAAATTACAGTAAGTACACACAGACACAAATTTAGCAAGAAGAGTACTTCAGAACTACTAAAAACTCAGCTAAATGCAGATACACAAATTCAAAAACTAGCTTCAAACACTTACCCAAAAGTCATCATAATGCGACTGAAACCTAGCATACATGACAGCATTTTTATTCCTAAAAACAAGTAATTAAAGCAGGCAAACCACAACTCAAAAATAAAATAACCTAAAAACTGGGCAACAAAAACGTAAAATTAATAACTAAACACAAATCCTATCTCTGTCAAACTAAAATCGCAGCTATAACCTATGAACTCAGCAAATCAAACTGAAAATATTCAGCAGTCCAACCATTCACGTGCAACAATCAGCATCATAGTAGAACTAGCATACAAACAGCCAAACAGTCAATACTATGACAGATAAACTCAAGAAGTCAAGTTCCTATCAGCAGGGACAACAAGCTAGTAGACAAAATATTCAATGATAATCCATGTAGATTGAAATGATTAAGTTATCACATATCATTCAAAATCAATCTCAACAACTTAATTCTAAAAGATCAGACAATATTAAACAGTCACAACTAGAATAAGACTTTATCAAAAGCTAAACAGATTCATGGCATACAAACCCAAATCAAATTCATTATACAATTAACTATGACAATTAATCAAGCATTATTAATAAAACTTAGCAGATTACTCAAAACAATATCATAACAAATCATTACGCTACTTACTACTAAAACAGATTTAAAACACTTAAAAATTAGACAGAAAATAAATGGGAATAAAACCTTTTGAAGAATTCCTTTGAGACGAAGGATAGCGCTGCGCTACCTTTGAACCGTAAACGAAAACTCCATCACCATTCACCAACAATACCACCATTCGAACCACCAACAATCATCATTCGAACCATCATCTTTATCCAACGAACTGATTTTTAAAATTTTCCAGTAGGGAAAGTTTATTCCCAATTCTTACCTTATATAACTGATTTAAGCTATTGGTTTAACTCAATCAATTATTTATTCAAATTATATTAAAATAGATTTAAGAAAACAACATTGCAATTCACTTCAAATAATATTAAAATCAAGACAGTTTATCCACGAAATTAAACTTTTTATTAATATAAGAGGAAGATTACAATACTTTGAATAGAAAGATTACAATAACTTTCCTAAAACTATTTTAACAGAATAACAGTAAAGTAAAAAGAGGGATAAAAATTACAATAGAAATGAGGGTTTTTATAGCCATCCCAAGGCTGTTGAGGAGGGTATATTCGCATCTTCACAAGCATATTCCTCTTCAATATAAGCCCTTAGATCTTCATTCTCTCTCTCTTTGTTGATCGGATGGTTGATAGGACACAACTAGCACATGGATTGCCAACGTGGCATCCGTGTGTGCTAGTTGTGTTTCTTTTATGCCTTCTGATTGGATGATTGGGGAATTTGAGGTGTTTCATTCAATAGAAAACTGCCACGTATCTTACTCATTCCATCACCTCTCTTCCTAAAACTTAGGGGATTTATTTCCCACACACTTGAATTAACCGTGTGCCATAAAATCCCCATTTAATTCGAACGAATTAATATACTAGGGTTGGTGAACAGTAAATAAGTTACAGGTATATTTTTAGGGATGAAGAAGAAAAAGATGTTACATAGAGTGTAACGATTAAAGGGTTTTTATATTTATTGTGTGTGTAAGTGGGTGAGAATACACGTTTCAAATAAACGTGTGAAGTAAATGAAGTTTGACCAAGTTAATTGTTTAAATAAACACACATCGTTTGTTTAATCATACGAAACCCTAGAAGCCCAATAACTTCATCCGTATAATTTAACATGGTGTTGGGCTTTTGGCCCAAATTATCTCACCATCCGTTAAACTTCCCCACTTTGGGCCTCAAATGGTCTTTGTAACCAAGATTTATCAACATTACTCCTTTATTGGGCTTTTAAGCCCAATAGCCAAAAGTGGAGCCCACAAGGTCCAAATAATCTTCAATAAGTTCAATCCACTCGAAACCGAACTTGAATCTTGGCTTTGTCGATCTTTTCGTCAATCTCGTGTCGTTTTTTGCCGGTTTTCGCGATCTTGGTACCTACACACATAAAAACAAGAAACAAGCATATACAAGGAAAAATTGATACATATTGTGCACTTATTCATTGTTTTAAGATACAATTGATATGATTAAAATAGCTCATATCAAACTCCCCCTTGCTAAGCAATTGCCGTGTCCTCACGCAATGATAAAATGAAACACTAACTACACCATTATTCAACTTTTGACATTTTACTTTGCAAAGGCATAATGTATTGCTTTCATTATTTGAAAATAACTTTTAGGATCATAAAACTCAAATAGATTCATCGTCCCCGACTTTTCACTTTTCCATGCCAAGTGCAAAAACAAGATCATTGTCAATCATAAGCCCCAAAATTAAACCAACTCATACAAGTAATTTGTGTTAAACTCAATCTCCTATTATTCCTAATTGTATCTCTAGATTTTATTTGTCATTCACCCAAAGGCTCATTTGACTTAATTTGATATTTATTAGTCCAAAAATGAAGGCAAGAATGGTGTAAACTCAACACTCAAAACCTAACCTCGACTTCAAAAACCGTTGTCACTAAAGAAAGCCCACATCAAGGATAACTTAACACGATTTTGGGATAAATCCCAGACCCAAATTTTGGCTAATATGGCTACTTAAAAGCAACAATAAAACCTCCAAAGTCAATTATGACCTTATTAATGGAGTTAGCAACAATCACATCATAACACCTTGTGGCTCTTTAAGATGCAATTGTGCTCCTTATTTAAAATCCACACCCGAAGGCTCCTTGGAAAAAAATAAGGGAATTGACTTCACCATCGCACCTTACGGATCTTGATGATGAAGAAATTTTTATTCAACACGCCCCTTGACATACACCCTAAGGCTATAATGACAAGGTTAGTGCTACATGACTCCCACCCGAAGGCTCCTAGAGAACATGTTTTTATTTATTCTTCTTTATTATTATGATATTTATAGTAAGCCAAATTTCCGCAATCCCATGATCAAAAGTTCATGACGCTGACACCCTTAATGTGTTCTCACTTTAATTACAAGGGAAGAAAAAGAAGGAGTTACGAGTTAATATATCAAGCCTAAACCGCTAAAAACTTCATTTATTAAGCAATTATTATTCAAGTGTGGAAAGTAAATACGAGGAGATTAAATCAAACACAAAAATACTTGCACAAAGAAGAATTTAACCTTAGAAACTTATGATTGAACTCTATCATTTCTTGTTCTCCATATCGAAAATTTTCAAAAATATGAAATCAATGGATACTTAGCCTATTAAATCAAAGTTTTGGGTTTTCAAGTCATCTATAGGATCTTGCATCTTCTTATACTTTTTCAAGTTTTAGAATTTGCGTTTTAAAGTTCCCTTGATAGACGACTTTCTAGGATCAATTATAGGAACTTGCGAAAAGTTCTTGTTCTTAACTCGTATGAATTAAGACTTTCGCGTTTTAAAGCTCCCTATATAAAAGCCTAGCAAAACTTAATTCAAATACGTTAAGGAAAAGCTAAGGTTAAAAACCGAGTCGAGTCAAAAACTATCTTTATTTTCACCAACGGAAAGCCTACATTCGTGTCAAATGCACTTATTTTATTTATTAAAACTTAAAAATAACACTAAAAATTCTAAAAATTTATTGAAAAATGAGAAAAACAACGTTTGGACACGACAAAAGCAATTGCAAGCGATTATATCGATTGACTCCCCCATGCTAAAACCAAACATTGTCCTTAATGTTTCTTAGCTCAAGATTAACACCCCCTTGCTAAAATACGAAGAGTCTAATGCAAAATCCTAGCATGGAAAGAGCACACAAATCTATAAGCCGTTTATTAATTATGCCTCAAGATAAAGCGTTAGTCGATAAAAATCAAGGGTAAAGAGTGTGCCCCTTTTTGGCATTCAAAGAATGGAAGATCAAGTGGACCGGAAAAAACCGAACACGAGAGTCTTCAATGATTAGGGTCATACCTAAGATTCACAACACAACAAAACACGAGCACGAGCTTGAAAGATCAAGCCTTATTAGTGTTAGAAAATAGAAAGAAGATAGAATGCATGAGACACCCCCACAAGGCACCTCGTTTTTGTTCACCGAGTCATGAGCTCGACTCGATCCCCGCATCCATTGGTCCTTAGGGAAAATGGTGAAAATCAGCATATTGGAATAGAATCCAACATAAAGCACGATGTCGGGGTCAAAGATCTCATCCTCGTTGTCGGATGACAAACGAAAAGATAAAACTCCAACACAAATCTCTAAAAAGAGATAGTAGTCACAAATCACGATATGGATGTAGCATGCTCCCCGAGATAAACTCGCACCAAGATGATTAAAAAGTCTTTCAATTATTACATCGGTGAAAGGTCGAGATTTCCCTAAATCAATGATTCCGAGATCGAATACCTCATCCTCGGGAGATAAAGGAATAGACAACACGGTGTCGTCCCCCCATGCTAATCCAAGATCATATGAAGCACATGGTAATGGTGGGATAAAAATCTCATCCATAGTGGAATCAACATTCTTTGCTTTAACGACCATTTCACCCTTAGGAATGTGATCAATGGGGTCATGGTACTCAATATGAGACACATGAAAAACCCGCACATTAAGGTCAAAGTGGGTGGGAGGAGGACTTGGGACGAAATCATCATCAAGTAAATTCTCTAAAAAGAGAGCGTCCCCCTCCGGGTCGATATCATCAACACCCGGTGGTATCGAATCATTAGAAGCAAGAAAAGTGTCAATCTCCTCCATAAATGGATCACTATCCTCAACAGGAATAGGAGATGGATAGAAAGACTTGGGATTAGGTTTAGAATTCAAAGCCTCGATCCTAGAAATCAGAAGATAGACGTTTGATAACTTCTCACGAAGAATCACGTCTTCCACATCTAAATGAGTAAGTTCATCGGTGAACTTCTCAAAGATCAGAATAGTCAAATCAACCTCATTTCCCGGTGGAAATGGGTCTAAAGGAGCAAGTTCAAATGTGAACCTCTCAAATACCGGAACACTATCATCCTCATTTCTCGGTGGAAATGGGTGAAGAATAGTAGGTTCATCGGTAAACCCCTCAAAATCCAAGTCGTGAATGTCATCTTTATAAGAAAGTTCATCGGAGAACTCCTCATTAGAAAATTCACTAGAAGTAGAATCATTCTCAAAATCTTTATTTCCATCACAATTTTCATCATTAGAATTAGAGAAAACATCAAAGTGAATGGAAGAAGTAGAGTCATCACAATGCGTAAAATCACACGTTTCATTGGAAATACCGTCAAACTCTCTCGGGTTTTGGACAAGAATAGTGCTAATATGCTCGTCCCCCTTGCTTAGAGAATTTTCGGGTTCCACGATGGAAGAATCATGAATAGGAGTGGTGATGTCATGAGAAATTTCCTCATCATCTAGGATGGGAGAATCCTCGGGATCCTTAGCCGGCAAGATATGAAAAGGAAGCACGATAGCACTAGACGAAGGATGTAGAGCAATAAGATCTCTCAAAGAAAGAGTACTATCCTCATCATCATCCAAAAGAAGAGAACGCTCGAGTTCACGATTAGCAAGGTATTTTGCTTCCGCTTGAGCTCGTTCTTTCTCTCGAATTATTTGTTGGGAAATTGTTTCAAGTCGTTCAATATCGAAAGAATATTGTGGAGATTGGTCAAAACCGGAAGGAATCGAATTATAGCAAGGATTATGCTCATAAAAATTTTGATCTCTCGGTTGACAACAAAAACTCTCGTGAGGACCTCCACAATACTCACAACAAAGATATTGTTGTGATAAACTCGGTAAATCTTGTGGATAACAATTATCATTAAAGTTTTGATTGTAGCTCGGTTCTTGCTCGTAATTAAGCGAGAATCAATGCGAACAATCATCACCAAAATGAGAATCGTTTCCACAAAACTCACATGAGGGTGTTTCGTATGTGGGGTGTGGAGGTGGGTAAAAATCGAGAGGATTATTCGAAAAATTCGGATTTCCACATGAAGTAATTTCATTACAAGAAGGACAAAACCCAACTTGTATATCGTGACGTAAGTTATTTCCACAACGCTCACACGTGCACCACCGACATGGTGAAAAACCATATAACAGTTCTCCACACCCAACACAATCGACGAAGGAAATCATAGAAGAATTAAAATTTAGAGGGTGAGGAGAAAAAGAATTAAACATGATAGAGGATTAAGAAGATTATTTTTGGTATTTTCATAAAAACGATACATAATAAGAAAATAACAAAACTTTCCGAGGACGGAAAGGGTCTTCAAATCAACGATCAACAAATCTCCACAAAGACGAATCGTACACAAGATCCCCGGCAGCGGCGCCAAAATTTTTGATGTGATCGTGATAGTATAGTGATAATTTGGATACGTTATACGGTAAATTAGAAAATTACCTTTAGGAAAAAGTAATAGACTAATATTACCAATGACGAATTCAATTAAACACGTGATGAACCAAGTTCGTTGTACACGAAGATCGAGTGAATTTGAGACGTTTTAGCTTTGATTTGGACAATCGATTTGAATTGGTTTTCGGTTTTTAAACTAAAAATAAATCTACCAATTTTAAATTCTACTTAAAATTAACCTAAAGTGCATGAATCGTAAACCCCGCTATATTTAAATCTAAAACAATTAATTACTTAAAAATTAAAACTATTTAAAAATTAATCTATTTTGAAAATCTATAAAAATGATTCTATTTAATAAAAATAACTTTTACACTATTAAAAAATCTATTTAACTTTTTAAACTAATTAACTTTATAAAAAAAATTTACTTATATTAAATCTGTTATTTTAAAAACTAATTCTATTTAAATCTAAAATAGTAGAAATCTAATAATTTGAAAATTAATTAAATTAATAAAATATTTTTACTTTTATCTTCGTTTTTATTTTAAAACTATTTATTATTTATTTAAAATTCTAAATTTACTTTAATGAAAATTCTAATTAAACTATTTCTAAACGTAATTAAAGTAGAAATTACTTCTAAATGAAATCTGCCAGATTAAACTTTACTATACTAATTAAATGTAAGAAAGTAAACTCAAAAGAGCATTTAGCTCAGTTGGTAAAGCATGAGGCCCATGACCAGGAGGTCATGGGTTCGAGTCCTAGGAAGGAACCCATTTGTGAATATATTTTTTATGCTGCGAAAATTAACCCCAAGTCATAGGAATGACTTTTATCAAAATTCTATTTGAGAAACTGATAAGGATATCAGTATTGAGTTATCAGGTCTATGGATTCTGATAACATTAAAACTAAATCAAAATTACAGTAAGTGCACACAGACACAAATTTAGCAAGAAGAGTACTCCAGAACTACTAAAAACTCAGCTAAATGCAGATACACAAATTCAAAAACTAGCTTCAAACACTTACCCAAAAGTCATCATAATGCGACTGAAACCTAGCATACATGACAGCATTTTTATTCCTAAAAACAAGTAATTAAAGCAGGCAAACCACAACTCGAAAATAAAATAACCTAAAAACTGGGCAACAAAAACGTAAAATTGATAACTAAACACAAATCCTATCTCTATCAAACTAAAATCGCAGCTATAACCTATGAACTCAGCAAATCAAACTGAAAATATTCAGCAGTCCAACCATTCACGTGCAACAATCAGCATCATACTAGAACGAGCATACAAACAGCCAAACAGTCAATACTATGACAGATAAACTCAAGAAGTCAAGTTCCTATCAGCAGGGACAACAAGCTAGTAGACAAAATATTCAAAGATAATCCAGGTAGATTCAAATGATTCAGTTATCACATATCATTCAAAATCAATCTCAATAACTTAATTATAAAAGATCAGACAATATTAAACAGTCACAACTAGAATAAGACTTTATCAAAAGCTAAACAGATTCATGGCATACAAACCCAAATCAAATTCATTATACATTTAACTATGAAAATTACTCAAGCATTATTAATAAAACTTAGCAGATTACTCAAAACAATATCATAACAAATCATTACGCTACTTACTACTAAAACAGATTTAAAACACTTAAAAAATAGACAGAAAATAAATGGGAATAAAACCTTTTGAAGAATTCATTTGAGACGAAGGATAGCGCTGCGCTACCTTTGAACCATAAACGAACACTCCATCACCATTCACCAACAATACCACCATTCGAACCACCAACAATCATCATTCGAACCATCATCTTTATCCAACGAACTGATTTTTAAAACTTTCCAGTAGGGAAATTTTATTCCCAATTCTTACCTTATATAACTGATTTAAGCTATTGGTTTAACTCAATCAATTATTTATTCAAATTATATGAAAATAGATTTAAGAAAACAACATTGCAATTCACTTCAAATAATATTAAAATCAAGACAATTTACCCACGAAATTAAACTTTTAATTAATATAAGGGAGGAAGATTACAATACTTTGAAAAGAAAGATTACAATAACTTTCCTAAAACTTTTTTAACAGAATAACAGTAAAGTAAAAAGAGGGATAAAAATTACAATAGAAATGAGGGTTTTTATAGCCATCCCAAGGCTGTTGAGGAGGGTATATTCGCATCTTTACAAGCATATTCCTCTTCAATATAAGCCCTTAGATCTTCATTCTCTCTCTCTCTTTGTTGATCGGATGGTTGATAGGACACAACTAGCACACGGATTGCCAACGTGGCATCTATGTGTGCTAGTTGTGTTTCTTTTATGCCTTCTGATTGGATGATTGGGGAATTTGAGGTGTTTCATTTAATAGAAAACTGCCACGTATCTTACTCGTTCCATCACCTCTCTTCCTAAAACTTGGGGGATTTATTTCCCACACACTTAAATTAACCGTGTGCCATAAAAGCCCCATTTAATTCGAACGAATTAATATACTAGGGTTGGTGAACAGTAAATAAGTTGCAGGTATATTTTTGGGGATGAAGAAGAAAAAGATGTTACATAGAGTGTAACGATTAAAGGGTTTTTATATTTATTGTGTGTGTAAGTGGGTGAGAATACACGTTTTAAATAAACGTGTGAAGTAAATGAAGTTTGACCAAGTTAATTGTTTAAATAAACACACATCGTTTGTTTAATCATATGAAACCCTAGAAGCCCAATAACTTCATCCGTATAATTTAACATGGTGTTGGGCTTTTGGCCCAAATTATCTCACCATCCGTTAAACTTCCTCACTTTGGGCCTCAAATGGTCTTTGTAACCAAGATTTATCAATATTACTCCTTTATTGGGCTTTTAAGCCCAATAGCCAAAAGTGGAGCCCACAAGGTCCAAATAATCTTCAATAAGTTCAATCCACTCGAAACCGAACTTGAATCTTGGCTTTGTCGATCTTTTCGTCAATCTCGTGTCGTTTTTTGCCGGTTTTCGCGATCTTGGTACCTACACACATAAAAACAAGAAACAAGCATATACAAGGCGAAATTGATACATATTGTGCACTTATTCATTGTTTTAAGATACAATTGATATGACTAAAATAGCTCATATCACCCACCATGGTGGAATATGGGGCGCGACGTATGGATATCATCACAACATGGCGTGTCTATAGAGATAACTAAATGAAATAAGAAATGTCATAAAATGGTGACACAAATGTCATGACAATATCTCAACAATGTAGGAGTCTAGGTAAGTAGGTAACAGTCTTACCGCTTATCCGAGACAAACAATTAACATAAACAAGGCATACATATAGATGTCAATAAAGTATCACTTATTCAAACATCAAATAAAGACTAAGAGGAAAGGGGGGTTCCTCCAAATGCAATCCTAAGCCTCCAAAGCTAGCCACTCCTATTCTCATGCTTAACCACATTCTCACCTGAAAGAGACACTAAAACACGTCAACATAATGTTGGTGAGAGTCATAGGTTTAGACTCTAACCTCAAATCAGTTATAATATAAGCTGTGAATAACCACCAACAATAAAAATATATGGACAATGTGTTACAAATGTGCATTAACAGCTAACAATTCAAGATTAATTATACCAACACAATTCCAAGGCTCCAAGCCTTTCCAAACACCATGGTCCCATAGGCGCCCATACACCTATGAACCAATCCCAAGGCCCCACCTAGTCAACATCCCCTTGGTACCAAGTCAAATCATAAAACAATCATGAATCAATTAGCAGTTAATCACATAAGTACACACAAGTCCACCACCAATCATAAAACATTCACAGCAACAATTTACAAAACCATAACGAGTGTCTCTTCTATCCCACCTGGAAGTCAAAATCATTAAAAGATATGGGACTATGAAACTCACCTGATTCAAGCTTCTCCAAATATCCGCGCTCTAGCGAAAATCTAAACACGCAAACATATACAATCAAGAGATGAACCACATACCAAAATGGCTCATAAATCTATGATGGATATCTAACATTTTATTACAACTTAACCTCATTTATATGTTATAATCATCCCATTACACCCCTCTACAAGCCCTTAACTTAGTTAAGTTCATAACCCGTCCCGTTAACATTTTACCTAAAACAGTCCTGATTTTCATACTAGGTATTATGAGCCAAACGCCCACCAAACGTAACCCACATTCCTTGCCATGAAAATAACATAAAATTATATGTGTTAGCTAAAATCTCAGCCCTTGCCCCAACATCAAAGCAAATTTTATGTCCCTGATATACAACTTATACTTCCGCCTATCTAGATTTTACCGATTTTGAACATATGAAACTTTTGTTATGATCAGAGGGTCTTCCACTATCCCAATTGATTAGCCCTCTTACAGATATCTTATATAAAATATAAACTAACTCTCATGTTCGTTTGAAAGTCCAATTATACTCCTAAGTACCCTAACCACCTTAAAACATTAAATTAAACTCGACTGATTTCAAAATTGTTTTGACCTCCGACTGTTGTAACCTATTTTTGACCCTCTTCCCTACCTCCAATTCAATTCTAGTTTCTTGCATTTGAAAGCCAATTCAATTACCTTTTCTGGAATATAAGATTCGAAAATTAAAAGTTTGTAGAACTCTAGATATGATCAAAACATTTGCCCTAAAATTCTGCCCAGGTTTTAAAAACGAATTTAACAGAACTAGTCTAATTAATTATCCACATCATGTATAATTATTAATCCTAATCAATCTAAACATGTTTATATCATTAAAATACAGAATTTATGTTTAACCTAACCCTAGATCGATCATCTATTGATTAATTACATGATTAGATTAATTAATATCATAAATTAAAGAAAAGTTTTGAAGATTTTACCTTAGAAATCAAAGGAAGAAATTGTTTTTGATGAAACGTAATTCCACCATTGATTGGAATTCGACTAGGAGAGGTCATGGTGAGTAAAAATCTGATGTTTTTGGTTATGGTATGGGTTTAATGTAATCCTAAAGGCCTCCTAACCCAATAAAAAGTCTATTGGGCCTGTTTTTGGGCTTTTTGGTTATTTTCTTCCTTCCTTTTCTTTTGGCTGCCCAAACCAAGCCCAAAACACCTAAGGATCTTGTTTTTAACCTTATTTTATCACTTATATCATTCTTAAACTAAACCTCACATTCGGGTTACTTACGGGCGAAAACCCTAAAGCCTTACGTTGATTTTTTTTCCCGACTTTTTACGCGATTTCCGAACTAACCGTCGTTTCCAAAAGTTTCTAATTATGAAAAGTATCTCTAAAACTTATCCTAACCTTCTAATATATACCTAATACATACATACATACAACATATGATATGTACACAAAACCTTGTAAAAACGATATCTGAACTTTTCCCGCAGCTCATTTCTGAACTCATTTCATTTCATTTTCAACCCGTACCATGATTTACAAATCATGTACCTCATTTCGTACATTCTCATCCCAAAAATCACACATATAAACATATAAATCACATAAAACACAAAGTCACACAAAATACCCCAAAAATAAGACTAAGTGACGAACCTCAAAAATCGGGGTTGTCACATCAACGAATCTTGTTCTTGAAAACTAAGACCGTTGTAAAACGTATCGATTTGGTGCAACTCGGAAAATCCATGGTGAGGACATTGCCTAAGCAATTCCTTAAAACGATCTCACGCGTCTCTAAAAGATTCATTCAGTTTTTGCTCAAATCTCGTAATCTCGTTTTTGAAAAACGTCATCTTAGACGGTGGGAATAAATGATTAACGAATTTGGAAACGAGATCCTTTCACGTAATTATTGAATTAGGTGGCTCTTTCTCTTACCAATCCTTGGCGGCACCATCGAGCGAGTACGGAAAAAGCATAAGCTTGACGACATCGGTGTCGACGTTCTTAAACTTGCTCATGGCAAAAAGACGATCAAAATTTCGAATATGCTTGTGAGGATTATCGGCTTCACGACCTCGAAACTTCGTAGCTTGAATCAACGAAAGCATTCCGCTCTTAATCTCAAAATTCTCCGCTTTGATAGCAGGAATTACGATCGCGTCTCTGTTAGCCTCAAAATATTGAGTCAAACAAGAATGCTCGGTCATAGGTTATTATTGTAACATTAATTAGAACGTTAAAATAGGTAGTAAATTAGTCGTGGTTTACGGGCTTGGATTTAAACTAATTAAAGTCCAAAAGACAAGCCCGGCACAATATGTAGTCCATTAAAGCCCGCATGTGGGTGGACTATATATACTACCCTCCTAGCATGTTAGGAGGGTTGGTGGTTCACTTTATTCTTTCCTTAATCTAATATTCAAGAAGTTAATCCTCTCTTTCTCTCTACTTTCTCTCACTACTTTCTCTCTCTAAGAATCCATCTCTTTTCATCTATTTTCTATCTCTAATCATCTAAATTTATGGGACAATATTTGGTATCAATCGCCATGGGGTAGATACGTGATTGGTTTTGATTCTCCTTTAGTGATTCGTGAGTCTTTCTTGATTTTTAAGCTTGAATCATCAAGTTTTTTTTTGTTTTGTGGAGTTAGTGAGTAGACAAATCATCTACATAGGCGTGGTAGTGATTTGGGTTACTTAGATCGGTTAAAAACATGAAATTTGGTGGTGTTTGGCTTGATTTTTGGAGTGAAATCACGTTTTCCTTTAGTGTTCTTCATTGTTCCTATTTTTTAGGATCTTCTGGTTCAAATTCGCATCTTTGGTCTCAAATTCGCAAATTTTGTCCAAAATTCGCATCTTTGGTCCTTCTGTCTCAAATTCGCAATTCTATCTCCTATTGCGAAATCTTGTTCTCCTTAAGAATTGCGAAATCTTGTCATATTGGGAATTGTGAATTTATACACGCATTGCGGAATTATGAATTAATTGCGAATTCTGGTCATCTTTGCGGAATTATTCCTATTGCGAATTTATACAATAATTGTGGAATTTGGTCATCATTGCGGATTTATTCACTGAATTGCGAAATTGTATTCAAGTGCATTGCGGAATCTTGCAATTGCGGAATCTTGAATTTTTTGGGAATTGCGGAATTAAGTCTCTATTGCGGAATTGTTGTCACAATTGCGATTTGCATTCAATTGCGAAATTTGTCCTTAATTGCGAAATCATACACAATCAATCTATTGCGGAAATGAACCAATTTTTTGATCGAGGCGTTTTTAGACTTAGCCACTATCTAGACTAGGTTCGGAACATCGTTTCCAAAAAAAAAATTTATTTTTTCCTAGACCATTTTTAGGCCATTTAAGCTTCGATTTCAAATTTTGGCGATGCGAAAAATTTTTCGACCAAAAATTCAAATTTTCGGACCAAAATTCAAATTTTTAGGCCAAATTTCAAATTTTTTAGGTTTTATCTTTCATTAAAATTTTCATTTTTCAAAATTTTTCCCTACTAGTTATTGGCTATTTCTAACTCATTTTCAAAATTTGGTGATTCATAATTTTTCGGTTTACCGTTTTGTCGGACTGAGGAATTTATTGTCGGACTGAGAAAAATATGGAATTTTCAAAATTGAAACCTCAAACCAATCACACCATATCTTCTTAAGATCCAAAGTCATTTCATCAACAGAGAGAGATGATCATCATGCCAACAAGTAATGCGGTTACTGAAAGTTCAGACGTGAAAGACCTTGAAATAGAACGACTACAACAATAGATATGTTTCTTGAGAAAAAATGCCATGGACGGTTTTATAGTACTTCAAGATTCTTTTCAGAACCTTTCAAAAGTCTTGTTCGACTTACGTGAATCCATTGGCACATTCAGCAAAACATTCACTCATGCCATGGATAACCTTCAAACACAACTTGTCAACGAAAGAATCATTGCTAGTGAATGCAAGATCACTTTCACTGATCTCAAGACATCACTTGAAACGATGTTTACTTCTGACTTCATCAAGTCTTCGCTTACCAACGAGTGCTTCAAGCGATATCATGGAATGGATACTTTATCATACAAAGATAGGATAATCCGCAACATCGACTTCATTATAACCTATGTGAATCACACAATACAGATGCAACAAACGATTGATGACAGACTTCATACCAGTTGTGGTATCGCATCAGATATTGAGAATACAAGCTGCAGATATGCGACTCCAACGCATAGTTCAGGGAATGATGACAACAGCTTTGGGAAAGACAACAGTAGCTCTGACAAACAACACATCGACTCTAAGAATGTCATCAGCAATACACCTTCCTATGATAATGGTCCTCTTTATGATTCTGAGCCATTGGAAGAGGTACACAATGCTGAATTTAATGTGTTTGCCAATGCCAATACGCATGAGCATAGTGATCAAACAACAAACCTTATTGACACATGTATGACGGAAAAGGTTGATCGCAATACCACACCCAATTCATCAGACATGTGCAATAATGAGTTTGAGGATGATCAACATGCAAATGAGTATGATGATGAGGAGCGTGTCGCGCTTGGTAATATAATTGCTAGTTTACAAAAAGATGTCAATGAAACTAGAAAGAGTCAAAAGCAATTAAAGAAGGCAAACGCAGCGCTCACTCAAAACTTTGAAGAATGCAAAGCCGCTCTAATTAAATCTAATGAGACCCTTGAAAGTAATAGGGCTGAGCTTCTTTAAAAGACCAAAGAGCTTGAGGGGTACAAGGGCAGTACGTTACAAAGTCAAAAGGACGATTTTGAAAACAAATATAATACAACTCTTGAGTTATTAGCCAAAGAGAAGCGGCAATATAATGTATTCTTAATGGATGAACGTCAAAAAACATACCTTGCCAATACCAAAGTTAATGAACTTGAAAAAAAGCTCTCTATGACCACTACATATTCTGCTAATATTCTTGAGGATAAGAAACAAGAGGTAGATGCGTTAAAACAAGACTTCAAAAGTAGATATGATAAAGAAACTGAAAAAGTAACGAAACTAGCAGAACAAGTCGAATTTTTGAAGAAAGTTGTTTATAAAACGCATGATTCTATTTAGTCCGTAAGAATGCTAGCACCTCCGTCGATGTTTAAGGGTCAAGCTAGCTTTGCAAGTCCTGAGTACCTTGCCAAAGCTCAAGCTGCGAACCCGTGTCTTTATCTTGATGAGACTGAAAGGACCGATCTTGATTGCATGCCTGTAAGTGCCGATAGTGAAGAGACTGCCCTTTGGGATGATGATAGTCTACCACTTGTCACTAAGGAGTTTGTGAAACCATATAGTTATGCTTATGAGAATAGTCTTTATGCTCTTTTCAACAAACAAACTCAGAAAACCCGTGAGGAAGTGTTCTTAGAATGCAAACAAAAGAGAATTCAATGGAAGAAAGCTCTTGCCACTAAGAAATCTAATGTTTACAAATATATAAACTACCTTCCTCTATATGAGTCCAAAAGCAAGAGTAGGAAAACATTAGGTATTCTTAAACACCACATAGATAATGTTAAATCTATCGTTGAAAGAGATTGGGCAAAACGTGAAAATGCTGAGTGGCAACGCCCGATTCCTCAAGATATTACTTTGCTTATGAAAGAACTCTTAATTCCAAACACGGCGTTGATTAAAGAAAATGTTCTTCAACTTGAGGAGTTCATTCGGACTGAAATGTATGATGATTTAAAACATGTTGAATCTCTTGAGAAACACATTGATGATCTTCAAATGGAGAAGTCTGATTTTTCAGATGGATATGATTTACTCTTGCAAGAATGCGCTTCTAAAGATGTTATGTGTGCTTATTTTACATCTTTTGCTGATATTGATGAATATTCTGATGTTGCATGCAAATATCTTGATAAGATCAAAGAATGTGAACGTCTTGAAATTGAGCTTTCGAAACGTAAAGAAAATGTTGATAAAAAGGCTTTTGAGTTACTTCAACACAAAACTGATTTCCTTCAAAAACATTGTCATTCTCTTGAACTTGCTTTGCAAAAAGACGTTGGTAGTTTTCCACATGATAATAAATTGCAAGAAAAACTTTCCCAAACATTTCGAGAAATGAATGAACAGAATTTGGAAATTAAAGGGTTGAAAGCTCAGTTACAAGACAGGGAAAGAGCGATAGCAGAGTTGCAGAAACTCGTTGCTAAGATGGGTGGGAAAGTTGTGGAACCTAAAGTTATGAAACCTGTTGTTCGACAACCCAATGCCTACAAAGATCCAAAGCCTTCTATCTTAGGAAAACCGACTCCGTTCTCCAATTCTTCTCATATGAAATCTAGGTTACCCCCGAAGACTGATGTGCAACCAAGTGTTCCAAAACCATCCATATCACCCTATGTTCCTCCATTTAGAAAGCACACTGTTGCTAAACCCAACCATGTGAATGCACCTAGCACTTCTAGGACTCTTCCAAAACGTGTGACATTCACGTCCACAAAGGAATCTGTAGGTTCAAATGACCTAGTTCATACCCACAACCTATAGGATCCGAAACAAAAAGGGAAGATTCAGAAAGACAAACCAGTGTATGAAAAACCTAGTTCACCAAATCCCGCTAGAGTTCCACACACTCCTAATGGTAGTCAACCAAAACCTAGGATCCCTCTTCAGCAATCTAGGAATTGGAAACCATCCATGAATAGTCGTGTTTCAAACACTACGCCTGAACGATTTGGAAAACAAAGGAATACAAGTACTTTCGTGAATCCCAAATTCCCTGTATGTCCCACTTGCAAAAAGGGCATTCACAATGGAAATCATGACCATTGCATTTTGCAATACCTCTATGAGGTCAAATCTCGTTCCTTTGAACGAAGATCGAATACAGAATCCCATAAGACAACAAGGAGATACAAACCCGTCGCAAAGAAAAGCAACAACAACAAATCTGAAACATGGATTAAAAAAGGACTTAGTTTCTCTCCAAAGAAGTCTTCCGCTGTGCAAGAGAAAGCTACTCCTAAATCTAGTCTTTAGTGGAAACCAACGGGTCGGATCTTCACGGTAGTTGGTCTTAAGTGGATTCCAATAGAGAAGAGTGATGACACCTGCACCAGCACTAATGCTACTGTTCTACACGCTGAAAAGGAATTTCTTACTCCTAATTCTAGTATTTGTGCAAACGCCTCTTCTGTGATTGCAGGTACAACAGCGGATTCTGAACCCACTTCTCCTTCTTCAAAGGGTTCCAATTCTGTACATTCAATATCACCTTCTTCTGCTGTACAAAAGTCTATTTTGGATTATTTTCGAAAAACTTGAGAAAACACAAAAATATAATAAAATGAAAATATCCATAGAAAAACAAAATAAAAAATGGAAAAACTTTCAAAATACCAAAAATATTCTTCTCGACATGTCTTTCAGTATCGATAATATGGACGTACCTAGAAATGTCGCTCAATAACGACACGGGTGTGTACATAAAGCTCGAATGAAAGTTGTAAATATTTTTCAAAACATGTCATTTCAATGATTTACAATTACCTCAGATTGTGACTCATACTTCAAAGCAAGGAAAGTTTATCACGATGATTACTTATCCTCAACAACGGGAAAATAAAATTTCTCGGTCATGAGCTATCGATAAAAACATTCAAAGTTTTTAAGCTCATGTAAACGACTTACAGTTAAATGTCAGACTGTAACTCGAACTTCAAATAAAGTAAAGTGCATCTTTAAAGATAACTTATCCTAACCAACGGGTAGAGCAATCTATCTTGGGTTGAGCTTGTCACAAAACATTCAACGTTTTGAGCTCAACACAATGGCTTGTAATTACTTTCAGATTGCAACCCGGATCTAAATTCACGGGGGAGTGTACGCTTTTGTACTCTTACCCTTAGCAAAAGAAGTTAAATCTTCTTACACTTGAGTGGATTCTTCAAGACATTCAAAGTCTATGAACTCAAGTTTATGCTTTAGAAAAACCTTTTCGACAAAAAGAATTGATTTTTCAAAAAGCGTTGAACACAATTTTTTTTTCAAGAATTTCTCAATGATATTCAAAATCTTTCAAAAATTGTGTGTTCAACAACTCCTACCCTCAAAAGTTTAATGTGGATCAAATCCTCGTAATGACAATTCTATTGGATCAATTTTTAAGGGGGAGCGTTCCAAAATCATGCTAAGTTTGACACATTGTTCTCCCGAAGATTTTCATGACTATTTTTCAAAATATATTTTAATCAAATTTGGTATCTCTAATATCAAAAGATTTTATATATTAGAGATAGGGGAGAAAATGTGATTAAAATGTGATCTAAAGACTCAAGCACTCATGGTTACGATCAAAAACCCACAACATCATTAATTCACGACGTTATTGGTGTCAAAAGGGTGGTTAGGTTTAAGTCCTATGATCCGACCAGAACTGGAGGGATCTTCCCATGGACAATCCAATAGATTATTAGAAGTCCTTAGGAAAGATGGAGTAGAATGTGAACGAAGCTGAATGCCGACTAAGTACTGATGATAGCACAGGAACAATCACAACAAGGTGCTATTAATGATGATTTGGTAAGCATTGAAGGGGTTGAAGAATGAAAAAGAAATGTAAGGATAAAGGGTCTAAAGAAAGAAGCCCTCCATACAACTTAGGCAGAAACCGGGTCAACACATCATGAAGACAAACTCATCATGGACCCAATGATGTGAAGCACAACCCTTTCCTAGCTACTCAGGCTTCTCTCAAAAGAAGTTTGTTTTATTGTCACGGAGATCAACACGACTTCTATTGACTTTCTCACTCCGAGATAGTTGATATTGAATAGGTGGCATCTGCTCCAGCCTCCGACAACTAAAAGTGCACAAATAGAGTCTAGAGCCAAGAGATCAATCAAATCTCGTTAGGACACACGGATGAAGATCAAGAGAGTCCTACGCTATATCCTTGTGATATTACTAGAACACTCAGAGTGATACTACTTGGTATTCACAATGATGAGCGGAAATCCTTCCAGTGTTAACATCAAACAGCACTGCGGTAGGTCATATGCAAGATTCTTTATGAATTGAACATATGTAAAACTGAAAAAGCAACAGTGGTTTGATTCTGAATTGATTCAAACTCGTTTCAGGTTTCTACGCAATATCTTTATGGTCTTGCCAGAACATTCAGAGTGATATTCATTAATATTCACAGTGACGAATGGAAATCCTTCTAGCGTCAACATCAAACAGCGCTACGGTAGGTGACTTGTGAGATTCTTATAAATCAAACTTGTGTCAACTGGAAAGCAACAATGGTAAGATTCTTAATGAATCAAACTTGTTCCAGGAATTTGAATTGACGACTTTAATCAAGCGGATATTTATCCAATTGATTCACTCTTTATGTTCGCAGTCTTGCTTTGAGATGGTCGAGTAAAGAGAACGGCTAGTACAGCCGTGAAACCCTGTCAAGGAGATTCTTAATTGAATCTATGTTGTCCCATATTTGTGATGATTAAGCAATGAATAAAGAAAGAAAATAGATGAAGAAGAGATGAATTCCTAGAGAGAGAAAGTAGTGAGAGAAGTAGAGAGGAGATGATTAACTTGGTGAGATTAGATTGAGAAAAGAAGTTACAAATGACCATCCACCCTCCTAACATGCTAGGAGGGTTGTATATATAGTCCACCCACATGCGGGCTTTAATGGACTATATATTGGGTCGGGCTTGTCTTTTGGACTTTAATTAGTTTAAATCCAAGCCCGTGAACCACGACTAAATAACTACTTATTACAACGTTCTAATAAATATTACAATAGAAACCTATGACCGAACATTCTTGTTTGACTCAATATTTTGAGGCTAACAATCTCCCCCAATGTGAGGTCATTCCTCTTTGATATTTGGATTCCAATGGAGATTTATGAATTTCGTCATAAATGAGTCTTGAACGTGTAACAGGTGTTTTGTTCCTTCATGCTGTGATCTTTGAGCCTTTGTCGTTGTCTTTCGACTTTGTCTTTAAGTCTTGAGATCTTCAAATCATTCTTGACTTGTCTTTGCCATCTTGTGATCTTGTGTCTTTATCCACATGCTCACACTATCAATTGTTGGATAAGTCTTTGGGCATGAATATGTGGTTGTGAATCTTTGACTTTGCTGAGTACACCGTGACGCCACCTTCTCGAGACAAAACATAGACACGGACTGAATGGCTTTGACATTCGTCCTAAATCGGTAGCGTTTTACCTCCGGTCGGTGAAGACCGTCATACGATATTAAATATCGTACCTGTGATCAGGTAGATTCAATTAAGAATCTCCTTGACAGGGTTTCGCGGCAGTACTAGCCGTTCTCTTTACTCGACCGTCTCAAAGCAAGACTGCGAACATAAAGAGTGAATCAATTGGATAAATATCCGCTTGATTAAAGTCGTCAATTCAAATTCCTGGAACAAGTTTGATTCATTAAGAATCTTACCATTGTTGCTTTCCAGTTGACACAAGTTTGATTCATGAGAATCTCACAAGTTACCTACCGTAGTGCTGTTTGATGTTGACGCTAGAAGGATTTCCATTCGTCACTGTGAATATTAATGAATATCACTCTGAATGTTCTGGCAAGACCATAAAGATATTGCGTAGAAACCTGAAACGAGTTTGAATAAATTCAGAATCAAACCACTGTTGCTTTTCAGTTTTACATATGTTCAATTCATAAAGAATCTTACATATGACCTACCGCAGTGCTGTTTGATGTTAACACTGGAAGGATTTCCACTCATCATTGTGAATACTAAGTAGTATCACTCTGAGTGTTCTAGCAATATCGCAAGGATATAGCGTAGGACTCTCTTGATCTTCATCCGTGTATCCTAACGAGATTTTATTGATCTCTTGGCTCTAGACTCGATTTGTGCACTTTTAGTGATCGGAGGCTGGAGCAGATGCCACCTATTCAATATCAACTATCTCGGAGTGAGAAAGTCAATAGAAGTCGTGTTGATCTCCGTGACAATAAAACAAACTTCTTTTAAGAGAAGCCTGAGTAGCTAGAAAAGGGTTGTGCTTCACATCACTGGGTCCATGATGAGTTTATCTTCATGATGAGTTGACCCGGTTTCTACCTAAGTTGTATGGAGGGCTTCTTTCTTTAGACCCTTTATCATTACATTTCTTTTTCATTCTTCAACCCCTTCAATGCTTACCAAGACATCATTAATAGCACCTTGTTGTGATTGTTCTAGTGCTATCATCAGTACTTAGTCGGCATTCAGCTACGTTCACATTCTACTCCATCTTTCCTAAGGACTTCTAATAATCTATTGGATTGTCCCTGGGAAGATCCCTCCGGTTCTGGTTGGATCATAGGACTTACACCTAACCACCCTTTTGACACCAATAACATCGTGAATTAAAGATGTTGTGGGTATTTGATCGTAACCATGAAAACCACTTTAAATTCTAACAAAGTGTTTGAAAAACATTTAACACCTTGCTAGTTTTGTCGTTTTAGAAAAGCTCCCCCTTCACATGTGCATCGATAATCGAAAGTGTTTCGCACATGAAGGTAAGAGTTAAAGTGCTTGAGTCTTATATTAGATCACAATTTAATCACATTTTCTCCCCCTATCTCTAATACATAAAATCTTTTGATATTAGAGATACCAAATTTGATTAAAATATATTTTGAAAAATAGTCTTGAAAATCTTCGGGAGAAAGATGTGTTAATCTTTTGCATGAAGTTGAATTGCTCCCCCTCAAAAATTGATCCAATGGAATTGTCATTACGAGGATTTGATCCACATTAAAATTTTGAGGATAGGAGTTGTTGAACACACAATTTTTGAAAGATTTTGAATATCATTGAGAAATTCTTGAAAAAATTGTGTTCAACGCTTTTTGAAAAATCAATTCTTTTTGACGAAAAGGTTTTTCTAAAGCATAAACTTGAGTTCATAGACTTTGAATGTCTTGACAAATCCACTCAAGTGTAAGAAGATTTAACTTCTTTTGCTAAGGGTAAGAGTACAAAAGCGTACACTCCCCCGTGAATTTAGATCCGGGTTGCAATCTGAAAGTGATTACAAGCCATTGTGTTGAGCTCAAAACGTTGAATGTTTTGTGACAAGCTCAACCCAGGATAGATTGCTCTACCCGTTGTTGGAAATATTGTCCAAAATAGACAATTTCCTTTTGAAAAGATAGAAATGACATGTTTTGAAAAATATTTACAACTTTCATTCGAGCTTTATGTACACACCCGTGTCGTTATTGAGCGACATTTCTAGGTACGTCCATATTATCGATACTGAAAGACATGTCGAGAAGAATATTTTTGGATTATCGAAGATTTTTTAATTTTGTATTTTGCTTTTTGATTAATATTTACAGGTAGATGTTTGATAAATGAATCAAGCAGGCTTCTTTGCCAGAACCTCCAGTTCTGCTGGAGTCAAACATCTCATACCAATTTGCCTAACTAGATACGCAAACCTCTCTTTCGAAAGAGCTTTTGTAAACAAGTCAGCTAATTGGTAATCTGTTCCAACAAAGTATAGTTCAACGATACCTCTTTCAACTTGTTCCTTTATGAAGTGGTATCTGACATCAATGTGCTTCGTGCGGGAATGCTGTACCGGATTGCAGGAGATGGCTATGGCTGACTTTGAGTCATAGTACATAGGTACTTTATCAAAATGGAAGCCATAATCCGTGAGTTGTGTTCTCATCCAAAGAACTTGAGCACAACACGCAGATAGAGACACATACTCCGCTTCGGCTGATGAAAGTGACGTGCAATCCTGCTTCTTGGAAGACCATCCCACAAGCTTGTCTTGACCTAGAAATTGTGCACCACCAGAAGTACTTTTACGTGTATCAAGACACCCTGCATGATCAGAATCTGAATAGGCCGTTAGAAAGAAACCGGTTTCCCTCGGATACCAGAGTCCCATGTGAATGGTATTCTTAAGGTACCGAAAGATCCGTTTAACCTCCTTGAGGTGCTTTTCAGTGGGTCGTGCTTGATATCGTGCACAATAGCATGTAGCATGATGTATATCAGGTCTGCTTGCTGTCAAGTACATGAGGGACCCGATCATGGAACGATATCTCGTTTGATCTATGGGTAATCCCTCCAAATCAGCATCTAGGGATGTGGTTGATAATGGTGTCCCAACGGGGTCACATGATGTCATACCATGCTTTTTGATTATCTCTTGACAATACTTAGCTTGGTTAATGAAGATATCACTTGGGGATTGGTGAACTTGAATTCCTAGAAAGAATTTTAGTTCGCCCATCATAGACATTTCAAATCTGCTGTGCATTACTTTTTCAAACCATTTTGAAAGTTTTGGGTTTGTAGACCCGAAAATAATGTCATCAACATAAATTTGCACAAGCAGAATGTCATCCCCATATTTATAAGTGAACAAAGTTAAATCAATGGAACCTTTTGAGAAACCTTTGGAGACCAGAAATTTCGAGAGCTCGTCGTACCACGCCCTTGGAGCTTGCTTGAGTCCGTAAAGTGCTTTGTGGAGACGATACACCTTGTCAGGAGAATGAGGATCGACGAATCCTTCCGGCTGCGTGACATAGACTTCTTCCTTCAAAGGACCGTTAAGAAACACCGTCTTTACGTCCATTTGATATACAATGAATCCCTTATGTGCAGCATAGGCAAGGAAAATCCTGACCGCTTCCATTCGAGCTACTGGTGCAAATGATTCTTCAAAATCAATACCCTCTTTCTGTCCATACCCTTTAGCCACTAGCCTAGATTTATTCTTGATGATCGTGTTCTCTTCATCCATCTTGTTTTTCCAGATCCATCAAAGATTTAATGGTGTTACATCGTATGGTCTGTCAACCAGTTCCCAGACTTTAAGTCTTTCAAACTGTTGAAGTTCATCCGTCATTGATTCAATCCAAGCATGATCAGCTAATGCTTCTTTGATGTTTTTCGGTTCAGCTGAACTCACGGCGAGTGCGAACATACAAACATCGGCATCGGTGTTAAGCTGTCGTCTTGTGCGAACAGGCTGTGAAGGGTTTCCAATGACATGAACCAAAGGATGATCTCGGGTCCAATGATGTGTTGAAGGATGTCGTTGATAGAAAGTATGCATATTTGACGGATCAACATGGCGAGTAGAAGACTCTCCAGTTTCGTGTACCGGTGTACCGAATGGGTTGATGAATTCGTCTTCGTCAGATAATGCATTGTCTGCTTGATTTGTGTTCTCTGGAGCAATGACAGTAGTTGTGGATGTTGTAGGATCGATTGTTGAATTGATATTCTGAGGAGGTAAATCTGCAACAACCCGTGTTGAAGTAGATGAAGTTGTATCCATTTGTTGATGATGATCGGTATCATCATTTTTATCATGAGTGACAGCGGAAGACTTCGATGCAACTTGTTTCTCCCCCGTGAAATATTCATCATACATTGGTCCATATAACATTTCCAACTCTTCAATTGTCGTGTCGACTGTCATATCAGCTCTAGGAACATTTTCTGGAACCAGCGTTGAACTTGACGGTTCATTGTTGTGGTCTTGAGTTTCGAGTTCCGTGCGGTTGTGAACTGAGGTCGTTTGTCGTTGTGGGTCGGGACTTAAACTGTTTTGTTCAAGTGCCATTTCTTGTAATTCATCAAATCGGATGTGAATAGTCTCGACAATCAATTTTGTTCTTTTGTTAAACACTCTATATCCCTTAGACTGAGTTGCATATCCCACAAGAATACATGCATCACCTTTTTCTTTCATCTTATCCAAATTTTCACCATCTCGTATAATGTAACAAGTACATCCAAAAACATGAAGGTGTTTGAGTGAAGGTTTTCGATCATGAATTATGTGATATGGTGTCTTTTCGTGTCTTGGGATAATTAAGGAGCGGTTTTGTGTGTAGCATGCGGTTGACACGGCTTCGGCCCAAAAGTATAGTGGAAGTTTTGAAGCGGATAATAATGTTCGAGCAGCTTCAACCAAAGTACGGTTTCGTCTTTCAACAACGCCATTTTGTTCGGGTGTTCGAGCAATAGATGTTTCATGTTCAATCCCTTCGGCTTCAAAATACTTTCTCAGATTAGAATTCAAAAATTCTGTACCTCTGTCAGTACGAACCACTTTAACTTCAGCTTGAAGACCACGTTGTATCAATTTTAGGAAGCTGATGAGAACGTCGGGTGTTTCATCCTTGGACCTCAAGAAGTGAGTCCATGTGTACCTTGAGTAATCATCGACAATTACCAGAATATATTTCTTTCCATTGATACTCTGAACACGCATGGGACCACATAGATCCATATGAAGAAGATCTAACCGTCCTTTAGAGCTTGGTGTGGACTTTGTTTTGAAGCTACTTCGTTTAGCTTTACAAAGTTCACAAGAAGAACAAAGATGATCTTTGATGAATTTCAAGCTTGGAAGGCCTCTCACAATATCTTTCTTGGAAAGCAAGTTAATGGTATCAAAGTTGAGATGAGAAAGACGTTGATGCCATAACCATGCCTGAGTCGTTGAAGCTTTAGCCATGAAGCAAATTGGAGTTGATGAAGTTGTGTCTTGAAGTGAAATTGTATAAAGATCAGTACCCCGTGTACCGGTAAGTAAGTTATTCCCATCATAATCACGAACAAAACATGTCTTCTTTCTGAAAGCAACTTCCAAATCCGCATCACAGAATTGACCAACCGAGAAAAGATTGTGATTGAGCCCTTCGACGTAGTATACCCTTTTAATCGTGATATTCCCCTGAACCAAATCTCCATATCCTAGGATCGGTGCAAATTGATCATTTCCGAATCGGACCGTACCCAGGAACTTCTCCACGAAGTTAATTTGAAGCTTGAGATTCCCCGTCATGTGCTTCGTGCATCCGGAGTCCATTATGAAGAGAATTATTTGTATCACCTGCAGAAGAGTTAGAACATGATGGAGCATTTGCTAAATTGGATACCACAGTAGTTGTGATAGTAGAATCATTAGTGTCCTTATCAACATTTAAAGGCAAACTAACACTCGTTTTCACATTTTCTGTCCTAACTTTAGGCATCCATTTATATCCGGGAGGACATTGATTAGCAAACCACCATTTCCAAGACTTACTGGCAGACTCATATAATTCCTTAATTTTGCTTCTAGGATTCTTAGTGGTGGAGTCTGATGCATTACTTTTCTTAGTGGGGGATGCACCAGAATGGTTCACTTTGCGTTTGGGTTTACTAGCTCTAATAGGCATTGCAACTTGCTTCTTAGTTCTAGTATCTACGCCTTTGACTTTATTTATAGCACACATAGAATGATTAGCATTAGCACACTTGCCACATTTGACACAAACAAATTTCACATTCATAGCATTCAAATCATTCACAGCATTCAGATCGTCATTACATGCGATAACAGACTTTTTATTCTTAAAAACATTCAAATTCCTAGGGTGTTCTTCTACTTGCTTCATCTTCCCTTGATTCTTGTGTTTCCAGACCTTATCATTCTCTTGAGTGCTCTTAAGCTGAGGCCGGCTAACACTAGTAGTGGAGACTATTCCTGTAGTAGAAGACACACGAATATTAGTGTTTCTAGAAGTCTGAGGCGAGTGAGTATCTTTGTTTGTGGGCTTAGTGGGAATTCTATACATCCCTGGTTTAATCACATTATTGTGCTTAACGCTTGGTGCTATAGGATTCCTTATGGGTTGAGCTTGTGGTAGCCTTTCCTTTCCATCCATCTTGGGGGCAAACACAGGTTTTGCAAACAAGGAATTAGATAAAGCAGATGGTTTTCCCAAGATAGAGGATCTATTCTCTTTAGAGGCATTGGGTTGTCTAACAACATTTTTCTTAATGCTAGGTTCCACAATTTTCCCACCCATTTTAGCAATGAGTTTCTGCAACTCAGCTATCGCTTTGTCCCTGTCTTGTAATTGAGCTTTCAACCCTTTAATTTCCAAATTCTGTTCATTCATTTCTCGAAATGTTTGGGAAAGTTTTTCTTGCAATTTATTATCATGTGGAAAACGACCAACATCTTTTTGCAAAGCAAGTTCAAGTGAATGACAATGTTTTTGAAGGAAATCAATTTTGTGTTGAAGTAACTCAAAAGCCTTTTTGTCAACATTTTCTTTACGTTTCGAAAGCTCAATTTCAAGACGTTCACATTCTTTGATCTTATCAAGATATTGGCATGCAACTTCAGAATATTCATCAATATCAGCACAAGATGTAAAATAAGCACACATAACATCTTTAGAAACGCATTCTTGCAAGAGTAAATCATATTCATCTGAGAAATCAGACTTCTCCATTTGAAGATCATCAATGTGTTTCTCAATAGATTCAACATATTTTAAATCATCAAACATTTCAGTCCGAATGAACTCCTCAAGTTGAAGAACAGTTTCTTTAATCAACGCCGTGTTTGGAATTAAAAGTTCTTTGACAAGCAAGGTAATATCTTGAGGAATCGGACGTGTCCACTCAGCATTTTCACGTTTTGCCCAGTCTCTTTCAACAATAGATTTAACATTATCTATGTGGTGTTTAAGAATACCTAATGTTTTCCTACTCTTGCTTTTAGATTCATCTAGAGGGAGGTAGTTTATGTATTTGTAAACATTAGATTTCTTAGGGGCAAATGCTTTCTTCCATTGAATTCTCTTTTGTTTGCATTCTAAGAACACTTCCTCACGAGTTTTCTGAGTTTGTTTGTTGAACAGGCCATAAAGACTATTCTCATAAGCATAATTATAAGGTTTCACAAACTCCTTATTAACAAGTGGTTGACTATCAGCATCCCAAAGGGCAGTCTCTTCACTATCGGCACTAACAGGCATGCAATCAAGATCTGTCCTTTCAGTCTCATCAAGATAGAGACACGGGTTCGCAGCTTGAGCTTTGGCAAGGTACTCAGGACTTGCAAAGCTAGCTTGACCCTTAAACATCGATGGAGGTGCTAGCATTCTTACGGATTGAATAGAATCATGCGTTTTATAAACAACGTTCTTCAAAAAGTCGACTTGTGCTTCTAGTTTCGTAACTTTTTCGGTTTCTTTATCATATCTTCTTTTGAAGTCTTGTTTTAACGCATCTACCTCTTGTTTCTTATCCTCTAGAATTTTAGCAGAATCAGTAGTGGTCATAGAGAGCTTTTGTTCAAGTTCATTAACTTTGGTATTGGCAAGGTACGTTTTTTGACGTTCATCCATTAAGAAAACATTATATTGACGCTTCTCTTTAGCTAATAACTCAAGAGTTGTATTATATTTGTTTTCAAAATCTTCCTTTTGGTTTTTTAACGCACTTCCCTTGTACCCCTCAAGCTCTTTGGTTTTCTGAAGGAGTTCATCTCTATAGCTTTCAGTCATCTCAGTAGATTTGATAAGAGCAGCTTTGCATTCTTCAAAGCTTTGAGTGAGCGTAGCGTTTGCCTTCTTTAATTGCTTTTGACTCTTTTTATTTTCAGTGACATCTTTTTGTAAAGTAGCAATTAAATTAGCAAGCGCAATACGTTCCTCTTCATCATATTCATTTGCATGTTGATCATCCTCAGACTCATTATTGCACATGTCTGATGAATCGGGTGTGGTATTGCTATCAACCGTTTCCATCATACACGTGTCATTAATGGCATTGGGTAGATCACTATGCTCAGGAATATCACCAAACACATTATATTCATATGTAGTGTGTACCTTATCGATTGGTTCAGTGTCAAAGATAGGACCATTGTCATCTTCAGTGACTTTGAGAACTTCTTCAACCTTTGCCATGTACGAGTAATGTGCATCAAGCTCTTGATCAGAATCTTCATCATCAGTATCATCAAGCATGGCTCCTTCCTCAGCTGATAATTTAACCCCTGCTTCCATCTTTTTGCATAGCAACATCTTTTCCTTGTGATAGCTGGAGTCTCTAACCCTTTTCGGCTTCCTGCATTCCTTTGCCATATGCCCAAAACCTTGGCAATTAAAACATTGAATCCCGCTTTGCTGAACCACTTGACTTCCAACCGTTTCCCTATTCCCAGTAGCAGCAGCAATCCTCTGAGTATCATACTTTGCAGTTTGTCGATCATATCTTGCAGAAGCCTCAACATGCGTTGGATTATGTCGATCATACCTAGAAGGACTTTCACCATGTCGACGTGTGTCATACCTTGGAGGACTCTCAACATATCGGTTCTTTGTGTTAGATGATGTGCGAAGATTGTTGTTGGTGGGTTTGTAGATTTTCTTGTAAGTCTTCATTATGTAAGCAATTTGTTGTTTCATCTCTCGGTTCTTTTGAGCTTGGTCTTCATCACTATCTTCTTCAGATGATGACTCAGATTGTGGTGATGGTGCTCTTGGCGCTTTACCTCGAGATTTTGTGGAAGATGAAGACTTAGATGATGTGGAATATCGTGGTGAAGATGATGTATTGGAGTATGGCTTAGGAGCACGAGAGTGAGGATCTTGAACATGTTGAGTGGTAGTCAGTAAAGCAAGTGGATTAGCCGTCTTGGCAACACGTTCAGTTCGAATCTCATTTGCTTCATTCTGAAATTGCTTCAAGATGTCAAAGAGTCGATGATATGAGACCTCGTCTAACTTTTCTTGTTGTTTCACCAAAGTGACGAATCGTGTCCACTCGGGTTGAAGTTGTTGAAGAAATTGAACATTGACTTGCATGGTGGAAACTTGCAGATTATTTCTTGTCATGTCATTCATCATCTTATAAAACCTGGAGTAGTAAGAGTCAATTGATTCTCCATCCCTTGAAGTAAACTTGCCCAAATTCCAAAACAAGTTTGTTTTGACATCTTGTTTGTTGAGTGATTCTCCTTGTTGCAAGCGTTCAATAGCAGTCCACATTTCATGTGCTGTCGGGCATGCATCAACCGTGGAGTAAATATCATCTCCAATCCCACTTAAAACCATATAGATGGCTTCCTTCTCCGCATCATGCCAAGCACAATTTTCAGGTGTGAGATCAGCTCTTGTTTCATCACGTTCACTTGCAGGTATTGGATCAGTAGTATCTGTGGCTGCTCTTGGAGGAACTGAGATCTTCTTAAATATATATGGTCCATGAGTAATACATTTCCTCAAGGCATCACCATTAGGTCTTGTATCAAGATATCGTATGAAACGTGATTGCCATTGAGCATACCTACCAGATACAAGCATTGGTGGTCTCTCTTTGTTACCCGCCACCATTATGTTGTTGTTCGTCACACGATATTCGGCAGTAGAATCCATCTCAATATTCTCTGAAATGATGAAGTGAATATGGATCTTAAGTAGATTTGTTGTGATTGTTGTTGTGGTTTAAATTCCGAAAATTGCAATTTTTCTCCAGTCCGACAATAAATTCTCCAGTCCGACAAAAACGGTAGTCCAAAAATTTTGTAATCGCCAAAATTTGAAATCGAGCTAGAAATGTCCTAAAACTAGTATGGAAAAAATTTGAATTTACTTGACGAAAAAATTTTAACTCTTTTTTTTTCTTTTTTTTTTTTTTTGATCTTCGTGGAAACGATATTCTGAAACTAGTCTAGATGGTGGCTAAGTCTAAAAAATACTCAAACAAAATTTAGCAAAACACATCATCGGAATAACCAATCGGAATGTTATCGGAATAACCAATCGGAATGTTATCGGAATAACCAATCGGAATGTTATCGGAATAACCAATCGGAATGTTATCGGAATGCACCAATCGGAATGAGCTAATCTGAATAAACCAATCGGAATGAGATAATCGGAAAACACCAATCGGAATGCAAATCTGAATGCCAATCGGAATAATGTTGTCCAGTCGGAATGTTGGAAGTCCAATCGGAATGTTGATCGGAATCCCAATCTGAATCAATAAACCCTTTTCCGATTACACCAATCGGAATGTATCCCCCTTTTCTCGGACAAAACTCAACCAATACGTGATTTTAAGCCAAAAAATGATCAAAAAACCCAAAAATTTTGTGTTTTTAGCCAAAGTAAATATACCAAATCACTACTACAACTATGTATAAGATGTAGATGATTAAGCAAAGCACGGAAAACACAAAAAAATTTGAATCCGAGATGATTTATGGATTAAATCATTCGAATCAAATATAATAACAACAATGAATCACAAATCTACCCCGTGGCGATTGATACCAAATGTTGTCCCATATTTGTGATGATTAAGCAATGAATAAAGAAAGAAAATAGATGAAGAAGAGATGAATTCCTAGAGAGAGAAAGTAGTGAGAGAAGTAGAGAGGAGATGATTAACTTGGTGAGATTAGATTGAGAAAAGAAGTTACAAATGACCATCCACCCTCCTAACATGCTAGGAGGGTAGTATATATAGTCCACCCACATGCGGGCTTTAATGGACTATATATTGGGCCGGGCTTGTCTTTTGGACTTTAATTAGTTTAAATCCAAGCCCGTGAACCACGACTAAATAACTACTTATTACAACTATCTAATAAATATTACAATAGAAACCTATGACCGAACATTCTTGTTTGACTCAATATTTTGAGGCTAACAATCTACCTAATCACAGGTACGATATGTAATATCGTATAGCGGTCTTCACCGACCGGAGGTAAAACGCTACCGATTTAGGACGAATGTCAAAGACATTCCGTGTCTATGTTTTGTCTCGAGAAGGTGGCCTCACGGTGTACTCAGCAAAGTCAAAGATTCAAAACCACATACTCATGCCTAAAGACATATTCAACAATTAATAGTGTGAGCATGTGGATAAAGACACAAGATCGCAAGATGGCAAAGACAAGTCAAGAATGATTTGAAGATCTCAAGACTAAAAGACTAAGTCGAAAGATAATGACAAAGGCTCAAAGATCACAGCATGAAGGAACAAGACTACTATTACACGTTCAAGACTCATTTATGACGAGATTCACAATCTCCATTGATCTTCAAATATCAAAAGGGTATGACCTCACATTGGGGGAGATTGTTAGCCTCAAAATATTGAGTCAAACAAGAATGCTCGGTCATAGGTTATTATTGTAACATTAATTAGAACGTTGTAATACGTAGTAAATTAGTCGTGGTTTACGGGCTTGGATTTAAACTAATTAAAGTCCAAAAGACAAGCCCGGCCCAATATATAGTCCATTAAAGCCCGCATGTGGGTGGACTATATATACTACCCTCCTAGCATGTTAGGAGGGTTGGTGGTTCACTTTATTCTTTCCTTAATCTAATATTCAAGAAGTTAATCCTCTCTTTCTCTCTACTTTCTCTCACTACTTTCTCTCTCTAAGAATCCATCTCTTTTCATCTATTTTCTATCTCTAATCATCTAAATTTATGGGACAACAGTCTCCATAACCCTCGGTGGGCGCTTGGAGCAATTCCATCATCGAACGATTGTCGGCCATCTCGTCTAAGGTTTCTTCAACAACGATATTAGGAACGTCGGCTTCTAAATCTCGTCTACGTAGTCGATTCCTTCGATTACGAATGTGTCGATTCGAAGCGTCGCTATAATTACAATAATCCTTCGATCGAGTGCGCATGCACTAAGCGTAGAATGGGTGGTAGCAAAGAATATTCTTTTTGCGGTTTTTCGATTTTTCAGTTTTTTTTGTTTTTGATTGTTTTTAATTTTTTTTGGATTTTTGTGTATTACGTAGACTCAAATCTACAAATCTCTCCTCGAGTCGATTTCTCGATTAAAAGAGCCTCAAAGAATGAAAACGATCACGTGGAGTGAACGCCTTCAATGACTTTAGAACGTTGGTGGAACACCAAAACGTTCAAGAGGGTTTAATCTTGAAAACAAGCAAATATAATATACGTAGATAATACTTGGGCGGCAAACCCTCGATTATCCCTCTTTCTCAAAACGCACACAAGCAAGCGGGGGAAACGAGGCGGCGCTAAGCACTTAAGAGCCTTTTTTCCTTAGGTCGTGAAATACAACCGCCTTATACCCACCTTATAGTTTGTGTTAATCAAAATTAAGCCTCACGAAAGTATTTATCCGTTTTGCCTTTAAACTTTTGTTTTAGATTCGAATACAATGATCGAGTGATGAAATCCCGAATCAAGGTTGCGTTTTCACGCTTTTGGAGTACTTGTATATTCATTGTTCTACGTAAGTACAATATAGTAATATATTCACACAAAAAACGAAAACGATAATGGGATATCTACAATATAGTAAAGATTGTTTTGTGTTTAATTTAGGAAAACTAAACACGATTTATTTGGATACTATAATATAATAAGGAAAAATAACAAAAATGAGTATGTACGATATTTACGCTTTCTAAAAATTGAAAAGCAAAAACGCACTACTCACACAAACACGATAATAAGAATGGCAACTCAAAAACACCTCCCCGGAAGCGGCGCCAAAAATTGATGTGGTAAAAATACGTGTTTATGAAAACAACGTATAATGGGCAAGTATTAAACTCGACGATTTAGGAAAACCGACAAGTCGAATAAATTCCAAGTTCGTTCTCGAAGGAGGTGTGTGAATTAAGTGCTAATTATGTAAAACCAAAGTTTAGATTAGTGACGTTTTTGGGTTGAGAGAGGAAAATTAAAGACGAGCTATCATTACGATTACACTACGACGAATTAACGTAAAACGCGAACGTAAATACGTAAAACGTGACAAAATTAAAAATTAAAGCCAAAAAATAATTAAAAATTAAAACTAAGTCTAAAATAATATAAATAAGAGTAAAAATCCAATAAATATATTTTAAAACCTTTTATTAATTAAATATTCAATTTTAAATGTTAATTAAAGCCCTAAAATTAAATATAATTAAGAAAGAGCCCAAAATATTATTTTATCGAACAAATATCTCACTTATATTATTTAAAGACTAAAAAGTACTTTTCCTAAATTTTAAAGACTATTTTTCTATTTTTAAAATGCTAAAAACAATTTTTAAACTAAAATAATGATTAAAAATATTAAAATAATGCTAAAATTAATTTGACGTTTTGAAAAATCCTAAATTATATTACTAAATTTTAGGAAATTTAAAAAAGTTGAAAACAAAACTTCTTTACACTAAAAGACAAAACAGAAAATAATTAAACCCTAATTGAACTTAAATTAAATCTAAAAATTACTTAAAAAGATGAACAGTAAAATATTTTTAAACTAATTTTCAGAATCTAAGAAAAATTTTAAAACTGAAAAATGTAAACTTTTTGCACTAAAAGACAAAAATTAGTAATTAAAAACTAATTAAAATGCAATTTAATCCAAAAAATAGTAAATGAACAGTAACTGAAAAATAAATTAAATGGAAAAATCAGAAATAAAATAAGAAAAATAACAAAATTAAAATCAAGCAAAAACTCCTAAAATAGTCCACTAAAGACAAAAATATAAAAATCTGATAGTGCCACTTGGTTTCTTTTTGTCTTCTTCCCAAGCAGTGGGAACCTTACAACTAGCAGGGGGAACTGAGTTCCCACTGACTTCAATTAAAAACGGGTCTGGTACCCTTTTTGCTTGTAACTTGTTTGTTTTTTGGTTTCTTTGGGAGACAAAGGCACCCCTACAACCAGTTGGGTTGTGGGAAGTCAAATAAATTATAAAAAACACAAGTTGTTTCACAAAATCAAACACCAATACCCCTAATGCAGTCACTAATACAAATTTGTGTGGTCTGTTGAGCTTTGCTTGTGTGTTGTGCACTTGGGTGAGTTTTGGTTGGCCAAAACTCACTCAACTCACACACAAACTTCCCCAAACCAGCTTACACCCCTAAACCCTACCTAGATCTAGCAGACTACTAAAAATGGTTGGTCCGATTACACTAAACCAGCAGATAAGTGGATTTGCTAATCTTACCCAACTTTGTACATGCAAAACTGAATATTAACCTATGAAACTAAAAACAAGATACTGATATGACCTTTTTAAAAGTATTAGAGTATGTCTAGATGGTTTTTAGGCTGGTTTAGTGTCACTTTAAGCAGTCCAAACCCTACCCCAAACACCCTTATATTTCTGAAATCCACTAATTATCAAACCAATTGCATACAAACTCAAACCAAACTGATTTACACTACTTCTAACATGCATATAAAGCCTAAAGAAACATAATCAGACAAGAAAAAGAACAAATGAACAGGACATACTCAACATCATACAAAATCACAAAAATATCACATAAAACTTCACTTATTTAAAGGGTTCAAGCCATTTTACGTCGTATGGTTATCATCCAACCATACAAAGGCCAGCTGAGGCCTTCTCCAAATAAGCTTGGGCTTATGCTTGGCTTAATGTAGTTGCTGATGTAGAGAAAGGACTAATATCTTCAAAAAAATGAACATGAAATCGGTGGGATTCTCTTTATGCCTTTTGGTACCTGCACAACACCACAAAACCAGGAACAAACCACAAGTTTGAATCAGCTTAATACCAAAAAGCTTGTCATGCTTATTGGTATAGGCTTAATCAAACCGTAAGGACAAAAGATTTTTGTAAAAACCTTTAAAACTGAAATTTTGAAACACCTTAAAAACTTGACAGAAACTTAACATAAGACTTGGATTAATATCTTGAAACCACTTTCACTTCCTCAAGATAATTAATCCAAGCTTATGAAACACTTTTCCAAAGAACACATAAGACCTCAAGATAAACTGAAATTTTGTAAAAACCTTTAAAACTGAAATTTTGAAACACCTTAAAAACTTGACAGAAAGTTAACATAAGACTTGGATTAATATCTTGAATCCACTTTCACTTCCTCAAGATAATTAATCCAAGCTTATGAAACACCTTTCCAAAGAACACATAAACTGATAAGAAGAAAACGTCTTAAACCTTTTAACTAATTTTCAAATAACTGAAAATAGATTACACTAAGAAAGCTATTAAAATTGGAACACAATATTTGGCACAAACTTAAAGTTTCATTTTCATTAATAATAAAAGATTTTTACAAAATATTGGAACAAAAAAAAGTAAGGGTACAGGCACCCATTACTTATACTTGTAGATAGAAATTACTAGAAGGACTTCTCCTTTTACAAACCCTTGTATCTAAACTACCAATATTTCCCTTGTGAACATGTTTTGGGGTGTGGGATGGGTTAAGGGAATAGTTAATCAAGGTTCTAGAAACCCTTAATTAATACCCCTTTGTTTTTAAGAAGATTGATCCTGGTAAAAATTAGGGTTTATGGGGTAGTTTTAATCTGGTTTGGGGGTAGGATTAATGTTACCCGCCACTGATTAATATTAGTTTATTATGTTTAAAAAAACTGTTAACTTATATTAATTCAGTTAGTGGGGAGTGAGGTGTCGTAAGGTAAGTGGTAAATTGTCCATGGTGATTGGTGGTTATGGGTTTGTTGTCTGGCCAAGTTAGGTCCTTGTACTCCCAATGTTGTTCATATTAAGTTTCAAACAGCAAATTGTCCATTCCTTTGTATAATAAGTTTATGTTTTCCTATTTTTGGCACAAATAACTTTTCAAAGTTATCACAAGGACCAATGGAGAAATTTTGGCATATTTCAAGGGCTATTCTTATACAATCTTGACATTTTAGGGACCCACATGAAATATTTGAGTTTTGCAAGGGTTAAAAATGACAAGTCTTCCAAAGTTGAGGGACCAATCTTGACAAATCTTCAAACTTCAAGGACTTTAATGGAAATTCATGATTCGGGTCCAGTTCTTTGTGCGGCTTCGTTTCCCGTGTTCGTTTTTGCTTCATTCTTGTGATCTTTTGTTGATTTCATGATATCCGTACCTAAAATAATCAATGAACAAACACAAGCATATTTTTGGGTATTTTAATGATATTTTAAGCGTTTTAAGCCCGATTTGGACGATGAGACTATGTATAATTATAGTCTCATCACGAAGGAATAGAGAAGTCGCCGCTGGATTTCTTGAATGAACGCGACAACAACCTCTTGCTGGAAGGTGGTGAGAGCACGGCGAAAAACACCACAACCCCTCACCTAGAGAACCAAGGTGACAATCAAGACCTATTGTCTGAGGAAGTCGACCGGATGCTTGAATCCGAGGAAGAAGAAGTAGGGTACCAACCAGACTCCACCACACAACCAAAACCTGTCAGAAAAAAGCGCACGCTCAAGAGGAGAGTTGTGAAGACAACGGAGGAAGAAGTAGGCGCGTCCAATGCGCCTGTCAAGGGGTTGCGCAAGGACCACCCTCAATACAAAGAGGGTAGTAGCTCTACCGCGCCAGAAATCAACCCACTGCGTCCCCCTGTCGTGAGAAGCAGCCAATTGGAGAAGATTGTGTGGAAGGCGACCCCCGTCAGCACTGTCGCCCCTATCATTACTGAGCCTAAAATAGCTTCAACGTAAGTATCCCTCTCAACTCCTTTATCTTCTTTGTGTTTTTTATTTTAAGTAAAACCTCCAAAAAAACTAATAAGTGTATTGAAATAACAGAGTGGATCCTACAGCCGTTCCGCAAGAGGGAGATCCTATCAGGGAGCCTCGCCCATGATAACAGTCACTCTCTCCTCTCCTCCTCCCACCCATGTGGAGGAACCTCAATCGGAAGGCCCAGCGCCCCGCCTTTGCCCGTCATGGAACCTATCCGACCTAACAAAGCTACAGACGGAGGAGGAGTGCAAGGATTTTGTGGATCACTTGACTCCTCCCAGCCTGGCTCAGGATGTCAACGAGCTTACCCATGGAGATTTGCTCGATCAGTTCAATGTGGTCATGGCACCAGATGACTGTCGGCGTGGCTTTGCGACACCGCTTTGAGACGGCCTTGGGTCATGTACGGAGTACCGACAGAAAAATTGCCCGCAGGGAAAAGCTGGTAGATAAACATGAGTAAACTATATCTACTTTGAAGGCGGATTTGACCATGGCCGAGGCAACCATCAAGGAGCAGGCCAACCACGCCGCTGTCCGTAAAAGCCGTATTGTAGAATTAGTGGCTGAGGCTCAAGCTTTAAAGGACAAGGTATGCCCCCCATTCTTCACATGTTCTCAAAGTAAAATTGAACTTGGAAAATAACCATTTACTTGTTATATCAACATGTAGCAGTCGCAGAAGCATCGGCCTATTCTTTGACAAAGGACGTGGTTGACCTCACCAAGGAGCGCGATGAGCTACGCCAAATGGTAAAGGGTGAGGAACAGATGGCGTCGACCTTTGTGGACTACAGGGTTGAACAGGAAAAGGTCATGGAGGGTCGTCTGGAAGAGTTGGACACACGCGTAGATGCCATGGTCATCGATTTTGATGAAGAACTCTGCCCGCACCTACTAACAGCGATTACAGGCCGTATATGGCTGTAAGATCTGGCCTTCGGTTGGCCGTGACCAAGGTTGCAGACTCTCCTGAAGTGGCCCAGTCTTTTGCGGATGTCGTATCTGACGGCATATACCGTGGTAGGTATGAGGGGCTTGTAGCTGCGGCTGAGTGGATAGGTCAAGGCAAAGGGGTCAAGGACCATGCCTATCATAAGCCAGATTCTGAAGCAAATATGATTGCGTCCATGACAGCTTTGGAACAAGTAGAGTATCCGTTACTGGACAAGGTTGAGGCGCTCAAGGACGCACCTATCGACATGGTCATGGAGCACATGTGCGTAGAAGTTGATTTTAATTCCCAATTGGTTGTGCCTATCAATGCAGATAACCCTTCATCTGATAACCCATTGTAACGCAAGGGATAAAGAAGCATGGCGGAAGTTGTTAAAGCTAATGTGGACCGCGCCTTAAAGAAGAAAGGGTGTCGCATTACATGTCGCACCCACACTGCAGGGTTTGCCCACCTTCCCAGGTCTGATCGAACGCTCGTGACGGCCCCGACTATGCATGGCGTGACCTTAGTAGCAGAGAAGCATGCTACGCTAGAAGGATCCTCCATTGAGTCCTTAGCGCAGGGCCAGAAAGAGCTTGGGGAGTCAATGCTACCCCATTAATTTGTCAAAGTTTGTAATCAAACAATAACTTATGTAATTGTAATATTCGTCTATAGATGTCCACAACGTCAAACACTTAATTATGTTTATTGTACAATAGTTTTTATTGGAACTTATTATGGCCGTGAACATTCACGGCATTTTGATGTGTTCATTTGAAACTTAGTCCTTTGCCTTTAGATAAATGTATATCCATTGGATTAAACATCCATGTATGATCTATCACGGCTTTACAAAAACCAAGTTTATAATTTACTAGACTGGCACTGTGTGTCTTTATCATGTCCGGCAATTTATAAGTACGGTATTTGGAACCTTATTACAACGTCTTGTGAATAAGGTGTCTAGTAAGGATTCATGATCCACGTCGCGGGGGTTGCATCCCTCTTATGCGACAAGTTGAATTAGTAGATTCACTTAATCCTCTTGCTCCACATGGAAACGAATAGTACATGTATGACTGAATGAATGCATATGAATAAGAAATAACACTTAAGAATGTAAACAAAGAATAATCCTAAGTACGTAAAAGACATAATTTGCACAAGAACAAGTCGTGGAGCTAGCTAGGTACCATGGCGTTTTATTATTATGGTTACGATTTTTTGACAGAATGGATCTTTATTGAAGCTGTCCACAGCGAAATGTCCATGTGGAGACCGTAGCCTTTCAGAGATAGCACCTTTTGAGGTTGCAAATATTCCATGTACGATCCAAGTCATGGCCCTTCGTATCACGTAACTTGTACGCACCTAGCCCCAAAGCTTCCGTGACTTCATACGGCCCTTACCACTTTGGTCCAAGTTTTCCCGCGTTCTCCGTGTGACTTGCCTCAATAGCATGATAGACAAAATCTGCCGATCGAAAGGAAACACCCTTGACTTTGGAGTCTTAATAAGCTTTCATCCGTGCATTAGATTTAGCTTCATTGATGGCTGCTATCTCCCTTTTCTCCTCGAGTAAGTCTAAATTGACCCGGAGTTCCTCATCGTTCGTGACAACATTGACCTCCGCCATGCGGATTGTTGGCATTCCAATCTCTGCTGGAATGACTGCCTCGATCCCATAGGCTAATGCAAATGGAGTGTCCCCATTAGCTGTTTCGATCAATGTTCTATGCGCCCATAGAACATGTGGTAGTTCATCCACCCATTTGGCGCTTCTCTCATACAGGCGCGCCTTTATGCCTTCACCTAGGCTTCTATTCGCCCGCTCCACTAGACCATTAGTTTGCGGGTGTTTCACTGATGCAAAGCGTCGTTTGATGTTCAGCGATGCGCACCAATCTTTTAACGGATTGTTCGCAAAGTGTTTTCCGTTGTCTGAGATAATCTCACCTGGTAAACCAAAACGGCATACAATGTTTTCCCAAACAAACTTTTTTACCTGTTTGCCCGTAATTGTCGCGACCGCCTTAGCCTCTATCCAGCGAGTGAAGTAGTCCATGGCCACAATCAAGAACTTAACGCCTATGGCTATGACAGGAAAAGGACTTGCTATGTCAATTCCCCATTTGTAAAAGGGCCATGGGGATGTGATGGGTGTCAGCTCCTGTTGTGGATGGCGTGGTACTCGCCTATGTACCTGGAAATCATTGCATTTAAGAGTCATATCTCGTGCATCTTGATGCATAGTCGGCCAATAGTATCCTGTGCGTAGAGACCGTGCTACTACCGATCGGGGGTCGGCGTGCATGCCGCACGACCTTCATGAATTTCACTAACCACATAATTAGCTTGGCAAGGCCTAACACATCGCAACCACGGCTGTAAGAATGAACGTTTGTATAAGACACCATCGCGGAGTTCAAACTATTGCGACTTCCTTTTAATGCGACGAGCCTCTGTTTCATCCTCAGGGAGGATTTCGTCTGTTAAATATCTTATGATCGGGGTCATCCATGTAGGCCCCTCCTCGTCAACTATTATTGTGATCTCCTCTCCTGCAATGGATTTATCCCTGAGTATTTCTACCAACACTTGTTTGGACAAATGGGCAAAGCTCGTAGATGCGATTTTGCTAAGGTCATCCGCCTTCTTATTCTTGCCTCTTAGTACCTGCTTGATAGAGAACTTGGCAAAGCCAGCGATAAGCGACTTGACTCTCTCCAGATATTGGATCATGTTTTTCTCCTTGGCTTCGTACCCTCTTAGGATGTGATTTGCGACAAGCCGCGAGTCCACGTAGGCTTCCAGGTTGCGTACCCCCATCCCAACGGTGATTTTTAAACCCGCAATCAATGCTTCGTATTCTGCCTCATTATTCGTAGCCGTGAGTTCAAAACGCAAGGCATAGGTGAACTTCATACCTTTTGGATTTATGAGTACATTTAAAAGAGTACCCGCATAAGGATTCCACTTTCCAATCGATTTCTGGCAAGGGATAGGAATCTTATGGGCAAGCTTTGTTCAAGTATGTGAAATCCACACACATGCGCCAGCTTCCATCATGCTTCTTGACCATGACCGGATTGGAGAGCCACTCATGGTAATAGACCTAGCGTATAATTCCTATGTCTACCAATTTCTTTACCTCGTCCAGGATTACCTGGTTGCGCTCAGGTGCTTGACAACGCTTCTTTTGCTTAACAGGGGGATATCTAGTGCGGATTTAAAGCTTATGTTCTGCGATCAAACGCGGCACACCCGTCATATGCCTTGGTTTCCATGCGAATATATCCAGGTTTGATTTTAGGAGAGAGCACATGATCGTCTTACCTTTCTCGAAGAGGGTTCCCCCGATAGCTACCTCTTGTTCCGGATATTCAGGGTGGATTACCACTTTCCAATTAGGGGGTGGTGATCCTTCCTTTATATGAGCTGGTTGGATTGGTGTTTTCACGGCATGACACTCCGATGCTAGTACGACTGAATTGTAAATAGTAACAATCCCCCCTTCCACCAGGAATTTAATCATGTCGTGTGTCGTGGACGGGACTACCCGTATGGCTAGGATTCCTGGTCTTCCGATAATACCATTGTACGGAGAATGTGAACGTATCACCATAAAGTTCATCTGTTGATCCCAAAGTTAGATCGATTTAGCTTGTGTAAACGAGATTAGATCAAGTTATACACGTAGAGAAACTTTGTTTATGTATGAAACAATTTAAGTGTTATGCGGAATTAACACTCAAACAAGAACACACAAACAGTTGTAAAACAAACTTTCACTTGATTGATAGAATCAAACTTGCTTACAATGAAAGTGTTTAACGGATGAAAAACTTATTATGAAACATAACCTAAAGGTCTTCTTTTATAGACATAATAAGCCTTGTACAAGAGTCTACGTATCAACTATTCTAGGTAAAGATAATTATATAAAATACAATGTTGATCCTATCTTTACTAGAAACAAACTAGAAACATAATACGCGCAGACCATATCTTTCTATCAGTGCTTGTCTTCAACCTATTAACGCTTGACTTCTTCCTGTCAATGCTTGATCTGTCAGCGTTTGTTTTCTTCTTATCAACACTTGTTTTCTTCTTGTCAGCGTTCAATTGTACTGGCTACATTTTATTCCCAACAATCCTCCCCTAAACTTGAGATCTACTCTAGTAATCAAGTTTCTGAATAAAAATTAAGAACTAGGAGGAATCTTACAAATCTTATCATATTGGTAATAAACATGCCTAATCAAATCTTTGGCCACATCACTTGAATAGTCAATCTCCAGCTGTGTTGTCTTCATCTTGTCTAAAACTTCTTTGGACATGGGATACTGAGCATCTACAAGAAGATACTCAGAAAACTTTGTAGAACTCAAGTAGTACACACCAACAGCTGAATACAAACGCCATTGAAGACCACTGATATCATCCTCAAGATCCTTCCAAACAGGATCTTCTTCTTCTGGTGCACACATTCTCTTGAATGTTGACCAAAGTTTTATTCCATTGACTAAAGTAGGAGCTTCGGTCTCATACTTGGCCATCAACAACCTCCAAAGATCTGCCAAGTCTTCTCTATCCATACTTGCAAAAAGAGACATAAGGGTAGTAAATGTGTGTACCTCTTTCCCATATCTGCCAATGTTAGCCTTAAAATGTGTGCGACTAACGGAATTACATTAGTTTCATAGCCAGGACTTGTAGGGAATAATATTATCATATGTAATAGTCCAAGTCCCGGGCTATATAAACCCCTCCATACTTCCATGGAGGGGTGAGGCTTACAATTTTTGTTTTTCCTTTCTCTCACTAGAATAAAACGCATACTTTTATTCTTACTTGTTTCTCTCACTAAAATGGCTAAACATCTCCTTCATCCTCCCCGACCTCCGGATCTTTTACCCGTGTTCATAGTGAATCCAACTTAACAGCCAATCTTCCAAAACCCACTTGCATCTTCTTCATAGCTAATGATAGGGTTTCTGGCATCAAGATGTAACACTTGTACCATCTCTGAAGCTTCCATAGGTGAGAGCTTAATGCTTCTTCTAAGAACAGCTTCACTGGGAACCACTTTATTTAGATCTTTAGGAAACTCAATTGGAACTCCCTTCTTCAAAGGCCTTAGAACAATCATTACCTTCTGAATCTCCATCTCTTCTGTAAGTTCTTCTTTCCTTTCATCTGAAAGAAGTCTTAGAGTGTTCATTTCTTGCACTTTTGCCCAAATGGGATAAGCCTTGTACTCCAATTCTTGAAAAGATAATCCCTGCAATTTCTTGAAGGTCCATCTAGTTCCATGACATCTGAGTAACATGTAGTAAAGCTCTCTTCTATCCCTCTTCAGCAGTGAGAAAACATTGCTAGCCTTATGTTTCAGAATGACCTTGCAGTCTCTTTGAACTCTTAGAAGAATCTCCAATCCCCAAATTTGGTCTGAAAATAGTCAAATCTGGAGTCTCCATTATCCTATTATCCCAAGCATGGTACATCTGAACTACTTCTGGCATATCAAAGTCTACTTGCAACTTTAACTCTCTAAGCTTCTCCCTTGCCAAGTCATCACCATATTCAAGTCTTTCTGGTTGTTCAATTATCATCACACTTGAATCTGAACATTCTTCATCACTTCCTTCTTGTTCCTCAGAAGTGACAACAAATGGTGATTCACCAACCTTCTTCCTTTCTTGTTCCATGAGTTGTGCAGCCAACCTTGAATCAAACTCTATCTGTGTTTCATCCTTTGGAACTTCTACTTCTACCATAATTCCTTTACCCTTATCTAATGGATCAATAATGGGTAAAGATGATGGTAATACCTGTGAAGACACTTCTTTGATGATAGCTGATGACTGGAATACATCAACCATATCTGCAGGTCTGTCAACGCTCAAATTCCTTGTCCCAGCGCCCAATTTGCTCATGTCAGCGCTTGGTGTGTCAGCGTTCAAATTTTGCTTATCAACGCCCAGCTTACTTGTCTCAGCGTCTCTTGTAAATTGCTCCAACATAGCTGTAAAAGACAAGTTTAAATTTGTAGGAGTAACCAGAGATGTGTTAAAACCTGGTTGCTTCTTTAATTCAGTGAGGGCTTCAGTAACACCCAAAGATTCTCCATCATGTGAGCCTTTATCACTCACATTAATCTGCTCATCCTCCCCTTTGGAAGATTCCTCCATCCCCCGCCTAGTGCTAGCATTCTCCAAAATGACAATCCTCTCCCTCAGTTGCTTGAGTTCAAGGCCTTGTGTACTGACTGTTTGTACCAAGTCTGCATTTTGCTTTTGCAAGCTAATGCAGACAACCGTCAATTCCATCAATGTGTATGGTTCCAATCTGCCCTCCTCTAGAAAGGGTATTTGACCTCCCAAAGTAGGGTCATGGGGCATGGATGAGGTCTTAAAGATGTTAGGACTGTCTTGGCCTGCATCTAAGCCATTACCAATAGTCCCAGCCTCATCCATATCACCAACCACACTTGTGGTGGTGGTTCTCTCTGCTACATGGCTAGGACCACTAGAGGAGAACACTCCAGTAGTCCTCGGGCATTTAATCAACCTATATTCAGGTGGGGTAGAAGATGAAGTGGATTGGGTGGTAGTTTGAAGGTTAAGGGGTGTTTGGGTCTGTGAAGGGAAGGTGTCAACGTCTGGATTACTCGTGTTAACGCCAACATTTAATGTGTCAGCGTTGAAGGGTTCTTGGTTAATTTCCATGTGTTGAGGTGAAGGCAAAGGTTCTGGTATTGGGTCAAGTTATGGTTGTGGGTCTGGTTGAGGTTGTGCTGCTGCAATAACAGCAAGCATAGCTTGGGTGAGGGGTAATTCACGGTGAGGGGGTGAATTCATCTTGGTAAAAATAGCTTTCTTTTGCACAGGGATCTCATAAAAATCATCATGATCCCTTGTGCAGTAATTTTGCACATCAAAAACCATTTGCAAAAACCTAGGATAAGCCAGAGACATCTTATTCCCTTTATTTTTACACATGCCATCAAAAATCAGTTTTGAAAAATTAAACTTTTGCCCATTTGCAATGCACACAATTGCACTAGCAATTGATCTATTAATTTCATTGTGTGCAGTACATTTGGGACTCAAACATTGTAGGATGACATGTATGAGGTACTTCTAGGCTGGGGGAAACTCTTGTTTATGATATTTGTTTAAAGTGCAGGGAAAGGATACCCCAAAGCATGAAGTCCTTGTTCTATTTCATTAATGGGGAGGGTGGTTATACCATCTGCATCATCAAGATGCAAAGCCTGGCGAACCAAGGCTTTAGTAACCACCCATGTACGCCCATGAACAATAGCTGATAATGTAGTCACATTATTAATTGTTGAGTAACTAACAGTGTTCCAAAACTGTTTAATATGAGTGACAGGGATGAGAGGAGCATGAGAAAGAGCATACATAACAGAAGATGCATTCAAATACACCACCATCTGGGTGTATTGTGGAAACAAAGTATCATCGGCGTCCAAATAAGCAATCATGTTGTGCTGACTCCTGAATCCCAATACCAAGTCACTTGGTTTAAACTTTGGTGCAATTGTTGAAGAAAGTTGTTTGTGAATTATTGAGAAAGATGAATTATAGGAGAACTTTTTTAGACAAGAATATGAGGTACCCTGTTTTAAAATAGAATCCAAATATATAGGAGAGATAGGCACATGTGATTGGTCAAAAATTAGGTAACTATTTTCAAAATATAATGATGAAAATATTGAAAAGAAAATAAGTTATCTTATGCATTAATTAAAAGTTATCTGCTCCCAAAATTACGGCCCCAAACTTCGTCAAAAATAACAACTGGGTAGGTCCCAATGAGTGTCAACGGTCAAAAATAACCCATCAACGCCCAACGGCTATATTCTTGTCAACGTTTGCCAAAGCCATGTCAGCGTCTAAATTGGTCATAACAACGCTTGGAAAAATACTTGTCAGTGTCCAAAAATAAAAGTAATAAAAATGAAAAAGGACCTTAACAAAGTAATTTATCCTAGTGAAGATAACCTATAAATTGATAATTATTATAGGGAGGCAAGCACTGTCCAGTTATGCACACTTGCTTATGCAAGATAGACATAACAATCCTCTAGTGTCCCTTGCTAACCAAAATTCTTAACAACTAAGTTATCTCATAAAATTCCTTGTGAATCCCAGGTAAAACCCATTATAAATCATTCCCAAGGCTCCCAACAGACCACATCCAATTCTAGGCCAAAAATGTCTTGGCAGCATGCATAGTATATCAACTTTGCATGCTACAGTGCCTCATGATTTAGTAAACTAACTCATACTCACCTGTGGACACAATCCAGAATTGTGATAAGAGTATTATAAGAATACCCAAAAGTCCTAAAGGTTCCTAAAACCTCCCCTTAAACTGTGATACATATGTTGCCCAAAAATATGCATGAACATAAAAATTTATGTCAAGATAGGAATATAAATATTCCAACCATCATCCATAAAAGAAAACATGCTCAAATGATTCTCCAAGGATCCATAAGCAACTCTATATCCAATGGTACAATGCTATCAACGCCTGCACACTTAGATCAAAAACCACAAAACTAACATGTTGCTGACAACGTCACGATAACAATTATCAGCGTGAAGATAACCTTTGTCAGCGTTAGACAAATATAATGGAAAATCTAACTTTTCAAAAAGACCAATAACAATGCATTATCCTGTATATACTTTTACATTAAGACCCCAAAACACATATTAAGTGAGATTGATCATTCCAATACTTGTTACCAAGTATTGAAACCTTCCAGCATCAAAAGGTTTAGTTAATAAATCAGACACATTTTCTTCTGTGTCAACCCTATCTGGTTGTATTAAACCCTTTTCAAAACAATCCCTTATAAAATGATGTCTAATTTCTATGTGTTTTGTTTTAGAATGATGTACAGGATTTTTAATAATGCATAAAGTACTGTTATTGTCTACAAAAATCTTGGTATGCATGAAATTATACCCATAATCCAACAGCTGGTTCTGAATCCATAAGACTTGCCCACAACAAGCAGCTGCTGCAACATACTCTGCTTCAGTTATAGAATTAGCCACCATTGTTTATTTCTTGCATTGCCAAGATATCAACCTACTCCCAAGAAACTGACATCCACCAGTTGTGGATTTTCTATCAAATTTATCACCACCATAGTCACTGTCTGAATATGCAATAAGCTCCAATGGTAAATCTTTTGGATACCATAATCCAAGGTCTGGATAACATCTAAGGTACCTAAAGATTCTCTTGACAGCATGAAGGTGACACTCTTTGGGAGTCACTTGATGGCGTGCACATGTACACACAACAAACATAATGTCAGGTCTTGAGGCTGTGAGATACATCAATGAAGCAATCATTGATCTATAGTGCCTGACATCCACATCTTTTCCATCCTCAACTTTTCCCCAAGGGTGTTCTCTATCCATAGGGGTAGTAGCCCTCTTTTCATGTGGAGAAAAGCCAAACTTCTTCAAGATTTCTGCCACATATTTATCCTGGGAGATGAAGATACCATCTTCTTTCTGCTGAACTTGTAACCCTAGAAAGAAGCTCATCTCCCTCATTGCACTCATCTTGAATTTGTCTGTCCTAAGCTTGGAAAAGTCTTCACTCATCTTTGGATTGGTAGAGCCAAAGATGATATCATCCACATAAACCTGAACAAGTAAGACATCCTTACCAGTCTTCTTTGTAAATAATGTCTGGTCTATGGTGCCCCTTTTGAATCCATTTTCCACTAGATAGGTGGACACTATTCCATACCATACTCTTGGGGCTTGATGAAGTCCATACATAGCTTTCTTGACTCTATACACCTTGTCTGGATGCTCTGGATCTTCAAAACCAGGAGGCTGCATAACATATACCTCCTCAACAATTGTTCCATAAAGGAAAGCACTCTTCACATCCATTTGATAGACAGTAAATCCCATGCAGGAATCATAGGCTAGAAATATCCTTATAGCCTCAATCCTTGCAACTGGTGCAAAGACCTCCTCATAGTCTATTTGTTCCTCTTGTGTATATCCTTGAGCCACTAAACATGCCTTGTTTCTGACCACAATGCCTCTTTCATCTTTCTTGTTTCTAAGAACCCATCTTGTCCCAATAGGTCTGACATATCTGGGACAATCAACCAACTCCCAAACATCCTGAATAGAAAATTGGTGAAGCTCATCCTGCATTGCTTCCACCCAACTTGGTTCTTTGAGAGCATCAAAAATCTTCTTGGGTTCCTGTTGTGACAGAAAACAGGCAAACAAACATGCTTGAACAAGAGGGGTATCAACCTTCTTGTGTATATTGGCAATAAATCCTTCAAAACTCTGATGAGATCTTCTAGTCTGAACAGGAAACATGACATCCCCAATAATTTGAGAAGAGGGGTGATTCTTTATTGTAGAAGTGAGAACTCCTCCCTCAAAAAGTCTATTATCTTCAATCTCATCATCCAAGTTACCAATATCTTCTTCAGACTCTCTTCCATCAATATCTGTATGAACCTCTTCATTTCTGCTTGAAGGTTCACCTTGTTCAAAATTGGAAGAGAAGATATGCTCAAAAGAGTTGTCAACGCCTGAACCAAGATTGTCAGTGTTTGATCCATCAACGCCTGAAATGGTGTTGTCAACGTTTGAGCCATCAACGCCTGAATTTGTCCTGTCAGCGTTAGATTTTCCTTTGTTAGCGCCTGAAGTACCATGCATGTTGTTAACTGGTGATACTTGGGGACCACCATTTTCCTTTCCAGCAGCAGCAGCAGCAGCAAAAGCATCTGTCCATATGGGAACAGTAACATACTCAAGTATGGGAGATGACTTGTCTGCTTGTAATTCAACCTCTTCATTAACCTGTGTACCTGAAACATCAACAACTGGTGCTTCCACAACATTTGAAGTTACATTCACAATGTCTGGATTAGTAACATGCATATAATTCAAAGTCCTAGATAGAGGTTCCAAGTCAAACAACCAATTTGGGCCACTTTCAGGATCACTAGGTTTACTCTCTAAAAACCTAACATGTACCTTTTCAAGTATACGTTTTCCTTCTTAAGGTAAACCCTATATCCCTTGCTCTGCACTGAATAACCCATGAAATAACCTTCATCACCTTTAGCACTAAATTTACCTAAGGCATCACTAGTATCTAGGACAACTACATGACAGCCAAAAGGTTTAAGAAAACCAATATTAGGTTTCCTTCCCCAAAGTAACTCATAAGGTGTTTTGTTATGTATCTTGTTGACTAATTCTCTATTTTGAACATAACAAGCTGTATTCACAGCCTCAGCCCAAAAAGCTATGGGAAAGTGAGCATCAGCCAACATAGTCCTGGCTGCTTCAATTAGGGTTCTATTCTTTCTCTTAGCAACCCCATTTTGCTGTGGGGTTCTGGCAATACTAAACTGCCTAGTAATCCCTTTCTTGGCACAAAAATCATCCAACAGTTTATTTCTAAACTCACCACCATTATCACTTCTAAGCATTTTAACTTCATTACCACTTTTCTTCTCTATTTGGTTAATAAAGTTAATTAAAGTATCAGCAGTGTCACTTTTCATAGCTAAAAAGAAAGTCCAAGTAAACCTAGAAAAGTCATATGTGATGACAAAGAAGTATGATTTACCATTCAAACTCTCTATATTAGTTGGACCAAACAGGTTCATATGCAGCAAGTGAAGTGGTTTAGAACTAGAGTATACCTATTTAGACTTAAATGAGACCTTGTGTTGTTTGCCTTTAAGGCATGCAACACAAGAGTGGTCATTGTGGAAAGCCTTTTCAGGCAAACCATCAACCAAACCAAGTCTCACAAGTCTGTTTATATTTTTAAAGTTAATGTGCCCTAGTCTCCTGTGCCATAGATTACTCTCATCATTTGAAGCTTTAGCATAAAAACATGACATATTATTATTCATCCTAATACCATTAAGATTCACATTATAAATGTCCTTATGCCTAGGTGTTCTATAGTAAATAAGTTTCTCATCTGGCATCTTAAAATCCTTGCTCAACACCAAGCATTTAGTATCAGTGAAAAGAACCTTATTTTTGTTATCACAAACTTGTGATACACTGAAAAGATTATAATCAAGTTCTTTTACCAGAAACACGTTTTCAAAACGCAAGTTTTTAGTGAGAAGAGTTCCTGTGCCTGTGATAGTTCCATATCCGCCTCCAAAGTAAACTTTATCACCATCCTTAATGGGAGTGAAGTTTGTAAGATAATCTTCCTTCCCAGTCATGTGCCTAGAGCATCCACTATCCCAATAGCCATAATCATTCACCTGTTTTTGAATGCCCTGCACATAAAGAAAACAAATTAGTTTTCTTTGGGAACCCAAGCCTGAGCAGACTTGGATTCATCTGGTTGTTCAACAAGAATAGACTTAGTTCTCATAACAACCCCTTGTTCATCCCTTTTTGGATGAAACACCCAGTTAATCCCAATTGGTTTTGTGATGACCTTTGAAATATAATTAAATCTGTTGCAGGTCATAGAAATCCCATTAGAATTAGGGTTTTGATCTTGCTTAGGTCTCCATGTCAAGCTAGAAGAAGCTCTAGACCCCTTTCCTTGTGGTTTCAAATATTTACCATTATTTGGTCTGGCAACGTTTCTGTCAGCCTTAGATTTGGTCTTGCCAATGCTGAAATTACCCTTATCAGCGTTGAACCTAGGGTTTGCTACAGGAACCCATTGCCTATTAGACCATGTATTGGTCTTCTGAAAAGGTCTTTGTCCATGAGTGTTAGACCCTTTAGTGAAGAATGGGGCTGGTCTAACAACTTTTGGACTTTGCTCCATAAAAGTTTTGGGTCTGACAGTGTTTGACCTTTTGTCAGCGTTGACCTTGGAAGCGTTGACACACTTATAGGCTACATGTGAAAAGCTACCACAAGTATAACAGGCTTTTCTAGACATAACTCTAGGTCTAGAAGAAAAGAAACCTGTTCCATTACCAAGGTTTCCATAATTGGTATCACTAACTTGCCTTTTTGGTGACCTAGTATTTCTATACATTTCTGCATACTTAATGCTAGGTTTTCTAACAGTGTTTGAGCCAAGGTCAACAGTCTTGCCAGTGATTGGGTTTGTTACTTTGATAGGGTTCGACTCATTTGGACTATCACAAAGCATGCCACCCTTGACAAACAAGGTAGGGTTGGCTTTCTTCCATTCATTCAAATCAATCAACTTTTGCCTATATTCCTCTACTGGGGTAAGGACTCTTGGTGGAGGAATAAATTCCTCTTCTTGGAGTTCTGGTAAACCAGTCCAAGATAAATCCTTTCTATGGACACCATAGAAGTCCCTAGCTGGTGGTGGAACACCAGAATACTCTTTCATCCCAATCCCAGTCATGTCCCTAGAATCCCTCTGTTTACTAACACATTCTCCTAGGGTTTGTGAGGCCTTATCAAATCTCTGAATTTTAAGGTCTACATTATCCTTATTCTTAATAGCCTCATCTAACTTAGCCTATAATTCAGCATTGACCCTTTCCATGATGTTTCTAATATCATTACTAGCATTTAAATCATGTTTTAAGATATTTATTATATCTTTTAGGTCAAGCTCCATTTTCTTATACTCAGCTACAGTCTTTTCAGTTTGAGTAAGAGCAAGTTGATAGTTAGACAACTTGCATCTCTCAGTACTCACATCTCCTAACAATCTTAAAACCTCTTTGTTAAGTCTTTCAGTATTTAAACGACAACCCTTACTACAAAAAGCATCATCGTATACCTCATTGTGTTATGAAGATGAGGAGTGTGCCATGAGAGCATATTGAACATGCTCTTCTTCTTCTATCTCAGCAACCAAAGATTTATCCTCTTCCTCATCCTTAGCCAAATAGCTCCAGTCCCATCCAATACCATCAATTTCTTGCACTGCCACCATGACCTTAGGATCCTGAGCCTTAACAATTTGGCTTGAGGTTTTTCCAGCATCAGATCTTCTTGGAGATCTGCATTCTCTCATAAAGTGCCCCATACGATGACAATTGTAACACTCAACCTTGGATTTATCAAATCCAGCAGTGTCCTTAGCATTAAAATTCATCTTCTTCTTAAATCTTCTATTCCATCTGTTTGCTCTTATACTTGCAAGAGCCATGTTCCACTTTATATCCATCTCCTCCAAATGCTCATCACTTATTTGCTCAAGGTCCTCATATGTAATCACTGAACCATTGGGCAATGAAGCAATGTATGCACACACAGTATCCAGATCCATATCAGCAGGTTTAACTCTTGGTGAGTCAATTTTGTATGTGTCAGCGTCTGAATGTGAGGCGTTGACAGGATATGATCCAGCGTTGACACATGTTGATCCAGTAACTGGGTGCATGTATGAATCCTTCTGATCAAATTGACCTTCACTATGTGAGAAGAAGGCCATGTTACCATTGCTAGACTTACTTCCATGATCCAAAAGAGTTTCATTCTCCAACAGCCTCAGTTTGTTGTAGACATCATCAAAAGTAGAACTTTTGTGAGTGTTGTTGGCAATTATAGATCTTGCCTCAATCTTCCATGCATCACCAAGGCTTTTAAGAAAAGTGGCAATAATGTCAACATCACCAATTATTGTCCCCATGAAGGACAGCTTGCTTGTAATGTCAAGAAGTCTGCTTCTCACACTACTTAGCTTCTCATTAGGTTGAGACTTAAAAACAGCATACTCGTGTAAGAGTTGCTTCCTTTTCTCTTCCACAGTATCAGCATTACCACCATATGCAACTTCAAGGGCTGCCCAAAGGTCTTTTGCAGACTCATAACCTCTGTATTTGTGCTGATTTTCTTGTCCCAAAGAGAGTTTCAGAATGCTTAGGGTTTTCATATCAACCCTTTTCTTTGCTAAGTCATCAGCAGACACAGCTCTACCATCTTCAGGTTTTTCTTTCTTATCTGCTTCAGAGCATCCTTGAACAGCTGATCTTGTAGCAATGGCATCTGCAATCTTTTGAGCTTTATTGAATGTGTTTCCATATTCAATAATCTCCCAGAGAGTGTAGTCATGGATTTGCAGATATTGCTCAAAGTTGAACTTCCACAGCTCAAAATTGTCTGGATCTAGCATGGGAATCTTGATGTTGTGGTTTGAGGAGGAGGAGGTTACTTCTGGAGTAGACATGATGTTTTTAGGGTTTTGTGAAAATTAGGGTTTTGGTGATTTAGGGTTCTTATGTTCTTTTAGATCAAAGTTTCTCAACAAGCTCTGATAACACTTGTTGATCACAAACTTAGATCGATTTAGCTTGTGTAAACGAGATTAGATCAAGTTATACACGTAGAGAAACTTTGTTTATGTATGAAACAATTTAAGTGTTATTCGGAATTAACACTCAAACAAGAACACACAAACAGTTGTAAAACAAACTTTCACTTGATTGATTGAATCGAACTTGCTTACAATGAAAGTGTTTAACGTATGAAAAACTTACTATGAAACATAACCTAAAGGTCTTCTTTTATAGACATAAGAAGCATTGTACAAGAGTCTACGTATCAACTATTCTAGGTAAAGATAATTATTGAAAATACAATGTTGATCCTATCTTTACTAGAAACAAACTAGAAACATAATACGCGTAGACCATATCTTTCTATCAGGGCTTGTCTTCAACCTATCAACGCTTGACTTCTTCCTGTCAACGCTTGATCTGTCAGCGTTTGTTTTCTTCTTATCAACGCTTGTTTTCTTCTTGTCAGCGTTCAAGTGTACTGGCTACATTTTATTCCCAACATCATCCATGTCGTAGTTGAATGCTCTTTATCTCTAATGGTTACCAGCAAGCGTAATTGCCCTATCGGCTAAATAGTGTCCCCACTGAAGCCGATAAGCGACAATGTGGCTGGCATCAATTGGCTTTTAATTTCTAGTAGTAGCTGCATGAAGCAGTGTTCGTAGAGCACTTCGCCGATGATCCTCCATCCACATACATGCGACGAACATTATGAGTTCCAATGCTTACCTCAATCGTAAGAGGTGCGTCCGCCACGTTGCTCGCCGTGATAGGAGGGGATGAGATTTCCTTGCCGCGTGAAAATTTTTGACTAACTTTCTGCTTCGTTTGGTGTTGCCATGATTGAACCATGTATATGGTCATAGGCTTATCTTTTTAGGAATCCTTTTTGTCATGCTTTTTGTTATTCTTCCCATCCTTCCAATCTTTAACTAGATGTTTGAGCTTGCCTGATTTCATCAGCGACTCTATATGCTTCTTTAGCTGAATGCACTCCTCTGAGCCGTGACCTTTCTCGTTATGGAACTCGCAAAAGCGAGTGCCTTGAAGACGATCAACTGGAGTTTTCATTGGGGGAGGTCTTGGAAAATTTGCTCCTTCTGTCAGTAAGATATCTCCATAAGTCATATTTAGAGGGGTGAACTTGTCATCCGACCATCCTCCTTTTGACTGATTTTTATAGTCCAAGCTCCTCCCATTGTCGTGGTTGCCTTGGCCAACCGATTGCCTTCTGGGCTGATCGTTTGATCGATAGTCGTGGTTCCCCTTTCTGGGGTAAGCCGTAGCAACAGCGGTCTCTCCTTCCATAAAATTTTGGACCCTTTCCATGAGTTCATCAAACTTTTCCGGACGTTTATCATTGAGGCGCTTAATTAGCTCCTTGTCCGTTATGGCGTGCATATAGTCGGAGATTTTTAGGAGCTCTGGGCACGCTTTTGTACGCGTACATTCGTCATTGAAACGCTCTGTGAAGTCTTCTGTAGACTCTCCGGGCCTTTGTTTTACTGTTGCTAATGAGACCGGATCTCTATTATACTTCTTTCGCTGAGTATAGTTGTTTTGGAACGTTGTGCGTAGTTCATCTAAGTTGTTGATGCTTCGATGGGGGATCTTTTCAAACCAGTCGCGTGCGTTGCCAATCAAAGTTGAATTAAACATCTGGCACCATATGGGCATCGGCCATCGTTCAATTATATCTTGTGTGTAAAACACCTTTAGGTGATCCTCCGGATCATCGGATCTGTCATAGGTTGTGACACTCGCCGGCATGCGGCGCTTCTTTTCCTCAGAGTAATTCCGTATACGAAGAGTGAAAGCATCATCCCTCTCACTACATCATGGAAGGGAGAGGTCTTCCTCCTCCTCATCACGATAGTAGGTGTCACCGTAGCGTCCTTAGTTATCCGATGGTTCAGGAGGGGAATACCTAGGCCGGTGACGTCTGGGGTGATGATCCTCCGAGTCAGACCCCGAAGGGTCGTGATAGGGGGGTTGTGTCCCACCTTTCAATTGACTGTGATAACCACTTTTCTGAGAAGGGGTAGGAGCCTTCTTCCCACCAGAGTTAATCCTACGCCACACACCGGTGCGACGGTTATCCACGGGAGGAGTTTCCAATACCGCGCGTCTAGTGGATCCGTCGGAGTTATCCTCATCCCCCTGGACTTATTGCAATTCTTGCATGATGCGGTCTCTGATGCGCTTGAACACATTCCGTGGTCGAGGTGGTTCCTCCAAGATAAGTTGTTCTTGGGCCCGGGTCTTCCTCCCCCTTTTTCGAGCTTGAAGGGGTGTACCGCGCGTGGCGCCGCTGAAGTTAAGTCTCGACTGGAGGTTCCTCCCCAGATTCAACCTTTCCGTGAGGCCCGAGATGATTCTCTCGAAGTTTTGCATGAGTACGCATTCGAGATCCTCGTCATCGAGTGAACCAACTTCCAAGTCTGCTTCGACCACACGTGGCTTTTGCGGCTCCTTAATAGGAGCCTTTGGCGCAGATACCGGATCAGGATTATTCAGAGTGATGGTTGGTGGTGGGGTATTAGCGGACGTGCCTGCCCTACCGAGAGATTGAAACAATGTGTTTCGGTTATTCTGCCCTCCTGTTTGGCCACCGGGAAGCGGGGTTGGGGTAACTCTCATGTCACCCGTAGACTTTCGGTTTCAAGGGTTCATGTTCCTTGGGTTTCCCTAAGGGTTTCCATTCGTCATTGGTAGAGACAGAGTTTAGTGTAGGGTCCCACGGAAAAAGTTGGATGATCCTAGCTTGACCCGAATTAGGCTTAATTCAGGTGCTTGGGCTCCGGCTCCTGCACCAAGTAAACTTCGGGTTAGGATCCTGCACACTAAAAGTAGCACGTTGTTATGCTTATCATGGGAATGTATCCCACGATTAGACTCTGGCGTGAGAGTAAGTAATCGGTTTAGGGTTAGTAATTGGTTGTAGTATGATAGTATGGAGAATGTGATACCTTTGTGGAACCCTTGGGGGTTCCTTATATAGGCGGTGAAACCCTAGTGGGCTTTCACCGATACTTCGGCCCTAAGTATAAGATAATCACCATAATTAGCTTGATTGTTATCTTCTAATTATGGTTAGTGTATATCCGATACTATAGGGTAAATCATAACCCCAATTAGGTTGTGATTCTGTCTAACTGATATGAGTGAAATCTCATATCAATTATATCTTATTTAACCCTAAAACACAAAGTAAAATACTCGATTTTGATTTATAAAAGCAGTATTATGGGTATACTTTGTTGTTTGTGCTTGTGTAGGTAAAAAGATACAAATATGAAGCAAACAAGAAAATCAAACCATTATTGATGAAGAAAAGACAAAAGAAGGATGAAAAGTGACAAGTCGAACAAAGTCAAAGGACCTTTCTTGATATCTTTAAAAGTAGAAGGACTAAAAGTGCAAATTTAGGAAAGTCAAGAACAAAGTCAAACATGGTCAAAAGTCAAGTCAACAAGTCAAGGGATCATTTGTGTGCAAGTATGAAGTTAAAAGGGCCAAAATTGACAAGTTGGTTAAGTTCCTAGTTCAAGTTTTAAAGCTGAAAACAAGAAGGGCCAAATCTGCCAAAAAGGAAAGAACTTTCAAGAGCAATCCATGTGTTATGAGAATCAACCAATGAGAGGGCTTTATTCAGTTGACACAGATCATTGACCAAGCCTCATTTATGAGGAGAGAAGGTGTCTTGCATTAATAACCGAATCCATACAGTGCAACGCACTATCTCAGTTCTCAACCAATAAGAACGTGCCATGCAATAATTTCCACTATTCAAATGAAATATGATCCGTGTGCGATTTATTGGACGAATTAAAAGATGCCACGTGGTTTCTCAAGAACAAAGCAAGCCCAAAATCAAGAAATCGAAGGAGTGAATTTCAGAGAAAGATTTAAACATCAAAGTTGCTTAAAATCAAGAGACGAACTCATTACAAGCAACCAATTAAACTGAAATCCATTCAAAAAGAAATCCCCAATTGTGTTCTTCAACAGCAGATGTCAATTAACAAAGTCTGGCCACGTGGATGTTGTGGATTGGTTGCTACACATCATTGATCCTGACCAACACTCAACTGCACTCTATAAATACCCCCAGATGTCTTCATTATTTGTAATGTAGAAAAGTGTGAAAACACACACACTTTTAATCTCTTTCTCACTTTTTCAGTTAGAGTTTCAATTAGAAACTTCTCTCAAGTGTCTGAAAAACACTTGAGAGAGTTAGTTAGCATTTGTAACAGATTTTGTAACTACCTACTTCCATTATTAAAGCATTCACTTCACAGTTCACTCAATACTCTCATTCTCTATCTGAATTCACTTTAAACATTGTTACCTTGTGCTTTCATTGATCAAACTTGATCAATGGAGTTTGTTTGCTGATTTAGAGTACTAATCTTGTTACCAGAAGCTGCCTAGTTCAATTACTTGCCATTTTCTAGGCAGAGATCAGACCTGATGCAGAGTAGATCAGCAGGGTGATTTGATGAATATGGTGGTGAATGTTGATTGTAGCTGTTGTAGGTGGTGGTTAAAGGTTAAGTGAGCTTAGCGCTCCACTTCATCACTAACCCTGTACCGGTTGTGTCGGGCCGTGGGCCGCACACATCTATGTGGCCACTATTTATTTGAAGCCCATAAGCTTAAATGACATTAATCTAACCCATCCGTGATGGACCAGATACGGGTAGTACCCGTGGGCCGGGTCCATGACCCGGTTGGGGACTATACGTCATCAGGTGACAAAGGAAAGTTCAACCACTGATAGGATACTTAGTCTACACGTTTTGTATTTCTACTAAAGATATGTTGAATATTGTATTTTCTATATTTATCTTTACCTAGAATAGTTGATAGGTAGATCTTTGTAAGATATTGTAAATCTTGCTTATATTTTAGAGAGAGAAAGAGATAGATAGATGGTGAGAACACACACACACTTAGAGAGAAAAAGTATGAATAAACACACTTTACTATGTGTAATTATAAAAGTGAACCACCCCCTCTCCAACTAAGGAGAGTGTTTATATACCCAAGCCCATGAGATGGGCTTGGGCTTACAATGGGTCGCCGGCCTACACATGTTCTAGGATTGGCTTGGCCTTGTTTGTTTGATATTACGATGCTAGACTACGAGCTACTAACTTATATATTGTTGGAGTGACCGAACCTTTCTAAATACGTACGTGTTTCCAACAATCTCCCCCTAAGGGAGGTCACTCCAAACAAGGGCGTTACCCAAGTTACAATAATAAAATAAACATAGCATTCTATGCTTGTTTTGAGCTCGTTGTCTTCGTCTTTCTTTTCTTTTTCTTTTCTGGTGAACATGTTGATGTGATCTTTGATATCAATCTTGAGCATTAATCTATTGCCTTGATCTTGTGCATCCATCACTTGTGATATTGGCTTCCTCGTGACATCATATCCCACATACTTATACCTTCATAATTCTTGAAAGCTTCAGAGTTCGATACAGCGGAAGACTTGACTTTGAGGATTTCTTGAATTAGATGAAGTATTAAGTGCATAAAGTATGAGCATGTGGGGAAGACTTCTTCTCGGATTCCGCAACGCCGCCGTCTTCAAATGTAGTAACATAAGTAGACACGATCGAAATGGCTTTGAACATCTCATTCTAATTCGGTAGCATTTTACCTCCGGTCGGTGAAGACCGTTGGACAATATTAAATGTCGTACTTGTGGCAGGTAGATTTAATTAAAAATCTCCTTGACAAGATTTCGCGGGTAAACTCGTTCTCTTTACTCGACCGTCCAAAGCTGACTGCGAATGTAAAGAGTGAATCATTTAGAGAAAATTATCCGCATGATTGAAGCCGTCAATTTTGATTCATTAAAGAATCACACCATTGTTGCTTTCCATTTTTTATGAGCTAGACTCATATTGAATCTTGCAAGTTACCTACCAAGTGCTGTTTGATGTTAACACTAGAAGGATTTCCACTCATCACTATGAACACTAAGGTATCACTCTGAGTGTTCTAGCAAGATCACTGAGATATTGCGTAGAGGCCTGGAACGTGTTTAAATTCAATTAAGAATTAAACAAGTGTTGCTTTCCAGTTATCACAAGTTTTATTCATAAAGAATCACACAAGTCACCTACCATGAGCTTTTTGATGTTCGCTTAAGAAGGATTTCCATCCTCATTGTAAATACTTACGTATTACTCGGATGTTCGGGCAAGATCATGAAGATTTTGCGTAGGACTCTTAATATCTTTCTTACTTTTCACAGTGTGTGAAGAAGCAACAAAATATGGAAGTGTGTCCTAATGAGATATTTTATGATCTCAAATGGCTCTAGACTCGATCGTGCATTTTGGATTTTAGTGATCGGAGGCTGGGGAGGAGTGCCACCTTTTCAATATCAATATATTCAGAGTGAATAAATCGATAGATAATGTGTTGTCTCCGTGTGAATAAAACAAATACCTTTTGAGAGATATCTGAGTTAGCTGGGATGGGTTGTGCATTGCATCACTGGGTCCATGATGTCTATCTTCAATATCGAGCATCATTAAAATGATCTCAATAGCATATGTGTTGACCGGGTTTCTTCCTAAGTTGTAAGGAGGGCTTCTTTCTTTAGACCCTTTATCTTTACAATTCTTTTTCATTCTTCAACCCCTTCAATGCTTACCAATACGTCATAACTAGCACCTTGTTGTGATTGTTACAGTGCTAACATAAGTACTTGGTCGGCATCCAGCTACGTTCATAATCTTTCCCCATATTTCCTAAGGACAACTATTTCTAGCTATAGAATGTCCTTGGGAAGATTCCTTCGGTTTTGGAAGAATCATTGGACTTAACCTATCCTACCATCCTTATGTCACCATAATCTTCATCGTCGTGAAATAAATGGGTTTAGGGTAAGTATATGTCACCATCAAAATCCATTTTTGATGTTCAAATCCGTTTTGCTCTCCCTTAACATATGCCACGATATTCGAAAACATTTCGCACATGTCGGGATGAGCCATTACGTTAAGTCAAACCATTTTTGATTAATCATGTCTCATATTAAATCACATTTTCTCCCCCATATTAAAAATATTAACCCAACTGATATTTTTGATATCAATTGATTTAATGAAGTTTTAACAAAGTTTTTGGGAAGAAAGATGCAAGTCCGTTTTATCTTCATGATACCAAATGTTGAGATATGATACTGATTAGTAAAAAGATCACAGATTTACCATATTATAAAAAATTGACAAGGTTGGACCTGATTGATGTGAACATCATATGATAAGATCACATGGTTCTTGTCGGCAAATGTTGGTCGCCTCGTTACGTCTGAAGTTATCTCTTGACACTACATGTACGATTGGTATTGTTGTCTTGACACCAACTTGTGAACTTGGCACATTCGGCATCAAAGATTCTGAATGCGTGACAATTGCTCCCCCTCAATTTTTGACCCGTGTTCTATAGAAAAAAGAGTTGTAGTCGTCGTTTGATTAGTCGCATCGTCGAGTATGTAGATACTAATTGTAGATTGCTATGAATGTAGAGATGATAACTTCATAAAAACAAGATTTCTCTCGTTTTAACAAATAAATGCACTGATGCGTACATATATCCGTGTTAGATTGTGTTATGACGTAAACACAATCCCTTACATGGTTATAAAGTAAACCATGCCCGAGAAAATTAATTCCCATTGTTGAGCCAAAGTTTTCATAAGAAATACTTGACTTTAATATGAAAAGCGGGTTGCAGTCTAAAATAACTACAAGCCAAATAGGTATGTTTTATGAAATATTTACAACTTTTGTACGAACTCTATTTATGGCGCCGTGTCGATATTAATCAACATTTCTAAGGCCGTAAATATTATCGTACCAAAAGGCATGCCTTTAAAAATAAAAATATTTTTAAATTTTTCTGAATTGTTAAATTTTTATGGTTTTTATATGGTTTTATATTTTTGTATCTTGCTTATGTGGATAAAAATATAAACAATATATACATATGATCACCAAGGATACGGAGAATAGTTTACCACCACTATTGTTTCGCTTCCTCTGCCAGTTCCTTAAGATTATCAGGCGAGAAAGTTCTCAAACCTAGCTTGTCGGCCAAGAATTCAATTCGAGCGCGATCTAAAGCCTTCGTGAAAATATCTGCCAATTGATACTCAGATCGGACAAAGTAAAGCTCTATCACTGCATTTTCCACTTGCTCCTTGATAAAGTGGTAGCGAATGTCAATATGCTTCGACCGGGAGAAATGAACATTGTTGCAGCATAAGGAAATTTCACTTTTGTTGTCGCAGTACATCGGAATTTTGTTGAAACCTAGATCATAGTCGGTTAATTGCGATCTCATCCAAAGAACTTGAGCACAGCAACCGGACATAGCTATGTATTCTGCTTCCGTACTTGAAATTGTAGCGCTTTTCTGCCTTTTCGATGCCCAACTGATTAGTCGATCTCCTAGTAGTTGCAAAGTTCCACTTGTGCTACGCCTTGTATCTTGACAACCCGCGTGATCCGCATCTGCATATGACATTAGCGCAATCGAAGAGTCCTTCGAATACCAAAGTCCCCGATTAATGGTTCCTTTAATATACCGAAAGATATGTTTAATAGTAGCTAAGTGTAACTCAGTAGGCCTAGTTTTATACCGAGCACACATACATATAGCAAACCGAAGATCAGGTCGACTAGCTGTGATATACAGAAGGGTACCGATCATTCCACGATAAAGTGTAGGATCAACGGCAATCCCATTGGAGTATCCACGGGGTCGCAAGATTCCAGCTTATATTGCTTAAGCGATTTAAGGGCATACTTGGATTGATTGATAAAGATGCCTCTGGGACTCTGAGATATTGAAGTCCTAAGAAAAATGATACCTTGCCCATCACTGACATCTTAAACTTGGAAGACATGAGTGTCCCAAACTCATCCGATAAGGTTTGGGTCGAGGCAACAAATATAATATCATCAACATATATTTGTACCATAATCATATCTTTACCTTGTTTCTGAGTGAACAGCGTGGGATCCACCTTGCCTTTAGCGAAGCCTTGTGTAATGAGTAATTGTGACAATAGGTCATACCACGCGCGTGGAGCTTGCTTCAACCTATAGAGAGCCTTCTTAAGCTTGTACACGTGATTAGGATATTTAGATTTCACAAAACCATCCGGCTGTTGAACATAGACCTCTTCCTTGATTTCACCATTGAGAAATGCCGTCTTCATATCCATCTGATAGACGATCATATTCATGTGGGCTTCATAAGCGAGGAATAGTATAATAGCTTCCAAACGGGCAATCGATACAAAGGATTCCATAAAGTCGATGCCTAATAATTGCTTGTATCCACGAGCTACTAGTCGAGCTTTTTTCTTCAATATTCCACCTAACTAGTCGACTTTCACCTTGTAAACCCATTTCAAAGTGAGTAACTTCACTTGATTCAGGCATGGGACAAGTTCCCATACATCAAGACGTACAAATTCATTAAGTTCTTCTTGCATAGATTCTATCCAACAAGATTGGGTAAATGCTTGTTGCCATGTCTTAGGTTCAACTTCACTGAGAAAAGCATCAAAATGACAAAACATTGCACTTTCTTGTAACTGACTTTGTGTGGATACCAGACGATTAGGGTCACCAATAATAGAATCTATAGGATGATCCTTTGTCCACTTGCTGTCATGTTCATGAATCCGTGGATTGGAGTAGACCGTAGTAGGAGCTTCCTCTGAGGTGGAAGACCCAGCTTGATTATGGTCGGAAATCGGTACACCAAAGAATGGAAGTTCACGCATTTGAGCGAATTCCAATTCGTGATCATCATCATCCTCTTCATCATCAATAGGCGTGATATGGGTAGTTGATTCGAGTGTTGGTTGAGAATTACTCGTTGAAGGTATATCTTGACCAATTGTAGGTGCAGACGTATCTGATTGTGGTTCGGTTGCTAGAGCGACAACTTTGGTAATCAGAGCTATTACCTCAGGTTCTAGAGCAACAATACTTAAAGGAGTAAATAATTCATCAAAGAACGGTTGAAACAAGGTATCCCATTCATTCCGAGAAGGTGGTGTAAATGATGATGAAGTAGGGTTGTTTAGCACAAGACCAGAGCTAATGTTATTGGGTCCCATTTCATGAAGTGCGTGTTCAGAGTTGCTTTGCTCAGAAGCCATAGCCGTCAGCTCATCAAAATCAACATTCATAGTTTCGAGGATCTTACAAGAATTACGATTGTAGATTCGGTATGCCTTCTTTGTGGGTGCATATACCAATATCAGCCTTTGGTTGAAGTTTTCCCAAATTGTCACCATCATTATTTGGATAGCAAAGAGAACCAAATACATGAAAATATGATAAATCTGGTACTTTTCCATGTAGAATCTCATAGGGTGTTTTACCATGGTGTTTTCGAATTAGTGACCGGTTTTTGGGTGAAAACTACTGTAGATACTGCTTCTGCCAATAAAAACAATGGAGCCTTTGCGTAAATTAAAATCGTTCGAGCAACTTCCATAAGTGTGTGATTTCGCCTTTCAACGACACCGTTTTGTTGTGGATTGCGAGCAACGGATGTTTCATGAGATATGCCAACTTCTTCATAATAATTACGCAAGATTTTATTCACAAATTCGGTTCCATTATCTGTACGAATGCGTGAGACAGTAGTGTTGAGACGCACTTAAATCATCTTGAAAAATCCGATAATGAATTTAGGTGCCTCATTTTTTGTTGTAAGAAATTTCACCCATGTAAACCGAGATTAATCATCGACAATGACGAGGATGTACTTTTTACCACTAATACTTTCAACACGCATTAGCCCACAAAGATCCATATGCAACAAATAAAGTTTCTCTTGGTTGGTGTCTTCAGTCTTGGGCTTGTATGATTTCTTAGTGCTCTTCCCCATTGTACACGCGGAACACAAATGGTCCTTGTGAAATGTAAGTTTAGGAAGACCACGAACAAGTTCGTTTTTCGCCAAATAATTAATAGCGTCAAAGTTAATATGAGATAACCTTCGATGCCATAACCATGACTTAGTCTTCGATGCTTTGGAGATAAGACATACGGGAGAAGCGACCATCATACCTTGTAGAGACAAAGTGTACAAATTATTCCCTCGAGTACCTTTCAATAAATCAACCCTTTCCAAATTACGAATGAAGCATGTATGCTCTAGAAAAGCAACTTCTAGGTTTGCATCACAAAATTGTCCCATAGAAAATAAGTTGTGACCAAGACCTTCCACGTAATACACTCTTGAAATTATAAAATTCCCAATATGATATTCACCGTAACCCATTATCTTTGTAATATGATCATTACCAAATCGAACCGTACCAAGAAAATTGCTAACGAAATTTCTGAGCTGAGAGCGATCTCCGGTCATATGCTTGGAGCAACCATAGTCCAAATACCAGAGAACAATTTGGTTCATCAACAACAGTAGACAATGCATTGGAAACTATTAGTTCCGGAGTGTTAGAAGATACAGATATAATATTATCAGAATTGCTAACATTTGTGTTATCCTTAGATTTCTAACGTTTTCTAATGTGAGTTTTACCAATAACAGATTTTATTGTTCCAACTTTCTGAGGTCTTGGAGTATTAGCGGGCACTACAGTGGGAGTAGACCTATTTAAAGGGCACTTTGTTCCTACAGTAGTGTTGGTGTACCTAGTTGAAGGACACGATTGTGTTTTGGTAGCCTTGGTACTCCTCATTTAAGGGCATGCTTTCTTTGCTTTTGTGGGAGTGATCCTAGTTAAAGGGCACGCATTTCCTACTATAGAGAAAGTTCTACCAGTGGTGCGCCACATCCAACCAACTTGGGTTAACACTTTCCTAGTCGGTTTCCATTCTAAACCATTTTTCCCAGAATTCATCTCATTCACATGGTCAATAGGGCAAGAATCATGACTACTAGAAAACATACATTCATTGCAATTCCAACATTTCAAATTAGAATTCACAGTAGGCTTAGAATGCTGCACAATCGCAGAGCCTTTAGGTTTAGCTACATGATTCTTTTTATTCAAAACAGAAATAAAATTCCTAGGGTGGGCTTCTACTTTCTTCTTCACTTGACTACTAGATGGGGGCAAGATCCTATCATTCTTCGTTTCTTTTAAGCTTAGATCTTTGAGCCTTAGTAGTGGTGCTTACTCCTGTCGAAGGCAACACGGGAATATTAGAAGCTGGTTTTGATTTCTCCTTATCTTTATGACCAATGTTTGAGATGGTTTAGTCCTAGGGCCCTTGTTAAGTGGTGTGACGGCGATGAGGTTCCTTTTGATTGCACTAGAGGACGATGCTGAGACAGTGGCTGCGTTATCCACAACATTCTTACCTTTTAGGGTACGAAGTGTTTCCTTTAACTCAGCCAAAGCCAAATTTTTATCACAAATTTGTTCCCTCAAATCAGATATTTCCACCGACTTTCGATTCAATCGTTCAATAAATGATTGATTCTTTGTAGTGGTATTAGCACATGCGGGCTTTACTGAATCGAAGAGTTGTGTATTTTTCTGTTTTAAGTTATCAAGTTTGGACAAATTCTTGGAAACTCGATTATCTAGATCAAGTTTAAAATTCTCAACGGCCTCAAGTACGTTCACACAATTAATCTCCTTAGATTTCTCTGTCTATCGGCTCTGATACCAATTGTGGGTTTGCTTTTACTAAATCTGGTGGTCTTAGGTGGTGGTAGAGATGGACAGCCATGGTTAAAGAGAGAGAGATGGAAGTGTGTGTTTCTAGAGAGAGAATGCAAATTGATAAAATGGAGAAAGAAAAACACAAACAACAACCCCTCCTTGGAAGCCTTGGAGGGGTATATATAGTCACTCACGCGCCTACACTATACATAGTTTCCTAATCTAGTCTTTGCGTAAGTGACTATGATAACTAACGGGAATTCTTAAATTTCTTCACATAAAGTGAATTTCCAACAATCTTCTCCCATGGGACGACGTGTACAATTCCTTACAATATTTTTCCTAACAAGTACATAATGATTAAGAACAAAAGCTTCCATGAAGCGTCCAATGCTGATGAAGTCTTTTGAGGCCTTTGACTTTAAGTTTTCACTTCAAAACGACTCATCTTTGTGGTAACTTGTAGTAGAAACGTTGTAACGGCACGAGCTAAGTAACTCATATACTTCTGGTTAAGAAGAAGCTTCTGAATTAACTTCCCCCTAATTCATTCCACATAAAATTGATGTAGAAGCTTTTAATAGCTTCCCCCTAAACCGACAATCCTCATAAGCAGTTTCAAAGCTTTCAATAAAGCTTAGAATGATTAACCGCACGGCGGAATTTAACAAGCAAACCCCATCATATGAAATGATAATGTTGCTATGAGAGATTGAAAGTTTGGGGCACATCAAGTAGATCAACAACTTCTCTTCTCGCGCATGAATAATTCTTCTGATTTTTTCTTCCCCCTGAAAGTTCAAGTTATGCATACTAGAAAGAATCAAGACATTTCTTCCCCTACGTAGTTGAAGAATGTAAACCAATCCCATGTATGAAGCTCAAATACTGAAGTAGACACTTTATCCCATTCATGAAGTTGACATCGTAACACTAGAGTCAATTAAGTCCCGGAAATGCACATATCTTCTTCTGGAGATGCACCAGAGTCAATTAAGTCCCGAAAATGCATCTCTCTCCCTATAGGATAATGATGATGTATAATTGCAACACCAAAACGATTAAACATCAAATGATAGTTTACCGTTTAGAGACCCTTTAACGCCACGAGTTAAAACACTGATTTCTCTGCGGTTATGACATTTGTCTCCCCGGAAAGCCTTCAAATAAAAAGAAGGTGTAAAGTTCATCACGTATACTCGTTGTGCATTCAATATGTCTTCTTCTTCCCCTTGATGGTTTCGAAACCTCGGAACCAGCAATAAATCATACGCACATGAACTAGAAAATCTTGAGAGAATAATAAATAAGCTTAAACTATTCGGCGAGAATTAGTTGTTGATCAAAATTCTCTACTCATAAACACTCCATGGCTATCTGTATCAACCCCCTTGTAGGCAATTTGAAGTGACCATTGATGAAGAAGATCATAAATGCAAACGTAAAACTGAATAAAAATTCCTCGACCTTGTGACTTAATCTTGCACTATTGTTGAATGAGGACGGTGTAAAAATATCACTGCTGAGAAATTTCTCCCAATACATTACTAACGAAGTATATAAGCACATCACCTCTTGAAATTATCCATGTTGACTATTCGCGTGACACTGAGTACAACAATGTAACTCATTAACGTGATAGTTATCCAGGTCATCAACCAACCACCCCGAACCCGGAAACTAGATAAGCAAGTCTTCATCCTAAGATTAAGCACGAACAAGTTATCTTTCAAAGATAAAATAAGTACACGCCTTCGAGAAATCCGTCTTCAACTTCAAATAATAATACCCGTGTAAGGCATCAAAAACCCACCATGGTTCGGGTGGTCGGGGATGATCAAAGAACATGGTAAACATGATGTTGTTCTTAGTGAGAGAAAGTTAGAGAGAGGTGAGAAGAATGTGTGTTTTATTCCAAGTGAAAATAAAACAAGAAAAATATGACAAACTTCCACACCCCCATGGAGAGTCATGGGGGGTATTTATAGGCCTATCCTACCTAGACTTTCCATACTTTACACATTAAGCCCCTGCGTATAGCAAAGTACGTAAATCTAGTCCAACTCACGTGAAAGGCGCCAGCTTACCAAAAAGTAAGTCTAACAATCTCCCTCCAAGATGGTGACTCACGTGAGTTGGTTACAATGATTCCTACAAGCAAAAATAAAGAAAAATGATAAGCTTGAATTCCAGCATTCCTTGAGATAGTCTTCAGCGACCTTCATCTTCTTGAATACTCCAGCTCTATTTCTTCAGCTTTGTAGAATCTAGTTGAGTTTAACTCCCTCCCAACTAGAAGGCCTTTCATAAAACAAGCAGTAAAGACTGCTCCCTCCCAAACAGATCATACAAAGGAAATCTGTGGGAGGTGATAACGTCATCAACATTTTCTCACGAATTGAAGCAATCCCAGTCTTGATTCTATGAAAGATTACCAGAAGTACACACTCTATCCCGAACATGAAGTCAACCTGTAGCACCAGAGTCAATTAAGTCCCGGAAATGCACATTTCTCCTGACAGGACAGTGATGATAAAAAGTTGCCACATCAAAGTCAATTAAGTCCCGAATGTAGTCAACTTATCCCTCTATGTAGAAACGGTAACACCAAAGTCAAGTGACCCCGCATGTACACATTTCTCCCTCCAGGATGATACCTATTAAGGGAATCATCCTTTATGTGTGTACGTGGTATGTCAACTGGAACCGCTTACTTAGCAACCAATACTATGTGAGAAGATGTCAACAGAATCTCTCTAAACAAAATACTCTCAAGATCACCCCGAACTGAATCCCCTTATCAATTCTGTTGGCTATTGATAGTGACCACTGATGAAGATAACCCGATAATCCAAACTTGGAACTGAAGTAGAATTCCCCAAACTTGATCTTAAGCTTGCACTATAGAAGAATGAAGAGCGATGCAGAGAAGTCTTAAACGTACCCCATACCAAAGGGCGGTATTAAAAAGGTACAACCTCTCTAAAGTACCCTATACCAAAACAGACGGTATATGAAAAGATACTACATCTCTTGAAGAAATCCACAACTGCAAGTGCGTGTGACACTGAGAACCGCAACGAAGCTCCCAAAAAATGATAGTTGTCCATGTCGTCGTCCATCCTCCCCTTGACAATGGAAACTAGATACTTCAAGTCTTATTCAAAACCGTATATGTTTGAACAAGTTATCTTAGAAAGTCGTAAGTACTCCTTTCAAGATAAAATAAGAACGCCTCTGAAAAATCTCACTTCAACCTCAAATAAGTAGCATCGAATCATCTTCGTACTCACATAAACCGTAATAGCCGTTAGGAATTTAGGTGAATTTTTGATAAGGATCGTTTTAGTGTAATGTATCGTGTTTGTTGTGTTTGTTGTTCGTGAAGAAGTGATATGATCGAAAACGGATATCCGGCCAGAATGTCACTGTTTAAACGGCCTGCCAAAATAATAAAATCTTGTCCAATAAGCATTTGACTCGACAACAATTTTATCACTTGGTTCGTTCGAAAATACCCGGCTCAATCCAATAACCCCGTCAACCAATACCGACAAGATTAATTTTGCAATATTCGAATATAAAGACGGTCATCCCGAATTAAATTGCAAAAATAATCGGCCCACCAAATGCCTTCGAGTAATTAGTGATCGGCCCGATAACCATTAACTAATGGCCACATATAACACTGATTCGGCCCATGAGTCAAATGATCCAATAGAACAAAAAAACATTTGTAACACACGGTCCAAGCAAAGAATAAAACCAAACGCACCATTTTACAAAAAATGTGCATTCGGTTAAAAGAGATGAGACACGGGCTTACAATGCCCAACAACTGTCTCTCAATTTATAGCCCACGTCATAGACAGTGTCCAATAAAGTTGACTTGATCTAGGGGAAATAAAATATAGTAGTCTCTAGTATATCTCACATTAAAGCCAAATCACACCAAACTTCACATAGTTTCTCGAAGTATCCGCCCATATGGCCACGTGGTTTCCACTTACCATTTGAAAACCTAATCCAAACACGTAACCCGTCCAAAATTTGATAACCACTCAACCTTAACAAACTCATACCTAATCTCATCAAACCCCACTCTCCTTTCTCATTACCTCCGCCCCCAAGATTCATCCATCTCTCTCAAACTAATATATCCCAACCAAATCTCCATCACAATCTCATATTATCCAATTTAAATCAATACCTTAAGTCCCCTCCAATAAACATTCATCCAGGGAACCAAACACACCAACATCATCTTCTTATCATCCTGATAACACAAACTGATAAATCCAACCGATGCAAAGACGTGCACACAATCATCTTCAAGATCTAAAGAAAGATCTAAGGTAGGTTTGATATTTGATGCATGTCGATTTGATTTAAACGAGTCAAAGATCTATGATGGTTTATTGTAAAACGCAAAAAAAATCTTTCACAAGATTACCAAAACGTTTTAAACAAATCTGAGGTCTTTTATTTAACAGAAATGGATTCGAGTCTAGATATGATGGTATAGGTGACGATGGGATTAGGATAGTTGAGGATTTGTGGAGGTAAAAGGTTGGAGTCAATATGTTAAAGAGATAAGGTCACGGTTTGGGAATTAGTCCAAGGGTTGGTTTTGGATTTCTGTTTTTGAATAAAAGTTGTGTAAGGTAAAGGCTGATGGGTAATTTTGATAAACAGGAGTCTAAATTTGCTTTGTTAAATAGAATGATTTAAACTCATCCCAATGATTTTTCACAAAAAAAAAACCATCGCAATCTTGTTATATTCAGTCCATCGCAATATTACTTTACGCCCATCCATCGCAATATATAACTCCATCGCAATAAACCGTACCCATCGCAATAAACTGTCCATCGCAATAACCTGTGCCCATCGCAATAACATCGGGAAAAAATGGGCAGCATGACGACAAGACTACCATTACGATGGATCAAGCCATCCATCGCAATGAGGACAGCCCTAACCATCGCAATGTGAAAAAATCCATCGGAATACATCCGAAACAGAAGAAGCCGCCATCGCAAAAGCATCTGAATATGTATCGCAATAACATCTTAAAAGCCATCGCAAAGGGGTTTTGACCAAAAATTTGTCCCCGAAAAAAATGGTACTGGACCATATGATTTTGTCCTTATCCCCACCATAAAAAATCAAGAAATAAATGATGAAAGAAAGGACAAAAACAGATAAACGGGAAAAAAATGACAAATGATGTATGATGAGGCACTATTTGACACAGATTCAAACAGACTGGAATACTTGGACGATGATAAACTTGGATTATGAGACATGCATAGATAAACATGAAACAAAGATTGATATTTTTAGATATGAAATGTAAGAAAAATACCAACCTTGAATCATGAACAGCCAAGTACGAATATGAAAACACGAACACAAACACGAATCACACGGATACACGACACCCCCGGTTAGCTCTGATACCAATTGTAAGCATCAAAAACTCACCATGGTTCGGGTGGTCGGGGATGATCAAAGAACATGATGAACATGATGTTGTTCTTAATGAGAGAAAGTTAGAGAGAGGTGAAGAATGTTATGTGTATTATTTCAAGTGAGACAATACAAATGAAAAAAGAACAAACTTCCACACCCCCATGGAGAGTCATGAGGGGGTATTTATAGGCCTATCCTACCTAGACTTTCCATACTTTACACATTAAGCCCCTGCGTATAGCAAAGTACGTAAATCTAGTCCAACTCACGTGAAAGGCGCCAGCTTACCAAAAAGTAAGTCTAACAACCCGATCAAATAATCCGTAGCCACTAAAAATATAGCCAATTTTTTTTTCTTTTGGTCTCGTCAAAATAATTCATGTCACTTACTCACGTCTTTTTGTTTCGTCATTTTGTCACTTTGTAACGTTTAAATTTCGGCTCAACCCATATTCATAAGGCTCACCGAAAATTGCATGCAACACCCCAAATCCTTGGTCAACAATTCTTGATGGTTATGACGTATAAGCCCATAAATCTAACAAATAAGGTTAACAAAAAATTAAGGCCCACCAAAATAAATATCCGTTTATCCCTCATCTCCATGTACTCGGATCAGTCCAATGCTACACGAGTATAATATATATTAGATGACATCTAATATCAAATGCAAATATTAGAGGCAAATATTGCATTAGCCACGTGTAACCCTCATGCAAATATTATACACTAATATTAAATGCAAAATACTCGGTCCAAATGTAAGATTATGCATATACTCGGCCCCATATTTTGCACAAGGAGAAAGACCAGATGCCAGCCCATCTCATAACTCCATCCAGTTTAGGAGTATAAATTAGTAATAACCTAAAAATTAGGTCATACGAACCCCTAATCTTAAACATAAAAAAACGCAGTCACTCTCCTTATCTCTCACCTCGTAACATCTGTCTCCCTCATCTCCTCAGCCACCCAATAATCACTCATCTCTCAATCTCATCCACCAAAAAAGTTGAACAAATCACCAAATCTATTAAATCTATCTCATCTTGATCTCTTTACTCACCACATATTTTCTGTCACGTGCAACATCATTTTACTTTATTCATCTCAATCCCTTCTTAATGTAATTGATACCTCCATCTCCATATTATAAATAACGAATCTGACCAAAAGAATGGACTTTATACTTCCTGTTTATAGCACTCGATACTCGCAACAATCCATATCATTATCTTTGAAGCGTAATAAAGACTGCAGGGTTCGGCAAAGATCGTTTTTAACGGTTTCGGGTAGGTATGATGTTAATTAATTTAATTGGGTAAAGTTCTTCAACGAACAAAGTGAGAAAGTAACATCTTTGTTATGATTCTTACTTTAAATTCGGATATAAAAAGAAACATGATTTGCCTTGTATAGATCTTGTTATGAGCAGAAGGGTTCGGCGCGTGAGGTGCATGTGCATAGCTTGTGAGCTAGACACGTGAGGTGCACGTGAAATACTCCCTTCTAACTAACTTTGGCGCCATTTTCTGTTATAAATAGTCCTGTTGTTCTTGTCATTTCATTCATTGATCATTTTGTTAAACTTCCTTTCAGTCTGTAATTCTCTCTCAACATTTCATCAATAAAACTACAACTTTGGGTTCTATTCTTTCTTGAATTCATAGTTGAGTTTTGAGTTCAACTACCAGTTTGTTATAAACTCTAGTTTAACATTACATTTGGTATCAGAGCCATCCTTCTTGGGGCTCATATCATTTTACCTCCATTTTTGTTACTTTCTTGATTTTGTTACAATTCTGTTAGAGTTGTTACAACCAACCGTTTTCTGTTACAACCAACTCATTTTCTGTTATACCTATTTCCGTAACAAAACAACATCACTAATCATGGTTAATACAAGATCCAATATGGATGATGCTACACGCCAAGCGATCACTGATACAGTCCAAGCAGCTGTGACTGCTGCCATGGCTACAATGCAACAGAGAATTGATGGTGTGTGTCTTTGGCAAGAAACGTTAGCCACTGAGTTACAAAATCATGGTGGTGTGGGGACTCAAAATCAGGGTAATAGGGTTAATGGCTATGGAAGGTTGAATAAGCTCGAATTTCCAAAATTCAATGGAGATGATGTACAGGGATAGATTTATCGGTGCAACCAGTTCTTTCAGTATGATAATGTGCCTGATGATCAAAAAGTCAAGATTGCTTCCATTCACCTTCATGATAAGGCTCTGGATTGGCATAGACACTTTTAGAGAAGGAATGGAGTCAATATTGCGTGGGGAAGGTATGAAGAAGAGATTCTTAAGCGGTTTGGTGCCGTGGTGGAAGATCCCATGGCCGATTTGAAGAATTTGAGGCAAATTGGTGCTCTTAAGGTATATCAAGACCAATTTGATACTCTGTTAAGCAAAGTAGATATTACTGAATCACAAGCAATCAGTATGTTTTTGGGGGGAATGAATACGGATATAGCTATGATGGTTAGAATGTTTAAGCCCCAAACATTAGCTGATACTTACTGCTTAGCAAACTTACAAGAAGCTACTAATGAGTCTAGGGCTAAATCTAAACCAGTGTACTCAAAATCAGTTTATTCAGGGTATAAAGCCAATGTTGGTACTAGTTATGGAAGTAATGGGGGTGGAAATGTCCCTAATATTACTAGTAAACCACCACTTTTGGCCTTACCAGCCCCAAATACCATGAATAATGGTAGAAAACAGTTGACTAAGAGGGAGTATGAGGAAAAGAGGTCAAAGAACCAGTGTTTTTATTGTGATCAGAGGTATGTTCCTGGTCACAAGTGTAGCGGACAAGTATTCGTAGTGGAAGTGTTGACAAGTTCAGAAGACCATGAGGAAGTAGGAGAAGAAGATTGTTTTGAGGAGTGTTTGGAAGAAGGAGAACAAGTTATAATGCAAGAACACCCTCCTCAAATTTCTTTGAATGCTATATCTAGAATTCATACTTTTCAAACTATGAGGGTTAAGGGACAAGTTAATAGGCAAACTATCCACATTTTAGTTGATTGTGGAAGCACTCACAATTTCTTAGACCTTCATAAGGAAAAACAGTTGGGCTGCAGTTTAAAGGCTACTTGTCCTTTGCAAGTGGTTGTGGCTGGTGGAAATCAGTTGGTCAGTCAACATGAATGCAAGTCTTTTCAATGGAAGTTGCAGGAGGAGACTTTTGAGGCTAACTTCATGATTTTGCCTTTGGGAGGGTGTGAGATGGTGCTAGGTATTCAGTTTTTGTCTACCTTAGGTGATATCAAGTTTAAATTCAATGAATTAAGAATGGAGTTTAAACTTAAGGGAAGGAAAGTGGTATTGAGGGGTACTAGACAGTCTGAATTGCAGTGGATGCAAGGAAGACATTTGACTAAACAAGTCAAGGGTCATGAGCAACAAGGGTACTTGATAAGTGTGAAAACACTCATCAATAATGATCCAAATACCACTCAAAACACAGTCAAATACATTATTTTAACTTTAAAATATCAGAATTATGCGTGTATTTGTGTTTCATGTGTTTTCAGGTAAAGTAGATGCATTTTGGAGCAAAGACACGTTTTAAGGGATTTATTTGAAGAAAAGACGAAGAAAAGGACAATAGAGCTTTCAAGGACCATATTTGCCAATATTCTCAAAGATTGAGGACTTAAGTGAAATTTTCAACAAGACAAAGGATGAAAAGAACTTGATTTAAAAGTTTACAAAACCATTTGCAAAGAAATGAAATAAGAAGGGACTAAAAAGAAATTTAATGAAAAGTAAACAAGTTTATTATCTCGGTTTGTTGACCAAGACCGGTCAAACACAACCCACACATACACGTCTTCTCCTTCGTTCCCAAAGAAGAGAGAGAAAGACGGTTAAACCTTTTCTCCACCTAAACCTGCAAACAAGAAACAAGGAAGATACAAGAAGAATTAGCCAAAGCCTTCAACTACAAAGATGATCAGCTCGTTATCCTCTACACGATGATATGAATCAATTAGATCAAAAGTCAAAGATAAAGAAACCCCCATTTTTGGATTGAAGATGAAGAACGAGTTATCCTCGTATTTTCCACGTGTCCACTTCTCATTGGACAAACCACGTCACTCCACCTCCTTTCAGCGGCTATATAAAGAAGATGAAGACATCATTTGCATTCGGTTAGCTAGGAGTAGATTAGCACATAGTTAGTTAGATAGGACTAGTTAGTTAAAGCTTTTGTAACCGTTTTCAGTTTCTTTTCAGTTTAAACTTTTGTAACCGTTTCTAGTTTTCTTCCATTAATGAATCTTTAAAAGCTTCATATATTTTTTTCTTTCTCATCTTTTCCTGTTTATTCCTCTTCTAAGTTTCTGTTTTTCTTTACTGATACTGTTCACGAAGTTAGATAAATTGGAGATTCATAGCTTTTTGAATAACTGGCACGTTACATCTACTATTCATTTTACTTGGTTTGTTTGACAGTACTGTTACGGAAGGTTTATGATTTGTTTGATAAACTGGCACGTTATCTTCTAGGGTGATTGGTGTTGAGTTTTTAAGAGTATTGATTGTGTAGATTTTCAGTAGGATTTAAGCAGTAGAAACGTTTATCAGTTTTTTTTTTAGCAATATAAGAAGTCTAATAAGATTTTCAGTTAATCAAAAGCTTATCAGTTCTTTTATGATTCTTGCTTCATTACTTTTTCAGAAAATTGAGTGTTATAAGAGAAGTTTTAGTTAAAACTTAAATCAGTTTTTTTAGCTTAAAATGGCTTATGATAAGCTTTCCCGTTGATAAGTTGATAAAAGATGTTTTAGTGTGTAGAATCATTCGAAATAAATCAGTAATTACAAGTTTCAGGATTGGATGTTCTGTTTGGTTTGAATTAGCTTTGTTTCAGTTTTACAGGGTAACATTTTTACAGGTATATGGATTAGCTAATATAGTGGTAGCAATTCAGAGGAATTTTATGAAGATTGTAGACTAGCAGCTTTAGAAGTTCGGATTTCTTCTCTTATTTTCATTTTGCAGATTGGTAGAGTAGAATGAGTTGATTCAGAAGTTCGATTTCAGTTTGCGAAAGGTGCTCAGTTAGATTCCAGAGTAGTAGTATCATTTGCTAAATAAGCCGGCTCAGCGCCGCGTTTCTCGACATCAAAGGACTGGCTTCGGATGAGCAGGTCAAGCTCATATTTCAATTTTCTGTATACTTGTAGTCATAATCTGCCTGCAAATTGCTTTATATGTGTTGTCGTTAAATTTTTGCTTTCGATTTCTGAATTGAAGATTCGATTATCAGTATCTGTATTTTAGAAGTTTAGAAACAAGTTCGGTAAATGCACACGTTTGGTCCCTGATGTTGTAGCGTATCATTTCAGTTACAGTCCCCTCGTTAGATAGATAGTTTGATCTAGTTAGATTTGTTGCATCGTTAGTCCTTTTAGTTAGTTTTCATTAAGCTTGTTAGTTTAATACTGTTATGTATGTTACATGAGTAGTCCTTCTCGTTAAGTCTGTTAGTTAGGTTAATGGATCAGTGTTAGTGGATTGTTAGGATATATTGGGCTTTGATAATACTTTGGGCCTGTTTTTCCTTTTAGAGTTGAATTAGAAACGAATTTTCAATATAGTTAGTAGTTAAAGATTTTTGATTTCAAAATTAAATTTAGCTTTGATAAAGATTAGTTTTTATAAAATTAGATTTTATAAAATTGAGTTTCTAGTTTTATCAAAATTGAATTAGTTTTGTATTTTGAATTTTGAAATTTCATTTGTAGAATAAATTTGTATTTTTCATTTTTTTTTAATTTTGTGCATTAAATGTTGTATATGCAATATGTTTTAGTGTAATACGTATATGTAGTGTAGTATAGAATATTTTACATTTTTACATGCTTTTTGTGCCAAGTAGTTAAAAATTCCAAACAAGTCTTTTAACCAAAAACAATCAAGTTGAGCTTAAAAATTGTTAGATCAATTCGAATTGAGCTGAGAAGACAACTACACTAAAAAACGAAACATTAAATGGCGCCGCTGCCGGTTCTTTTCATGAAGATTAACGATTTCGAGTGAGACGATTGGATTTTGGGATCCGTTCACTTTGTGAACGTTATTTTTACGTATTATAAATCAAAAAGAATAAAAAAATCACAAAATCAATTCTTTTCCTAAAGAATTGAACCAAAAAAATAAAAAATCCAAAAAGTAATTTTTTTCCTAAAAGATTACAACAAAAAAATATATATTATATCGATTTCATCGCTTTTTACGTAGATATAGTATTTTTCTTAAAAAAAACAAATAAATACAAAAATATTTTTTATATATTATTATATGTAAATACGTATACATATACGAACAACCAATAAACATATCTTCCATAAGTATTGCCGAGGCAATACACCGTGTTGAGGGGCGTTCCGGTCCTTGACACGCGTATCGATCAAACAAAATAAAGCAAGAATAGATAAATACTTCCAATTGGCAATAATTCGAAGAATACAAACTACTAAAGTGAATAGATAGGCGACGTGCTATAAAATGTCGTCTAAGGGTTAATAGGTACTTAAGTGCTTCGCGCCACCTAACCCCCCGTTCACTAGTGCGTATTCTAAGAAGGAAGGCTTAATTGGAGGTCTTGCACCCAAGTAGTAATTATATATATACTTTCTTGTGGATATTTCATATCGAAACTCGAAGAGGATAATCTTATTCTTTTCAAAGTCGATCGAGGGCTACTCCCTCATTCCTCGTGTTTACTTACACGTGTACTCGCACACGTGTAAACATATCACCTTTGGTGTATCACTTCCTTCCCCGAGGAAGCTTTTAAACGTCATTATACTTGTATATACATTCGGCCACCTTGTTACACATGGATACTCGTTCCATGTTGGAGATTTTGCAACAACAATCCGCCACCGCTAATTATCCGTCTTGTTCGACTTGTGGTGGTCCACACGATACGTATTTATGTGATCAAAATAATGGTTATTATGGGGAGGGATATGCTTACAATGGAACCGAGAACCCTAATTTTCGACCTAACACTCAAATGGACTATACTTGTAATGACTATATGGGATATTCCGGTTTTTCATCACAACCTCCACCATCATTTCATGATCAACCCTTTGATGAGCCATACCAAAACCAAGATTTTTCAAACCATGAAGGCTTTCAAAATAATGATGAAAATTTTCCATGCTATAATCAAGATACTTTTCAAAATCAAGGATTTTCACATTATGAGGGTTTTCAAAATGAAGGGAATTTTCAAGGTTACAATCATGAGAATTTTCATAATCAAGACTCTTTTCAAACCTATAATTCACCTAATTTTGGAAATCCACCTCCACCCTATTCTTCGACTTATTCATGTGAGTTTTGTGGAAAAGAACCCCATTATGGTTATGATTGTCGACCAAGGGATCCGCCTTCTTATGCTCTTAGTGATCTCAATGAGTTTTCTTTTCTAATCGAGCAACAAGGAAGAGACTATGGATATAGATTAAAGGCTTTTAAACGTATGAGAGAGATGAGTATCGAGGAGATGAGAGAAGAATCTCGGTGGTTAAGGGAAGAAATTAAGTTTCTTGACGATGATGTAAGGAACAAACGGTTTAATATCGAGAAACTTGGTGACATTTATAGAAAATCGGTGAACAATTCATCTCAGTCCCTCAAGAAAGATTTAGATGGTTTACTCGTTAAAATTGATAAAAAGGAACGTGAACGCATAAAAACCATGAGCTTTAAGGAAATAGAAAAGGAGAATCTGCGGATAACAGGAGAGATGGTATCTCTTTGTAATATCGTGAAGATGAAACTACTTAATAAAGAGGATTTTTGTGACGAGTTGAATATTAGATATCGTCAACTTCAGCAAGAGTTACTTACTTTGCTCTTAGCAAAAGACGAAAAAGTAGAAGATGAAGGCATAATAGACTCATATTTTGCTACATGTAGTCCTTATCCATTCTTTTATGATGATGATGATAACGATCCTCCGATTTGTATGGCCATTGATGATGACACATCTTCATCACCTTTACCTCACGTGGAACCCACCGACTCTTTAACCATGGGGGACGAGCCTCTTAGCACTAATACAAACACCGATTTGGATGAATTAACCGTTTCTAGTGTTGAGAACCTTATCCCAATCCAAAGAGAGTTTGAGGGTGTTTCCAATGAACCATGTGATGAGCTTTGTATTGATACCTTTTCTCCTCATGATCACATTGAGATTTTATCACATATTGACCTTCATGCTACTACTAGTGATTTTGGTGATTTTGATCTTGATGAATTGTTTAAAGAAAGGGATAATGAGATTGAGGAAGAGTTTGTGAAAGACTTGACACAAATAGAGGATGAAGATTGTGATTCTAGTGACGCGTCTTATGCTATATCATCCGATGATTTGTCTTGTCAAGATAACATTCCTAATTTGGATGAAGAGTTTATTCCTATAGGAAAAGTGGATCCTTCTCCTCTACCACCTTATGATTCTTGTGATGAAACCTTTGATGATCCTTATGATAGTGATGAGTCTTTTACTTCTGATGATGATAACTCCATTTCTTCTATGACTCCTTCACCTATTCCTCTAAGTGATTTTGTGATACATTCAAATCCTCTTTTTGAGACATGTTTTGATAACCCACTTTTTGAGGAGTGTGAAGAACCTAATAATGAGTCTATAGAAGAAGAACCCTTGATTGATATTCCTTCACTGGTTTTTGAGGATACACCTATTGATTTTCATGATCATATCATCCCTTTGAGTGATTCTCTCATTAATACACCTACTTTTGAGCCTTATGTTCCCACCCTCCCACCCTTGAAGTTGGTTATTGATGAAGATCCTTTCCTCTTAGAGATTGATACTTTTTCATCTAAGGCACCTTTAGAACTCAAAACCTTTGATATGGACTCTTTTATGGAGATTGATGCCACCATAGAGGATACTCTTGCACATTTTGATATAGAGGTCGACGATAGTGTTTCTAATTTGGAAGAGGAGGTTCGTCTTATTACTACATTGCTTTTTGAGAACATAGAGACTACACCTTCTCCACAAGACACTATTGATCTTGATCCTCCTTTCACTATGCCTTCTATGGAAGATTACCCACCTTTTGATGATGATGATGAGCCTAACATGGACATAATAGTTATGAATGTTTTGATACCTACACCTTCATATTCTCATGATACTTTGATCACTAAGGGGGAATCTTATATGGTTGATACGAGTTCATCTTCTTATTTTTCCATGAAGGGAAAGATTTTTGATCCTGGGATACGTATGTTTGGGAAAAATTGGTTTTCATCTACTCCACTTAAGAGTGTGATTTCTATTGATATGCGCTTCTTGTATGAGCTTACTTTGGTGATGCTACCTATTTTGGAGTTGTTTACTTGTCGAGATGGGAACTATGTATTTGATCCTGGGGTGCTTCCTATTTGAGAAATTTCGTATGTTGGACAAACTTGAGACACGTTGGACCGTTCCATTTATCGAGGCGGATATTGTAAATCTTATAGTAAATGGCAACGTGCTAAGTTTGAGTGGATCATGTGAGACGAGCTTCAAAGTGGATATTCTTTGCTCTCCATGATGGTTTCCCCAAGGACAACCTAATTCGGGGCCGAGTCGAGCTAGCGACTTAGGGTTAAAAAAACTCAAGCATTGAATAACTAGGTTAGAAAACGTAGAGTAGATTTTCAATAGGTTAGGTTTAATTAAAAGGATGTTATAGTAGAGTTGAAGTGGAGGGGTGCCTTTCTTCGTCTTTTCGTGTTTGTTTCAAGGGTTGCTCTCTCTCATTTCATGCTTGGAGCTTATGGAGGAGGCCCGTGTATCTGGTTCACTTCGATTAGTTTTTGCTATCGTGATATTAAACACTTGTGCTTAAAATGAATACCCTTTAGTTGTCTCTTCCTTAACTTGGGTTAAGCAAAGTAATCAATGTCATAAGTGTAGGGGAGTTCACTCCAATACTCTTAAACATTGAGGACAATGTTTATCTTAAGTGTAGGGGAGACTTCTATCGAAGTGACCTTACCTAGACCATTGCCTTAACTTCATGATAATTGGGAAAATTAATTTTTCGAACATTTTTCAAATTTTTGATCTACTTTGGCCACCAAAAATATGCATTCATAATTTTTGCATCAATCATTTTTCATTTGCATAACACATTTGCATTGTATATATTTCTTCTTTTATTTTCATCAAAAAGATATAAAAAGAAAAAAAAATATAATAAAACATGGTTTTAACAAATTTAGACTTCTTTGACATATTAGGCCCGCCATGGATATTTTGACTCAACCCGAGTTTGCTTATTTTAGCACTCTCTAGCTAGTATCCTTAACCATGTAGTCCTTCATTGGTCTATTAGGCTAAGCATCCACCAATCTCATTATTTGAGATTTTAAATTTGTGGAGAATGGGAAATGATAGAGTTGAAGCAAGTGTAAAAGGGCTAGATAGACTTCATGGCAATTACTTGTGGCTAAACCCTTCTCTTCTCTACCTCCAATTTCTTCGCATGTATATAATTGTTAATAAATAATCAAGTACGGTTTTAATTGGTTTGTAATCTCTTATGCATTTTTGGCTAATCATTTATGGTTGATATGAGTACGTCTTAAGATTCTAAGTTAGTACGTTTTATGTGTACTAGACTTATGTCATGCTCCATATTTAGCGGGTGTTTTTCCTTTTCTTTTTTTCAATTTTTTTTGTGAGGAATAAAGAAAAATAAGAGCGGCTTATGAAAAAAAATGAGTGGCTAGAAAAAAAAAAGAAAAAGAAAAAAAAAATATATACAAGACTCCCAAGAGGGGCAGTGTGGTGTTAATTATAGTGACTATTGAGTTCCAATATTACCTTGACGGGTTGCGGGGATTCAATAGATTGCTCCAATCCAATATTACCTTGACGGGTTGCGGGGTTGAAGATCCAAAATCTCAAAAAGATGAGGATGTAAATTATTGCGTGAGTTTTATTTTCCTTTCCTTAGCGAGTGTGTAGCTACTTATGAAAGCATGACATGAGGATTTTACACATAAGGCGAATGACTTATTACTCTTAATACGGACTTATATTAATTGTGAGCGGTTTTTCAAGTAATGGATGAGAAGATTACTTAGGATTAAAACCGTGCTTCCTTATTTTTGGATTTTACACTTCTTATATTTCACACTTTAATAAATGACAAATTTGCCCACAAGCAATTTGTTTAAATAATAACCGGTTCCACATTTAATTGTCATGAATAAGTTGATGCACTTTTTACTTGTGAATGCAATGATCCCATTTTTAAGCTTGGTATGGGGAAAGTGAAACTTGAGGGTGATAAATGTCCATGGTACCCAAGCCCTAATCAAAGTCATTGAATTCTTCATGAGTTATTTCCATCAAAACCATTTATGAAAGAAAAAAAAATCAAAAATATATAAATAGAATTGTTTTCCTTAGCATTGCATTGTAAATATTCAAAACCGTTCATCATGTAGTATAGTTTAGTTTATTAAATCATAAAATGGCCAAGGTTGGTTAATTATGAGAAAAGTGTAACTTGGTGCTTTAAAATGCTGCATTGCATGAGGACATGGCAATGGTCAAGTGGAGGGGAGTTGATAAGTGTGAAAACACTCATCAATAATGATCCAAATACCACTCAAAACACAGTCAAATACATTATTTTAACTTTAAAATATCAGAATTATGCGTGTATTTGTGTTTCATGTGTTTTCAGGTAAAGTAGATGCATTTTGGAGCAAAGACACGTTTTAAGGGATTTATTTGAAGAAAAGACGAAGAAAAGGACAATAGAGCTTTCAAGGACCATATTTGCCAGTATTCTCAAAGATCGAGGACTTAAGTGAAATTTTCAACAAGACAAAGGATGAAAAGAACTTGATTTAAAAGTTTACAAAACCATTTGCAAAGAAATGAAATAAGAAGGGACTAAAAAGAAATTTAATGAAAAGTAAACAAGTTTATTATCTCGGTTTGTTGACCAAGACCGGTCAAACACAACCCACACATACACGTCTTCTCCTTCGTTCCCAAAGAAGAGAGGGAAAGACGGTTAAACCTTTTCTCCACCTAAACCTGCAAACAAGAAACAAGGAAGATACAAGAAGAATTAGCCAAAGCCTTCAACTACAAAGATGATCAGCTCGTTATCCTCTACACGATGATATGAATCAATTAGATCAAAAGTCAAAGATAAAGAAACCCCCATTTTTGGATTGAAGATGAAGAACGAGTTATCCTCGTATTTTCCACGTGTCCACTTCTCATTGGACAAACCACGTCACTCCACCTCCTTTCAGCGGCTATATAAAGAAGATGAAGACATCATTTGCATTCGGTTAGCTAGGAGTAGATTAGCACATAGTTAGTTAGATAGGACTAGTTAGTTAAAGCTTTTGTAACCGTTTTCAGTTTCTTTTCAGTTTAAACTTTTGTAACCGTTTCTAGTTTTCTTCCATTAATGAATCTTTAAAAGCTTCATATATTTTCTTCTTTCTCATCTTTTCATGTTTATTCCTCTTCTAAGTTTCTGTTTTTCTTTACTGATACTGTTCACGAAGTTAGATAAATTGGAGATTCATAGCTTTTTGAATAACTGGCACGTTACATCTACTATTCATTTTACTTGGTTTGTTTGACAGTACTGTTACGGAAGGTTTATGATTTGTTTGATAAACTGGCACGTTATCTTCTAGGGTGATTGGTGTTGAGTTTTTAAGAGTATTGATTGTGTAGATTTTCAGTAGGATTTAAGCAGTAGAAACGTTTATAAGTTTTTTTTTAGCAATATAAGAAGTCTAATAAGATTTTCAGTTAATCAAAAGCTTATCAGTTCTTTTATGATTCTTGCTTCATTACTTTTTCAGAAAATTGAGTGTTATAAGAGAAGTTTTAGTTAAAACTTAAATCAGTTTTTTTAGCTTAAAATGGCTTATGATAAGCTTTCCCGTTGATAAGTTGATACAAGATGTTTTAGTGTGTAGAATCATTCGAAATAAATCAGTAATTACAAGTTTCAGGATTGGATGTTCTGTTTGGTTTGAATTAGCTTTGTTTCAGTTTTACAGGGTAACATTTTTACAGGTATATGGATTAGCTAATATAGTGGTAGCAATTCAGAGGAATTTTATGAAGATTGTAGACTAGCAGCTTTAGAAGTTCGGATTTCTTCTCTTATTTTCATTTTGCAGATTGGTAGAGTAGAATGAGTTGATTCAGAAGTTCGATTTCAGTTTGCGAAAGGTGCTCAGTTAGATTCCAGAGTAGTAGTATCATTTGCTAAATAAGCCGGCTCAGCGCCGCGTTTCTCGACATCAAAGGACTGGCTTCGGATGAGCAGGTCAAGCTCATATTTCAATTTTCTGTATACTTGTAGTCATAATCTGCCTGCAAATTGCTTTATATGTGTTGTCGTTAAATTTTTGCTTTCGATTTCTGAATTGAAGATTCGATTATCAGTATCTGTATTTTAGAAGTTTAGAAACAAGTTCGGTAAATGCACACGTTTGGTCCCTGATGTTGTAGCGTATCATTTCAGTTACAGTCCCCTCGTTAGATAGATAGTTTGATCTAGTTAGATTTGTTGCATCGTTAGTCCTTTTAGTTAGTTTTCATTAAGCTTGTTAGTTTAATACTGTTATGTATGTTACATGAGTAGTCCTTCTCGTTAAGTCTGTTAGTTAGGTTAATGGATCAGTGTTAGTGGATTGTTAGGATATATTGGGCTTTGATAATACTTTGGGCCTGTTTTTCCTTTTAGAGTTGAATTAGAAACGAATTTTCAATATAGTTAGTAGTTAAAGATTTTTGATTTCAAAATTAAATTTAGCTTTGATAAAGATTAGTTTTTATAAAATTAGATTTTATAAAATTGAGTTTCTAGTTTTATCAAAATTGAATTAGTTTTGTATTTTGAATTTTGAAATTTCATTTGTAGAATAAATTTGTATTTTTCATTTTTTTTTAATTTTGTGCATTAAATGTTGTATATGCAATATGTTTTAGTGTAATACGTATATGTAGTGTAGTATAGAATATTTTACATTTTTACATGCTTTTTGTGCCAAGTAGTTAAAAATTCCAAACAAGTCTTTTAACCAAAAACAATCAAGTTGAGCTTAAAAATTGTTAGATCAATTCGAATTGAGCTGAGAAGACAACTACACTAAAAAACGAAACATTAGTACTCTGTATGGCCTTTTGTATCTTTAAACTTGATGCAAGGAAGCAATCTAAAAGGGGAATTGTTGGTTGACATTCAAGCATTGTTGAATGAGTTTGATGATGTATTTGCTGTTCCTAGTGGTTTACCACCCAACAGAAGCTTGGATCATAGAATTCCATTGAAATAAGGGGTGACATCAGTAAACATTAGGCCTTATAGGTATCCTCCTGCACAAAAGGATACTATAGAGTCCATGGTGACTGAGTTATTGGATTCTGGAGTTATAAGGCCAAGCAACAGTCCTTTTTCTTCTCCTATTGTCATGGTTAAGAAAAAGGATGGGACTTGGAGAATGTGTATAGATTACAGGCAGCTGAATCAACAGACTGTCAAAGATAAGTTTCCAATTCCTGTGATAGAAGAGCTAATTGATGAATTGTATGGGTCAAAAGTGTTTTCAAAGTTAGATTTGAGGTCTGGATAGCATCAAATCAGAATGAAGGAGGAAGACATATATAAAACATCATTCAAAACTCATGATGGCCACTATGAGTTCTTGGTCATGCCATTTGGTCTCACAAATGCTCCATCTACATTTCAGGCCTTGATGAACAACATATTCAGACCATTTTTGAGAAAATTCACTTTAGTTTTCTTTGATGACATTTTGATCTATAGCTCATCTCATGGAGATCATTTAAATCAGTTGAGGATGGTATTGGAAGTAATGAGGGAGCATAGCTTGTTTGCAAAGATGGGTAAGTGTGTATTTGGCACAACTCAGGTGGAGTATTTGGGGCACATTATTTCCAATGCTGGGGTAGCCACAGACCCTCACAAGATTAAAGCAATGTTGGAATGACCTATTCCATTCAATGTGAAGCAATTAAGGGGTTTTTTGGGACTTACTGGCTATTACAGGAAGTTCATTAAAGGGTATGCTGCAAATGCTCAACCCTTAACTGATTTACTTAAGAAAAGTGCTTTCAAGTGGACTGAGTCAGCCACCTTAGCCATTAAGAAGTTGCAGCAAGCTATGGTGGAATCACCAGTACTAGCACTTCCAAATTTTGAAGCAGAGTTTACCATTGAAACAGATGCATCAGGTTTTGGAGTAGGTGCAGTTTTACAACAAGAGGGGTATCCAATTGCTTTTATGAGTAAAACCTTGGCTCCAAAGCACAATTCACTTTCTGCTTATGAAAAGGAGTTGCTAGCTGTGGTCTTAGCATTACAAAAGTGGAGAGGGTACTTACTAGATAGGCATTTTAAGATAAAGACTGACCACTTTAGCCTTAAATATGTGTTGGATCAAAGGATTACCACTCCTTTTTAATCCAAGTGGTTGCCTAAGCTACTTGGGTTTGATTATGAAATTGAGTACAAGAAAGGCAAGGAAAATGTTGTAGTTGATGCCTTATCAAGGGTGGAACAACAAGGACAGCTAAGTCAAATGTTACTCTCCCTTGATAGTAATGAGCTAGTTGATGATTGAAATGAGTATAATGCAAGTTCGTTTTCTCAGTTCTTAACTAATAGAAAGTCCAATCAATATCAAATTTATAATTGTTTTTGGTTGTTCAAGCTTGCTTGGTAATCTATTGCTAATTCAAACAACACTAAGTAAAAATGAAAAATATAAACCTACTTATACGTAAAACATATTGCAAATTCCAAATTTTATTCAAGTAAAATATTAAAATGCAAAATATAAAAGTATAAGGACTAAAAATGTAATTTTTATGAAATGTAAATGCTTGAAATGTAAATTCTAAAAGTTACAAGGACTAAAAATGTAAATCAGTTAACCATAAGGACTAAACTTGTAAAAATTCTAACAAACTAACCAATTGTTAACAATCTAACAAACTTTAAAACTGAATTTTAACAAACTAACAAATTCAAGGACTGATTATTGCAATTTCCACAAAATTAGAAAGATTAGCTAGGTTTAAACACTTAACTGAAATCCAGGGACTAAAATGCAAATTAACTAAACTTTTAACCAAAAACGGGCTCAATGAAACAATAAGCTCGTTTGAGCTTATTTCTCAACCAAATAAGCTGAAATCACTTGCAAAACTTCTAAAATCCAATTACAACTATGTGTGTTCAAGGAAATAAGCTAAAAGTTCAAAATAAGCAAAAGAGAGCTTATCAATAAGCTCAAAATAAGCTACAGCTTATTCCAAACATCCACAACTTGATTTTTGTAAAGAAAATGAATAAGCACTTGATTTAAAGCAGGGGAAATCAAACTAGAACAAATTTCATCCACTAATAAGCCAGATATCTGAAAATAAGCTCAAATGAGCTTATGTTGACCAAACGTTGACCAGATTTTGGAAAAAGCTCAAAATCTCAAAACTTGATATTCAACACTTACTAATCAGAATTGTGAAAGAAAATAAGGACTTTTATGAAGTAGATTATTAGAACTAGTAAAACAGTAAGGAACTTATATCAGAGAATGCAATTTGCTCAGGTCTTAACTAATAAGCTATTTTCTAGCTTATTTCTGAAAACTGTAGGATTTCCTTCTAGATACTGAAAGATTATGATGTAAGCTTTAACTAGAAACTGGTTTGAGCAATTTTGAACAAGTAATGAAGGAGAAATGATCAAGTGAATTTGGCAAGTTTATGAACTAAAACTGAAAACAAGCATGACCCAAACTTTTTATCAACCAATTGCCTTTTTGACTATTAATCTGACTTACAAAAGGCTCAAAACTACTTGTTAACTTCTAAGGACTACAAATGATCACTCAAAATCCAATTAACAACACTTGAATACTGATTAACCACTAGTCCCAAACACACCTTAATCTGTTTATGATCAAACTTTTTCAAAGGAATTTTGAGTACTGATTAAGACTGAATTAAGAGCTATAGCAGACTTATTTATGAGATCAAAATGAGATGTTTTCAAGCTAAGAACAAGTTAAAACCAGGACTAGAACTGCAAGTAGCTAATGCACTAAAAATTACTGAAATTCAGCTAAAAACTACAAGTCTGAAAACAAGCACAAGTATGGGAAAGCTAAACAACAAACACTCAAACAATATCAATCAGCAACTAATCAAACAGAATCAGGCAGCCATCAATCATTACACTAGGAAATTGAGCAGGCTAGTACTTGTTTAGAGGAATTTAAAAACAGAAACCATGAAACCTTTTGTAGAGATCCTTTGGGTAGAAGAGGAGCGCTGAGCTCTCTTGCCCTAGTGATACCACCACCTATCACTAGCTATCAACTCAAATCAATCACCAAAACAGCTACAATACTTCATTCTGCCATGAAAACTTCAAAAACTAGGAATGAATTGGAATTCTGATCAAACAGCAACAATTCTTCAACAAAGTCAGTTATGATCCATGTATGATCATAACAAACTTCAAACAGCAACAAATGAATCACACAATAGCAGTTAAGTAGCAGGAATGGAAGAACAAGTTTTGGCGGGAAAACTGGAATTTGAAATTTTATTGCTGAATTCAGTTACAAATAGTAGTTACAAGGTTCTAACTAACTAACAAACTCAAGAGGTTGTCAATCTCTTGAGTTGTTAGGTGAAAAGGAGGGAAAAAGAAGAAAAGGAAATTTGAGAGAACTAGGTGTTTACAAATTTAAGCTACTACTGAAAATGAAGAACAAGTTGTGTATTTATAGGCTAGAATTGAGAGTTTGTTGGAGATGTGACGTGTTCAGGCCAATCATGTCTTGACACGTGGAGGAATTCTGCAAATCCGTTTTGAAGGTGATGAACTCATTTGGGGGTTTTTGATTCAATGATTTATATGTTAATTGGATAACACCATTAGATTCGTCTCTTCAAAACGAGCAACTTTGATGTTTTGATCTTCACTTGAAATGCTCTCTATCAAAAACGCGATCTGGAAAATATATCTTGTGAAGGAGAAGGACACGTGGCAGCTTTTAATTGGTGGAGAAAGTAAGTTGCGGATTGCACTGTACAGATTTGGTCATTAAATGAAGGCGGCGGAAGTGGGAATTAAATGCTCAATCCGTGTGTCTTTCTTTCTCTCTTCTCATTGGTCCTTAGCCTTTCACTTGGATTGATCTTTATTTATCTTTCAAAACTTGGCAGAATAAGCCCCTTAACTTGGCAGATTTCTCTTTAAGGCTAGAAACTTCATTTCTTTGACAATTTTGGCCCTTCAACTTTGATTTTTCAACAAAATGACCCTTTGACTTGATTGACTTTGTAGTTTGACCAGGTTTGACTTGGATCTTGACTTTGTAGTATTTGCACTTTAAGTCCCTCAAATTTCATTCTTGTCAAGATAGGTCCTTGAACTTTGAAAACTTGTCACTTGTGATCCTTCCTTGTCTTTTTCATCCTTTTGAGCTTGGTTTTTTCCTTGTTTGCTTGAAATTGTATCCTTTTACCTACATAAGATCACACAAACACAAACATACCACATAACACTGCTTTTTACAATATAAAAGGGTATTTTGCTTCATGTTTTAGGGTAATTTGTTGATAAAAGGATATGATTTTAAGCTCATATCAAATTCCCCTACACTTGAGCATTGCCATGTCCTCATGCAATATTATCTTTCAAGGCTTAAAAAAATTACATTTCCCTCATAATTAATCCACCTTGGCCATATGAGATGCATCTACACTACTCTAAACTAGATGATGCATGATTTTTACTTTTAACAATGCTATGGATTAAAATACAACTCTATCTATATCTTTTTAATTTTTCTTGAAATGGTTTTGATGGAAATAACTCATAAAGAATTCAATGACTTGGATTAGGGCTTGGATACCATGGACACTTATCACCCTCAAGTTTCACTTTCCCCAAACCAAGCTAGTAAATGGGATCATTGCATTCACAAGTAAAAAGTGCATCAACTTATTCATGACAATTAAATGTGGAACCGGTTATTATTTGAGCAAATTGCTTATGGGCAAATTTGTCATTATTCAAGCGTGAAATATAAGAAGTGTAAAATCCAAAAATAAGGAAGGACGGTTTTAATCCTAAGTAATCTTCTCATCCATTACTTGAAAAACCGCTCACAATTAATATAAGTCCGTATTAAGAGTAAAAAGTCATTCGCCTTATGTGTAAAATCCTCATGCCATGCTTTCATAAGTAACTACACACTCGCTAAGGAAAGAAAAATAAAACTCACGCAATAATTTACATCCGCATCTTTTTGAGATTTTGGATCTTCAACCCCGCAACCCGTCAAGGTAATATTGGATTGGAGCAATCTATTGAATCCCCGCAACCCGTCAAGGTAATATTGGAACTCAATAGTCACTATAATTAACACCACACTGCCCCTCTTGGGAGTCTTGCATTATTTTTATTTTTTTTTTTTTTTTCTTTTTCTTTTTTTTTCTAGCCACTCATTTTTTTTCTTCATAAGCCGCTCTTATTTTTCTTTATTCCTCACCAAAAAATTTGCAAAGAAGAAAAGGAAAAACACCCGCTAAATATGGAGCATGACACAATTCTAGTACACATAAAACGTGCTAACTTAGAATCTTAAGACGTACTCATATCAACCATAAATGATTAGCCAAAAATGCATAAGAGATTACGAACCAATTAAAACCGTACTTGATTATTTATTAACAATTATATACATGCGAAGAAAATAGAGGTCAAGAAGAGAAGGGTTTAACCACAAGTAATTGCCATGAAGTCTATCTAGCCCTTTTACACTTGTTTCAACTCTATCATTTCCCATTCTCCACAAATTTAAAATTTCAAAGAATGAAATTGGTGGAAGCTTAGCCTAATAGACCAATGAAGGACTACATGGTTAAGGATACTAGCTAGAGAGTGCTAAAATAAGCAAACTCGGGTTGAGTCAAAATATCCATGGCGGGCCTAATATGTCAAAGAAGTCTAAACTTGTTAAAACCATGTTTTATTATATTTTTCCTTTTATATATTTTTGATGAAAAACAAAAGAAGAATATATACAATGCAAATGTGTTATGCAAATGAAAAATGATTGATGCAAAAATTATGAATGCATATTTTTGGTGGCCAAAGTAGATCAAAAATTCGAAAAATGTTTGAAAAATTAATTTTCCATGTTATCATGCAAGACAATGACAAGTTCTAGGTAAGGTCACTTCGATAGAAGACCCCCCTACACTTAAGCTAAACATTGTCCTCAATGTTTAAGAGCATGGAAGTATAAAAACTTCCCCTACACTTATGACAATGAATAGACTTTGCTTAACCCAAGTTAAGAAAAGGACTACTATTAGTGAAATCAAGTTTAAGCACAACGTGTCAATGAAAAATCACTAAAGTAACGAAGTGAACCGGATACAAGGGCCTCCTCCATAAGCTCCAAAGCATGAGATGAGTGAGCAACCCTACAAACAAGCATGAAGACAAAAGAAGGTCTCCCCTACACTTATCTCCAAATTTATGCCTTTATTTCTAACCTACAACACTCTAACCTAGTTATACGATGCTTGAGTTAATGAGTCTCTAGCTCGACTCGTCCCTCAATGAATTAATTCATGGGGAAAATGGGGACCTCTTGGACCATTTCAACGGAAATGTCCTCCCCAAAGTAGTGCTTAACACGGTGACCATTCACTTTAAAATTTGGACCATCGGGTTGGGACAACTCAAGAGTTCCATATGGAAACACTTGAGCAATAGTGAATGGACCGGACCATCTCGACTTAAGCTTGCCCGCAAAAAGCTTCAATCTTGAGTTAAAGAGGAGAACCGGCTCTCCAACTTTGAACTCACGATTCTTGATCTTAGCATCATGCAATTTCTTAGTCTTTTCCTTATATAGCAAAGAATTCTCATAGGCATTGGCTCTCAACTCATCCATCTCATTAATTTGATCTTTCCTATGTGAACCGGCTTGGTTTAAATCAAAGTTAGCCCACTTGAGAGCCCAAGATGCCTTATGTTCTAACTCAAATGGGAGGTGGCACGCTTTTCCATAGACAAGCCTATAAGGAGTACAACCAATTGGTGTCTTAAAAGCCGTCCTAAACGCCCACAAAGCATCATCAAGCTTATCCGACCAAGAAGCTCTATGCTCTCCCACAGTTCTCTCTAAAATTCTCTTTAGACCACGATTTGTGACCTCGGTTTGACCATTTGTTTGAGGGTGATACGCGGTAGAAAGTCTATGATTCACTCCATATTTCTTCATAACTCTCGTGAATTGATCATTACAAAAGTGCGTACCACGATCACTTATGATGGCCCGAGGTACACCAAATCTAGCAAACAATTGTTTCAAGAACTTTACAACCACTCTAGCATCATTAGTAGGTAAGGCTTTAGCCTCCACCCACTTGGACACATAATCCACCGCCACAAGTATATACTTGTTTCCCTTAGAGGATGGAAAAGGTCCCATGAAATCTATTCCCCATACATCAAATATCTCACACTCTTGGATAAAATTTTGTGGCATCTCATCACGTTGTGTAATTTTTCCTTGTCTTTGACAAACATCACAAAATTTCACCATCTCTTGAGCATCCTTGTAAATGGAAGGCCAATAGTAACCCGAATCAAAGACTTTCTTGGCGGTGTAGTTAGGCCCAAAATGTCCACCCGTAGGTCCTTTATGACATGCCTCTAAGATTTTAAATGCCTCGGGCCCATCTACACACCGTCTAATGATTTGGTCCGCACATTGCCTAAAAAGATATGGATCATCCCAAAAGTAATACTTAACTTCCTTAAGAAACTTTTTCTTTTGTTGGTAAGTAAGACCCTCAATAAGCACATTGCCCACAAGATAGTTTGCAATATCCGCAAACCAAGGTGTGGCATCCTCTTGGGAAGAGATAGACATGAGCTCCTCTAATGGAAAGGATTCATTGATTTCTTGATGTGGGAAATCTCCTTGAAAAGGATGCTCAAGTCTACTCAAATGATCCGCCGCTAAATTCTCGGCCCCTTTTTTATCACGAATCTCTATCTTAAACTCTTGAAGCAACAAAACCCATCTCAAAAGCCTAGGCTTAGCATCTTGTTTTGTCATAAGATACTTGAGAGCGGAATGATCCGTATACACTATGGTCTTAGAAAGCACAAGGTATGGTCTAAACTTCTCAAAAGCATATACTATAGCAAGCAACTCTTTTTCCGTGGTAGTGTAATGAAGTTGTGCACCGGTCATGGTTTTACTCGCATAGTGTATAGGTTGGAAATGCTTATTAACTCTTTGTCCTAAGACGGCCCCCACCGCATAATCACTAGCGTCACACATAAGCTCAAAAGGTAATTCCCAATTTGGAGAAACCAAAACGGGAGCCTTAGTCAATTTTTCCTTAAGTGTCTCAAAAGATTCTAAACAAGCTTGGTCAAAAATGAAAGGAGCCTCTTTCTCCAAGAGATGAGTCATCGGTCTAGCTATCTTAGAGAAATCTTGTATAAAGCGCCTATAAAAACCCGCATGACCTAAGAAACTCCTTACACCTTTAACCGAGGTGGGTGGGGGAAGCTTAGCAATCACATCAATTTTGGCTCGATCAACTTCTAATCCCTTATTGGATATCTTGTGTCCTAAAACAATCCCCTCTTTCACCATAAAGTGACATTTCTCCCAATTAAGCACCAAACGTGTTTCCTCACAACGCTTAAGCATTCTCTCAAGATTGGTGAGACACGAGTTAAAGGAGTTTCCAAATACGGAAAAGTCATCCATAAAAACCTCCATGGTTTGCTCTATCATATCATGGAAAATTGCCATCATGCACCTTTGAAACGTCCCCGGTGCATTACATAGGCCAAAAGGCATCCTCTTGTAAGCAAATGTACCGTATGGACAAGTGAATGTGGTCTTTTCTTGATCCTTAGGGTCAATTGGGATTTGGAAATAACCCGAAAAGCCATCAAGAAAGCAATAGTACTCATTTCCCGCTAAGCGTTCAAGCATTTGATCCATAAAGGGAAGCGGGAAATGGTCTTTCCTAGTTGCCTCATTAAGTTTTCTATAATCAATGCAAACTCTCCAACCGGTTACAAGTCTCGTGGGAATAAGCTCATTGTTCTCATTAGGTACCACGGTGATTCCACCCTTCTTTGGAACACAATGAACCGGGCTAACCCATGGAGAGTCGGAAATGGGGTAAATCATACCCGCATCTAAGAGTTTAATCACTTCTTTCTTAATAACCTCATGAATTTTTGGGTTAACTCTCCTTTGGTTTTGAATGGCGGGTTTATAATCATCTTCCATAAGGATTTTGTGAGTACAAAAATGTGGATCAATTCCCCTTATGTCGGATATTTTCCATGCTAAAGCTTTCTTATGTTTCTTAAGGACTTCAATGAGTTGCTCCTTCTCATCCTCTTGTAATTCCTTAGCAATAATCACCGGTAATTGGTCTTTTCCTTCTAAGAAAGCATATTCTAAGTGGGATGGAAGTTCCTTAAGTTCAATGGAAGGTGGACTCTCTATGGAAGGTTTCACTATGGAAGGTTCCTCAATGGTAATCTCTTGTGGAATAGGGGAAGGAATAGGGTCCTCATTGAGCAACTTTTGGATTGTAAGAATATCTTCTTCCCAATTAATGGGAGAATCATCATCACCAAGAAAGTTGGACTCAAATTCCTCCAAGAGGAAATCACTCTCTCCAAAAGGTGTTAAAGAGGGAGCAATTGATGCCACGGTTTCAACATGTGGAATCTCATCACTAGCATTCTTACAAGCATCATGAAAGTGTTCATTACACACTTCATCTAACACATCCACAATGTTAATCGTCTCACAAGGTCTAGACTCCTTAACCTCTTTTCTATCACAAACTTTCCCTAACTTAAACACCACTTTCTCATCCTCTACTCTCATAATTAATTCTCCTTCCGCCACATCTATCAAGGTACGACCCGTTCTCAAAAACGGTCTACCAACAATCAAAGGCACTCTAGGATCCATGTCATAATCGACCACTACAAAGTCGGCCGGAAAGGTAAACGTATCCACACCTACAAACACATCTTCCGCTATACCTACGGGGTGAGCTATGGTTCGGTTGGCTAGTTCAAGAGTCATCCTAGTGGGGGTGAGCTCGGGAAGAGAGAGTTGTTTCCAAACCGATAAAGGCATGAGATTTATGCTTGCCCCTAAATCCGCCAAAGCCATGCAATTTTCAACACCGGGAAAATTACAAGGTATCAAGAAGCGCCCCGGATCTCCAAGTTTTGTTGGTAAGGTTTTAAGTAACACCGCGGAACAATTTTCATTAAGTGATGTGTTGGGCAAGTCAACCAATTTTTCTTTGTTTGAGAGCAAATCCTTGAACATCTTAGCAAACTTTGGCATATAAGTAAGAGCTTCCGCAAAGGATATGTTGATATTGAGTTGCTTGAACATCCTTAAGAAATTGGACACTTGTATGTCATCTTTGTTCTTTAACTTGTCCTTTTTCAACCTTGAAGGGTATGGAAGAGTAGGTTTGGGTGTAGGTGGAATAGGTGTTGTAGTGGAAGATTTGTCTTTGTTAGCCTCTTCATTGGGAAGTGTGGAAGGTGAAGGAGAAGTATGAGGTGGTTGAGAAGGTGTGTTTGAGTGAATAGGAGCACTTTGAGGAGGTGGAGTAGAAGTAGAAGGCTTATCACAAGTAGGAGCACAAGTGGGTTGAACAATAGTAGGTTTAGGAGGTGAAGGATCTTTTGTTGTTGTACCACTCCTTGTTGTAATAGCATTGACATTAGCCCTAGGATTTGTTTGTGTGTTGGAAGGTAAAGCTCCTTGTGGTCTTTGAGTTACCGCCACTAAAACCCTATTGATTTGTTCCTCTATTGTACGTTTCACTTGATCATTCATTCTCTTCTCAATGTCACGCATTTTCTTGTCAACATACTCTTGAGTCTCTTGCATCCCATATCCTTGAGTTTGATTTTGAGGGTAAGCTTGATTTGGTATTGGAGCATATGCTTGATTGGGAATAAATGGAAGTGGTTGATTAAATCCTTGTTGTGGTGGATAAAAGGTATTAACTTGAGGTTGAAATTGATTGGGTGCTTTGTAATTATTGCCTTGGTATGGTTGTCTTTGCCCTTGATTCCTTGCTAGAATTTGAGGAGGATTTTGTTGAATTTGGGTGGGTGGTTGGGGTGGAAAGCCGGGTGGAGTAAGGTAATTTTGGGATTTGTAAGAAAGGTTATTTGGATTGATGTTAGGCTTGAAGTGTTCACGGTGTTCCTCTTGGTAAGCATAACATTCCCCTTGATACCCTTGCACCTTGTCACATTGTTCATAAGAGTGAGGTCCTCCACAAGTAACACAAGAAATGGTGATGGCATTCACATTGTTTGAGGAATTGTTCAATGTCATGCTCTTAAAAGTTTGAAGCATGTCTTGTTGTGCTTGCAAATGCCTCTCACTTTCTCTATCCATCCTTTGAAAAATAGCTTCTTGAAACTTGAGGAGTTGGTTGTCAAAAGGGATTTGAGAAGTGTTTTGGATAACATGAACTCTTTCCTCAAATGGATCATTGGTTTGAACCATTGCCTTAGTCTCAATAATGGTCAAAGCCTCTTGGTATGTCTTGAAATGAATACTCCCTCCCGCGGAAGCATTTAGTGAATCTTGGTGGTGAGGTTTGAGGCCATTGTAGAAGGTATTGATTTTGCTTAGATCATCCATTCCATGATTAGGGCATCGCCTCAACAACTCACTATACTCTTCCCAAGCATCACCAAAGGATTGACTAGGTTTTTGTGTAAAGCCCATAATCATATTTCTCAAAGCCATAGTCTTTTGTGGAGGAAAGAATTTGTTCAAAAACTTAGTGGTAAAACCATCCCATGTGGTGATACTATCGGGTGGTTGGGTGTCTAACCAATGCTTAGCACTCCCATCTAGTGAAAATGACACTAACAACAATCTAATGACATCCGGTGGAACCCCATTATGCTTAATGGTATTGCAAAGTGAAAGGAATCTCTTAAGATGAGCATGGGGATCCTCATTTTGTTTGCCATAGAAAGGTGATGCAGCAACCATATTGATCATAGATGTATGTAGCTCAAATGTGTTAGCGGGATAGTCAGGAATCTTAATGGCACTAACAAATCCATGAATGTTGGTTTGCATACGTTCAAACAAAGTACGGTTATCAACAGCCATGGCTCCTTGTGGTGGTGACAAAGCACGATTCTCGTGATCGGCTTGGTGGACGGTGGTGGTCTTACTCTTTCTCTTCTTCTTCCTTTTCGGAGGAAGAGGTTGTACACCAATCGGTATTTGTGCACGCCCGCGAGTGAGCATGCAACTCAATACGAGGAATGAGAGAGAAGCTCTCGTGTGACTTTGAAAAGAATAAGATTATCCTCTTCGAGTTTCGATATTAAATATCCACAAGAAAGTAACAATATATGTAATACTACTTTGGGTGCAAGACCCTCAATGAAGCTTTCCTTCTTAGAATACTCCCAAGTGAACGGGGGGTTAGGTGGCGCGAAGCACTTAAGTACCTATTGACCCTTAGATGGCATTTTATAGCACATCGCCTTTCTATTCACTTAAATGTTCGTATTCTTCGAATTATTGCTTATTGAGAGTATTTATCTATTCTTGCTTTATTTTGTTTGATCGATACGCGTGTCAAGGACCGGAGCGCCCCTCAACACGGTGTATTGCCTCGGCAATACTTATGGAAGATATGTAGATTGATTGTTCTTATACGTATACTTATTTACTTATAATAATATATGGAAAATATTTTTGTATTTATGAGTTTTTTAAAGGAAAATACTATATGTACATAAAAACCGAGAGAATCCAATAATATATATTTTTGGGTGCAATCTCTTAGGAAAAAGATTGCTTTTTGGATTTTTTTAATTTTTTTTTTGGTCAATTCTTTAGGAAAAGAATTGTTTTGTTAATTTTTTAGTTTTTATATATTTTTATATTTTTGATTTTTTATTTGTTTTTGATTTATGATACGTAAAAATAACGTTCACAAAGTGAACGGATCCCAAAAGCCAATGAAAACCGTCAATCGATAGTCTCTCGTGTAGTCAAAGAACCGGCAGCGGCGCCATTTGAAATGAGTATAATGCAAGTTCGTTTTCTCAGTTCTTAACTAATAGAAAGTCCAATCAATATCAAATTTATAATTGTTTTTGGTTGTTCAAGCTTGCTTGGTAATCTATTGCTAATTCAAACAACACTAAGTAAAAATGAAAAATATAAACCTACTTATACGTAAAACATATTGCAAATTCCAAATTTTATTCAAGTAAAATATTAAAATGCAAAATATAAAAGTATAAGGACTAAAAATGTAATTTTTATGAAATGTAAATGCTTGAAATGTAAATTCTAAAAGTTACAAGGACTAAAAATGTAAATCAGTTAACCATAAGGACTAAACTTGTAAAAATTCTAACAAACTAACCAATTGTTAACAATCTAACAAACTTTAAAACTGAATTTTAACAAACTAACAAATTCAAGGACTGATTATTGCAATTTCCACAAAATTAGAAAGATTAGCTAGGTTTAAACACTTAACTGAAATCCAGGGACTAAAATGCAAATTAACTAAACTTTTAACCAAAAACGGGCTCAATGAAACAATAAGCTCGTTTGAGCTTATTTCTCAACCAAATAAGCTGAAATCACTTGCAAAACTTCTAAAATCCAATTACAACTATGTGTGTTCAAGGAAATAAGCTAAAAGTTCAAAATAAGCAAAAGAGAGCTTATCAATAAGCTCAAAATAAGCTACAGCTTATTCCAAACATCCACAACTTGATTTTTGTAAAGAAAATGAATAAGCACTTGATTTAAAGCAGGGGAAATCAAACTAGAACAAATTTCATCCACTAATAAGCCAGATATCTGAAAATAAGCTCAAATGAGCTTATGTTGACCAAACGTTGACCAGATTTTGGAAAAAGCTCAAAATCTCAAAACTTGATATTCAACACTTACTAATCAGAATTGTGAAAGAAAATAAGGACTTTTATGAAGTAGATTATTAGAACTAGTAAAACAGTAAGGAACTTATATCAGAGAATGCAATTTGCTCAGGTCTTAACTAATAAGCTATTTTCTAGCTTATTTCTGAAAACTGTAGGATTTCCTTCTAGATACTGAAAGATTATGATGTAAGCTTTAACTAGAAACTGGTTTGAGCAATTTTGAACAAGTAATGAAGGAGAAATGATCAAGTGAATTTGGCAAGTTTATGAACTAAAACTGAAAACAAGCATGACCCAAACTTTTTATCAACCAATTGCCTTTTTGACTATTAATCTGACTTACAAAAGGCTCAAAACTACTTGTTAACTTCTAAGGACTACAAATGATCACTCAAAATCCAATTAACAACACTTGAATACTGATTAACCACTAGTCCCAAACACACCTTAATCTGTTTATGATCAAACTTTTTCAAAGGAATTTTGAGTACTGATTAAGACTGAATTAAGAGCTATAGCAGACTTATTTATGAGATCAAAATGAGATGTTTTCAAGCTAAGAACAAGTTAAAACCAGGACTAGAACTGCAAGTAGCTAATGCACTAAAAATTACTGAAATTCAGCTAAAAACTACAAGTCTGAAAACAAGCACAAGTATGGGAAAGCTAAACAACAAACACTCAAACAATATCAATCAGCAACTAATCAAACAGAATCAGGCAGCCATCAATCATTACACTAGGAAATTGAGCAGGCTAGTACTTGTTTAGAGGAATTTAAAAACAGAAACCATGAAACCTTTTGTAGAGATCCTTTGGGTAGAAGAGGAGCGCTGAGCTCTCTTGCCCTAGTGATACCACCACCTATCACTAGCTATCAACTCAAATCAATCACCAAAACAGCTACAATACTTCATTCTGCCATGAAAACTTCAAAAACTAGGAATGAATTGGAATTCTGATCAAACAGCAACAATTCTTCAACAAAGTCAGTTATGATCCATGTATGATCATAACAAACTTCAAACAGCAACAAATGAATCACACAATAGCAGTTAAGTAGCAGGAATGGAAGAACAAGTTTTGGCGGGAAAACTGGAATTTGAAATTTTATTGCTGAATTCAGTTACAAATAGTAGTTACAAGGTTCTAACTAACTAACAAACTCAAGAGGTTGTCAATCTCTTGAGTTGTTAGGTGAAAAGGAGGGAAAAAGAAGAAAAGGAAATTTGAGAGAACTAGGTGTTTACAAATTTAAGCTACTACTGAAAATGAAGAACAAGTTGTGTATTTATAGGCTAGAATTGAGAGTTTGTTGGAGATGTGACGTGTTCAGGCCAATCATGTCTTGACACGTGGAGGAATTCTGCAAATCCGTTTTGAAGGTGATGAACTCATTTGGGGGTTTTTGATTCAATGATTTATATGTTAATTGGATAACACCATTAGATTCGTCTCTTCAAAACGAGCAACTTTGATGTTTTGATCTTCACTTGAAATGCTCTCTATCAAAAACGCGATCTGGAAAATATATCTTGTGAAGGAGAAGGACACGTGGCAGCTTTTAATTGGTGGAGAAAGTAAGTTGCGGATTGCACTGTACAGATTTGGTCATTAAATGAAGGCGGCGGAAGTGGGAATTAAATGCTCAATCCGTGTGTCTTTCTTTCTCTCTTCTCATTGGTCCTTAGCCTTTCACTTGGATTGATCTTTATTTATCTTTCAAAACTTGGCAGAATAAGCCCCTTAACTTGGCAGATTTCTCTTTAAGGCTAGAAACTTCATTTCTTTGACAATTTTGGCCCTTCAACTTTGATTTTTCAACAAAATGACCCTTTGACTTGATTGACTTTGTAGTTTGACCAGGTTTGACTTGGATCTTGACTTTGTAGTATTTGCACTTTAAGTCCCTCAAATTTCATTCTTGTCAAGATAGGTCCTTGAACTTTGAAAACTTGTCACTTGTGATCCTTCCTTGTCTTTTTCATCCTTTTGAGCTTGGTTTTTTCCTTGTTTGCTTGAAATTGTATCCTTTTACCTACATAAGATCACACAAACACAAACATACCACATAACACTGCTTTTTACAATATAAAAGGGTATTTTGCTTCATGTTTTAGGGTAATTTGTTGATAAAAGGATATGATTTTAAGCTCATATCAATGATGTGAGGAAAACTTGGAGTACTGATTCAAAGTTTCAGTTTATGATTCAAGCTTCACAACAAGGATCTGTTGGTAACTCAAAATACACTTGGGCTGCCAATGAATTGAGAAGAAAAGGTAAGCTGGTAGTGGGGAATGATGATACCCTCAGACTCAAACTCATTACTCACTTCCATAGTTCTGAAATTGGGGGACAATCAAGGGTGCAGGCTACTCTAAAAAGGATTTGTGCTTATTTTTATTAGAAGGGCCTTAGGGGAATGGTGAAACAACAAATTCTTTTTTGTGATGTTTGTCAAAGGAATAAACCGGATTTGGCTGCTTCCCCAGGCCTGCTGCAACTACTTCCAGTGCCAGAAAAGGTGTGGCGACACATATCCATGGATTGTATTGAGGCTTTGCCTGTATCTCAAGGGAAATCAGTTATCATGGTAGTGGTGGACAGATTGAGCAAATATGCCCACTTCATTCCTCTTAATCACCCATTCACAGCTGCACAAGTGGCACAAGCTTTTTTGGACAATGTCTATAAACTTCATGTCCTGCCTGCTACAATTTTCAGTGATAGGGACAAAGTTTTTGTGAGCTTATTCTGGAAATCCTTGTTCAAGGTGCTTCAAGTTCAGTTGTGTATGTCTACAGCTTATCATCCTCAAAGTGATGGTCAAACAGAGGCAGTTAATAAGTGTTTGGAAGCTTATCTCAGATGCATGACTGGGGAGAAACCAAAGGAGTGGATGAAATGGCTATCTTTGGCTGAATATTGGTATAACTCTAATTTTCACAACTCTATCAACACTACACCATTTGAGGTTTTGTATGGACAACCAGCTCCTTTTCATGTTCCTTATACTCCTAAGGATAGTTCTGTGGAGTTGGTGGATAGAAGTTTGCAAGCTAGGGAACAAACCATTGCTTTACTCAAGTTTAATTTGAAGGTTGCTCAAGACAGAATGAAGGTTTATGCTGACAGAAAAAGGAGTGATGGGGAATTTGCTGTAGGAGACTTTGTTTACTTAAAGTTGCAGCCTTACAAACAGTTGACTATCAGAACTCATAAACAACATAAGCTGTCAGCTAAGTTTTATGGTCCTTTTAAGATACTGGAGAGAATAGGCCAAGTAGCATATAAATTGGAATTACCACTATCAGCTCAGGTTCATCCAGTTTTCCATGTTTCTTAGTTGAAGAAGTGTCATTCTCTTGAGGCAACTATGGGAACTTTGCCTTTATGTGATGCTCAAGGAGTGATAGCTGCTAGTCCTTTCAAGTTGTTGGACAGGAAGTTAGCTAAGCTTAGAAATAGGCCAGTGGTCTATGGTCTAATTCAGTGGTCTAATAGTACAGAAGATGATGCTACTTGGGAACTCTTAACTGACATTGAGAAGAGGTTTCCTGAATTTGATATTGACCCTTGAGGTCAAGGGTCTTTGAAGGGGAAACCATTGTTATGAGCAGAAGGGTTCGACGCGTGATGTGCACGTGCATAGCTTGTGAGCTAGACACGTGAGGTGCACGTGAAATACTCCCTTCTAACTAACTTTGGCGCCATTTTTCTGTTATAAATAGTCCTGTTGTTCTTGTCATTTCATTCATTGATCATTTTGTTAAACTCCCTTTCAGTCTGTAATTCTCTCTCAACATTTCATCAATAAAACTACAACTTTGGGTTCTATTCTTTCTTGAATTCATAGTTGAGTTTTGAGTTCAACTACCAGTTTGTTATAAACTCTAGTTGAACATTACAGATCTATGATGATAAGTTCGTTTTCGTGTTTGATCTTAAATGATCTACACATGCATAACGAATAGTCTGAGATCATGATTAATTCTTAAGTTCTTGGTTTGAGTCTAGATTGGAGATAGGAGACGATGGGCATAAGATTAGATATGAGGATTTGGTTGAATGGATTTGATTTGGAGGGAAAAGGTTGATGTATTGGATATTGGTTTAGGTCTCGGGTTTCGGGTTTTATTAAACTGGTCGCAATGATTTTAAAGAAAAAACCATCGCAATGTTTTGTATCAAGCCAGTATCACAATCCTTTTTTCCCATGTCGCAATATTGTCTTTTTAGAAACCCTATCGCAGTGTACCATTTATACATCGATCGCAATAACTGAAATATTATCCATATATATGTCCTTTTTCCGGATTTTCAGGATCTGGAGATTTTGGATCTGATCTAATCTTCATCTACATAAAAAATGCCAGAAAAAAACACAGGATAAAAATCATGACCGAAGATACTATTATGAAACGGTTATAGGATCGAGACTGAAAATGGACATCACAAAAGTAACCAGATATGATAGCCAAGAAAAAATTTGGACCATAACCATGATATGATAACCATGGACTTATGATAAAACTGTGAGAAAACGACTAGACATAAAGACCATCGTGACCATAAAAAGTTAACAGAACGAGGAAAAAAAATATTAAGACCACCAAATCAATAGACAAAAACACATTCGATTCAAAGATTAAACCATAGCTCTGATGTCATTTGTAAGATATTGTAAATCTTGCTTATATTCTAGAGAGAGAAAGAGATAAATAGATGATGAGAACACGCACACACCTAGAGAGAGAAAGTATGAATAAACACACTTTATTATGTGTAATTATGAAAGTGAACCACACCCTCTCCAACTAAGGAGAGGGTTTATATACCCAAGCCCATCATAGGCTTGGGCTTACAATGGGCCGCCGGCCTACACATGTTGTAGGCTTGGCTTGGCCTTGTTTGTTTAATATCACGATGCTAGACTACGAGCTACTAACTTATATATTGTTGGAGTGACCGAACCTTTCTAAATACGTAAAACGTATTTCCAACAACCTTTGTACACGACTCCTTGTGTTATAAAAGGAGGTCGTAGGGTTAACACGATATAACAAGTTTTATACTTTCATTGTACGCAAGTTTCATCATTAATCAAAGTGAAAGTTTAGGTTATATTGTTTTGCTTTGTTCTTTGTTCTAATTGTTAATTCCACATAACACTTAGATTGTTGAATACACAAAGTTTCTCTACGTGTTAAACTTGATTTACTGTCGTTAACATAAAGCTAAATCGATCTAAGTTTGGGAACAACAAAGAGCAAGTAAAGTAAACTAATAACCAATTAATTATACATGAACACACAACTCATTCAGGTCCTTTATTATGTAGCACTCGTGAAGTCGGAGTAGATTTCTTCCCGCCTTTCATCTTCTTCGTTACTGGACATAAGGTACGGATATTCCGTCCTTCAGTAAGGACATTCCTTTTCTATGTATGATTAGGATTCCCCGTTTGCCGCTATCTGTTTTCCCCAGTAGTTACATGTCACTAAACTTTTTAGTAATTACCATGCTATGATTTTAAATTGCCTGGGCTATATACACGCATGCCATGTTCACCTAGTTATGGAGGTACCATAACCATAACACTTGAGGCACCAGTGTTGTGACTCTTCCGCGACGAGAGTGATTTCTCGCAGCGTCTCTTTCAGTTATTAGCCATTACTATTATTATCATGTGGGGCGAATGGGTGCATCCTAGTACATGTTTTTCATATTTACTCGGTGACTGTGGTGTGTGCTCTACATCCGTCACATGGAGCTGATCCCTCCACCCAGACTTATATAATTAGAGGCAACCCCTCTAATTGCATGACGAGGTAACCCCTCTATGTATTCATGCAGGTTGATACCTTTCATGACCTATATGTGATCTTGGCATTTAAATTACATTTTCATAAATAAACATAAGACTTTTCGAATATAAACCAGTTTATAAACATGTTCCAGGTTTTCTAGGACTTACATTATTCCGCTGCATTTTCATACTTTACTTATGTTTCAGTTATTCATATCGTGTTATATATCCGTTCACTGAGCGTATTGCTCAGCCGTATTTTCTTTTCATGTTTCCATACGGCAGGTACTAAAGGACAAACTTAGCCATTCAAGAGTACGTGCATAGGATGGAGGCACCATTTGACTTCATTTCTCTTATGCATTTATATTCTTCTGTTTTGCTTGGACATTGTTTAGTCATTTTTCTACATTCTTTACTTATGCATGTGTGAACTTATGTTTGGGACCGGTGTTTGATTTCGGTTTCATTTATGGTCATTTATGTTTTTAAGACATTTATCTTACATATTTTAATTACACGCCATAATTATCTTGTAACGATCCACTTATCAAAATAAAATGTTACAATTTTTATATTGTGCCCTTTGGAACCAAAACATCATATCACTACAAGAAAAAGGGACTTTTAGGACCTTTTTGTACGACGCCTTTTTTAACAGCGTCCTAACAAATAACTTATGGGACCAATAAAAATTTAAGTCTCATTATGTTCTTTTTAATAGGACACTTTATATGTAGATCCTAATAAACTAATTTATAAGTCACTTTTTTAGTAAGGTATTATTATGATGAAACATAATAGGATACTTAATATAAAGGTCCTAATATATTGAACTTTATAGGACGCATAATCATTATGGTTTTAATAGAACAAAACTTTATAAGACACATAATATATGGGTTCCATTATATTAATTTTATAGGACGCATAGTTATTGCGGTTTTAATAAAACAAAACTTAAAAGACACATAATATATGGGTCCTATTATATTATATTAGAAGACGCTTAACAGTTTGGGGTTCTATTAAGATTAAACATAATAAAAAACTTGTTACAAAAGTTCTAAACCATAATGTTGCATGTCGGATTTCTTTGATGGTTTTCAACATAAAAATGTGTGTTTCTACTTGTTTACATGTGGTACGTATTGAGGGTGAGGATAGTCGATCGTTTGATTTTTCATGTTCCGTAAAGACCCTAATGGAGTCAAGAGTTGGTGTAAAACTATGGGACGACTATAGAGTGTTTGTGTTTATTACGAGGCAAGAGAATAGAATGTTCACGGATAATTTTGTAGAAATGATTTGCTAATAGAGATGTATTTAGAGTTTTGTGCAACTCATGAATGCAATGTAAAGGTTGAGAATGATCTATAAATCTATGTGGTGGATATCCAAGGTAATGTTGTAAAACAAGGTCTACAAGGCCTATTAATCTCCGCTTAATCACTACAAGGGCATCAACCTTGCCGATTAATTTAAAAGCAATTAATGGCGGTGAATTATGGTCAATGGCGGTCAAACTTGCTGGAAACTTGCAAATCTTGTCGAAAATACCAAAAACTCGCTATAAACTTGTGTTTATCACTTATAATGACTATTTATATATTGGAAAAGCTGGATTCTAAAAATAGTAATGCCTAAGATACCTAAAACTTGTTAAAAATTCCGATCCGATTAATCACCGATGATATCACCTAGAACGATTACAAGCTACAAGGTGGTGGACCGACTGACTAGCGATTCATGATTTTTGCAACATTGATCCAAGGGATGAGACATAAAGGCCAGAGGCCCGCCATACTCCATATGGACAAGACAAATATTAACTAAGGCAATGACTAGTATGTGATCTTATCTCGAATATTGTTCTAACAACCACCACGTAGCTACCTCATTTCGTACAAAAGTTAGTGGTATACGTATTTCGTTACGACATGTAGATATTGTCAAACATTATCATAACCAAATGAGCCAAGATGTCACGACACATGTCATTCTTGTCTCATCCATAGTATTTCTACCACATGAATAATCCAAGGCATTTAGATCATATGCCAGCACATGGATGCTCGAGAACCATCAAATTGTATTCATGTGTGTCTGAAAACCCTAAATGCATCCCTATTAATACTGGTCCATTTCACATGAAAGCGATGAGCCATATTCTCCATTTCGCGCACACAATAAATAGTAATCTTATGTGAGTGTTACATCTACGACATACTCCATTCATCTTTTGTCTTTATAATGCTGGAAACCAAACATACGGTTATACTCATATCATTAAAACACCATTAGTTCACGTGAATTCTCCCTTTTACATACTATACTTAATCCATTAGGTAATAACCTTGGCTAATAGTCGTGTAGATCACTAGCCTATTGCATTGATGATCCACGATAGACCAATAGCCTTGTCATGAAACAAGTGGATGTTTTCCCGGACCTACACACTTTCGAGGAAAAAATAAAATAGAGAAATAGTCTAGACGTATTCGAGGTTGTTATGATTTGTCTGAGTTCCATATAAGGCATGACGAACATGGTAAAATATTGCATACATAAACACATACTTGTTTTTTTAGTTATATAAATAATTTATCTCAAATGTGATAAACAGGACTTGAACCCGCAACCATTTGGTTGAGTAGATTCTCACACATTAAGGGGTTTCATTAGACACTATCCTTATTCTTAGAATTAGTTTTTATTATAATTAATAGCTATATGTCCCGTGCACGCACGGGTTTATAAATAAATTTAATTTAATTTGACATGTTAGTTTAATAGCAAGCATATTCTCCTGAGTATCAGATCATATTATCCTCCTTGGCCACATATTCACTCAGCACTTGGTTTGAAACCAGCCTGAATCCACATGTGCTTGCAGGTTGCGGACGCCCATGCATGCCGCGATCTGGAGTCCAAAGATTAGTGCTTTATACTCAGCCTCGTTGTTCGTAGTTGTGAACTCGAAATGCAAAGCATAAGTGAACTCTACTCTTTCTGGGTCTTTGGGAATAGGCCTGAACCCGATCCCTCGACATACGAGAATCCATCCGTAAATACTATCCACGATTCCTTGGAATCACTTCCGTTTGGGTAATCGTTTATAGTTCCTATGGTTTTTCAATGATAAAATCAGCCAAGATTTACCCTTTGACCGTAATTCGCAGTCTCTAAGATATATTGTGTTCCCCAACAACACACTCCACTTATGTAGTCATCCTGCTACATCCGGCTTGGATATTACTTGCTTAATATGTTGATCTGTAATCACTACTATTGGGTGCTCCTAGAAGTACCGGCGCAACCTCTTCACTGCATATACCAATGCTAGAACTACCTTTTCCATCGAGCTATAATTCAACCCCGAGGCCTGTAGTGTACGACTAACGAAGTAGACCGGTGTCTGGACAATATTTCAGTCAGTCATTAACACCGCTCTGATCGCCCAATGTGTAGCGGATAGGTATAAGACCAGTTCCTCTTTTGGTCTCGATGCCACCAACATGGGAAGCGCTACTCGATGCTTATTTAGCTCATCGAACCCTTCCTCTGCTTTCGTTATCTATCGAAAGTCTATTTTCTTTATGACATGAAGAGCGGCGTTGCCACTTGTTGTGGCGGCTTGGGTAAAGTGTGTCGGTTGTTCGGTCTTCCGGGAGTTCCCTCTTGTTGAAGGTTTTGTCTCCCTTTAGTGGCCGAAGTGGACGAGTCAAAGCGAGTCTCCTTATGCTGGCCCTTCTTTCCCTGCTAGGTCCGCTGGTGAGAAGGCCCAACTTTCGTCTTAGTCATTGTAGATAGTTGGTACCACGGTTGGCGCCAACTAGTTGATACTAAAGGTGGATTGGACCTCGATGACCCGAATTAGAGGTAATTCGGGTATTTGAAGGCTCCAACTCCTATACCAAGTTGACTTGTTTAACGACCCTACACACAATGAGAAATCACAGTAAATGTTATCGTGGGATTGTTTCCTACGATTAACCTCTAGCGTAAGAGTAAGTAATTGGTTTGTGATCAGTAATCGGTTGGGGTTTTAGAGATTGCCTAAATTGTACCTTTGAGGGAACCATGGAGGTTCCTTTTATATCCGGTGAATCCCAAGTAGGGCTTACCGAAATTTGCGTTACAAGATAAGAAGATATACTCGAGATCCTTATAATCTAAATAAGGAGAGTATTTCTTCCCTAAACCTGGGTGAATCATAGTCCTAATTAGACTATGATTTTGCCTGACCACACGCGTGTGCGGCCAAGCCGCGACCCATTCGAAACCGCGTGTGGCTACCTTCCACCAGGCTCATCGGGTTAATGTCGGTTCCCCAGTCCATTTGGGATGGATCAGATATGCGTAGTGACCATGGGTCGAGCTATATGGTCCGACTAGGCAATATACGTCATCGATATACGGATATATGAAATCCTTCATAATTAATATTTTGTAATTGTAATATTATTAGGTTATAAGGTAAGGGGTATTTGTTAATTTTTTTAAAATTATTGAAAAAAATATGAAAAATTATATTTTCACTTAATACTATTTAAGTTATTTAAAAATTAACACTAAAGTTTTGTTTATTACCTCATCTTTTTTAAGTTTTTTCACAAATTTAACACCTACAATTTTATGTCTTTTTTTCTCCATCAAATTTCTCCATTGATTTTTAACTTTTTTAACCAAATAAGGAAAATTTTAAATTAAAAAAAATATATAAATAAAAAGGATTAAATTAAGAGATTTTTTCTTTTAAAAGAAATATTTTTTTATTTTTGAAATAAAAAGTCGTTACTAATCGTTTTGTTTTACTAAATAAAATATTATTATCAATTGATTAATTTTACAATAAAAATCGTATCTAATAAATTAATAAGAATAAAAAGATTGTTTTATACTTTATGTTTATAGATTTTTAACATCCTTCCCGGCGGCCCCAACCCCAAAATTACTTCCCGCTCCTAAATTGCCAACTTCCCTCCCAATTTTGAGATCCCTCCAAAATAGGATCCTCATTTATCACAATCTATTCATCTACATAGAAACTGTCACGACCCTTTTATCATGTCACACGTTTCTAATTCCATGGCCACTTACATTCCAACCATCGTTACAAACTTCCATGTCTACTTTCATGAACCTAACCATATACCGAAGTACAAATCATATGATTGGGGAGTGAGTAATTTTATTTAGGTAACTGTTGACATTGTATTTTAGTTATTATTTCTTATAAGGTTATTTGGTTCTATATTGGTCTTAGATTTTTTACTGTAATTTGTTTTAAATTGGGGCTTTACTCTCTAGTGGACAATTACCTTAACATTCTTAATGTGTGTTTTCAAATTCATAATTCAATTCATCTTTTTCTATAGTAAGTTTAACATATTCTGTTTGTAGCCTTTTGTCGAATCTAGTAAAAAGAACTATAGGTTTAATGTTTTGTCCTAGTAATTTGACACTAGAAGTTTGTATAATGAGTAAGTTCACCCCTGTTGACAAGAAAACTAGCTTCTTAAGGTACTCAATGAGGTTTTGACTCCTTGGAAAGATTACAATTATGTTGGCGTAAATTTCATATATGCATCATAAGAAATACTAGTAGACATCTATTATGGTTGACATTTTTTAATCTATTATCAAGCTCAATGTACAATAGTTTTAGGAATCATTTATGTCATAACTTAATATCGCTACAAGTAGTCAAATTCTAGTGTTTGCTTCTTTTTAGTGCGTATAGTATTTGGAATTTGGCTATACATAAAGTTACTATGAATATGATATTAACTTTAATCCCTCTGTGTTCGAATGCACATCTATTCATCTACTAAGCTAATTGATTTATTAGGATCATCAAACGAGCAGATGAGCTAGTTATCCGAAAATTATTTGTTTACATATACTCATTTTTTTATTGAAACAGGTGAGCTAGAAAGGATGAAGTGTGGATTTTTTTTGTCACAGTTCAATATGTTATTCGTGAACCGGTTGTTTGGCCTTGCTCTCTTGTTTCAGCAAGCTACATTGCTATACTTGTCATTAAATAAATCATTACTTTGACTGAACTTCTGCTTGGTCCCCCGACACGGTGGAGGTTTTAGTAGCGCGTCATGAGCACCGGGCTACTGTACACCGTATCAAACATGATTGCTTATTTGTAGGCGATGCGTGAGGATGATTGATGATGGATGACAACGATGGGGTTTTAGTTTTTCTTTTGTTATATATGTTGTTGTTTGTTTTTTTGTTTTATGTTTTTGTCCCCTGATGGCTTAGACGATCTCTAGTTGCTCATGCTTTTATTGCATTGTAATAATTTTTATCTGGGATCTCTTGTGGAATTAAATCTACTATTGCTTATTGAATTATATTACTTGTGTTCACTGCTTCAAATTTAGTTTGATTGATATTTTGCGTTTTTGTTTTTGAATTAATTAGTGTTAAATATGTTTCACAGATATAAAATGTTTTATAGGACGTTAATGCTATTAACGAAACATATGACACAATGTCTTTTGTAACATCAAATTTGGTCCTATCAAAAGACTTATGTATTACGATATGTATTAGGACATTTTTATTGGTACTAAAATAATTTTTTTTTTCCATTGTGTTTTCGTCTTATAAAAATGTATATTAGGACTCTTAAAAGTGTCCTAGAACATAACAGATGTGCAAGCATATATTAGAACACCGGATAGCATCCTATTATGCAGTCTATTAGGACACCATTTTGGTCGCGTAAACATTTTTATAGAACCAAAAAATTAGTTTTAAAATGTTCATGTTTATTAGAACCCCGATAAATGTCCTAAATATCTATTACAACCCCTTCCTACGGGACACTTTTATTTTGGTCCTATTAAGATAAAGGTCCTATGAATATAGTTTATAAGACACTAACAGGTGTCCTATAAAACCCTTTTTCTTGTAGTGTATGGTTTATTGAAGATATATATCCATAGACCATAAAGCATTTTGATACATATATGTTAAATTTCTCTCTTAAACTATTTTGTGAGTTATTGCGTATTTCTGGTTTTCATTTTGGTACAGGTACATTATGATTTTTGTCTCGTTTGTTTTTGTTTCGTTCTTTTTCTCTTTTTCTTTTTCTTCTTCAGAAAAAACCATCCATAATTGTTTTAATTTTTGGAAAAGAATACCCTTTACACAAAATGGGTGAATGGATGAGGTTTCTCCTGTCTTTTAACTCGCAACCTAACTATCTCCAAATATGTAGCTAGTGAAGATTAAAAACCTCTTTCTAAGATGTTAGGCTAATACTCCTCGAAGAGTTGTAAAAATGAGTTAGTTATTGTTTTAGCTTGTGATATACCTTAAATTTTATTGCATTAAACTTCCACATATAAACATATTGTATATACTTGTTTGCATATTTTAGGGCTCCATGATAAAAAGAATTTGTAACCCTTGGAGTGGACAGGTAATAAAATAGTAATGCAAAGGAAGTCATATTCAACAATCTGGTATGGTAGGTAGTAGGTTAGCTTTGTTCAAAAAAAAAAAAAAGTAGTAGGTTAGCTAACCACATTTTACTTGCACACCTTTTGAATAATTTTGATACAAAATCTTTGACTTTCACTAGATGTTAATTAAGAACATGGACAGTAGATAACTCGTACGTTTCTTATTATATTATATCCTTAATAAAGGAGGGGAAGCACGGTTCCCAATGAACAGTGCTCCCCTCACAAATGAAAATAGTTTTTTATTCACAGACCAATTGTTTATTACCCCCACTCACACACCTTACCTCACAAATGAAAATCGTTTTTTATTCACAGCTTATGGTTTGTGTGTGTCAATCTTCCTGTAGCACTTTGTTGTTCTCTGCCGTTGATCTTGAGCTTGATTTCTGTAGCACTTCTTTATTTGGTTCCGTTGATTATCACATACCTAAAACATGTATCCCCATATGTGTGGGTTATAGTGAGATCAATAGAGAAACATATCTCATTTGGATCTGGGGTTCTCTCTATAAAAAATTGGATCTGGGGTTCTCTATAAAAATATATCCCATCTTATTTGGGTATGGTTATAATGAGATCTATATTGGACCAACCCATTCGATGCCGCTGATTTCTGCGTTGTCGTTGTTGCACGACGTCGGTGATCGGCAGGTGACACTGGGTGGCTCAATTGGGTGCGATCTTCATTAACTAAAGGTCGTATGTCACCACCAAAATCGATAACATCAGGTTCGATGTTTGCTATTAATTATGGTTTAGTTTTAATTGATATTATTTGATATTATCTGATCTTGAAATTAGGGTTGTCATGCGATGTTCAAATTAGGGTTTATGGCAAATATTGGGGATTTTACAAGGTTTATTTCTAATTGATACATTAGCTGCCGTTATAAAAAAAATTGATTCATTAGCTGGTTATAAAATTTAGGTTGTCATACAATACAATTCTCGAATTAGGCCTTCTTTCAGAAAGCAGGATCATATTACTTTGCACGGGAATTCCTGCTTTCTGAAAGAAGGCCTGTTTTTGGATGTTTTTTTATTTGAATGGTTACGGTTGTGTGTTGTTTGATTTTCAAAATGGGTTGATTTAAGTATGATATCATTGTTTGGAGGTATTCTTTGAAGGTATTAATGATGTCACCCATGCCCGGTCGTGTTGCAGCATTGCTGTGATGGCTTGGTGAGCTTGCTGCCATGGTAATGTATCCTCTAAGCTAACTGAATTCCCAACCTTATTATGGTGTCAGAACTATGGGTGTGAATAAGATTTGTATGTGTGTCTCTAAACATCCACATCATACGTATGAAGTTTCAGTTTATTGTTGGCGATGATGATAATATTCTTTTGGGCGTCTATGCTTCTGTAATTATAATGCGTTGTTGGACGGTGATGGTTGCCACCCAACCGTATCTTGGCGGGGCATCACTATATCGTGCTTGCAGCCACGGTCGGGTCAGGTGACCTTTTCTCGGGTTCAAAACTCGCAAATCTGAGCCAACCATATATCTTTTAAACCCGCTACAGTCATACATAGCTGAGCCTAACACTGTTTTGCAGCCATGGCGTGTTTACCTTTCTCTTTGGTACGGGTTTGTGACTCCAGATTCATACGAGTTCTTTGGTTTACACCACGTGGTTGTATGTCCTTCATAACCGGGTAGTCTTTACTTAAAGTTAAGATTTATGTCTTTCGATACCACTATTGCCTTCGTCGCCCCCATGTATGGCGTGCGACGATAGTGGCGGTTGCGTGACGATTGTGCTTGGCTCATAAGCTGCAAAGTAAGACGTCAATACTTTTGTTTACAGACCTGAGAATTTTTAAACGGCCCTAATCCTTTTATTGTCGCCCCATGGGGCAGGTGACAATGGTGATGGGTGATGTGTAACGACAGTGATTGACTCATAAACTGAAAAAAAGGTCGTGTTGTCGCTATGGTTAAAAAAATCATGTGATGGCACCAATTATGGTGGGTAGCATTAGAATTACCTGCATCTTTATGGCTGTGATGATGTTTGTGATCTCAGCGAGAAATTTCGGCCCTGGTTTTCTGAATCAATGACCGGATGGCATAGCATGTATGAATGTTATGCAACCGGATTCCATTGCAGAACGTCCGGCTATTTTGAAGCTTCTATGACCTGACCACTGTAAATAGATCTGAGCCTAATTGGGGAAGGAAATGCGCAGCAGTCTCGACATTAACCTCCAATCTAACATTCTAATAACATCGGACGTCGGTGTATGTGCATATAGCGTTTTTTGTGTTCATTTCTGTTGGTTATTATAAAACTATGATGCTTTTCTGTACGAAGTATGATACGTATTTGGAAAGGCTATGATGAGCGACTATGTGGTCGTGTACCTTTTGGAAGATTCTAACAGGCGATGATGATAATATTCGAGCCTTTTAAGCAGATTCGATCAGAATTAGGATTATACGTCTCTTGGCGGGGCAACCTTGGTAGGTCTGCAGCCAGAGTGTACATATCCACGTATATGATTGCTCACTTATCTGAGCCTCGAAATACGAAAATATATGCTTTTCCTTTCTCTTTGGGCTAGAGTACGTTGTCACCTAACGTGATATCGAGGTTTGCAACCTTTTCCTTTTTTTTATTATTTTACTTCGCGCTTATTTTGTAGTCGGTTACTAATAAATTGTGTATTTAAAATCAGATGGACGTACAAAGAGGAAGCCTTCGGCAAGTGCGTTCAGCAGTGCTTTGGTGGATCTAGACACAGGTCATCCGTCTTCAGACGGAGCTCGCCATGGCTAAGAACCGTTCAAACAAAACAAGTTGCTGATATCTGATGTTATCCACGGTTCAGAATAGCAACTACAACAGGTATGGTTGCCTTGAGCCCAGGTGCAGCTTCATCCACTGCGATGGTTATGTTGGCAATAATTCAGGTACATCTTCATAATAAAGGAGCAATGAACTAAACTGCCACCAACATCACAAACATCAAAGCAGCAAACAGTACAATGGACACACAAGGTAATGAATGTAATAACCAGTGAAAGAGACTCCGTATATCAGAAAAAGGTTTTTATGAAAAAACAAGAGAAAATTGTAAGTGCTGTTAGCAACACGTAACCTTGGGTGTTGCAATCTGTATACACGAGGGGCTGGATAACTGTAGGCAAGAAGCATGGAAGGTTAAATATGAAAAGTTTGGTTTAACTTTGACTTTTATGTTGCTGCACACACTATTTATTCCACCTATCTATCTAAACATAGCTCATGTTGAAAAGCCCATGACGATAATCTATGCTGGCAAGATAGCATCAATGGTGGTCAATGATTTCACGCTCTCCCTTCTGCAACATTATTTATGGTATGGTTGGATCCCTTTTCCTATTCATTATGTCATTGCATTTCCCCTCAATTTCTGTGTTATGTCAAGAAAATTTTACCTCATAGATCTTAGACACTTATCTAGCCATTGTCAGATTTGTTGTTCATTTTGCATTAGAGAAAAGGGTACATGCTGCATATATGATATCCCCGGAAAACAATCACTTATTTACTTTACAAGAAAATATCAGGACGGGGAGGAGTCGTCAGGGGTTTGAGACATAGGCTACTATACGAATTGACCGACAAAGCCTAACTTATATATCTTGAACATTGCAGAAACAAGCCTTTTTATCGGCTTTAGACCCATCATCCAGTATAACAGTATGTGTGGACTTTGGACTGCAGTAGGTGTCCACTTATAAATCAGTGAACACCTTTGCTCAATTTCAAATACATTTCAACCCGTTCCATCCATGCATTCAATTGGCCGGTCTCTTCTTCAAATATTTTCTTTATTTGACTCCGTTTGAGACGTGAGATACCCATTTATAAGTAATGAAGTAAATGGATGGAAGTTGACACTTTTTATGCGAGCATGGCATTTTTCATTAAGGTTTCCAAGATTTATCCAAGGATCACTTGCAAACAATTTAAAACCATGTGGGACTCACAGTGGGCAGTTCGAATGGTCATTTAGAGCCCCATGTTTTCAAGTCGATGGTTGCTAGCCTAATTTTACATTTAAGTGGCCCCATAGAATCATAATTGTTTGGTAATCGGTTACTATGTTTTGGTTGGCTTAATATACTAAAATGTATATATCTATGCTAACATCTTAAAAGATGCTTCCCTGTCTTCCACAGATGTTATTCATATATAATTCTTTTTTTAAATATTCACCGAATGATGTAATTACCATTTGGGTTTAAAGGTCAAATATATAGCCACTTCATAATCAATGTAAATTTGCGTTGTATGTGCAACAAGATGTTTTAATGCATTTAAAATTGGATTGGTTATCATATATTTTAATAACGAACTGAATTAGTGGTGCGTTAATGTAGATGGATATAGACGAAAATAACGTTAAAGAGTAATGTTGAAGGTAGTCTAAGGGGTCGTAACGGGAATGAGTTGTGATCCTCTTAAGGTATTGCTATAAATAGGCGTTTTTGTGAGAACACAATACATGACATTATGTTATTTCAAGACTGGGTGGCTTAGGTATCGGGTGAATACAGGTTATGGGTCGTAACGTGTGGGGGGTCAAAACGGGATATTTGAGTTATGTCGATTGGGTTGCCACGGTTTACTTTTTCCTATCAAATACCGTGTTTGTGGTTTTTTCGAACAACTTTGAATTAATATGTTGTCGGTATATTGCAGTTAAAAGGGCGTGGAACAGTGGAAGAATTGCAGTGTGCTCTTAAATAAAGTTTGCAAGCACTTATTGCACTTGAAGTTGGATAGGTATGTCATGGGCGTCGTTTAATATTTTCTTTCTATCATACGGTCATATGGAATTGTAACTATGCCAATTGTGTAACTATGAATGACCTATTTGATAAATCAAGATTGGGTACGTAATTTCTGCTTTCTTATAAATGACATTTCAGGCGTATCTTTATTGTGGTATTGAAATACTGATTCGACCACAATATTGATGCAGTTTTTGGTTTTTTATATTCATTTATTATATGCTTTTGTTCTTTTGTCACGGTATTGATTGTGGGTTGTCCTGATTTTGGCGTAAATGTAATGCTCTTTAGTACAATTGTACAATAATAGCTTCTGGGTATTAAAAAGAGTGACCTTATTTATTTGGTTACTCATTGAGGCGATGATGAAAATATGCTGCATTTGTATTTCTTCTGAATGTAGTTTGCTGGCGCGCGGATCCTAGCATGGCAACCAGACCTGTATCGGGGTAGCAACCATGCCGTGGCATGCCGAGTGTTAGAACGTCATGTATTTTTGCAGTTCTGAGCCTCATTTGTCACACCGTAGGAGTTCATTCGCAATTCTGAGCATCATTTATCACTATTTTCATGGGATTCTTTCGTGTTTCTTTAATAAACGGCTATTCCCTTTAGAATTTACCGTTTCACTCTTAGAATATTTCAAGCGTATATTTACTAGAGGAGCAGCAATTTTAATTCTGACTCTTATTTTGTTTGCAGTTACGGTTTCTTTTTAATTGGAAGCAAAAGCAGAGACGTAAACTTTGGGACGTTGTCAGCAAGGTCAGTTTGTCTAGCTAGCATTTGTTAGCTTCAAGAATAAATTTATAGTGCTAATATAATACATCAATAGTTCTTCAGATGTCCACGGAGTTATAGAATGATGGTTTCGTTCTGATCTTCAAACTTGGCTAGGAGGCTGTAAGCATTCTCATATGCTGTAGGAAACTTTTGACCCATTTCAGTTTTGTCCCAAGTCTATAAATTTTGGCCACTTTATAAGGTGGAGATTTTATTTGATGATACATTTTTTGCACAATAGCATTTTCTGGAATACCTTAGTTTAAAAAGTTTTGTATTGGAAACTCATATATCACTACATCCACATTTATAAGATCCTTCTGATATGTGTCTCCATAAGGCCATTTCTTATGTTTGCACTAAACTTATATCTCATTTTACTGCTTGATGCAAGAAGTTCCATCATGCGTTTGTAATCTGGATATTAAATATGCAGGGTTTTCTCGATATATCGTCAACATTTGATAGTTGGACACATGATGTGGAAATTTCTATGGTTGCAAGAGAATATTTCTGGAGAGTCTAAGCATCGTGTGGCATTTCCATAGCAGGAAATGAAAATCCATCCCTTTTTCTTCTCCCAGCTTGGACCAGTTCTTTTCGCTACTGATTCTACTTTTCTCCTTAAAATCTAATTAGGTCTTTTCCTGTGTTTCGTTTTTCTTAAAAACAGTCTATATGATTAGTTTTAGAAGGTGTTAATTGCTTAATCTTTCTGGTTTTTCGCGCAGAGTGACGCTTGAAACTTGCAGAACACGATGTCTCAAGTGATGCTTCCTTGAAGATGTTTCGTGGTTTTGGTGACTTGGCCATGGGATGATGGTTCAAGATCATATAGCCTGTGTCGAGCCTATATTCATAGTTTCATACCGTAAGTGTATTGCTAAAGACCACTATGTCAAATTTTGAACTTTTAAAAAGTATGAAACGTCGTTGTATTTTATTGCTTTTGGTTGCGCTTAACTAAGAATCGAAGACAAACTTCCCGCGGCGAAGCGCGGGCATTCTACCTAGTTTTGTATAAAGAATAAGTTATGTTGTTTGTACTATGTCGATAGATGATGAGTATCAAAACTGATGGAAGAATTGATATGAAAGAAATTACATAGAAATGGTGGATGAGTATATGAACAGTGACAGACATATTCTCGGGGCTTTGTTAACATCTGATGTCATGCCTGATCAAATTTGTTATAACATCCGAGACCTGCCAAAATAGATTGTGCAACAGCAGCCACATCAGTTGAATACGTTAAAGATCAAGACAAGTTAGTGAGAACAAGTACAAAATAACCCGAAATTGTCATTATTTGTCAAATTTTCAAAATACACAACTAATATGTTTGTAATTTTGATATTTGTTCATCTCAGAACTATAACTGCATAGCAAACTTTTTGTATGTTTTTGGCTTGCTTGACATAATTTTAGAAATAACTTTAACATGGGTATCAAGTACATCATATAAAAAGGGATGTGATGCATAAAGAATTTACATAGGAATGCTAGGATTTTTATTATCATAATTGGCCATTCGCACACTTTGTATCTAGGAAAGTATTTGAACCAAATCTATGCGAGTAAAGTTGGCATGAAGGGCAGGTTAGAGGGTGTAAGCTACGGAGTCAAAATGGGTACGGGTTGAAACTGGTTGGCCACGTTGGCCCATAAGCACTTTGTTGATCCTTTTACATTTGTTTGCTAAACATTTAGTCTGTTAATTATGATTTAAAACAATTACTGTATAATCATAATCTATAGGGGAAGTAACATCACTTGAGGAGACTCTGGACAACTTCAAATCTATTTGACTGATTCGAACCCAAATTGACCCTTTATTAGTGAATGAGTCGAACTTGCCACCTTTACTCATGATTTAGAGTCTTTTACTTACAAGTTGATAGAGAGGTAGTAAAGCATTATGGGAGTACCTTTTCAAGCAAAATTAAACGTTATACTCATCGACATGAATCCATTTTGTTGAGGACCATTTGTCCCCCCTAATAACAGGGCAGCCACCTGCAAAACGATAAGATGGTGGTGATCAGATGAATAACTGGTCATAAACCAGATCGTTTGGATCAATTATTTAAATCATAAACCATATCACTAGTAGGAAAACCAATGCTGGAGTACAGCCGTACAGGTGTTACTTATTCATGGGTCGATTTGGATCGTGTTTAAAACCAAACAGGTCTAACAAGGAAAAAACTTAACATAAAATGAAACACCTCAAATGGGTTGGACGTATCAAAATCGTCCAAGGGGTTTTCTTTTTTTACTTCACACAAAATCCGAGTGGGCTTTGTTTGAATGTTGAGATTATTATGTTAGTAAGAAAAATTTTGTAGTCGTTTTGACGATTTAATAATCTAAAGCAAAAAAAATAATAAGTGGAACAAAACGTGATTGTGGACCAACCCGGCACGTTTTGACCTGATCTAAGAAATTATATGTTTCAACCTGAAGATCTTTAAATTAATTATCTAACTTTCCAGATCAGCCCATATTTTCAATCTGTTATACCAAGCATAGATGAAAAATAACTCACCATGCAAACTTGAAGAGTCCAGAGATGCATCAGGTCTCATGCTCCAGAAAAGCAATGCATCGCCCATTTTTGGCTTAACAGACAGCCCCTCTTTTCCACATTCAGATAACTCGTTCCACCATGGCACAGCACTTGTGTTTCCCTTTGCGGAAGGAAAAACTGTCTCACCCCCTTCTTCAACATCTGAACTGTAAACAAGAGCACAAATATATACTGGATGCTGAGAACACCGTTAGCATGATTTAAATAATTAACAAATAAACATTACTTACAGGTACATCAGAACAGTAGCCATTCGTTGACCCCCATTCTTGGCGTTAAACTGATCAAGGAAGTAGTCATAGTGAGGTTCGTATTTCTGCCCGACTTCGTAATGTAGAACTTGCAGTCCTTCTCCATTTTCTGGACAGAAAGTGCATCAGCTTGTGTGAGTTTCAGTGACGAAGTGCATTAGACAATAAGAAGTAGACAGGCATATAAAAGTGAAGACACACTTAAATGCATTACGAATCGACTTAGAATTTTGAACAACAACCATTTGACATATTCCTCTGTTGCCCAAATTTTTGGATTCACCCATTGGCTTCTTCCCCTTTAGTTTCTGATTCGACCCATTTGGTGTGTATCTTTTAGCAAAATTTTAATTTCGACCGATTAACCTTTTAGCTAAATTTCCAAATTTAACCCGTTTGAGATCCAACAAAATCTAAGGCTCTAAGCCACTCCATTCACTAGTTGATGAGTGGAAGTTGTCACCTATGGTAAAAAGGCATACCTACAGGCAAGAAGGTGAAATCTGCAATCCTCTTTTCAATGGCGGTGACTGTTTCATCAACCCCTCGGGCTAGAAATGTTCCAGAACTCGTACGTACCCTGAATCATATACACCACAAACTTTAGGTAAACTGAGGGGCGATCACAAATTACTAAAAGTAGTAATAAAAATAGTCAAAAGGAGCAAAATGAAGTATATATATCATGAAAGGTAACAGAACGAAAATGCATACCTACTATCTTTGCTCTTGCCAGTGTCGTTATCAACAACAGTAGACTTCTCCATATGTGGTTTAGCAAGATTAATTAGGTGGTCGCACTCGTCTTGGGACTGCCATTACAAGTTAACAAGTTACATATATTGGTAAAAATTTTCTCAACTGATTCTTTATCCAAGTCAAAACAAAATAAGTGATAAGCATATGTATGTTTGCTTAACTACGCGCAACGGGCGTGACAACATTGATCGAAGAAATGTTACCAAATAGAAACGAGGGATAGAATTTCTCAACTTCGATCACTCAGGTTGGCATGTCCATATATTCTTCTTCGTTTCATTTTGGGTGTATTCAGTATTCCAAAAGATTATTAGCCATTCAAAGATATTGGCAAGTTTTACAGTGATAACCACGTGTGTTTATGAGGTGTGCTTATGTGGTCTTTTATGGGAATAAAATTAACAGCAAGGATTAGAGCGAGTGATGGGAAAAAAATATCCTAACATACCATCTATTAAGCGCGGTAGAGAATGCTATATCTGCAATGTTGGACAAAAAATAAACACCCCAACTAGAAATGACTAAACACCAACGTAACTTTTATGATTCTAAATATACAAATTACAACTGCTCTTTGTGTTCCAAAATCTGTTTTGCTAACGTGCTGCATCACTTACTTGACCCTGTGGAACCGAGGGGCAGTGAAAATGGCACCTATGCAGGCGAATATGATCTATCATGCCCATATGTGGAGTGTCGGAACCTCTTGACTAATTTTGTGCCCTATGCGGCAATACGATCTATCATGCCCATATGTGGACTATTGGAACCTTTTGACTATTTTTGTGCCCCGGACCTTCAAAATAAATATTCTATGCTTCAGAGTTCACACTAGTTGTTTGACGAAGTGCATCCAGAATCCCTGATTGTTCCTCTTAAACAAACAAAAAAGACGATGTTGCAGTCTTAAGCATATTCTCAAGAGAAAAAATGTGAACATCATTGGCCAGTATTTGTTGTGTATATTTTTATAACTCCTGTTTAGATGATGGATTAGAAAAAAAAAATCTTATTTTTTCACAAGGCGTGACTGAAGATGGTTAGGTTCATAAAAGTATAAAACCAAATTATGAAGTCCAAGAATTTCTATAGCTGTAAAGTCAAACTTGTGACTAAAATCATACTGGAGATACGACTATAATACTGATTGTAGCAGCTCCCTACATCTTAAAGCTGTATCAAGCGGATGTGGCAAACGTAAGTGATAGAACCAGGCTAAGGGTTATATGAAAATAGGACGACAGGAATGATTTATTGAAGAAACAATGCAGAATCTGAACAAAGAATTTCAATAGAATCTGAATAGAGAACGATAGGTGTGATTTATCAAAGAACGGTGCAGAATCTGGACACCGAAACTTCAACAAAATCAACTAGTCCGTAGAGAGGACCAGACTCCTAATACATCAAAGTATATAATTTATGCCATGCCTTATTCTTAGCCTTACACATACAATATATAGATACAGATAGAAGATACTAGAAATCATAAGTCAAAATCAGTGCTGAAGATAAGGGATTGCAATAAATCAGTGATCCTGATTTATCTCAATCTTTCCATCAATAAACCAGATTCTTATCAATACTTCACCCCTTAAAACTTGCCTTGTCCTCAAGGCAAAATTGTGGATATTGACCAGTTGCTCTTTGGGTCGAAGCCACCACTCGATAGGCCACCACTTCGAGCTCGTTGGTCACGGCTATGTTGGTCACGGTTGGCACCCCCTTTTTTTTTCTTCGGATCCAAGCCACCACTCCATAGGCCACCACTTCGAACTCGTTGGTCACGGCTATGTTGGTCACGGTTGGCACCTTTTTTTTTCTTCGGATCCAAGCCACCACTCCATAGGCCACCACTTCGAACTCGTTGGTCACGGCTATGTTGGTCACGGTTGCACCCTTTTTTTTTCTTCTTCGGATCCAAGCCACCACTCCATAGGCTACCACTCTGAGTGTTGGAATCTTGAAAGGTTGGGGACCAGCAAGCAGGTATGATCCTCCCAAGTCGCTAATCCGGGTTTGCACCATTTCGGATTTCCCGGCATCGGAATCAAATGATAGAACCAGGCTAAGGGTTATATGAAAATAGGACGACAGGAACGATTTATTGAAGAAACAATGCAGAATCTGAACAAAGAACTTCAATAGAATCTGAATAGAGAACGATAGGTGTGATTTATCAAAGAACGGTGCAAAATCTGGACACCGAAACTTCAAGAAAATCAACTAGTCCGTAGAGAGGACCAGACTCCTAATACATCAAAGTATATAATTTATGCCATGCCTTATTCTTAGCCTTACACTAACAATATATAGATACAAATAGAAGATACTAGAAATCATAAGTCAAAATCAGTGCTGAAGATAAGGGATTGCAATAAATCAGTGATCCTGATTTATCTCAATCTTTCCATCAATAAACCAGATTCTTATCAATACTTCACCCCTTACGGGGTTCTCTATTGGCTGCAATTGAGATAAATCAATGGTGCTGAAGATAAGCTTGGATCCGAAGTGGTGGCCTATGGAGTGGTGGCTTGGACCCAAAGGAGTAACAATGGTGCTGAAGATAAGCTTGTTATGATCCCACATCTGCCATGTATGGGAATGGTTGATGGTTTATAATGTCTACGTGTCCCCTCCTCAAACAAGCTAGCTTTTGAGTGAGTTCTACACTTGGAACTTATGAACAGATTACGAGCCTAGTATGGGATAGGTTCGTATCAATTGGTATCAGAGCTAGCCCTACCTTACGAGGTTCCAACACTCGGAGTGGTGGCCTATGGAGGGGTGGCTTGGACCCAAAGGAGGTGCCAACCGTGACCAACGAGCTCGGAGTGGTGGCCTATGGAGTGGAGGCTTGGACCCAAAGGGGGTGCCAACCGTGACCAACATAGTCGTGACCAACGAGGACGTTGGTTCTTCAAGGGGTGGGGTAATGTTATGATCCCACATCGGCCATGTATGGGAATGGTTGATGGTTTATAATGTCCAGGTGTCCCCTCCTGAAACAAGCTAGCTTTTTGAGTGAGTTCTACACTTGGGACTTATGAACCGATTACGAGCCTAGTATGTGATAGGTTCGTATCAATTGGTATCAGAGCTAGCCCTACCTTACGAGGTTCCAACACTCGGAGTGGTGGCCTATGTAGTGGTGGCTTGGACCCAAAGGGGGTGCCAACCGTGACCAACATAGCCGTGACCAACGAGCTCGGAGTGGTGGCATATGGAGTGGTGGCTTTGGACCCAAAGGGGGTTCCAACCGTGACCAACATAGCCGTGACCAACGAGGACGTTGGTTCTTCAAAGGGTGGGGTAATGTTATGATCCCACATCGGCCATGTATGGGAATGGTTGATGGTTTATAATGTCTACGTGTCCCCTCCTCAAACAAGCTAGCTTTTTGAGTGAGTTCTACACTTGGAACTTATGAACCGATTACGAGCCTAGTATGAGATAGGTTCGTATCAGTAAGTGTTTCAATATGATCAGGATATTTTGCAAGTTAAGAACACGTGAATGCGTTAATATATCCTTCATTCCCTCTAGCTAACTTAATGAAGAAAACCCCCTTGTGATCTAGTCAAATGCAACTCGACTATGTGTGTCTGTAGATGTTTTTGGAATATTTCAAATGCAAGCAAGAAACCTTGGGAGTTGACTAAGGAAATGATATAGTGCTAACACTAAAACACAAGCTATGTTCCAATGTACATCTGAACCATTTGATGCATTAAACGTAATTATACCGGTTATACACTTAGACACACCTCCATTAAGTTAAATTCGGGTCTTTACCAACAGATAACTCTCGGAGGCAGAAAGGTTTTAGTCAAAGTTCGTTCACATGTAGATCTGGATTCAATTGTTGGATAGCTAACAACTAAGTCGATATGAATCAAGTTGATAACAGCAAATTGATAACAAATAGCAACCGTAATCGGATGCTTGTAGATAAATTGATAACACAACTAATCCTACAGAGCAAATAACAAAAAGACAAGAAAAATAAGAAATCCAATCCCCCCTAAACCCTGAGGTAATCCCCTCCTAATATAGGTGAAGATTACTTACTTACTCTTCAAACTAATACCAAAAATAAACTATTAGCTAATGACAATTAAGCCCCGCACTTGTAAACTTCCCAAACATTCATATCATCACCCCGCCCTGAAAAACCACCTTGTCCTCAAGGTGGAGCGTGTTCTTCCTCATCCTCCTCGTCATCATTTCACCGGGCACCGATATCCTGGACCGAAGTTCCCATCACATTGGTAGCAAAGCCCTTTAGCCCTCTTATCTGCGAACTCCGAGTCCGTCAAGCGTCTAAACGGAGCCTCCCCTGCACCTACCATCACTCCACCTGATGGCCGAGAAATTCCCCCTCCACCAACCCGAGTAGGCACCGGTTTTGGAACTGTTCCGCCACGCTGATCTCTGGTCCCACCCGTGCTACTTTCGTCAATTAACAAAGTCAAATCCATAGCTTGGCTCAAAGTGGTTGGTTGTTGTGTTCTCACCGCTGCCCTCAATTTGGAGGTCAACCCTTTGATAAAAACTCCAAACACCCGTTCCTTGTTGATTAATAGAAAAAAATTGTTCAAGCAGATTACCGTCTTGTGAAGGCTAAAAACGGTGTAGTAAGCGGCGCTTGATATCTTCCCAACTGCAAAAAGGCTCGCGGTTATTAATCCATCGAAACCACGATAGGGCAGACCCTTCTAAGCCCAACACAGCCGCCCTTAATCGATCCCCTGTAGTAATCAGTCCTTGTACCTCGAAAAACCTCTCGACCTGATATACCCATCCGTAAACGTCCTCTCCATCAAATAATGGCATCTTTAATTTTCGCCAACGGTGGTCAGATCCAACATGCCATCCGCACCCTGGCCCTGTACATTCGGCGGGGGCTGCCCAGTAGTATTCAGAAATATCCCTCCGGCATCTCCATACGTATTCCCGATGTAACTCTGAAAACCCCTTCAGAACGAACCGGTCGACGATGGCTACTGTTGACACTAACATCTCGGGCCTGATTATATGGCAATGGAAAGCCCTGTGAATCAAACCTAAGCCCTGAAAAACTAGTGTAGGCGGCTGAAGGCTAGACCGAAAACGAAGGGTAATTAGTCACGGAGAATGGTGGATATGGGTTTTGGCTATTCGGTGGTATGTGCTGGTTAGTGTGGTGGGTCAGCAACGGCGGTAGTGTAACAGGGTGGGTAGTCATTGGCGGTAGTGTAGCGGGGTGGGTGGTCAGCGGCGTAACGGTAGTGGACGGTAGTGGATATGGTGGTGGGTATGGTTGTGGACGGCTGCAACGCTTTAAGATGTTGCAGCAACTCCGCCATTGACTCCTCCAACCGATCAAATCGCTTATCCACTTCTACCTTATTCCTGTCAATCGATTCCTGCATCCGTTCAAATCGATTTAGGTTTTCTTCTTGACTTGCTAGGGTTTCCAATTTGAATTGCTCCAAATTGGCTCCCACATCACTGTTTTGTGGCGGCATGATGAATCACAGGTTGCAAGATGAGTAGCTCTGATACCAATTTGATATGAATCAAGTTGATAACAGCAAACTGATAACAAATAGCAACCGTAATCGGATGCGTGTAGATAAATTGATAACAAAACTAATCCTACAGAGCAAATAACAAAAAGACAGAAAAATAAGAAATCCAATCCCCCCCTAAACCCTAAACCCTGAGGTAATCCCCCCCTAATATAGGTGAAGAAGACATGATGATGAGTAAAAACTGAAGACATGTCTTCAGTGGTGTTACTCCTTGATGAATACCTTCAGTCCAGAGTTACACTCTCTGAAGATCATCAGCGATGCTGAACAAACTTTAACCACAATATGAGTCTGGGTGTTCAGGGACTTATGGGTGTACACGACTTATGGGTGTACACTCCGTACCTCCTTACCCATTCACCAGTATGAACTGACCCACAATTGAACTATATTTCCAACAATCCTCCCCAATATAGTACAATTCCTTTTGCATGAAAATCAACATTAACAAAACCAATGCATAAATGAAAATATCCTAAGGATTGAATTTCCATCTTAGTACATCACTTCAAACATTCGAGAATCAGAGTGTTCTAAGAATTGAACCCTTCAACTACTTTGAATACCTGAAGATAAAACACACACAAGTTTTCAAATACATAACAACTCTTGACACTACTAGCCATGTGTCCATATCCAAATTCATAAATGTTGTAAGAGCCAAGTCCATGCTCCCCGAGGCGGCGAAACCTCAACATTTACATAGGTGGTTCCTCTTTAGATCATGCTCCTGCTTCAGCATTTTTTCAAAGACTTAAACCATTGAGAAGTTTATAACTTCATCCTCTTTCAGCAGGTACAAGCACATCCTTGGGATGATATACATGTGTGCTTCAGTCCCCAGAATGTTCAGCTTTCCACATTGAACTCAGCTCCCAAGTTTCCTCAGGAGGGAGTTGGGTGTCCTAGCATTCAGTGACTAGACTGGACTTTTAAACCCATCCCTTTACCAAACTTTATAACCAAGTCTCTAGCCAATCCCTTCATCAAGTGATCAGCTAAGTTTTGTTGAGACCTCACAAACTCTATTGAAATCACCCCATTCGTGACCAGTTCACGAATCATGCTATGTCTAACACCTAGGTGTCTAGACTTACCATTGTACATCTGGCTATATGCCTTAGCCAATGTAGTTGCACTATCACAACGGATAGAAATGGGTGCCATAGGTTTGACCCACAATGGAATCTCAAGAAGCAAGTTTCTCAACCATTCAGCTTCTTTGCCAGCAGCTGCTAGAGCCACAAACTCAAATTCCATGGTAGAACCAGTAATGCAAGTTTGCTTCTTGGATGCCCAAGAAATTGCACCACCACCAAGAAGGAATACCCAGCCACTGGTGGATGAATTGTCTTCAGTATTGCTGATCCAATTGCTGATCCAACTTGCATCAGTGTAACCTTCCAACACTGATGGATATCCAGTATATGACAAACAATAATCCATTGTTCCTTTCAAATACTTCAGTACTCTCTGAATTGCTTGCCAATGCTGAGTACTAGGATTACTAGTATACCTACTCAGTTTACCCACAGCAAATGCAATGTCTGGCCTAGTACTAGTCATGGCATACATCAAGCAACCAATAACCCTAGAATACTCAAGCTGGGAGACAGCCTGACCATTGTTAGGCATCGGTTTCTCACTTGTATCTATTGGTGTACTCACTGGAGTAAAATCAAAGTGATTGAATTTCTTCAGTACCTTCTCAATATAATGAGACTGAGATATTACAATACCGTCACTTTCATGTTTGATCCTTATGCCAAGGATAACATCAGCCTCCCCTATGTCTTTCATGGAGAACTTTGATGACAAAAATTCCTTTTTCTGATCAACCTTAACTTGGTCAGTACCAAAGATTAACATGTCATCAACATATAGGCAAATGATGACTCCTTTACCAGATTCATCAAATTTGCTATATACACATTTGTCAGCTTGGTTAAGTGAATAACCATTAGACAAAACCACTTCATCAAATTTCTGGTGCCATTGCTTAGGTGCCTGCTTCAGTCCATATATGGACTTAATCAGTTTACACACCTTGCCTTCTTGACCAGGCATGATGAAACCAAGAGGTTGGTTCATATAAACCTCCTCATCCAAATCACCATTCAAGAATGATGTCTTCACATCCATCTGATTAATAATCAGATTGTGAATACTTGCTAGAGCAATCAGCATTCTTATGGTACTGATACGTGCTACTAGAGCATAAGTATCAAAATAGTCTATCCCTGACTTTTGTTTAAAGCCTTGAATGACTAACCTTGCCTTGAACTTTTCAACAGTTCCATCTACCTTCATTTTCCTTTTGAAAATCCATTTGTTACCAAGTGGATTACAACCTGGAGGTAGATCAACCAACACCCAAGTGTTGTTGCCCATGATGGAATCCATCTCATCATTTATTGCTTCTTTCTAGAAAGCAACATCCTGGGACTTCATTGCTTCATCAAATGTTTTGGTGTAAAGACAAACTAGAATATTTTATCTAGTAATTGTGCTTTCACTATTTATAGGAACTACATACCTTTGTGGGGTTGGTAGACCTATTAAGTAAGAAATTGCATGCCAAATCTTTCAAGTTAAAAAGCAATTGATGGATAAGTCATCATTTACGAAGTAGAGTACACTCTTTAACACTACAAGTAATTGTTACGAATGTGTTTATCAAAAGTGTAAGTAATTGTTACGAATGCGTTTTCAGAAAGTAAACAACACACTAATATGTTTCACCGATTATGAAACATTTACAATGTTGTATTACTGATTTTGAGTCTATTAAAATATTCTCTAATTCAGTGGGAGTTACAAGCTTTATTGTCTTGGTAATAACCCATGTTATCTTTAGTATGTCCTAAGATAATTACTTTCGAATTGTTGACACTATTATCTTAAAAGGATAGTCATGTATTGATTCTTGTTGATTAAGTGGTTCTACATCTACTTGTAAAAGCTAGTATATATGACACAATCATATTTTGTATAGACAAACGTTAGGATTATCTTGTCTTTAATATGTCCTAACTCATACAGATATGATTATCTTGTCTTTAAGATAAGAGACTAACAATCTAATTAATATTAGATGAAAGTTAGACAAACGTTAGACGTGAAAGATAAGAGACTAACAATCTAATTAATATTTTGTATAGACAAACGTTATACGTGATGTTTATCTTTAGTATAGACAAGATAATCATATCTTTATGAGTTAGGACACAATCATACTTATGAAGTAGGTTGTTTAGGAAATAAAGAGTTAGGAACTATCATTGTGTTTTGTAAAGTCCCATATAGATAACGTTGGAGTGTTGATCTATTTGCTATGTATTAACTTTAAGTTATTAAAAGCAAGTGGGAATTTTGATCTTGAAAGATAAAATTACAAAATACATAATCTTCTGAAATACACTAGTAATTATCATGAGGTAGGCGTGTAAATGCCAACTCTCAAGATAAAGGAATTTAAGTCATAGGTCCCCAAGGAATCTCGGATATACGAGTAATATGCTGAGAATTATGAGTTATAATAATCGTTAGGATTTGTTACCAAAATATTGTTTTGGGTAAACTACTCATACTATGAATGTTATATATGTTGTCCAAAAAGGTAATCAATTTTAGATTGGTTTATCTTAAATAGTTTGACTAGAAATTGAAGATGAGTTTCGTCAAAGAAGGGAAAAAAAACCAATAGTGGTGGTTAAATCTTTGTGTCGAAATAATATGGACGAGATTGTACACATATTTAATGTATGTATATTGAATAGATTACTAATCACACTTAAGTAATTAATTGTGATTGAGTATTCTTTTCTAAAACGCATTTAAATATATAAAGATTTTGGTGGTCATATTTTAATTGACAAATTGTATATATAGACTCTTTCTTAAAATCATTGCTTGGGCAAAGACTTAAGTAATCGAAAGGAGTTTATTAATTCAAAAATAAATCTTTGGAATAGTACAAAGTGCAATTATCCATGAATGGATAAAAGCAGGCATCTAAGAGATTGTTCTTATGTTTAATTTAAAATACAAGATTGGATTTAAATTTGAATAAGATGATTTCTAAGTATTCCTAAAAGCTAGTGGGAGTATTATGGTTATTTTCTCAAATTATATATGTCGGATAGACATATACAAAAGTAAATTTCATTCAAATTAAATGTTGATTTGGTTAAAAAAAATTTAAATTTTGCTATAAGGATTTAGAAAATAAGATATACATAACAAATAAATTTGTTTATTTATGCGGTGAAAATACAACATAAATATGCCATGTAGCAAGTTTATATGGATATTTATAATATGAAGAAATCTAAATCTGGTTTGAGATATTTTCATATGTATCACGTTGTATTTATATCATGCTTAAAATTCAAGATGATTTGGATATATTAATCTATTTGAAAGTTATTAAATAACTTGTGTAATGAATATTCTGAAGGAATATGTTTGGAAATAGAATAACATCCTTGTCTTGGATCAGCTTCCATATTCTATAGATGAGTAATTTGTCAATAGTTGTGCAAATTATCATAGCCAACAAAATTGGATGTTTGGTTGGAATCAAACATTACATAATAGATATTATAGGTAACATATTTATATCTTTAAATAACAAGTTATCAAAATTTGAAAAGATATAATTGAGGTAACACTCAATATTAGTCATGAAATCTTTGGAGATGACATGTTGATTAAAGTTGCATTATACATCAAAGAACTAGAATACTTTGAACTTTAAAATGTGTGTTTTGGAAGTTTAGTATAAAATTGGTGATCAAGGATGTTTCACAATTTTAAATCATGTGTCATTATCAAACTATTTGAATGCACATGTGCAAGAACTTCAATAATTGAATTATTGAAAAAAGTATTCTCAAAATTCCAATAGATCAAGAATGGTTGTTTTATGCTTTGCCAAACAAGTGTGAAGGTCACTACTAGAGGCATGATGCATCAACCATGTTTTTTCATGCATTGATCTATTTAGTATTTGGATAAAGGATGTTAAGGCATTATTAATTTAATGGAATAAAGATTGGGTTTCGTTTATTCTTGTTATTTAATTTTGTTTCCTATTTTACATGTTTTAATCCATGAATAATTTGTTATGCTAAATGTTCGTTGTCGATTATAATATGGGAATATTATTAAACTAAGACAATTCGAAATTGCGATAGAGTATACTTGAAAGTATATTGATCGATTTTGGATGATATTCAATGAATTGAATATTGGACTTATCCCAACTATATGATTATACTTTGTGGATCTTTGTCATCAAGTAAATCATATATAGTTATTCTCAGACCTGAGATACCAGGAAACTGTCATGGATCTAGTGCATTTGTGTGGAATAATCTAACGCTAAACGTAACTGGTAGCTATAAGGATTATTTTCAGAAGTGTTGTAAAATTCATAAGTTTTGCTTGTAGTAAATATGGAATTTGTTTCCTTCAAATTTATTTTGAAGTTTAATACAGCTGGGCCCCTCGTGGGATTAGTAAGATGTTTGTATGGCCGTACCCAAAGTCTTTCTAAACTATGTTTAGAAGTTTTGGTAATCTTGCTTAAATCCGATGAACGAGAAACAGAATGGTTAATGAAAGGAATGACTAAGATCCATATCCTTATTAACGTTGTATTAGAAATGAAAGGATAATAATAATGATGAATCATTAAAAGGTTTTATCCAATAAATCTTACTCGAGTTGTACTAGAGATATTGCTAGTGTAACTAGACGCTAGTCAATGTAATCACGATATTCGAAACTTGTCCAAGTGGGAGCTGAAAGTTTATGGACATAAATTTAATAGTCGCGTGTTAGGATCGAACTCGGGATTACAGGATTGCACACAATACGTAAAGAGTTAATTTATTTAATAAATATATTTATATGTTTATTAAATTAAATCGATGAATAACTTTAACCGTCGTTAAGTTTAAGAGTTAAGGAGTTAACGGTTAAATGTGGAATAAACTAGAAGAGAAAAGAAAAGTCCGGAAACCCCTATGGGTTGGGCTTGTCGGCGGTGGACAAAAGAAAGAAGGAAAAGGATTTGTTTCCTAATTAGTGTTAAACTTGGATTACAAGTTTAATCACACTATATAAACAAACCTAACCCTTCATTATTTTTCACTCCGTCTTTTTTCTCTCTTTCTTTCATGCGATCAACACTAAAGGAAAAACACCTTTTTTAGGGTTCCTTTTATCCTTTGGTTTTGGTTTAGCAATAATCTAGTCCTAGCCCCTCTCTAGGGTTGTTGGGTAGATTTTCCACAAGCGTAGAAACTCGGTTTACACGTGCTAGAATCATGGTTAGCTCGTTGTATTACGTGTGTACAAGAACGTAATGTAGTCTTACTTTAGACTATATCTTGGTACTGTTCGTCATAAACCCTAATTGGTGATTCGTTGGTGATCTTTTGGACCTTCGCTAGGATAAAGGTATGTAACCCTAATTCGATTAATTATAATTGTGTTATTATTATGATCTTGTTAAATTGCTTCCGCTATGTGTGCTTGATCTCGTTTAGGGTTTTTTTCTAATTGTTATGAACTTTATAAACCTTCAACAACACCTTGAGGACAAGTTGTTTTTGTCGGGCGGAGTATTGATACATCCTGGCAGTTTATTATTAGTAATATTAGCTAAATAATTAGTTTATTTACTTTCCGTTGTTGATTATCTTTAGGAGCAAGTTAGTCTTTTATTATAAATAGGGTTATTAGGCTGTAACAAGGATATGCACAAATATGAATATGATTTATTTTGGTTTATTGTTTTCTTAGTTAACTGGGAGAGCTTATTCGACCTCTCGAACGTCAATTAATCTATCTTTATTGTTGTTTATTATCCTAGTGGATCCGATTCATATCATCAACTACAAATGGGTGTTTATAGATGAAAGTGATGCTAGGCCATAGTGTATAATTACTCGTATTTAAGTGTATAAAGAATATGTTAAATGACATTTAGACCCAAGACATGAAACTTCCATGTGGTTGAAATAAAATGCTTGATTTAAATGAATACGTAGTATTAGTCATCTGAAACGGTAGCATGCCATTACTCAACAATATTAAAGTATTTTGAATTCGAATATTATTCTAACACAGCTCACATCCACTGCACACCAGGAAGATCTCTTATCGTGACTGTTTCACATGTGTTACCCAGTCTAAAACCAGTACTTACAATTGGACGAACTTCGTGTTTAAAGTCACCAGAAACAAGATACATTACATTCTAGTAAATTTCAATCCAAACAGTGTGTTCGGGAATTGGGATCCCCCCCAAGGTTGTGACAGAGTAGTGTAATATTAATCCTTTCGACTCAAAGTTATTGTTCATTCTTTTTTTACTTTCACTACTATGTTTTTCTAAAGTTGATTTTTCCGACAAAAATATTGAACTACAACTTCTGCTATTGATAAATGAAATTTTCTTTTCTGCCAAACTGAAATATTTAGTTATGACAAGTTTTGTTAACAAACATATAACACATGTGTATTTATGATCATGTTGACCATTTGCCAATTCGAGTAGATTCTATAAAGAGTAGACTATGTCGGTCATCTAAACACTTTAAACTGACGAGCAAATACAAATAATCCCAAAACACCCTCTAAAGCAATACTCGTAATATGTAATTCATAGCTGCAAACCTAGAATTTTACAAGAAACACGACAGACAGGCTGCCGGTGTTGGGAGGGGTCAAAAGTAACTTATGAAATCTATATCTATATTCTATATATAAACTAATAAAACAAAATAATTTACAAGCCCTTTAAGCACTAAAAACATACATCATAAAAACATTTCCATATATAGTATGGAATTTTGTGGTGAACCGGATTCAGAAGCAAAAAAAACCGATTTGATAAACAAATGTAAATAAAATAAATACTTTTACATAATATTATTAAAACAAAAATATGTAAACAATTTTTTTTGTAAATAATTTGTAGTGTAAATAATTTGATAAACCGGACTCCTACGCTTTTCTTTGGAAAAATATACTATAAGTTCTTAAGCAGTGTAAATAATAAAAGTTTTGATATCTAAACCCTATAAAGTATTCAACATTCTATTATTTTTTAAACTAAAGCCTATTATTTTAAGCTTTAGAATTTTGTTAACCCACTCCAGTGCATTATTTTTTATATCGAAAGCCTATTAGTTTATATAAATACATGAATTAAAGTTATTGTAAAAACACTAAAAACCCGAAAATAAGTTCAACTAAACTGAAAATAATATTACATATACATTAAATATATATTTTTGAATTAATATATAGGTTTTGCTAACCAATATATAAATATAAGTTTTATAATTATGAGAAGTGTACAAGTCTTCAAAGCTTTATTATTAAAATTGTCATAAGAACAATTCCATAATTAACTATTTTTTTACACCAGAACATGTAATACCAATAGTTTAGTACATTAATTGAGATGAAACAACTTATTTAATGCTAACAATTGAAGATATGGAATGATTCAAACTTGGTAATGTAAGTATGTAAATGTTCTTCAATGTAGTCAACCGTATAAATTGGTTTCGTCAAGAATAAACATTCAAAAATAACCCAATGTATCAACCAAATCAATCTTCTGATACTTATTTCTTAAAATAACCAAATGAATGAATAAGTGTTTTCGTCCATAATAGTTGTCATAGTTTGTGTAATGAATTTTATTGCTTAAAATAACCCAATGATACGTATTTGTTTAAATTGATATTTTTAAACAAAGTCATATACACATCTTATTATTAAGAAAAACCATATAAACATTCAGTTTTGTTATTATCCAAACCATTCAATTTCAATTTCAAAACATATTCCATGTTTTTTGGAACATAAATTCCAAATTTAAAAACTTTTGACCAACTGTTTCCTTAATGAACACGAGGCATTCAAACTCAGGCGATGCCTCGGCTGTGTCATGTCTTTTTTAGTATTTGGCAAATATGACTATTAAATTTCTAATTTGTAAAATGACAAAAATAGAAGTTCTTATTTATTTTAATTTAACATGCAAGTAAACTTATGAAAGACCATTTTTTCCATTTTATAAACTAAATGAAAATGAGTCATATGAATTTTTATTTGGGTCATAGTTTCATTTTTAGTCTATTAGGCCAATACAACTATATAAAAGAGAATAGATTGGGTATCTTTATAAATTACTTTATCAACTCCACGCCTCCATATTTTATCTTCTTATGCCGCTTCACAAACCTTCACAGTTAACAATTTTGAATGCAAAAAATGACGAAGAATTAAAATCCAAGAATCTGCTCAACTGAGATTTGGCAACACTGAAGTTCACGTCAGCCATAAAAGGAGATATTGAAAAGAACGTATGTAAAGTGGTAGATAAGTCAAACTTACCATTTGAAAATCATGTATCTAGCTACTTATTCAAAATCACTTTGTTGGGAAGGTACATCGGATAGTTTGCCATGTTGTTCTACTGTTGTTGCTTCAACTTAGGGCCACGGAACACGGAACACCGAACACCGAACACCGGATACATCACCATGCACCAAGCAGGCAACATGTTCGTGAGTCGTGGGTTGGTGCCCATACGTAACTTACCATGATTGTGGCGGTGAATGTGTGTGATGTGAGCCTTTTAGATTGTGCTATTTATAAGGGAATAAACTCTAGAGAAGAATTTGAAAGAGTTTGGTATCCTTAAAAATGATCATGCAGCCATTGATATTCATGACATTTATTTACCTTTTTTTTATCCCTTAAAGTATCTCATTTATTTACCCGGGAATGTATACTAATGTTTCCATCTTCACATTTGTTAGACAAATTGAAAAAGTCATCAACACTTCTCATTTAATTCTTTAGGACTCAATCATTATAGATATAAGATTTTATAAACATAAAAAACGCTCCTAACATTAAAAAATGCTCCTATCCATAAATAAAAGATGCGAATGACGCAAATCAAAGTTTCTGTGTGATTATTTTCGTCCAAAATAATAAAAGCGGTTTGAATTTTTTTTTAAATAAACGTCTTCTTCTACTCCCTATTCCGTTTCAATTCAATTTGCTCGACCATATACACGCTTCGATATAAATACAAATTCAAGATCTGATCTAACAACGTATGTGGTGTTGCTCTTACCTCTTTGTTGCCGTCGTGTGTGCTGGGCGACGTTGTTGGTAGGTTGGCGATGTTGTTTATAGGTGCTTTTGATCTCTTTGGATTATGATTAGCGGTTGTTCATTATGGCGTAGTTTATGGAGAAACAAATTCCTTATCTCATTGGTTTGCTGGAAAATTAAGGGTTCGATGTAAGCTTTCATTTTTTTTGGTAATTACCGTTTGAGCTTTTTTGCCTCTCATGTAGTTTGGTATCCATAAAATTTATGACTCTTACGCCTCTTTGTTTGGGGTTTAGTTTAGTGGTTGCATAAATAACTTATTATTATCTGAATTCTGTTTTGCTTTACTGCAGGTGAATCAATTGCTACAAGTTCACATAAATGCCAATCCATAATAACCGAAAGTGGTTTCGATGGTGTGTCTCACAGCAAGATTTGCAGACAAACAACTATATGTAAGTGTAAGTTATTTGTATCTATGTCCGTAGATTATTCTATAAGCGTTCGCTTGGTTGCAATAGCATGTTGCTTTTGTGAATTATGAGTATTTTATAAAATAGCTAAAAATGTAAAAATGAAATGGGTAAAAAGAGTAATTAGTCGTGATGTGTATTTTCGCAGAACCTGATAAACCATATTATGTAGAAAGCTAGATTTTCATTTGTTTAATTATACAATGTTTATTAACATACTGATAGTATATATATATCTTTAATATTTGGATAAAAATGTTTTTTGGTCTGCCTATCCTAATTTGATCCGTTTAACTACCATGTTTACCCGTACTAACCAGTTACACGACACACTCATTTGTCACCTCGAGTTGTGATTAAAGATCTTGACATATTACATATGTAGTGTAACTAATTTTTTTATTGTGTGCCACAAGGTTGTTACTACCCATCAACAATTTCATTTGTATTTTTTTTCTATAACACGTAAAAAAGTGACCCATAACCCGAGGTGACACATACTATAACTAAGGGTGTTATCGGGTCGGGTTGAGTCGAGTTTTGAGGTTTAAAAAAGTGACCCCCAACCAGACCCGATTAAAAATCGAGTTATCGGGTTCAAGTGCGTATCGGGTCGGGTGATTTGGGTTGTCGGGTTACACAAGGTGGCTCAAATTTAGAACAATACTTAGTATTCCAGTGACTTAATTTTCAAGTCACATCAATTACATAAGAGGCCCAAATTTAGAGCAACATGTGAGGAAGAATTACGAATGCATTGTATCCTTTTTAGTACTACGCATAAATATATTTTTCAAGTTTATACACATGCAGTTTACCACGTTTCATACTGGACCAAAAGTAGATGGTAAAAAAGGAAGGTAATGTAATATCATAATTGTACATATGTGAGTGAATGACAATTTAAATTTATATAATTCAATAGTAGACATGAAAATGAATGTTGTATAACATGTGACTACTACTCTGCATACGAAAAGGGTAAATTTGTTGTTAAAGACTGAAATCAAGTTACGAGAAGGTTAAAAGTATGCTGAAGAACTTTTAGGCTTACTTGACAGTCACTGTTTTGTTCGAGACAACATAGCCAAATGCGATGTTAAACACAAATTGTATAGAGCCCAATGCATCAAGAATTGACTGCTAAAACAGAAGACACATAGGAGTGAAGACATGTAAAATGATTTAGATCTTAGTTAAAAACGAGAATTTGTAAATTTGTTATATTTATGTTTACTTCACTACATATTCTTGCAAGCTCGGATTACGAAGTTAATTTTCACGATGTTTTGAAAAAGCAAAGTTCATAAATATGCAACTAGGTGTACGCACGCCAAACTATATCAAGTTGTTAGGATCTTTAATAACGAATAAGCCGTTTAACAGAGATCAAAGTATATCATCAAAGCGTCTTGGGCATTTATTTCTTCACCTAACACGCAATCCTTTCTCTCTAAAATATTTTGATTAAAACTTAGATTAAACATGAAGTCGAATACATATTCCCTCTATAAGACACGACTCACTTTATAAGAAACGTCGTCGGGGTGATGTCTTCCGTACAGTAAACGTTTCGGAAATAAGATACGCCTGGAAACGCCTCAGAAAGAGATAAAGAAAATAGGAAATGTTTCACAACGACATGAAAACGTCTGATGTTGCAAGAAACGTTTAGGAAAGTTTTTGGGTCTAATAGCAAACGTTTCAAGCGCAAACTGGACCTTTTTGGTTATAACTAATGTTTTTTGTTTTTTGGACATCAACTATTGCCACTTATTGTATGAAAGATTGTTGGTAAAGATGTAGTTTCCTTTGAAAAAAAAGGAGCATCGTAGCAAACAACAGTTACTCTTCTAATGCGAAAAATCAAATTTGAACAATGAAGTTATAAATAAAGCCGCCTTATTGAGTCTAAAAGGGAATGTGACACTACTGTTTGGGATATATTGAATGAGTAATGTACAAGAAGCTTTAGTTGTGGAAGAGCATTGAAAAGAAGTTGCAGCTATTCAGAAGCTGAAAGAAAAGTATCGTTATATACCTGAGGATGAAGATGATTCATATGAGTATTTTGGATATGACGATCTAGCCTACTCTAATGACAAATCGCCAAAGTGGAATTCTAGTTTTTAAAAACAAAAACTCGAAAAAGAAAAAACATGGTTGAAAGAAACAAACCAAAAATGCAAGCGACCCGATGAGATTGATGAATCAATTCAAAGAGAAGTTGATAGAAGTAAGTTATGTGACTATAAAACGATACACTTTAGGTGAATACAACCACGTTATATACCGAGCGGGAGAATTACTTCCTCCGACAATTACAGTTAAAGATCGTCCGAAAACAGTCCCATCATTTAGTTTCGTTTGCAATGTTGCACATGGGTATCCAACATGTTGATAATTACATGCTTAAATTGTTTAAAATGATTGTATTAATTTGTTTATTCATCAAAAATCATAATCTACAAAGAAACAAAAGCTAAAGATAATCATTTTTAAAAGGATTTTTCTATCTTGTGCCCTAGGGGCACATGATAAGAAGGTAAAAAGTATACAGGGTCCCACAGAAAAGTACACAGGGATCCACATTTTACATTTTACGGATTCCTGTGTACTTTTCTGTGGGACCCTGTGTACTTTTTATGTACTTTGTAACTTCTTATCATGTGCCCTAGGGCACAAGATAGAAAAACCCTTTTTAAAAATAGGTTGGACCACTCACGCCCAGTTCATTCACGGACAACTATACATAATTGTGTCAAGAGTGAGAAAAACAAGAAAAGATGGAAGTCGTAGTTTGTGATCAGTGTGTGATCACGATGTGTGTGAACGTTTCTAAAACGACTACTAATGTGATTTTCAAAAAATTGTTGCACTGTGTATGAATAATGTTCTTCACAAATGTATTTTTATAGTATTTTTAATCAAGCTATTATGTTCACGACTGTTTTTCGCTATTATATATGTCATAGTTGAATACCAAAATGCATGAAACTCTATTATTGTGATTGTTACAAAATTAAACTGTTATCGAATAACTTATATTCATTTTTATTATTTTTTTTCATCTATTATTAGATTCCGTTTATGTTCTTTTAATATTAAAATCTATTTGTTAATTCTTATATAAAAATACTCAGTTATACCCGACGTTAGACTGTCGGGTCTTTAAGCTAGTTAGTCATAAAACAGAATAAAAAGAGATACGTACTAACCAAGAAATTATGATAAACAACAGCTCTAGGCTCCCATGAAATGACTTCAACCCACTGATCACCACTACTACTACTACAAAAATAAAAAATAAAAAAAATTAGTAAATCACAAGTTCAAAATAATAAAACAAAAGTCAAGTCAAATTGAACGCATACCTTTGAATAAGTGAAGTATGATGCAGAATTGAGTTAATCTCGTGAACATTCGGTGCATCATCAGAAGACCCTCTTGGAATTGAAATGATAACAAAACCCAAAAGACTCAACACCAAGAATGAACATATCACAAGTATTGACAATATAATCTTTGATGATGATGACGACTTTGATGCTCTTCTTGAAGAGTATAATCTACTTTTGGATCCCATTTTTAAGAATCACAAACCAATCAAGATTTGGAAATGTTTTTTTATACTCGTGTTTCAGGAGTTTGAATACTTTTTAGTTTAGTTTGTCAACGGTAGTGGGTTGTTCAGCATGTATCATGTCACTTTCCTTTTTTGGTTACTGCTCCTTCATCTTTGTTTCTTTTCATATATTCAACAAAACATTCTAGGGTGCGTTTGGTAGCCCGGTGTAGCCACCTTTAGACCAACACACAACACAAATATTTTTTTGAGTCCGGTTGTTTTGGATACCTTGTATCATTTGGATACAAGGGGACTAATCCCTACCTTTCATTTAATATTAATCAAAGGCCTAGATTAATTCTTATTTTTTAATTAAAAAAAAGCGGAGGAGTATTTTCGTCATTTTACCTCTCTCACCTAACATCACCTACCACTCTCCCACTTCCAAGATCTAACAGTCGGTGTTTTTTTTTTTCTTCTCTCTAAAACACACACAAAAACACACACACATACACATATTCAAATCTTAATCTATCATCAAATACATCAAATTCATCGATAATCACATTCATAAGTCGATCATCACCTTCATAAAAAAGGTAAAATTCATTCGATTCGTTTTGATTCATCTTTTTTTAGCTTATTCCATGTGAATAAGCTTATTATTCATCTTATTCTTTTATAGCTTATTTGAGAAATTACATGAATTTAACGAATGATAAGGTAACTTATTAGATGATTCATGTGAATAAGCTTATAACTTATCATCATCTTTATTATCATGAATAATAAACTAACTTATTAGCTTATTTTCATAAATTATAAGATTTTATGGCTTAATCTCGTTGAACATATTCAGTATGACCTGTTAGTGAAGTATCATATATGATATACGATATCATATATGATATAAGCTAAAACATCATATATGATAAAATATATCATATATGATTATCTGCTTGAAAATTGAATTAAATCTTATTTTTTATGGCTTAATCTCGTTGAGGAGATTTAGTATGACATCTTAGTGAAATATCATATATGATATACTATATAATATATGATATAAGCTAAAATATCATATATGATAAGATATATCATATATGATTATGTGCTTGAAAATTAAATTAAATCTTCTTTTTTGTGTAGAGAATGCTGTTTTCAAGGAATATTGAACATTACAAGCATCCAAACGGCCAAGAAGGTTAATGAAGAAGCTCATAAAATTTTAGTTTAAGTTTAAAATGTATTCTTTGTATTTTTCTTGTAATCTCCTAATGGAGTTTTGACGTATATAGAGGATTTGTAATACATTGATATCTAGTACAACGTCTTGTTAATATGGTTTAACTTTTTTGGTATTATGTGATGATTGTTTTGATAAATTAGTGATGGTCATTAGAATATGAATCATGTTATCATTTTTTAAACATCAAGTATAGTGTCAAATTCATGATTAAAACAAAGAGTGTTGTGGATTCACTTGTCTAGAAAATAAAAAAGAATATTTTCTTATGAGTATCATATATGATGATGCATTATCATATATGATACTCAAATATTTTTGACAAATTCAACAAAAGGTTTGCTAACTTCATGACTAAAACAAAGAGCCAACTGAATCAATGATTAAACATTTGTTCATAAAATAAAAAAGTAGTTTTTAAGAGCATACAATTGATGATTTAACACTTGTTCAAATAGAATGTAACCAATCATGATTAAAACACTTATTCATAATAAAAAAGATACAATAACAAAAGAGTCTAATCAATTCATAACTAAATCATAACATTCTTATTATTGAAACTACTATTCTTCATTTTCAATCAGTTCTTCTTCATTTTCGACCAAATCACTTTTCTCTTGTAAATCTTCTTTGGCCTCGACGACACCTTCTTCTTATCATTACATATATGCGTGCACGTCATCATGCTTTGCTCCAACCATGTAATTGTCACATCTATATATGCTCGTTGTTGTGTTCAGACAGTCTGCATAAATAAAAAAGATGAAAGAACATATTAGGCACCATTTTATCAACGAGTGAATTACCTAGCAGACTATATCAAAATGTGTAATAGGTCAAAACTATAAAAAAAAATCATGTACAATATCAATGTCTGGTTTTTTATATGGCTTGTTAGATATATCACATATGATACCTCATATATCATATATGATATATCTATCATATATCACATATCATATAACTATCATGTATGATAAATGAGGTATCATATATGATAGATCCAACATAATAAGCTTACATCAGCAATATAGTTAAAAATGTCTAATAATACAGCTAATTCACGCTAACTTAAGCTTATTCAGAAACATCATATATGGTACCCATGTATCATATATGATAAATGATGTATCATATATGATACATCAAGCTTAATTCATCATATATCAGCTACATAAAAAAATCCTAATAATGCAGCTTATTCAAACGAAAATAAGCTTATTCGTAACTCTCTTATTCACAAAACCTTATAATTCGTTAAAATAAGCTAATAAGCTAGCTTATATTTCAACAAAATAAATCCAAATCATCTAACTCGCAAGCTTATTCATAACTTTCATCTAATTCAAAAGCTTATTCAAACAAATAAGCTTATTCACATAAATCACCTAAGAAGTTAGCTTATAAGTAAGAACAATCAATCAAAATAATTCATTCAAAATAAGCTAATTCAAAGCTTATTATTAACATGATAGTAAATTAATAAGCTTATTCAAAATCAAATAAGCTAAATATAAGAATAGATTTTATACAAACCTGATGATTCAATTCGTGCCTAATCATGAATTTGTATTGATTAATTGATCTAATTAATTGATTCGTGATGGAATCCTGATGATATTCACGAGGGATTCGTGATTAAAAGCTTCGATCTATCAATTGTAGAGAGAGAAACTAGATCGGGTAGAGAGAGAAACAGAAAGCCGATGTGTGTGTGTGTTTTATGAGAAAGAAGTGAGAAAAATGCTTATATAGTGAGCGGGTGAAATGACGAAAATACCCTTCCAGTGTAAAATGGAGATTTAATCTCAACCATTAGATGGGAGGGAGATGGAGGGTGGGGATGAGTCCCCTCATATCTTAGATAAGTTTGGTATCCAAATGAACTTAAATCATATTTTGTTTGGTGTAAAAGTAAAAACCTTTGATGTCAAAAATATATAAATTTTACAATTCTTAGCAAGATAGTAGGTTTTGACATTGGGTTACTGACACACTCATTATAACAAATTTGGTATTGTTTTCATCCATACATATATTATAAAATAATCATATCAATTTTATATTACTTGAATAAGTCACGTGATTTAAAAAAAAATCTTTTCATTTAATAATTTAATTATCTTTAATCATTATATTTTTAATAGTATACTATTTTTTCTTACATCAAAACCCAAATTTAAACCTAATCATAAACCATCTATTTTATAAACCCACACCTAAAGTAAAACCCGACTTCAAACCAAACGGACCCCTAGTGTTCTCAAGTACTTCATACTTGCCCATATTATTACTACTTTTTAATTTTATACTATTGTTTTAGAATCCGACTTGATCTGACCGGTAGAATAATGAACCGATCCGTGACCGAAAGCGGATTTTGCAAAAAAAACTTGGTAGAACCGTGATTCAAGTCAATTATAAGCCAGTTTTAAAATATTACGTTTTAGTGATGTGATTTGATGGGGAGAAAAACAAATAAAACTAGATTGGCACTTACATTTTTTTTTTTTTGATTTAGGCACTTACATTTTTGGAATAATATGTTTTATAGTAATAAAATTTGTATATGAACGAGGTTTAAACATAAATCAAATTTAGCTCACTTTTTACATTCGTTTTATCTTTTGAAAACATCATATATATCAACAAAGTGTTGAGTCTTCAATTATTAATACGTTTTGTGATGTTACCATTGAGGAGATTAAGAGTGCTATGTTTGATGTTGGTGATATATGTGCTCCTGATTCGGATGAAGTACACGTCTGCTTTGGTTATAAAAGGGCGGGACATTGTTGGTAAAGATGTGTGCAGTGCTATTTGTGATTCTTATCTGATGGCGAATTTTTGGTTTAATATAGGTACTAAAAAATTCCTTTGGATTATCAAAATTACCACCAAAAGACCAAACGCTGTATGCCTAACTTTGCTGAATATTGTGAATCCGAACACCTTTCGTTTACTTCAATCCTGTTACTTTCATGAGGGTCAGGTTGTCTATGAGGACATTGAAGGGTTTAATTATACTCAAATGATGTTTAGGAATAATGGGTTTGATTGTCTTTTAAACATCAATGATGTAATCTAACCTCAATTTCTCTTAGAGTTCTTTAGCACATATTTCATTTATGCAAATGAAAACGATATGTTTGTTAATTTCGCCATTTGTGGTCAACCCATTAGCTACTCTCTCGAGGAGTTTGGTCGAGCACTTCGAGTACCTTATGAACATCAATGCCGATTCACGGATGCATGGAGGATTGACTCTTTGCAAACGTCTGTCGGTGTTCCTCCGTATAATACTCATACGGTCAAACTAGACTTCATCCTTAGCAATATCACTCAACCTCTTAATGGACCCGTTGTACGTAGTATCCATTCTAAGAGACGTGTGTTGTCTCCCTTTGAGATACTCGTAAGCGACCTTAATCCATGTATGGTCTCTTGGGCCGACATAATTAGGGATAATGCGTCTTGTCATGGTGGAAACTGGGATCATGTTCCCGCGTGCATGGCACATATGATGTTTTGTATATGTCATTCCATCAAGTACAATCTCGCATACTTTATCGCTCGAAGAATCCATTATGTCCTCACCAAGCCAAAGTCAAACCTTCCTTATGCCATGCTCATCACTCGCCTTCTCAAAAAGGTTGATCATGACTACCCTCACCTTCGTATCTCCGAGTACTTTCACACCAATCGTGTGATGTATCATATTCAAAGGGATCGTCCACGAAAGGTTAGGAGTGACCGTGGTAGACGTGGGGGTGATTATCGGGAACCATCTGACGACGAGCAAAATTCCTCTTCGTCAAGTGATGGTGATGATGTAAGAACTACCGCCAACGTTGGTTCCCCGAGTGGCTCCTCCCTATCCTTGAACACTTTCATGGACGGTTTAGACCCAATACCCCTTCCTTCTTCCTCCTATAGTGAGCTTCCTCATGATCTTAATCTTGAGCAAGTTTACCATTCTAACCTTGAGACTCGAGAGGAATTGCACGACCATCGTGTTGAATCAACGGGTTCATTCAAAGCCATGGGGAATATTGAAGAAACTAGAAGGGGGGGGGGGGGGGTTGAATAGTTTCTTAAATTTACTTGTTAATGGTTGGTTTTAAAAAATCATTTTTCAAAAACATAAACTTGAGTGTTTATGTGAAACCTTCTTATACAAAATATGAACAAGGTATAGTGCAACTAACTAATAATCACAAGTATAAAGAATAATGAATGTATAGTGCAACTAAACTAATAATCACAAGTATAAAGAATAATATGTAAAGAGATAAGGGAAGGAAAGATCAAACCAAACACCAAGGATTTATAGTGGTTCAGCAATGAAGCTCACTCCTCGTTCCTACTCCACTCCTCGAGTAATCCTTACTCGAGAGTTCACTAATCAACAAGCTCCTTAAGGTGGAGAAACCATACACAACGTGTAACAACCCCAGTTTTTGAGGTTCGTCACTTAGTCTTATTTTTGGGGTATTTTGTGTGACTATGTGTTTTATGTGATTTATGCGTTTATATGTGTGATTTTGGGGATGAGAATGGACGAAATGAGGTACATGATTTGTAAATCTTGGTACGGGTTGGAAATGAAATGAAATGAAATGAGTTCAGTAATAAACTGCGGGAAAGTTTGGATACCGTTTTTACAAGGCCTCGTGTACGTATCGTATGTTGTATGTATGTATTAATTATAGATTATATGTTTAGGATAAGTTTTAGAGATACTTTCTATAATTAGAAACTTTTGGAAATGACGGTTAGTTCGGAAATCGCGTAGAAAGTCGAAAAAATCAACGTAAGGCTTTCGGGTTTTGGTCCGGAAGTAACCCGAATGTGAGGTTTAGTTTAAGAATGATATAAGTTATAAAATAAGGTTAAACCCAGATTCTTAGGTGCTTTGGGCTTGGTTTGGGCAGCCAAAAGAAAAGGAAGGAAGAAAATAACCAAAAAGCCCAAAAACAGGCCCAATGGGCTTGTAATGGGATTAAGGGGCCTTTAGGACTTAACCAAACCCATCCCATAACCAAAATAACCAGAACTTTCACCCCTATAACATCTCATAGTCGAATTTTAACAATGGTGGCCAATTAGGGTTTCAAAGATAAAGGTCTTCCATTATTTTTAAGGTAAAATCTGCAATCCCTTTTTAATTAAATTGTTTTTATACATTTATAAATCAATACATGATTGATCTATGATTATGTCTAAATTAAAATCTGAGTTTTAATGATATAATAATGATTATATTATTTAGATAAACAAGTTATGGGTAATAAATTAGACTAATTATGTTAAATTCGTTTTTTTAAAAAATGAGCAGAATTTTAGGTCAATTGTTTTGATCATATCTAAAGTTCTATAAACTCTTATCTTTCGATCCAAGTATCCATATAAAGGTAATTGAGTTGGCTTTCAAATTCAAGAAACGAGAACTAACTTGGAGGTCGGAAAGTGGGTCAAAAATAGGTTACAACAGTCAGCGGTCAAAACAGTTTTGAAATCAGCGGGTTGTTAATTAATGTTTTAAGATGGTTAGGATACTTAGGAGTACAATTGGACATTAAAATGAACATGAGAGTTAGTTTAAATGTTATATAGGATATCTGGAGGAGGTCTAAGCAAATTGATTGTAGTGTTTTACCACACCTTTAGGAAAAGGAGGGTAAATAGTGAAAAGTATTGAACAAATGACTTTAGGAAAAATCAAGTGTTAATGACCCAATGAAGTTCGTTTCCCAAGGAGGTATATGTGTGTGACTAAGATGTACAAGATTTGAGATTAATATTTGGTTTAGAAGGGGATGAGAAAAGAAAATGACGAAGACGTAAAAATAAAAATTAACAAAAAATCACTACTAGAAAGTTAAAACGTAGAACCTTAAAATCCACAAAAATAAAAATAAATTCTAAAAATTACCAAAAATTCACCAAAAATCAAAAATAATAAACTAAGAGTTTACCAATGATCAAAACTTTTTCAAACCTTTTAAATAATTAAATATTCAATTTTTAAATGCTAATTAAAGCCCTAAAAATCAAATAAATTATCAAAAAGCCCAAATAAAGATTTTTCAATTGGTAAACCTCTGAAATGACCTAAAAAGTTTAAAAAGTATTTTTAGAAATTTTAAAACTAATAAAAACTATTAAAATGATTTAAAAACTATTAAAACTTAAAATGATTGTAAAAATTAATCTAAAAGAGATAAAATTATTCTAAAAGTTGCTAAATTCCTATTTTAATGTAATTAACCTAAGAAAAATGTAAAAAGTTGGAAAATGTGAAATTTTAAAAATAATAATAAAATACTAATAAAATAATATTAAAAATCCAAAAATTATAAAAATTCTAAAAACTTGCAAACTAGTTTATTTTAACCTAAATAATCAGAAAATCAAAGTGAAATTACCAAAATACCCCTATTGGGCCCTCAAATGGGCCAAAATCAAAAATAGTCAACCAAATTGGGCTTTTGGGCCCAAAAAGTCAAACTTGGCCCAATTGACTTGGAAAAGCCCTATCTGACTCAAAATTCAATTCTAAGAACAAAACTCTAAAGGCCCAAAAGCTGAATATGAGCTTATCACAGCTTATTTAACACAAAGCTTATTCTTATTGGGCATTTCAGCCCATTAAGCCATAAGCTAATGCCATAAGCTCTAATTTGACACACAACCTTCTTTTGGGATGCTTATGAGATCTGTAAAAAGAATTTTTAAAAAAGCTCACTCAATAAGCCAGAAATAAGCAAAGAAAAATTTCACTAAAAGACAAAATAGTCGTTTTAGAGATTTAGGGCACCTCAGGACTTGATTCAACTTGCAAAAGCTTTAAAATGGACTCAATAAGCAAAATCAATCAAAAAAAATCCAATAAGCACAACCAATAAGCCAGAATAAGCACAAATGAACTTATGAAAAAGTCAAAGGAGTTGGTTTTCTAGTCAAACCTTAAAGTCAAACACCCAAATGCTCTAGTATGAACAAATGGGTCAAAATATGAGCACCTATTACAAAAACAAAGTTGTTGCAGGTTGGAATAAGCTATTATAGCTTATTGATAAGCTGATCCCAATTTTACACTATCAGTGGTAACCAGCAGGGGAAAGGAGTTCCCACTGCTTTGACTATTTGACCAAGCTTATTTGAGAGTTCTGATTTGATTCAATTGGAAACAAAGGCACCCTTGTGATCAGTGAATCACAAGGAGTCAATAGCAACAATAAAATCACAAATTGGTTCACACAATAAGCCGCAATAATCCAAACAGTCACCAGATATGCACCAGATATGGAAATAAGCTGTTAAGCACTTAATAAGCAGATTTAGCCACAATAAGCCAACCAAACTTAACAGGATGCATACACAAGCTATATAAACTAAGAACAAACATAAATCAACAAGAATCAAACACTGAATCAAAGTAAATAACAAGATCAAAGCACTAGAAGTTACTGATGAACAATGAACATATGCAGAAACAAGTTTGCTGATATACTTGACACTTGATCCAATTTCAAGCCTCAAATCCTTCTTCCCTGATGTGATTAACTATGATTTAGCACTTGTTAGCCCTAGCCTAAGCTTAGATCTATGTGTCCTTAAAATCCTAGCCAATTTTACCAAGTTTTGAAGATTTTATAGCCAAATAATGAATCTATGTGATCAAACCCACAAAACCTGCAAACAGATGAACATATGCACCTAACAAACAGATACAAACACTTGCAACCACAACACAAGCACTTAGCAAACCACAATCCTAACTTATGCAGTAAACCCAAACACCCTTTTAAAACTTGATTCCACAAATTTTCAAAGGCTTATGAAGATTTAACCCACAAATCAGATCAATAACACCTCAATAACATCAAACCAAACCAAATCAACAATAATCTACCACAATAACACAGATTCAAGCATAAACATGCAATAATCACCAAATTCAGAAAAATAAAAGAGAAAATGAAAAGGGAGAAGGATGCAAACCTCCAAGACCTACATCCAGGCCCTGGATTGTTTGAGCTTAGGTACTAGCAGAACAAGTACCAGCTTCCAAGCTGCTAAGAAGAACAAACCACAAGGTGAGATCAAAATAATGCCAACTTTCTGATTTTTGATGCACAAGCTTTATCACTTAAAACCTTGCCTCAAAAACCTTCAAACAAGATAATGGAAATCATATTTTAGCTTATCAAACACCAAACTTTTATAAATAACAGATTAGAACTCAAAATTTTAAGAAATTCAAACTTTATTTCATAAAAAGGAATTACAAAGATTTAAAGCTAAAATCTGGAACAAAGGGACTCTCACATGTTGAGGTCTCCTTTTATGGGCAAATGCCTGGCTAAACACTATTCACAAACCCTAGAAGTGAAATTCCCTAAATGTCCTAAGTCCTTCTAGACGTTTTGATGGAATGAGCTGTCCAAATGCATCCAAACCGTTTATAGTAGCTTTGATATGAAGCAAATGATGTGGACTGTTGATCTTGACACGTGGCAAGCCTTGGTGAGGAAGTTGTCACATGATGGTGAAACGGTTTTGGTGGTGGGGCCTCTTAGTGAGTGGGAGTGAGTGTTTTAAGGTTGGGATGAGATTATAGGCGTGTGAATCAAGTGTGGGAAAGGGTAATTTCATTTTACCCTTTGTTTTAATGAAGATAGTTACTGGGTTCTTGGGGTGAACAGTAGTAACTTTTGATCCAATTTTGGGGGATTGGTTTTGTTTGGCGCGTGTTTGTGTGTTTGAAAGTTTCAGTACACACCTTTAGTCCTTATATTTCCTTTCTTTTTGCATTTGTGTTTAAAAGTCTATCAGCGCCCATTTATACTTGTAACAACTTTCACATCTTGTCATTTTTTGCACAAAACTTTCCAAAAGGTGTATCAAGGGTTATTTTTGGAACTTTTGCATATTTGAAGGACTGATCTTGGACATTTTTGATCTTCAAAGGTCTTCAATGTATCTTTGGCTTTATGAGGGACCATAATTGACAATTTGCAATTGTTGAGGGACTAATCTTGCCATTTCTTCAAAGTTGAGGGACCTTTTGTGTAATTTTGACAAACTTAAGGGACCAAACTTGTAATTATGACTATACAAGGGTTTTAAGTGTCATTTCTTCAATGAATGAGGATCAATCTTGTTTATCGTCAAGTCTTCAAGGGTATTTGTTGAATTTTCCATGATTAGGGCCCGGTTCTTTGTACGGCTTCGTTTCTCGTGTCCGTTTTTCCTTATAACTTGTGATCTTTTGTCTTTTTCACGATATCCATACCTAAAATACACAAGTAAACAAACACAAGCATATATATATGGTATTTTATGACATTTTAATGCATTTAAAGCCCGAAAAGAACGATGAGATCATGTATAAATGCCATCTCATCACTCCCCCATACTAAGCCATTGCCGTGCCCTCACGCAATGCTAGAATAAAGTATCTAAGCATCACCAAAATTCAATTTTATTAACCTTTATTGAAAAGTAAAAGACTTGCAACATACTACGATGATGTGTAAAGACATACCATATGATTTTCATCATGAAAGTGACTTTTAGGGTCAAACAATAGAAACAAGTAAATGTCCCTTAGAGTAAACTTCGTCATCCTTGATTGTCATACATTCCATGCTAAGTGCAAAAATGAGATCATTGTTGGTACAAGTCATAATGCTAACACTACTCATACGTCCAAATTGTGTAATACTTTTTCTCCCCGCAATCCTAGTTATTATAAAAGGAAATGGGTTACTAGCATTTTTTATCTGTTTGTCATGGATCACAAGTGATTCATATTGACTTATTTGAGTAGTTATTAGTCCGAAAGCAAAGTAGCACGATTTGATCAATAGTTAGCCGAAGGACAAAATCTTTTAAAACGGCTTCTCGTGTATCTCCTTAAGTTCATATCTTGGCATAACTCGTTTCACGATTTGAGACCTTTCTCGGACCGATATTTGGCATGTACTTCATACTTCAAATCTTGGGAAGACGTTCTTGAAATTATGGTCTTCTCTTCATATATTTGGAATTTCTTCACTTGACGTTTTTGAGAGATTCTTCATATTGGACCACGACTTCATCATTTTTCTTCAATCTTTACTTTGGATTTTGATATACAACGATCCGCCTCCTTTTCGGACTTGGATATATTTATCCTCATACCTTGTTAGGGTCTTTTTGGATAGACTTTCTCCATGATCTTTAGGGGAGTAATTGCTTTTCGTCGTGTGTCTCGATCCTTCATATTGATTTAGGAATAATGATACTTCACATCATCTTTGGATCTTTAGCAAAAATAGAGCTCCTCATGCCTTGTTAGGGCCTTTTTGGATGATCGCCAATCTTCGCGTCCCGCTTCAATAAGTTATGCCTTGGCTATGAACTCTATTCAACCCCGAGCAACTTTTAAACGATCTTGCGCTAGAGGCTAAGTAACCTTTCAAATCGTACGACCTTACTTATTGCAATTATGATTTATTCCTAATGCATTGATCTTATGGGAAGAAAAAGCCACAATTAAAAACATATGAGTTTTTGAAAGAACACTTTCGTGTTCTACGTTTAGCATGATCACTTGTCTAACTCTATCATTTCTCGTTCTTCACTGTATAAAGACCTCTAATTAAAGAGACTCGTGAATACTTAGCCATGCAAGTCAAAATTAAGCCAAATTTGGATTAGCTTTCATTAAGACTATATTAAATCAAAGTTTTGGGTTTTCAAGCCACCTATAGGATCTTGCACTTTCTTGGACTTTTTCAAGCTTAGAGAATGCGTTTTAAAGTTCCCTTGATAAGTGACTTTCTAGGATCAATTATAGGAACTTGCGAAAAGTTCTTGTTCTTAACCCGAAAGAGTTAAGACTTTCGCGTTTTAAAGCTCCTTATATAAAAGTCTAGCAAAACTTGAATTGAGCGGGTTAAGGAATATAAATGGCTCCAAATGCCCATTAAGTCAAAAATTAACTCTTATTCTACCCAAAGGAAAATATACATTCGTGTATTAAAAACACTTATGAAAACTAAGAAATTTTTTAAAATTTGGCCATTTTTAGCCTTATTAGCAACAAAACATTGAAAGTTGGAAAGCGTGAGGGCGTAGCAAAGCAAGTACCTATTCACCCCCATACTAAAAGTAAACATTGTCCTCAATGTTTCGAGTCTAAAGGTGGAGCACCCCCATACTAGAGACGAAGAGTCGAATGCTTAGGATCTAGCATGGAAAAGGTGATCAACAATATATCTAAAGCCGTTTATTAAGTATGCTAAAAGATAATTGTTAGAACAATAAAGGATATGTCATGGATTCGTGAAAAACTTCTTCAAACGAACGATGGAGGCTCACATAAACAAACACGAGAGTCTTCAATCGTAGATGATGATGATGATCTAGATAACACAATCACAAACAACCACGAGACAACGAGTTGAAAGGGTACAAGTCCCCTTATTAGTGAATAGTAAGCATAAAAGATAAGCATGGGATCTCCCCCACGAGGCACCTCGTTTTTGATTACCGAGTCATGAGCTCGACTCGATCCTCTCAATATGTGAACATTTAGGGAAAAACATGGTGTGGTCAATTTTTGGTGGGGCTTACATGATAAACAAGGCCCAAAAAGCAACCGGTATTAAGGACTAAGTCCTTAGATGATGCAAAATACCGGGGTCGAAGATGGCGTTCTCGTTTTCATTGGAAAAACAAATTACGCCACTTCAACATGCGCCATAAACTCAAAGAGTTTGAAGAAAATAGATGAGAAGTAGAAGGGTGGGACAATGGGTATGACAAACGTTTGAGCTACTCGAGGTAGACTCGCACCAAGCAAATAGAAAGATTTTCCATTTATTGCATCGGTGGAAGACCGAGATTTCCTTTTACATGAAATTCCGGGATCGAATATCTCGTCCTCGGTGGACAAGGATGAGAGAACATAAGGGGCTTCCCCCATACTAGAACCACACAAAACATCGTCAAAAGGAGTAGACGAGCTTGTAGCACTCAAAACATGTGGTGATGACGGAGTTAGAGTGATATTTGTAGAAAAATCAATTAAGTCACATTTAAAATCTTTTCCTTTTTTATCTTTTGAACTCTCCTTATGAAAACCCTTTTTGATTATGTCGAAAATATCTGGTGTTTCTACGACGATGTTAGTCACACTAAAAATTCTCACATTTGTAAACCGTTTTGGTTTTGGTGGTGGCAAGTTCTCAAAACGTTTATCGACGAAGAAAACCTCCCCATCGGGGTCTACATATTCATCATCCGAAGGATCTTCCGTAGAAACTGGCAACTTATCAACACTTTTTAAGAATGAATGTTCGAGGTTAGGCGAAGGATTTTTCGATTCAAGTATTGATGGTTTCTTCTTTATAGGCTTTATACTCATAACCTCCACCGGCGGAGGAAATGGTAAATTGTTTTTGGCGACATTTCCTAAAACTCTTGGTGAAAATTCTTTGCAAACGACATTGGTTGAATCACCATGGTTTAAAGTTGCAATAGAATAGACATGAGAAAGATTGGAGTTTTGTGTTACATTGATGACAAGTTCTTCTTCATTGAAACGAAGGGTCATTTTCGAGCATGAACATCGATAAGTGCTCTTGATGTATCCAAAAATGAACGACCCAAAATGAGAGGAACTTTTCGATCGATAGGAATGTCTACAACGATAAAGTCAACGGGATAGTAAAACTTTCCGACTTTAACAAAAACGTCCTCGGCTACTCCACATGCTAAAATCGTAGAATGATCGGCCATCTCGATAGACATGTTCGAAGGAGTAAGAGCCGGAAGCGAAAGCGATTTGAAGATCTCAAGAGGCATTAAATTAATACTAGCACCAAGATCGGCCAAGGCGTAGCATTCCTCCATATCTTGAATGGCACACGGAATCAAAAATTTACCGGGATCACCGACTTTTTGTGGTATGCGGCTAAGAAAAACCGATGAACAACTAGACGATTGTTGTAACTTCTCTTTGTTGTTTAGCATACTTTTGAAGTTTGCTGCGAATCGAGGCATCATGATAAGAGCGTCGGCAAAACTTATGTTAAAATGCATATCACGAAACATTTTCATAAATAGCTCAAATTGATAATTGTTCCGTTCTTGTGCTTTCTCTTTGTTTCGTCTCGAAGGGTAAGGTAAAGGTGGTGTGGGTTGGTCATTAGGCAACGGCCTTGGAAACTCGGGTTCCACAATTGGTATTGGTTCAACCGTAGGTGTGGTATGAGCGGTACTTCGTGGGATTGTAATGTGCTCCTTTTCGACCATCACCTCGGGTTCTTTCTCGATTTCCTTCTCCGTAGAAGTACTTGGACGAGAGATTGGTTCCTTGAAAGTTTTACCACTTCGTGTAGTAATATCCTTCTTTCTCCCCTCGGGTTTTTAATGGTATCACTAGGAAGACCACCCGAGGAAGAGGGTTTACACATGATTGCTTCAAACATCTTAGCCATTCGGTCCTCAAATTTTGATTGCCTAGCATCCGCTTTTAATAACTCTTGCTTAATCTCATGTTGTCCTAATTCCATCTTTTGTTGATTTTGTTGAAGACGTTGGACATTTCCTTCCATTTTGTTTGCATGAGTTTTAAGTTCATTAGAAAGTTCATTTTTTAGCTCGTTTTTCAACTCGGATCTTAAGCTAATCATCTCACGTTGCATGTTATCAAATTTAGCATCATTTGCTTTTGCATAATCCAAAAATTCTCCTTGCAATTTTTTAGTGTGAGCATTTTGAAAACCTTGTGTAGTGTTTTGAAAATCACGGTTTTGGTTTTGATTAGAAATTTGTCCATTCCCATTTCGATAATTCCCTTTGTTGTAATTGCGTGAATTGCCTTGGTAATTACCTTGGTTGTTGTTGCGATAATTATTAGCATTTTGATTTGGTGGAGCTTGATTTGGGCGGGAACCTTGACCGTTTTGGTTGTAAGTTCCCGTTGCTACATAAGCACTCGAAGTGTTACCATCCGCGGTAATGCACTCGGAAAGATCATGAGCTCCCCCACAAGATAAACAACTCTTAACAACCGCTTTAACCGAAGCGGAATTGGAAGCTTCTTGAGCCTTGCAATGGGACATTAGATTAGCAAATCTATCAAAAAACCAATTTTCCTCATTAGCTTCATCATGTAAGGCATTAATGCTACGAGACGATTGTGACGAAGATGACGAACCCAAATTGGCAACACTCGGTGTGTTACGAGGGCTATAAACCTTAGATCTATTTTCGATGATTTGTAAAGCCTCATTTGTCGTCTTGCACAAAAAATTACCACCCGCGGCGGCATTCAAATAATCTCGTTCATGATCATTAAGCCCATTATAAAAAGTATCAACTTGATGCAATTCCGTAAAATCATGGTGTGGACATTCATGTAACATTTCTTTAAAGCGTTCCCATGCCATTGAAAAACTTTCATTATTTCTTTGCACAAATCGTGAAATCTCATTTTTCAAGTGTGTTGTTTTAGATGGTGGAAAAAACTTGTTCACAAACTTAGAAACGAGATCGGCCCATGTCAAAATCGAATTTGGCGGTTCTTTCTCAAGCCAAATTTTTGCGGGTCCATCCAACGAGTATGGAAACAACATCATCTTAATGGCGTCATGTGGAACATCCTTAAACTTGCTAGTGGCGTTGAGACGGTTAAAATTCCTAATATGGTAATGCGGGTTGTCTTTCTCGTGACCTCTAAACTTATTTGCTTGCAACATCGACATTAAACCCGTCTTAATCTCGAAATTCTCCGCAAGGATGGCGGGAATCACAATAGCCTCTCCAAAACCCTCGGTGGGTGCTTGTAGCAACTCCATCATAGTACGATTAGCCATGACGACTTCTTGTTCTACAATAGGTTCAACAATTGGAGGTTCTTCTACAATCAACGTCTCTTGATTGGCTTGCTTTTGAAGTCGTTTACGAGCTCGTTTTGCTTGATTACCAGTGATCATAAACTTCACGAAGAATGGGAGGTGAGCAAAGAAGATTCTTTTTGGGTGTTTTGTGAATTTTCAATTTTTTTGTGTTTTTGATGATATTTAATTTTTTTTGGATTTTGGTGTATCTTCGTAGACAACAATCTACAAAATCTCTCCTCGAATCAAACTCTTGATTAAAGAAGCCTCAAAGGAATGAAAACGATCACGTGGAGTGAACGCCTTCGAATGACTTTAGAACTTTGGTGAAAACCAAATTGTTCAAGAGGTTTTAATCACAAAGAAACCAAGCAAATATATTATACGTAATAATACTTTGGGCGGCAAAACCCTCGATTAGCCTTCAATCTCAAAATACTCACAAGCAAGCGGGGAAACGAGGCGGCGCGAAGCACTTAAGAGCCTTTTTCCTTAGGGTATATTTTATAATACCCGCCTTATACCCACCTTATAGTTTGTATTTTTCAAAATCGAGCTTCACGAAAGTATTTATCTATTTTTGCCTTTTTCTTTTTGTTTGAGATTCGAATACAATAATTGAGTGATGAAATCCCAATTAAGGTTGTGTTTTCACACTTTTGGAGATATTGTGAATTTATTGTGATACTTAATACAATATAGTAATAATATTTTTACAAGAAAAACCAAGAAAACCGATAATACGTATTAGTAGAGTTCTACTAATACAAATACTATTTTGGTTAATATTAAAAACAACAATGCAAATTAATCACGACACACCGCCCCGGCAGCGGCGCCAAAATGATTGTAGTGTTTTACCACACCTTTAGGAAAAGGAGGGTAAATAGTGAAAAGTATTGAACAAATGACTTTAGGAAAAATCAAGTGTTAATGACCCAATGAAGTTCGTTTCCCAAGGAGGTATATGTGTGTGACTAAGATGTACAAGATTTGAGATTAATATTTGGTTTAGAAGGGGATGAGAAAAGAAAATGACGAAGACGTAAAAATAAAAATTAACAAAAAATCACTACTAGAAAGTTAAAACGTAGAACCTTAAAATCCACAAAAATAAAAATAAATTCTAAAAAATACCAAAAATTCACCAAAAATCAAAAATAATAAACTAAGAGTTTATCAATGATCAAAACTTTTTCAAACCTTTTAAATAATTAAATATTCAATTTTTAAATGCTAATTAAAGCCCTAAAAATCAAATAAATTATCAAAAAGCCCAAATAAAGATTTTTCAATTGGTAAACCTCTGAAATGACCTAAAAAGTTTAAAAAGTATTTTTAGAAATTTTAAAACTAATAAAAACTATTTAAAAAGATTTAAAAACTATTAAAACTTAAAATGATTGTAAAAATTAATCTAAAAGAGATAAAATTATTCTAAAAGTTGCTAAATTCCCCTTTTAATGTAATTAACCTAAGAAAAATGTAAAAAGTCGGAAAATGTGAAATTTTAAAAATAATAATAAAATACTAATAAAATAATATTAAAAATCCAAAAATTATAAAAAAATTCTAAAAACTTGCAAACTAGTTTATTTTAACCTAAATAATCAGAAAATCAAAGTGAAATTACCAAAATACCCCTATTGGGCCCTCAAATGGGCCAAAACCAAAAACAGTCAACCAAATTGGGCTTTTGGGCCCAAAAAGTCAAACTTGGCCCAATTGACTTGGAAAAGCCCTATCTGACTCAAAGTTCAATTCTAAGAACAATACTCTAAAGGCCCAAAAGCTGAATATGAGCTTATCACAGCTTATTTAACACAAAGCTTATTCTTATTGGGCTTTTCAGCCCATTAAGCCATAAGCTAATGCCATAAGCTCTAATTTGACACACAACCTTCTTTTGGGATGCTTATGAGATCTGTAAAAAGAATTTTTGAAAAAGCTCACTCAATAAGCCAGAAATAAGCAAAGAAAAGTTTCACTAAAAGACAAAATAGTCGTTTTAGAGATTTATAGCACCTCAGGACTTGATTCAACTTGCAAAAGCTTTAAAATGGACTCAATAAGCAAAATCAATCAACAAAAATCTAATAAGCACAACCAATAAGCCAGAATAAGCACAAATGAACTTATGAAAAAGTCAAAGGAGTTGGTTTTCTAGTCAAACCTTAAAGTCAAACACCCAAATGCTCAAGTATGAACAAATGGGTCAAAATATGAGCACCTATTACAAAAACAAAGTTGTTGCAGGTTGGAATAAGCTATTATAGCTTATTGATAAGCTGATCCCAATTTTACACTATCAGTGGTAACCAGCAGGGGAAAGGAGTTCCCACTGCTTTGACTATTTGACCAAGCTTATTTGAGAGTTCTGATTTGATTCAATTGGAAATAAAGGCACCCTTGTGATCAGTGAATCACAAGGAGTCAATAGCAACAATAAAATCACAAATTGGTTCACACAATAAGCCACAATAATCTAAACAGTCACCAGATATGCACCAGATATGGAAATAAGCAGTTAAGCACTTAATAAGCAGATTTAGCCACAATAAGCCAACCAAACTTAACAGGATGCATACACAAGCTATATAAACTAAGAACAAACACAAATCAACAAGAATCGAACACTGAATCAAAGTAAATAACAAGATCAAAGCACTAGAAGTTACTGATGAACAATGAACATATGCATAAACAAGTTTGCTGATATACTTGACACTTGATCCAATTTCAAGCCTCAAATCCTTCTTCCCTGATGTGATTAACTATGATTTATCACTTGTTAGCCCTAGCCTAAGCTTAGGTCTAGGTGTCCTCAAAATCCTAGCCAATTTTACCAAGTTTTGAAGATTTTATAGCCAAATAATGAATCTATGTGATCAAACCCACAAAACCTGCAAACAGATGAACATATGCACCTAACAAACAGATACAAACACTTGCAACCACAACACAAGCACTTAGCAAACCACAATCCTAACTTATGCAGTAAACCCAAACACCCTTTTAAAACTTGATTCCACAAATTTTCAAAGGCTTATGAAGATTTAACCCACAAATCAGATCAATAACACCTCAATAACATCAAACCAAACCAAATCAACAATAATCCACCACAATAACACAGATTCAAGCATAAACATGCAATAATCACCAAATTCAGAAAAATAAAAGAGAAAATGAAAAGGGAGAAGGATGCAAACCTCCAAGACCTACATCCAGGCCCTGGATTGTTTGAGCTTAGGTACTAGCAGAACAAGTACCAGCTTCCAAGCTGCTAAGAAGAACAAACCACAAGGTGAGATCAAAATAATGCCAACTTTCTGATTTTTTATGCACAAGCTTTATCACTTAAAACCTTGCCTCAAAAACCTTCAAACAAGATAATGGAACTCAGATTTTAGCTTATCAAACACCAAACTTTTATAAATAACAGATTAGAACTCAAAATTTTAATAAATTCAAACTTTATTTCATAAAAAGGAATTACAAAGATTTAAAGCTAAAATCTGGAACAAAGGGACTCTCACATGTTGAGGTCTCCTTTTATGGGCAAATGCCTGGCTAAACACTATTCACAAACCCTAGAAGTGAAATTCTCTAAATGCCCTAAGTCCTTCTAGACGTTTTGATGGAATGAGCTGTCCAAATGCATCCAAACCGTTTATAGTAGCTTTGATATGAAGCAAATGATGTGGGCTGTTGATCTTGACACGTGGCAAGCCTTGGTGAGGAAGTTGTCACATGATGGTGAAACGGTTTTGGTGGTGGGGCCTCTTGGTGAGTGGGAGTGAGTGTTTTAAGGTTGGGATGAGATTATAGGCGTGTGAATCAAGTGTGGGAAAGGGTAATTTCATTTTACCCTTTGTTTTAATGAAGATAGTTACTGGGTTCTTGGGGTGAACAGTAGTAACTTTTGATCAGATTTTGGGGGATTGGTTTTGTTTGGCGCGTGTTTGTGTGTTTGAAAGTTTCAGTGCACACCTTTAGTCCTTATATTTCCTTTCTTTTTGCATTTGTGTTTAAAAGTCTATCAGCGCCCATTATACTTGTAACAACTTTCACATCTTGTCATTTTTTGCAAAAAACTTTCCAAAAGGTGTATCAAGGGTTATTTTTGGAACTTTTGCATATTTGAAGGACTGATCTTTGACATTTTTGATCTTCAAAGGTCTTTAATGTATCTTTGGCTTGATGAGGGACCATAATTGACAATTTGCAATTGTTGAGGGACTAATCTTGCCATTTCTTCAAAGTTGAGGGAGCTTTTGTGTAATTTTGACAAACTTAAGGGACCAAACTTGTAATTATGACTATACAAGGGTTTTAAGTGTCATTTCTTCAATGAATGAGGATCAATCTTGTTTGTCTTCAAGTCTTCAAGGGTATTTGTTGAATTTTCCATGATTAGGGCCCGGTTCTTTGTACGGCTTCGTTTCTCGTGTCCGTTTTTCCTTGTAACTTGTGATCTTTTGTCTTTTTCACGATATCCATACCTAAAATACACAAGTAAACAAACACAAGCATATATATGGTATTTTATGACATTTTAATGCATTTAAAGCCCGAAAAGAACGATGAGATCATGTATAAATGCCATCTCATCACAAATAGGTTAGGGTAAGACCCCCTGATCATAACAAACGTTTTATACGTTCAAAATCAGTAAAATCTGGATAGACAGAAGTATATATATATATATATATATATATATATATATATATATATATATATATATATATATATGTATATATATATATGTATATATATATATATATATATATGTATATATATATATATATATATATATATATATATATATATATATATATATATATATATATATATATATATATAAATATATATATATATATATATATATATATATATATATATATATATATATATATATATATATATATATATATATATATATATATATATATATATATATATATATATATATATATATATATATATATATATATATATATATATATATATATATATATATATATATATATATATATATATATATATATATATATATATATATATATATATATATATATATATATATAGGCCTTAACAGTAGCTTTAAGGTTGGAGCGAAATGTGAGAGTTAGCTAACACATGTAAGGGAATAGGGTTTCCTTTACAGAAAGTCTGAGTTTGGTTAGGTGGGCTTTTGTTTCATAGTTTGGGGTATAAAAATCGGGACTATTTGGGATTAAATGTGAATGAGATAGGTTATGAACTTAACCAAGTTAAGGGCTTATTAGAGAGGTGTAGTGGGATGCTTAGAACATTAATAATGAGAATTAAATGAGGAATAGGGATTATACATCTATCATATATTGATGAGCCATTTTAGTATTTGGTTCATGTCTTGATTGTGTGCCTTTGTGTGTTTAGCATTTTGCTAGTGCGCGGATTTTTGGAGAAGCTCAATCAGTTGAGTTTCATAGTCCCATGTTCTTGAGTTATAAATGTTTTTGATTTCCAGATGGGATGGAAGAGACACTGATGCTGTTTTTAACTAATGCAATAAATGTTTTTATGATTTGTGATGGACTTGTGTGTGTATATATGTGATTAACTACGATGTGATTCTTGATTTGTTTTGTGGTTTTGGCTTGGTACCAAGGGATGTGTACAAGGCGGGGCCTTGGGGAGGTACATAGATGTATGGGCATCTATGGTACCAAAGGATAATGACAAGGCGGGGCCTTGGGATTGGTACATAGGTGTATGGGCGCCTATGGTACCATAGTGATTGGTAAGGCTGGGAGCCTTGGATTTGGTTTGGAATGATTGATCTTGAATGTTAGTTGTTTATGCATATTTGTAGCACCTTGTCCATATGTTTTGATGATGGTTATTATTCACAGCTTATAAATTTGTTTTGTGTTCGAGTCTAAACCTATGACTCTCACCAATTTTATTGTTGACGTGTTTTAGTGTCTCTTTCAGGTATTAATGTGGTTAAGCGTGATAACATAAGTTGCTAGGATTGGAGTCGCGTAGGAATGCATTTAGAAGGAGATCCCCGTTCCTTCATAGATTTATTTTGTTTGATTGAATAAGTGATACTACGAGTATCTTTATGTTGATGTTTGTTTTATTTGTTTGTCTTTGGTAAGAGGTGAGACTTTTACCTACTTACCTAGACTCATGCATTGTTGAGATATTGTCATTAAATTTGTGTCACCTTTTATGACATTTCTATTTCATATAGTTCTCTCTATAGACACGTTATTGTTGTGATGATATCCATACGTCGCGCCTAATATTCCGCCATGGTGGGGTGTGATAGAATGGTTTCAGAGACAATGGTTATAGAGAATTAGGTTGCCTAGTCTCGTAGCCTAGTCTATAGCTTAAGGGTCCTCGCATATAGGCGTCGTAGGAGTATGTGTGCATTTGATATTAACTGAAGTTTTTTCTGGATGTTATTGGTTTTTTCTTGCGATGTTTGTTAAGTTTTGACTAGTATGGGTTGAACCATAGTAGTTCATACTTAGCCACATGTTATTTTCTTTTCAGGTTGTGACTAGTGCGGGTTGAACCATAATCATCCACGCTAGTCATTGTTGTATTTTGCTTAAATTGTACATTATAGTACATAATTTGGTACATGATAGTTTCTGTCTTTTGTTGAGTTATTTTATGTACCTGAGGTATAGTATTTTTCTTTTGATGTTTAAGTCATGTTCCCTAAGAATCATGTGGTGGTTCAAGTTACTAGGAGTAGGTGGATAGGAAGGATTTTAAGTTGTTTCCACGATGATGGGCGACATAATTTATAATTGATTATGTTTTTGTTTTGGATTTTGTCTATGCTGTTTTAGATAGACTATGGATTTTTGTATTCCAAGAGTGTGACTATGTTATTTAAATAGTTTGAGTTTTTGACCTTATTGTTTATGTGATTATGTGCTTAGGTGAGTTGATGGATTTATGTGTTATGTGTTGCATTGATTCTTATAAGTGTCATCATAGGAGGGAGTGCATTGGGGAAAGGTTAATTGTATAAGTATGGTGGCCAACATAGTTATACAAGTACCACAACTTCAATGGATTCCTAAGTATGATTGCATGAAAGAGGATTAATACATGCTTGTATAGTAGATGTTGGATGGATTTGAGTATATGTATCCTAATATGCCTATATATGTATGATCCCCAACAATTATCGATTGTATCCTTAGGAGGGTGGTTAGCTCGCTTCTTTTTAGATATTCAACCTCCGTTGTAGCGTATTCTTCGAGTTTCCTATTTCACGTGTCCGTTCTAAAATGGTGTTATTGGTTTTAAGTCTATTGACATAACTTGGGATTTCTTTTGAGATAATGGAATCTTTTGTGTTGAGTCTTACATTTCTTTTGGTCGGTATATATTGAAAAGACTTAGAAATCTACCATAGAGTTGGATAGTTGGTTGTATTCGGTAAAATAAGGGTAAGGTGTTGGAGTCGTGTTTGAAACAAGATGTAACATAAGAATTTAAATCAAAAATTATTTATTTCAAAATTCTAAAAGACTCTCTATAAAATAAAGCGAAATAAAATTTATTTCTACATAAATAGTTTATATAATTGAGTTTAATTGATTTACAACATTTATAATTATTTATACAAGGTTAAATTGAGTTCATGAAAATTTCACATACAATTATTTTTATTTATTTATGTAAAAGGGTTACATTAATCACTAAGATGATTCTTTAGTTTTTAAAACATCTAGTATAAAATTGTTTTGGTCGTAACTTATTCTTTTTTTAAAGCTTTTTGGGTGATTCAAAAGCCTAAAATTATGTACTCGGAACGTACTTTTGAAATATGCGGGATGTATAGTCATGGGAGGTCAGTAGCTTAGTCGAAATGTTTGTACAAGTGTCGGGTTCAAGGTTGAGTTTTGAATAGTAGTTTTAAACTTATGTTTTGGTATGTTTAGGGTACCTAGTCTTTGAGTTAAGTCTTGAGATCATCTAGAGGGTTGTTTGTAGATTGTTTAAGTCACATAGATGTGGGGAGGTAAAGAAAAATATTCTTTTGGGAAAAGTTGATTTTGCGCACGATTTAAATAATATGTCTTGGGGCGTAAGTTGTTTTGGTTGCCATTAAGTGTTTCTTGGATCATTTTTCGTTGGCATGAGTCATTTGAATTGGTACATGTTTTGGGTTGAGTTTTCCTTTTGAGTTTCCGTAGTTTTGGTCTGTTTTAACTGGTGCACGTGAAATGTCGTTAGTTATACGTAGTTTTGATTCGTTGGTCGTGTCTGGTGGGTTCCAGATGTAGTTTTGGTTTTGTATTGATTGGGAGCATTGATATACTCATATGAGAGAATAGCTGGAATGCCCTTTGTGATAGGGAAAGAGTTAGAAGTTCGTAGAAAGACGAACTAATGTGGTCATGAGGTCTCTTAGGAGTGCCAAGGGAGATGAATAGATATTTGTATAAAGTATGGATATTGGCACAAGTAACGCATCATAGAGAATGTTGGAAGGGAATGTGATATTTCAAAGGTACTTGTGATATTCGTTAGGTATGTAAAATTTTCTGAAAATTTCTTAAGATTTAGTAGGTTTACCTATTATCTTGAAGTAGAACCATGAACAGAGCCAGTAGAAGGAGCAAGATGAGTTGTAGTTAGTGCCTTTCCAAGGCAATTGTAGATGGAATGATTTTAAAGACAAGATTTGTTAGAAATTGCAAGGAATGCAAGATAAAGGTTGAGTTGCCTGGTAGTAAATGTGATGTGAAAGCGGTTGGATGGGTTGATAAGAAGGAGTATAGATCTTTTAGAACGTGTGTAGAATTTCGCGAGTAGAAAGAGGTAGAAATTTGCTTGTGTTGCTACCAAGAGAGGATGCAGGGATGATGTTAAGAATGTTGAATGAATGCTTTGGGTTTACGGTTATGGATTTGGCTTCACCAAAGCACTAGCGGTTTTCATGGAGTCAATGAATCGAGTGTGCATGACCGTATATAAACGAGTTTTAATCAAGAGTATCGACGACATCTTGATCTACTCAAAGTCTAAGAGGAGATTGAGGCGAATTATGTATTGGTTTTGGAGTGGTTTAGAAAAAGGAATTATACGTGAGATTTTCATGTGTGAGTTTTAGTATTAAGTTTACCATGATGAGTAGTTTGAGATGATGGCATATCATGGAACCAGCAAGGGGTGAAGTGAAGAAGGATGAGGAAGCGTTTTGGAGGCTGAAGAGGTGGATTGGATAATGAGTAGATCTTGGCATTATCGGAAGGACTAGATGAATTCACGAAGCATGACGATACGTGGAGCAAGGATTTGGATGCGTACGAGGACGACAAAGAAAGGCGATGGCTTATACGTTGCAGGAACTGAAGATTTAGAAGAACTAGATAAGACTTAGTTAGTAGAGCTGGATTGTTAGATGTGCCTAGAATGCTAGAGGCATTTGGTGTACGATACGTAGAGAATGATCTATACAGATCATGAACGTCTCCAACACATATTCAATCCTCTTGATTGAACATTTGGCAAAGGTGATGGGTGGAGTTAAGTGATGAAAGAAAATTGCAAGGCCAAGTACCATCTGGGAAAGGCAAGCATGGTTGATGAAACATAGAATAAGAAGAAGGAAATAAAGCTGAGACGAACTTGAACTATATGGATGACGTATTAGGGTGGTTTAGATGAAGGATGTAGGTTAAACGAGTTGAGTTATCTAAAGTAAAGAACACGTCAACATTTATGTTGCGTGGCTTGGATAATCGTATGGACAAAAGGGACGTAGACTATACTTCCTACATAGATAGGAGTAGCTTAGAAAGGGCGATGTAAGGACGAAGTTGGTGGAAGGGATACATAATGGGGTGGAGGAATAAGTACGATGAGGAGTTGGGTGATAGTTGATAGACTGACTAATTCATCCCATATTTCAAGAGGAATGAGAAGTCACGTAGTTGAGAAGTTGAAAGGATTGCGTACAGATACGATGGAATAGGAGATTTTGTGTAAAAGTTAACCTAATAGGTATGGAATGCCTTATGAAGGATTATGGCAGGGGAAGAAACAATGGGAAGCAAGCGTAGTATACCGTTGATAGACTAATGGTGGTATGAGCATACTATAGGGGTAATTGAGAAAGACGCCTAGAGCATTGGCGTGAGATTTAGAGATAGTTGGAGAACGCATTATGTTAGGAAGAATTCTTCTACAAAGAGAGAGTCAGCGGTGAGAGGGGCATATTCCCCATTGATGAGAATGTAGGGAATAAAGGAGGAAACACCTAAAGTATAGGCTGAAGGTGGGATATAAGATGGTATGGAAATTAAGATTGTGGAAAGACAAGAGAAAAGTAGTATAGAGGAAGAATGATTCGAGGGAGCAAGAGGTTGTCAAGATAGTGGGGTGATATTGAAGGGAAAACCGTTAGGGCAAGAGGTTAGTAGTCACGAACAATGAAACGTCCACCAAGAGAAAAGGTGTAGCACCTGTTAGTATGAAGGATGGTTAGTTACTTGGTGCCGAGCATGTGAAAGCAAGGATGAGGTGGTGGTTATGACATGTTTCATGTGAATGTTATGGGAAGCTTTTGGTTATGTAATCCTGCATGTTAATGCAAGTGATGCCTAAAAACATTATTAGTGTTAACTAATCTTTCTAGTTTTGATCACAACAAACTATACAACACATTTAGTGTAAAACACAAAACGAATTATTTAACTAACACTATCATCAAGGTAATAATCATATCACTAACCTTTCTTAATCATACTTGGTGATCATCAAAATGATTATCCTTAAAACTCACTTTTGTTAATATGACAAAAGACTTTTTAATAAACTTTCTTTTTTAGAAAATGTTTTATTAAAATGGAAAATGAAAATTTGAAAATAGCATATTCCATATGCTATTAGAATATCCTTTGAAGGCTTCAAATACCTCAGATATTCCTACCCCACTAAAAGACAAAAAACGGAGCGTACTCTAGGGGCGGAACCATAAGTAGCTAGGCGGTTCCCTAGCGATATGGAACCGCCGGGCTAGATAAGGTACCGCGCCCAGATAGCCGTTATATATCCGTTATACTTTGTCTCCTTTAAATAGTGGGTCAAATCTCATTTTCCAACAAGCCTCTTGGACGTTTTTCTCAGCCCCCTTTCTCTTTTCTATAGCATAATCATTAGTAAATGATCACTTAAAGTATTAAGGATGTTTACATATGATTATCCTCTTGATCCCCTCCTTTACCTTGTCCAATGAGAAGATCACTCACTCTGTAACACCCTATTTTGATAATGGAATGTCACGCGTAATTATGGCGTGTCATCAAAGCATACAAGGATAAATGTCTAAAACATTACATGACCATAGGGATAACCAGAATCAAACATCAGTTCCCAAACATAAGCCCAAAACATAATAAGCCAAAAGAAATGAATGAAAGACTTAAACAAGCATAAGTATATGAAGGCAAAAAGGAAAAGAAGTCTCTAGCAGCTTCCATCCTATGCACGTCCTCCAAATGCCTGAGTCTTTCCTAGGGTACCTGCCGTTTTGGGACATGGAAAGGAAAGTAACGGCTGAGCAAAACGCTCAGTGCACGGATATAGACATAGTATAAGTGACTAAAACATAATTAGAGACTTAATAGCAGCGGAAATGTATAAGTCCTGGAAAACCTGGAACATGTTCATAAAACTGGTTTTATAGTTTGAAAAGCCTTATGTTTATCTTATGAAAACTGTTTAACATACTTTACCATTAGCCAATATAGGTCATGAAAATCCACCGTGCATGAATACTTGGAGGGGTGACCTCATCATGCAAATTAGAGGGGCTGCCTCTAATTTAATATACTAGTTTTTGGGTAGGAGGGATCAACTCCTTGTGAAGGATGCAAGGCACACACCACATTCACCATGAAATCTTGACTGAAAACATGTAACTAGGATGCACCCATACGCCCCACATGATAAATATAATATAAATGGCCAAAAGATGAAGGGACGCCACGAGCAATCACTCCGCCGTGGTGAAGTCATAACATCAGTGCCTCTAATGTTATGGTTATGGTACCTCCATAATTAGGTGAAACTGGTCATGCATGTATATGGCTTTAGGTATTCTAATTAAACATAAGCAATTCAAAAACATATAAAACATATATTGGGAAAACAGTTGGCTGCATACGGGGAATCCTAATAAGAGAAGAATGTCCATACTGAAAGGACGGGAATCCGTATCTTGTGTCCAGTGAACGAAGAAGACGAACGGAAGAGAGTCCTACTTCGGTATCACTAATGCTACATAAATACATACGTGTATAAGTATCTGATTACTGAATACGTAACTGGTTTAATATTATATCTTAGCTTATTTTATATGTTCATGTCTTGTTTTACTAGTTTTAACGTTATACTGTGTTTATCGTGTATTCTGTATATTCTGATTAAGTATTACTTGTATTTCTTGTGTTATTATACTTGTGTGTAATAATAAGTAACTTTCAAAAAAATAGCAGGTTTCTTAAAATAGAAAGTTTCCAAAAAAAGAAAGTTTCCAAAAATAGATTTACTGCTTAAAATAGATAAGTTTCTAAAAATAGAAAGTTTCCATAATTAGATTAGCTGCTTAAAATAAATGAGTTTCTAAAAATAGAAAGTTTCCAAAAAAAAAATAGAAATAAGCTGGATTTAAAAGCTAATAATATAAGCTTAGTTTTATTGATTAATTATACTAAGTCATGTGATTAATAGTATAGTTTATTAATTATAACATGTAAATTACATAAACTATTGGTTATAAGAGTTAATTAAATATAAACATGATTTAATTAAATTAAGTGTATAATATACTTAGGTTAAAATATGTATAAATATTAATATTAATATAACCTAAGTCATGATAATTAATTAATTATAAGTCATGCTTAATGATTAATTAATTAATATAGTCTAAATTAAATAATAAAAATACTTAGGTTTAAAATCATGTATTATTAATTAATAATAATAAACTTAAGCCCATGTTTTAATTAAATTAATTATATGACATGTCAAATTAATTTAATTGAACTTGTAACTAATAATTTTATAATTATAAGTCATGATTCAAATATTTAATTTACCTTGTAAAATAACCTACATGTTAAAGCTAACAATTTGTAAAATAATATTCCGTAACCATGTATTATTTTATTAAAACGCGTCGTAACCCAAACACGTGGAAACGTTTGTTTTTTTATATATAAGCCGAACCAAACAGTCCCTTATTGACCTTTAAAACTGACAGCCAAACAACCCTTTAATTCTGGTTAATAAACTTACTGCCAAACGCACCCTTAAGCCTGTTTTAAAACCCAAAACCAAACAACCCTTTAACTGCCCGTTACCCCTGGCAGTTGGGTTGTTACCACCAGCAGTAGCCGGTTCCCACTGTTGGGCATAACAATCCCACCGAGATGGTCTCGGTTCCCACTGTTAGTACAAACACCCCTGCGGGGTTCCCATTGGTAGCACAACCGAGCCTAAAACCCTAATTAGGGTTGCGGCTGGTGTAATTAATTCATCACCGAGACTCATATGAGTCTTGGTTTGTGTGCCTTTCGAACCCAACAACAAACAAACGAAACCCCCCATCAATTTACTGTCTGAACATGTTTAAATACCCATGAAAGCGGATTAAAAGAAAATAAAATAGAACGAATTAGGGTTTTTACTTACATATCGTTTAGGGTTTAGAAAACACACGTATCATCTTGATTACTTGCATCCAAAGCGCGTCTGCCCTTGATTCTTGTTGTTTACCCGTCGGCAGAAAAGGAGGCAAAGAAGAAAACATACGGCTGTATTTAGTTTTAGGGTTTTAGAATGTTTTGTGTTTTGTCCAAAAATAAAAATACCCCCTGTGTATTTTGGTTATACACGCCTCAAACATTATACTTGGGCTTTGAGCCCAAGTTCTTCCTTTTTATTCTTTGTCTAAAACAGCCCGAAAACATTTTACTTTGATTAAATCGCATCTCGTTAAAATAGTACGCGTAAGTGAGTATTAAATGTCGCGACTTTCATAGTTTATTTATATACGTGACAAAAGTAAATATTACGTACGTAATTACTTGTCGTGTAATTTAATATACGTAGTAATAATAATAATCGTTTAAATGTCCGCGATTACGTGTTATATAGTTTACGTAATTTAATTCGTTTTCGATCGTGACTCAATATATTTATTCGTGTTCGTAATAAATATATATATATACGTAATTAATATTAGCTCGTGATTAATTACGTCCATGATTTCATGATCGCATGTTCGTGATTAATTATTGTCAAATAATTATTGCGTGTTCGTGTGTAGTAAATACTTATCGTGTTCTAACACGTACGTAATACGTAAAATCCTAACACGTAATCGTAATCATGCTATAATAGGAAAGTTTTAATCTAGTACGTACGATCTAAAGGGTACTATTAATGGTAAAAGCATGCGGGTTTTACAACTCTTCCCCCCTAAAAAGAATAATTCGTCCCCGAATTATAGATAACGTAACTGAAAGAGAAACATACCCGAATCAAACTGAGAGGGTATGTATGATTTATGAACGTACATGTGACATGGTAGAAGGAACGTGGAACGTGACATGTCTTGAAAGGACATGGAACGTGACGTGACTGAAAGGACATATCTAATTGATGAGAGAAAATGGATAAAAGTCCGGATGAACTTGTCCGTTTCCAAGTGGCCTCCCTCTTGGAACGGTTCCTTCAGAAGATTTTGACACTAATGATAAATCTTGGTCCTCCTGACCTTGACTTGGAATACGAAGAAATTCTTGGTTATCAAAGGAAAGTAGATCCCTAAAATTCGATCGAGGAAAATAAGAGTTAACGTGCTAGGGTAACTGAAACGTTACTATGCAAGACAATCTGACTTAACTGATAATTAGAAACGATGCGCGAGACATAAAGAAACGTAGTACGTGAAATTTTTTGAACGTGATACGTGAAAATTTTTGAACGTGCTACGTGGAGATATGGCGACTGTAGTATGAGTAAACATATCGTGATCCATGATACGTGTAACATATCTTGATCATGATATGAGGAACGTGGAATGAACATGACATGTGAAACATATCGTGAACATAGAATAAAATGGCGGTAACGCCAAACGCTAAAAGGTGAGACATGGAATATGACGTGAAACGTCTATCTGATGATAGAGAGTTAATACTAAACTTGGGTCTGGTCTCTCAAGTTCTTGCAAAACTTCCCAGTATGAAAATAAAATGAACGTAAAATCGTAAGCCGAGATACCATAATGTCATGGACGCGAGCGCGAAAGCAAGTCGTGAAGTTAGAACAAAGACGTGAAGTAAATAAGGAGCACAATCGCGAATCTTGTCTGACCCGATAACTGAGGGTTTGCCAAGTGATCGGATGAGCCTTGGCTTGAACATGTCCGATCAATCTGTTGGTTCTGAAATCCTTGCGGATGTAAGGATTCTGTAGACTTAATCAAGCTTTTGCAATAACCCAGATAGCATCATGCTTCTTCTGAGTTTGCTTTAAACTGGTAACCAAAATCCGTGGAGATCTTGTCCCATTTCAATTTACAATTTCAGATGATGAAAACATCCCAGCTGTTGGTGTCCTATCTTAACCTGTTGGTATGTCAGGTACTTAGATATGAACGTAACTGTATCTTGCTTCGTAGAATTTGATACCTAGGAGTTTGCGAAACTCCGAGTCTCTGAATCTAGACTTCTCCTAGCGTAGGATTTTCTAGAACACCTAATGTAGTGTAGGGTTCTCTCCTTTACGCATAAGTTGAGTCATGGTAAGTTTAACCGTAGAAACCCATGTGATTCAGCGTGTCACTGTAATAAAAAAGAATTGATATTGGAAAAAAAATTTCCAGGGTAACATTTCTCTTGTCATAGAATTTGCAACATAGTGCAGATATGGTTTCCTGTTCTTCTTTAGGCTTAGAGGAAATCAGGTTATCCTCAATGAAAACACTGATGAATTTGCTATGAGTTCATGGAAACTCGTTCTTATAATGCCGTTGGAGCATTGATAAGACTAATTCAAATTCATAAATCTAGCATGACCGAGTCGTGCACGAATAGAAGTCATGGACATGTCCTGCTCTTTCACTCGTCATTGTTGGCAGCATGATCATGAGTTCGATCTTGGAAAAGTGATTAACACTATAAGGTCGATTGGACATGTTGTCAATACGTGGAGGAGAATAACGGTCATGAATGGTGATTTGTTTAAAAGTCGACGGTAGTCGACACATAATCTTATGTTACCATCCTTCTCCTTGTAGGTTCTTCTGGAATGTATAAGAAGATTTTGGAATAATCAACTGGCTATGCGTAAAAGACTTAAGTGGTCGTGTCTTACTGACAACTAGAACATTTTAGCGACCATGGCTAACAACGCACATGCTTGTAAGCATAGATAATTTGTACAGATTTTCCCGATGGAAAATCAAGCTGAAAGTATTCAGGAGCCTGAAAATTTCTGTACATACTTATGAATCGTAGCATGGTGTGCTGTTCATAGTCCATAATTAGGATAAAATTCATCTCGTATCTGTCCGAGGAAATGCGTTAGCAGCTTAGATCTCATCATTAAGCTGAAGGAAAACCTTCGTATACGTGGGAATATGAAAGGCGTCCTTCATGGTCATGAATATATGAACTATGGTGAAAGAAATGAAAGTGACATCGGCAACGTGACAGTTCTCACTAATGCGCTGATGATGGTATTAAAATTCTTGTGGCATGATTAATACATGGCACAACAAAATGAATATACCCCTGGAGGGTACCCTGAATTTCTTAGAAATGTTCCATAGTTGGACGTGAGTCATGTGTCTTGACTCGTGTCTTGGAACTATAAGCATGACATATGTCTTGGCTGGTATCTTGACATGTGTCCTCAGAAAATATACGTGATACATGTGTCTTGACTGATGTCTTGACATGTGTCTCGAGACGTAAAACAATAGAACTACAATATTAGGTTATTATGCCAGACTTGGCGGATCGGTTGGACTACTGATCCTTTGTATGTCTGATCACGTCCGCGGCCGGAGCCTCGGTTGCGATTTCTAGGATAGTTGCTGTCATAGTAGTGGTTACTATCGTCCTATCAGTCAGTTCCATGATGGTCATTCTCATGACCGTGATTCATGTACTATTCAGCTGAGTGGCCGGCTGGTACCGGTTTACACTCATATGGCTGAAATGACAATTGAATGACGTGTGACATGTAACTAAGAATTTGGGACAATGATTGATGAAAATCGTCTGATGGTGAAGTATCTTCTCGTCCAATAGCTTTGCTCTGGCGCCTTTGTCTTCGTCTTGTAGGATCTCCAGGTTGTGAACAACATCAGCATCTCGTAGCGTCTCCAACATCAGCAGCGTCAATCCCTAGTAACATCTCTAAGCTATGAGCGGCATCAGCAATTTTGTAGAATATCAGCAAGTGGACATATGCCTGAGATGATTCAGAATCGGCTAGCGAATACTCGTGAAGTATTGCAAGTGAAATACACATGGATTTATGTACGTGTAATACACATGGAATACGGTACATGGAGTACACATGGAGTGCACATGAAATGATCGGTATGGGGTCGATCATTTGTCTTGATTTAAGGAAAGTATATCGGTTAAACGGTTAGGAAAACCATTTTGATAACCTGGCAATATTAGCATAGTCATCATTCTGGTTGTATCGAGAAACGTTAGAGTGTAGTTACACAAAATTCAACGATGATTTGCCTGACATCATGATTAATGAAAACCAACCATGACTATCATGAAAGCAGAATTCAATGAAATCCAACAATGTCTTGCATGAAAGCATAAATAACAAAAGAGGCGTAAGACGTAATCAACATGAAGACGGAATTATCATGAAGAACCATCAAACCATCTATCATGAAGGAGTGTATAACATAATCAGCACAAAACTGAAGTTAACCATGACAGTATGAAAACATACTTGACATAAAAACATATTAACTTATGAGGGGACATGAAAAAAAAAATTATGCCAATAAATCATGAGAAAAATTTTATGCATGACAAACAGTGCATGAATGCGTAATGTAGTTTATAAAAACCTTTATATGTGCGAGGGGACGCCTATGGGTCGGTCCCAAAACAAAAGACATGGCGAGGGGACGCCTATGGGTCGGTCCCAAAGTTAAAAGTTTCGATAAAAGCACATGCGACTAAATAGGGCAGTCCTGTACCAACCATTACTTAGTCATAATCCCTGCAACAATGATACATGAAACATAAATAAATGAAACTCATCTGTCAAAACTTATCAGAAATTTTTTTTATGTGACTAATTATGAACTACTGGGGTTCAGTCCACATAGCCACAGTTCACGAGGAACATTATGCATGAACAATGACACATAACTAAATATGAATGACGGTTGTCCATCCATATTAGTAAAACAATATTGATGAAAACATCAAGGTTAAAACCTCACAGTGCTGAAAACGTCATGGTTAAAACAACAATACGCTGAAAACATCAAAACATGGAATAACAAACGTTGGCTTAGGAAGCTCCTAGTGACTACCCACTAGTCACAGGTCGAGTTTTAGAGCCTACAGGTCGAAGCCTTGGCTCTGGTACCATAATTGTAACACCCCATTTTGATAATGGAATGTCACGCGTAATTATGGCATGTCATCAAAGCATACAAGGATAAATGTCTAAAACATTACATGACCATAGGGATAACCGGAATCAAACATCGGTTCCCAAACATAAGCCCAAAACATAATAAGCCAAAAGAAATGAATGAAAGACTTAAACAAGCATAAGTATATGAAGGCAAAAAGGAAAAGAAGTCTCTAGCAGCTTCCATCCTATGCACGTCCTCCAAATGCTCGAGTCTTTCCTAGGGTACCTGCCGTTTTGGGACAAGGAAAGGAAAGTAACGGCTGAGCAAAACGCTCAGTGCACGGATATAGACATAGTATAAGTGACTAAAACATAATTAGAGACTTAATAGCAGCGGAAATGTATAAGTCCTGGAAAACCTGGAACAGGTTCATAAAACTGGTTTTAAAGTTTGAAAAGCCTTATGTTTATCTTATGAAAACTGTTTAACATACTTTAACATTAGCCAATATAGGTCATGAAAATCCACCGTGCATGAATACTTGGAGGGGTGACCTCATCATGCAAATTAGAGGGGCTGCCTCTAATTTAATATACTGGTTTTTGGGTAGGAGGGATCAGCTCCTTGTGAAGGATGCAAGGCACACACCACATTCACCATGAAATCCTGACTGAAAACATGTAACTAGGATGAACCCATACGCCCCACATGATAAATATAATATAAATGGCCAAAAGCTGAAGGGACGCCACGAGCAATCACTCCGCCGTGGTGAAGTCATAACATCAGTGCCTCTAATGTTATGGTTATGGTACCTCCATAACTAGGTGAAACTGGTCATGCATGTAAATGGCTTTAGGTATTCTAATTAAACATAAGCAATTCAAAAACATATAAAACATATACTGGGAAAACAGTTGGCTGCATACGGGGAATCCTAATAAGGGAAGAATGTCCATACTGAAAGGACGGGAATCCGTACCTTATGTCCAGTGAACGAAGAAGACGAACGGAAGAGAGTCCTACTTCGGTATCACTAATGCTACATAAATACATACGTGTATAAGTATCTGATTACTGAATACGTAACTGGTTTAATATTATATCTTAGCTTATTTTATATGTTCATGTCTTGTTTTACTAGTTTTAACGTTATACTGTGTTTATCGTGTATTCTGTATATTCTGATTAAGCATTACTTGTATTTCTTGTGTTATTATACTTGTGTGTAATAATAAGTAACTTTCAAAAAATAGCAGGTTTCTTAAAATAGAAAGTTTCCAAAAAGAAAGTTTCCAAAAATAGATTTACTGCTTAAAATAGATAAGTTTCTAAAAATAGAAAGTTTCCATAATTAGATTAGCTGCTTAAAATAAATGAGTTTCTAAAAATAGAAAGTTTCCAGAAAAAAAATAGAAATAAGCTGGATTTATAAGCTAATAATATAAGCTTAGTTTTACTGATTAGTTATACTAAGTCATGTGATTAATAGTATAGTTTATTAATTATAACATGTAAATTACATAAACTATTGGTTATAAGATTTAATTAAATATAAACATGATTTAATTAAATCAAGTGTATAATATACTTAGGTTAAAATATGTATAAATATTAATATTAATATAACCTAAGTCATGATAATTAATTAATTATAAGTCATGCTTAATGATTAATTAATTAATATTGTCTAAATTAAATAATAAAAATACTTAGGTTTAAAATCATGTATTATTAATTAATAATAATAAACTTAAGCCCATGTTTTAATTAAATTAATTATATGACATGTCAAATTAATTTAATTGAACTTGTAAATAATATTTTTATAATTATAAGTCATGATTTAATTATTTAATTTACCTTGTAAAATAACCTACATGTTAAAGCTAACAATTTGTAAAATAATATTCCGTAACCATGTATTATTTTATTAAAACGCGCCGTAACCCAAACTCGTGGAAACGTTTGTTTTTTTATATATAAGCCGAACCAAACAGTCCCTTATTGACCTTTAAAACTGACAGCCAAACAACCCTTTAATTCTGGTTAACAAACTTACTGCCAAACGCACCCTTAAGCCTGTTTTAAAACCCAAAACCAAACAACCCTTTAACTGCCCGTTAGCCCTGGCAGTTGGGTTGTTACCACCGGCAGTAACCGGTTCCCACTGTTGGGCATAACAATCCCACCGAGACCTGGTGGTCTCGGTTCCCACTGTTAGTACAAACACCCCTGCGGGGTTCCCACTGGTAGCACTACCAAGCCCAAAACCCTAATTAGGGTTGCGGCTGGTGCAATTAATTCATAATTGAGACTCATATGAGTCTCGGTTTGTGTGCCTTTCGAACCCAACAACAAACAAACGAAACCCCCCATCAATTTACTGTCTGAACATGTTTAAATACCCATGAAATCGGATTAAAAGAAAAGAAAATAGAACGAATTAGGGTTTTTACTTACATATCGTTTAGGGTTTAGAAAACACACGTATTGATTGTGGTAAAATACGACGTTTAGGAAAAGGTGCGTAAAAGCGGCAAGTATTAAGTGTCGGTTTAGGAAAACTGAGCACTAATGACCAAATAAGTTCAAGTTCGTTTCCCAAGGAGGCAAGTGCGTTGTGTTAAGAGATGATATTGATTTGTGATTATATGATTGAGAAAGAAAGAAAGAAATGAGATTGGAAGAGAAAGACTGTTACGAAGACGGATTAAACTACGACGAAAAAGGCGATCACGTAAAACCGTAAATAGTACAAAAATTAAAATTCTAACCTAAAAATTCCTAAAAATTACTAAAAATCCACAATAATATTCTAAGAGTTTACAAAAAATCCAAACTTGCTAAAACCTTTTAATTAATTAGATAATGACTTTTTAATGCTAATTAAAGCCCTAAAAATCACAATTAATTATTAAAAAGCCCTAAACAAGATCTTAAAGTTTGTAAACCTCAAAGATGTCCTAATTAAGCTAAAAACTATTTTTTAAAATTTTAAAACCAAATTAAACTATTTTTAAATACTTAAAAACTAATAAAAATCAATTAAAACCTAAATTAATTCTAGAAATTAATTGAAAAGTCCTAAAAATATTTGGAAAGTGATAAAACTCCTAATTAAGTGACTACAATATAGGAAAAATGTAAAAACTTAAAAAATCAAACTTTCAATTTTTAATAATAAAATAATATTAAAATATTCAAAAAAATTCAAAGTTCATAAAAAAATTCTAAAAAATTACCAAAAATCTAAAATAATGTAACTAAGACAAAAATCAATCAAAATTTTCTAAAACCTATTTAATAATTTTATATTAAATTTTAAAGTTAGCTAAAAACCCTAAAATCCAATAAAATCAAAAATTAGACTTTTTGAAAACTTAAATGGCTGTAAACCTCAAAAGTATAAATTAAAACCTAAAAACTATTTTTTCAGATTTTTAAAATACCTTTTTCTATTTTTAAATTACTTTTCAAAATTTAAACTAAAAATAATCCTAGAAAATAAATTAAGCACGTGAAAAATAATCTTTTTGCACCAAAAAGTCCTAAACCTATATAAAAACAAAAGAAAAATACTAAATGGAAAAAAACTTAAAGGAATAAGCTGAAATCAGCTTAAAACTAAGCTGATTGTTTTGATAAGCTACAAATTAAATGCCCTTAAATATTACACCTTATGATCATGTGACATAGAAAGTCACATAGATCACTGGTAAAACACTTCACTCCTGCACGACAGGTCGAGTGTTTGAGCCCAGGCTGTGGAGGCTTTTTGGAATTTTTTTTTTTTTTTTTACTTTTAAAACTCAATCCCAAGTACTTAAACTTACTCTAAATCATAAATCAAATAACAAATAAGCTAAAATCAAGTTAGAAAACCAAAAACGTGCCCAGTATGATTTGTGTTTCTGATGAACAAAAAGGTGAATCTTCACAAGTGAAGAAATAATCAAGAGGAGCTTGATCTGGTTTTTGTGGTGTTTTGTTGGACAATAGGGGCACCCCTATACTCAGTTGAGTGCAGGGAGTCAATTATAGCACAACAACAGGCAAGTAATCACACAAAAATAAACCAAAATGCTCCTACAAGTTTCTGATATGGCATACACTTTCTGATGAACAAATGACCAATGCACTTGCATAAAAATGAGATTTAAAGGCCAATATCTTGCATACAAATCACTAACATGGCATACAAGCAATGCACAACCCTAAAATGACCTAATATCTAGCAGATTATCAAACTTGATGGCACAATTTCACACAAAATCAGACACAAAAGGACTTGACTGTTTTTAACTACAATGGCCAAATTTTAAGCATACAATTTTGTTTTAGACTGCACCAAACTAAAAACCAAATGAATCAACTACCTACTTACCACCTAGGAAGTGTGTGAAACAAGTTTTGACACAAGCTTCTTGTCACAAATCTCATTTAAATAACTAATCCAAACACTCCTTAAGATCACTGAAAATGATATTATCAAAGCAAACCTTTAAAAAAACTCAACCAATCTGATTTAAACCTAATCTAACATGCAAATAACACTTAACATAAGCCATATCAAACCATATAACAAACACTTAACAAGTTTCATACAAATCCACAAATCAACAAAAATCATACACTTTCTGAAAACTAAAAATGAAACAAGGGACTACCTTGTTGGGCCTACATCCAGGCCCAACCAAGGCTGCTTTGCCTTTTCCAAATAGGCCCGGGCCTATGCTGATCCTTGGACAGCAAGCCTTCAACAAACCTGCTAAGAAAAATAAATGAAGAACAAGCACAATAATCTGATTTTATCTCTTTTTTTCAAACCTTTCTAAAATCTTTCCAATACTTCTCAAATAAACTCCTTTAAACATACTTAAACAATCCCTTAATGGAACTGGAAATCCAACTTTGAAACAAGATTTCACCAAAAGAAATCAAAGTTTCGAAAACTTTTGAAAACAAAACTGAATTTAAAAAAAAAAACTTAAAAAAGTAAATAAGCAGTAAATGAGGCACAATCAATAAGCAGAAAGTAAAATGGATCTTTGTTTCACATCAACATCTCAACACCATTTTTTCATTAAAAAAACTGGCTTTACAGGGAAGTGACAAAGGAGAAAGAAAGAACAAGAACAAAATGCTAAGCTAGGGGTGCCTTATATAATGGCTACAGAACAATCTAGAAATCATAAAACCCTAATGTAGAAAAACCCTGAAATGCCCTTGGACGATTTTGAATCTTGGTCAAAATTTGGTATCTTGTGAGCCTGCTGGAATCATGTGAGGTGTACAGTTGTTTTGAATTGATCTAAACCCTTCATTTGGTGTGGAGGACAAGTAGAATGCATTGGTTCGTTGATGGACTGGCTCAGTTTGTCTTCAAGCTCTTTTGTGGGTCAGGGGAAGAGGGGTTTGTCACATGGGGTGAGATGGTGATGTTTTTAGGAGGTGGGTTATAATGAGAGTGACCTTAATCACCATTCTGGAGCAAATTAGGGATTATCCTTTTGTTTTGTGATTAATTCATCCTGGGAAGATATTAGGGTTTAAGGGTGGATTAGGGCGTTTAATCTGAAAAGGGGATTAAAGTTTTTAAACTTTGTGTTTGGGAGGGAAGTTTTAAACTGATTAGTTTAATAAGTGAGTGAAGGGTGACGTGTGGGAGGGGTGTGATGTGGTGGAAGGTGATTGGAGGATGGAGGTGATGTGGAGAAATGATTGGTGGGGATAGGTTTGTGTGTCTAGCAGATATAGTCCCCCGTGTTTCTTCATTCTTTCATCTTGTATTAAACAACAAATAATTCCATTCTTTTGAAAAACAATTTTGGGAAGTTGGCAGTTTTGGCACAACAAGTTTTTAAACTTGTTTTAAGGACTAAAAGTGCAATTTTGGCAATATTCAAGGGCTTTCAGTGACATGTCTTCATACTTCAAGGTGTTGACTTGTTTGTTGACTTCTTGGAGGACCAATATTGACAATTTAGTTTTGTTGAGGGACTAATTTTGCCAATTCTTCAAAGTTAAGGGTCCTTTTTGTAATTTTGACAAACTTTAGGGACCAAACTTGTAATTATGAAGATACAAGGGTATAAAGTGTCAATTCTTCCATATTGGAGGACCCTTCTTCATAATTCTTCAAATCTTCAAGGGTTTTCTTGGAAAATTCTTCATTAGAGCTTGGTTCATCGTGCGGTTTCGTTTCCCGTGTTCGTTTTTGACTGATTCTTTTAATCTTTTGTCATTTTCTCAATATCCGTACCTAAAATACACAAGCAACAAACACAAGCATATATTTGGGTATTTTGATGATATTTAATGCATTTTAAGCCCTATTTGGACGATGAGACTATGTATAAAAGCAGTCTCATCACTCCCCCATACTAAACCATTGCCGTGCCCTCACGCAATGCTAGAATAAAGTATCGTAGCACCTCCAAAATTCATTTTTATTCACTTTATTGAACGATAAACTAGCTACACTACTACTATTACTACTACTTGCGTTTTAGACATAATGTATGATTTTCATCGCAAAATGAGACGTTTAGGTTCATAGAATAAGAACACGTGAATGCTTCTTTAGAAATAATTTCATCGTCCTCGATTTTCACCTCAATTCCATGCCAAGCGTGCAACGAGATCATTGTCATTATAAGTTAGTAATGCTAACACTACTCATATGCCATAATCACGTACTTATCCTCCCATTATTCCTAAGTTGTATCTCTTATATTTTATGATGTCTTGAATGTTTCACGAGGATACATTGTTGACTTATGCGATAATAGAGATTTAGGTCTAAAAATAGAGTCCTAACGGTGTAACTAAGACCATCAAATCAATAACCCCTCCTAATAGACAACGATGTTAAAAAATTAAGTTGACAAGAAGAATCGATAAACACGGTTTTATAACGGTTTTGAACATGAGACTTATTACCAAGACTTTTATACGCCCCCTAACGGAAGGGCCTTATTATCTTTGGTTTACCTCCATCTTTTATTCAACTTCGCCATAAAGCTTTTATTATGACTTCGGTCTTGCCTTGCCTTTTATTATCCGCCTCATCGGTGGTTTTATTAGCCAAAGACGTATATCCTCACGCTAAAGCGAATTTTGGATCTTTAAAACTTCGAAGATTAAGGCTTGATTCACTTTCAATTTTGCATAGATTTTTCGGCCTTGTGGGGCTTCAAATTGTTTGCTAGATTTAGGTGAGCACTTGAAATCTTATTTATTGGGTGAAGCTTTCGATTATTCGGGTTGCCAATACTTCAAAACCGTGACGCTGGCGATACCTTAATGTCTTCCCAATTTAATTACACGGAAGCTACTAGAAAAGACTAGAAACCTAACAATCCTAACTAAACCGCTAAGTCAATATTTATTAAGCAAAAAATATTTACAAGCGAAGGGAGAATAAGCAAACAACGAGAACACATGAGTTTTTGAAAGAATACGAGTACTTACGTTTAGCATAGTAACTTATAATTAACTCTATCATTTCTCGTCCTCATTTAAGAGACTTAGCCTAATGTGTAGTTAAGGAACCAAAGCTAAGTGCTCAACACGCACGGTCGAGTCAAAAGTTACTCTTATTCTCGCCATCGGAAAACCTACATTCGTGTCTTTAACACTTATGAAAAACTAGAAAAATTTTAAAATTTGGCCATTTTTGGCCTTATTTTGCAACAAAAACGATAAACAAAAAGATAAACTTTGGAAAGCGTGAAGGTTAGGCAAGGCAAGTATCTATTCACCCCCCATACTAAAGTTAAACATTGTCCTCAATGTTTCGAGTCTAGGGGTGCAAACACCCCATACTAGAGACGTAGTCGAATGCCTAATCTTGCATGGAAAGGGTGTAACCATTAAATTAATAGCCGTTTATGAAGTGTGCTAAAAACCTAAGGTTAGAACATCAAAAGGATATATCATGGATATTGAGAAATGTCTCCAAAGCAAACGATCGAGTGCTCCCATAAACGAACACGAGAGGCTCCAATCGTGAAGATCATGATCTAAAAACCACAATTCACAAACAACCACAGAACAAAGGTTGGAAGGGCACAAATCCCCACACGTAAGCTACATTAGAAAGCGATAATATGTACATAGGATAAGCATGAGACTCCCCCACGAGGCACCTCATTTTTGATTACCGAGTCATGAGCTCGACTCGATCCCCTCAATACTAATTATCATTGGGGAAGGTGACTTGGTCGAGGTAGTTCAAGGATGGAACTTCCCCGCCAAAGTAGTGCTTCAACCTATGTCCATTCACCTTGAAGTTGGTCCCATACGGAAACACTTGAGTCACGGTGAATGGACCGGACCAACGGGATTTCAACTTACCGGAAAAGATTTTCAATCTTGAATTAAAAAGCAAAACTTGATCCCCAATGTTAAAAACCCGGTTTTTAATTTTAGAATCATGCAACTTTTTAGTTTTCTCTTTATAAATCAATGAATTTTCATAAGCAATATCCCTCAATTCATCTAATTCATTCAATTGCATTTTCTGGTGTTTTCCCGCGGTCTCCATATCATCATTACAATGCTTTAGGGCCCAATAAGCCTTGTGTTCTAACTCGATAGGCAAATGACAATTCTTTCCATACACAAGTTTATAGGGAGTGTACCCAATGGGCGTCTTATGAGCGGTCCTAAAGGCCCATAAAGCATCGTCTAACTTATCCGACCAAGTTTGTCGGTTTTCCCCAACGGATCTCTCCAAGATCCTCTTCAACGCTCGGTTTGAAACCTCGACTTGCCCACTCGTTTGTGGGTGATAAGCCATAGAAAGCCGATGTGTAACCCCATATTTCCTTAGAACCCTTTCAAATTGGTCGTTACAAAAATGGGTTCCACGATCGCTTATGATAGCACGAGGGGTTCCAAACCGAGAAAATAATTGCTTCAAAAACTTGACTACCACACGAGCATCATTGGTGGGCAAGGCCTTGGCCTCCACCCACTTAGATAGGTAGTCAACCGCAACAAGGATGTACTTATTACCACAAGATGATGGGAACGGCCCCATAAAGTCTATACCCCAAACGTCAAAGATCTCACACACTTGGATGATATTTTGTGGCATTTCATCTTTTTGTGAGGCTTTTCTTTGTCGTTGGCATGCATCACACGACTTCACAAGATCTTATGCATCTCGGTAAATAGTAGGCCAAAAGAAGCCGGCATCAAACACCTTCTTAGCCGTGAGATTAGCACCGTGGTGACCACCCGTGGGTCCCTCATGGCAAGCTCTAAGGATGTTAGAAGCTTCGGTGCCAAATACACAACGTCGATGATTTGATCCGCATAAGTTCGAAACAAGTAAGGGTCGTTCCAAAAGTAGAACTTGACGTCACGAAAAAATTTTCGTTTTTCTTGAGTCGTCATACCCTTAATGATGAAGTTACCCGCATGGTAATTTGCAAAATCCGCAAACCATGGGGTAGAAGAATCAAGCTTAGAATTCACTACACCAAGTGTCTCGAGCGGAAATGTTTCGGTGATTTCCGTGGGCTCGTAAACACTTTGGTGAGGATCTTCCAAACGAGAGAGATGATCGGCCGCTAGATTCTCGGCTCCTTTTTTATCAACGATTTTGTGATCAAATTCTTGAAGGAGGAGAATCCAACGAAGTAATCTCGGCTTAGAATCTTGCTTTCCCATAAGATACTTAATAGCCGAATGGTCCGTATACACTATGCATTTTGTCAAGACGAGATAAGGTCGAAATTTCTCAAATGCATACACCACGGCAAGGAACTCCTTTTCCGTTGTAGTGTATTTTAGTTGAGCCTCGGTCATCGTCTTGCTAGCATAGTGAATGGGCAAGAAGTGCTTATCATGACGTTGCCCCAAAACGGCCCCAATGGCGTAATCACTAGCATCACACATGAGCTCAAAGGGGAGGTTCCAATTGGGAGCAACAAGAATGGGAGCTTCGGTAAGTTTCCTCTTAAGGATTTCAAAGGCTCGTACACAATCTTCGTCAAAGACAAAACGTGCCTCTTTTTCAAGAAGATGTGTAATGGGTCGATAAATCTTTGAAAAATCCTTGATGAATCGACGATAAAAGCCCGCGTGGCCTAGGAAACTCCTAACTCCCTTAACGGTTTTGGGATGAGGTAATTTGGCGATGACGTCTACCTTAGCTTGATCTACCTCAATCCCCGCTTTCGAGACCTTGTGCCCTAAGACGATTCCACTCTTAACCATAAAATGACATTTTTCCCAATTGAGCACAAGGTTGGTTTCCTCACAAAGTTTTAACATTCTCTCTAGATTCGACAAACACGAAGTGAAAGAATCACCAAACACGGAAAAGTCATCCATGAAGACTTCCATCGTCTTCTCGATCATATCATGAAAAATAGCCATCATGCACCGTTGAAAGGTTCCCGGTGCATTACAAAGTCCGAATGGCATTCTACGATAGGCAAACGTTCCATATGGACACGTAAACGTAGTTTTTTCTTGATCACGAGGATCGATGGGAATTTGGAAGTAACCGGAAAAACCATCTAAAAAGCAATAGAAATTGTTTCCCGCAAGACGCTCCAATATTTGGTCCATGAAGGGCAAGGGAAAATGGTCTTTTCTAGTGGCTTCATTTAACTTTCGATAGTCAATGCACACTCTCCATCCGGTCACGAGTCTAGTGGGAATCAACTCGTTGGCATCGTTTGGCACAACGGTCATCCCTCCCTTTTTAGGGACACAATGAATAGGACTCACCCAAGGGCTATCGGAAATAGGGTAAATCATTCCCGCGTCAAGGAGTTTAAGGACCTCCTTTTTAATGACGTCGTGAATTTTGGGGTTCACCCTCCTTTGACTTTGGATTGTGGGCTTGAAATCCTCCTCCATTAAGACTTTGTGGGTACAAAACTTGGGATCGATTCCCTTAATGTCGGATAACTTCCACGCAATCGCCCCTTTGTGGTCCTTTAGAACATAGACAAGTGCGGTTTTCTCATCATTCGAAAGATCCTTCGCAATAATAACCGGCAACTTGTCGTCCTCCTCCAAATAGACATATTCGAGGTGAGGAGGTAAATCTTTCAACTCGAGGATAGGTGGTTCCTCAAGTGAAGATTTGGGCTCGATACTCATAACCTCCTCGGGTGGAGGAAATGGGAAATCGTTTAGAAAATCCTTGATAATCGAGAAGTCCTCATCGTTGTCGAGGTCTTCGTCACAAGTACGTGGAACATTGCATTCTTCCAACGTAAAACCACCACCCTCAAATGGAGTGAAGGTTGGTGTCGAATTATCAAGAATTGGATCTAACATAGTGGGATTGCCACTAGTTTCTTCATCACCAAACCCTAAAACTTCTTGTGAAAATTCCTCGCAAACCACGTCGATCATATCAACGAGGTTTATGGTAGCAACGGAATAAACATGAGAAAGTTGATAATTTTGAGTTGCGTTTATAACAAGTTCCTCGTCGTTGAAACGTAAGGTGATCTTTCTAGCATGCACAACAATTAAAGCCATAGACGTATCTAAAAACGAACGACCTAAAATAAGAGGAACTTGAGGATCCGTGTGAATATCAACAACGATAAAGTCTACGGGATAGTAGAACTTCCCCACTTTCACAAAAACGTCTTCCGCCAAACCACATGCACGAATCGTGGAATGGTCGGCCAACTCGATAGACATTAGTGAAGGAGTAAGATTAGGAAGATTGAGCGACTTGAAGATTGCAAGTGGCATCAAATTAATGCTAGCACCAAGATCGGCCAAGGCATAGCATTCTTCCATATCTTGAATTGCACAAGGGATCAAAAATTTACCGGGATCACCGACTTTTTGAGGTATGCGATTAAGATAAACCGACGAACAACTAGACAATTGATGCAATTTATCCTTGTTGTTCAACATACTCTTAAAGTTAGCGGCAAATCGAGGCATCATGACCAAAGCATCGGCGAAACTCACATTAAGGTGCAACTCACGAAACATTTTCATAAAAAGCTCAAATTGATAATTGTCGCGCTCTTGTCGTTTCTCCTTCCTAAGTCTCGATGGGTAAGGCAAGGGTGGTGTGGGTTGGGGCATAGGCATAGCCTTTGGAATCTCGGGTTCCAATGTTGGTAAAGGGTCGACCGTAGGTGTGGCATGAGCGGTACTTTGTGGGCTTGAGATATGCTCCTTTTCGACCACCACCTCGGGTTCTTCCTCAATTTCCTCCACCGTTGGAGTAATTGGTTAAGGAGTCGGTTCTTTAAGTGCCTTACCACTTCGTGTGGTAATCACTTTCATCTCTCCCTTCGGGTTTGAAACGGTGTTACTAGGCAAACTTCCCGAAGTAGAGGCTTTGTTCCCCATGACGGCTTCTAAAATGGCATTAAGCTTAGCATCTTGACTATTACACTTAAGATCTTGACTAGCGGCTTTTTGGTCAATTCTTTGTTCAAGCCTAGCATGACTTTGTTCAATTTTATTGTTTTGACCTCTAATTTGATTAGCAAAATCATTTTTCAACTCATTTCTCATGTTAAGATTTTCCTTCACAAAATTAGCTAACTCCTTGGTGTTTTTAGCCGTGTCCCTAGCTTGACTAGCCAATTGCTCTTGAATGTTTTCCAAAATCTTATCATTTGCCGTGGCGTAATTCAAAAAGTCCATTGGAAGTTCTTTAGTGTAAACATTTTGAAGACCTTGACTTGTGTTTTGAAAATTACGGTTTTGGTTTTGATTTTGCAATTGGCTACTACTTCCTTGATCCCCATAGTTGTTATTACCCTTGAAATTGTTCCTTTGATTGCTTTGGTAACCAACTTGATTGTTTCGATAATTGTTAGCATTTTTATTTGGTGGAAAACCCGGTGGAGTCAATTGATTAGTGCGAGGAACTTGACCGTTTTGGTTATAAGTTCCCGCGGCCGCGAAGGCACTCGAAGTGTTACCACCGTTGGTAATTCACTCGGAATAATCGTGAGCTCCACCACAATACATACAAGAAATCTCAAACGCTTTAGCCGTAGCGGGAGTGGGTTGTTCACCAACTTTAAACTCAATTAACAATCCCTTAAGCTTATCAAAAATCTTGTTCTCCAAATTAGCCTCGATTTGGCAAGCCTCAACGGTGTGTGACAATGAAGGCGAAGGCGAAGACGAAGTCTTACGAACACTCGACGTGCTACGAGGACTATAGACCTTAGACCTATTCTCAATGATTAACAATGCTTCCTCGACCATCTTACACAAAAAATTACCACCCGCGGCGGCATTAAGATAATCACGCTCATGATCGTTCAAGCCATTGTAAAACGTGTCAATTTGATGCAATTCGGAAAAACCATGATGAGGACATTCGTGCAACATTTCCTTAAACCTATTCCAAGCCGTTGAAAAACTCTCATTATACTCTTGTGAAAACTTTGAAATCTCGTTTTTCAAATGCGTAGTCTTAGAGGGCGGAAATAATTGGTTCACGAATTTTGAAACGAGATCCTTCCACGTCAATATAGAATTGGGTGGCTCTTTCTCTAACCAAATTTTTACGGACCCCGCTAAGGAATACGGAAAAAGCATCATCTTAATCGAGTCGTTTGAGACGTCCTTAAACATTCAAGTGGCGGTGAGACGATTAAATTGGCGAATGTGGTTATGAGGGTTGTCCTTTTCGTCACCTCGAAACTTGTTGTTTTGAATCATGGACAACAAACCTGTCTTAACCTCAAAATTCTCCGCAAGGATAGTGGGAATCACAATCGCTTCTCCATAACCCTCGGTGGGTGCTTGAAGCAACTCCATCATAGTTCGATTAGCCATGGGTGCTTCTTTCACTACAATGGGTTCGTCAATAGGAGACTCCTCACTAGAAGGAGTGATTGATTTGTTTCTTCGTTTACGAGCACGTCTTGCTTTGGAGCGAGTTTGCATAAACGTCACGTACAACGAGAGGGTGAGCAAAGAAGATTCTTTTTGGTGTTTTTACTTTTTCAATTTTTTTTTGTGGTTTTTGATTATTTTTAACTTTTTTTGGATTTTGTGGAATGTATTAGGTAGACACAAATCTACAAATCTCCTCCTTAATCAAATCTCTCAATTAAAGAAGCCTCAAGGAATGAAAACGATCACGTGAAGTGAACGCCTTCGATGACTTTAGAACGATGGTGGAACACCAAATCGTTCAAGAGGGTTTAATCAATAGAAACCAAGAAAATATATATGATATGTAATAATACTTTGGGCGGCAAAACCCTCGATTAGCTTTCAATCTCAAAATACGCACAAGCAATCGGAGGAAACGAGGCGGCGCGAAGCACTTAAGAGCCTTTTTCCTTTAGGTCGTGAAATACAACCGCCTTATACCCACCTTATAGTTTGTATTTTTCAAAATCGAGCTTCACGAAAGTATTTATCTATTTTTGCCTTTTTTCTTTGGTTTGAGATTCGAATACAATGATTGGGTAATGACCTCCCAAGTCAAGGTTGTGATTTCTCACGTATTTGGAGTACTTGTAAATTTATGGTTCTACGTATACAATATAGTAATAGTATTCACAAAAAACGAAAAACCGATAATACGTATTAGTAGAGTGCTACTAATACAAATACTAATTATGGCTATATATAAAAACAACAATTGTTCAACCAAAACACAACACGCCTCCCCGGCAACGGCGCCAAAATGATTGTAGTGTTTTTGCTACCCTTTAGGAAAAGAGAGGCAAAATAGTGGCAAGCGTTAAGTGTCGGTTTAGGAAAACCGAGCACTAATGACCAAATAAGTTCAAGTTCGTTTCCCAAGGAGGCAAGTGCGTTGTGTTAAGAGATGATATTGATTTGTGATTATATGATTGAGAAAGAAGAAAGAAATGAGATTGGAAGAGAAAGACGGTTACGAAGACGGATTAAACTACGACGAAAAAGGCGATCACGTAAAACCGTAAATAGTACAAAAATTAAAATTCTAACCTAAAATTCCTAAAAATTACTAAAAATCCACAATAATATTCTAAGAGTTTACAAAAAATCCAAACTTGCTAAAACCTTTTAATTAATTAGATAATGACTTTTTAATGCTAATTAAAGCCCTAAAAATCACAATTAATTATTAAAAAGCCCTAAACAAGATATTAAAGTTTGTAAACCTCAAAAATGTCCTAATTAAGCTAAAACTATTTTTTAAAATTTTAAAACCAAATTAACTATTTTTAAATACTTAAAAACTAATAAAAATCAATTAAAATTTAAATTAATTCTAGAAATTAATTGAAAAGTCCTAAAAATATTTGGAAAGTGACAAAACTCCTAATTAAGTGACTACAATATAGGAAAAATGTAAAAACTTAAAAAATCAAACTTTCAATTTTTAATAATAAAATAATATTAAAATATTCAAAAAAATTCAAAGTTCATAAAAAAATTCAAAAAAATTACCAAAAATCTAGAATAATGTAACTAAGACAAAAATGCAATCAAAATTTTCTTAAACCTATTTAATAATTTTATATTAAATTTTAAAATTAGCTAAAAACCCTAAAATCCAATAAAATCAAAAATTAGACTTTTTGAAAACTTAAATGGCTGTAAACCTCAAAAGTATAAATTAAAACCTAAAAACTATTTTTTCAGATTTTTAAAATACCTTTTTCTATTTTTAAATTACTTTTCAAAATTTAAACTAAAAATAATCCTAGAAAATAAATTAAGCACGTGAAAAATAATCTTTTTGCACCAAAAAGTCCTAAACCTATATAAAAACAAAAGAAAAATACTAAATGGAAAAAAACTTAAAGGAATAAGCTGAAATCAGCTTAAAACTAAGCTGATTGTTTTGATAAGCTACAAATTAAATGCCCTTAAATATTACACCTTATGATCATGTGACATAGAAAGTCACATAGATCACTGGTAAAACACTTCACTCCTGCACGACAGGTCGAGTGTTCGAGCCCAGGCTGTGTAGGCTTTTTGGAAAACTTTTTTTTTTTACTTTTAAAACTCAATCCCAAGTACTTAAACTTACTCTAAATCATAAATCAAATAACAAATAAGCTAAAATCAAGCTAGAAAACCAAAAACGTGCCCAGTATGATTTGTGTTTCTGATGAACACAAAGGTGAATCTTCACAAGTGAAGAAATAATCAAGAGGAGCTTGATCTGATTTTTGTGGTGTTTTGTTGGACAATAGGGGCACCCCTATACTCAGTTGAGTGTAGGGAGTCAATTATAGCACAACAACAGGCAAGTAATCACACAAAAATAAACCAAAATGCTCCTACAAGTTTCTGATATGGCATACACTTTCTGATGAACAAATGACCAATGCACTTGCATAAAAATGAGATTTAAAGGCCAATATCTTGCATACAAATCACTAACATGGCATACAAGCAATGCACAACCCTAAAGTGACCTAATATCTAGCAGATTATCAAACTTGATGGCACAATTTCACACAAAATCAGACACAAAAGGACTTGACTGTTTTTAACTACAATGGCCAAATTTTAAGCATACAATTTTGTTTTAGACTGCACCAAACTAAAAACCAAATGAATCAACTACCTACTTACCACCTAAGAAGTGTGTGAAACAGGTTTTGACACAAGCTTCTTGTCACAAATCTCATTTAAATAACTAATCCAAACACTCCTTAAGATCACTGAAAATGATATTATCAAAGCAAACCTATAACAAACTCAACCAATCTGATTTAAACCTAATCTAACATGCAAATAACACTTAACATAAGCCATATCAAACCATATAACAAACACTTAACAAGTTTCATACAAATCAACAAATCAACAAAAATCATACACTTTCTGAAAACTAAAAATGAAACAAGGGACTACCTTGTTGGGCCTACATCCAGGCCCAACCAAGGCTGCTTTGCCTTTTACAAATAGGCCCGGGCCTATGCTGATCCTTGGACAGCAAGCCTTCAACAAACCTGCTAAGAAAAATAACTGAAGAACAAGCACAATAATCTGATTTTATCTCTTTTTTTTTCAAACCTTTCTAAAATCTTTCCAATACTTCTCAAATAAACTCCTTTAAACACACTTAAACAATCCCTTAATAGAACTGGAAATCCAACTTTGAAACAAGATTTCACCAAAAGAAATCAAAGTTTCGGAAACTTTTGAAAACAAAACTGAATTTTAAAAAAAAAAACTTAAAAAAGTAAACAAGCAGTAAATGAGGCACAATCAATAAGCAGAAAGTAAAATGGATCTTTGTTTCTCATCAACATCTCAACACCATTTTTTCATTAAAAAAACTGGCTTTACAGGGAAGTGACAAAGGAGAAAGAAAGAACAAGAACAAAATGCTAAGCTAGGGGTGCCTTATATAATGGCTACAAAACAATCTAGAAATCATAAAACCCTAATGTAGAAAAACCCTGAAATGCCCTTGGACGATTTTGAATCTTGGTCAAAATTTGGTATCTTGTGAGCCTGCTGGAATCATGTGAGGTGTACAGCTGTTTTGAAGTGATCTAAACCCTTCATTTGGTGTGGAGGACAAGTAGAATGCTTTGGTTCGTTGATGGACTGGCTCAGTTTGTCTTCAAGCTCTTTTGTGGGTCAGGGGAAGAGGGGTTTGTCACATGGGGTGAGATGGTGATGTTTTTGGGAGGTGGGTTGTGATGAGAGTGACCTTAATCACCATTCTGGAGCAAATTAGGGATTATCCCTTTGTTTTGTGATTAATTCATCCTGGGAAGATATTAGGGTTTAAGGGTGGATTAGGGGCGTTTAATCTGAAAAGGGGATTAAAGTTTTTAAACTTTGTGTTTGGGAGGGAAGTTTTAAACTGATTAGTTTAATAAGTGAGTGGAGGGTGACGTGTGGGAGGGGTGTGATGTGGTGGAAGGTGATTGGAGGATGGAGGTGATGTGGAGAAATGATTGGTGGGGATAGGTTTGTGTGTCTGGCAGATATAGTCCCCCATGTTTCTTCATTCTTTCATCTTGTATTAAACAGCAAATAATTCCATTCCTTTGAAAAACAACTTTGGGAAGTTGGCAGTTTTGGCACAACAAGTTTTTAAACTTGTTTTAAGGACTAAAAGTGCAATTTTGGCAATCTTCAAGGGCTTTCAGTGACATGTCTTCATACTTCAAGGTGTTGACTTGTTTGTTGACTTCTTGGAGGACCAATATTGACAATTTAGTTTTGTTGAGGGACTAATTTTGCCAATTCTTCAAAGTTAAGGGTCCTTTTTGTAATTTTGACAAACTTTAGGGACCAAACTTATAATTATGAAGATACAAGGGTATAAGGTGTCAATTCTTCCATATTGGAGGACCCTTCTTCATAATTCTTCAAATCTTCAAGGGTTTTCTTGGAAAATTCTTCATTAGGGCTTGGTTCATCGTGCGGCTTCGTTTCCCGTGTTCGTTTTTGACTGATTCTTTTGATCTTTTGTCATTTTCTCAATATCCGTACCTAAAATACACAAGCAACAAACACAAGCATATATTTGGGTATTTTGATGATATTTAATGCATTTTAAGCCCTATTTGGACAATGAGACTATGTATAAAAGCAGTCTCATCACGTATCATCTTGATTACTTGCATCCAAAACGCGTCTGCCCTTGATTCTTGATGTTTACCCGTCGGCAGAAAAGGAGGCAAAGAAGAAAACATACGGCTGTATTTAGTTTTAGGGTTTTAGAATGTTTTGTGTTTTGTCCAAAAATAAAAATACCCCCCCGTCTGTTTTGGTTATACACGCCTCAAACATTACACTTGGGCTTTGAGCCCAAGTCCTTCCTTTTTCTTCTGTTTCTAAAACAGCCCGAAAACATTTTACTTTGATTAAATCGCATCTCGTTAAAATAGTACACGTAAGTGAGTATTAAATGTCGCGACTTTCATAGTTTATTTATATACGTGACAAAAGTAAATATTACGTATGTAATTACTTGTCGTGTAATTTAATATACGTAGTAATAATAATAATCGTTTAAATGTCCGTGATTACGTGTTATATAGTTTACGTAATTTAATTCGTTTTCGATCGTGACTCAATATATTTATTCGTGTTCGTAATAAATATATATATACGTAATTAATATTAGCTCGTGATTAATTACGTCCATGATTTCATGATCGCATGTTCGTGATTAATTATTGTCAAATAATTATTGCGTGTTTGTGTGTAGTAAATACTTATCGTGTTCTAACACGTACGTAATACGTAAAATCCTAACACGTAATCGTAATCATGCTATAATAGGAAAGTTTTAATCTAGTACGTACGATCTAAAGGGTACTATTAATGGTAAAAGCATGCGGGTTTTACACACTCACTAGTGTTGTGATAAAGATGAATCTATGAGCTAGTCATATTCATCATGATACCCTTTTTGTTTTATGTTAAACCATTGTATTTATGAATACTTGGACTAGTTGTGTTCATCCAAGTTATTTGTGAATACTTGGATTTGTTGTGTACATCCATTGCATATGTGTTTGCTTGGATTTGTGTTGTGTAAATCCAAGCTACATGTGTGTACTTGGATAAGTCTAATTGAGTTGTAATAGATTTGATTAGTAGTTCTCACTAAACTATAAAGTGATGTGGTTGTGTCTTGTGAGTTCTCACTAAACTTGAAAGTGATTAGTAGTTGTGTTGTGTGAAGTTCTCACTTAGCTTCAAAGTGAAGAGTCGTGAAGATTGGTTCTAGCTTTGGATTAGAACTCGACATCTAGCCTTGTGTCGTAAAATGGTGAAGTAGGCAACGTCGTGAAGATTGGTTCTACCTTAAGATTAGAACTCGACATCTAGCCTTGTGTCGTTAAATTGTGAAGTAGGCAACGTTGTGTAGATTGGTCCTAGCTAAAGATTAGGTCTCGACATTCAGCTTAGTGTCAGAAAATAATGTAAGCGACGATGTAAGGTTTTCTCCGCCAAGAAGGGAGCTTGTGGATATAGTAGAAATCTCGAGTAGGTGTACTCGAGGAGTGGAGTAGAAACGAGAATAGAGCCTCATTGTCGAACCACTATAAATCTTGGTGTCTTCCCACTAGGTTGTCTCCTTCCTTACTCTTTACTTATTTCATTATCATTACACTTACCTATTATCTTTACTAGTGCATTTGAATTGAACCTAATCATTATGCAACTTAGCTTCAAGCAAAAGATAGTTTTAATACAAACCAAATTGAAAGTAATTTTAATTTGGTTGCCAATCGAAGAGAAACTATTCAACCCCCCCCCCCCCCCTTCTAGTTTCTACACTGCATATACCATTGGATGTGATTAAGGTTGGGAGAACTTCCGAATGATGGAAAATCTGTAGAGGATAGAATCCGTTAGGTCTGGTGATAGGAATTGTAGTAGAAACTGTTAGAGTTAATTCATAGGAGATGAAGTGGATCACCGTTATAGTGGGATGAAGTTAGAAGCGGCCAACGTATTGGACCGAAGGTGGATCGGAAAACTATGGAGGTGGTGGCAAGTTGAAAATGGCAAAGAACCGACAAGAAAGCTATACGGACGAGAGGCATAAGCCGTTGGGATTTAAGATTGGAGGTAAGATTATGATAGAGGTTTCACCATGGAAAGGAGTGATGTGGTTTAGGAAGAAAGGGAAGATGGCATCTAGAATCATGGGTTCGTTCGAAATCCTCGAAAGGATTGGACCAATGGCTTATAGGTTGAGGAATTACTGGGAGAATTGAGTGGTGTGCATGATGTATTTTGTGTATCAAGCTTGAGGAAATTCTTAGCAAGAACTGACTTGCATGTACCGTTAGATGATATTAGTATGGATACGAGTCTAAATTTCATCGAAGAGCCGGTAGAGATTTTGGGTCGTGAAGCTAAGACGTTGGAAAAAGGGTAATATACCGTAGTTATGGTTAGATGGAATTTGGAACATGGAGTAGAGTTCACGTGGGAACGGGAAGGATTTATGAGGAACAAGTATCCTTATATTTTTTCGAATGATGATCCTAAGGAGTAAATCTCGGGACGATATTTCTATTAGGAGGGAGTGATGTGACAACCCCGGTTTTTGAGGTTCGTTACTTAGTCTTATTTTTGGGGTATTTTGTGTGACTATATGTTTTATGTGATTTATGTGTTTATATGTGTGACTTTGGGGATGAGAATGGACGAAATGAGGTACATGATTGGTAAATCTTGGTACGGGTTGGAAATGAAATGAAATGAAATGAGTTCAGAAATGAACTGCGGGAAAGTTCGGATATCGTTTTTACAAGGCCTCGTGTACGTATCTTATGTTGTATGTATGTATTAATTATAGATTATATGTTTAGGATAAGTTTTAGAGATACTTTCTATAATTAGAAACTTTTGGGAATGACGGTTAGTTCGGAAATCGCGTAGAAAGTCGAAAAAATCAACGTAAGGCTTTCGGCTTTTGGTCCGGAAGTAACCCGAATGTGAGGTTTAGTTTAAGAATGATATAAGTTATAAAATAAGGTTAAAACCCATATTCTTAGGTGCTTTGGGCTTGGTTTGGGCAGTCAAAAGAAAAGGAAGGAAGAAAATAACCAAAAAGCCCAAAAACAGGCCCAATAGACTTGTAATGGAATTAAGGGGCCTTTAGGACTTAACTAAACCCATCCCATAACCAAAATAACCAGACTTTTTACCCCCATAACATCTCATAGTCGAATTTTAAAAATGATGGCCAATTAGGGTTTCAAAGATAAAGATCTTCCATTATTTTTAAGGTAAAATCTTCAATCCCTTTTTAATTAAATTGTTTTTATGCATTTATAAATCAATACATGATGGATCTATGATTATGTCTAAATTAAAATCTGAGTTTTAATGATATAATAATGATTAGATTATTTAGGGTTTATAATTAAACAAGATATGGGTAATTAATTAGACTAATTATGTTAAATTCGTTTTTTAAAAAATGAGCAGAATTTTAGGTCAATTGTTTTGATCATATCTAGAGTTATACAAACTCTTATTTTTCGATCCAAGTATCCCTAGAAAGGTAGTTGAGTTGGCTTTCAAATTCAAGAAACGATAACTAAATTGGAGGTCGGGAAGTGGGTCAAAAACAGGTTACAACAGTCGGAGGTCAAAACAGTTTTGAAACCAGCGGGTTTTCAATTAATGTTTTAAGATGGTTAGGGTACTTAGGATTATAATTGGACTTTAAAATGAACATGAGAGTTAGTTTATATGTTATATAGGATATCTGGAGGAGGGCTAAGCAAATGGGTTAGGGTAAGACCCCCTGATTATAACAAACTTTTTATATGTTCAAAATCAGTAAAATCTGGATAGACAGAAGTATATATATATCTAGGCCTTAACAGTAGCTTTAAGGTTGGAGCGAAATGTGAGAGTTAGCTAACACATGTAAGGGCATAGGGTTTCCTTTATAGAAAGTCTGAATTTGGTTAGGTGGGCTTTTGTTTCATAGTGTGGGGTATAAAAATCAGGACTGTTTGGGATAAAATGTGAATAAGATAGGTTATGAACTTAACCAAGTTAAGGGCTTATTAGAGAGGTGTTGTGGGATGCTTAGAACATAATAATGAGATTTAAATGAGGAATAAGGATTAGACATCCATCATATATTGATGAGCCATTTTAGTATTTGGTTCATGTCTTGATTGTGTGCCTTTGTGTGTTTAGTATTTTGCTAGTGCGCGGATTTTTGGAGAAGCTCAATCAGGTGAGTTTCATAGTCCCATGTTCTTGAGTTATAAATGTTTTTGATTTCCAAATGGGATGGAAGATACACTGATGCTATTTTTAACTAATGTTGTGAATGTTTTTATGATTTGTGATGGACTTGTGTGTGTACATATGTGATTAACTGCTATGTGATTCTTGATTTGTTTTGTGGTTTTGGCTTGGTACCAAGGGATGTGGACAAGGCGGGGCCTTGGGGAGGTACATAGATGTATGGGCATCTATGGTACCAAAGGATAATGACAAGGCGAGGCCTTGGGATTGGTACATAGGTGTATGGGCGCCTATGGTACCATAGTGATTGGTAAGGCTGGGAGCCTTGGATTTGGTTTAGAATGATTGATCTTGAATGTTAGTTGTTAATGCATATTTGTAGCACCTTGTCCATATGTTTGGATGATGGTTATTATTCACAGCTTATAAATTTGTTTTGTGTTCGAGTCTAAATCTATGACTCTCACCAACAATATTGTTGACGTGTTTTAGTGTCTCTTTCAGGTATTAATATGGTTAAGCGTGAGAACATAAGTGGCTAGGATTGGAGTCGCGTAGGAATGCATTTAGAAGGAGATCCCCGTTCCTTCATATATTTCTTTTGTTTGATTGAATAAGTGATACTACGAGTATCTTTATGTTGATGTTTGTTTTATTTGTTTGTCTTTGGTAAGAGGTGAGACTTTTACCTAGTTACCTAGACTCCTGCATTGTTGAGATACTGTCATGACATTTGTGTCACCTTTTATGACATTTCTATTTCATATAGTTCTCTCTATAGACACGTTATTGTTGTGATGATATCCATACGTCGAGCCCGATATTACGCTATGGTGGGGTGTGATACAACGTCGCTTAACTAATTTCCGACTCTAAGCTAAAAGTCGAGCCCTAATCTTAGCTAGGACCAATCTACACCAATATACTTTGAGGACTAAATATTAACCTTAATACATACGCAACTTCCAAATAGACACAACTACTTGGATCTTCACAATAATGACACAACAACGAATAAATAAGTTTGGATCTTTGAGGTAGACACAACACTTCAAGAATGATAGTGTTCTTCTCTTTGCACCTTGAGAGGAAAAGATGAGAGGAGAAAGATTCACTTCTAAACAAGTAGTAATCAAACAAATGATCAAGGATTTGAGTGATTTAAGAAGTATGAAAAAATATTGAAATGTATGTGCAAAAGAGGTGCATTGAAAGTCTGATAATGGTCCACTATTTATAAGACAAACATCCAACGACTATATCTGCCCGCGGTTCTTATTGGAGCCCGCGGTTCCTTATTGGAGCCCGCGGTTCCTTCTCGGTATGGAACCGCCGTCGGTGCTAAGGAACCGCCGGCGCAGAGTTTGCTCCATTTTGTCTTTTAGTGGGTTGGTTCGAATCAGGGGATTAAAATATCCTTAAAGGATATTCCAAACAAAGATAGAATATGCCATTTTCAATTTTCAAATTTTCGAATAATTATTTAATAAAACATTTTCTTAAAAAGAAAGTTTAATGATAAAACTTTGTCACACTTAATAAAAAGTGAGTTTTAAGAAAAGATTAAATCCTTGATCACTTATCTAGTATAATTACTTGTTTGTTCATACCTTAAGTGATAATGGTTGAAATAAAAAATACTTGAACTCAAGAATTCGTTTTTCATTGTTTTCGTAAATGCTTGTTTTTACATATTGTCGTAATTAAAAGAAAGTGAGACCAAAAAATAAAAGCTACATAGAAGGGTTAGTAGTAGAGAAGAGACACCCAACAAGATATAGCAAAGATCACAAAAAAATAGGAAACAAAAGATCCAAGATAAGTCATGTTAAAAGAAAACATGATAAAAGATACAAGGAAATAAATCATACAAAGATGTATGAGACACAAACACAAGCCAAAATAAAAAGCATAAACCTAATCATAGTTAAGCTAGAACCCTAAGATTTGCTTGAACTAGATGTCTTGAAGATAATCAAACAATGCTTAGATAAAAGACAAGGTAGTGGCGGAAGGAGGTGGTGGTGGCTTGGTAGAGATCTCATAGTTATAGTAAAGAGGAGGTTTGACTAAGAGACTCTTGATGTAATTCAACTCTTCATACATGTGAGCCATAGCAAGATGTTGATATTGACAACATTGACAATATGTTCCATGATGCATGACATTATCATGTGAAGGAGTTAGAACACTAAAGGCTAGTGGTGGAAGATAAGAAGTTCCATAATCAACATTCTTAGAAGGATAAGAGATGTGATTTTGAGTGTTCTTGGGTGAATTGGGGTTGAAAGCAATTGGAGTGAATGGAGTAGAATCAAAGCTTTCATTTGGGGAATAATACATTTTGATTTGAGAAAGAATGCAAAATGCTTAAGGTTAAATAGAGAAATCCCAAGATAATTTGGGGGTGGTCAAAGAGTTGAAACAAAGATTCCAAAAAGTGTTGGAACAAATTTGAAGTTTCAGGAAAACCCAAAAAGTAAAGTACTGGGCGCGGTTCCTTACCTCAGCCCGCGGTTCCTTATCACTAGGGAACCGCGGTATCAATAAAGAACCACCCACAGTGGGTTGAGTTTGGTGATGAGGGAGGATTTTCTAATTCAGCAAATCCTATTTTTCTAGTCTAACTAATCATGGGGATATGCTAAGAAGCAAAGATAGACAAAGAAAACACACAAGAGCTCACCAAACAAGGTTTAGACCAAAATACATAGATTTTTAATAAAATCAATGTAGGAGGTGTGTAGAACTAGATACAAGGTCATGACACAATGATCCTCCATAGTTCTCTTTTGTTCTTGCTATATTTGAGAGACCCATACATATGAATTATGTAAGCTCATTATGAATAGCAAGAAACTATGAAAAACATTTTTAGATTGAATTAACAATGCAAAAACATTTCTCGACCGTTTTCGAAAGAACTTTGAGAATTTTGAAAAAGAGATGAGAAGTTTTCCAAAAAGAGTTTATTATACTCAAAAGCTCAAAGAAAGAAAAGACTCAAAAGATAAAAGATAATAAGAATGCATAATTAAGGAATATGTTCCATTAAGCCTAGACCTAGACGCAAGTAATTAAAAGGTTCCTTCTTAAGTGGCTTAGTGAAGATATCGACTAAGTTTTCTACTGAGGGTACCTTCTCTATCGAAATGTTCCCCTTTTGAACATTATCCCTAAGAAAATGGTGGCGAATCTCTATGTTCTTAGTTCGCGAATGTTGCACGGGATTCTTGCTAAGGTCTATTGCACCCTTATTATCGCACATGATGGGAACATCATCAATAGAAATCTCGTAATCAACAACCGCTTGCTTCATCCATAGAGCTTGTTGACAAGCTTTACCGGCACTCACATACTCGGCTTCCGTGGTGGATATAGCAAGAGCAGTTTGTTTCTTGGAGAACCAAGAAGTTAAACAACAACCCATGAAGGTACAAACTCCACTAGTGCTTTTACGGTCCACATAGTCTCCCGCATGATCCGAGTCCGCGTAGACAATGGTTTCTACGCCGATCCCTTTAGGATATCATAATCCAAAATGTATAGTGCCCTTAATGTATCGGAAGATGCGCTTAACCGCTTTAAGGTGAGAGGTTTTGGGAGCCTCTTAGAAGCGAGCACAAAGGCAAACACTAAACATGATATCCGGTCGACTTGCTATTAGGTACAACAAACTACCAATCATACCTCTATATTTGGTGTTGTCTACCGACTCACAATCATCATCTACGGTGAGTTTAGTATCCGAGGCCATAGGAGTCTTCATTGGTCTAGAGTCTTCTAATCCAAATTTCTTTAGCATTTCTTTAACATACTTGGTTTGGTTAAAGAAAATCCCATCATCCATTTGTTTAATTTGGAGTCCTAGAAAGAAGGTAAGTTCTCCCATCATACTCATTTCAAACTCGTCATGCATGATTTTGGCAAAGTCATCACACAATGATTGATAAGTTGAACCAAATATAATATCATCAACATATATTTGTATGATAATGAGGTGAGAGCCTTTCTTCTTTGTAAAGAGTGTATTGTCTACAATCCCCATGGTATACTCATGTTTTACAAGAAACGCTTCAAGTCTATCATACCAAGCTTTGGGTGCTTGTTTGAGACCATAAAGAGCTTTCTTAAGCTTGTAAACATGATGCGGTTTCTCAAAATCAATGAAGCCTGGAGGTTGAGCCACATATACCTCCTCACTGATCAAACCGTTAAGAAATGCACTCTTTACATCCATTTGTTGAAGCTTAAAGTCTAAAGAACAATCGTAAGCTAAGAGGATTCTGATGGATTCTAATCTAGCTACGGTTGTGTATGTCTCGTCATAATCAATACCTTCTTGTTGATTATAGCCTTGAGCTACAAGTCTAGCCTTGTTACGAGACACAACACCATTCTCATCTAACTTATTCCTATAAACCCATTTGGTTTCTATGATGGTCAAAATTCTAGGTGGAGGAACAAGTTCCCAAACGTCATTAGCAATGAATTGATTCAATTCTTCTTGCATAGCGATGACCCAACTCTCATCCATCAAAGCTTCTTTAATATTCTTTAGTTCAATCAAAGAGACGAAACAAAAGAAGTTACTTTGATTTTGGACTTAAGATCTTAGGGTCCTTTTATTTAATTCGTCTATGACGTTATCGAGAGCATGATCCTTAGACTCCTTAATGTTTACTCCCTTTTCAACACTAAGGTCTTCAACTCCTATGTTTCTAACATCTTTGTCATTAACTATGTCTATTTCATCTAAGTCATCATCTACCAAAGGCGGTGTCTTAGATGAAGGCGGGGTTTCATCAAATGTCACGTTAAGTGATTCTTCAGTTACATCCGAGGTTCTATTGAGGACTATGTAGGCTTTGCTAGTTTGAGAATAACCAAAAAAGATACCTTCGTAAGACTTTGGGTCAAACTTTGTAAGGTAATCTTTGTTGTTGAGAATGAAGCACTTGCTTCCAAACAACCTAAAGTATTCCAATGAGGGTTTGTTACCTTTAAGAATCTCATAGGGGGTCATTCATAGAAAAGGTTGAATAAGAATTCGGTTGAAATGTAACTCGATGTGTCCACGGCATTGCACCAAAATTTTTGAGGCAAAGATTGCTCATTTAACATCGTCCTACTCATCTCTTGGATGATCCTATTCTTCCTTTCAACTAACCCATTTGATTGTGGAGTGCGAGGAGCCGAGAAGTTATGGGTAATACCATGAGCTTCACAAAAGGCACCAAATTACACTTCATTATCAAATTCCCTACCATGATCCGTCCTAATAGAGACAATTGAACATCCTAGTTGATTTTGAATTCTTCGACTGAAGGTTTCGAAGTGATCGAAAGATTCATTCTTAGACGCCAAAATCTAGTCCAAGTGGATCTAGAGTAGTCGTCAACTATAACTAGGGTATAAAGGTTACCTCCATAAATCCGTATGGCGGAAGGTCCAAAGAGATCCATATGTAGGAGCTCTAAGCATCGAGTGGTCGAAGCAAAAATATTGGCTTTGTGACTAGAGTGAACTTGCTTCCCAATTTTGCAAGCATCACAAAAGTGACTATCAAACTTCATCTTGGGGAGATGTCTTACCAACTCCTTAGAGACTAAAGATTGAATTAAACGCATATTAGCGTGACCTAATCTCCTATGCCAAAGAGTAGAACTATCATTTAAAGTCGCTAGACATAAGTTATCCTTTGACTTCCTATTAACCTTCATGACATAAAGCCCATGCTTTCTAACACCTTTTCAAATTACTTTTCCATCTTTTACGATTTCACTATCATATTCCGAAAAGATGACCTTACACTTATTGTCACAAATTTGACCTATACTTAGAAGGTTAAAACCTAAGTTATCTACGTGCTCTACATTTTCTATAGTCATAGAGTCAAGAGAGACCATACCTTTGCCAATGATATTACCACGTCGATTACTTGCGAATGTAACGTTACCTCCATCATATGCTTTGTAGTGTGAGAACAAACTTCGATTACCCGTCATGTCTTTAGAACAACCACTATCCTTAATCTACTCGTTGGGCTCTAGATCAATTCCCAAGCATAAACACACAAGATCAAACATTTGGTCCCCAATATCTCATAGGTCCAAAATTGTTAGTTCCAAACATCCTTTGCATTTGGTTGGGATGCATGAATGAAGGAGACATTCCCCATGGGGAAAAGTATTGTTGTTGAAAATTATTCCAATTTATATGTCCATTTTGTTGTCCATAGTTTCTCCTAGGTGTTTTTGATCTTGATCTAGTATTATTATTATTCCTCCTAGGTGTTGGAGTTTTACTTCTATGTCGTGGTTTAGCTTGATCATCTCTTTTTGGCGTAGGTGTTCTACTTTTAGGTTTAGATTTATTTCGTACTCTTGGAGGAGTAGATGTTTGTCTAGATAAGTTTCTAGTTCTCATTAGAGGTTTACTCAAGGGTTTGTAGAATTTATCTAGAGTAGACTTTTCAATTATAGGTACTTTGACCTTGTTAATAAGAATATGTTTTGGTCCTTCACCTAAAATTGACTTTTCAGAAAGTTCAGGATTTTCACAAAAATCTTCTTCTGGACGTAGTTCCTTAGCTCCATCGGCGGTTCCATAGCGATAAGGAACCGCCCCATGTATTGGAGCACCGCGTACAAGGGACTGTTTTTCTGAAAACCTAACTTGTTTTGGTTCACTAGTTGATGCTTCATTAGTGTTATATCATAACCCAAGTCTTTCCTTAGAATGAATTTGTTTGTTTAACATATCATCAAGAGCATTAGTACCTCTCATGAACTTTTCAAGTCTAATGGAGGTGCTCTTAAGGTTTTCATTTTCTTGTCAAAGGTTTTCAAATTTTAAGCATCCTCAATCTATTTCTTTATTTTTCTCAAGCTTAGCTGATTTCTCTTTTAGCTCACTAATCTCGTTTCAAGCTTTGTTTTAGTTGATTTTAGCATTTTGTTCTTTTCAATAAATTTTAGACTAAGCTTATGCAAGTTATTGTATTGACCTTCTAAATCACTATCATCTTGAGAAGAACTATTATTGCTATAATACTCGGTTTCAGAAAGTACCTCTTTAGAAGTGCGAGCCATGAGACACTTCTCATCTTTGGGGTTGTCATCAACATCTTCACCGCTATCGCTCCATGAACCTCCAACAAACGCCGTGTGGTTCTTATCGCGTGAAGGCTTAGGAAAATCACCAATGAAATGATTTGGATCACCATATCTAAAGCATTTCCTATCACCTTTCTCATCTTTGGCAAATCGGTTTTTGGAGAAGGGTTTCTTGTCGTTGTTTGGTTGCCTTACGTATTGACCTCGTCTTTTGAAAAACCTCTTAAAGTCTCTAACCGCCAAGGCATATTCCTCCTCATCACTATCCGAAGAGCTTTCATGGTTACTTTGTGCCTTCTTAGCTTTGAGTGCAAGAGACTTTCTTTCACTCTTAGTTTTCACCATTTCCGAGTCCTTCAAAATTATCATCTCATAAACCTTCAAGTTAACAATGAGTTCATCAAGTGATAATTTGGCGAGATCCTTTGATTCTTCAATCACCGTGACTTTAGCTCTCCACTTGGGATGCAACGCCCTAAGAAACTTCCAAACATTGTTCTTGCTAGAAAAACCTTTATCAAGTGCTTTTAGACTAGTAATAATAGTGTTAAATCTAGCAAATGCACTATCTATGGTTTCATCTTCTAAGATGACTAATTGTTTATATTGTTGAACAAGAAGATCGATTTTACTTTCTTTGACTTGGCTATTACCTTGGTGGGTTACTAAAAGAGTATTACAAATATCTTTAGCGGGTTCACACATAAAAATCCTTTCGTACTCTTTCTTTGGTACCATTTTAGCCTCATTATTTTTAGCAAGTTTCCTTTTAGTATCATAATTAGCTTTATCAAAAGTGACTATCTCCTTACTTTTAAAAACATCATTATATTGAAATGGAAAAAATCACCACTGGTAATAACATGCCAAAGATCTAAATCATTAGATTTCACATAAGTCTCAAACCTATTTTTCCAATAAATAAAACTATCGGTTTCTAAAAGAGGTGGTCTTTGCATGGATTTCCCTTCTAGATACTTGTTGGAATCCATAGATCGATTCAAGTTATAAAATACAATATATTTTAAAAAGTCTTGAGCAACTACGCTCTGATACCAATTGTAGAAACTAGAAGGGGGAGGGTTGAATAGTTTCTTAAATTTACTTGTTAAAGGTTGGTTTAAAAAAATCCTTTTTCAAAAACTTAAGCTTGAGTGTTTATGTGAAACCTTCTTATACACAATGTGAACAAGGTATAGTGCAACTAACTAATAATCACAAGTATAAAGAATAATGAATGTATAGTGCAACTAAACTAATAATCACAAGTATAAAGAATAATGAATGTAAAGAGATAAGGGAAGAAAGATCAAACCAAACACTAAGGATTTATAGTGGTTCGACAACGAAGCTTACTCCTCGTTCCTACTCTACTCCTCGAGTACTCCTTACTCAAGAGTTCACTAATCAAAAATCTCCTTAAGGTGGAGAAACCGTACACAATGTGTAACATCCCATTTGGATAAGTGGACCGTTACGTGTATTTATGGCATGTCATCAAAGCATAAGGTAAATGTCCTAAAACATTAACTGACCATAAAGGAAATATCGGAATCAAACATTGGTAACCCAAACATAAGCTCAAACCATGAAAAGTAAAATACTGAAGGAAAGGACTAAACAATGTCCAAATAAGTAGAATAATGTAAGAAGTGCATAAGGTAAGAAGTCCGGATAGCTTCCATTCAATGCACATGCTCTTAGAATCCTAAGAGCGTCCTGGTGTACCTGCCGTTAGAACATGAAAGAACTACGGCTGAGCATAACGCTCAGTGAACGGATATAAAGCATGATAAGGAATTACTGAAATGAAGCAGTTGATAAAATACTGGAGCTGTAAGATTGATAAGTAAAGTTGCAGCGAAAATCTGTATATAATCTGTAAAGTCTGATTTATAATAATAAAGCAGAAGTGTTATCTGTTAAATCTGAAAACGTGCACTTACTGTATTTTAATTGCCAGAGCTTATATAGGTCATGTGCTGTAACAACGGTGCATGAATAACTGGAGGGGTGACCTCGTCATGTTGTAGAGGGGTGACCTCTAAATACTGTAGAGGGGTGACCTCTAAATACTGTGCTGGGTGGAGGGATTAGCTCCAATATGAAGGATGTAGAGCACACACCACATTCACCTGATAAACTGTAAACTGATAATCCTAGGATGCATCCATACGCCCCACTAATAATACTGATAAAATGGCCAAACTGAGCTGAGTGGGACGATGCAGGATATCACTCTCCTGCATGTGAGTTACGACACCGATGCCTCTAGTGCCATGGTTACGGTACCTCCGTAACTAGTACATAAACTGGTCATGCTTGTATATAATTCTCAGGCAATTTATTTGGTTATTAACATGATTATTGATAAGCTTAAACATATACTGGGAAAACATTTGGCTGAAGACGGGGAATCCTAATCATGCATAGAAAGGAAGTCCTTTCTGAAAGGACAGGAAATCCGTACCTCGTGTCCAGTAACGAAGTAAGAACGAAAGCTGAAAGACCTACTCCGACTTCACGAACACTACATAAATAACAGACGCGAAAATGAGTTGACTGATGTTATATATTTTACTGCTCTTAATTGTGTTCGTTGGATTTAATTTATTCTTGCAATACTGTCCGTATGTATAAACTGATAAATCCAAGCCTTCTAATATTTCTTTTAATCATATTTCGTTCTATTATTTATTTATGACATAACACGTATTCTGACGTTATACTAAAATATATATTTGGTAACCTGCTAAAAATAGAAAGTTTCCTAATTAAGAAAGTTTCCAAAATATTTTAATTTATTTAATAAAATTATACCCTTTTAAACTTTATAACTAATTTATATTTAATTTATTAAATCCATCGTTAAAACATTTAATTAACATAAAGTAATAAAAAGGTATAATTCAAAAATCTTCATTTTTATTATTTTAACTATAACCCGAGCCTACCGAGATAGCCCTTCTCGGTCGCACTAAAACAATTCAACAAAATATACAAAATCTGCCTATATGAATTAGTGACAGAAATCTGTGTCGCTATAAACAGTGTGCCTAACACTGGCTCAAAACTGTTCATAAAACCTGTCACTTAGAATTTGCGACAGAAATTTTCATCGCTAATCTATCGCTAAAGTCATTTTAAAGGCTGTTATTTTCTGCCCGAATTTTAACACTGGCTTAATATAAGATACCGACTGATTTTGGTAAAGTTCCTGCTGATTGTTGTTTGTTCCCACTGCTTTGTTAACACAAACATTCATGTACAATCCAAACGCCCCCCGGTTGTTTGTTTCTGCTGTTCGAAAAGCCAAACAGCCCCCTGTTGGTTCACGGCTGATCAAAAGACACCCACCGAGACTAATTAGTCTCGGTTTTCGTGTATCAAGCAACAACCCAATACCAAACTGATTGAATTCGAGATTCATGAAACAGAAAGAAGATGACACGCGATTAGGGTTACCTTGATTGCATGATTTGGATTCGTGTTCTTGATCCTTGATGTTTGTTCGTCGACAGTAAGAAGACAAGAACAAAACAACGACTCTCTTTTCTTTCTTTCTTTTTTTTGTTGCCTGCCGGCGGTTTCCAACTCCCAACCCTAATACCTTTTTTTTGTTCGCTGTTATGAAAAGAGGGGGGTGAGTCCCGTTTGTTTGTTTACTAGTGCAATGGGCTCAAAGGCCAACTTCCCTTTTTTTCTTTAGACGTATGAATGAATGGAAAAGCTGTGATTTGATTTCAAGTAGTGTAAATACGGAGTGGGCTGGGCCAAGCCCATATACATTCTTATGTTTAACAAAGCATGCCACCCCCTTTTATGTATGTATGTGGGGTTTTCGTTTGATTTTTCGGTTTAACGTTTTTATTTACGTAATCTCGTAATTTATTTCCCGTGTTTCTGTATGAATTGTTAATTACTCGTTTCGGTATCGTAGATAATGTATAAGTAATATTTTTCTGGAACCTAATAGTTATTTCTGAATAATTAATATTTAATATTTAACTGAAACTGAGCGTGCGTATTCAATATTCGGGAATTCTTAAATACGGGTTTTACAAATCTTCCCTTCTAAAAAAAATAATTCGTCCCCGAATTAAGGATACGACTATACTGGGTTTTACAATTCTTCCCCTCTAAAAGAACAATTCGTTCCTGAATTAACGGTAATTAAGTTGGTGAAGTTATAAAAGTTGGGAAGACATATAGGCTAAAAAAATATGAAAGCTGAAAAGACATATAAGCTGAAAGATCGTTCGTCCTTGATTTAAAACATGATGCTGCTGCAAGGTATAAACCTGTCATGACTGAAGTGGCATGTAACGTGACATGGCTGAAGAGGATATGGAATATAACATGACTGAAAGAACCTAACCGAATTTATTGAAGGAAAAGGATGAGAGGTCCGGATGGACTCCTTCGTTTCGAGTGGCTTCCCGCTCGAAACGATTCCTTAAAAGGTTTAAACATAATGAAAATCTTGGTCCTGATGACCCTGTCCTGATGATGCTGATTAGTTTCTAGTTCCATACTTAAGATGGATTTTTCTGAATCTGATAGAATGAATAAGCTATAGCATGTAGGATACATGGAACAGTACGTACAAATATTCTGAAAATATAATATTTATCTCTGAGCAAGTTGCTGAAAATATGTAGGGATAAACTACGTGAACATTGTCAACGTGCTACATGATAAATTGTGAGCGTGGTTCGCGGTTATATGAGGAACGCTGAGCATGAAGTATATCGTGAATGTGATAAGTGAGACATACTGTGAGCGTGATACTAGAACATATCATGAACGTATGTTGACTAAGGAAGAATGCCAACGATACGGCTTGATACGTGAAACATCTGCCTAGTTATGGAATAGTTGTGCCATACTTGGGTCTGGTTTCTCAGGCTGTCTGTAACCTATTTGATAATAAACTGTGAAACGCATATCGCAAGATAGAACACGAACCTGAACGTGGATAATGTTATGAACGCTAACGTGAACTTAAATCATGAGATAGCGCAAAACATGAACTAAAACAGCATCTTACTGAGAATGAGACGTAAACGTGAAAGTGAAAATAAACGTGAACGTAAGTGAACGTAAACATACACGTCATCGTGAAAATGAATTCTGTCTGATATGATGGTCGGTGGAATGCCTGTCCACTACTGCGTAATCCTTCCGGATGAAAGAAAACGCGTTGGTTGATTACATGGCCGACAATGACTTAGATAGTATCATACTTTTCTGAGTCTGTGGGAACTGATAACAATTTCATGGAATTTCGTCTCATTTCTGCTCAAAAATTTCTAAGGATTGTAGTAACTCACTAGCATGACGACGTTCTATCTTCAACCTGCGGTATGTCAGGCATCGAGATATAAACATAGTTTCATCAATGTGTGATACTGCTTCTATCAAAATTCTGCCTGGGTTTATGGGACATTCTGGTGGAAATCTGGTTGAATAGTTATGGAAGAATTTTTAGTGAGAACTGTCAGTAATTTTTGCGGTATTAGTCAATTGAGTTCTAGAAAAGTTTGTACTTCGTTCACAGGCGTCGGTCGGGACCATCAGGTGATGGCCTTCACCTGCGCAGGATTGTTTGAAATTTCTTTCTGCTGAAATATGGTGGCTCAAAAATGCCACTTTGTTTCAAGAGAAATTTATATCTGGAAAGTTGTGTATAAAAATTACTCCTATTGAAGATTCTGTACAACTGTGAGAAGATGAGTCTCATGTTCTTCTCTAGCATTAGGCAGATTAGAATGTGATCAATGAATATACTGATGATATTGCCTGAGAGTCATGGAAGAATTTTATTCATAATTTCATAATATAGCTGGAGCATTAGGGAGCTCAGAAGTATAAAATCCAAATTTTTAGAGAGACTATATTATGTGCAACAACAGTCTGTAAACGTCATGTTCTTTCTCTCACCACTGATGGTAGCATGATCGAAAATTTGTTCTGGAAATTGTTTAAGACATCGTAGCAGATCAGATAAACCTGCTATTTATGGAATGAACATTGATTAAGAATGGTGATCTTGTCAAAATTTTTAGTGGTCGATACATGATCCCATGATACCGGCCTTCTTCCTGATAGACATAAACGGTGCACTTCCTGGTGGTGCGCTAGGGCGAATAAGGCCTCGTTTCGGTAACTTTTACAACAAATGCTGCAACTCTTTAACTTAGCTGAAGCCTTGCAATTAAGAGTTTTGAAAACAGGTTCCGTTCTTGAGACTAACTCGATGTTAAATTTTGTCTTGTGGTCAGGAATGAATTTTGGAAAACCTTTCGGAATTACATCTGAAAACTTTGGGATAATCTGTCGATCATGAATTTAAGGAATTTCAGAATTCGTATCATGAATGGTGACCAGAAGTATTCGCAGCTAAAGATAATAATTCACGTGTCGTAAAGCTAGAACAATTGTACTGATTTTTCTGGAAGGAGTAAAATGAATATGTTCAGGGTTGGTAAGACGGATCTCGTCGTTAACTGAAAATAAATCTTTAATAAATATGGTGATACTGTTGAGTCCTTTCTGGCTGAGAGGCAGGTGACTACCTGATTTAAGATAAAGCTGACATAGGAATACGTGAAGTAAACATGGCGACTTTTCACTGAATGTGTTCGTCTGAGTAAACATGGCGACTTTTCACTGAATGTGTTCGACTTTTCACCGATGGTTACTGACTGATTAATTTTAAGCAAGGTGGTTGTCATTACCGCCTTGTCTGTCAGTTTCCCGATGGTCGTTATTATGACCGTGATTCATGTAACTATTTCTGCTGAGTGACCGGCTGGTTACCGGCTGGTTACCGGTTCCCACTCTTCTGAGTGAAAGATTAGATGAGTGAAGTGTGACATCTAACTGGGAAAGTAAAAGCATGGAATAGAATGATAGTGTCTGATGGTTGAAATTTATTCTTGTCAGAAATTTCAAATTTATAGTTTTTGTCCTTGTTCTGCAGAGTCTTCATAGTATAAACAACATCAGCATCTTAAGAAATCTCCAAAGCATCGGCAGCATCAACATTTGTGCGGTCTTCAAAGTGTTAGAAGTATCAGTATCTGGTAAAATCTTCAACTCACGAGCAGTATCAGCATCTGGTAGAATATCGACAAGTGGAAAACGCCTGGGATGACTGAGGACTGATTAACAATATCCATGGAGTAAGGTACATGGAGTACACCTAGACTACTGTACATGAAATACAAAATGAATACTACATGTGGAGCATATTTAAGACACTGTACGTGGAGTACATAGGAAATACTGTACATGGAGTATAACTGAGGCACTGTACAAAGGGCACATATGGAATACTGTACATGGCACTGGTGGAAATTTTATGGAATGATCAATACTGGTGTCACTTGTCTGACATGATCAAGGATTAAATTGATTTAACTGGTTAGCAAACTGAACTGAAATGGTTAACATGATAGGCTGATAATTTTTGCGTAGGCTTAATGCTGGTTGTATAGAGGCTGAAGAGTATGATTAAAGGGAGTTTCATTAATGTTCAGTATGAAGACACGACTGATGAAAGCCAAACATGATTTATTATGAAAACAAGATTTTATTGTAACCCTTCTGTATCTTCGCAAGAAACATCATTATTTTGCTAAAAACATAATCCTCGTAAGGAGACATGAAACTTATTCAGCATGAAAACGACCTTCACGTGAGAGCATGAAATTTGGCTCTTACAAAGAACATGAAAAGATAATCCACTGAAGTTTAACAGCAACTGGTGTGGATGGCTATGGTTCAATCCACAGAATTCAAGGAACAAAACATGTGACTCAGTATGGGCGATTCTGGTTCGATCCATACTTGTCGAATTTTTTTGAGATCTGTCATGTATAGAAATTTACAATCTGGGACTAAATATGGATGGCTGTAGTCCAATTCATACTTGTCAAAACTTTATAAAATGTCTTGATATGAGCAAAGGTGAACATATATGGTTCAGTTCACAAAACAATATTCGACTGAAAGCATGAAAATTTGACCTGAATAATGGTGAACGTTTATGGCTGGTTCACTAAGTAATATTTGACTAAAAACATGAATCTGACATGAGTAAGAGTAAACGCTTATGGGTCGGTTTACCAATACAAAATCTGAACGGGTAAGGATGAACGCCTTTGGGTCGGTTCACCAAAACAAAATTCGCAGAAAAGCACATGCGACTAAATATGGCCAGTCCTGTACCAACCTTTTACTTAGTCAAAAACTTTAAGAAAGCTGACTGATAATTGAAGAAAACTGACTAATAAATGCATGAGGAATATGAAAGATAACAACATCAAAATCTGGGAAGTTCCTGGTGACTACCCACTAGTCACAGGTCAAGTTTTAGAGCCTACAGGTCGAACCTTGGGCTCTGATACCATAATTGTAACACCCCATTTGGATAAGTGGACCGTTACGTGTATTTATGGCGTGTCATCAAAGCATAAGGTAAATGTCCTAAAACATTAACTGACCATAAAGGAAATATCAAAATCAAACATCGGTAATCCAAACATAAACTCAAACCATGAAAAGTAAAATACTGAAGGAAAGGACTAAACAATGTCCGAATAAGCAGAATAATGTAAGAAGTACATAAGGTAAGAAGTCCAGATAGCTTCGATTCAATGCACATGCTCTCAGAATCCTAAGAGTGTCCTGGTGTACCTGCCGTTAGAACATGAAAGAACTACGACTGAGCATAACGCTTAGTGAACGGATATAAAGCATGATAAGGAATTACTAAAATGAAACAGATGATAAAATACTAGAGCTGTAAGACTGATAAGTAAAGTTGCAGTGAAAATCTATGTACATTCTGTAAAGTCTGATTTATAATAATAAAGCTGAACTGTTATCTGTTAAATCTGAAAACGTGCATTTACTGTATTTTAATTGCCAGAGCTTATATAGGTCATGTGCTGTAACAATGGTGCATGAATAACTGGAGGGGTGACCTCGTCATGCTGTAGAGGGGTGACCTCTAAATACTGTAGAGGGGTGACCTCTAAATACTGTGCTGGGTGGAGGGATCAGCTCCAATGTGAAGGATGTAGAGCACACACCACATTCACCTGATAAATTGTAAACTGATAAGCCTAGGATGCATCCATACGCCCCACTAATAATACTGATAAAATGGCCAAAGTGAGCTGAGTGGGACGATGCAGGATATCACTCTCCTGTATGTGAGTCACGACACCGGTGCCTCTAGTGTCATGGTTACGATACCCCCGTAACTAGTACATAAACTGGTCATGCTTGTATATAATGCTCATGCAATTTATTTGGTTATTAACATGATTACTGATAAGCTTAAACATATACTGGGGAAAACATTTGGCTGAAGACGGGGAATCCTAATCATGCATAGAAAGGAAGTCCTTACTGAAAGGACAGGAAATCCGTACCTCGTGTCTAATAACGAAGTAAGAACGAAAGCCGAAGACCTAATCCGACTTCACGAACACTACATAAATAACAGACGCAAAAATAAGTTGACTGATGTTATATATTTTACTGCTCTTAACTGTATTCGTTGGATTTAATTTATTCTTGCAATACTGTCCGTATGTATAAACAGATAAATCTGAGCCTTCTAATATTTCTTTTAATCATATTTCGTTCTGTTATTTATTTATGACATAACACGTATTCTGACGTTATACTAAAATATATACTTGGTAACCTGCTAAAAATAGAAAGTTTCCTAATTAAGAAAGTTTCCAAAATATTTTAATTTATTTAATAAAATTATACCCTTTTAAACTTTATAACTAGTTTATATTTAATTTATTAAATCCATCGTTAAAACATTTAATTAACATAAAGTAATAAAAAGGTATAATTCAAAAATCATCATTTTTATTATTTTAACTATAACCCGAGCCTACCGAGGTACCTCTTCTCGGTCGCACTAAAACAATTCAACAGAATATACAAAATCTTCCTATATGAATTAGAGACATAAATCTGTGTCGCTATAAACAGTGTGACTAACACTGGCTCAAAACTGTCCCTAGAAACTGTCATTTAGAATCTGCGACAGAAATTTTCGTCGCTAATCTGTCGCTAAAGTCATTTTAAAACTGTTATTTTCTGCCCGAATTTAACCACTAGTTTAATATAAGATACCCACTGATTTTGGTAAAGTTCCTGCTGATTGTTGTTTGTTCCCACTGCTTTGTTAACACAAACACTCATGTACAATCCAAACGCCCCCCGGTTGTTTGTTTCTGCTGTTCGAAAAGCCAAACAGCCCCCTGTTGGTTCACGACTGATCAAAAGACACCCACAGAGACTAATTAGTCTTGGTTTTCGTGTATCAAGCAACAACCCGACACCAAACTGATTGTGTTCTGATGGTTACTGACTGATTAATTTTAAGCAAGGTGGTTGTCATTACCGCCTTGTCTGTCAGTTTCCCAATGGTCGTTATTATGACCGTGATTCATGTAACTATTTCTGCTGAGTGACCGGCTGGTTACCGGTTCCCACTCTTCTGAGTGAAAGATTAGATGAGTGAAGTGTGACATCTAACTGGGAAAGTAAAAGCATGGAATAAAATGATAGTGTCTGATGGTTGAAATTTATTCTTGTTAGAAATTTCAAATTTATAGTTTTCGTCCTTGTTCTGCAGAGTCTTCATAGTATAAACAACATCAGCATCTGAAGAAATCTCCAAAGCATCGGCAGCATCAACATTTGTGCGGTCTTCAAAGTGTTAGAAGTATCAGTATCTGGTAAAATCTTCAACTCACGAGCAGTATCAGCATCTGGTAGAATATCGACAAGTGGAAAACGCCTGGGATGACTGAGGACTGATTAACAATATCCATGGAGTAAGGTACATGGAGTACACCTAGACTACTGTACATGAAATACAAAATGAATACTACATGTGGAGCATATTTAAGACACTGTACGTGGAGTACATAGGAAATACTGTACATGGAGTATAACTGAGGCACTGTACAAAGGGCACATATGGAATACTGTACATGGCACTGGTGGAAATTTTATGGAATGATCAATACTGGTGTCACTTGTCTGACATGATCAAGGATTAAATTGATTTAACTGGTTAGCAAACTGAACTGAAATGGTTAACATGATAGGCTGATAATTCTTGCGTAGGCTTAATGCTGGTTGTATAGAGGCTGAAGAGTATGATTAAAGGGAGTTTCATTAATGTTCAGTATGAAGACACGACTGATGAAAGCCAAACATGATTTATTATGAAAACAAGATTTTATTGTAACCCTTCTGTATCTTCGCAAGAAACATCATTATTTTGCTAAAAACATAATCCTCGTAAGGAGACATGAAACTTATTCAGCATGAAAACGACCTTCACGTGAGAGCATGAAATTTGGCTCTTACAAAGAACATGAAAAGATAATCCACTGAAGTTTAACAGCAACTGGTGTGGATGGCTATGGTTCAATCCACAGAATTCAAGGAACAAAACATGTGACTCAGTATGGGCGATTCTGGTTCGATCCATACTTGTCGAATTTTTTTGAGATCTGTCATGTATAGAAATTTACAATCTGGGACTAAATATGGATGGCTGTAGTCCAATTCATACTTGTCAAAACTTTATAAAATGTCTTGATATGAGCAAAGGTGAACATATATGGTTCAGTTCACAAAACAATATTCGACTGAAAGCATGAAAATTTGACCTGAATAATGGTGAACGTTTATGGCTGGTTCACTAAGTAATATTTGACTAAAAACATGAATCTGACATGAGTAAGAGTAAACGCTTATGGGTCGGTTTACCAATACAAAATCTGAACGGGTAAGGATGAACGCCTTTGGGTCGGTTCACCAAAACAAAATTCGCAGAAAAGCACATGCGACTAAATATGGCCAGTCCTGTACCAACCTTTTACTTAGTCAAAAACTTTAAGAAAGCTGACTGATAATTGAAGAAAACTGACTAATAAATGCATGAGGAATATGAAAGATAACAACGTCAAAATCTGGGAAGTTCCTGGTGACTACCCACTAGTCACAGGTCAAGTTTTAGAGCCTACAGGTCGAACCTTGGGCTCTGATACCATAATTGTAACACCCCATTTGGATAAGTGGACCGTTACGTGTATTTATGGCGTGTCATCAAAGCATAAGGTAAATGTCCTAAAACATTAACTGACCATAAAGGAAATATCAAAATCAAACATCGGTAATCCAAACATAAACTCAAACCATGAAAAGTAAAATACTGAAGGAAAGGACTAAACAATGTCCGAATAAGCAGAATAATGTAAGAAGTACATAAGGTAAGAAGTCCAGATAGCTTCGATTCAATGCACATGCTCTCAGAATCCTAAGAGTGTCCTGGTGTACCTGCCGTTAGAACATGAAAGAACTACGACTGAGCATAACGCTTAGTGAACGGATATAAAGCATGATAAGGAATTACTAAAATGAAACAGATGATAAAATACTAGAGCTGTAAGACTGATAAGTAAAGTTGCAGTGAAAATCTATGTACATTCTGTAAAGTCTGATTTATAATAATAAAGCTGAACTGCTATCTGTTAAATCTGAAAACGTGCATTTACTGTATTTTAATTGCCAGAGCTTATATAGGTCATGTGCTGTAACAATGGTGCATGAATAACTGGAGGGGTGACCTCGTCATGCTGTAGAGGGGTGACCTCTAAATACTGTAGAGGGGAGACCTCTAAATACTGTGCTGGGTGGAGGGATCAGCTCCAATGTGAAGGATGTAGAGCACACACCACATTCACCTGATAAATTGTAAACTGATAAGCCTAGGATGCATCCATACGCCCCACTAATAATACTGATAAAATGGCCAAAGTGAGCTGAGTGGGACGATGCAGGATATCACTCTCCTGTATGTGAGTCACGACACCGGTGCCTCTAGTGTCATGGTTACGATACCCCCGTAACTAGTACATAAACTGGTCATGCTTGTATATAATGCTCATGCAATTTATTTGGTTATTAACATGATTACTGATAAGCTTAAACATATACTGGGGAAAACATTTGGCTGAAGACGGGGAATCCTAATCATGCATAGAAAGGAAGTCCTTACTGAAAGGACAGGAAATCCGTACCTCGTGTCTAATAACGAAGTAAGAACGAAAGCCGAAGACCTACTCCGACTTCACGAACACTACATAAATAACAGACGCAAAAATAAGTTGACTGATGTTATATATTTTACTGCTCTTAACTGTATTCGTTGGATTTAATTTATTCTTGCAATACTGTCCGTATGTATAAACAGATAAATCTGAGCCTTCTAATATTTCTTTTAATCATATTTCGTTCTGTTATTTATTTATGACATAACACGTATTCTGACGTTATACTAAAATATATACTTGGTAACCTGCTAAAAATAGAAAGTTTCCTAATTAAGAAAGTTTCCAAAATATTTTAATTTATTTAATAAAATTATACCCTTTTAAACTTTATAACTAGTTTATATTTAATTTATTAAATCCATCGTTAAAACATTTAATTAACATAAAGTAATAAAAAGGTATAATTCAAAAATCATCATTTTTATTATTTTAACTATAACCCGAGCCTACCGAGGTACCTCTTCTCGGTCGCACTAAAACAATTCAACAGAATATACAAAATCTTCCTATATGAATTAGAGACATAAATCTGTGTCGCTATAAACAGTGTGACTAACACTGGCTCAAAACTGTCCCTAGAAACTGTCATTTAGAATCTGCGACAGAAATTTTCGTCGCTAATCTGTCGCTAAAGTCATTTTAAAACTGTTATTTTCTGCCCGAATTTAACCACTAGTTTAATATAAGATACCCACTGATTTTGGTAAAGTTCCTGCTGATTGTTGTTTGTTCCCACTGCTTTGTTAACACAAACACTCATGTACAATCCAAACGCCCCCCGGTTGTTTGTTTCTGCTGTTCGAAAAGCCAAACAGCCCCCTGTTGGTTCACGACTGATCAAAAGACACCCACAGAGACTAATTAGTCTTGGTTTTCGTGTATCAAGCAACAACCCGACACCAAACTGATTGTGTTCCGATGGTTACTGACTGATTAATTTTAAGCAAGGTGGTTGTCATTACCGCCTTGTCTGTCAGTTTCCCAATGGTCGTTATTATGACCGTGATTCATGTAACTATTTCTGCTGAGTGACCGGCTGGTTACCGGTTCCCACTCTTCTGAGTGAAAGATTAGACGAGTGAAGTGTGACATCTAACTGGGAAAGTAAAAGCATGGAATAGAATGATAGTGTCTGATGGTTGAAATTTATTCTTGTCAGAAATTTCAAATTTATAGTTTTCGTCCTTGTTCTGCAGAGTCTTCATAGTATAAACAGCATCAGCATATTAAGAAATCTCCAAAGCATCGGCAGCATCAACATTTGTGCAGTCTTCAAAGTGTTAGCAGCATCAGTATCTGGTAAAATCTTCAACTCACGAGCAGTATCAGCATCTGGTAGAATATCGACAAGTGGAAAACGCCTGGGATGACTGAGGACTGATTAACAATATCCATGGAGTAAGGTACATGGAGTACACCTAGACTACTGTACATGAAGTACAAAATTAATACTACATGTTGAGCATATTTGAGACACTGTACGTGGAGTACATAGGAAATACTGTACATGGAGTATAACTGAGGCACTGTACAAAGGGCACATATGGAATACTGTACATGGCACTGGTGGAAATTTTATGGAATGATCAATACTGGTGTCACTTGTCTGACATGATCAAGGATTAAATTGATTTAACTGGTTAGCAAACTGAACTGAAATGGTTAACATGATAGGCTGATAATTTTTGCGTAGGCTTAATGCTGGTTGTATAGAGGCTGAAGAGTATGATTAAAGGGAGTTTCATTAATGTTCAGTATGAAGACACGACTGATGAAAGCCAAACATGATTTATTATGAAAACAAGATTTTATTGTAACCCTTCTGTATCTTCGCAAGAAACATCATTATTTTGCTAAAAACATAATCCTCGTAAGGATACATGAAACTTATTCAGCATGAAAACGACCTTCACGTGAGAGCATGAAATTTGGCTCTTACAAAGAACATGAAAAGATAATCCACTGAAGTTTAACAACAACTGGTGCGGATGGCTATGGTTCAATCCACAGAATTCAAGGAACAAAACATGTGACTCAGTATGGGCGATTCTGGTTCGATCCATACTTGTCGAAATTTTTTGAGATCTGTCATGTATAGAAATTTACAATCTGGGACTAAATATGGATGGCTGTAGTCCAATTCATACTTGTCAAAACTTTATAAAATGTCTTGATATGAGCAAAGGTGAACATATATGGTTCAGTTCACAAAACAATAATCGACTGAAAGCATGAAAATTTGACCTGAATAATGGTGAACGTTTATGGCTGGTTCACTAAGTAATATTTGACTAAAAACATGAATCTGACATGAGTAAGAGTAAACGCTTATGGGTCGGTTTACCAATACAAAATCTGAACGGGTAAGGATGAACGCCTTTGGGTCGGTTCACCAAAACAAAATTCGCAGAAAAGCACATGCAACTAAATATGGCCAGTCCTGTACCAACCTTTTACTTAGTAAAAAACTTTAAGAAAGCTGACTGATAATTGAAGAAAACTGACTAATAAATGCATGAGGAATATGAAAGATAACAACGTCAAAATCTGGGAAGTTCCTAGTGACTACCCACTAGTCACAGGTCAAGTTTTAGAGCCTACAGGTCGAACCTTAGGCTCTGATACCATAATTGTAACACCCCATTTGGATAAGTGGACCGTTACGTGTATTTATGGCGTGTCATCAAAGCATAAGGTAAATGTCCTAAAACATTAACTGACCATAAAGGAAATATCAAAATCAAACATCGGTAATCCAAACATAAGCTCAAACCATGAAAAGTAAAATACTGAAGGAAAGGACTAAACAATGTCCGAATAAGCAGAATAATATAAGAAGTACATAAGGTAAGAAGTCCAGATAGCTTCGATTCAATGCACATGCTCTCAAAATCCTAAGAGTGTCCTGGTGTACCTGCCGTTAGAACATAAAAGAACTACGACTGAGCATAACGCTTAGTGAACGGATATAAAGCATGATAAGGAATTACTAAAATGAAACAGATGATAAAATACTAGAGCTGTAAGACTGATAAGTAAAGTTGCAGTGAAAATCTATGTATATTCTGTAAATTCTGATTTATAATAATAAAGCTGAACTGTTATCTGTTAAATCTGAAAACGGGCATTTACTGTATTTTAATTGCCAGAGCTTATATAGGTCATGTACTGTAACAACGGTGCATGAATAACTGGAGGGGTGACCTCGTCATGCTGTAGAGGGGTGACCTCTAAATACTGTAGAGGGGTGACCTCTAAATACTGTGTTGGGTGGAGGGATCAGCTCCAATGTGAAGGATGTAGAGCACACACCACATTCACCTGATAAATTGTAAACTGATAAGCCTAGGATGCATCCATACGCCCCACTAATAATACTGATAAAATGGCCAAAGTGAGCTGAGTGGGACGATGCAGGATATCACTCTCCTGTATGTGAGTCACGACACCGGTGCCTCTAGTGTCATGGTTACGATACCCCCATAACTAGTACATAAACTGGTCATGCTTGTATATAATGCTCATGCAATTTATTTGGTTATTAACATGATTACTGATAAGCTTAAACATATACTGGGGAAAACATTTGGCTGAAGACGGGGAATCCTAATCATGCATAGAAAGGAAGTCCTTACTGAAAGGACAGGAAATCCGTACCTCGTGTCTAATAACGAAGTAAGAACGAAAGCCGAAGACCTACTCCGACTTCACGAACACTACATAAATAACGGACGCAAAAATAAGTTGACTGATGTTATATATTTTACTGCTCTTAACTGTATTCGTTGGATTTAATTTATTCTTGCAATACTGTTCGTATGTATAAACTGATAAATCTGAGCCTTCTAATATTTCTTTTAATCATATTTCGTTCTGTTATTTATTTATGACATAACACGTATTCTGACGTTATACTAAAATATATACTTGGTAACCGGCTAAAAATAGAAAGTTTCCTAATTAAGAAGGTTTCCAAAATATTTTAATTTATTTAATAAAATTATACCCTTTTAAACTTTATAACTAGTTTATATTTAATTTATTAAATCCATTGTTAAAACATTTAATTAACATAAAGTAATAAAAAGGTATAATTCAAAAATCATCATTTTTATTATTTTAACTATAACCCGAGCCTACCGAGATACCTCTTCTCGGTCGCACTAAAACAATTCAACAGAATATACAAAATCTTCCTATATGAATTAGAGACAGAAATCTGTGTCGCTATAAACAGTGTGACTAACACTGGCTCAAAACTGTCCCTAGAAACTGTCACTTAGAATCTGCGACAGAAATTTTCGTCGCTAATTTGTCGCTAAAGTCATTTTAAAAGCTCTTATTTTCTGCCCGAATTTAACCACTAGTTTAATATAAGATACCCACTGATTTTGGTAAAGTTCCTGCTGATTGTTGTTTATTCCCACTGCTTTGTTAACACAAACACTCATGTACAATCCAAACGCCCCCCGGTTGTTTGTTTCTGCTGTTCGAAAAGCCAAACAGCCCGTTGTTGGTTTACGACTGATCAAAAGACACCCACCGAGACTAATTAGTCTCGGTTTTCGTGTATCAAGCAACAACCCGACACCAAACTGATTGAATTCGAGATTCATCAAATAGAAAGAAGAATGACACGTGATTAGGGTTACCTTGATTGCGTGATTTGGATTCGTGTTCTTGATCCTTGATGTTTGTTCGTCAACAGTAAGAAGACAAGAACAAAACAACGACTCTCTTTTCTTTCTTTCTTTTTTTTTGTTGTCTGCCGGCGGTTTCCAACTCCCAACCCTAATACCTTTTTTTTGTTCGCTGTTATGAAAAGAGGGGGGTGAGTCCCGTTTGTTTGTTTACTAGTGCAATGGGCTCAAAGCCCAACTTCCCTTTTTTTTCTTTAAACGTATGAATGAATGGAAATGCTGTGATTTGATTTCAAATAGTGTAAATATGGAGTGGGCTGGGCAAGCCCATATACATTCTTATGTTTAGCAAAACATGCCGCCCCCTTTTATGTATGTATGTGGGGTTTTCGTTTGATTTTTCGGTTTAACGTTTTTATTTACGTAATCTAGTAATTTATTTCCCGTGTTTCTATTTGAATTGTTAATTACTCGTTTCGGTATCGTAGATCATGCATAAGTAATATTTTTATGAAACCTAATAATTATTTTATGAATAATTAATATTTAATATTTAACTGAAACTGAGCGTGCGTATTCAATATTCGGGAATTCTTAAATAAGGGTTTTACACAACGTCGCTTAACCAATTTCCGACTCTAAGCTAAAAGTCGAGCCCTAATCTTAGCTAGGACCAATCTACACCAATATACTTTGACGACTAAGTATTAACCTTAATACATACATTTGGGGTCAGTATTTACTGACCCTGAAGCAACTCTAAGATTTGAATATAAAATCCCCCTAAGTGTTTCATGTTCAGCAGTAAGGCCAGTCTGCTGAAGGATGACCAGAGAAACAAAGTTCCTACTGAAGACTTTATATCTGAAGAAAGTTCAGCACTCCCCTTCCAGTGTACTTAGAAGACAATGGAGTCTTCGCTTCAAATGCTAGGCGGTCTAGTTGCTGAAGAACAAGGACTGAAGAAGGGCTTTCAGTTCAGTTTGGTTTAACAATACCAAACTGAATGATGTCGATCTCCTCTAGGCTACTGAAGACTCTTCAGTATTCTGATAGTTTGCATTAGGCGGGAAAAGATAACTTTAAGTCAAAGTAGGTTGCTTGAATACTTAGATATAAGTACAACCTTTATTTTTTCTAGAATAGTTTAATATGTACTTTGTACTGGTTATCCAGCATGGGCATCAACCACCCACTGGATAAACCCATGCATTGGAACATGCAAAATGAAACCCTAATTCACACTGCCTATATAAGGAGTGTACATTGGGAGAGAAAGTGTTAACCAATACAAAAGCTTAAACTCTGGAAAACCTTTCTCTCTCGATACCAACTAAACCATATAGCCAATATGCATATGAACATTTAGATTGGAGCTTAGACTTTAACTTTGGTTAGACGTTTAAGTAGAGGAGATCAAACCCCATTGTCATTCAACCACTTTGTTATTCCGCAAACAAAGTGGGTTATAGATTCATTATTTGATTCTAATAAAAGTCTATACGTTGAAAAGTATATTGGTATTGTTGTTTTAATCTTTCATAGTTCTTATCTATTATTAAAACAACACACTTGAGTCGAAGTAAGAGTTATTACTTAAGATAATAAGCAATAACGAATTACTAGGGACCAACAAGTGGTATCTGGGTGTTATTCTTTACGAGTTTCTTCCATCTAATAATTTCCAAGTTACATAAAATAATCAATTAATTTTTGTTTCCTTTTAAGTTTTTATTTTTTCGTCATAGTAGTAGTGGTAATAATTATAAAGGCCGAGATGGATTGATTATGAGAAAATGTAACTTATGCTTTATAACTATGCATTGCATGGGGTCATTGCAATGGTCAAGTGTAGGGGATTTAATAAGTGTGTAAACGCTTATCCTTTTGCCACTAAAATCAATGAAAAATAAGACCTAATCATGTGTTTAATATCGTAAAAGTCGGAATTACGCGTGGTTTTGTGTTTTTGTGTGAAATAGGTACAAAAGATTAAAAGGAAAGAAAACACGGGATTTCACGGTCAATTGTTGAAGAAAAGTCAAAGAAAAAGTCAAAGTCAAGCTCAAAGGACCAAAAGTGCAAAAGACTTGAAGATTGGAGGGCTTAAAGTGAAGAAATTACAAAGTTATATGCTGAAAACTAAGTTATCCCAAAGCACAAGGACTGAAAATGGCAAATAAGAAAAGAAGAAAGATAGTGGGACAGCTGGACCAATGAGAATGCTTTATTTGAGCTCACACGGATCATGATCCATCCCTTGCCACTCCAACCAATCAGAAGCAAGAGAATAGGGTCACACAGATTGCACTATTCAACCATTAAAAACCCACTACACTGCCAGCTATTAATTACCCATCTAATTTATTACCAATAGTTACTGCTGGTAATAAATGAGAATATTCTTAACAGCTTTTAACCCAATCCCGAAACATACACTCCAGCCAATTAAAAAGCGACACGTGACACATTTCTTCAACAGCAGATTGTGAGAGCTACAGGACGATTCATGGATCGAGTTCTATACGAAAAATGCTCAGGAGATCGAGACGAAGCCAATGGTACCAACCAATTATCCTGCCGTGGCCTCTAACGAAAATACCCAATTTGGTTCATGGATAACAAACCCTAAGCTGACGTGGCAATTTGTAATTGGTTGTTTTACCTGTCATTCACTGACACTGCTGTCACACTACCAAACCTCACACCAACCCACGCTCCCCTACCATCCTATAAATACCCTCTCTCCCCACACTTCCCAGACACCTCTCTTTTAAATTCATCTTTCTTAGATTTAGATCTGTAGCCAACTTTTGGTTACAGATCGTTTAGTTTGTAGTTAGTATAGCTTTTGTAACAAGCAATCACTTCTTGTACTTCATTTTCTTTCAAGATTTATAAAATTTAGTTTAATTTACTGTTCATCGTCCTTATTTCTTCAAGCTATTGTTCTACTGGTGAATATGTTACTGTTTGATGATATCTAGCTCGTGTTTGATCTATTGAAGCTGTTATTACAAGTGATGGTTTGGTTCTGGTTTGTTTCAAGTTTTGGCGGGAAAGCTATGGAGCTTGAATAGCATAGTTCAGATCTGTGGTTGTAGTTTGGGGATGTGGTAGATGTGGGTTGATTAGTTGTAGTTAAGTGTGATTGAGTTTGCTTCTCCATCAATGGTGGCCTGGAAGCAGGTATTCACTTATTTTCAATTTTTAGGCATAATCTAGGTGCAAACTGCTATAACCTGTTCTATCTTGTATTTTGCTGGTATTTTTGTTTGATTTGCTTGCAATTGATCTGGTTTATTAGTTTAATTACCTGTTTTAGTTCAGTTTTCAGTAGATCTTAGTTTAGCTTTATTAAAATTGCATAAAATTTGTTTAAGGACTGTTTGGATTTGATGATTAGTTGCGTATTGTTTAAGCTATTGTTTAGCACTTGTTACCTGCTCAATTTGTAGTTATAACTAGTCCTAGATCAGCCATAAAATTCATCTTTCCTAAGTCAAAACGGCAAACGCCTGCATAAAAAGTTTGGGTCATTTTGTAGCTAAGCAGCTGTTTTCGAAGCATCATATCTTTCTCATCAGTTTGATTTAGACAGTAAGCCTTAGCTTTTAGGATAGCCAGCACTTCTGTCTTTATGTTTGTAGTTTTAATTTTTTCATTAAGCTCGTTAGATAAGCCATCATTTAGCGTTAAAGTAGCCTAAAAATCTGCACATTAGCATATTTTCAATAAGTCATTTTAGTTCGATAGCGTTTTTCTAGCCTAATTTTTCAATGATTTTCGAAGTTTCTTATTTAGAAATCAATATTTCATCGTAAGGAACAAGTAGAAACGAACCAGAGCCTATTTCGTTGATTAAAACGCTCAAACGAACTCGAAAAAATACCTCAGCCCGTTTTTGTTAAAACTGTGCAGAAAAATTGCGTTTTAGTCCCTGTATTCACAGTTTAGTTACATTTTCAGTATTTGCACTTACGGTCCCTGTTTTCTTCTTTTTTTATTACCTGCGTTTTAATAGGAATACATAAGTGGGTTGCACATATATTTTGGGCCAACGTTTGGTTTTAATTTCAAAAGGCTACAATTGGATTTTAACTAAAAAAAATAGATACGTAGGTTGCATTTTGTAGCAAATAGGTTTGCATTTAGTTTCATTTCATTTTATTATAATTTCAAGTTTTAAAAAAATATAGAATTTAGTTTTAATAAAAAAAATAATTTTAATAAATAAAAAATATATAAAATATAAAATTAGTTTTTACATTTTTAGAATAAATTTGGCATTTTCATTTTTAGAATAATTTTGCATTTGCATTTCTATCATTTTAGTATTTTGCATTTTTTTAACTTGTCATTTTCATTTAGCATTTTAATAATTCTAGTCTACATTTTATTTGCGCATTTTATATTTTTGCTTTGAGCTTTTAGATTAGTAAGTATTTACGTAGCTATAGTATTATTTTTATCTTTTACGTGTATTCAAGTAACATAAAAACCAAAAAAAATATATATCTTAACCAAAAACAAATTAATCTTACGTTTAACCGGATATCAATTCGAGTGAGTCGAGGAAAAACGAACATTCATTGCAAAACATACAAAATCCTAGTTTCAAATGGCGCCGCTGCCGGCTCTTCTCGTGAAGATCGAAGGTTTTTTGTGAGTGAAGCGTTGGCTTTTGGGATCCGTTCACTTGTGAACGTTATTTTTCTTGTCAAAAATTTTCAAAAATCCAAAAACATTTGAAAAATCATAAAAAGCATTTCTTTTTTTCAAAGTTTTGCACCAAAAATATTCTTCTTGCTTATCTATCTTGCTTTATGGATTTTTATGTCCATTGCGTCCGGTGTGGGAAACAATTATCTGGGAACAAGTCTTGTCAATGGTGTACATGTGAGCGGTGTGGAAACGATATCGACTACACACAATCCGGATTTTGTCCTTTGTGCAACTCGACTAATTCGTACTTTTTGAACCTACCTCCTGTTCCCCCATGCATCTATTGTGGAAGCGATTCTCATTGGCATGTTTCGTGCCCGGTTCGATACCCGTATGGTCACGGGCAAGAACCGGGGTACAATTATGACAATGAAAATAGCTATCTACAAGACGCACCTAATTTTTCTCCACACCCGGTTTGCAACAACTGTGGGGGTCCTCACGATACCTATTATTGTCAACCAATGAATTATTATGAGCAAAATCCGGATCCTCAGTTTTCTTCACCTATGGATTATTATGAACCAAACCCGGTTTCTAATTATTCCCAACCGATGAACAACTATGAGCCACAACCTTGCTATAATTCAGGTTTTCAACACTATGAGCCCCCACCGCACTACTCGATCATCAGCCTCGTCACGGGATGAGTTACCAAGAACCAATTGTCGATCTTGCTACAGCTTTTCAAGCGCAATCAAAAGAGCTTTTACACACGTTGCGAACTTGTATGGAGTCATTATTACAGCAGCAAGATCAGACGAGTACCCATCTCCCTGAGCATATTATTGACCCTATAAATAATGAGGAGAGTGATGATGATATCTAGGTTATTTTCGACGAGGAGGAATTTCTAAAGCAAAGTACTTCACTCCTTAGTGATGATAGCTTTCACATTCTTGAGATCGATGAGTTCCTTGCTATTGATACACCCGTGGAATACACATCCGGGTATGCTGATGTGGATGGAGATATACTTTTTCTAGAGGATTTATTACACGATGACACTACACCTTCTATTCCAGAGGTAGAAAGATGTGAATCTACTGAAAAAGGAACACAGGTGGAAGGTAATTGTTCTCATACTTCTCATATTATATTGCCACCTCATCCTCCCACGTGCACACCCAAGCGGGTGATGTATCACTTTTACTCTACTCGTTTTACACCGGGAAATGAGGATGAGTGCTTTGATCCGGGAGGTGACATTGATTATGCTATGATTGATAACAATACGGCTTTGCCGTTTGCTCAACTTCCATTGTCTTTAGGGGGGGGACAATGTGCTCACTATACCCAACCCACCTCCCGTGGATCTTGATTTCAATTACTATACGTATGTTGAAAGGACCTTTCTCCCTTTCAAGACTTATTCCCCCGCCTCTCCTTTATTAATGTCTACCGGGAACGAGGACAAGGTCTTTGATCCCGGTATCACATTCGAGGCTTCCCCATGGACCAATTAACTCGGGGACGAGTCAGGCTCGTGACTCGGTCAACAAAAACAAGCGCTTTTTGGGAGGCAACCCAATTATCTATATATCTTTCCTGTTTTCACCATAAGTGTAGGGGGAGCCCCGTTGGTGTTTCTTGTTCTCTTTCTTATCATATGCAGGGATTAGAGCTTCAAAGACACACTCTTGATGACTTTTGACAAACCCTGATTCCGTGTTCCCTTCTTCCCGGTTCTATCCTAAACTCTTTTCTATTCACTATTTTATATTTCTCAATATTAAAATAGGAATCTCTTTAGTTGTCTTTTCCTTAACGCGATTTAAACAAAGTGCACAATGTCCTAAGTGTAGGGGAGTTTACTCCCACATGCTTAACATTGAGGACAATGTTTATATTAAGTGTAGGGGGACTTCTATCGAAGTTAAGTGGCCTTTTCCTTACATTTGTCCTCATTTTAACCGGAAAATCAATTTTTCGACACTTTTCAAAATTTTTAATCTATTTTGGCCTAGTTGTAGTTCCCTTTATTTTTGCTACTTTTCTCTTGTTTTAATAAAATGGTTTTAGCAAGTTTAGATATCTTAGATATATTAGGCCCGTTGTGAATTTTTTTACTCAACCCGAGTTTACTTATCCAAGTTCACTCTAGCTAGTATCCTTAACCATGTAGACCTTAATTGGTTTATTAGGCTAAGCATCCACGAGTCTCATTCCTTGAGATTTTAAATTGTGGAGAACGAGAAATGATAGAGTTGGTTACAAGTTTGGTATTCTCTCATTAACTTATGTGAGTTAATTATGATCTTTTTCTCCCATCACTTGCTAATAAATTATCTGCAATAAGTAAGGTCGTACGATTTGAAAAGTTACTTAGCTTCTAGCCCAAGATCGTTTAAAAGTTGCTCGGTAATGACGAGAGTTCATAGCCAAGGCATAACTTATGAAGCGGGGCGCGAAGATTGGCGAGTCCGAAAAGGCCCTAACAAGGCATGAGGATTCCATTTTATTGCTGAAGATCCAAGGTGATGTGAAAAGCATTATTCCCAAAGTCAATATGAAGGATCAAGACTCACGACGAAAAGCAATCAACTCCCATAAAGATCATGGAGAAGTCTATCCGAAAAGACCCTAACAAGGTATGAGGATAAATAGATCCAAGTCCGAAAAGGAGGCGGATCGTTATATCTCGAAATCCCAAATAGAGATTGAAGAAATAATCATGAAGTCGTGGTCAACAAAGTTGGAGTACCCCTCAAAAGTCTCCAAGTGAAGAAACTCTATTATGATGAGAAGACCATTATCTCAAGAACGTCTCTCGAAGATATGAAGTATGAAGTATATGCCAAATATCGGCCCGAGAAAGGTCTCAAATCGTGAATCTAGTTATGCCAAGATATGAACTTTTTGATATCCCGAGAAGCAGTTTTAAGAGATTTTGTCCTTTAGCTAACTATTGATCAAATCATCCTACTTTGCTTTCAGCCTAAATAAATTATCGAAATAAGTCAACAATGCATCCTCGTGATCATTCAAGACAAAAATAAATTATAAGAGATACTCGTAGGAATAAGGGAGTTTAAGTGATTAATTGAACCACATGAGTAAATGTTTGTTATGCTAACTTGTACTAACAATGATCTTGTTTTTAAGCTTGGCATGGGGAACGTGAAACTTGAGGGTGATGAACATTCATGACACACAAGCCCTAATGTAAGTCTTAGATTTCTTTACATGTTATTCCTTGATTGCATCTTGTTATTTTCTATCTTTTTGATTTTCCTTAGTTGTTTAATAAAGGCCAAAGTAGGTTGATTATGATGGGAAGTGTAAACCTTGCTTTATCACTAAGCATTGCATGAGGGCATTGCAATGGTTAAGTGTAGGGGATTTGATAGGTGTGAAAACACCCATCTTTTCTACCACTTAATTACATTAAAACGGGACCTAAACGTATCGTAAATGGCGGAATTATGCGTGGTTTGTGTTTTTATTGTGTTTCAGGGTCGAGAAGGTGAAAAGTGGAGAAAACACGGCTTTCACGGGCTTTTATTGAAGGAAAAGACAAAAGACGAAGTCGAAAGATCAAAAGTGGAAAAAGAACGGAAGTCCAAGACCAATTCTGAAGATTTATCGAAGAAAAAGTCAAAAGACGGAAGTTTACCAAAAACCGAAGAACTCAAGTATAATTTATTGAAGAATTACAAGACGAGTTCAAAGAAATCCCGAGCCAAAGTCATTATAGTCCAAGATTTAAGAAGATTAAAGAAAGGAGGGACCTAATGACGCAATTAAGGAAAAGAGGAAAGAGGGGAGGAAGCTTCCTTCCACTAATCCCTTCCTCCCCTATAAATAGACATGACTAGCCATTTGTTTAGGTTGTTGGAGGCTTGACAAGCCTCCCTTCCCCATTTTTCATTTCTCTTGTTCTTTAAATTTATGATCTTTAATTCTCTTGTAACGCACCTTTAATCTTCTTTTAATTCCAAGTAAGTTTACCTTTAATTATTTTTAATCTTTATTTTATTGCCAATCTCCTTCTACCTTTCTTGTTTGATTTGTTCTTTGATTTGATTGTTCATGTTCTTGAGTTTTTATGCTTTTGATCAAGTGGGTTTTGATTAATTTGGTTATGTTTGTTAGTTTTGATGATTTGTTTTGATTGATATTTGTTAGTTGATGCTTATTGGTTGTTTTGGTTTAATCTTTCGTTTGGTTTTGATGAATTTATGGATCGATTATTGTTACTGTATTTACCCTGTTCTTCGTTTGATTGTTACTGTATTCCTTCAACCCCAGTTGTCCTTCATTCGGAAGTTTGAAGTTCCGAACCAAGGAACTTGTTCATTCGGAAGATTGAAGTTCCGAACCAAGGAACTTGTTCATTCGGAAGTCTGAAGTTCCGAACCAAGGAACTTGTTCATCCGGAAGTTTTGAACTTCCGAACCAAGCTCCTTCATTCGGAAGTTTTGAACTTCCGAACCAAGCTCCTTCATTCGGAAGTTTTGAACTTCCGAACCAAACTCCTTCATTCGGAAGTTTTGAACTTCCGAACCAAACTCCTTCATTCGGAAGTTTCCGAATCAATTTTATTCATTCGGAAGTTTTAAACTTCCGAATCAAGGTTCTTTCTGTTTTAATTTTTAAGTTTTCTTCTTTTAATTTCAAATTTTATTTTTCTCGCCCTTTTCTTTATTTGAATTTTTAATTGCTTTACTTCTAGTTTTAAGTTTTTATTTGCATCATTTATTTTATGTTAAGTTTAAATTTTACACCCTTTCATTTTTCGTCATTTACTTTTGAAGTTTTAAACTTTGCACCGTTTACATTTTAACTTGATTTACTCTCTCGTCATTTATTATTAAGTCATGCTCATTTATTTTCCCAAAACCAAAAATATTTGTTTCACCAAGAACAACTAATCTCACACAATTAACCGGAAATCAATTCGAGAAGATACCGAGGAAACGAACTTTTTCAACGAGTAAAAATATCTACATTAAAATGGCGCCGCTGCCGGGGATAACAGGATTTGAAATTATTAGGGGATTTGATAGGTGTGAAAACACCCATCTTTTCTACCACTTAATTACATTAAAACGAGACCTAAACGTATATTTTATGTCGTAAATGGCGGAATTATGCGTGGTTTGTGTTTTTATTGTGTTTCAGGGTCGAGAGGGTGAAAAGTGGAGAAAACACGGCTTTCACGGGCTTTTATTGAAGAAAAAGACGAAAGAAGAAGTCGAAAGATCAAGAGTGGAAAAAGAATGGAAGTCCAAGACCAATTCTGAAGATTTATCGAAGAAAAAGTCAAAAGACGGAAGTTTACTAAAAAGCCGAAGAACTCAGGTTTAAATTATGAAGAAATTACAAGACGAGTTCAAAGAAATCCGGAGACGAAGTCTTAGAAGTCGAAGAATTTGAGAAGACTGAAAGACTGAAAGACTGAGGACCAAGATAGAAAGAAAGAGGAAGCCACCAACCACTCCCCTCTCCTATAAATACCACCCTCACAACATGTGAGAGGGTTGGTTAGTTTTAGGATTAGATTAGGAGTAGGTAGTTTCTCTCTCTAAACTTTTGCTTTCTCTCTCTAGATTAATTTGTGTTTTAAGCTTTTGTTATTGAATCCATACTTTTTAATTAAGCTTTTTATTCATCATCTTCTTCCTTTCTTGTGTGATTTGTTCTTATTTTTCATTGTTCATGTTCTTGAGTTTTTATGATTTTGATCAAGTGGGTTTTGATTAATTTGGTTATGTTTGTTAGTTTTGATGATTTGTTTTGATTGATTATTGTTAGTTGATGCTTATTGGTTGTTTTGGTTTAATCGTTCGTTTGATTTTGATTGATTTAAGGATAAATCGTGTTCACTGTACGTCCCCTGTTTTTCAGATGGTTGTTTCGGTATTTCATTGATTCCCAGGCAACCTTCATCCGGAACCTGAAAAGTTCCGAATGAAGCAACCTTCATTTGGAAGTCTAGAAGTTCCGAATGAAGGAACCTTCATCCGGAAGTCTAGAAGTTCCGAATGAAGGAACCTTCATCCGGAAGTCTAGAAGTTCCGAATGAAGGAACCTTCATCCGGAAGTCTAGAAGTTCCGAATGAAGGAACCTTCATCCGGAAGTCTAGAAGTTCCGAATGAAGGAACCTTCATCCGGAAGTCTAGAAGTTCCGAATGAAGGAACCTTCATCCGGAAGTCTAGAAGTTCCGAATGAAGGAACCTTCATCCGGAAGTCTAGAAGTTCCGAATGAAGGTCTGACAGTCTTCTTGTTGTTTTTAATTTTTAAGTTTTCTTTTTTTAGTTTCAAGTTTGATTTTTCCCGCCTTTTTATTTATTTAACTTTTTATTTACCTTTCTTTTAGTTTACGTTTTTATTTGCATCATTCACTTTATATTAAGTTTTAATTTTACGTACCTTCATTTTTCGTCGTTTACTTTTAAAGTTTTAAATATCGCACCGTTTACATTTTAACTTGTTTTAATTTCTCATCATTTATTATTAAGTCTTGCTCGTTTATTTTCCAAAACCAAAAATATTTGCTTCACCAAGAACAACTAATCTCACACAATTAACCGGAAATCAATTCGAAGAGATACCGAGAACGAACTTTTTCAAACGAGTAATAATCCTGTTATTAAAATGGCGCCGCTGCCGGCTCTTTTCGTGAAGATCGAAGGTTTTTTGTGAGTGACGCGTTGGATTTTGGGATCCGTTCACTTGTGAACGTTATTTTTCTTGTCAAAAATTTTCAAAAATCCAAAAACATTTGAAAAATCATAAAAAGCATTTCTTTTTCAAAGTCTTGCACCAAAAATATTCTTCTTGCTTATCTATCTTTCTTCATGGATTTTTATGTCCATTGCGTCCGGTGTGGGAAACAATTATCTGGGAACAAGTCTTGTCAATGGTGTACATGTGAGCGGTGTGGAAACGATACCGACTACACACAATCCGGATTTTGTCCTTTGTGCAACTCGGCTAATTCATTCTTTTTGAACCCACCTCCTGTTCCCCCGTGCATCTATTGTGGAAGCGATTCTCATTGGCATGTTTCGTGCCCGGTTCGATACCCGTATGGTCACGGGTAAGAACCGGGGTACAATTATGACAATGAAAATAGCTATCCACAAGAGGCACCTAATTTTTCTCCACACCCGGTTTGCAACAACTGTGGGGGTCCTCACGATACCTATTATTGTCAACCAATGAATTATTATGAGCAAAATCCGGATACTCAGTTTTCTTCCCCTATGGATTATTATGAACCAAACCCGGTTTCTAATTATTCCCAACCGATGAACAACTATGAGCCGCAACCTTGCTATAATTCAGGTTTTCAACACTATGAGACCCCACCACACTCACTCGATCATCAGCCTCGTCACGGGATGAGTTACCAAGAACCAATTGTCGATCTTGCTACAGCTTTTCAAGCGCAATCAAAAGAGCTTTTACACACGCTGCGAACTTGTATGGAGTCATTTTTACAGCAGCAAGATCAGACGAGTACCCATATCCCTGAGCATATTATTGGCCCTATAAATAATGAGGAGAGTGATGACGATATTGAGGTTATTTTCGACGAGGAGGAATTTCTAAAGCAAAATACTTCACTCCTTAGTGATGATAGCTTTCACATTCCTGAGATCGATGAGTTTCTTGCTATTGATACACCCGTGGAATACACATCCGGGTATGCTGATGTGGATGGAGATATACTTTTTCTAGAGGATTTATTACACGATGACACTACACCTTCTATTCCAAAGGTGGAAAGATGTGAATCTACTGAAAAAGGAACACAGGTGGAAGGTAATTGTTCTCATACTTCTCATATTATATTACCACCTCACCCTCCCACGTACACACCCAAGCGGGTGATGTATCACTTTTACTCCACTCGTTTTACACCAGGAAATGAGGATGAGTGTTTTGATCCGGGAGGTGACATTGATTATGCTATGATTGATACCATCACGGCTTTGCCGTTTGCTCAGCATCCATTGTCTTTGGGGGAGGACAATGTGCTTACTATACCCAACCCACCTCCCGTGGATCTTCAACTCACATACTATACGTATGTTGAAAGGACCTTTCTCCCTTTCAAGACTTATCCCCCCGCCTCTCCTTTGTTGATGTCAACCGGGAACGAGGACAAGGTCTTTGATCCCGGTATCACATTCGAGGCTTCCCTATGGACCATTTAATTCGGGGACGAGTCAGGCTCGTGACTCGGTCAACAAAAACAAGCGCTTTTTGGGAGACAACCCAATAATCTATCTTATTTCACCATAAGTGTAGGGGGGAGCCCCGTTGGTGTTTCTTGTTCTCTTTCTTATCATGTGCAGGGATTAGAGCTTCAAAGACACACTCTTGATGACTTTTGACGAACCGTGATTCCGTGTTCCCTTCTTCCCGGTTCTATCCTAAACTCTTGTTCGATTCACTATTTTATATTTCTCAATATTAAAATAGGAATCTCTTTAGTTGTCTTTTCCTTAACGCGATTTAAACAAAGTGCACAATGTCCTAAGTATAGGGGAGTTTACTCCCACATGCTTAAACATTGAGGACAATGTTTATATTAAGTGTAGGGGGGACTTCTATCGAAGTTAAGTGGTCTTTTCCTTGTATTTGCCCTCATTTTAACCGGAAAATCAATTTTTCGACATTTTTCAAAATTTTTAATCTATTTTGGCCTAGTTGTAGTCCCCTTTATTTTTGCTATTTTTCTCCTATTTTAATAAAATGGTTTTAACAAGTTTAGTTATCTTAGATATATTAGGCCCGTTGTGAATATTTTGACTCAACCCGAGTTTACTTATCCAAGTTCACTCTAGCTAGTATCCTTAACCATGTAGACCTTAATTGGTTTATTAGGCTAAGCATCCACAAGTCTCATTCCTTGAGATTTTAAATTGTGGAGAACGAGAAATGATAGAGTTGGTTACAAGTTTGGTATTCTCTCATTAATTTATGTGAGTTAATTATGATCTTTTTCTCCCATCACTTGCTAATAAAATATCTGCAATAAGTAAGATCGTACGATTTGAAAAGTTACTTAGCTTCTAGCCCAAGATCGTTTAAAAGTTGCTCGGTAATGACGAGAGTTCATAGCCAAGGCATAACTTATGAAGCGGGGCGCGAAGATTGGCGAGTCCGAAAAGGCCCTAACAAGGCATGAGGATTCCATTTTATTGCTGAAGATCCAAGGTGATGTGAAAAGCATTATTCCCAAAGTCAATATGAAGGATCAAGACTCACGACGAAAAGCAATCAACTCCCATAAAGATCATGGAGAAGTCTATCCGAAAAGACCCTAACAAGGTATGAGGATAAACAGATCCAAGTCCGAAAAGGAGGCCGATCGTTGTATCTCGAAATCCCAAATAGAGATTGAAGAAATAATCATGAAGTCGTGGTCCACAAAGTTGGAGTACCCCTCAAAAGTCTCCAAGTGAAGAAACTCTATTATGATGAGAAGACCATTATCTCAAGAACGTCTCTCGAAGATATGAAGTATGAAGTACATGCCAAATATCGGCCCAAGAAAGGTCTCAAATCGTGAACCGAGTTATGCCAAGATATGAACTTTTCGATATCCCGAGAAGCAGTTTTAAGAGATTTTGTCCTTTAGCTAACTATTGATCAAATCGTCCTACTTTGCTTTCAGCTTAAATAAATTATCGAAATAAGTCAACAATGCATCCTCGTGATCATTCAAGACATCAATAAAACATAAGAGATACCCATAGGAATAAGGGAGTTTAAGTGATTAATTGAACCGCATGAGTAAATGTTTGTTATGCTAACTTGTGCTAACAGTGATCTTGTTTTTAAGCTTGGCATGGGGAACGTGAAACTTGAGGGTGATAAACATTCATGACACACAAGCCCTAATGTAAGTCTTAGATTTCTTTACATGTTTCTTCCTTGTTGCATCTTGTTATTTTCTATCTTTTTGATTTTCCTTAGTTGTTTAACAAAAGCCAAGGTAGGTTGATTATGATGGAAAGTGTAAACCTTGCTTTATCACTAAGCATTGCATGAGGGCATTGCAATGTTAAGTGTAGGGGATTTGATAGGTGTGAAAACACCCATCTTTTCTACCACTTAATTACATTAAAACGGGACCTAAACGTATATTTTATGTCGTAAATGGCGGAATTATGCGTGGTTTGTGTTTTTATTGTGTTTCAGGGTCGAGAGGGTGAAAAGTGGAGAAAACACGGCTTTCACGGGATTTTATTGAAGAAAAAGACGGAAGAAGAAGTCGAAAGATCAAGAGTGAAAAAAGAATGGAAGTCCAAGACCAATTCTGAAGATTTATCGAAGAAAAAGTCAAAAGACGGAAGTTTACTAAAAAGCCGAAGAACTCAGGTTTAAATTATGAAGAAATTACAAGACGAGTTCAAAGAAATCCGGAGACGAAGTCTTAGAAGTCGAAGAATTTGAGAAGACTGAAAGACTGAAAGACTGAGGACCAAGATAGAAAGAAAGAGGAAGCCACCAACCACTCCCCTCTCCTATAAATACCACCCTCACAACATGTGAGAGGGTTGGTTAGTTTTAGGATTAGATTAGGAGTAGGTAGTTTCTCTCTCTAAACTTTTGCTTTCTCTCTCTAGATTAATTTGTGTTTTAAGCTTTTGTTATTGAATCCATACTTTTTAATTAAGCTTTTTATTCATCATCTTCTTCCTTTCTTGTGTGATTTGTTCTTATTTTTCATTGTTCATGTTCTTGAGTTTTTATGATTTTGATCAAGTGGGTTTTGATTAATTTGGTTATGTTTGTTAGTTTTGATGATTTGTTTTGATTGATTATTGTTAGTTGATGCTTATTGGTTGTTTTGGTTTAATCGTTCGTTTGATTTTGATTGATTTAAGGATAAATCGTGTTCACTGTACGTCCCCTGTTTTTCAGATGGTTGTTTCTGTATTTCATTGATTCCCAGGCAACCTTCATCCGGAACCTGAAAAGTTCCGAATGAAGCAACCTTCATTCGGAAGTCTAGATGTTCCGAATGAAGGAACCTTCATTCGGAAGTCTAGAAGTTCCGAATGAAGGAACCTTCATTCGGAAGTCTAGAAGTTCCGAATGAAGGAACCTTCATCCGAAAGTCTAGAAGTTCCGAATGAAGGAACCTTCATCCGGAAGTCTAGAAGTTCCGAATGAAGGAACCTTCATCCGGAAGTCTAGAAGTTCCGAATGAAGGAACCTTCATCCGGAAGTCTAGAAGTTCCGAATGAAGGAACCTTCATCCGGATGTCTAGAAGTTCCGAATGAAGGTCTGACAGTCTTCTTGTTGTTTTTAATTTTTAAGTTTTCTTCTTTTAATTTCAAGTTTGATTTTTCCCGCCTTTTTATTTATTTAACTTTTTATTTACCTTTCTTTTAGTTTACGTTTTTATTTGCATCATTCACTTTATATTAAGTTTTAATATTACGTACCTTCATTTTTCGTCGTTTACTTTTAAAGTTTTAAATATCGCACCGTTTACATTTTAACTTGTTTTAATTTCTCGTCATTTATTATTAAGTCTTGCTCGTTTATTTTCCAAAACCAAAAATATTTGTTTCACCAAGAACAACTAATCTCACACAATTAACCGGAAATCAATTCGAAGAGATACCAAGAACGAACTTTTTCAAACGAGTAAAAATCCTGTTATTGAAGCTCTAATTCCAACAAGGTGCTGACCCAGTTGAAGTGTTAACCACTATGTCTGCTTATCTCACAAGGACTTTAAGCAAACGAGGATTTAGGGGATCAGCTCCTACCAACAATCAGTTGAGGAATTCATCCAATTCTCGCCAACAAGCTACTATTGAGAATGGCAGGGTAATGGTTCAGCCTATTCAACTATATCAGGGGAGACCTACCACATCAACTACCAATGCTCGCACGGTCAATCAGGCACCAATGGTCAATCCTGCTACACGGGCTAATTCCTCAGGCAAGTTGCGAATGATTACATGCTACAACTGCAAGGAAGAGGGTCACATGTCCAGGGATTGTAAGAAACCCAAGAGGAGAAGGGATGGACAGTGGTTTGCAGAGAAGATCTATCTGGTTAATGCTCAGGCACAAGGAAGGGAAATTGATGAAGAGGAGCTTGCATTTCTTGCTGATCCAGGGATTGCTGAACAAGACGTTGTCACCACACAGAATGCAGCATACCAAGCCGATGATCTTGATGCGTATGACTCAGACTGTGATGACTTTCAATCTGCAAAGGCTGCTCTCATGGCAACTATCTCTAGCTTAGGGCCAGAAAAGAGATCTGAGGTACTTATTAATACCACCGATAATACCACTGATGCTAGTATTCAACCACATCAAGTTGTGCAAGAGAGTGCTGATTCGAATGAATCTTCGGTGGTGAGTCTTTCAAATGAGGAGACAAACAATGATAGCAATATCAATGTGAGTCCCCAGACTTTGAGTGAATCACAACCGGGACCCATTTCGCAAACGCCTACTTCTGCTCAACAAGATTTGGTCATGGTTCCTGCTACATTACTTAGCCAAATGAATGCTACACTCTTAGAAACCTTAGCTAAGAATAAGAATTTGTCTGATGAGCTTGCCTTAAGCAACGAGAAAATTCAAACCTTGGAATTAGTGCCTTCGTCTAGTGTTCTAACTAATCCCGAATATGATCATTTTAGAAACAAACAAATGGGTCACTTGCAAGAAATTGAAAACTTAAGAGCAAATCTGACTAATGAACTTAAAGAAAAGGAGTTAGTGGTCACTAATTTTCAAAAACTTCAAACGGATTTTGAATCACTCGAGTCTAAGAAGAATGAAATGGAGATTAATGCTACTAATAAGATTAGAAGTCTAGATTACTTGCTGTTAAGACAATACGCTGCTTCTCAACTAGTACACTTATTTGATGCTTCGTTTAGAGAGTTTAACTTATCACGTCTAAAAGGCCTTCCCCCTAATCCACGGTATGCAAAACAAGCTTTAAGACATAGTCCTAGACTTTATAATGCAACTCAATTAGGATTGGCTTTAGACCCGATTGTTTTTCCCGATGATAGAACAAGTAAGGATCTAGTTGATGAGGATCGGTCATACAATTCTGCAAAATATCCTGAGTGTGATTATTTTAAATTGAATAAGGAGCTTGCAAAAACGGATTTTAGAATTCGCTTCCATATGGACAAAGATCTCATAACAGCACCGTCTACATATTAGATGAAGAAAACCCTAGTACATTTCCTACACTTGTCAATATGGAAGGTCCTAAGGAAATTCCAAAGGATCTTCCACCTGTTAGCACTATATGGTTAAACTTGCAAGAGATTAATCAATACTTTACTAATTTTGATAAGGTCATTTTGGATTGTACGACTTCAAATGGCTTAAACGCCGGAGAATGGGCTTTCGAACATATGAACGAGGTGTTTAAAAATGAGATCAATCCGTTTGTCGAAAGTCTAAAAGGAACTTTTGCATCTCTTAAGGAAAATCTTGTGTTTGAAATTGGTGAAGTTCAAAAAGTGTTTTATGAAATGGACACCGCTTACGAACTACAACTAATTGAAAAAGAAAAGATTTTAACCGAATATGACCGATTCTTGTCTGCAGTAATCTCGTGTGATGTGCTTACTACTGTAAATGTTAATTATTCGAATGAGCTTACATCCGCTATGATTAATTGTGATGATGTGCATATATGTGATGATGTTTGTAATCTCTCTGTAAATGTTGCTGATACTGTAAATGAGGTAGATAATCATTCTTGTCACGAATCTAACACTGAGTTTTTAAAGCTACAAGATTCTTACAATTTACTTTCAAAACGCTTTAATCAACTAGAACAACATTGTATATCTTTAGAATTAAAACAACAAACTCAAAATGAGGATCTTTTGATATCAAATGGTTGTGAAAACGGTGTTGAGACGAGTGACAAGATTATTGCAATTGTTAAGACATTAGAGGAAGAAATCATGAGATTGAAGAGAGATGTGTCATCGAATGAAACATTAAAATTGGAACTAGAGGCTGCAGAGTCTAAAAACCAGGCCTTAGAAATTAGACTTTCATCTATTCTAGGGGAGATGGATCGTGCAAGACAGGGAATGTCCAAACTTTATGGTTCACTAGAAGAACGCTTCGCTTTTAATGCGGTACAGCAACAATTTTATGTTGAACAATTGAACCAAAAATGTGAGGAAATCTCTGACTTAAACATCCTGCTCATTGACAAAAACATGGTTTTGGCCGAGTTAAAGGAGACACTTCTTCTCACCCGACAAGAAGTTGTTGATAACTTAGCTACCAACTCTGCACCGTCCACTAGTGCTCCAACAACCAAGTCAGTAGTGCTTTATAAGAATCCACTTCATAAGAGAAACCCGGTTACCTATGATGATTATATGAGGAATGCCATTAAGCATGTCGATCTTCTTAGGGATATTTTAGACGATCTTTATGCCTTAGATCCCTCAAGTAGCGACTATTATTCGGCTCATGAATATATTAAGCGAGTTCAATATTGCTTAGCATATTTGCAATACATAGGTACACCAGGTTTGGCACTACTTAATAATAGGCCCATTGCTGTCACTCCATTTAATAAGACTCCAGGAGCGAAACCGTCATTGGCACAATCAAGTAAGACACCTTTAAAATCTGTAGCGAATGTTCCCACTTTGCCTTCTACAGGATTAAAAGAGACTACTAAGGCTAAAGGATCGCCACTCAAGAAAGATAAGATCAAGCTCTCCACTAGTAGTGCCACAAAGAAGAAAGTAGAAGTCCACAATAGGAATGCTAGTTCAGTTTTAAATAAAAAGAATCATGTTAAGACTAAAAGCTCTGCGCCTGTGCAGAAGCCAAAACCATTCGTGAATTCTGATTTAAATTGTTGGAATTGTAATGAATGTATGTTTTCCCAACGTCATGATTTGTGTCTGATTGATCACGTGAATGAAATGAATGCTATTAAGAATGGCCTTGAATGGAAGCCAACGGGTAGAACTCGTGCCCAAGTTGGCTGGCAATGGCGTCCCACTGGTAGGACCTTTACATTAGATGGTAAAATGTGCCCTTTAACTAGGAATGCATCCATTGAGGTTAGGTCTGAGCGTCCTTTAGTTAGGAACACTCACACTCAAGTATGGAAACAGCACCCTTTAATTAGGTCAGCCCCCACTATAGTGCCTATCAGTGAAGAAATACCTCAGGATTTAAGCCAACTAGAATCTACACCACCTATTAAGAAAAAGAAGGCTAGGAAATCTAAGAAACCTAGAGTTAGCAAATCTAAGATTATTAAATCTGTACCTGCTAATAACAAGGAACACTCAGATTCCGATACCTCTACATTGTCTTCGTGTGGTGATATTTTCAGGTGGTCCAAATCATCCTGTGGTATTTGGACTCCGGTTGTTCAAAACATATGACCGGAAATCGCTCGATGCTCCGAAATTTCGTCAGCAAGTTTCTTGGTACGGTTAAATTCGGGAATGATCATATAGCAAAGATAATGGGGTATGGTGAATATCAGATTGGAAACGTGACGATTTCAAGGGTATACTATGTAGAAGGTCTTGGTCATAACTTATTCTCAGTAGGACAGTTTTGTGATTCCAACCTAGAGGTTGCTTTTCGACAACACACTTGTTTCATCCGCAACTTGGAAGGAAAAGATTTGTTGAATGGATCTCGTGGTGCAAATCTTTATACCTTGTCCTTACAAGACATGATGGCCTCCTCTCCAGTATGTCTTCTCTCTAAAGCATCTAAGACCAAGTCATGGTTATGGCATCACAGATTATCTCATCTTAACTTTGATGCTATTAATCATCTGGCAAAAAACGATTTAGTTCGTGGTCTTCCAAAGCTTAAATTTCACAAGGACCATTTATGTTCCGCGTGTTCAAGGGGGAAAAGTACCAAGAAATCTTACAAGCCCAAAGCTGAAGACACCAATCAAGAAAAACTTCATCTTTTGCATATGGATCTTTGTGGGCCAATGAGAACTGAAAGTGTGAGCGGTAAGAAATTCATTCTGGTTATTGTGGATGATTTCTCCAGGTTTACATGGGTTAGATTTGTACGTACAAAGGATGAAGCACCGAAGGCTATCATCACTTTTCTGAAATTCATTCAGGTACGTTTGAACACTACTGTCCGCCGTATACGTACAGACAATGGAACAGAGTTCGTAAACCAGACTCTTCGTGATTATTATGAAGGAGTTGGTATTTCACATGAAACATCCGCTGCACGCACTTCACAACAAAACGGTGTCGTTGAAAGACGGAATCGTACGCTTATGGAAGCTGCTAGGACCATGCTTATTTATGCGAACGCTCCATTGTTCTTGTGGGCAGAAGCGATTTCTACTGCATGTTTCACCCAAAACCGTTCTATCCTTCGGAAACGCCATGGAAAAACACCTTATGAGCTTCTACATGACCGTAAACCCGATGTTTCATTTTTTCATGTGTTTGGTGCTCTTTGTTATCCAAACATTAATAGTGAGAACTTGGGTAAGCTTCAACCGAAAGCCGATATAGGTATTTTCATTGGTTACTCACCGTCCAAGAAAGCATACAGAATCTATAACCGTCGTCTTGGCAAGATTGTAGAAACTATGGACGCAGATTTCGACGAGCTGACAGCGATGGCTTCTGAGCAACACAGCTCTGAACCCGCGCTTCATGAGATGGGAACCGGTGCTATTAGTTCCGGATTAATTCCCAATAATCCTACTTCTACATCATTTTTACCACCAACAAGGCCCGAGTGGGATAAACTGTTTCAACCGTTGTTTGATGAATTCTTCGATCCCCCGACTGATGAAGTTCCAGCACCTGTAGTAATCGCTCCAATCCCTGAAGTGGTTGCTCAAGTTAATGAACCTTTATCTAATGCATCTACAATGCACATTGAACCGGATGCACCTTCACCAAGTGATTCTCAAACTACACCTGAATCATCACCCCTACTTGTGCCTAATGATCTGGAAGAGGATTCTATTGATCACGACTTGGAATATGCTCACTTGCAAGAGCTTCCTTTCTTTGGTGTAGCGATACCTGAAAACCCTTCAGCCACGTCTACCTCAGAAGAAGCTCCTTCTATTGTTCACTCCAGACCACCTAGGATTGAAAACCATAGCACTAAATGGACAAAAGATCACCCAATTAGGAATGTTATTGGAGATCTAGATCGACCAGTCTCTACACGCCATCAATTACAAGAGAGTGCACTTTATTGCTACTTTGATGCATTTCTCTCCGAAGTTGAACCTAAAAATTGGCAGCAGGCTATGACCCAATCATCTTGGATTGAAGCTATGCAAGAGGAACTAAATGAATTCCAACGACTTGAAGTATGGGAATTGGTTCCTCTCCCTGACAAGGTTAACATCCTTACTTTGTTATGGGTTTATAAGGTTAAACTTGATGAGATGGGTGCGGTATTGAAGAGTAAGGCTAGATTGGTCGCTAGAGGATATAAACAAGCCTTGGGTATAGACTTTGAAGAATCTTTTGCTCCTATGGCTAGATTGGAGGCGATTAGACTATTCCTTGCGTATGCTGCTCATATGAACATGATCGTCTATCAAATGGATGTAAAGACGGCATTCTTGAACGGTGAACTAAGGGAAGAAGTCTATGTTAGTCAGCCGGATGGGTTCGTCAGTACAGAGTTTCCTAATCATGTGTACAAGCTTAAGAAGGCTCTCTATGGGTTGAAACAAGCTCCACGCGCGTGGTATGATCTCCTGTCAACATATCTCATTTCGGAAGGCTTCTCCAAAGGCAAGGTGGACCCCACTCTATTCACTCTCAAGGAAGGCAACGACATGATTCTGGTACAAATTTATGTTGATGATATAATATTTGCTGCCACTAACATAGAATTGTCAAATCGATTTGAGAAGATAATGTCCACACGCTTTCAGATGTCAATGATGGGAAAAATCTCATTTTTCTTAGGATTACAGATTTCTCAAAATCCCAGAGGCATCTTTATTAATCAATCCAAATATGCTATAGAATCTCTTAAGAAATATAACTTTGATAATTGTGACCCCCTGGACACTCCAATGGTGGAGAAATCCAAGTTAGATGAAGATAGGAATGGGACTATTGTCGATCCAAAACTTTACCGTGGGATGATCGGCACCCTTCTATATCTGACTGCTAGCAGGCCTGATTTGCAATTTGTTGTATGCATGTGTGCCCGGTATCAGGCTCGGCCTACCGAAAAGCACCTACATGTTGTGAAAAGGATCTTTCGATATCTAGAAGGAACACTTCATCGTGGTCTATGGTATCCGAAAGATTCCTCTATTGCTTTAATATCATACACAGATGCCGATCATGCTGGATGTCAAGACACGAGGCGTAGCACTTCTGGATCTGTGCAACTCCTTGGAGATAGATTGATCAGTTGGTCTTCAAAATGGCAGAAAAGCGCTGCAATTTCTAGCACGGAGGCTGAATACATCGCCATGTCCGGTTGTTGTGCTCAAGTCCTTTGGATGAGATCACAATTAACTGACTACGGTTTGGGATTCAACAAAATCCCGATGTATTGTGACAACAAGAGCGCCATTGCCCTTTGCTGCAACTATGTTCAACACTCCCGGGCCAAGCACATAGACATTCGCTACCATTTCATTAAGGAGCAGGTGGAGAACGGAGTGATCGAGCTGTATTTTGTCACTACTGAGTACCAGCTGGCGGATATGTTCACCAAAGCCTTAGATCGAGGACGAATCGAGTTTTTGATCGACAAGCTTGGTATGAAATCATTCACTCCAGCGACTCTCAAAGAGTTGGCAGAAGAATCAGCTGAATAGTCGTGGTACACTATTCAGAGTATCCTTTGTTCGTGATCATGTATATTATCGTAAATATATAAACCACAAAAGAAAAATACAAAAATATAAAACCAACAAAAACCATAAAAAATATAAAACCTAGAAAAACCATAAAAATATATAAAATCCAGAAAATCCAAAAATATTTTTCGTTTTTAAATCGGGCATGTCTTTTAGTACGGTAATATTTATGGCCTTAGAAATGTCGATTAATATTGACACGGTGCCATAAATAGAGTCCGTATAAAAGTTGTACATTTTTAAAACATGCCCATTATGGCTTGTAGTTATTTCTGACTGCAACCCGGTTTTCATATTAAAGTCACGTATTTCCTTGGAAAACGTTGGCTCAGAACGGGAATTAATTTTCTCGGGCATGATTTATAAGCTAAATCATGCAAAGGGATCAAGTTTACTTTATAACTTGGTCTAACACGAATTTGTGTACGTCTCAGTGCATTAATTTGTTAAAATAAGAGAAATCTTATTGACACCACGAATCAAACTTTTTCAAGATACAAATTGGAAATGCTTTCATCAATATTTGACTCTTTAAATAATGACTACAACTCTTTAAATAGAAAACGGGTCATCGTTTAAGGGGGAGAAAATATTAAAATCATCTTCGTCATTAAATCGATCTTTTCAAAAAGTGATTGTGAAAATTAAAGGCTACATGGTAATTGAGTGGTTTTGCTTTAGAATACGACGTGTGATAGGAATGGCTTTAAGATCTTGGAGTTTTGCTTATAGATCGATACTTTAGTTGTGTGAGATTGTCGAGTTTAGCTAAGCAAAATTAAGTCGACTAAAATTATCAATGGAAAGGTAAAATGAATTGAAAAAGTTAGAAACAAAAAGGAAAAGGAGAGAAAAGTAGAGGGACTTAAGATGACATTGTGTGTAAGTTGTAAAAACTTGACCTAAGTCAAATATAAACACCCCCGTCCCTTTTTCCTTTTCACTGTATCACTAATCTTGTTGCCGCCATTGTTAAAACACACTCACAAACTCAAAAACAACTCGTTTATTCATCAATCCGTTCCATTCATTCGATTAATAAGGTAATTTCATCAATATTTTAACTTCTAATTCACCTTACTTATCATGTAATTCTGTTAACAGTGCTCAATTAATCAGTTTAAATCAACTTAGGGTTTATGATTAATTTAGGGTTAATTAACTAGGGATTTTTGGTGGGTTTTGTGCGGATTAGCATTAAATGATGATTAATTGCCTTAGTTTGCCTTAGAAACTCACAAACGCGTTTAGAATTAATCCTCTTAGACTGTGTTTTGATGTTCCGGATGAACAAGGATAAGAACTTCCGAATGAAGGACATTTTGAACAAAACTTCCGAATGAAGGATTTTTCTGAAAAACTTCCGAATGAGGAAGTTCCGAATGAAGGACTTCCGAATGAAGGAAGTTCCGAATGAAGAACTTCTGAATGAAGAAGTTCCGAATGAAGAACTTCCGAATGAAGGAAGTTCCGAATGAAGAACTTCCGAATGAAGAAGTTACGAATGAAGAACTTCCGAATGAAGGAAGTTCCGAATGAAGAACTTCCGAATGAAGGAAGTTCCGAATGAAGAACTTCCGAATGAAGAAGTTCCGAATGAAGAACTTCCGAATGAAGAAGTTCCGAATGAAGAACTTCCGGATGAAGGAAGTTCCGAATGAAGAACTTCCGGATGAAGGATGTTCCGAATGAAGAACTTCCGAATGAAGGAAGTTCCGAATGAAGAACTTCCGGATGAAGGAAGTTCCGAATGAAGAACTTCCGGATGAAGGAAGTTCCGAATGAAGAACTTCCGGATGAAGGAAGTTCCGAATGAAGGAATGTTCCGGATGAAGGAAGTTCTGAATGAAGAACTTCCGGATGAAGAAAGTTCCGAATGAAGGAATGTTCCGAATGAAGAAGTTCCGAATGAGGAAATGTTCCGGATGAAGAAGTTCCGAATGAGGAAATGTTCCGGATGAAGAGTTGTTTGATTATTATTGTTTGCATGTTAGATGTACTTGTTGTATTATGTTATGAAATGTGTTATGCTTAGAAGTAAGAATGATATATATCTATATGTTTTTGTGCATCAACCTTTCATGTCTTATCTTAAGCAGATACAATGACTAATCCAACAGTACAAGCAATCCAAGACTCTAGAGAAGCCGATATTGCTAAAGCACGAACCCTTAAGTTTATACCCAACAACTACCGGCTGAAGCAAGTCTCAAAATCCACTCACCATGGATTTAAAGTAGCCATCGCGATCCTTGATCAATCCCATTTTAAGAATGCTTTAAGAAGTAGTGCCTCGGTGCCTTATGAGTATATGTATGAATTTTGGGCTACCAAGGAAATCACTTCAAACAATATCACCTTCACCATCGACAACAAGCAGCAGACGCTCACAGTTTCAGATTTCCGTAAGATTTTTGGTATACGTGATACACCCAAAGGCATGTCATTTTCAAGGGATCCTACTAAAGATGAACTAGTGGAGATGTTCGAGGCTCTTGGATGTCCTGACATACGAGTTGCATCTGAGTTTACCACTGCTAAAGTAAGACAACCTTGGAGAGCATTGATGGGTATTCTCAGTAGATGTCTTACACCAAAAACAAGTGGCCATGATGCTCTGCGCAGTCCTATAATAAACCTGTTCTATGGCATGTACAAAGCTACAAATGCAGATTATGCATTGTTGATATGGGAAGAATTCACCTTTCAACTCTTCCAAAACAAGAAGCTGAAGACAAATTTCTTTCCTTATCCAAGGTTTATCAAGCTTATCATTAATTATTTTATGAAAAATGATGCTACTATTGATAGGCGTGCAGCTAGTCGTTATCACACTGAAGAAGCTGATGATACTGTGGATCTGAGGCATGAAGGACCGTCTATTGGTGTGATTCCTGGTCCTATTCCCGATTATCTTCTGACGGAGAAAATCAAAGGTTCTGCTGATTACAAGCTACTGCAGCTAGAAATCAAGAAGCTGAAAGCAAACCTTCAGACTGGAGAAGACTCGTCTACAACGGTCAAGAGTAAAGGTAAACGCAAACAACCAGCTGCGTTACCTGAACCCGAAACCAAGAAGAAGAAGACTGAGGGTAAGAAAGGAAAGGGTAAGGCTGATGAGTTACGTCTACGTGACGAAGAAGATGTTGTTGATCCTGCTCTTGACAAAACAGAGAAACAAATGATGAAGATAGCAATTCAAAGGAGTAGGAAAGATACTGGCGGTAGTGGTTCAGGTGCAAGGGTAAATGTTGAAGAAGAGTACCAGGAACCAGATGATGTTTATGAGTTTGGGTCACCTGAACATTATTCCACTTCGAAGGAGCCATCAATCCCTATTTCAGCAAGTGTGGAAAAGGAGTCTGTTGCTCCTACGATCATGGTGTCAACTCAACCATTAGCAACTCAACCTCCACCAATACAACCCTTAACAACCAGACCGGCTTCAACACCATTTCTTCCACCACCTATAATTCCTATCCTTAGTACCGCAGTAACAACCGAGCCTCTTCAATCAACCCAGAGCAGCTCTACAACATCTACAATGGCTGCATTGGTGATGGCCGAAATGTTGGATAAACATGTGGATAATCACAAACGAGAAATGGATGAACTTCGCCAAGAGTTACAAAGACGAGCTCAAAGTGAAGAAGCATCTAGGAGAGCCCAAGAGGAGATGATTGCTAGGTTCGCTGCAGATATGGAGTTGACTCGAAAAGCACATGTAGAAGAATTAGCTCGGGTTAAGCAGGCTGAGGCTGATAAGCATGCTGCACGTATCACCAGACTTCAAGCGATGAGGGATAAATATAAAGAGCAAAAAGAAGCACTTGAAGCCTTTGTGGAAGAAAGAGTGCAAGAATCCGTTGAATCCATTATGCCTAAACTGCGTGATGAGTTGAAGATGCTAGCAGCTGATAACTTGTTGATCAAGTCATCCAATCCTTCAGAATCCGCCTACAAGATTGCTTATGACTTGACGGATTTTGAATTGAAGAAGATCCTTAAGGCTCGTATGGTGGAACTTGGATCGTTTGATAAGTCTAGGATTCAACGGGCTCTATACAAATCCCTGAATGACGCTATCATGGAGGATGATAGGTTATTCAAAACGTTTGGGAGTGTGGTACCTTATCACATTCTACCTGAGGAGGATAAAGATGATAGTGAGCAGGAAGAGGGCACTGGTGAAGAGGAAGAGGAAGAAGAAGGAGAAGAAGAGGAAAAGGATGACGATGATGGTGATGATGAGGATAAGGATGAGGATGATGATGACGATGATGATGATGATGATGATGGCGATGATGGTGGTGATGGGAATGAGGAGAGTGCTAGGGGGAGTAACGGGGATAACAATGAGGATGATGATGGGGGTGAACAGCCTAAAGAGGGAGACAAGGTTACCAGCTCCAAGAAAACTGCTAAGACTGGAACCAAGTCCAAGAAAGATGCAGCACAGAAGGACAAATCAACATCATCGGAATCAAGACGATCTAAGTGGCGCCACGATGTGAATGCTACTACAGCGTCTTCGGTTCCTGGTACCTCTATTGTTGTATCTTTACCTATTACCACTAACCCCATTAGTTCTGTTGTTGTTGCTCCTGTGATTGCAGAATCAGTAACGGAACCCGAAGCTGCACAACACTCACCCGTTCACGACACTGCCAAAATGCCTGAATCAGAACCAGCAGATGTTCGCACTTCTAATCCTCTACAACAAGCACAACAATCTACGGTTCCTGAACCAAGCACACGAGACTGGGCAGACACGTTGGAGATAGACGAGACTGCACCACCACAGGCTTGGATCACGGCAGCAACACAATATGATCCGATCACAGACGCTGACAAAGATGTGTTGTATCTTTGTATCCGCAGTCCGATTGACTTATGTGCATTTCTTGCTCATGAGTATAAGACTTCGGTTACTCCATCCTTGGTGAAGAAAGCGTTGAAGGATAAGAGACTTCGTGCCAAAACCCGGTTAACCCGAATGGAGTTCGAGTATTATGCCGATGAGATCCTGAAGGCTCTGAATACCGTTCAACGGCCAGGACTTCATGAATCAGAAAGAGCTCCACCTCCAATGGATCCTTCTCAAGATAATCAGATTGCTCCTGACTTCTTCGTCACCAATGATCTTGTGTATCTTCTGAAGGGGTCATCAAAGTACGCAACCTCCCTGACCTTGCTGAAAGCTGCCAACTGGGGGACAATACCCTTTATCGAGGAAAAGGTAAACCGACTCTGGGTCCCAAAGGTAAATCGTAATTATGATATGTATGCTGTCATAGGTGCATCTCATTGGGACGAACGAGTCCGAAGGGCGTACAGGGGTTGCTGCCTAGTCAATTCTGGAAGTATCGTTAGATCCGATATCCGCATCTCCAGCATTTTAGGGTTGAAAACTGAAGCCAAGAACGGCTATTATCATGTGACGGAGATTCGTTTGAAAAGGGAGGATGACAGGGAATACAAAATCCAGCAGGGAGATTTTTCCATCATTCGCCTTGAGGATATCGAAGATATGCTGCTTCTGATGACCCGAGATCAACTCACACATATTCCTCGTGAAGATCTCATTGCTTTGAATACAGCACTTCGTATGTTCACACGAAGCATTGTCATCAAGACACGAGTTGAAGATCTTCAGTTGGGAGTCAAAAGCTATCAAAGGAAGCTTAACCTAACCCGTCCAGTGAATCAAGTGCTACCTCAACATGTAGAAAGATGTCCCTATACCGGCATTTCTGTCCCAAATTACGGCATTTTCTACTTGAACAGTCGAGGTTTGATGAAGTTTATGAGGGTGGGTGAGCTCCATAAGTACAGTGATGGGACCCTTCTACAAGTCAGAGGAAAGTTGGAGCATCTGAACTCGGGTGGGACTTTGCCAGAGATGACGGAGGATTGGCATCCGGGTTACCAGCAGATGGCAAAGTACGTGATCAAGAAGATTGATCAAAAGCTCCGTGAACATAGATTGATGAGGAGCTTGGAAAGATTCGTTGGTGGAAGACCATATTTAGTGCACCACAAGCTACTGCAACGATCCATCTAATGGGTCGTACATTTCAGGTCCACTTTATATTGGTTTTCAATTGTGAATATGTATATTTGTGAATATTGTGCATTAATGGCTTGATGTAGTGTTAAAGTATGATAATTTTTCAAGAATTTCTCATGAGATTCTAAATCTTTCAAAATATATCATACCAAAGCACTACAAATATCCCTTATTAAATTAAGGGGGAGCAATAACTTGTTCTATGGCCAAACATCGATTTCATTTTTTACCCAAAGACCGGTTAATCCATTCAATATCCCAAATATTAATGGTTAACATTTTGGATAAGGGGAGAAAATGGGATTAAGGAGACGTAAGTGATACTTGGCTAAAAGATGAAAAAGACTTAACGATTATCCAACTTAATATGTGTAAAGCACGTGTTAAGGGGGAGCGTTTTTGATGAACAAAACACCTAAGGTACAAAACTTTTGATTTCAATATCACAAGTACTTTAGGTGATTTTCAATGATTTTTCATGGTGGCAATTCCTTCCCAAAACACGCTTAATTCACGACGGATGTGGTGACAAAAGGGTGGTAGGAATAGGTTTAGTCCAATGATTCATCAGATCCGATGGAATCTTCCCAAGGACAATTCCCTAGATAGAATTAGAAGTCCTAGGAAAGATGGAGAAAGAATGTGAACGTAGCTGAATGCCGACCAAGTACTTAAGCTAGCACTGGAACAATCACAACAAGGTGCTAGTGATGACGTATTGGTAAGCATTGAATGGGTTGAAGAATGAAAAAGAATTGTAAAGATAAAGGGTGTAAAGAAAGAAGCCCTCCTTACAACTTTAGGCAGAAACCGGGTCAATACATATGCTATTGAGGTCATTTTTGCTAATGATTCTCGGTATTGAAGAAAGACATCATGGACCCAGTGATGCAATGCACAACCCTTCCCAGCTAACTCAAATATCTCTCAAAAGGTATTTGTTTTAATCACACGGAGATTAACACATTATCTATTGGTTTATTCACTCCGAATAGACTGGTATTGAAAAGGTGGCACTCCTCTCCAGCCATCGCTCACTAAATCAAAACGCACAATCGAGTCTAGAGCCAAGAGATCATCAAAAGTCTCATTAGGACACTTTCCATTTATTCCTTGCTTTCTCACACACTGTGAAAAGTAAGAGATTTTCATGAGTCCTACGCAGTATTCCTGTAATATTGCCAGAACATCCGAGTAATACACAAGTATTACAATGAAGATGGAAATCCTGCTTGAGCCAACATCAAACAAGCTCATGGTAGGTTACACGTGCGGTTCTTTTAGAACCAATCTTGTGAAAAACTGGAAGGTAACAGTGGTTTAATTCTTAATTGAACTTAAACTCGTTCCAGGCCTCTTCGCATTATCATATGATCTTGCCAGAACACTCAGAGTGACTCTTTATTGACCACAGTGACGAGTGGAAATCCTTCTAGTGTTAACATCAAACAACACTTGGTAGGTGACGTGCAAGATTCTTTATGAATTGAGCTCGTGACAACTGGAAAGCAACGATGGTGAAAATCTTAATTGAAATTCACTTGTTCCAGGTTTCATGAATTGACGGCTTCAAATCACAAGGATAATTTATCCAAGTGATTCACTCTTTATGTTTGCAGTCAGCTTTGGACGGTCGAATAAAGAGAACGGGTTTACCCGCGAAATCCTGTCAGGAAGTTACTTAATTGAAACTATCCGTCACGGGTACGATATCTAATATCGTCCAACAGTCTTCACCGACCGGAGGTAAAATGCTACCGAATTAGAATAAAATGTTCAAAGCCATTTTATTCGTGTCGTTGCTGTGTACCTGTTAAAGACGGTGGCGTTGCTGTGTACCTGTTGAAGACGGTGGCGTTGCTGTGTACCAGTGAAGACGGTGGTGTTGCGGTGTACCTGTAGAAGTCGTTCCCACATGCTTATGTTTTTCTGCATCAAAGTTTTGCAAAAATTCAAGAAAGTACAAGATAAAGTCTTCCGCTGTACCAAACTCTGAAACTTTCGAGAATTCAACAAAAAGACATAAGTGTGTGGAACATGGAGTCACGAGAAGGCAAATTCACAAGAGAGGCAAAGATCGCACGTGAAAGGCCAAAGAACAATGCTCTCAAGCCAAAGCCTAAAAGATCAAACCAACATATTCACAACAAAAGAAAGAAAAGAAGAAAAGACTACGAGCTAAAGAACGAAGACTTAGTATAGTATGCTAGGTTTAGAACTTTGTAACGTGGAGTGACCTCCCTTAGGGGGAGATTGTTAGAAATACGTTTTTACGTATATTAAGAAGTATCGGTCACTCCACAATATTATTAATGTTGTAATAGCTCGTAGTTAACAAATAGTGATTAGTTGCTTATTAAGTTAAGTAAGAACCGGTCCATGGGCTTGTCATGGACCGGCCCAAGCCCAATGTTTGCTTGGAGTATAAATACCCCTTTTCACCATGGAAAGGGGTTGGTTGTTGTCACTTTTCTAGTTTCATTTTATTGAAATAATACATAGTTTCTCTTACTTTCTCTCTCTAACTTTCTCTCTCTAGAAATCAACAAACCCTTCATAGATTCATAGGTTATCAACATTCTACATTTGGTATCAAGAGCTATGGGGTGATTTAAGGTAGTGATTTGTGTGGTTTTTTAGTTTTTGATTGTATTAGTGTTCTTTAAGAAGATTCATCTTGATTCTTGGTGTTTTTGGTGTTTTTGTGATTGGGATTAGTGGATAAGTATTAGTTTTTACTTATTATTGTAGAAATCATAAAACTTTTTGGGTTATTTGGTCAAAATCTGGGTTTAATCTTCATATTAGTGGTCGACTGTTCATCGGAACAAGGTTTCTGATTAACCCAGCAAAAGTTCCGAACCAACAAGTTCCGGATCAACCAAGGAAGTTCCGAACCAAGAACTTCCGAACCAAGAAGTTCCGGATCAAGCCAAAAGTTCCGAACCAAGAACTTCCGGATCAAGAAGTTCCGAACCAAGAACTTCCGAACCAAGAAGTTCCGGATCAAGACAAAAGTTCCGAACCAAGAACTTCCGAACCAAGAAGTTCCGGATCAAGCCAAAAGTTCCGAACCAAGAACTTCCGGATCAAGAAGTTCCGAACCAAGAACTTCCGAACCAAGAAGTTCCGGATCAAGCCAAAAGTTCCGAACCAAGAACTTCCGAACCAAGAAGTTCCGGATCAAGAAGTTCCGGATCAAGAAGTTCCGAACCAAGAACTTCCGAACCAAGAAGTTCCGGATCAAGCCAAAAGTTCCGAACCAAGAACTTCCGAACCAAGAAGTTCCGGATCAAGAAGTTCCGGATCAAGCCAAAAGTTCCGAATCAAGGTAATTCCAAGCCAAATCTTCCGAATCAAACTTCCGAATCAACAAAAAGTTCCGAATCAAGGGTTATTTTGCTTGTTTTGTCGAAGATTTTTTAGAGGATTTAATCTTGGTTTCTTACAACAAAAACTCAACACAATTCACAAGCTTTACTTCACTGCTCAATCAACCGATAGTCTTTGTTTCTTTGAAGTGAACAATATGAATCCGAATTCAGTAATGCCTCAGATGACATCACTAACAGATATTTCCGTCATTACGGGAACGGATAATCGCCCGCCAATGCTCATCAAAGAAGTTTTTGAAGCATGGCAAGGCCGGATGATGTCTTATCTTAAGGGAAAACCGGTTTATGGGAGGCTTATGGTTAAGTCGATTTTAAATGGTCCACTTGACTATGGTACCATAGTGGTCAACAATGTGACTCGACCAAGAGAATTTGAAGAACTTACACCAGCTCAACAACTTGTTGCCGATGCGGACGAAAAAGCTCTTCAAACAATTCTCCAAGCTCTTCCCCATGACATCTATAGGATGGTAAGTCAGTATACAGTGGCAAAGGATTTATGGGAACGTCTTAAGGTGTTGCTACAAGGTACGTCTCTCACCAAACAGGAAAGGGAATGTCAGTTGTATGATCTGTTTGATAGATTCACGTACAACCCAGGGGAAACGCTTCACGATTATTACTTCAGATTCACCACACTCATGAATGATCTGAATGTATACAATCTTGTGATTGCACCATTCCAGGTTAACACCAAATTCTTGAATACTCTACCTCAAGCTGAATGGGGTGAGTACATTACCGATGTTAAGTTAACCAAGGATTTGCATAAGTGCAATTTGGATCAACTATATGCTTTTCTTCAGCAGCATGAGAAACATGTGATCATGCACCGTTCTCCACGAGGTATGTACCCTGATTCATTAGCTTTGATGGCGAATCAACCAAGCTTGTCTCACAACAACACTCCTTATATTTTGGGACATCAAGCTTATCATCCATCACCTTACATGACACCAACCTTTCCCCAATACTCGATTTTACCACAACCACCCACCTCACATCAGCAACAATATCGGTTCAGTGCACCTTCATCACAATATGCTACACAACCTCACCCAGCAAGTATTGCACCTTATGCTCAATCTTCATATACTACTTATCAAGAGAATGCAGCATATCCAACAAGCTGCTCTGATACCAAATGTAGAATATTGATAACCTATGAATCTATGAAGGGGTTTGTTGATTTCTAGAGAGAGAAAGTTAGAGAGAGAAAGTGAGAGAAACTATGTGTTATTTCAATAAAATGAAACTAGAAAAGTGACAACAACCAACCCCTTTCCATGGTGGAAAGGGGTATTTATACTCCAAGCAAACATTGGGCTTGGGCCGGTCCATGACAAGCCCATGGACCGGTTCTTACTTAACTTAATAAGCAACTAATCACTATTTGTTAACTACGAGCTATTACAACATTAATAATATTGTGGAGTGACCGATACTTCTTAATATACGTAAAAACGTATTTCTAACAATTAAACTGCTCATTTAAAAGTTTTCAAATCAAGATCCAAAATGACTCAAGTTATACCACAAACCCTAGAATATAGGGGTCGCCAACTCAATGCTGCTCCTGTACTAGAGGTAGCCAACTTTACAAATTGGAAGAAGAGGTTTCTTGTCCACATGGTTGGAATTGAACCTCAATTCCTTGGAATAATTGAAAATGGTCCTTTTGTTCCCATGGTTGGGGACAATAAAAAACTTGAAGCACAATGGACTGCTGATGAGAGAAAAGCTGCTAACCTAAATCAGCGTCTCAAAAGTCTCATCATGTCTGTGCTCCCAAATGACCAAATTAATTCTGTTGTAAATTGTAAAACAGCCAAAGCAACATGGGAGGACCTTATTCTTTACCATGAGGGACCCTCTGATGTAAAAGAAACCAAAATCATGGATTTAAAGCTTCAATACAACACCTTCAAGCACAAAGAAGGGGAAAGCCTCACAAAGACATTCACCAGATACAAAGCACTGATGAATGAACTTGTGAATGATGGTGTTGAGCTTTCAAAACTTGAAATCAACACAATTTTTGTTAATGCATTGCCAAAAAATTGGCTCAGTTTCTGCCAAAGCTTGAGAAATGATAATCACATTAAAGATTGTGATCTAACCTCTCTTTTTGGGAAACTTAAATATGAAGAAAACCTAGTTGATAGAATTTATGAAGGCTCAAGCAAGATTAAAGCATTAACCATTGCTACACCCTTGTCCACAACCTTCTTCAGTGAGGCTGTCATTTAAGACTACCAAGATAGTCATGACGATGAGGAAGATACTAGATCTAGTGAGGAATATCTGAATGACCTCAAAGATAAATTTCATGAAAGAGCACTTCTGGCCAAGTCTAGAAGGTTCTTTATGAAAGGAGGCAAGTTCTCCAGCTCCACAAAAGCTTCAGTTGACACTGATTGCTATAAATATGGGAAGACTGGTCACTATGCTAGGGATTGTTATTCAAAAACATCTCTCCCTTCATATTCCTCACCAGCTCAATCAAGACCATCTAGTCAATCATCATTTCAACCAAAACAAATTGCTTCTACTCTATTTCAGCAAAGCAGGGTTGAACTCAGACCAACAAAAGACTTTGAGGCCAAATACAGAGAAATCAAGGCAAGATTGGCCTTAATGAGTACTGAAGGCTCCTCATCCAAGACTCCCAAGCAAGAGAAGAACAAAGGGCTTGTTGTTGAAGCCTATGAATGGGATGAAGAAGATGTTTCTTCAGATGAAGATGAAATGGTTAATGTGAAAGTGCTGATGGCACTTGCTGATGATGAAGGGCCAATTCAAATGTTGTGACCAGAGAAAGTGCCAAAAATGGTGAATGGGTCAATGTCACAATAAAAAAGGTACAAACTCTTCTTGAATTAGAAGATAAAGATGACATTAAATTTGTATTTGATTACTTGTGCATTGATCTAAAATTTTTTGAAGAGCAAAGAAACAATTTGCTTGAAAAATTTCATAAACTTGTTCTAAAACTTGAAGATTTTGAAAGTAAGCAAATAGAGCTAAAAGAAGCTAAACTTGATATTCTTACTTTTCAACAATTGAACAAAGAAATTTTGGAAGAAAATAACTCCCTTAGAGTGGAACTAAAAGAAGCAAAAGATATTGTTAAATCTTGGCTTAGAAACTCTGATAGGGTAAATCAATGCATAAGTGAACAAATACCTGCTCAAAAGAGGAAAATGCTTGGTGCTGAAGGAACCTCCAGCACCAAATCTATTGTCTTTGTCAAAGCCTCAAATGAGGATGGTAGCTCGATCCCTGACATTGAAAAGTCAAGTGAAGAGAATTTACCCAATAATGACACTGGACGAATCCTTCTTCCCGAGTTTCAAGCAAGTGTTGACACTTCAACACCAGTTGAGTCCTCAGTTACTGAGGATTACTCAGATGATGATATAGAGAATGAAGTAAGTACCCCACTTCCTCCTTTGGAGAAGCTGGCTGGTGTTGAACCCTCTACTGGACCCAATACTATCCAGTCTATCATCAAGTCACACACCACACACAAAGGTAGTTCTTCCAAACATGTCAAAATTGACACTTCAAAGAACTCTTCAGCTCCTGCTGAAGGTTCATATATGGGAACCACCTCTTCAGTTTCAACAAATAAACTGAAGAATGCTAGATATAAGGAAGATGAGAGAATGTCTCTTGTCATGCAAGAGATCAATGATCTTAAATTGCAACTCAGGCAGCAGCAAACACCAACACGATTCAGAGATGAACCTTTAGATTCTCCTCATCTCATGTGCAAGAAACAATTTAAAAGGGCTTGTGATTTATGTTGTCTAAATAACCATCTCACTGAAACTTGCCTAAGAGTGGTTTATTCTACAAAATGTGAAAGGACTGATCATCGCACTTGTGAACACACTCAGTATATGCTGGCCAAAACAAGTGCTGATGCTCACAAATCTGAAGCATCCCATTCCAGGCGAAATATGCCTTTCCCACCATGCATTCATTGTGGTATGGGCAATCATCACTCAGATGACTGCCACTATTACCCTGTTTGTAATATTTGTGGAAGTCATGACCATGACACTCATCGGCATAATCGAATCATCTCACTCAGAAGAGGTATTAAACCAAGAAACCTAAGCTCTATTACCAAATGTTATGAGACATGTGGAAGTGATGTCCACACTACATCTGATCACAACCATATAGAGTGGTTTAGAAGAGGTGAAGCCCTCCAGGCTAAGAAAGCAAAAGCTATTCAGACCTCCTCTTCTTCTGAGCAATCACACATACCCTCTACAAGAGGACCCTTCAGATCTAGAACACCTTCTAGATCTAAAACCCCCACCTAACAAAGGTGGGTTTCAAAACAAAACTGACCATTTCCTTAACTTGTGTAGTGTGATCTCAGGAAGCCTATCTGGTACCTAGATAGTGGCTGCTCAAGGCATATGACTGGCACCAAAAGTTATATGCACAAGTATAAGGAGGAACAAGGTCTTAAAGTTGTTTTTGGTGATAAGTCTTCAGCTACTACTGAAGGATCTGGTTCAGTAAAATGCAATGGTATAGTTTTATAAAGGGTAGTTTATGTTAATGGATTGAAGCACAACCTCATCAACATAAGTCAAATTTGTGATGCAAAGTATCTTGTGCGGTTTGATGACAAAAAAGGTACAATCTTCAACTCCAATAATGAAATTGTGATGATTGCTCCAAGAGTCAAATATGTTTATGTCATGAACATGAACTCTACTCAGGAGACATGCTTCTTTGCTAAAGCCTCCAATATTACCAATTGGCTTTGGCATAAGAGGCTCTCACATCTCAATTTCAAAACAATAACTCTGTTGGCAAAACAAAACCTTGTTATTGGTCTTCCTTCACTTGTCTACTCCAAGGACAAACCATGCTCAGCATGTGAAAAAGGGAAGCACCATAGGGCCATTTTTAAAACAAAGCAAACTTTCTCAATCAAAGAAAGTCTTCATTTGCTTCACATGGACTTATTTGGCCCAGTATCACCTAGGGCCATTTGTCACGAAAAATATACACTTGTCATTATTGATGAGTACTCTAGGTACACCTAGGTATATTTTCTGACAAACAAAAGCCATGCACCAGATGCCATTATGTCATTCATCAAAAGAGTTGAAAATCAAAATGACACTCATGTCAAACAACTTAGAACTAAAAATGGCACTGAATTCAAAAATCACTCATTGATCAAATTCTGTGATGACAAAGGAATTTCCCAAAATTTCTCATCTCCTTACACACCTGAACAAAATGGTGTGGCTAAAAGAAGGAACAAAACTTTGATTGAAGCAACAAGAATAATGCTTGCGGGATATACTCTCTCAAAGCATTTTTCGACTGATGCTGTAGCCACTGCTTGCTACACTCAAAATAGATCCATCATTGCAAAGAGACACATGAAGATTCTCTATGAAGTCTTCAGGGGGAGAATTCCAAACATCTCATTCTTACATTTGTTTGGGTGTCCAGTATTCATTCACAATCACAAGGATCACCTTGGAAAGTTTGATGAAAAATCTCATGATGGTTACTTTCTTGGATACTCCCTAGTATCTAAAGCATACAGAGTCTTCAACACAAGAAGACAATGTATTGAATAAACCTATCACATCTCTTTCAATGAATGTTCTAAAGCTCTCACTTTTTCAAATCCATCACATGATGAACTTCATATACATAAATCTCACAATTATCCATCTGATGAATTTCATCACTATGAGCCTTCTAAAAAATATCAAACAAGCAACTCAGTCCCTCATATTGATCCATTTAAAGATATGACAAGTCCTACAAAAGGAAATCCTTTAGTATCACATACTGATGGCTGTCAATCAAATAATGATCAATCTCAAAATAATCAAAATAATCAGCAAGGCAATACTAATGACCAAAATGGCCAGTCTCAAAACAATCAGCATGCTGACACACATGATCAAAATGATTAATCATATGCAGCTGCTGAGGAACAATCTGACCCCCTTGCTCAAAGCTCTCCTATCATCTCTAGGGAATTAGGTCTTGGATATGTTGCTTCTGACCAAGAAGGAAGACCTCCAATGATTGAACCCTTTTCCATTAAATATCCTTCAGTAGACACTAGAGACATTCCAAGTCTAAGTCCTTGTCATGGACTTCCAAGCTCTAGCTCTAATCATGATACCAGTACCTATTCTCCATCTCGACAAAAATCATGGACTCAAAATAGTCACATATAGCTGGTGAACATAATAGGTAATCCTGGTGAAGGTAGAGTCACTAGATCTATGACAAAGAAACTGAGTGCTGCTTCATCTGGAGAATGCCTCTATGCAAATTTTCTCTCAGAAATTGATCCTACAAAGGTTTCTGAAGCACTCACACACCCTGGATGGGTGGATGCCATGCAAGAGGAACTCAATACATTTGAAAGAAACAAAGTCTGGAAATTGGTTCCTCTTCCATATGGTAAATCCACCACTGGCACCAAATGGGTTTACAATCTCAAAAGCGATGAAACCAATGCAGTGACAAAAAATGAAGCTAGGCTGGTGGCTCAAGGATTTAATCAAGAGCCTGGTGTTGATTTTGATCAAACCTTTGCTCCGGTTTCATGTATAGAATCCATACGAATCTTACATGCATATGCCACTTACATGAACTTCATCATCTACTAAATGGATGTCAAAAGTGCATTCCTAAATGGTGACCTAAAAGAAGAAGTTTATGTTACTCAGCCTCCTGGCTTTGAGAGTACTAAATACCCAAATAATGTCTACAAGCTTTACAAATCTTTGTATGGACTGAAGCAAGCTCCAAGAGCATGGTATGAAACTCTCTCAACATTTCTCATTGAACATAAATTTGTCAGAGGAAAAATAGATAGCACTTTGTTTATCTATAAATCTAAAACTGACACCATTCTGGTACAAATTTATGTGGATGACATAATCTTTGGTTCTACAAGCTTGAAACTTTGCAAACAATTTGCCACGTTTATGCCCAGCAAGTTTGAGATGAGTATGATGGGAGAACTCACATACTTCCTTGGTCTTCAGATTAAACAATCTGACCAAGGCATCTCCATCAACCAAGAAAAATATGTCAAGGATTTGCTGAAGAAGTATGATATCAATTGTGCTTCAATAAAGACTCCAATGGTACCCCCTAACAACTTAGGACCTGATCTCAATAGACAACCAGTTAATGAGGCTCAGTATAGAGGTATGATTGGGTCACTCATGTACTTAACTGCAAGCAGGCCTGACATTTAATTCTCTACATGCCTTTGTGCAAGATACCAAGCAGATCCAAATGAATCACACCTTACTGCTGTAAAGAAAATCTTCAGATACCTAAAAGGTACACCAAGTCTAGGTCTTTAGTACCTCAAATCCTCAGGATTTGATCTAAAAGGGTATTCAGATTCTGACTATGCTGGATGCAATTTGGACAGAAAAAGCACTTTTGGTGCCTGCCAATTGCTAGGTGGCAAACGTATGTGTTGGAGTGCTAAAATGCAACAAACAATTTCCATGTCTTCAGCAGAAGCTGAATATGTGGCAGCTGCTGGATGTTGTGCCAATGATCTTTGGATGAAAAGCCAACTGGCTGAATATGACATAGAATATGAAAAGGTACCAATCATTTGTGATAACACTAGTGCTATTGCAATATCCAATAATCCAGTCCTCCACTCAAGAACAAAACATATTGTTATCAGATATCACTTTATCAGAGATCACATTGTGAAATGGGACATTTAATTACATTTCATCCCCACTCAATACCAATTGGCTGATATCTTCACCAAACCATTGGATGAACCAACTTTCAAAAGATTGACAATGGAGCTTGGTATGCTGAACATTGATGATACAAAACCTAAACCCTCAGCATTCACTGAAGAAGCTTGAAGGTTCAGAATTTCATAAAATATTTTGATTAATGTTAAGTAGCATTGTCTGAGTAAAGGAGTGTGCAATATCATGTGTCTATTTCACTTTATGTGATTGTGTATATGATGTTTTATCGCCTTATCTGATTCACTAAAGCTGAATAAATAATTATCAGTCATCAAAAGATTCCTTCAGCAATGCTGAACAAATTTTAATACAACTGAGTAACTAGGCCTGAGTAGAGGAGCGTGCAATTTCATATGTCTTGTTCACTTATATGAACATATATATGGGGTTTTGTCGCCTCATCTGACGCACTGAAGCTCACAAGTATTGCCATCAGCTTCAGCATATCTGAGCAACTACTTTTAAAGGAAATCAATCATGTGACTCAATGGATTTAATGCCATTAAATTTCTTGAGAATAAATACAAAACATTCTTTCAAAAGGTGTCAATTGTTTATCTAGGAAATATCAAGCGTCCATATAACAGTCAACAACTTTCTGACACAATGAGGCGTTTCACTGTTCAAAGCAACAGAAAATCATCACCTTATTCAGAACATTAATGAGAGAGTTTGTGCCATTTTTTCAAAAGAAACCCTAAAAGTTTCATTTTCTTTTCAAATGTTTTATAAACTTTGAAAAAATCTGTTCAAAAAGTGATTACATATATCTTTTGAAGATTGAAGATTCATATCATTTGCAAAAGTTTAAAAAAACACACACAACTCTCTCTTTCAAAAGAAAACACACACAACAAACATCAATCGCTGCTGAATCTTCTTCACAACCACAAGAGATTGAGATCACCCTCAATCCTTCCATCCATGTTAACTATCCCATTGAGGACATATTCTTTAAACCCAACAACCTCACCTTGATCAAACCAGAAACCCTAACATCTGAACCTAGGAAGCAAGTACTAAACTTTTTATCCAAATGTGTGATTCGTGATGCTTTGTTCAAAGATCCAGGAGTTATGTATGAAAACGTGTTAAAAGAATTTTGGTTCACAGCACAAGGGTCAAAGAACAAGAAATCTATTGAGTTTGTGTCTACAACTTTAGGTATTCATGAGAAAATAAGTTTAAAGTTGTTTAGAAGGGTTTTAGGGTTAAACTATTTGGAGGACTCTAGTGAATATGAGGCTGTACCCAATGATTTCTCTATTGTCAAGTCATTTATTAAAGAAATTGGGTACACTGAAGAGATTGGTGATAAAGGGGGGGGGGGGGGGGGGTTGAAGAGAAGCTATTTACCACCTAAGTGGAAACTTTTGATGTCCATCTTAATTGAGTGTATGGGTGAGAAAACTAGTGGGCTTGATCAAATCAACCAAAAGGATGCCCTGATTTTGTATTGTCTGGCAAAGGGCATAAAAGCTGATCTTGGAAAACTAATCTTTGAAGATCTCCATGGAAAAATGGAGAAGAAAACTAGGGAGAAGAATGTGGTCTACACCAGAATTTTATCCCTCACTTTTGTTGACCAATTTGGTGAAGAGTATTCTAAGAATGAAGGAGTTAAACTAGTTTTTCAAATCTTTGATACCAATCGCTGGAACATTCCAGTCAGCACAACTGAACCTCCTTTCACACAGCCCATGTTGGACATTTGCTCATCAAATGCTCTAGTAGTGTTTAAAGCTCCACAAGACACTCCTCCAACTGGAGAAGGAGATCTAACAGGCACAAAGTCTGGAGCTTCTTCGGGACCACATCAAAAGAGCACATCTGTGAATACTCTTAAGTGTAGACGTGGGTCTAAGAAAAGGAGGCACTCCACAGAATCTTCATCAAAGAAGCATTTTGATGATCCCAAAGGCCAAGCTTTGAAGAAACAAAAGTCCTCGGCCAAGGACCAGAACCCAAGCCAACCGCCACCATCAGTCTCTGCTGAAGGCAGCATGCATCAAGAGGCCCTGAAGGCAACCCATCTCTTAACCTCTTTAGGAGAGAAGGGTGAAGATAGAGCGCACCCTCAGCTCAATAGAGTGGAGTCAACATCGGTAAGAAATTTAAATCTGAATGCATCTCAAATTTTATTACCAATCTCTATCATTTGTCACTCTAAGTCTGCATCAGGGCATGATGCGTCAGCAAATACAACAACTGACGTTGACCCTGGCTCTTCTGTTTCTCATGATATAGTTCCCTCACAATAGGGTCCTATTAAAGAAACCAAAAACGTTATCATTGATCTTAACTCATCAGGGACTCTTTCTCAGGATCCATCAGGTGAAACCAACCCTGGTGGTGAAGGACTTGAAACTGACCAGCACGCTAAAGGTGGCGATCAACAGACAATGAAGGAAGTGCCTCTCTCCACTGGCGCCAAGGGGGGACACTTGCCTACATTTATATTCAGCATGTCTGCTGATGACTTGGAAAAGGAGTTGGGGCTAAGTGAAAGAGCTCCATTAAACCTGGATTATAGTGAATATGAAGATGACATTGCTGATCAAACTCCCAGGCCTCCATCCCCCAGAACCGTTAAGGTAAATGAACTGACAAATCAGGTGTTGGTTCTACAATAATAGGTGACCAAGCTCAAGGAGGAAAAGGCTATTGCTGATGCTGAACTGGTTACTCTTATAGCAAGGCCAGTTCCTCCCCTGCTGAACAGATCAGAGATGCAATTCTCACTGCACTGAAGCCATTAGTGAAGGATGTGGCCACTAATACTTCTATCAAGCAAGAGATCATCTCCCTCATGGATTCCATTAATACTGCATCCTTTGAGCTCCCTGTTGAATTCAAGCCGATTCCTACTCAGCTTAATGAGCTATGTGATTCAGTATCAAAGATCAAGGATAGGGTGGGTCTGCTGGAACAACAAAAGCTGAACTTATCTGATGAAGTTCAGCAGAAACTGAATGCTCTTGCTAATGTTCCAGAAATGTTGACCAAGGTATCATCCACCTTAGACTCTCTATGTGCATGTTTACCTGTTGGGGTATCATTAAAAGTTGCAGGGCAATCTTCTACTGAAAGGAAGAAAGTTACTATTCAGCAGCTCTTTAAGAAACATACACAAAAGAAGGCCCAAAACAACCTTTTGTGTATGTATCTCCCTTCAGTGAAGACAGTCCAGCTAAGCCTACGGGGGAGTCTTCAGCAAAGGACACTCACATTGATGGCCTTACCACCATCACTGAATCATCTGAAAATGGGTCACCTCCCATCAAACCCAAAAGCAAAGGTGAATTTACATTAGATGAAATAGTTATCAAATCTGGGCTGGCCACTCAAGAAGAACTTGATAAATTACACAATCTTCAAGATGAAAAAAAGCTCAGGGATCTGAAGATGAGCTTATATGAAAGAATTGGAAAATCTGAGGTTGAAGGCCTCTTCAAGAAAAAGATGTTATACGAAAAGTTTTGTATAGCAAGGTTGAACAGAAGATGTCTCTCAAAAATCACAAACGTTGATATGATGACTTACAAAGGAGATATCAATATGAAGTTCTATAGGGCAGATGGATCTGATGAGATCATAGATGACTTCCAAGGGAAGGAGCTCTCCTATAGTGAACGGCTAGAGATGAGTAGAATCATTGAAAATAAAAAATCCAAGAGATGGGAGAGAAATCATGAAAGGCTTGGTCAACATTTGAACATCAGCAACCAAATCTCACTGGAGGATCAAGATCGAATTCTGGAACTGAACAAGAGAGCCAATCTGGTTCAACCTGGTGTGGGTGATATCTTTGTCACCGCCAAGAAATACAAAGATCTTGTTCAGTTTGAAAATCATCTCCCTGGACATGTGTTAGAAGAACCAGAACTGGGAATGATTATGTTCAACCATCGTAAACGACAAGACTTTGTGGGTATTAGTGATCTTGATGATCTAAACAATGATTTTCTTGGAAACATTTAGAAATTGCTCACCATGGTGGTCCAGGACTCACTGAAGCTACAAAAACCTTCAGCATGTGCTTACTATCAATACTAGACTTCAGAAACTCTGATCCATTAGTACATACCCCTGTCAATGAATAACTTAGGCCTAAGGAGAATTGAATAATCAATTGTAATATTTTTGTTGTAATTTGTAATGTTATTGAATAAATGATTATCTGATGTTTATAAGTTATTAATTGTGCAGTACAAGTAAGAAGAAGTTGTTATGCTCACTTACTACTGACATTAGACATAGGCTATTTTTATATCCAAATAGGGGGAGATTGTTGGGTCAGTATTTACTGACCCTGAAGCAACTCTAGGATATGAATATAAAATCCCCCTAAATGTTTCATGTTCAGCAGCAAGACCAGTCTGCTGAAGGATGACCAGAGGAACAAAGTTCCTACTGAAGACTTTATAGCTGAAGAAAGTTCAGCACTCCCCTTCCAGTGTACTTAGAAGACAAAGGAGTCTTCGCTTCAAATACTAGGCGGTCTAGTTGCTGAAGAACAAGGACTGAAGAGGGCTTTCAGTTCAGTTTGGTTTGATAATGCCAAACTGAATGATGTCGATCTCCTCTAGGATACTGAAGACTCTTCAGTATTATAATGGTTTGCATTAGGCGGGAAAAGATAACTTTAAGTCAAAGTAGGTTGCTTGTATACTTAGATATAAGTACAACCTTTATCTTTTCTAGAATAGTTTAATATGTACTTTGTACTGTTTATCCAGCGTGGGCATCAACCACCCACTGGATAAATCCATGCATTGGAACATGCAAAATGCAAACCCTAATTCACAGTGCCTATATAAGGAGTGTACATTGGGAGAGAAAGGGTTAACCAATACAAGAGCTTAAACTCTAGAAAACCTTTCTCTCTCGATAGCAACTAAACCATATAGCCAAGATGCATATGAACGTTTAGATTGGAGCTTAGACTTTAACTTTGGTTAGACGTTTAAGTAGATGAGATCAAACCCCATTGTCATTCAACCACTTTGTTATTCCGCAAACAAAGTGGGTTATAGATTCTGTATTTGATTCTAATAAAAGTCTATACGTTGAAAAGTATATTGGTATTGTTGTTTTAATCTTTCATAGTTCTTATCTATTGTTAAAGCAACACACTTGAGTCGAAGTAAGAGTTATTACTTAAGATAATAAGTAATAACGAATTACTAGGGACCAACAATACACAACTTCCAAATAGACACAACTACTTGGATCTTCACAATAATGACACAACAACGAATAAATAAGTTTGGATCTTTAATGGATCTTTGAGGTAGACACAACACTTCAAGAATGATAGTGTTCTTCTCTTTGCATTTTGAGAGGAAAAGATGAGATGAGAAAGATTCACTTCTAAACAAGTAGTAATCAAACAAATGATCAAGGATTTGAATGATTTAAGAAGTATGAAAGAATCTGGAAATGTATGTGCAAAAGAGGTGAATTGAAAGTCTGCGAATGGTCCACTATTTATAAGACAAACATCCAACGGCTATATCTGCCCGCGGTTCCTTATTGGAGCCCGCGGTTCCTTATCGATAAGGAACCTCCGTAGGTGCTAAGGAACCACTGGCTTAGAGCCGCTCCCTTTTGTCCTTTATGGGTTGGTTCGAATCTGGGGATTAAAATATCCTGAAAGGATATACCAAACCAAGATAGAATGTGCCATTTTCAAATTTCAAATTTTCAAATAATTAATTTAATAAAACATTTTCTTAAAAAAAAGTTTTATAATAAAACTTTGTCACACTTAATAAAAAGTGAGTTTTAAGAAAAGATTAAATACTTGATCACTTAATTAGTATAATTACATGTTTGTTCATACCTTAAGTGATAATGGTTGAAATGAAAAATACTTGAACTCAAGAATTCGTTTTTCATTGTTTTCGTAAATGCTTGTTTTTACATATTGTCGTAATCAAAACAAAGTGAGATCGAAAAATGCAAGTAACGTTTTTATGCATCATTGCATTAACAAATATGTTAAGGAAGTTTGGCAAGAAGAAAAAATGAAGCTACAAGGAAGATTTGGTTGTTAGTTTCATTTGGTAGCCTTGGTTTATGGTTGAACTATTTCTTGCATTAGACATTTTTATTTCATGCACTTTGGTTTGTAATAATAATACTTAATTGTTTGGATTAACTAGATTTTAATCCTATTTATGTTTCATGTGGTTGAACTTTCAATTTACATGTTTATGTGCAATGATCTTTTAGTTAGCAATTTAGATTTTGGTTGGTAATCTATCTTGATTTGATTAATAAGTGTTTAAAATCTGGGCTTGTGAAAAATGCTGGAAGTAACACATTTTGAGGTTTCTGTCCACGGATCAATTGAACTAGCGGTTCAATATCAATATTGAGCCGCAGGCTGGTTTATTAAGCTGCATATTAGGATTTCGACAGAATCTTTGCTTTACACTGTTTCTTCTAAACGTTTGTAAAGATGGATAAAACTTCACCAGCTTTTTCTCTATTAGGCTTGGCAATTTTCATTGTGTACCAAAAACATTTTTATCCCATTACCACTTTGGATCATCCTCTTCTCTTCTTAAACCTTCATGGTTCCTCTTCTTCCTCACATCTTCAAAGCCTCCTCTAAGCCTTAAACACTTAACCATGGTGTCCACTAGATCCTCAAATTCCTCCAAAAATTTTTCCATCAAAAAGAGCCTTAAGATTAAGATCAACATACCTAAACAAGGTTCTTCATCTTTCTCTTACACCAAAAAAATGAGACTACTCCTATCCTAATTCTCATTTCTTCATCATCTTCACCACCTCTTGCACCATGCAAGACAAGTTTAACTCATGATACAAACCATTCTCATGGTTCCACCTCTTCATCTTTCCAATCAAGGATGAATGAGTTGTCTACACGCTTCTCTCCAAGTCTTCTCTTGGTTGAGAACCTATACCCCTCCAAAGAATTCCCTTTGAGAACGACTTTGTTGAGACTTCACCCATTACACCGTTGGACACCATTACACCTCCTCCTCCTCTTAACACTCCAATTTTTGATGTTCCTATCTTATACCTCATGGGTGATCCATATTTCTTTGGTTTGTTGAGGCACATGGTACTAATTTTTCATGTTGTCTTTACAACAACTACATCATCTAATCCTTTAGGATGAAAATGTTTGGGCTTCACAGAAAGTTGCAAGAGTTCTTGCTAACTATGTTTACCAATCCTCCTCCTCCTCCTAGAGGATGAGATGATGATATTTTAAAAAATTTCTTTCCAAGAACTCAAGCCAAGAATACTAATTAATCAAGACTAGAATAGCTAGCTTCAATGTTTAGTTGGTTATTTTATCTTTTCTTGTATCTTATATCCTACATGGGTTTTTCATGTAGATGAATGGATTTAGCTTTATGTGTTATAACTTTCTTGTGTACACACTAATCAATTTTTATTTTTGTAGGTCCACGAAATCCTTAGATTGTTTATGTGTTGTAAAGATCTAAAGAGAGGGAGAGAGATGAAGAACTAGAGAGGGAAAGTTAGAGAGAGAAAGGAGAGGATTAGAGAAAAGAAAGATGATTAATGAAAAGTGTGTGAACAAACAATGACCAACCCCTCCTAACATGCTAGGAGGGTGTATATATAGCCCACCCTACATGTGGGCTTGATGGGTTATATGTTTACATATTGGATCACGAGCCCAATACTTGAATATGGGTTATATGTTTACATATTGGATCACGAGCCCAATACTTGTATATAACGTATTTCCAACAATCTCCTCCTAATGGAGGTCACTCCAAGTTATAATGTCCTAAATAGTCTATAGCTCGTGATCTATGCTAACAATGATGTGACCGAGACTTCCTTTGGAAAAACATATTTCCAACAATCTCCCCTTAAGGGAGGTCACACCATTTTATAAAATCTTAAACCTATCATGCTATGCTTGAGTCTTCGATCTTGTTCTTGTGAATATGCTTGATGTGATCTTTGACTTTAGTCTTGAGGATGTTTCCTTGCCTTGACCTTGTGCATTCATCACTTGTGATATTTGCCTCCTCGTGACTTCATATTCCACATACTTATACCTTTATAAATTCTTGAAAGCTTCAGAGTTTGATACAGCGGAAGACTTGACTTTTAACACCCCCAAATTTACACGCAGCGGAATACATCTTTGGGTGCTAAACAATGATACAACAACACATAATTTATAAAGAACGACTCGAAAAGAGACGTTTTAAATTTATCGTTCCAAAACATTTATCAGAGTAGCGTAGTCCCAAGACATCGTAACCAAAGTACAACCAAAACAAAAGATTTAAATTGTTTTGAACAAAAGGAACGACAAATATTCAAAGAGTTTATATTGCAAAGTAATGCACAACATTCATTCCCGTGGCTTCCAAGCTTCAGCCTTCTTGATTACCTGAAATACATGTGAGAAAATCATCAGCAAAAATGCCGAGTGAATCTATAGGTTTATATAATCATTTTGAACACAAGCAAAGATTATAAGTTTGTGGCATGCTTAAAGGCAATAAGCATCTAATAATTTGCATCAACAATAATAACTGTATTTAGCATAAATTGCAATAAGCTCATGGAACCGAGCCCTTAGTCACTCCCATATCAGTCTAATAAGACGAGAGATTTATTAATTGTCGGTTACCTCCAGATTATTGATACATTGCCGTATACCTGACTTCTTAATACAATATGTTCAAACAGTGTGGAAGTCGGGCCTAAGCTTCTATGACAAGTCCACAAAAACTGAACAGGGGCGGCTTCCCCCATAGATATATTAACTGTACTAGCGGTTAACCCATCATAGGTTAATTAACGGTCCATAATTGAGGTTTTAACAAAGGCAATCACTTAATGCAATTTAAAGGCAACCACGGGTCCATTCATAGAGGGACAAAGCATACCATAAAAATCTTGTGTTCTAAGTTTATAAAACATGTATTCCCCCTCGCGGGTTTAAAAATCATTTAATAACTAGTATAAAGCGAGGCTATAGACTCACGTTGATAATGAAAGGCGGATTATCGGCTACGGGCGTGCTTCGGTCACGGAAACCTATATAAATAATAATCGGTCTTAGACTCTTGTCCAATGAATTTTATAAAAATAACAATATACATATGATGATTTTGTACATATGTTGATGATCAAGTGGGTTTATATATCCTTGTTTACTCATTTTAGTGTTTACGTTTTGGTAACTTTTTACTAGTTTACTAGTTTTACCTACTTACCTATTTTAAGTCCAATAAGCTTAGTATAAGTTCTTTAACTTGTTTTAATCCATTTTATACCTATATTATCAGTATCTATACTTTCCATGTTGGGCCCAAATGGGTTAAGCCCAATAAGTTCTTTTTATAAGTGTTTAACCTATTTAGTCCAATTATTAGTCCAATATGCTTAGTTAGCTCGTTAATGTCCGTATGTCCTATAGTTCGGGTTTTATCGGGTTTTACTTGTATTAGTTACTTATATATCAGTATATGACTTATAAAAACTTTACATTAGATGGGTTTGATCGTCTAAGTTTTATTTGGCGAAAAAAGTTAATTTTACGGTAATAGCTGAAAAAGTCATAAAAATCAAGTTTATAGTTTTTATTACTTATAAGTATTATTCCATAACCATTTATATAATTTTTCCATTTAATTAACCTTTTACATATTTATATAAATAAGTTTCATAAGTTAGTGGGTTTTTATTTTACATTTTATAAAATAAAATTTGAGTGCTTATATAATAATAATAAACATTAATTCTTAAAATCTGATTTTTATCTTCATGTTCACCATTTTTATCATATCTAGAGTTCTATTATGAATTAGAAGCTCATTTTTGGGTGACATGTTCTTCATATTATGTGCTACATTTAACTTAGTTATAGCTACTGCTCATTTTAAGTTTATCTTGCCTTAACAGTCCCTACAAAACTGCTTATTCATATTAGAACACCCAACTTGTTTTGATCATATCTCACTCATTATATTGATTCCATTGCATGGCCAACTCTCACATGTGTATAACATCTTGTACTTACTGTAAATGGATCATACCATGCAATTTTATCAGTTCAAGTTTTAGTTATATACTGTTTTTATACAGCCAACTAAATAAGCATGATTTTAGCCTCATTTCTTATAGTTATTAACCTTTTTAAGCATATTTATCAACACTTGATCCCCACACAACATTTTTATCATCATATATACATCATATACATATACAATAATAAATAAAATACATTTGTTCTTTACAAAAATAACAAGAGAAAATAGAGAGGATGATCTTCTTTACCAACCAAGTGTATTTCTTGTTTTTGGAAGACAAGAACTTGATGAACACCAAAAGTAACTCCAAGATCATCAAACACCAAGAACAATAGTTGAGAAATCAGCCCTAGGACACAAGCAAATCACCTCCAATGTTGTTAATATGGCCACCAAATGATCAAGGCTTCAAGATAACTCCATGATAGAGCTAGTTAACATGTATTTTGTGGCTAGAAAGATCAAGAAGGGGTGTTTTGTTCATCAAAGTGGACGGCAAGGTAGTGGTGTTGAGAGAGTTTTGGGGTTGTTTGCATGAGTGTAAAATGGTATGTGTGAGTAGCTAGTGGTTTTGTTGGTTTGAGTGGAAGGAGTAAGCTTAAGTGTTAAGCTAATGCTTACACTTGTAGCTAGTTAGTTAACATGATGCCACATCCTTAGATGTGGTGTCATGTGTGCCATCCCATGTTAGCTAGTGGGGTGGGATAATGTATTTTGTCCCACCTCACTAATTTACGGGTATTCCTCGATTCTAGTTTTCTCGATTTTCGTGCCCTCGGGTTGTTTTACGAAAAACATTTTTATAAATTATGAATCAACGACACAAAACGAATCCAATAAAAATTGTCTCATCAAAAACGGAGTCCAAAAACGTAAATACGTAATCCTAAGGTTTCCGGTTTAGTCGTAAGGGACGCTAAATTATGCACGTAAGCCCAAATTTAAATCCGTAAATTGTGAGTTCGTCAACCAACACAAAAATAAGTTTCAAAATATTATACGAGAAAATATTTCACTACCTGAAAATGTTAGATTGTACTTTTTAAAAGTTTAATCGCACACGAAAAATAATAATATAACGACTCGATACGTAATTGAAACGATATCGTCGAAAGTATTAAATATCGAAACTATCGATAATAAAATATAAAATTTTTGGCATCCGTCGGTATCGCGATCACTAGTAGTCCTCGTTGCTCGTCAAAATATTAAAATATAATATTTAATATCGGTTTCAACTTAAACCGTTAAACATAATAATATTTAACGTTATAAAATACTTCAAAATAATTGAAAATAGAATTAAATTATGAACTTATTTTTACGCGTTTTAGATCCTCACCACCTTAAGGGAGCGACGTCCCGACGCTCAACTCGCCTCACTTTCGCCAACGCGCATTAAAGTCTCAATAAATATCGTCGTTTAAAGTCAAAAAGATATTACATAATATGTGTTCTATATGATCGGACGTCATCGGATGATGCCGTCTCAAGTTCTCACAACTTACGATCATTTGACTAGATCACACACCATATAAGTACATAAAATAAAAGGTCGAACACAAACATCGAGTATAGATCTCCACCGTCAATCATCGAGAAAACCTTGAACGAACCCTTGATAATATCTCAAGAGTCTTTCCACTTGCGGTGTCGGCTTCAACATACTCCTCGAGGTCGTAACGAATTTATTAACTCCATTCATTAAGAGATTCGGTCCTCAATCATTTCACAAGTACACGCATAAATCCTAGTGACACTTATCATTTCTTCTTACACACTACTTCCCAAGATTCATTTTAAACTCAGAATAAAATAGTGATCTTTAATACGAGGAACAGAATGAGATAAAAATGAATTTAATAAACGTATAAACGGACAAGATGTGGTAAAATGATTTAAGGTTGACGATCGACGAGGGATCTCGAATCACGTAACCGTAAAACATAATAATTCACAATACTAGAAAAATGAGAGCGAAGAATAAATTAAATATTAACATTAAAATAACGTTTGTCACAATTATCCGTCCCGGATTTGGTATTACCTTAAGACTCAATTGAGGTACTTTCTTGATAAAGATGATATATTAAAAATAGAAGTTAAATAGCTTCATAATTTATTTTGGTTGTCTTAAGAAACTTTGAAACAATGACATGAATTTATTAATTAAATTCGTATTGATGGTTACAATTAGAAAATGTAATTTCCAAATTAAATCATTGTTAGGAATATAAATTAAACCGGTAATTTTCATTACATTAAAAGTAAAGTATGATAAGTCAATTAGTTCAAAAGGTAGAACATAATTTTATTTTAAACATTAGTTTTAGTTATACAAAATATGGTGTATAAATTTGACCTTTTACTTGTGATGGTTATTTCGATAATTGAAAATCATTAGAGAATGTAGACAAGTTCCATAAAAATTTTATAATACTTTGCAGAAATACATAAAGGTGTTTATTATTTCAAAATAAATATGGGATATATTCGGGTATTCGAAATGTGACAAGATAATCAAACGAATACGAATGAAAATAATAGTCAACAATTAATACGAAATCAATGGTACAAAAGACAACGAAGCAAATGTCGTATGAATTCTTAAAGAGAATAATAAAATAAAGGCGTTGATGGTAAGACGATAAGAAATAGTAGATTAAACAAATTGTCAATTTTGTTAGTGCGGTCGGTGGTTCACCAATATCAGTTTGTTAACTTAGCGGTGGTCGATACATGATCGGAAATAAGATCCATACAAAAATTTTAATCAAAGAAAATTCCTAATAATCACTTGTAACAAATCAAATGAACGATGTTAGTGTTTAAAGAGAGAAGTCAAAGCACGGTTCACAAGAGTGGATTTCGAGACAAACGAGAGTGACGGACGTCATTCTGGATATACGGAAATCACTCTAGTGATAATTCATTATTCACGTGCGGAGAAATTCCAAAGATCTACCCAGTCGCATAAAGAAAATTGGACGAGAAGGAAGGATAAAACATTGAGACTTTCAAGTCATTTATCAACAGTCAGTAATTAGACGAACGGTCAAAAGAAATCAGTTATAAGACAAAATGAAGTAACAAGTGGAAAAACGATTGTCGAGTAAAAACGTATTCGTAAGCGCGTAATTCGTTCAAGAAAAGGTAATAAAACATATGCGGATGCATAGAAATTGCGCTACTTGCATGAAATATAAAGGTTTTTAAAACTACTTTTCATTTCATTTCATTTTATTTATCTTTATCATAAATACAAGTAAAAAGTTGATTATTATCAAGATTTTTAAGGTGACTACTATTCAGCCTAGCATGGCTCCTTCTAAATTAGACATAGGTGATCAGGCCATGTATAATTTAGGAATAGCAATGCAGTGCTCAGTTTCGTCGAAAAGTATTACGTTTCTTATGTTTATATATAAACCATGCCATTTGTAAAATGGAATTTAAAAATAGTTTATAAATTTATAGGATACAAGTAATTTGAGAAATACTCAATAAGCAACTTTTAATGTTACGAAAAGTATTTTATAAGACAAAAGTAAAACAATTGGTGAAAATAACCGTAAAACAATATCAGACTTATTTATAATATGACATTATGACAACGTATAAAGTAGTCAAGGTTTTGCAAAAAGTGGCAAATAGTAGCTCATAAAACAACCAATGAAATGGTTACAAGTTGTTAAGGTTTCAAAAGGTTATAAGGTTTAGACGAAAACGCCATGAGACACGTGATGAGAATATCGACGAAGAATGTGAAGTCAAAACTTCAAAACTCAACCCAAATCAGTGGAAGGTTAGAAGAAAAATAAAATTAATATCGAATGACAAAAGAGTCATATATATAAAAAGAATAAAACAATCCAAATGTGTACTCATCGTAAGCTACACGATACATACATGCTTTAAAAAAAATATATTATTCGTTTTCAAATTACACCATTAATCTGGTAATTGCTGATCCTGTAATGTTTCTATTTTTAATCATTTTCACATGCAACTAGTATTAGTTAGTTGTAAAAAAATATTCGTTAAATTTTACGATCTCAAATGAACTCAAAACTTCTTAGAAACGTTTAAAACCCATGTTTGAATTTTTCTATCAGATTTAACTTTTAATATGAGCCGATTAATTGACCCGATAAACGACATCTCCAAGACTCGGAGTCTAAAGCATTTTGATACAAAACGACGTTTCAGACAACTTTCTAATTTTGCCCGAGACCTGAAACCCAATGTAAAATGACTAAAATACCCCTGCAAGTTCTGTGCCGGTTTGACTATTTTATTTTAAAAACACAGGTTTTACTTTTACGTTTTGACCTGTTTATACTGTCCCTACAATTTCTCCATTAAATATATTTTTCGACACTTTCTAACGGCTCAAAATATATATATACACACATGTCTTGTGGATTTTACAATAATGAAAAGTAAATCTCAATATGAGTATTAAATAAAAATATAGTATAATAAATGACAAAAGATGCTTCAAGGTATCCAACACGAAATTTAGGAAGCAAAACGGTGAAAGACGTTCGTAATTTAGATTTCAAGGTGCAATGTAGGCAAATCTCCTTGGTGCCACGATTGTCAAAAACACAAAACATAACCAGAAAAGGATGGAACATTAACATGCTACACTCCGAGAGCGAAAAGGTTAATGAAAAAGGGTAATACAAGTTTATAGATGTAAAATCGTATTCTAATCTAGCGTCATAATCTAGACGATGATTTATAAAATGACGATGACGTTACCGAGATATAAGCGAACAATACACTTCGGAGTCGATACATATAAATGTCAACGAATTAAACCTTCGCATGTCGTGTAAAACGATAATAAAAATCAACAAAATATTATGAAAAACCATGATATTATTCAACACGATTTTTAAGAAATGTTTCAAAATGTGTGACTCACACGATAGCGGTTAGTCTATTCCAAGGACACATTGAGCTACACAATGGTCTAGAGATTACGCTTCAAGACGTCCAAGCACAAACAGCCGGAAAACAATTTGGATATTTATAGATATCTCAAAGTGTTAAAAAAAAAAAAAAATTAAAGCAACGCGCGCAGATGAAGGTATGTAAGGTCATAATATAAAATTTGCAATAAAAGAAATTTAAATACTTCAAAAATAAATACAGAAAGATCGTGAAAATTCATTGTATTTATTTAAGTTAATCATTAATAAATGACAAACTTTTATCGAAAAGTTTAACGACATAAATATATATCGATAAAGGGATCCTAGATATAAATATATATCCATACATGTATCATAGTATTTATTTATAAATACTTGGCAATATAAGGATACGTAATAACGCATACTAAAACTGTAATCTCAGAAGTAGCTTGAACCTGAAGTCACGCGAAATCATGTGCACCGACTCTTTGAAAAATAAAACCGACAGTTATAGTTTAGGTTTTTAGAAAAAGACCTAGTTCTCTATAACTCATGGCTCTGGTACCAATCTTTAACACCCCCAAATTTACACGCAGCGGAATACATCTTTGGGTGCTAAACAATGATACAACAACACATAATTTATAAAGAACGACCCGAAAAGAGACGTTTTAAATTTATCGTTCCAAAACATTTATCAGAGTAGCGTAGTCCCAAGACATCGTAACCAAAGTACAACCAAAACAAAAGATTTAAATTGTTTTGAACAAAAGGAACGACAAATATTCAAAGAGTTTATATTGCAAAGTAGTGCACAACATTCATTCCCGTGGCTTCCAAGCTTCAACCTTCTTGATTACCTGAAATACATGTGAGAAAATCATCAAGAAAAATGCCGAGTGAATCTATAGGTTTATATAATCATTTTGAACACAAGCAAAGATTATAAGTTTGTGGCATGCTTAAAGGCAATAAGCATCTAATAATTTGCATCAACAATAATAATTGTATTTAGCATAAATTGCAATAAGCTCATGGAACCGATCCCTTAGACACTCCCATATCAGTCTAATAAGACGAGAGATTTATTAATTGTCGGTTACCTCCAGATTATTGTTACATTGCCGTATACCTGACTTCTTAATACAATATGTTCAAACAGTGTGGAGGTCGGGTCTAAGCTTCTATGACAAGTCACAAAAACTTAACCGGGGCGGCTTTCCCCATAGATCTATTAACTGTACTAGCGGTTAACCCATCATAGGTTAATTAACGGTCCATAATTGAGGTTTTAACAAAGGCAATCACTTAATGCAATTTAAAGGCAACCACGGGTCCATTCATAGAGGGACAAAGCATACCATAAAAATCTTGTGTTCTAAGTTTATAAAACATGTATTCCCCCTCGCGGGTTTAAAAATCATTTAATAACTAGTATAAAACGAGGCTATAGACTCACGTTGATAATGAAAGGCGGATTATTGGCTACGGGCGTGCTTCGGTCACGGAAACCTATATAAATAATAATCGGTCTTAGACTCTTATCCAATGACTTTTATCAAAATAACAATATACATATGATGATTTTATACATATGTTGATGATCAAGTGGGTTTATATATCCTTGTTTACTCATTTTAGTGTTTACGTTTTGGTAACTTTTTACTAGTTTACTAGTTTTACCTACTTACCTATTTTAAGTCCAATAAGCTTAGTATAAGTTCTTTAACTTGTTTTAATCTATTTTATACCTATATTATCAGTATCTATACTTTCCATGTTGGGCCCAAATGGGTTAAGCCCAATAAGTTCTTTTTATAAGTGTTTAACCTATTTAGTCCAATTATTAGTCCAGTATGCTTAGTTAGCTCGTTAATGTCCGTATGTCCTATAGTTCGGGTTTTATCGGTTTTTACTTGTATTAGTTACTTATATATCAGTATATGAATTTTAAAAACTTTACATTAGACGGGTTTGATCGTCTAAGTTTTATTTGGCGAAAAAAGTTAATTTTACGGTAATAGCCGAAAAAGTCATAAAAATCAAGTTTATAGTTTTTATTACTTATAAGTATTATTCCATAACCATTTATATAATTTTTCCATTTAATTAACCTTTTACATATTTATATAAATAAGTTTCATAAGTTAGTGGGTTTTTATTTTACATTTTATAAAATAAAATTTGAGTGCTTATATAATAATAATAAACATTAATTCTCAAAATCTGATTTTTATCTTCATGTTCACCATTTTTTCATATCTAGAGTTCTATAATGAATTAGAAGCTCATTTTTGGGTGACATGTTCTTCATATTATGTGCTACATTTAACTTAGTTATAGCTACTGCTCATTTTAAGTTTATCTTGCCTTAACAGTCCCTACAAAACTGCTTATTCAGATTAGAACACCCAACTTGTTTTGATCATATCTCACTCATTATATTAATTCCATTGCATGGCCAACTCTCACATGTGTATAACATCTTGTACTTACTATAAATGGATCATACCATGCAATTTTATCAGTTCAAGTTTTAGTTATATACTGTTTTTATACAGCCAACTAAATAAGCATGATTTTAGCCTCATTTCTTATAGTTATTAACCTTTTTAAGCATATTTATCAACACTTGATCCCCACACAACATTTTTATCATCATATATACATCATATACATATAAAATAATAAAGAAAATACATTTTATCTTTACAAAAATAACAAGAGAAAATGGAGAGGATGATCTTCTTTACCAACCAAGTGTATTTCTTGTTTTTAGAAGACAAGAACTTGATGAACACCAAAAGTAACTCCAAGATCATCAAACACCAAGAACAATAGTTGAGAAATCAGCCCTAGGACACAAGCAAATCACCTCGAATGTTGTTAATATGGACACCAAATGATCAAGGCTTCAAGATAACTTCATGATAGAGCTAGTTAACATGTATTTTGTGGCTAGAAAGATCAAGAAGGGGTGTTTTGTTCATCAAAGTGGACGGCAAGGTGGTGGTGTTGAGAGAGTTTTGGGGTTGTTTGCATGAGTGTAAAATGGTATGTGTGAGTAGCTAGTGGTTTTGTTGGTTTGAGTGGAAGGAGTAAGCTTAAGTGTTAAGCTAATGCTTACACTTGTAGCTAGTTAGTTAACATGATGCCACATCCTTAGATGTGGTGTCATGTGTGCCATCCCATGTTAGCTAGTGGGGTGGGATAATGTATTTTGTCCCACCTCACTAATTTACGGGTATTCCTCGATTCTAGTTTTCTTGATTAGCGTGCCCTCGGGTCGTTTTACGAAAAACATTTTTATAAATTATGAATCAACGACACAAAACGAATCCAATAAAAGATGTCTCATCAAAAACGGAGTTCAAAAACGTAAATACGTAATCCTAAGGTTTCCGGTTTAGTCGTAAGGGACGCTAAATTATGCACGTAAGCCCAAATTTAAATCCGTAAATTGTGAGTTCGTCAACCAACACAAAAATAAGTTTCAAAATATTATACGAGAAAATATTTCACTACCTGAAAATGTTAGATTGTACTTTTTAAAAGTTTAATCGCACACGAAAAATAATAATATAACGACTCGATACGTAATTGAAACGATATCATCGAAAGTATTAAATATCGAAACTATCGATAATAAAATATAAAATTTTTGGCATCCGTCGGTATCGCGATCACTAGTAGTCCTCGTTGCTCGTCAAAATATTAAAATATAATATTTAATATCAGTTTCAACTTAAACCGTTAAACATATAATATTTTACGTTATAAAATACTTCAAAATAATTGAAAATAGAATTAAATTATGACCTTATTTTTACGAGTTTTACATGACTTTTAGACTTACTTGAATTTGTTGAAGTATTAAGTGCATACAGTATAAGCATGTGGTGACGACTTCTTCTGGATTATACACCGCAATGCCACCTTCTTGTTACGCTGCATAAGACAATTAGCAACAAAACATATACACGGATGAAATGGCCTTGAACATTTCATTCTAATTCGGTAGCATTTTACCTCCGGTCGGTGAAGACCGCTAGACGATATTAAATATCGTACTTGTGGCATGTAGTTTCAATTAAGAACCTCCTTGACAAGATTTCGCGGGTGAACCCGTTCTCTTTACTCGACCGTCCAAAGCTGATTGCGAACGTAAAGAGTGAATCATTTGGATAAAGTTATCCTCATGATTGAAGCCGTCAATTCATGTTCCTGGAACAAGTTTGATTCATTAAAGAATCGCACCATCGTTGCTTTCCAGTTGTCACTAGCTTGATTCATATAGAATCTTGCAAGTTACCTACCAAGTGCTGTTTGATGTTAACACTAGAAGTATTTCCACTCATCACTGTGAACACTATAGAGTGTCACTTTGAGTGTTCTGGCAAGATCACTAAGATATTGCGTAGAGGCCTGGAACATGTTTAAGTTCAGTTAAGAATTTAAACCACTGTTGCTTTCCAGTTATCACAAGCTTTATTCATAAAGAATCGCACAAGTCACCTACCATGAGCTTTTTGATATTCTCTCAAGAAGTAAGCTATCTTCATTGTAAATACTTTCGTATTACTTGGATGTTCAGGTAAGATCATGAAGATTTTGCGTAGGACTCTTAAGATCTTTCTTACTTTTCACAGTGTGTGAAGAAGAAAGGAATTATGAAAGTGTGTCCTAATGAGATATTTGATGATCTCAAATGGCTCTAGACTCGATCGTGCATTTTGGATTTCAGTGATCGGAGGCTGGAGAGTAGTGCCACCATTTCAATACCAGCTTATTCGGAGTAAATAAATCGATAGAAGACATGTTGATCTCCGTGTGATTAAAACAAATACCTTTTGAGAGATATCTGAGTTAGCTGGGTTGGGTTGTGCATTGCATCACTGGGTCTATGATGTATATCTTCAATATCGAGCATCATTAAAAATGATCTCAATAGCATATGTGTTGACCCGGTTTCTGCCTAAGTTGTAAGGAGGGCTTATTTCTTTTCACCCTTTATCTTTACAATTCTTTTTCATTCTTCAAGCCCTTTAATGCTTACTAATACGTCATAACTAGCACCTTGTTGTGATTGTTCCAGTGCTAACTTAAGTACTTGGTCGGCATTCAGCTACGTTCACAGTCGTTCTCCATCTTTCCTAAGGACTACTATTTCTAGCTATGGAATGTCCTTGGGAAGATTCCTCCGGTTTTAGAAGAATCATTAGACTTTAACCTATCCTACCATCCTTATGTCACCACAATCGTCACCGTCGTGAATAGAGATGTTTTGTGCAAGTGTATGTCACCATGAAATCCATTTTGATATCCAAATCCATTTTGCTCCCCCTTAACATATGCCACGATATTCGAAAATATTTCGCACATGTCGGGATGAGTTATCACGTTAAGTCAAACCAATTGTGATTAATCATTTCCCATATTAAATCACATTTTCTCCCCCATATTAAAAATATTAACCCAATCGATGTTTTTTAATATCAGTTGATTTAATATCATTTTTAAAAAATCTGGGAAGAAAAATGCAAATCAAATTATCTTCATGATTTACACAAGCTCCCCCTCAAATTAATGAGGGTGTACTTGAAACGTAAATTAAATACCTTTTAAACACAAGTGTAAGGTATTTATCACGTGCAAAGAGCATATATGATAATGTATTCACAAGATTAGCATTTTACGAGGTTGCACCTGAAAGTTGGAGAACATCATATGATAGAATCACATGGTTCTTGTTCACGAATGTTGGTCGCCTCGTCACGTCTGAAGTTGTCCCTTGACACCATGTGTACGATTGATATCGTTGTCTTGACACCAAATAGTGACCTTGGCACTTTCGACATCAAAGATTCTGAATGCTGGACAATTGCTCCCCTTCAATTGTTGACCCATGTTCGCTTGAAAGAGCTGCAGTCGCCGTTTGAGTAGTCGCATCGTCGAGTATGTAGATATCAATTATAAATTGCTATGGTTTGTAGAGATGATAACTTCATAAAAACAAGATTTCTCTTGGTTTAACAAAATAAGTGCTCTGAAGCGTACACATATTCGTGTTAGATTGTGTTATTCCATAAACACAATCCCTTACATGGTTATAAATAAACCATGCCCGAGAAAATTAATTCCCGTTGTTGAGTCAAAGCTTTTCGGTGAAATGCTTGACTTTAATACGAAAAGCGGGTTACTATAAAAAATAATAGCAAGCCATTTTTAGCATGTTTTAAAACATTTGAACTTCTGCTCGAACTTTATGTACAACCCCGTGTCATTATTGAATGACATTTCTAGTATCGTAAATATTATCGATTCCAGAAGACATGCTCTTTTTATCAAAACATTTTTGAACACACAATTTTGAAAGATTTAGAAAAAACCTTTTGAGAAATTCTCGAAAAATTGTGTTCAAAGTTTTGAAAACCAATTACTTGAGCTTAAGATGTTGAATATCTTACAAAACGAGCTCAAGTCCGAGAAATTGTAAACTTCCCGTTGTTAAGGATAAGTTTATCATCGGTGATAAACTTTCCTTTTTGCTGAAGAACGAGTTCTATGTTGACATTTACTTAGAAGTCGTTTTCATGAGCTTGAAAAACTTTTGAATGTTTTAACGTAAAGCTCATGACCGAGAAAGATGAATTTCCCGTTATGAGGAAAAGTTCTCTTATTTAAAAGATAGACTTTCCTTTCTACAATTAAAACATGGGATGTTTTAATACAAGCTCATGACCGAGAAAAATGAATTTCCCGTTAAGAGGATAAGTTATCATTAAAGATAAGCTTTCCTAACATTGAAGTCCGAGTTACAGTCTGATATTTAACTGTAAGTCATTGTGCATGAGCTTAAAAACATCGAATTTTTTTAATATTATCTCATGCCCGAGAAAAATTAATTTCTCGTTGTAAGGATAAGTTTATCATCGACGATAAACTTTCCTTTCTTTGAAGTCCGGGGCATAATATGAAATGTGATTATACGCCATTTACGCGAGCTTAAAACTTTTGAATAGTTTTAAGGTAAACTCGTGTCCGAGAAAATTTAATTTCTCGTTAATGAGGATAAGTTTATCACCGGCGATAAACTTTCGTTTCTTTGAAGCGCGGGTTACAATCTGACAAGTGACTACAAGCCGCTGTGCATGAGCTTAAAAACTTTGAATGTTTTTAATATAAGCTCATGCCCGAGAAAAAATGAATTTCTCATTGTGAGGATAAGTTTATCATCGAAGATAAACTTTCCTTTCTCTGAAGATCGGGTCATCGTCTGATATTTAACAATGAACCATTTTACACGAGCTTAAAAACTTTGAATAGTTTTAATTTAAGCTCGTGTCCGAGAAGATTTAATTTCTCGTTATGAGGGTAAGTTATCGTTGACAAGATAAACTTCCCTTTCTTTGAAGTTCAGTTCACAGACTGTGATTTGACTGTGAGTCAATGTGCATGAGCTTAAAAACTTTGAATGTTTTTAATATAAGCTCATGCCCGAGAAAAATTAATTTCTCGTTGGGAGGATAAGTTTATCATCGGTGATAAACTTTCCTTTCTTTGATGAACGGGTCACAGATTGTGATTAGCCTATAAGCCTTATACACTAAGTTTAACTGCGAATCCCCTGAGACACTTGTTTCACTGATATCAGCTTCTTTAGTAACAAAACTATGAGAGTGTCCTTAGTTGAACGATATGTAAAGATCGAACCGTTGTGTTCTTGTTGAACGTAGACTTTGGTACCTGCATTCTCATTAGGAGTTTGTATGCTTTTATGTGGGTTAGCGATATCTATCTTAGAACCCTGCGGGGATTCACAGTTTTCTTTTCTAGTGCCAGAGGTGACCTGAGGAGATCATTCACTTGTCTTAGCTGGCAACCGTTTCCTTCGATAGAAAACCTTAAGTTTAGGCTTAAGTGATGTATCATCCTTTGCACTTTCCTCCCTAGTAGTCTTAGTAGAATCGGAAACTATCCTAGTTAAAGGGCACTCGTTTCCTACAAGAGTGAAAGTTCTAGCAGTGGGGCGCCACATTTTACCAATGGGTTTGATTTTAGCTACCCACTGGGATTTAAGTCTAGCACGGGAGTTCACCTCATTAAGTAATTTCTTGACACAAGAATCATGATTGGCTTTAAAAACACATTTCCTACATGTTTTACAAGTAGCATATTTAATGTCCGAGTAAGATCTAGAATTCCTAGATGATTGATTGATGCTCCTAGGATATGACATGCTGCGTTTAGTAGTGTTGGGTAATCTAGAAGACACCTGACTAGGTTTAAAATTCCTATCTCTTACTTGTGTCTTTTGAATAGCTTCCCTTATACCAAAGTTATGGTGAACGTCATTTGAACTAGTTCGAGACGTGTTCTTTGGACTATGTCTAGGGAGACTAGATGCAATCATGTGATTAGGTCTTGCAAAAGTTGTTTTAGTCACATTGGCCCTAGTTGGTGGAGTGACTGTTCTAGAAATATGAGCCATATCAACTTGGGAGGCAAACCGCGGTCTCGAGGATTGTGGTCGCTCGGATCTAAATGCAGTCGATTGTCTAACGAACTGATTTGTAGGCGGTTTCCCCAAGATTGATGGGTTTTTAAGCTTAGTGTCCACACTAGTTCCTTTGGTTTTCCTCAATTCGTTTTTCAACCCAGCTATAGCGAAGACCTTTTCTTGTACTTCAACCTTTAAAGTCTCATTATCTTTGAGCAATTCATCTTGGGATGCCAACTTAGATTCAAGCAACTTAATTTGTTTCAAAAGATTATCCTTTTCAGCTTTAGAATCTAGAACTGTTTGATCCAATATTTGTTCAAGAACAACATTTGGATTTTCAAGTTTTTCAAAATACTTTTCAAATTTGTCCGTTTTATTTGAAAATTCAATTTTGGCATCCTCAAGCTCTTTAGATTGCTGAGCTAAATCGTTTCAAGATCTTTAATCTTGGAATCAGAAGCGGTTAATGAAACAGTCATAAGGAATTATCATTATTGTTAGCATTTTGAACACTTTCTCCCCCATTCTGACGCACATCGGATGAATCAAAAGTGGTATCGCTATCACTCTTTTCCATCCCATGTTTGTCATAATTAGGTTCAAAATGCTCAACATGCGGCATTTCATCAGTATATACATCATATACAACATTACATTATACCATGTTTATAGGCTCTTCGTCATAAACGGGTATGGTGTCCTCATAAGAGATGTCTGTAACATTCCCCGACATGTTGATGATATCATGCTGAACTGTTGATTCCATGTCTTTGCAATCTTTAGCAGTCTCCAACTCGTCAATCGTATGACCATTTTCCTCTTTCATCTTAGATTTTTGCACTCCATTACCATACGCTTGCTGAAGTCGGGATCTTTCATAAATCGAAGACGAGACCGATGTCATGAGTTTCAATATTGTACCACGGAATACTTGAAGCTCGGTATGTGTGTCTCGAAGAAATGACTGGCAAATCATTGAACTTTCATACTTGATGATATTGAATTGGAGAAAAGGAGTGAGTTGTGTCACAAGAGACTTATATGCAAGTGTCGATGCAGAGTGATTAAAGTCTTCATTGTGGAGTTGCTCTGCTAGTTGGTTCAAGATGATGAACATCGATTCCATGAATATATGACGATCTTGACCAAAGAGTGTCACAAATTCGCTCCCTCCTTGAAGCCTTGAAATGTTCACAAGATGAGACTGAAGTAGTCGAAATGAAATTATACCACTTTCTCTAGTTGTATCTTGCATGTGATGCAAGTATCCCTCTTGAATTTTCGATTTCAACGAATCCATTGAAAGTTTGATGACAAATAATTGTGGTCGTGGTGGATTTTGGGATTTTATAGTTCTGGAAGAAACTTAGAAATTGAAATTCACTGGATATGACAAAACCAACGAAAGATCCGTAAATAACTCTTAAAAATCCTCGATTGATGATATAACTCTTTTCTTGGCTCAATAATTTTTGTCGGCTCAAACGTTGATAAAACAAACCGGAGTCCAATCAAACTCGGCTCACTCCAAAAATAAAGCTTGTAAACTAATTAATCGAACCAGATTAATTTTGCAACATTAAGAAATTTTAGTTGATCATCCCGAATCCTAAATTCGATTGCAAACAATACTCGACCCACTATATACTTTCGTGAAATGAGTGATCGATCCGTAAACCAACTTAAAAACCGAATAAAATCTTATTTTTGTATTAAAAATAACATTTAGCCCAAACTAATTAGACAAAAGTAAGCCCAATCCAGTTTAGACAAAAACCCACTGCCCCCAAACAAACGTTTACACAAACGTGAAGACCACAAACGTGAAGACCACAAACGTGTAAAATATAAAAATAAAAATCCACCAAACCCGTTTACACAAACGTGTCCAAGCCACCAACAATTTAGTTAGATCTTAACAAACGTGTAAAAAATGTTGACAACAGTAGTGAAGACCACGTGGCTTATATAACGTTGTAACCTCCGCCCCACTCAATAATTTAGTCGTATATATAAAAAAATAATCCACCAAACCATATGATTCTCACAATATCACTTTACCCTTATCTTTTCTTAGTTTCCTCCGCCCTTTTAACATCAATACACACGATCCCAATCTTTACTAACTGATAAAAATAATACCAAGCCCTATCTTTGTAACAAATCCCAATCTTTGAAACCTCCGCCACCTTCTAAAACCACTCGTCTGACTTATGCAGCCAAGAAATCAACACCAATGACTAGATCTTCCGTCTAGTCTTCATTACGAGAAAGAATCTAATCAAGGAACTTCTTCAAGATCTTTTATTAGGTCTTGGGTAGGTTGTTTTTATGTTTTCTTTTGGTTTGAGTACTTGATCGAGGATAGTCTTCGACTGAGATCGTGTTTTGAGTTGAGTGTTGTTGGGTTTGGTTGAGTCTAGTTAGATTTGAAAACGGAGAATGGTTTTGAACAAAAATCAAGTTGTGTACAGTTTTTGTGTCGAGTTAAGATAGTTAGGTAAAACTGATGGTTTGAGTGACGAGTGGGAGTCGAGAGTGGTTTTGAGGCTGATTGTTTGATTAAGAGTTCGAGATATGTGTTTGGTTTGTGGTGTCGAGAGGCTGGTTGAATGGGTCTATGTGTGATAGTCGAGTCTTGTCAAGGCTGTTTTGATTTTGTCGAGTCAGTTTCCTTGTGTTTATGTGTTGGTCTGATGAGGGTGTGGTGTTCGAGAGAGGGTGTCGTGAGGTTGTGTGAGTCTTGTGTGAGTGTTTGGTTAAGTCTTCGAGTCTTTTGAGTCACTGTTGTTGAGTCAAGATGTATCGAGTGTTGTGTGAGTCACTGGTATTTGGGAGTGTTTGGTTGAGTCTTTTGAGTCACTGTTGTTGATTTCCTAGTTTGGAGTCGAATCTGTTTATCGTTTGGTCGAGAGTCGAGAGTCGAAACAAAATAAAACAATACTAAACTTTCGTAGAAGCAAAACTTTCGTAGGATTTAACCTTTCGTTGGATTGAAAACATTTGTAAGACTTAAAACTGTCGTAGAACTAAAACTGTCGCAGGAATTAAAACTTTCGTAGAAATCGGACTTTCGTAGAAATCGGACATTCGTAGAAATCGGACTTCTCGTAGAAATCGGACTTCTCGTAGAAATCGGACTTTCGTAGAAATCAGACTTTTGTAGAAATCGGACTTTCGTAGAAAATGAGAAAGTAACTTTCGTAGAATGTCACTTTCATAGAATGTTAAGAGAATGAAAGAGATATTAATAAAAGTGAAAGAGGAAGTTGTTGACTTTCGTAACAAATTAGAAACTTTCGTAACAAATTTGAATAAATTTGACTTTCGTAACAAATTTAACAGCTTAAACTTTAACTTTAGTAACAAAAAGACTAACTGAACATTTAAACTTTCGTAACTTTGTGAAGTACAAACTTTCAGGGCTTTTTATAAACCCACTTACGAAAGTACAAAAATGATAACACAAAAATGATAACTCACTGTTAATCAAAAAATACCCCGATAATCACCTAAATAACCAAAAAATTTGCAATTTTAACCAAATTAATTAGCACAAGTCACAACCACAACTATGTAGTCGATTTGTCTATAAATTTAAACAACAAAAACGCAAAAAATCTCAATATTTGAGCTTGATTAAATAAAAACCCACCAAAATCAATCAAAACAAACACAAGAACAATCAATCAACCATAGCTCTTGATACCAATTGTAAGTCCATGAAATCTTTGGATTGTTTATGTGTTGTAAAGATCTAAAGAGAGGGAGAGAGATGGAGAACTAGAGAGGGAAAGTTAGAGAGAGAAAGGAGAGGATTAGAGAAAAGAAATATGATTAATGAAAAGTGTGTGAACAAACAATGACCAACCCCTCCTAACATGCTAGGAGGGTGTATATATAGCCCACCCTACATGTGGGCTTGATGGGCTATATGTTTACATATTGGATCACGAGCCCAATACTTGAATATATCGTTGGAGTGACCGATCCTTTCTAAATACGTAAGAACATATTTCCAACAAATTTTAAATTAAAATTGAACCTAAGTCTATTGTCACCTCAAGAACTTGACTAAAACTTGATCAAAATGTTATCTGAATATTTTGTCACCCTTTGTCAAGATACTCATGTGAGTATGTTGCTCTTTATGCAACCTTAGCCTAACCTAGTGCTAATAGAGGTAAAAATCCAAGATTTTCTAAAATTTGAAAAAGTCTTGTCTTTTGTCACACTTTCAAAAAATAGGATTTTAGCGTCTCCTGTGGGCGGCTCAATAAATAGCCACGGATCATTATTGAAAGTCCCAAAATATGACTATTGTTAATACAATAACTCGTATGTAATGATAACACAATATTAATTACTTTTTAAACGGGTAATGCTTTATTAATCTTTTATAAACAAAGTATTACAAAGTGCTATGAATACACCCGTTGAGTAACAATAAAGAAATGAACCCTTAGACACGTAAACTTGATTCGAGACTCAAGTTTACGAGAGATCCTTAGAGTCGCTGGTCGACAGCTGAGGGACTCAGAGGTTCTAGTCGGAGAAAACACTTAGATAAATTTATCCAAGCACAAGGGTTGTGTTTGTCTTCTTTCTCCCTCTTATTTATAGTGGTACGAGGTTGCTTCCTTAGTGGGAGTAGTTTGTACGTGTCTACTTCTAAGTGGAAGTAGTACAACGTATTGAATGTATGTCTACAAAGAGACATACCTTTAAACAACTTTAGGTGAACAGTTATGCTAACTGTTCACTTTATCCCACTAGATCGTACTAGGCTTTATCTTGAATCTCCTATTTTGTCCCGCTCAAAATACTTGAGAGATTCTCCCGCCTAAACTATAAAGGTAATGCAAGTCACTGCTTGCATAAGCTGCTAAGGGTTGTAAGTGATCTTTGAGTATTGTCATCTCAAAGATCCTTGAACACCAGTACATTCCTTCTACATCCCAGCTTGTCCATAACCGCTGGTGAGTATGACTTCAGATAAGATTTGACTTCTCTGACATTGTCTTTGACTTGAATGTTCCTGGTGTGCCAGCTGAGGCTTTGCCTTCAGCTGGTCAAGTCTCTGTCACTGGTCTTCACAGCGACTCGTAACACCTAGTCTAATTGAAACAAATCTAGACTGGCCCATAGTTAAAACTTTGATTGGCCCAACAATCTCCCCCTATTTGTTTATAAATTATACTAAGTCTAAAATTACTGTAAGTGAGTACACAACTTCTTCTTACACATAATTTAACGAACATACCTCGAAATTTTATTAAAATAAACCTAACCTATTACATGAACACCTAGAGGTGAAAGAAAAGCAAAATACAAGGGTTATTTAGTGGTCAAGGTTCTGGTCGTAGATCCTCTGTGCTTTAACTTTGTCAACTCTTGAGTTGATGATCAACTCAATCTCATACTCGAAGTCACTAGATACTTGAAATTTCTTAATGGACATTGCTTAAGTCTAATAAGTTGGACTGTTGATGCAAGATGTAGCACATTCTCCCTCTAGAAGCCATAGTCACAGTTTCTATTCATGAAGGCCATCCCCTTCTCTAGTTCTATGTAGGCTTGACCATTGACAGGCTTAGAGATTTCTTTTGGGAGCACCATATTTCTGTGTATCCCATCGATGATCACATCCTCTGTTACCCATTTCTTTATGATTGGCCACATTAGATTTTTCCTTTTCTTATAGCCTTGAGGCTGTTGTTGTGATAGCTGAGGGGGCAGAGGAAGCTTCAGATTTTTGGCAGTCTCTCTTACCCAAGTTAGTTTCGCCTGAATGATCTTCATCATCTGGGCTGCACCAGGCCCATACTTCTTTTGGGCAAGAGATAGAAGCTCTAGCCATTCAGAGAGACCCATACTTTTTATCTTGAAGTCGCTGTTGAGTTTGTAGTTGGCAAGATCGTTATCCCTGTATAGAGTCATAACCACCTTTTTGTCTTTGTCAGTGAAACAATTATACTTGGTGATTAGCCCTGGTTCAGCTCTCTCATTTACAATCTTCTCATATTCCCTCTAAAGATTGATTCTCTTAGTTTCTAGCTCTTTGGGCTTTTTCATCTGAGCTTCTTTAGCAGTGGGTGAAAGGAGTTTGTTTAGAGCTTCTTTGCTTTTAACTTCAGCGACCTTGATGTCAACAAGCCTCTTTTGTTCAATCATTTGAGCCTTTGCTTGCTCTGGGGTCATTGGTGGTTCATCAACGCTTCTGAACTTATTCAACTCTAGGAGCTTGACAGTGGATCCTCCTTCCACTTACAAAGAGTTCAATGTCACACTTTGATCATCAATGGAAATAGATTTTCCTTTGTTTTTTGTAGACTCTATGGTGGGATCAAATGATCGCAAAGGAATTGTTGTAGGAATGATGGTGATTGTAGGCTGAGTGTTAGGTTTTGGCTGCTTGGTTAGCTGCTCCCCCTTAAATCCAGCATCTTGTTCATCAGTTGAGGAGGAGGTGGCAAAATTCTCCCCCTCAAGCACAACGGCAGAGGTAACTTTTTCTGAACCTACCTTGTTGAACTTTACAAACTCCGGATGGACAAATAGGCACAGTTCTTTAAGTTCTTCTTGAAGAATTTCTTGGAGTAGAGTTCGTGATGGTTCAGATGCTTTGGCTATTTCATTCACGGTAGCCAGAATAGCTGTTTTGAGGGCTGAAGGCATGTGCTGTTCAAGGCCCTGGTTGATCATTGTATGAAGGTGTGTTTTCAAAGCATTTCCAATGTGCCGAGGAAGTAGGGATTTAAGGGTCGACTCATGATTGAGTTGTTTTCGTACACCCGAAGGTTATCGTAGTTCTGGCGAAGTGTGAATGAAAATCCGTGTTTATGTCTAAAGTTTGATGCTCGAATAAAAGATATTATGAGTTTTATATTTAAATCTACTAATTTAACCGATTAAAAATTAAAATATATAAAAAGCGATAAGGATGAAAATTAAACTATAATTATAAAGCGAGATATCTAAAATAAAAATAAAGACAATAAAAATGCTAAACTAAACAAGCATAATTAAAACTATATATTTGAGCTAATGAAATAAAGATAAAGGAAACGAACCCGTATGACGAACGGATACGCCGTGCTAGCATAAAACATAAAACGTTAATGACAATAAAGCTAAACGACATTTTAAACTAATTTGTAAAAGCTATTAAACTATTTATGTAAACTGACTTTTATTTTGAAAAAAAACTAATATTAAAATTAAAAGAAATTAAATTTGCTAGACCAACCTATTTGTATAACACTTGCACTAAATCCTATTTTAATATCTAAATGTAAAACATAACAAGTAAGGAACAATGGTCTACTGGGAGAAACATTGGCAATCTTACGAATGGTTTAGAGTTCGAACCCGTAATACGTTATAATTTTTTAAAAATCAAATTATTATTTTTATCAATAATTACTTGATAAAAAAACTACAACAATGACTCAAATACCAGTAAGAAAAGGCAGCAGAATAAGCTACTATATAAAAGACACCTACCAAGAAGAAAAATAATCATATAAAACCAAACATAAATAATCATACAAAACCCACTTTCATCCAACACAAACTTCAAATCAATTACTAAAAAAAACTGCCAAATATTTACTACATCGTAAGACCATCAAACATAAATCAAATCTTCAAACCCGCTATAACCGAAATCAATAGCTATCACTAATTTATAAAACCAAACATAAATCAAATGAAACACAAATCCAATTAATATAATCAAATAAAACATGGAATTAAAGATAAATAAAGAGCAGCGTTTTTATCTAAAAAAAAAAACTGGATATCATTACAAGAATAAAAACTAATACGCAGGGAAAAAAATAATATATAAAGTAAGAATAAAAGGTAAAATTAGATCTACACTACCTATCTAAAACAAAAAAGTAAAAAAATAATGAAAGATAAGATATGGAGATATATCAGATCTGATTTATGTACAGGTTGGTTCCTTCGTGGCTTTTGTTGGGCCTTTCTTCACTAAAAACGAACATAGGGCCTTCACGTGGGCTTTTCTTCCGAATATTACTTTGGTTACATTCATTTGCTTTCCAATTCATAAAGTATGAATATCACTATGGTCCAAATGATAGTAGGTCGGGTCGGTTCACTCGATAGTGAGTGACGAGGCGACCCGATAATAAATATGTGAAGTCTCGATGTTGACTTTGACTTGAAAAGTCTTCAATCTTTGTCGGGTTGATTTGATTCCGATAAATACAATTCCGACTTCGGTCTTGTGCATTTATTCTAATCTCATGTCCATTTTGCCATTTCTTGATCTTTTGTCTTGTGTTTCCTTTCATACTCGTACCTACAATAATAAATAACACATAAAAACAATACATTCACTAAAAATACACATTTTTGCTATTTATTATGCCATAAATGAAGGGAATTCTCACTAAATGCATGAATAATTACGTGTTTAACACACCCCTACACTTAAACACGTTGCTTTCCCCCAAGCAACTATTATCACAAATGTTAAATCCAAAAACAATTTAAAACTACCTTATTCAAAATCGCCTTTCTAATAAAACAAAATTAAAAATTCATAGTGACCCGCCATGCTCGACTTTTTATTCAAGGAATAATGGTCATAGAACGGGAAACAAGCAAACTGGGTGTCTCCAGGGAATAAATATCGTCATCCTCTTTTTAATACTCCCAACTAAGCTAAAACTCCTTGTGCAAATGTTTTGGAAAAATGCTAACACTACTTATACTAATAACCTATGTAAATATAACTTTTTACGCCTATAATTATAAAAGATTAGGCAAGGGTGTTCATTTTCAAATTTTTGATCATTCAAATCGACATTTCTTATGGTTGCTAATCATTTAAGTGGAATATTAGACTCACCGAAAATGACGAGATTTGAGATTCAAAAATGGGCTTTCCCATGTAGCGGCATTCTTCTCGGAACGTCCCAACCTAATCGGTTAAGTGCCCGGGCTTTTGACACCCCATGGAGAATAGTACCGGGATTGGCGGTATTTTGAAATCAAAGATCTTGAAATCACCGGTAAGCTAATAAAAGACACTTAGATGAAAAACAACGACGGTAATTAGAGAATGAAGATTCAAAGGAGAGATCACTCCATGTAGCGACTTTCTTCTCAGCTTGTCCTTTAGCAAAGCTTAGGAGGCTAGGTTTTTACACCCTCGAGAATAGTATCGGAGCTCACGGGACCTTTGACTTCTACATTCTCAATTACCGTCTAAACTTTTATAAAAAATTGAGGAATTCTAGTTCAACTTCGGATTTAAATTTGAGAAAAAGCAAGTTTCTTACAATTATAATTAAAGCAACAAAAACATAAAACTCTTATTCATATATATATATATATATATATATATATATATTTATTCTTTTTTTTTCTATTTTTTTTCTCTTTTTTTTGTTTTTTTTCTATATTTTTTTTCTCCTTTTTTTTTCAACATATTTATTCACACAACATTATTTCAAATTTAAGAAAGTATGCTTTCACTCAAAATTAAATAAAAAGTTGAACTAGGACTCTATATCAAAATTGCATAAGAATTTATTTTTTTGCATAACAACACAATTTTTAACGTTCAAAGGCTTGAAAAAAAACACACTTATTTAGTCTAGTTACAATCTAGGAGGAAAAGCCACATGTTATTCATATAAGCTCTAAAGAGAACCAACTACTCCACGTTTAGCATTTTTATTTGCACAATTCCTAAAAGCTTAGTCTAAAAGTTAAGGGAGCAGCCAGATCAACACTCAGGCAGAGTCAAAATCCCCTTTGTTCTAGCCTACGGGACAAGTCAATCACGCACGGTAAAAAACGTTTTATTATTATTAATAAAATAAAATAAAATAAAAACAGACATTTGATCAAAATAGGATACAGGAGGGCAAACAAGTACGCATGAATATTATCAATATGATATAAAACCCCCTACACTTAGAACCGAACATTGGCCTCAATGTTCAAAAGTGATAAGGTGTTACCCCTACACTTAAGAACACAAAAGGCTAATGCTAGAATTCCAAGTGTAAGAAGGAGAACACAATCAGATATGCATGGATAAAGATGAGAACTGAGTACTCCCCTGATATAGACATGAAGATCGATCGGAGACTGAATGAAGAAGATGATGGAAAACAGCAACATCAACCCTCTGAAAGTCTTCTCGATCCAAGGGAACCTGCACACAAAAACAAAAACCAACAAGCACACATGGAGAGAAGCACACGCCCCTACACTTATGTTAGAAAATAAATAAAAAGGATAGATCATCGGGTTGCCTCCCGAGAAGCGCTTGTTTTTGTTAACCGAGTCACGAGCCTGACTCGACCCCGAATTAAATGGTCCATGGGGGAGCAAGAGAATCACCACTGGCTCAAAAAGATATGCCAGGGTCAAGAATCTTATTCTCATTACCGGATGAGAATAAAGAAGAAGAATCCACAATATAAGTGAAGAAAGAAGAAGGATTCTTATAACATACGAGAAATAGGTATAAAGGCGAACCTTAAGAATACCCGTCTTCGCCAAGGGCGGGAGGGTGGGAGAAAAAGATATCAAAGTGTCACCCGAGGAAACTTGATAGAAACTCAAAGCAAGATTCGATGTAGTAACAGGTAAAACATCACAAGTAATAGCAACATCAACGTCTCCTCCAGGATCAAAACACTCATCCTCATTTCCCGGTATGAAATGAGGAGAGTAAAAACGATACATCACCCGCTTGGGTGTGCACGCAGTAGGACGGGGTGACAACATAATATGAGAAATATCAGAAGACATATCTACCACCCGCGTCACCTCTCCAGACCGAATCAAACAGAAAGTAGGGTCAAATCTCTCCACCTCCTCTACGATAGGAGGTGTCATGGCTAACAAAGAATGCTCATCAATAGCAACAGAGTCGGGGCTATCAATGTCCTCAATCCCGTCTTCAAAGTGAGGATTCACCTCACTAGAGATGTAGGCGTCCTCAAAATCAAATAAAGGGTTCGAATAAATCTTGAAATTTTCCTTCAGAACGTCTTCATCGGACAGTGAATCGTCATCACTAGAAGTAAAATTTTCATCGAGATCAAAAAGAGGATTAGAGAAAGCCAAAGAATCATCTCCCAAGATGTCGGTGGGAGGTAATGAATCATCACTAGAAAGAGATTCACACTCATCGTCACTATCGGAAGCAACCGTAGGCTCACTTTGGATTGGAATAAGAATCTCATCACAAGGAATAGTGATAAGACCCTCATCCCCCATGATGAGAGAGGCATCGGTCTCCGTCGTAGAAGAATCGAGTATAAGAGTGGTAGTCTCACATGATAGATTGAGATAGTAAATATTATCCTCGTCATCATCATAACAATAAGGAATTACACAAGGCGTAGAGGTATAAGCACTAAGATTATATACTTGCTCTTGTCGCTGTCGCTTTTCCTCCTCTCTTGCTTCGCGTATGCTAGCTAATTCTTGTTGAACGTATTGAAGTGTATTCAAAAAATTGGCTCGTTCTTCTTCACACATTCCAACAGAAGGTTGATGATCGAGGGTGTATTGTGGGGGCTCAAAATTTTAAAAACCGGAATTATAGCACGGATGTGGCTCATAGTAATTCATCGGTTGAGAAAATTTAGAACACGGATTTGGTTCATAATAATCCATTGGTGAAGAAAAATGAGGACACAGATTTGGCTCATAATAATTCATTGGCTGACAATAAGAAGTATCGTGAGGGCCCCCACAATGATTGCAACACGGGTATTGAGAAAAACCCGGTGCATGTTGCGGATACGAATCGTCATATATGGGAGAGTGTGAGATAGTGTCATTAGAGGTGAAGTATGAATTGGTCCAATTGCAAAATGAACAATGTCCAAATTCGTGATTAGGGATAGCCATACCGCACAGCTCGCATGAACACCAATAACATGATTGACTATCATACGACCCACACACTATACAATATGAATCCATGAAGAATTAAAAATAAGAGGGGTTGAGAAAAAGAATTAAACAAGATAGAAGATAAAGAAGAATATTTTTAAAACTTTTTTTTTTAGTTTTAAAGTGATATATATAATAATAAAGAAAAGAAGATAAAATAAGAAAATATTTTTGTTTTTAATAAATTTTATATATATATATTTTTTTTGGATTTTTAAATTTTATTTATTTATTTATTATATATATATACAAATACGAAAATAAACTTTCAAAACGAAAGGATCTTCAAGTCACCAACTAAAAAACACAACGCCAATATCACTACACACAGAGCCGGCAGCGGCGCCATTTGATTGAGTCGTTTTCGTACACCCGAAGGTTATCGTAGTTCTGGCGAAGTGTGAATGAAAATCCGCGTTTATGTCTAAAGTTAGATGCTCGAATAAAAGATATTATGAGTTTTATATTTAAATCTACTAATTTAACCGATTAAATATTAAAATATATAAAAAGAGATAAGGATGAAAATTAAACTATGATTATAAAGCGAGATATCTAAAATAAAAATAAAGACAATAAAAATGATAAACTAAACAAGCATAATTAAAACTATATATTTGAGCTAATGAAATAAAGATAAAGGAAACGAACCCGTATGACGAACGGATACGCCGAGCTAGCATAAAACATAAAACGTTAATGACAATAAAGCTAAACGACATTTTAAACTAATTTGTAAAAACTATTAAACTATTTATGTAAACTGACTTTTATTTTGAAAAAAAAAATTAATATTAAAATTAAAAGAAATTAAATTTGCTAGACCAATCTATTTGTATAACACTTGCACTAAATCTTATTTTAATATCTAAATGTAAAACATAACAAGTAAGGAACAATGGTCTACTGGGAAAAACATTGGTAATCTTACGAATGGCTTATAGTTTGAACCCGTAATTCGTTATAATTTTTTAAAAACCAAATTATTATTTTTATCAATATTTACTTGACAAATAAAAACTACAACAATGACTCAAATACCAATATGAAAAGGCAGCAGAATAAGCTACTATATAAAAGACACCTACCAAGAAGAAAAATAATCATATAAAACCAAACATAAATAATCATACAAAACTCACTTTCATCCAACACAAACTTCAAACCAATTACTAAAAAAACTGCCAAATATTCACTACATCGTAAGACCATCAAACATAAATCAAATCTTCAAACCTGCTATAACCGAAATCAATAGCTATCACTAATTTATAAAACCAAACATAAATCAAATGAAACACAAATCCAATTAATATAATCAAATAAAACATGGAATTAAAGATAATTAAAGAGCAGCGTTTTATCTAAAAAAAACTGGATATCATTACAAGAATAAAAACTAATACGCAGGGAAAAATTAATATATAAAGTAAGAATAAAAGATAAAATTAGATCTACACTACCTATCTAAAAAAACAGTAAAAAAATAATGAAAGATAAGATATGGAGATATATCAGATCTGATTTATGTACAGGTTGGTTCCTTCGTGGCTTTTGTTGGGCCTTTCTTCACTAAAAACGAACATAGGGCCTTCACGTGGGCTATTCTTCCGAATATTACTTTGGTTACATTCAATTGCTTTCTAATTCATAAAGTATGAATATCACTATGGTCCAAATGATAGTAGGTCGGGTCGGTTCACTCGATAGTGAGTGACGAGCCGACCCGATAATAAATATGTGAAGTCTCGATGTTGACTTCGACTTGAAAAGTCTTCAATCTTTGTCGGGTTGATTTGATTCCAATAAATACAATTCCGACTTCGGTCTGGTGCATTTATTCTAATCTCATGTCCATTTTGCCATTTCTTGATCTTTTGTCTTGTGTTTCCTTTCATACTCGTACCTACAATAATAAATAACACATAAAAACAATACATTCACTAAAAATACACATTTTTGCTATTTATTATGCCATAAATGAAGGGAATTCTCACTAAATGCATGAATAATTACATGTTTAACAACTCCATAGACAAGGTTATGAAGGTTTACAAGTTAGTGGATAGCTCTTCAGCAACATTTGTCAGACATTGAAGTTCAGAGAAGAGGACTTCGTTGGTGACTTTGGGTTTTGTGATGCTGATGTCACCTCTTTTTACCTAGAGCTCTTTAACACCCAGAGCCTGAACATTTTTCATTCTCGGGACAAGGTTGGGCTTGAGTTGCTATAAGTGCTCATAGTGCTTCTTTGCCCCTAGTTCCATAATACTGGGCATAGTTAGAAATGGAACTAGGGTTGGTGGAATTGGCCTTTGCTCACACACTTGCTTTGCAGCAAGTTCTTGCACGTTGACCATGGTGAGGAATGGAACGGGCTTTAACTTAGTAGAGGATACAAGATATCAACATCATCCATGTCCTCAAATCCAGAGAGGGTGACATCGTCTTCAATAATGTAGACTTCATCATCAGGCATGGAGTCTAAGTCAGATATAGAGTAAAGATCAATGGTGGAGACTCTAGTGATGTCATCCTCTACATAGGTGAATGGATCATCATTCATCTGTTCATCATGAAGGTTCATTTCCTGTTATAAGAGTTTCGAGTACATAAAAGGTGAGTTTATAATATAGGGAAAGATCGTCAGGCGCTACCCTGAAAACACCCATCTTTTCTACCACTTAATTACATTAAAACGGGACCTAAACGTATATTTTATGTCGTAAATGGCGGAATTATGCGTGGTTTGTGTTTTTATTGTGTTTCAGGGTCGAGAAGGTGAAAAGTGGAGAAAACACGGCTTTCACGGGTTTTTATCGAAGAAAAAGACGAAAGATGAAGTCGAAAGATCAAGAGTGGAAAAAGAACGGAAGTCCAAGACCAATTCTGAAGATTTATCGAAGAAAAAGTCAAAATACGGAAGTTTACTAAAAGCCGAAGAACTCAAGTCTAAATTATGAAGAAATTACAAGACGAGTTCAAAGAAATCCCGAGACAAAGTCTGAAAAGTCGAAGAATTTAAGAAGACTGAAAGACTGAAAGACTGAGGACCAAGAAAGAATGAAAGAAAGAGGAAGCCACCAACCACTCCCCTCTCCTATAAATACCACCCTCACTTGTTGTGAGGAGGTGGTTAGTTTTAGTTTTAGTTTTAGGATTAGATTAGGAGTAGGTAGTTTCTCTCTCTAAACTTATGCTTTCTCTCTCTAGATTAATTTGTGTTTAAGCTTTTGTTATTGGATTCTTACTTTTTAATTAAGCTTTTAATTCATCATCTTCTTCCTTTCTTGTGTGATTTGTTCTTATTCTTCATTGCTCATGTTCTTGAATTTTTATGATTTTGATCAAGTGGGTTTTGATTAATTTGGTTATGTTTGTTAGTTTTGATGATTTGTTTTGATTGATTATTATTAGTTGATGCTTATTGGTTGTTTTGGTTTAATCGTTCGTTTGATTTTGTTTGATTTAAGGATAAATCGCGTTTACTGTGCATCCCTGTTCTTCGGTTTGGTTGTTATTGTATTCCATCATTCCCAGACAACCTTCATCCGGAAGTCTAGAAGTTCCGAATGAAGGAACCTTCATCCAGAATTCTAGAAGTTCCGAATGAAGGAACCTTCATCCGGAAGTCTAGAAGTTCCGAATGAAGGAACCTTCATCCGGAAGTCTAGAAGTTCCGAATGAAGGAACCTTCATCCGGAAGTCTAGAAGTTCCGAATGAAGGAACCTTCATCCGGAAGACTTGATGTTCCGAATGAAGGAACCTTTATCCGGAAGTCTTGATGTTCCGAATGAAGGTCTGTCAGTCTTCTTTCTGTTTTTAATTTTATGTTTTCTTCTTTTAATTTCAAGTTTGATTCTTCCCGCCTTTTTATTTATTTGAATTTTTATTCACTTTTCTTTTAGTTTAAGTTTTTATTTGATCTATTTACTTTTTGTTAAGTTTTAATTTTACGTCCTTTCATTTTTCGTCATTTACTTTTAAAGTTTTAAATATCGCACCGTTTACATTTTAACTTGTTTTAATTTCTCGTCATTTATCATTAAGTCTTGATCATTTATTTTCCAAAACCAAAAATATTTGTTTCACCAAGAACAACTAATCTCACACAATTAACCGGAAATCAATTCGAAGAGATACCGAGAAACGAACTTTCAACGAGTAAAAAAAATCCTGTTATTAAAATGGCGCCGCTGCCGGCTCTTTTCGTGAAGATTAACGGTTTTTTGTGAGTGACGTGTTGGATTTTGGGATCCGTTCACTTGTGAACGTTATTTTTCTTGTCAAAAATTTTCAAAAAATCCAAAAACATTTGATAAATCATAAAAAGCATTTCTTTTTCAAAGTTTTGCACCAAAAATATTCTTCTTGCTTATCTATCTTTCTTTATGGATTTTTATGTCCATTGCGTCCGGTGTGGGAAACATTTATCTGGGAACAACTCTTGTCAATGGTGTACATGTGAGCGGTGCGGAAACGATATCGACTACACACAATTCGGATTTTGTCCCTTGTGCAACTCGACTAATTCACTCTTTTTGAACCCACCTCATGTTCCCCCGTGCATCTATTGTGGAAGCGATTCTCATTGGCATGTTTCATGCCCGGTTCAATACCCGTCTAGACACGGGCAAGAACCGGGGTACAATTATGACAATGATAATAGCTATCCACAAGATGCACTTGATTTTTCTCCATACCCGGTTTGCAACAACTGTGGGGGTCCTCACGATACCTATTATTGTCAACCAATGAATTGTTATGAGCCAAATCCGTGTCCTCAGTTTTCTTCACCTATGGATTATTATGAACCAACCCCGGTTTCTAATTATTCTCCACCAGTGAACAACTATGAGCCACAACCGTGCTATAATTCCGGTTTTCAAAATCTTGAGCCCCCACCGCACTCACTCGATCATCAGCCTCGTCACGGGATGAGTTACCAAGAACCAATTGTCGATCTTGCTACAGCTTCTCAAGCGCAATCAAAAGAACTTTTACATACGCTGCGAACTTGTATGGAGTCATTTTTACAGCAACAAGATCAGACGAGTACTCATATCCCTGAGCATATTATTGGCCCTATAGATAATGAGGAGAGTGATGACGATATTGAGATTCTTTTCGACGAGGAGGAATTTCTAAAGCAAAATACTTCACTTCTTAGTGATGATGGTTTTCACATTCCTGAGATCGATGAGTTTCTTGATATTGATACACCCGTGGAATACATATCCGGGTATTCTGATGTGGAAGGAGATATCCTTTTTCTAGAGGATTTATTACACGATGACACTACACCTTCTATCCCAGAGGTGGAAAGATATGAATCTACTGAAAAAGGGACGCAGGTGGAAGGTAATTGTTCTCATACTTCTCATATTATATTGCCACCTCATCCTCCCACGTGCACACCCAAGCGGGTGATGTATCACTTTTACTCTACTCGTTTTATACCGGGAAATGAGGATGAGTGCTTTGACCCAGGAGGTGACATTGATTATGCTATGATTGATAACAATACGGCTTTGCCGTTTGCTCAGCATCCATTGTCTTTGGGGGATGACAATGTGCTTACTATACCCAACCCACCTCCCGTGGCTCTTGAATTCACATACTATACGTATGTTGAAAGGACCTTTCTCCCTTTCAAGACTTATCCCCCCGCCTCTCATTTGTTGATGTCCTCCGGGAACGAGGAGAAGGTATTTGATCCCGGTATCACATTCGAGGCTTCCTCATGGACTATTTAATTCGGGGACGAGTCAGGCTCGTGACTCGGTTAACAAAAACAAGCGCTCTTTGGGAGGCAACCCAATTATCTATCTTATTTCACCATAAGTGTAGGGGGGAGCCCCGTTGGTGTTTCTTGTTCTCTTTCTTATCATATGCAGGGATTAGAGCCTCAAAGACACACTCTTGATGACTTTTGACGAACCGTGATTCCGTGTTCCCTTCTTCCCGGTTCTATCCTAAACTCTTTTCGATTCACTATTTTATATTTTTCAATATTAAAATAGGAATCTCTTTAGTTGTCTTTCCCTTAACGAGATTTAAACAAAGTGGACAATGTCCTAAGTGTAGGGGAGTTTACTCCCACATGCTTAAACATTGAGGACAATGTTTATATTAAGTGTAGGGGGGACTTCTATCGAAGTTAAGTGGTCTTTTCCTTGTATTTGCCCTCATTTTAACTGGAAAATCAATTTTTCGACATTTTTCAAAATTTTTAATCTATTTTGGCCTAGTTGTAGTTCCCATTATTTTTGCTATTTTTCTCTTATTTTAATAAAATGGTTTTAGCAAGTTTAGATATCTTAGATATATTAGGCCCGTTGTGAATATTTTGACTCAACCCGAGTTTACTTATCCAAGTTCACTCTAGCTAGTATCCTTAACCATGTAGACCTTAATTGGTTTATGAGGCTAAGCATCCACGAGTCTCATTACTTGAGATTTTAAATTGTGGAGGACGAGAAATGATAAAGTTGGTTACAAGTTTGGTATTCTCTCATTAACTTATGTGAGTTAATTATGATCTTTTTCTCCCATCACTTGCTAATAAATTATCTGCAATAAGTAAGGTCGTACGATTTGAAAAGTTACTTAGCTTCTAGCCCAAGATCGTTTAAAAGTTGCTCGGTAATGATAAGAGTTCATAGCCAAGGCATAACTTATGAAGCGGGGCGCGAAGATTGGCGAGTCCGAAAAGGCCCTAACAAGGCATGAGGATTCCAATTTATTGCTAAAGATCCAAGATGATGTGAAAAGCATTATTCCCAAAGTCAATATGAAGGATCAAGACTCACGACGAAAAGCAATCAACTCCCATAAAGATGATGGAGAAGTCTATCCGAAAAGACCCTAACAAGGTATGAGGATAAATAGATCCAAGTCCAAAAAGGAGGCGGATCGTTGTATCTCAAAATCCCAAATAGAGATTGAAGAAATAATCATGAAGTCGTGGTCAACAAAGTTGGAGTACCTCTCAAAAGTCTCCAAGTGAAGAAACTCTATGAACGATGAGAAGACCATTATCTCAAGCACGTCTCTCAAGATATGAAGTATGAAGTACATGCCAAATATCGGCCCGAGAAAGGTCTCAAATCGTGAACCAAGTTATGCCAAGATATGAACTTTTTGATATCCCGAGAAGCAGTTTTAAGAGATTTTGTCCTTTAGCTAACTATTGATCAAATCGTCCTACTTTGCTTTCAGCCTAAATAAATTATCGAAATAAGTCAACAATGCATCCTCGTGATCGTTCAAGACATCAATAAAATATAAGAGATACCCATAGGAATAAGGGAGTTTAAGTGATTAATTGAACCGCATGAGTAAATGTTTGTTATGCTAACTTGTACTAACAATGATCTTGTTTTTAAGCTTAGCATGGGGAACGTGAAACTTGAGGGTGACAAACATTCATGACACACAAGCCCTAATGTAAGTCTTAGATTTCTTTACATGTTTCTTCCTTGATTGCATCTTGTTATTTTCTATCTTTTTGATTTTCCTTAGTTGTTTAATAAAGGCCAAGGTAGGTTGATTATGATGGAAAGTGTAAACCTTTCTTTATTGCTAAGCATTGCATGAGGGCATTGCAATGGTTAAGTGTAGGGGATTTGATAGGTGTGAAAACACCCATCTTTTCTACCACTTAATTACATTAAAACGGGACCTAAACGTATATTTTATGTCGTAAATGGCGGAATTATGCGTGGTTTGTGTTTTTATTGTGTTTCAGGGTCGAGAAGGTGAAAAGTGGAGAAAACACGGCTTTCACGGGTTTTTTTCGAAGAAAAAGACGAAAGATGAAGTCGAAAGATCAAGAGTGGAAAAAGAACGGAAGTCCAAGACCAATTCTGAAGATTTATCGAAGAAAAAGTCAAAAGACGGAAGTTTACTAAAAGCCGAAGAACTCAAGTCTAAATTAAGAAGAAATTACAAGACGAGTTCAAAGAAATCCCGAGACAAAGTCTGAAAAGTCGAAGAATTTAAGATGACTGAAAGAATGAAAGACTGAGGACCAAGAAAGAATGAAAGAAAGAGGAAGCCACCAACCACTCCCCTCTCCTATAAATACCACCCTCACTTGTTGTGAGGGGGTGGTTAGTTTTAGTTTTAGTTTTAGGATTAGATTAGGAGTAGGTAGTTTCTCTCTCTAAACTTATGCTTTCTCTCTCTAGATTAATTTATGTTTAAGCTTTTGTTATTGGATTATTACTTTTTAATTAAGCTTTTAATTCATCATCTTCTTCCTTTCTTGTGTGATTTGTTCTTATTCTTCATTGCTCATGTTCTTGAATTTTTATGATTTTGATCAAGTGGGTTTTGATTAATTTGGTTATGTTTGTTAGTTTTGATGATTTGTTTTGATTGATTATTATTAGTTGATGCTTATTGGTTGTTTTGGTTTAATCATTCGTTTGATTTTGGTTGATTTAAGGATAAATCGCGTTTACTGTGCATCCCTGTTCTTCGGTTTGGTTGTTACTTTATTCCATCATTCCCAGACAACCTTCATCCGGAAGTCTAGAAGTTCCGAATGAAGGAACCTTCATCCGGAAGTCTAGAAGTTCCAAATGAAGGAACCTTCATCCGGAAGTCTAGAAGTTCCGAATGAAGGAACCTTCATCCGGAAGTCTAGAAGTTCCGAATGAAGGAACCTTCATCCGGAAGTCTAGAAGTTCCGAATGAAGGAACCTTCATCCGGAAGTCTTGATGTTCCGAATGAAGGAACCTTCATCCGGAATTCTTGATGTTCTGAATGAAGGTCTGTCAGTCTTCTTTCTGTTTTTAATTTTAAGTTTTCTTCTTTTAATTTCAAGTTTGATTCTTCCCGCCTTTTTATTTATTTGAATTTTTATTCACTTTTCTTTTAGTTTAAGTTTTTATTTGATCCATTTACTTTTTGTTATGTTTTAATTTTACGTCCTTTCATTTTTCGTCATTTACTTTTAAAGTTTTAAATATCGCACCGTTTACATTTTAACTTGTTTTAATTTCTCGTCATTTATCATTAAGTCTTGATCATTTATTTTCCAAAACCAAAAATATTTGTTTCACCAAGAACAACTAATCTCACACAATTAACCGGAAATCAATTCGAAGAGATACCGAGAAACGAACTTTCAACGAGTAAAAAAAATCCTGTTATTAGCTACCCCTAGGAAAGCTGGGTGTGATTATCCACCCCCCCCCCCCCCAAGGATTTCTCCTTAGGATTCTTTTAAAGTGAATAAGAATGAGGTGAGTGGTCTCCATTCGGTGCGCCTAGGATAGCTGGGTGTGATCATCCAGCTCCCCCTGAAGGATTTCTCCTTGGGACTCTTTTAAGGTGAAACATAATATGGTGAATGGTCATGTTTTGTGCCCCTAGGATAGCTGGGTGTGATTATCCAACTCCCCCTGAAGGATTGCTCCTTGGGACTCTTTAAAAGTGAAACATGATATGGTGAATGCTCGCTGTTCTCTGCCCCTAGGATAGCTGGGTGTGATTATCCAGCTCCCCTTGAAGGATTTCTCCTTGGGACTCTTTTATCTGTGAATTGTATGAAGGTAATGGTCGCCATTTATACCGCTGCCCCTAGGAAGGCTGAGTGTAATTATTCAGCCCTCCTAAAAGACTAAATTCTTTGGGACTCTTTTAATCATGAGGGGACCTAGAGATTGAGTGAAGTTCAGAGACTTTAGATTGTTGGGAATAAATTAAGGCCAGATCACTTGAGCGCTGACAAGAGCAAAACAAGCGCTGAGAGCTCAAGCGTTGACAAGATAAAGTCAAGCGTTGACACATTGAAGACAAGCACTGATGGGAAGATATACTCTACGCATTTATTGTATTCTAGATTACTTCTAGTAAAGATAGGAACAACAATGTATTTTCTATATTTATCTTTACCTAGAATAGCTGATACGTAGATTATTGTACATGGCTTCTTATGTCTATAAAAGAAGACCTTTAGGTTAATGTTTCATATAAGTTTTCATTCGTAAACTACTTTCATTGTAAGCAAGTTTGATATTATTAATCAAAGTGAAAGTTTGTTTATATCATTGTGTGTTCTTAGTTAAGTGTTAAATTTCGCATAACACTTAAATTCATAAGCATATACAAAGGTTTCTCTAAGTGTATTACTTGATCTAATCTCGTATACATAAAGCTAAATCGATCAAAGTTTGGGATCAACAAGTGGTATCAGAGCTTGTTGAGGAACTTTTGATCTAAAAGAACACTATAACCCTAAAAATCACCAAAACCCTAATTTTCTCAAAAACCCTAACAACATCATGTCTGAAGCAATAACCTCCTCCTCCTCAGCTTTACCAAACATCAAGATTCCCATGCTTGATGCAACCAACTTTGACTTGTGGAAGTTCAACTTTGAACAATATCTGGGGATCTATGACTACACACTCTGGGAGATTATTGAATATGGAAACACATTCAATAAAGCCCAAAAGATTGCTAATGCCATTGCTGCAAGAACAGCTGTTGCTGGATGTTCTGAAGAGGATAAGAGAGAAAAACCTGGAGATGGTAGAGCTATGGCTGCTGATGACATAGCAAAGAAAAGGGTTGACATGAAAGCCCTAAATATTCTGAAAGTCTCTTTGGGACAAGAAAACCAGCATAAATATAGAGGCTATGAATCTGCTAAGGATCTTTGGGCAGCTCTTGAAGTTGCATATGGTGGCAATGCAGACACTAAGGAAGAAAAGAAAAAGCAACTCGTGCATGATTATGCTGTCTTCAAAGCTCAACCCAATGAGAAACTGAGTAGTGTGAGAAGCAGATTGCTTGACATTACAAGCAAGTTTTCCTTCATGGGGACACAAGTTGGTGATGTTGACATCAATGCTACCTTTCTTAAAAGTCTTGGTGAGGCATGGAAGATTGAGGCAAGATCTATTCTTGCCAACAATACTTACAAGAGCTCCTCGTTTGATGACATCTACAACAAACTAAGGCTGTTGGAAGATGAAACTATTTTAGAGCATGGAAGCAAGTCTACCAACAGTAACATGGCCTTCTTCTCTTATAGTGAAGGTCAATTCAATCAGAAGGACTCTTACATGCATCCAGTTACTGGATCATCATATGTCAGCGCTGGAACAAGTCATGTCAACGTCTCCTATTCAGACGCTGACACATTCAAGAGTGACTCCCCAAGAGTTAAACCTGCTGGTTTGGATTTGGATACTGTTTGTGCTTACATTGCTTCTTTGCCCAATGGTTCAGTGATTACATATGAGGACCTTGAGCAGATAAGTGATGAGCACTTGGAAGAGATGGACATTAAGTGGAACATGGCTCTTGCTAGTATAAGAGCAAATAGGTGGAACAGAAGGTTTAAAAAGAAGATGACCTTCAATGCTAAAGACACAGCTGGATTTGATAAATCCAAAGTTGAATACTACAACTGTCATCGTATGGGGCACTTCATGAGGGAATGCAGATCTCCTAGAAGATCTGATGCTGGTAAACCGTCAAGTCAGGTTGTTAAAGCTCAGGATTCCAAAGCCATGGTTGTAGTTCAAGGAACTGATGGTATGGGATGGGATTGGAGCTATCTGGCTAAGAATGTTGAAGAGGATAAAGCTTTGGTTGCTGATATTGAAGAAGAAGAGCATGTTGAATATGCTCTCATGGCACACTCCTCCTCTTCATCTGATAATGAGGTATATGATGACGCTTTTTGTAGCAAAGGTTGTAGGTTAAATACTGAAAGACTTAACAAAGAAGTGTTAAGATTATTAGATGATATGAGTACTGAAAGATGTAAACTGTCTAATTACCAACTAGCTCTCACTGAAACTGAGAAAACCATTTCTGAATACAAGAAAATGGAATTTGACTAAAAAGATAAAATCAATATCTTAAAACATGAGTTAGATGCTAGTATGGATATTAGAAATATCATGGAAAGGGTTAATGGTGAGTTACAGGCTAAGTTAGATGAGGCCATTAAGAATAAAGATAATGTTAGCCTTAAAATTTAAAGATTTGATAGAGCCACCCAAACCCTAGGAGACTGTGTGGGTAAACAAAGGGATCCTAAGGACATGACTGGGATTGGGATGAATGATTACTCTTTGGTTCCACCACGAGCTGGTGACTTCTATGGTTTCCAACAAAAGGACCTATCTTGGACTGGTTTGCCAGAGCTCCAAGAGGAGGAATTCATTCCTCCACCAAGAGTTGTCACTCCAGTTGAAGAGTATCAACAAAAGTTGACTGACCTGAATGAATGGAAGAAAGCTAACCCTACTTTATTTGTTAAGGGTGGGTTACTATGTGAAAGTCCCAATGAGTCAACACCCATTAAGGTTACTAACCCACTCACTGGTAAAGTTGTTGACCTAGGCTCAAACACTGATAGAAAACCTAGCATTAAATATGCAGAGATGTATAGGAATACTAGGTCACCCAAGAGCCAAGTTAGCAATCAAGGAACAGGCTTCTTTTCTTCTAGACCTAAAGTTGTATCTAGAAAAGCTTGTTACACTTGTGGTAGCTTTTCACACTTGGCATACAAGTGTGTCAACGCTCCCAAAGCCAGCACTGACAGGAACAATTTCAGCACTGACAGGAACAAAGTCAACGTTGTTAGAAAGTCAAACGTTGTCAGACCCAAACCTTGTGTGCAACAAAGTCCACAAGTGATTAGACCTGCCCCATTCTTTACTAGAGGGTCTACCACTCATGGACAAAGACCATTTCAAAAGACAAACACCTGGTCTAATAGGCAATGGGTTTCTGTAGCAAACCCTAGATTCAACGCTGACAAGGGTAATTTTAGCGTTGACAAGACTAATTCCAACGCTGTCAGAAACGTGACCAGACCTAAATATTTGCAACCACAGGGTAAGAGGTCTAAAGCTTCTTCAAGCTTAACATGGAGACCCAAGAAAGATCAAAACCCTAATGATAATGGGATTTCAATGACCTGCAACAGATTTAATTACATTTCAAAGGTCATTACAAAACCTATTGAGGTTAACTGGGTATTTCATCCTAAGAAAGATGAGAATGGGGTTGTTGTGAGAACTAAGTCTGTTCTTATTGAACAACCAGATGAATCCAAGTCTTTTAAGACTTGGGTTCCCAAAGAAAACTAATTTGTTTTCTTTATGTGCAGGGCATTCAAAGACAGGTCAATGATTATGGATATTGGGATAGTGGATGCTCAAGGCACATGACAGGGAAGGAAGACTACTTGACCAACTTCACTCCCATTAAGGATGGTGATAAGGTTTACTTTGGAGGCGGATATGGTACTATCACAGGCAAAGGAACCCTTCTCACCAAGAATTTGTGTTTTGAGAACGTCTTTCTGGTAAAAGAACTTGATTACAACCTTTTTAATGTATCACAAGTCTGTGATAACAAAAATAATGTTCTGTTTACTGATACTGAGTGTTTGGTGTTAAGCAAGGATTATAAGATCCCTGATGAGAAATATATTGAGTATAGAACACCTAGGCATAAGGACATATATAATGTGAATTTGAATGGGATTAAAATGAATAATAATATGTCTTGTTTTTATGCTAAGGCCTCAGTAGATGAGAGTAATTTGTGGCACAGGAGACTAGGGCACATAAATTTTAAAAATATAAATGTACAACATGGAGCATGAGGTTAAGGACACCAGACTTTTTGAAGGAGGGGTTCTCACTTCCACAATGAAGAATCACCCCACTTCCCAGATCATTGGTGATCTTATGACTCCAGTTCAGACTAGAAGATCTCATCAAGGTCTTGGTGGGTTTATTGCCAATATACACAAGAAGGTTGATACCCCTCTTGTGCAAGCATGTTTGTTTGCCTGTTTTCTGTCACAACAGGAACCCAAGAAAATATTTTATGCTATTAAAGAACCAATTTGGGTGGAAGCAATGCAGGATGAGCTTCACCAATTTGCAATTCAGGATGTTTGGGAGCTGGTTGATTGTCCCAGATATGTCAGACCTATAGGGACAAAATGGGTTCTAAGGAACAAGAGAGATGAAAGAGGCATTGTGGTCAGAAACAAGGCAAGGTTAGTGGCTCAGGGATATACACAAGAGGAGGGGATAGACTATGAGGAAGTCTTTGCACCAGTTGCAAGGATTGAAGCTATAAGGATTTTTCTAGCCTATGCATCCTGCATGGGCTTCAAAGTCTATCAAATGGATGTCAAGAGTGCCTTCCTCTATGGAACTATTGTTGAGGAAGTATATGTGATGCAGCCTCCTGGTTTTGAGGATCCAGAGAATCCAGATAAAGTGTATAGAGTCAAAAAGGCTATTTATGGCCTTCATCAAGCCCCTAGAGAATGGTATGGTACTTTGTCTACCTATTTGGTGGACAATAGATTTAAGAGGGGCACCATAGATCAGACACTGTTTACAAAGAAGAAAGGCAAGGATGTGTTGCTTGTCCAGGTCTATGTTGATGATATCATTTTTAGGTCTACTGATCCAAAGATGAGTGAGGATTTCTCCAAGCTTATGATAGACAAATTCAAGATGAGTGCTATGGGGGAGATGAACTTCTTTCTTGGTTTACAAGTTCAGCAGAAAGAAGATGGTATCTTCATTTCCCAGGATAAATATGTTGCTGAGATCTTGAAGAAGTTTGGCTTTTCTCCACATGAAAAGAGGGCTACTACTCCTATGGATTGAGAACACCCTTGGGGAAAGATTGGAGATGGGAAAGATGTTGATGTCAGGCACTATAGATCCATGATTGGATCCTTGATGTATCTTACTGCCTCCAGACCTGACATCATGTTTGCTGTGTGTGCTTGTGTACGCCATCAAGTGACTCCCAAAGAATGTCACCTTTATGCTGTGAAGAGGATCTTTAGGTACCTAAGATGCTATCCTGGTCTTGGTTTGTGGTACCCAAAGGATTCACCATTAGAGCTGATTGCATATTCAGATAGTGATTATGGAGGTGATAAATTTGATAGGAAATCCACAACTGGTGGATGTCAGTTTCTTGGGAGCAGATTGATATCTTGGCAATGCAAGAAACAAACAGTGGTGGCTAATTTTACAACTGAAGCTGAGTATGTGGCTGCAGCTGCTTGTTGTGGACAATTTTTGTGGATTCAGAACCAGCTGTTGGACTATGGGTATAATTTCATGCATACCAAGATATTTGTTGACAATAACAGTACTTAATGCATCATTAAGAATCCTGTACATAATTCTAAAACTAAACACATAGAAATTAGACACCATTATATAAGAGATTGTTTTGAAAAAGGTTTAATACAACCAGATAGGGTTGACACTGAGGAAAATGTGTCAGATTTATTAACTAAACCTTTTGATGCTGGGAGATTTCAATACTTGGTAACAAGTATTGGAATGGTCAATCTCACATAATATGTGTTTTGGAATCTTTTTGTAAAAGTATGTATAGGATGATGCATTGTTATTGGTCTTATTGATGATTTAGATTTTCCACTATATTTTTCTAACACTAACAAAGGTTGCTTGAACACTGATAAGTGTTTTTGCAACGTTGTCAGCAATATAATTGTCTAACGCTGACAAAGCTTCCCTCAACGCTGTCATGTGTTATCGGGGCGTTGTCAGCAACAATGTTAGTTTTGTGGTTTTCAATCTAAATGTGCAGATGGTGTTAGCAGTATACTATTGGATACAGAGTTGCTTATGGATCAATGGAGAAGCATTTGGACAAGTTTTTATTTATGGATGATGGTTGGAATTTCAAATTCCTATCTTGACATAAATTTTTATGTTCATGCATATTTTGGCAAACTTTTGTATCATAGTTTAAGGGGAGGTTTTAGGAACCTTTAGGATGTTTGGGTATCCATATGATACTCTTATCACAATTCTAGATTGTGTCCATAGGTGAGTATGAGTTAGTTTTACTAAATCATGAGGCACTGTAGCATGCAAAGTTGATATACTATGCATGCTGCCAAGACATTTTTGGCCTAGAATTGGTTGTGGTCTGTTGGGAGACTTGGGAATAATTTTGTTATGGGATTTACCTGGGAGTAACAAGGAATTTTGTAAGGTAACTTGGTTGTTAAGAGTTTTGGTTAGCAAGGGACACTAGAGGACTGTTATGTCTATCTTGCTTAAGCAAGTGTGCATAACTGGACAGTGCTTGCCGCCCTATTATAATTATCAGCTTTTTGGTTATCTTCTCTAGGATAAATTACTTTGTTAAGGTCATTTTTAATTTTTAAACATTTTTATTTTTGGACGCTGACAAGTATATTTCCAAGCGTTGTTGTGACCAATTTGGACGCTGACATGGCTATAGGCAAACGTTGACAAGATTATAGCCGTTGGGCGTTGATAGGTTATTTTTGACCGTTGACACTCAATGGGACCTACCCAGTTGTTATTTTTGACATATTTTTAGGCCATAATTTTGGGAGTTGTTACTTTTCATTTAATGCATGAGATAAACTTATAATTTTTCAATATTTTCATGATTCCTTTTTGAAAATACTTGCCTATTTTTGGGCCTATCACATGCTTTTTCTTCTCCTATAAATTTGGCTCCTATTTTAAACAGGGTATCTATAATTCTTGTCTAACACAATTTTCTCTTATCAACTTCATCTTCCTCACTTAAATTTAACAGCTTTCAACAATGGCACCAAAGTTTAAACCATCGGAATTGGAATTGGGGTTCAAAAGTCAACATAACATGATCGCGTATCTTGAAGCTGATGATGCTCTGTTTCCCCAATACACACAAATGGTGGCGTATTTGAACGCATCCCCATTAAGGTATGCTCTTTCTCATGCACCACTCATTCCAGTCACACATATTAAGCAGTTTTGGAACACTGTCAGTTCCTCAACAGTTAATAGAGTGACTACATTGACTTCTATTGTTCATGGGAGACCTTGGGTGGTTACTGAGGCTTTGGTACGCCAAGCCTTGCATCTTGATGATGCTGATGGTATAGCCACCCTTCCCATTAATGAAATAGAACAAGGGCTTAGGGCTTTGGGATATCCTTTTCCTGATGAAGGTACCTTAAACAAGTATCATAAGCAGGAATTTCCCCCAGCCTGGAAGTACCTCATACATGTCCTCCTTCAATGTTTGAGTCCCAAATGCACTGCACACAATGAGATCAATAGATCTATTGCAAGTGCTATTGTGTGCATTGCAACAGGGCAAAAATTTAATTATTCTAAAATGATTTTTGAGGGCATGTGTAAAAATAAGGGGAACAAAATGACTTTAGCTTATCCCCGTTTTTTACAAATGGTTTTTGATGTCCAAGGATACTGTACAAGGGATCACAATGATTTTTATAAGATCCCTGAGCAAAAGAAAGCTATTTTTATGAAGATGAACTCACCACCCCCATCGTGACCTACCCTTAACCCAAGCTATGCTTGCTGTTATTGCAACAGCACAACCCCAACCAGACCCTCAACCCCAAATTGACCCCCAACCACTAATTGACCCAATTCCTGAACCATTACCCTCACCTGAACCTATGCAACTTGACCAAGATCCCTTCAACGCTGACACATTAAATGTTGGCGTTGATGTGCCTATTTCCAACGTTGACATACAACCTCCACAAACCCAAACACCCCTTAACCAACCCACATCCACCCATTCTTCCACACCATCTTCCACTCCCCCTGCATATAGGTTGATGAAACGCCAAAGAACTACTGGAGTTTTCTCCTCTGGTGGTCCTAGCCATGTAGCAGACAGAACCACCACCACAAGTGTGGCTGGTGACCTGGATGAGGCTGGGACTATTGGTTCTTGCTTAGAAGCTGGCCAAGGCAGTCCCACCATCATTAAGTCCTCATCCTTGCCCAATGAATCTGTCTTGGGAGGTCAAATCCCCATTTCAGAAGAGGGCAGACTGGAACCAATGACTCTTATGGAATTGACGGCAGTCTGCATGAGCTTGCAAAAGCAAAATGCAGACTTAGTACAAGTTATCAGCTCACAAGGCCTTGAACTCAAGCAATTGAGGGAGAGGATTGTTGTTTTGGAGAGTACTAGTGCAAGGAGGGGTATGGAGGAATCTTCCAAATGGGAGGAAGATCCAATAAATCTAAGTGATAAGGGCAGCCATGATGGTCAATCATTGGATGTTGCTGAGGCCCTTACAACTTTGAAGAAACAAACAGGTTTTGATACGTCCTTAGTTTCTCCTACCAACTTGAATTTCTCATTTACAGCTATGTTGGAAGAAGTTACAAAAGGCGCTGAGGCAAGATATTTGGGCGTTGACAAGGAGAATTTGGACGCTGACAGAAATATTTTGGGCGCTGATAGAACAAAATTGGGCGTTGACAGACCTGCACATGAGGGTGATGTATCCCAGTCATCATCCATCATCAAGGAGGTTTCTACACAGGTATCACCATCTACCTTACCAAACATTGCACCATCAGATAAGGGTAAGGGTATAATGGTAGAAGAGATTGTTCCAAAGGATGCAGCTCAAGTTGAATTTGATAGAAGATTGGCTGCACAAATCATGGAACAAGATAAAAAGGAGGAGTCACCATTTGTTGTGACTTCAGAAGAAGGAAGTGATGGAGCTAGCTCAGACTCAAGTGTGATGATTATAGAACCAGAAAGACTTGAGTATGGGGATGAGTTGGCTGAGGAGAAGCTGAGAGAGTTGAAATTGCAGGTTGACTTTGACATGCCAGAGGTGGTTCAAATGTACAATGCTTGGGAAGAAAGATGTATGGAGAATCCAGACTTGACCATTTCAGATCAAATATGGGGTTTGGAGATTCTTCTTAGAGTTCAGAAGGATTGCCATGTAATTTTGAAACACAAGGCAAGTAATATTCTCTCAGAGTTGAAAAGGGATAGAAGGGAGCTATACTTCATGTTGCTCAGATGTCATGGAGTTGGATGGACTTATCAGAAGTTGAGGGCATTGACATTTGATGAATTGGAATGCAAGGCATATCCCATTTGGGTGAGAGTTCAGGAAGCAAACACTCTCAGACTTCTTTCAGATGAAAGAAAGGAAGAACTTGCAGAAGAAATGGAGCTCAAGAAAGCTATGTTTGTTCCCAGGCCAGTGAAGAAGGGAATTTCTCTTGAGTTTCCCAAAGATATGGATCCACTATATCCAAGTGAAGCTGTCATCAGAAAGAGCCTCAAGCTCTCACCATTAGAAGCTTCAGATATGGTGCAAGTGTTACCATTAGATTCCAGAAACCCAATTGTGAGCTATGAAGAAGATGAATGTGGGTTTTGGAAGATTGACAGATATGGCAAAGAGGTACACACTTTTACCACTCTCATATCTTTGTTTGCAAGTTGTGATAGAGAAGACTTGGTGGACCTTTGGAGGTTGCTGGAGACCAAGTATGAGGCTGAAGCACCAACTTCAGCTAATGGAATAAAATTGTGGTCCACATTCAAAAGAATGTGTGGACCAAAAGATGAGGATCCTGCTGTTTGGAAGGATCTTAAAGATGACCTCAGTGGACTTCAATGGAGATTATATTCAGCTGCTGGTGTTTACCATTTGAGTTCTACAAAGTTTGCTGAGTATCTACTTGTGGATGGTCAGTATTTCATATCCAAGGCTATTTTGGAGAAGATGAAGGACACTCAGCTGGAGATTGATTATTCAAGTGACGTGGCAAAAGATTTGATTAGATTTATTCATTACCAATATGAGAAGGTTTGTAAGATTCCTCCTAGTCCTTAATGCTTATTCAGAAACTTGATCATAAGAGTGGATATCAAGTTTAGGGGAGGATTGTTGGGAATAAATTAAGGCCAGATCACTTGAGCGCTGACAAGAGCAAAACAAGCGCTGATAGCTCAAGTGTTGACAAGATAAAGTCAAGCGTTGACACATTGAAGACAAGCACTGATGGGAAGATATACTCTACGTGTTTATTGTATTCTAGATTACTTCTAGTAAAGATAGGAACAACAATGTATTTTCTATATTTATCTTTACCTAGAATAGCTGATACGTAGATGATTGTACAAGGCTTGTTATGTCTATAAAAGAAGACCTTTAGGTTAATGTTTCATATAAGTTTTCATTCGTAAACTACTTTCATTGTAAGCAAGTTTGATATTATTAATCAAAGTGAAAGTTTGTTTATATCATTGTGTGTTCTTGTTTAAGTGTTAAATTCCGCATAACACTTAAATTCATAATCATATACAAAGGTTTCTCTAAGTGTATTACTTGATCTAATCTCGTATACATAAAGCTAAATCGATCTAAGTTTGGGATCAACATAGATCAGGACTTGTAAGTACTCTGGTTGTTATTTGCTAGAGCACAATTCAGAGGGTGAAGGATCATCGGGTGCGTTAAGAGCAAAAATGAATCATTTCCTAGTGCATAGACAGCGTGTACAGAGGTCTTATAGGAGCTAGGTGCAGACACAGACACTATAAGGGTTGAGGCAAACCCTAAACTTCATCACTCTCTCCTATAGACTTTTGAGAGTGATTGCTTTTGAACCTTCAAAAGGAAAAATAAGGGCAGACCAATACTTGAGTGATATTAGCATCAAGAAGGTTCTTAGTAGTCTCAGCTGAACTAGAGACACTAGACTCTCGTTGTTTGTCAATGTTGGGCTCTCTGTCCTCATCTACCAAAGTAGGAGATGGAGTCTTCTTGGGTTTCTTCTTCTTAGGAGGAATGATAGAAGAGGCTTCAGAGGAAAGTGGGATTTCCTTCCTCTTCTTCTTCTTTTCCTTTGGAGCCTTGGGCTGAGAGGAGGAGTGCACAGAGGTCTTGGACAAAGACTTGTTAGTGGATCCTTTAGCATTCACCTCGTTTTGAGGGATCAAGGACTTATCTATAATAGTCAAACCCGCAACTTTCATCATACTTCTTGAAAGGGGGACTTCATCCTCTAAGGGTGTCTTCAAAGATGCTGGTGTGATACGGTAAGGAGAGAATGAGTGAAGATCCTAGTTGTGGTATGATTCTCCTATGAGATCCTCGAAGATAAGAGAAAGATATCTAGTGAAGCAGATAGTGGAGAGCCTATGCTTCTTTCCTTTGTTCACCAGCTTAGAAATCAAGTCAGAGTATAGGATGTGAGCAACTCCTATGTCAAGTCCCTAGATTAGACTATAGGAGATTGCTTGCTGAGACCCATTCAGTTGGTCATGTGATCCCTGGTTTCCTCCCAAACACTTCACTATGTATAACATCAAGGTTTTCCAGATAGGCGAGAAGTAGTTGACTTTGATAATGTTCAGGAAGGTGCTGGTGGTGAAGGATTTGTCATCATCATCATGTGGTCTCAAAGACTTGACTGCCTTCTTCATTGTCTCTCTGGTAGGCACAAAGACCATGGTTGTATTCATCGGTAGTCCAATAACTCTAGCAAAGTCTGTGAGGTCAAAGGTGAGGGGATGAGGATAGGTGGAAAGATTGAAGGTGATACTCATGATGGATTGATCAACTTCAGTTAAGAACCAGAACTCCTTAAGGTATTGTGAATAGCAGCAAAAAGGAGCTCTAGTGATGGCGTTAGCAATGAGGCTATTCTTCAAGAAGTTTAGCATGGGTGAGTAGAAAGGTTTTTGGTGCTCGAGGAGTGCGATGTAGTTGTTCAGAGCAATCTTCCCATCATTGATTCCAAAATCGACGTTCGATGCAACCAAGACAGTGAACTTCTGAAATTTCTGTTGAGGATGCCATTGAAGAAGATGTGAAGGTTTTGAGGATTTGAGAGAGAGAAATAGTGTGTGTGTGAGAAAATGAGAGAATGATAGACAAAACAGATGAGTCATGAGTTAATGAAAAGATGTTATCCATTTTTACTTTTGAGCATTTAATGCAAAGATCACTTTTCCATAAAAAAAACGTAGGACCCCTTGACTCTTCGGCTAATCTTTGTCCCATTGGAAAGCGGGAAAGTTGTTGACATTTAAGAGAAATCTTTTGAAATAAATATAGAGAATATATACATTCCACTTGAGATGTAACTACCTAGTTACATTCAATTCCCTTAAATGCCCAGAGAAAGAGATCTCTTCATCAGACTTTTATTTCCCAATATTGAGCATACCCAGCTCAGCAACCAGCCAAGTAAAACTTGGCTCAACCAGAGGCTTGGTGAAAATATCAGCGAGCTGGTATTCAGTGGGTATATAGTTAAGCTCAATATCACCTTTTAAAATTTGGTCTCTAATAAAGTGATACCTGATGTCAATATGTTTGATTCTAGAATGAAGTACCGGATTATTTGAGATGGCTATTGCACTTGTGTTGTCACAGAATATGGGAACATTTTCATAGTTGATCCCAAAATCAGCCAATTGACTTTTTATCCAGAGAACTTATGCACAACAGCCAGCGACATCGACATACTCAGCTTTAGCTGCTGACATGGCCATAGAGTTTTGCTTCTTAACACTCCAACATACTAACTTTCCTCCAAGGATTTGACAACTCCCAAAGGTGCTCTTCTTATCAAGGCAACATCCAACATAGTCTGAGTCTGAGTAGGCTTTACGGTCGAAGCCTGATCCATTTGGATACCAGAGACCCAATGTAACACCCCATTTAATAGGATAGAGTGCTACAGTAAATTATGGCGTATCATCAAAGCATGTAAGGTAAATGTCTAAAGATTCATGACCATAAATAAAAATACCGGAATGAAACATCGGTAGTCTAGTAACTCACACACAAGCAATATAAGTACTGTAAATGGAAAGGACTAAACAATGTCCAAAAGAAGTAAAGTATGATAAAGTAGGAATAAATGCATAAGGTAAAAGAGGCCGGATATCTTCCAATCCGAATGCACATACTCTGGAGTTCCAACTTGCGTCCTTGTGTACCTGCCGTTTGGGAACATGGAAAAGTAGACGGCTGAGCATAACGCTCTGTACACGGATGGAAAACATACAATATGGAAGCATATAAAGAATATAAAGTATGAATGGCAGCGGAAATGAATAAGTCCTAGAAAACCTAGTTGTTTGTCATGTTAACTAGTTTTAGTTCTGAAAACATAGCTTATGTTACTTATGAAAATCTGTATCAGTTAACGTACCATAATAGCCAATATAGGTCATGAGGTAAACAACGTGCATGAATACTTGGAGGGGTGACCTCGTCATGCAAATTAGAGGGGATGCCTCTAATTAACTGGTAAGTGGGTAGGAGGGATCAACTCCTTGTGAAGGATGCAAGGTACACACCACATTCACCATGAAATCCTGACTGAAACATGTAACTAGGATGCACCCATACGCCCCACATGATAATATAATAATATAATGGCCAAATAACTGAAAAGGGACGCCACGAGCTATCACTCCACCATGGTGAAGTCATAACACCAGTGCCTCTAGTATTATGGTTATGGTACCTCCATAACTAGGTGAAACTGGTCATGCATGTATATGGCTAAGGTAACTAACAAAACATAAGCATTTAATCTGTAACTACTGGGGAAAACAGTTGGCTGCATACAGGAAATCCTAATAAAGGAAGAGATTTTCCTTACTTAAGGACGGGAAATCCGTACCTTATGTCTAATAGAAGCTCAGGAAAACGATGAAGACTAATCCGCCTCGACGGATAACACTACATAAGAAATATGGACGTGTATGAGTTGTCTGAATTACATTTGTTTTACTGGTTCCGTGTGTTATTAGCTTGTTATATGTATTTTGTCATGTTTTACAGTTGTACTAAGTATTCTGTAGTTATTCTGATGTTTTGTTGTGTATTATTCATGTATTAGTGTATTATAATCATTATATTGTAATACTAAGTAACTTTCTAAAAATAGCAGGTTTCCATAAATAGTAAGTTTCCAAAAACAGAAAGTTTCCAAAAATAGAAAGTTCCCAAAAATAGTAAGTTTCCATAAATAGATATAAGCTGAATTATAAATAATAAATGAAGTTAAATTAGTACAATACAAGTCATGGTTATAGCTTAATAATTAAATAACTAGTTAATTTAATTAGACTATACATTATATGATTTTAATTAAAATACATGTTTTAATTAAAATGACTAAGTATAAATACCTTAGGTTATACATGAATTAATTTAATAAATTAATTAACCTAAAGTTTAATATGACATGACTTATAAAAATAGTTTTTATAAAAACCCGAATCCCCAACCCGTGTTCTAAATAAGCCGAACCAAATAAGTTATATAAAAGTCCCACCGAGACCTTGGAGGGGTCTCGGTTGACACTACTTAATCTAACAAACATGTAAACATACCCCAACCTAAAGTCGGGGTCCCTTTGGTCTCGGGTCCGAACAACAAAACCAACCGAGCTCCATAGGGGGTCTCGGTGGTGCCTCGGTGCACATAAACCGAAAACAAAACCCACACCCCGACCCTTGGTCGGGGTTCTTGCTGCATCCGAGCCTCAAACAAACCAAGTCGAGACCTTAAGTGGTCTCGGTGGTGGTGTTACACGCAAGCCGAGCACCCCCTTGGGGTCTGGGTGTCTCGGCCGAACCAACCACACACAAACCAAACCCCGTGACATGAATTAATTAATATTAGATGTGTTCTTACATGTTCTTGATGATTAATTATTTTTAAAACATGAATTTCATAAGAAAAATAAATAAGATGAAAAGGGTTTTGATTATACCAACGTGTGTAGAACGAATAGATGATCACGAACAAATAAGAAGTAGCAAAAATCGTCCGGTTCTTCCCTTTTCTTTGTTGTAGCCGGCGGCACCAAGAGACAAGAGAGAGAGAGAGAGAGAGCACAAAATTTTGTAAACCTAGAAATAATGAAGAAAAGAATCTCCCGATGTTTTATTAAAAAATGTTCTTGGGCCAAAAGCCCACTTGGCCTTCTCTCTTTGTCTTGGCCGCGGGTATGGAGCCACCAAGGATAAACCCGTAGTTTTACGTGTGTTAAATAATTAATCATGTATGCTCGTGATTTAGTATTCATGATTTTGGTATTCGTGATCTTGTCACATTTATAATATTCATGATTGTTCGTTATTTATTTTCGTGACACGTGTATTAATATTATAAATGGATAGTTTAAATTTTATCGTTTTTTCGTAAGTTACTGTTCACGTGTACTGTTCATGGGTTTTTAATGCGGGTTTTACAACTCTTCCCCTCTAAAAGAACAATCCGTCCTCGAATTGGAGAAACGTAAACTGAAAGAAAACATAGCCGAATTAGAACTGGAAATGAGGGTAAGAAGTCCGTATAGACTCCTCCGTCTCCCAAGTGGCTTCCCGCTTAGGATGATCCCTCCAGAGGATTATGACGAAGGGGATCGTCTTCCTCCGCATGACACGATCTTGTCGCTCAAGAACTCTCTCGGGTTCTTCGAAATATGAAAGATCCTCTTGAATCTGATCAAGTGGATACTGGACAACATGAACTGGATGATAGTTGTATCCTCTGAGTAAGGACACATGGAACACGTTGTGAACGTGTGATAGCTGAGGCGGTAACGCTAAACGGTATGACACTTCACCAACGCGTTCTATGATGTCGAACGGTCCGATGGAGCGAGGACTGAGCTTTCCTCTAATTCCAAAACGTCTAACTCCTCGTACAGGTGATACCTTGAGGAAAACGTGATCACCTACGTTAAAAAACACATCTCTACGACGTTTATCCGCATAGCTCTTCTGACGAGCACAAGCTTCCTGAAGCTTTTCCTTGGCGACAGCGACCTTCTCATTGGCCACTTCAATCATCTCTGGACCTTCAAGCATTTGTTCGCTCACCTGATCCCAACAGATTGGGGCGCGACACTTTCTGCCATACAATATCTCAAAGGGAGAACACTTGATGCTAGCGTGCCAGCTGTTGTTGTACGCGAATTCTACTAGGAATATATAATCATCCCATCTTCCTGACCATTCTATAGCACACGATCGCAACATGTTCTCCAATGTCTGAATGGTACGTTCCGACTGTCCGTCGGTCTGAGGATGAAAAGAAGTGCTGAGCTTAAGTCTGGTGCCCCAAGCTTTCTGCAGACTCTACTAGAAACGTGATGTGAAACGGGGATATCTGTCAGAGTTGATTTCTGATGGAGTACCATGCAGTCTCATGATCTCCCTCTAGAATGTGTCTGCTAATTTGTTGACCGGATGCTCCTTGCAAATCGGCAGAAAATGAGCAGATTTAGTCAACCTGTCCACAATGACCCAAATAGCGTCATTCTTCTTCTGAGTAACCGGAAGACCAGTAACAAAATCTATGGAGATTTTGTCCCACTTCCACGCTGGAATATCTAATGGTTGTAGTAAACCACTAGCTCGCTGATGTTCGATCTTCACCTGCTGGCAGATCATAAACTTAGAAACGAAGGTGGAAACATCATGCTTCATACCACTCCACCAAATGTGTTGCTTAATGTCGTGGTACATCTTGGTAGAACCAGGATGTATGGTAAATGGAGAGCTGTGAGCCTCAGTCAACACAGCTTCCCTGAGAGTAGAGTCATCAGGAACCACTAGTCTAGTGCCCTACCATAATATACCGTCGTCGTCAACACGAAACTCTGTCTGCTGATCAAGTGTTTGAATGATAGCCCAAATCTCACCATCGTCCTTCTGAGCTTCCTTGATCCTTGAATGTAAGTCTGGTTCCACTCTAAGATTAGCCCAGTAACCGTGCTGTCCTCATACACAAAACTCAATGTAAGTCATCTCTAGGTCACAAATGATCTCCTTTGCAATCCAAATGCCAACAATCATACCCGACCATCTGCTTAGAGCATCTACCACCACATTCGCCTTACCAGGATGGTACTGGATGTTGGTGTCGTAATCCTTCAATAGCTCTAACCATCTCCTCTGTATCTTGTTCAGTTCCTTCTGGGTGAAGATGTACTTGAGACTCTTGTGGTTGGTGAATATGTCACATGATTCACCATACAAATAATGTCTCAAGATCTTCAACACGAAAACAACTACTGCAAGCTCTAAATCGTGAGTAGGATAGTTTTCTTCACAAGGTTTCAGTTGTCGTGATGCGTATGCAATAACCTTCCCATGTTGCATGAGAATGCATCCTAAACCCTTTCCTGAAGCGTCACTATATATCTGAAATCCACCTGAGCCATATGGGAGAGTAAGAATAGGTGCAGTCACTAACTTCTGCTTCAGATCTTCAAAGCTCTTCTCTCGCTCTTCTGTCTAGACAAGTTTCTCTCCTTTCCTCATCAGCTTAGTCAAAGGTAAGGCTAACCGTAAAAAGTTCTCTACAAACCTGCGGTAATAGCCAGCTAAACCCAGAAAACTTCTAACTTCTGTTGCAGATGTAGGTCTCGACCATTTAGTGATAGCTTCAACCTTGGTATGATCCATGGTGATCCCCTCTACAGATACAATATGGCCTAGAATTGCCACCTTGGTTAACCAGAACTCACACTTAGAGAACTTGGGGTATAACTTCTTCTGACAAAGAATCTGTAAGACTGTACGAAGGTGTTCCTCATGTTCCTCCTTGGATTTGGAGAATATCAGGATGTCATCAATGAACACAATAACGAACTTGTCCAGAACTCATGGAAGACACGATTCATCTAATCCATGAAGACAGCTGGAGCCTTAGTGAGTCCGAATGGCATGACTACGAACTCGTAGTGCCCATAACGTGTACGGAAAGCAGTCTTCGAGATATCCTGCTCTTTAACCCGTAACTGATGGTAGCCGGACCTCAATCGATCTTGGAGAAATGCATGGCGCCCTGAAGTTGATCAAATAGGTCGTCAATTCGGCGGCAAAGGATAACGATTCATGATCATGATCTTGTTCAACTCACAATAGTCTATACATAAACGCATGCCGTCGTCTTTCTTCTTCACGAACAGTAGCAGTGCACCCCATGGTGATGCACTGGGACGGATTAAACCTCGTTCCAGAAGTTCCTACAACTGATCTTTTAGTTCCTTAAGCTCTATAGGAGCCATACGGTAAGGAGATTTGGAAATCGACTATGCATCTTGTATGAGCTCGATTCCAAACTCGACTTCACGAACAGGTGGTATGCTCGAAAGTTCATCTGGAAATATGTCAGGAAACTCTGACACAATAGGATGATCTTGGATTGATGGAGACTCGGCAGTAATGTCATGAATATTGGCTATGAAGCCCTGACAGCCGTGTGATAGCAATGCACGCGCCTCCATGGATGAAATAATCTGTACTGACCTCCCTGGCAGAAAACCATGGTGTATGTACTCTAGAGAATTAACATTACCAAAGATAACCTGATAAGTGTGGCAGACAATCGTGGCCTGGTGTTTGGATAACCAGTACATGCCCAAAATCAAGTCAAAATCGCACATGTCCAAAGGAAGTGCGTCAACTTTACGGATCTTGTCATCAAATTCTAGGGGAAGATCTCTGTACACCTGAGTGATTCGTACAAAGTCCCTAAGTGGCATGGAAATGCATAAGGAATTATCTAATAGCATCAGGGAAATCCTAACACGTACAACAAAAGTAGTGGACACGACTGAATGCGTCGCTCCAGTATCAAATAGAACACATGCTGCCAGACCATTCATAAAGAGATTTCCGGTGATGGTACATGACGTCTTATTCGCTTGATCTCGAGTAGTAGTGAACATGCGACCATAAGTAGGAGGTGGCTTAGTGTCGGCGTGTCCAGATGTGCCTTCTATCTCACCCTGGATACAGTCCTTCTGTTGATGGCCTTGTTGACCACATTTGAGACATCCACCAGTACTTCGACGGTAAACACCCGAATGTCTGTGCGGACAAATAGGAAAGATAGGGTGCATAAATCTCCCAGTAGGCCTTCCAACTAGCTGAGAGCCTGTGACCAGATTTCATGCATGAGACGTGATCGTGGAACATAAACATGATTACAAAAAGGTTTGAGCACTACATGGTGTCGCAGGATGGTTCAACCGCGAACCTCTGCTGTCCTAGTCCCTATCGTAACCATTGTTCCTGAATATAAGCGTTGGTGTGTTAGAATAGTGAAATGTACGCAGCTTAATAATAATGAATGTAAAGGTGAGGACCTGCTCTCGTTAACATCATTTTGGTAGTTGTAACACCCCATTTTGGTAAATGGAATGTCACGTGTAATTATGGCGTGTCATCAAAGCATGCAAGGTAATATGTACTAAAACATACATGAACGTTGGGAAAACCAAAATCAAACATCGGTTCCCAAATATAAGCTCCAAAAATAAATAAAATAAATGAACAAAAGGAAGACTAAACAAGCATAAATATATGAAGGCATGAGGAGAAGAAGTCTAAGGTAGCTCCCATCCTATGCGTGTCCTCCAAATGCTCTAGTCTAACTTTAGGTACCTGCCGTTTTGGGACATGGAAAGGAAAGTAACGGCTGAGCATAACGCTCAGTGCACGGATATACGACATAGTATGAATGGCTGAAACATAAATAAGACTAATAGCAGCGGAAATGTATAAGTCATGGAAAACGTAGTTGTTTGTCATGTTAACTGGTTTTAGTTCTGAAAACATAGCTTATGCTACTTATGAAAATCTTTATTAGTTAATGTACCAAAAGCCAATATAGGTCATGAGATCAACAACGTGCATGAATACTTGGAGGGGTGACCTTGTCATGCAAATTAGAGGGGATGCCTCTAATTATACTGGTAAGTGGGTAGGAGGGATAAGCTCCTTTTGAAGGATGCAAGGCACACACCACATTCACCATGAAATCCTAACTGAAACATGTAACTAGGATGCACCCATACGCCCCACATGATAACATAATAATATGGCCAAAAGCTGAAAGGGACGCCACGAGCTATCACTCCGCCGTGGTGATGTCATAATACTAGTGCCTCTAGTGTTATGGTTATGGTACCTCCATAACTAGGTGAACTGGTCATGCATGTATATGGCTAAGGTAACTAATAAAACATAAGCATTTAATCTGTAACTACTGGGGAAAATAGTTGGCTGCATACGGGAAATCCTAATGAAGGAAAGAATGTCCATACTGAAAGGACGGGATATCCGTACCTTAAGTCAAGTGAACGAGGAAAACGAACGGAAGAGATTCCTACTTCGATGTCACTAATGCTACATAGATAATATACGTATATAACTATTCTGATTACTGAGTACGTAACTGGTTTTATATCATGTCTTAGCTTGTTTTATATGTTCATGTCATGTTTTATTGATTTTATCGTTATGCTATGTTTATCATGTATTCTGTCTATTCTGATTAAGTATTACTTGTATTTCTTGTATTATTATACCTGTTGTTTAATAATAAGTAACTTTCTAAAAATAGCAGGTTTCCTAAAATAGAAAGTTTCCAAAAATAGAAAGTTCCCAAAAATAGAAAGTTCCCAAAAATAGATAGTTTCCAAAAATAAAAAGTTCCAAAAATAGAAAGTTTCCAAAAATAGAATAGCTGCCTTAAATAAATAAGTTTCTAAAAATAGAAAGTTTCCATAAATAGATTAGCTGCCTTAAATAAATAAGTTTCTAAAAATAGAAAGTTTCCATAATTAGAAATAAGTTGGATTATTAAGCTAATAATATAGGGCAAATGACTTAAAAATGCATCTAACTTGACACTTTTTTGCGTTTTGTGTAGCCATCTTTTTTCTTTCTCATTATGGTCATCAAACTTTCAAAAGTCTATCATTCTGTGTATTTTGTGACTATTTTACCCTTATTTTTTCAAAATTTTGAAGGGTAAAATGGTCATTTTACATGGTAAAATAGTGACAAAATACACACAATGACTGACTTTTGAAAGTTTGATGACCATAATGGGAAAGAAAAAAGATGGCTACACAAAACGCAAAAAAGTGTCAAGTTAGATGCATTTTTAAGTCATTAGCCCAATAATATAAGCTTAGTTTTACTGATTAAATCTACTAAGTCATGTGATTAATAGTATAGTTTATTAGTTAGTACATGTAAATTAAATAAACTATAGGTTATAGGATTTAATTAAATATAGTTATGACTTAATTAAATTAAGTGGTTAAAATACTTAGGTTAAAATATGTATTAATATCTATATTAGTATAACCTAAGTCATGGAAATTAATAAATTATAAGTCTTGTTAAAATATTTAATTAATACTATGGTATAAACACATAAATACTTGGTTTTAAAACATGTATTATGAAATAATAATAATTAACCTAAGTCCATGATTAAATTAATTTAATTAATAGTCATGTTAAATTAATTTAGTTTTCCTTGAAAAAATAAAAGAACTTGTAAAAATGTGAATATTGTAAAGAAAATGTTTAACTTGTAAAATTCGACCCGTGCCCGTGTTTAAAATAAGCCGAGCCAAAACACACCCAAGCCGGCGGCTAGGACCGTGACCAGCCGTCGGCTGCCACTGACTACACAGGCCTTCCCCTGCTGTGATGTTAGTTCCCACCGGTCTAGACCGGTTCCCCCTGCTTCCTAATCAAAACCCACCGAGACCTTGTATGGTCTCGGTTGCCACTGCCTGCACCAAGGTTTCCCCCGTGGGTTCTTTGGTTGCTACTGTCCATACAAAAACCACTGATGACGTATAGTCCCCAGCAGGGTCAGGAACCCGGCCCACGGGTACTACCCGTATCCGGCCCGTCACAGATGGGTAGGAATGATGTCATTTAAGCTTATGGGCTTGGATGAACAGTAACCGCACACACGTGTGCGGCCCACGGCCCGGCACGGCCGGTACAAGGTTAGACAGAATCATATTCTGTCTATGAATAGGATTTACCCCAAAGAAGAGGATATTCACTCACCATAATTAGAAGATAACAATCAATCTAATTCTGGTACTTATCCTTTCCTTGGGGCCGAAGTATCAGTGACAGCCCACTAGGGTTTCACTTCCTATAAAAGGAACCCCCAAGGGTTCCACAAAGGTATTACGTTCTATACGCTCAACTTACTCAACTCCTATAAACCCTAACCGATTACTTACTCTCACGCCAGAGTCTAATCGTGGGAAACATTCCCACGGTAAACCTAACGCGTGTTGTTTAGTGTGCAGGATCTCAACCAAATAGTTCACTTGGTGCAGGAGCCGGAGCCGGAGCCAGCCCGAATTAAGCCTAATTCGGGTCAAGCGAGGATCACCCAACTTTTGCATCAACAAGTTGGCGCCATCCGTGGGACCCATTACACTAAGCTAGAGCAAAATCTCATATTGAACTCTCAATGACGAAGGGGCATCCGCAAGCTAATCCCAGGAACACAAATCCTGGAAATCGGAAGTCCCAAGGGGAAGGGATACTCATCCCCAATCAATCCCCTAGCCGCCCAGCGGGCGGACCTAGTAACCGTGGTGGTTCTCAGTCCATGGGGGTGACGAGCACGATCTCCATAACTCCCCCACCTACTTCAACCCTGGACAACCCTGATCCAGGGAGTGCGCCCAATCCCCCTAACAAGGAGCCGCGCAGACCAGCGATTGAGGAAGAAGTAGAAGTCCAACCACTCAGCGAGGAGGATCTCACTCGAGTTCTCACGCAGAACTTTGATAGGATCGTCCCAGGGATTGCATCAAGGTTGAATCTAGGGAGAAACCTCCAATCTAGACTCAACTTTGGCAATACCGGACAAATCACCTCTTCCCAAAATCAGAGGAAAAGGAAAACCCGGCCTCAAGAGCAGAGCATCTTCGAAGAAACTCGTCAACCTAGGAATGTGTTCGAGCGCATAGGAGATCGCCTCATACAGGAACTAACGCAGTCACGAGAAGGGGGAGAGAAGTCCGACGGTTCACCCGAGCGACCAGACCGAGAGCTGACTAGAGCCGCTCGCCGCACAAGTGTGTGGGATAGGATGGACATTGGGAAGAAGGCTCCTGGCTCTTCTCAAAAGAGTGGTCCTCACCCAAGGGATGGGGCACCACCCCCGTCTCCAGATCCATCAGGAGAGGACTCGGATGACCATCCTCCCAAGCGTCGCCGGCCTAGGCGTACCCCTCCACCACCACCAAACAATGATGAGTATTATGGTGGCCCTTATTATCGAGAGGCAGAAGCGGAGGATCTTTCCCGCCTGTGGTGTGAACCATGGGATGACCCTAGGCTCACCCGTCCATGGGTGGATCCCAGGGAAGATCCTTTTACTCTTCGTATACGGAACTACTCCGAGGACACAAAACGTCGCATGCCGGCGTGTGTCAAGACTTACGATGGAACTGGTGATCCGGATGATCAACTCAAAATATTTGATACGCAGGCTAAAATTGAGCGATGGCCCATGCCTATATGGTGCCAAATGTTCAATTCGAATTTGATCGACAATGCCCGTGACTGGTTTGAGGGACTCCCTCCACGAAGCATTGATAGCTTCACGGAACTACGCACTACGTTAAAAAATAATTATACTCAGCGGAAGAAGTATAATAGGGATCCGGTCTCATTGGCAACTGTCAAGCAACGGCCGGGGGAGTCTACAGAAGCCTTCACTGAACGCTTCAATGACGAGTGCACACGCACACAGACGATGCCGAAACTCCTGAAAATCTTCGACTACATGCACGCCATAACAGATAGGGAGTTAATCAGGCGTCTCAATGACAAGCGTCCAGAGAGGTATGATGATCTCATGGAAAGGGTCAGAAACTTCATAGAGGGAGAAACAGCGGTTGCCACGGCTTACCCTTCCAAAGGAAACAGCTACCGATCAAACGACCAGTCCCGGAGACATTCGGGTGGTCAAAGCAATCAAAACAATAGTAGGGGCTCAGACTACAAGAGCCAAAACAAAGGAGGACGGCCGGATGATAAGTTTACCCCCCTAAAGATGTCCTACCGGGAGATCTTGCTGACGGAAGGGGCAAATTTTCCGAGACCTCCCCCAATGAGAACTCCGCCGGACCGTCGTCAAGGAAATCGTTTCTGCGAGTTCCATAATGACAAGGGACACGGCACGGAGGAGTGTATCCAGCTCAAGAAGCACATTGAGTCGCTGATCAAGTCAGGTAAACTCAAGCATTTGGTTAAGGATTGGAAGGATGGAAAAGACAACAAGAAGTATGACAAGAAGGATCCCCAAAAGGACAAACCTTCGACCATATACATGATCCAATCCAGACAACGCCGCACGAGGCAGAAAATTGGCCAAAAATTTTCACACGACAGGGAAATCTCATTCCCTCCCATCACAGCAAGCGATGTGATTGATGCGCCTCTCACTATTGAGATAAGCATTAAAACACACAATGTTCGTCGCATGTATGTGGATGGAGGGTCATCAGCAGAAGTACTGTAAGAACACTGTTTTGTGAAGTTACGACCAGAAATAAGAAGCCAATTAGTACCGGCCACGGCGCCGCTCACTGGCTTTAGTGGAGACACCATCTGGCCGATAGGGCAACTGCGTCTGCTTGTAACCATTGGGAATGAGGAACACTCTACTACGGCGTGGATGAACTTCATGGTGATACGCTCACATTCTCCGTACAATGGGATCATAGGCAGACCAGGTATTCTGGCTATACGGGCAGTACCTTCCACGACACACGGAATGATCAAGTTCCCTGTTGAGGGAGGAATCGTCACCATTTACAACACAATCGTACCAGCATCCGAGTGTCATACCGTGACAACACCGGCTCCACCTGTTCCACCCAAGGATGGATCACCACCTCTCAATTGGAAGGTGGCAATCCATCCTGACTACCCGGAACAGGAGATATCCATAGGGGGGCGCTCTCGGATAGCGACAAGAGGGCCATGTGCTCTCTTTTAAGTGAAAATCTAGATATATTCACATGGGAGCCAAATCATATGACAGGCGTGCCACGTGTGATAGCAGAACATAAGCTCCAAATTCGCCAGGGGTACCAAACCGTCAAGAAAAAGAAGCGCGGCCAGGCGCCTGAGCGCAGCCGAGTGATATTGGAGGAGGTACGGAAACTAGTGGACGCAGGTATCATGCGCGAGGTATACTACCACGAGTGGTTATCCAATCCGGTCATGGTCAAAAAACATGACGGAAGTTGGCGCATGTGTGTGGATTTCACGGATTTGAACAAAGCCTGTCCACAGGATTGTTACCCGTTACCGGAGATTGACTGGAAAGTGGAATCCCTATGTGGATATCCCTTTAAGTGCTTCCTAGACACATATAAAGGATACCACCAGATCCAGATGGCGGAGGAGGACGCAGAAAAACGGCGTTCCATACTAGTCAGGGCGTATATTGCTATACGAAAATGCCGTTTGGACTAAAGAACGCCGGTGCTACATACCAGCGGCTTGTGGACAAAGCCTTTGACTCACAGATAGGCCGCAACCTGGAAGTCTATGTGGATGACTTAGTCATAAAAAGTCATACGGAAGATGCACTTCTCCAGGATGTCCAAGAGACATTCGACACACTGAGGAGGATCAATATGAAGCTAAACCCAAAGAAATGCATGTTTGGGGCAACGGAGGGAATGTTCCTTGGATATATGATTGATCCAAATGGAATCAAACCTTGCCCAGAGAAAACGGATGCAGTAATACATCTGCCATCCCCTCATACACGGAAGGAGGTACAATCCTTAAATGGGAAGCTGGCCGGGCTAAATAGGTTCCTATCAAAGTCCGCAGAGAAGTCATTACCCCTGTTTAAGACACTCAAGAAGTGCATTTGGAAGGGAGAATTTCGGTGGACAAAGGAAGCCGAGGAAGCTTTTGGCCAACTCAAGCAGCACCTTGCATCTCTCCCTATGCTAGTAGCTCCCCGACCAAAGGAGGAACTTATTATGTATCTCTCAGCCACACATGGAGCAATAAGTGCGGTACTCATGACGGATAGGGATACGGTACAAACTCCGGTCTACTTCATAAGTAGAACATTACAAGGGCCGGAGTTGAATTACTCCTCTATGGAAAAATTGGTTTTGGCACTAGTGTTTGCTACAAAGCGGTTGCGCTGATACTTTCAGGCGCACCCAATTGTAGTCATTACTGACCAACCAATAAAGCAGGTAATCTCTAGACCGGATGTGGCAGGAAGGCTACAAAAATGGAGCATTCTATTGGGGGAGGATAATATATCTTATAGGCCAAGGACGGCCGTTAAAGGCCAGATCTTGGAAGATTTCTTGATAGAGAAGCCGGATGAGGAAGGACCAATTATAAAACAAGACGAGACTCCAACAGAACCATGGGTTTTATTTACGTACGGATCTTCGTGTACGGATGGGTCAGGAGCTGGCCTCATCCTCACAAATCCGGAAGGAATGGAGTTTACGTACGCCCTCCGTTTTGAGTTCACAACCACCAACAACGAAGCGAAATATGAAGCATTAATGGCGGGTTTAAAAATCACTGCTAGAATGGGAGTCCGCAACCTTGAGGCCTACGTGGACTCACGGCTTGTCGCGAACCACATTCTAGGTAGATATGTGGCTAAGGAGGACAACATGGTCCGATACTTGGAGAAAGTCAAGTCGCTCATCGCGGCTTTCAGCAAGTTTTCCATCAAGCAGGTGCCAAGAGGTGAGAACAAGAAGGCGGACGCTCTTAGCAAGATTGCATCCACAAGCTTCGCCCACTTGTCCAAGCAAGTTTTGGTGGAAATACTCAAGGATAAGTCTATAACAGAAGGGGAGGTCGCTACTATAGTTGAAGAGGATGGACCTACATGGATGACCCCGATCATCAACTATTTGACTAGTGAAACCCTTCCGGACGATGAAAAAGCGGCGCGGCGCATCAGAAGGAAGTCGCAACACTTCAAACTCCGAGAAGGTATCCTTTATAAGCGCTCTTTCTTGCAGCCGTGGTTGCGGTGTGTTGGACCACGTCAGGCTACCTATGTAATCAGTGAAATACATGAAGGGTTGTGCGGCATGCACGCAGGTCCACGATCTATGGTAGCTAGAGCCTTACGGACAGGATATTATTGGCCTACCATGCACAGGGACGCGCGCGACATGATTCACAAGTGTAGTGATTGCCAAGTGCATAGACTAGTGCCGCGACATCCGCAGCAGGAGCTTACACCTATCACATACCCATGGCCATTCTATAAGTGGGGAATCGACATCGCAGGACCATTTCCTGTAGCTGCAGGGGGAGTTAAGTTCTTGATTGTCACAATGGACTACTTCACACGATGGATAGAGGCCAAGGCAGTCAAATCCATCACAGGCAAACAAGTTAAAAAGTTTGTTTGGGAGCATATTGTGTGCCGTTTTGGCCTACCAGGGGAAATCATCTCGGACAACGTTAAACAGTTCGCGGATAATCCTTTTAAGAACTGGTGCGCATCATTGAATATCAAACGGCGCTTCGCGTCTGTTAAACACCCGCAGACAAATGGCCTTGTGGAACGAGCAAATAGGAGCTTGGGAAACGGCATCAAGGCCCGCCTGGAGGAACGAAGCGCCAAATGGGTGGATGAGTTACCACATGTTCTATGGGCGCATAGGACTATGATCAAAACAGCCAACGGAGACACTCCATTTGCATTGGCCTACGGCACTGAAGCTGTTATACCAGCAGAAATCGGAACCTACCATCCGCACGGTGGAGGTTAATGTCGTCACGAACGACGAGCAACTGCGAATCAACCTGGGTTTGTTGGAGGAAAAAAGAGAGATAGCATCCATTAATGAGGCTAAGTCCAAGGCTAAAATGAAGGCTTATTATGACGTCAAGGTTAAAGGTGTTTCTTTTCGACCGGGAGATTACGTTTATCGTGCTAACGAAGCAAGTCGAGCGGAGAATACAGGAAAGCTGGGCCCTAAGTGGGAAGGACCGTATGAGGTCACGGAAGCCTTAGGACGAGGCGCGTACAAGTTACGTGACATGGATGGCCGTGATCTAGAGCGCACATGGAACATCTCCAATCTCAAAAGGTGCTATCTTTGAAAGTTACGGCTTCCGCATGGGTACTTCGCTATATGTGGCTTTAATGAGGATCCATGCACTCTATCTGTTTTGCTTCTTATGTTTTGTCTTGTTTCCTTTTTTGTTTTCTAGGACTTATCATGCTTGTTCAAACGAAAAATGTAAACGTTCTAATAAAATGTCGTGGTGCCTAGCTAGCTCCACGGCTTGTTTTGTGCAAATTATCTTTTAGGGTTTTGTTAGTCATATGAATTTTAATTATTATTATAATATGCCATGTTTCATTCATATGCATTCATTCAATCACCGTACATGTACTATACGCCTCCAGGCGGGGTAAGAGGATTAAGTGAACCTACTAATTCAACTTGTCGCGTAAGAGGGATGCAACCCCAGCGGCACGGATCATGTATCCTTACTAGACACCTTACTCACAAGACGTTTTGATAAGTTTTCGTATGCCGTACTCATGTAGTGATTTGCATAATAAAGACTCACGTCGCATGTCTAGTAAATTATAGACTTGAATGTATTTTATCTTTTGGGTAAGACGTGACATGTCATGCAGTATCGGTAATCGATATTTAACAAAATAAATACACAAGTTTCCAAATAAATAACAAAATGGTCGTGGTTATCACGGACCTATAACAAAAGACAGTTGTCTACCATATCAGTCTTAGCCGTGTACATGCACGGACGAATAAAAGGTACAAATGTTTACAAGATAACTTACAAGGGAGGTAGGAACTCCCCTATGTCTCTCTTTCCTTCTTCAATCAGAACATGGAGGGCCTCCCCGCGAGCGTCCTTTCCAGCCTGTGCCTTGACCGCAGTCGCATCCAATGCCTCCGCAAGCAGCTTTTCACCTTTCATCACTTTCGACACGGAGTCGTATGTAGGCAGGGTTAAGGGGATGGGATCCGCAGTAAGCTTGGAAATTACCGCCTCGTTCGGAGCATCCTTAAGCGCCTCAAGTTCATCCAGAAGAGGGTGTTGGATCTCTGCCAGTGCATCCATCGACGCGGTCATATTGTCCGCAGCTGATGGGTTATGGTAGGGATGTTGCATGATGTCTTCGTTCTTCCCTATCAATTCCGCAGCCTTAACCAAACCCTCATGCCTACCACGGTCGATTCCATCCGACACGACCCCGGCGAATGCTTGCAGTAGGTGCGGAGCTTCCATGGCCTTGCTTACGGCGAAGCACATTCCTTGTCCAATCATCCACCTGCGTCTAGCTATGGCGGATAGCATAGGAGGACATAGTCTTTCGGCACAACTTGTGGCCATCTTGCTCACTCCCTCCTCCGCCGTTGCAGTTTGCTCTTCCAACTTGGCCCGCACTTGTGTTAGCTCATCCTTCAGCGCATCGCGCTCTTGGGCGATGTTAAAGGCTTGTACGGTTACGACCTTGGTGGAAGCTTCGGCCGCGGACACCTGCATGTTGAACTTCGAGTTATCACAAGGATAATATGTTCTTTTTTCTTGGGTCAAATATAAAATCAAGGAAAGAGTATATGTATAAAATTTTTGAAACTGTACCTTCTCATTCGATGCGGCTACAAGAGCTTCGAGCTCGGCGATACGCTTTTCTCGTCTGTCGGCATGATGAGCTTGCTCTTTCACTGTGGCCTCGGCCGTTACCAGCGCCGCTTGTAGTGACGCCATGGTCTTCTCATTCTTCACAACCATTGCTTCCCGACGAGCTATCCTTTTGTCTGCCCGCTTCACATTAGCCAGGGCCTTGATCAGATGGCGTCTTAGAGCGGCACCCACCGTCACTTGATGCGCGGACGACACGCCAAACTGCTTTAGAAGGGATTCATGATCCAGCTCATCTAAGTCTTGTGCAAGGGCTGGAGGGGTGATGTGCTCGATGAATTCTGAACACTCGGATTCCGCTTCTAACCTTGTTAGACTTGAGAGATTCCATGCTAGGCGCAGGCTATTTTCAGGCCCTTCGGGGAGTGGCTCCTCGGCATGTGTCACAGCAGGGGATGGGGGTCTGTTTGATGGTGCGGGAGATGGATTCCTCTCCACTTCTTCCTTTTGGGCTACGGCCGACGGATCCGCCCTGTTATTGACATTGCAAATTTTGTTTAAGCATTATATATTTCACAAGCAAAACGGCACGACTAACGTTCGAAGGGTACTTACATGGTACCAATTGCAGGTTCTGAGGCGGTAGGAGCTACGACACTCATAGGGGTAGCTCGCCAGACTTGCTCTCCCATGTGCGGGGTAGAGTCGGCCTGAGCAGTCGCAGTACCACTTCCCTCCTGGTACTGCGGATGGTTCTTCCTCAGTTTCTTTGGGGGAGCATTCGAGGCCCCGGCCTCATCCCCTATCTTCTTTGCCACCCTCCTGGTGGTCTTTCTCTTCCTAGATGTGAGCGGGGCGGACCCGGAAGCTTGAGTGGTGTCTTCGTTGAGGAAATCGTTTTCATCTTCCTGGTGGGTCGCGGTTCCCTCCAACAGTAGTTCTCCACCATCTTCATTATGGAAGTCCAATGGGGATTTCTCGATGATAGGCTCCCCTTCATCTGATCTTTGCTCGGACGTCTCTTCGAGTAGAATGGTGCGGTCGGCGGTCGCATCGAGTAGGGGGAGTTCATTCTCTTTCAGTGGGCGAAACCCTTCAGGCACCTTCATGGGGTCGCCCTGGCATAGTAATCCGTGTAGGTTCATTTCTGCAGACATTTATAAATACACGGGTTAGTACGGTTCTACAATACAAATGACATTTCACATTTACAAGGTATAAGTATACCTACCCTCTCCCTGTTCCGTCAGGAAGCACGGATATAAGTCATCCCTCCCAAAGTAGCGGCGGCTTAATCCTACTGAGCACATAAAATGTTCCGGCAACCCCCTATGGAACTCTGTGCGGTGGGTATCTAGTATTTTTAAGTCTTTGCTGCTATAGTCTTTGGATTTGGGCGGAAAATCTTTGGGTGCTCTGGTTTTGAGTACGAAAGGAGTAGGGAATACATTCTCATCAACAAAGAAGTAATGGTCGTACCAGTTCTTAAGGGAGTCTAAAGGCTTCCTATATGTCATGGGGGCGTTCCCGGGTCGTTTTTTAAACGATAGCCACCCATTCACTAGTTGGGGGAAGTAAAAAGCCCTAAATAGGTTCACGGTCAGAGTCACTCCGCAGGTATGGCATGTAATTTCAAACTTGTTGATTTTACACGCCCCTATGCAGTGAAGCTGGGTTATGTGGAAGTCATAATACAATAGCAGATCTACCAAGAATTAGGACAGGGGGATACGATAGTTGGCCGAGTCAAATAGGCGCGTGTACACGCCTATTTTCCCCGCCGGTGCATCCGTGATTGCCTCACCCTCACCTGGATAGGTGGGGTGTACGCTTTCGGGAATGTAATACTTCGACAGAAAGTCAATGTATTTTTCCGCCGACATCACGTTAAGGACATCCGTGATAAGTGGGTTGTCCTTTACCATGTTTTATGAAAAGGTTTTGAAAGGCGTGATGATCTAACCTGCGGCGGAGAAAATCCATGAAATCGAAGGCAAAGTTTTGGAGGTTGAAGCTTGGAAATAAAAATGGCGGAAGGACGGATGAATTGTGTGTGTAACAAACACACACACCAACTCTTATATAGGGTTGCCTCGGTTTCCAAGGTAGCGTGGATGTTTGACACGTGTAGGCCACCACGCCTATCCAACGGATGGGATTTCTGACACTTCTGCAAAATCAGAAGCGGCCCACGGGTCACCTCTTGGCAGTTTTACGTGGCTCAATGGTGGGCATTAATGGTGCACTTTTGCAGAAGTGCGGCTGACCAGTTGACTACCATTAATGAATTTATTCTTGTGTCGGGATATGCGGTCTTACGTAAGACCATATTCAATGCTACATTTAATTTGTCTCGGCCGTTACGTGCGGCTGAGGTGCTATTATAATAATATTCCTAAGGCAAGCAGCCACGTGCGGCCAAAGCAAATTTTTCAATATTTCTCATTCCCTAGGTCTTTCTTGGTATGACCGGAGAGCATCTTGATAGTCTAGAGGTTACGCCTACGGCTGTAACAACTAAACTGAGGGGACATGATGACGTATAGTCCCCAGCCGGGTCAGGAACCCGGCCCACGGGTACTACCCGTATCCGGCCCGTCACAGATGGGTAGGAATGATGTCATTTAAGCTTATGGGCTTGGATGAACAGTAACCGCACACACGTGTACGACCCACGGCCCGGCACGGCCGGTAAAGGGTTAGACAGAATCATATTCTGTCTATGAATAGGATTTACCCCAAAGAAGAGGATATTCACTCACCATAATTAGAAGATAATAATCAATCTAATTTTGGTACTTATCCTTTCCTTGGGGCCGAAGTATCAGTGACAGCCCACTAGGGTTTCACTGCCTATAAAAGGAACCCCCAAGGGTTCCACAAAGGTATTACGTTCTATACTCTCAACTTACTCAACTCCTATAAACCCTAACCGATTACTTACTCTCACGTCGGAGTCTAATCGTGGGAAACATTCCCACGGTAAGCCTAACGCGTGTTGTTTAGTGTGCAGGATCTCAACCAAATAGATCACTTGGTACAGGAGCCGGAGCCCGGGCCAGCCCGAATTAAGCCTAATTCGGGTCAAGCGAGGATCACCCAACTTTTGCATCAACAACCACACCGAGCCCTTTAAGGGTCTCGGCTGGTGGAAGACAAGTGACACCGAGAGCTATGAAGCTCTCGGTTTAGATATGGTCGAGCCAAAACAACCCCAAACCCGAACCCTCCTTGATTTATAACATGGTAAGATCATTTATTTATAATGACTATTAAATAATGATAATTAAAACATGAATTAATTAGAAGAAAAAGGGTTTTATGAATTACCAAAAGACGTGGAATTAATAAATCTTGATCTCACGAACACACTCCTAATCAATAATTATAAATCAAAACCCGTCCTCCTTTTGGGTGCTGCTGGCGGCATAACTAGAACATCACGTTCTCCTTTTGGGTGCTGCTGGCGGCATAAAGAGAACATCACGTTCTACTTTTGGGTGCTGCTGGCGGCATAAAGAGAACATTACGTTCTCCTTTTGGGTGCTACTGGCGGCATAAACAGAACTGGCGGCCACCATAGGGTTTGCTAGGGTTTTTGCTTTGTTTTGAAAATGTGATAGATGAAAATATAATGTTTAACCTTCCTGACATATTTTTGTGAAGTGGGTTGGGCCATAAGGCCCGTTTCCGTTCTTTGTGTCCGCGGCTAGGTGGGGCCCACAAGGGAAACCCGAACCTTTTCATGCTTAATAATTACGTGTTCGTACGTTCGTATTTACGTTACGTTATTATAATTTATTCGTGTTATTATAAATACTTGTACGTAATCGTAATAATAACATACGTAAATACATATTTATGTGTTCGTGATTCTTACGCTCATGAGTTCATGTTCGTGATTATAATTATTATTGATAATAATTATCTTGTATTAATACATACTTAATACTTATCGTGTAATAACACGTACGTAATTCTTGTAATTAATATTCGTGACACGTGTTCATGTTATATAAGGAAAGTTGTAATCTTGTACGTACGATTATTAGTGTACTGTTCATGGTAAAAGCATGCGGGTTTTAAAACTCTTCCCCCTAAAAAGAATAATTCGTCCCCGAATTATAGATAAGTAACTAAAAGAGAAACATACCTGAATCAAACTGAGAGGGTATGTAAGATAAATAGACGTGCAGGTGACATGGTAGAAGGAACATGGAACGTGACATGTCTTGAAAGGACATGGAACGTGACGTGACTGAAAGGACATATCTAATTGATAAGAGAAAAATGGATAAGAAGTCCGGATGAACTTGTCCGTTTCCACGTGGCTTCCCTCTTGGAACGGTTCCTTCAAAAGATCTTGACACAATGATAATCTTGGTCCTCCTGACCTTGACTTGAAAACACGCAAAGTTCATTGTCATCTACGTAAGATAGATCCCCTGAATTTGATCGAGGGAATAAGAATTAACGTGCAAGGATAACTGAAACGTTATGGTGCAAAACAATCTAACTTAACTGATAATTAGCAACGATGCGCGAGACATATTGAAACATAGTACGTGAAAATTTTGAACGTGATACGTGAAATTTTTTGAACGTGATACATGGAGATATGGCGAGTGTAATATGTGAAACATATCGTGATCCATGATACGTGTAACATATCGTGAACGTGATATGTGGAACGTGGAATGAACATGACATGTGAAACATATAGTGAACATGTAATACAACTGCGGTAACGCCAAACGCTACAAGGTGAGACGTGGAATGTGACGTGAAACGTCTATCTGAGGATAGGGAGTTATACTAAACTTGAGTCTGGTCTCTCCAGTTCCTGCAAAACTTCCTAGAACGAAGATGAACGTAAAATCGTAAGGCAAGATACGATCATGAACGTAATAGTGTCATGAACGTGAGCGTGAAAGCAAGTCGTGAAATTGGAACAAGGACGTGGATGTAAATAAGGAGCACAAATGCGAACCCTTATCTGACCCGATAGCTGACGGATTACCAAGTGATCGGGTGAGCCTCGGCTGGAACGTGTCCGATCAATCTGTTGGTTCTGAAATCCGTGCGGATGTAAGGATTTTGCTGACTTGATCAAACTCTTGGCAATAACCCAGATAGCATCTTGCTTCTTCTGAGTTTGCGTTAATCTAGTAACCAAGATCCATGGAGATCTTGTCCCATTTCTGTTCACAATTTCTGATGATGGAAAGACATCCTAGTATGTTGGTGATCTATCTTAGCCTGTTGGTATGTCCGGTACTTAGATATGAACGTGATTATATCTTGCTTCGTAGAAACTTGATACATAGAAATTTGCGGAACAATAAGTCTCTGAAATTAGACTTCTCTTAGCGTAGGATTTTATGGAATACCTAATGTAGTGTAGGGTTCTCACCTCTACACCTAAGCTGAGTCATGGTAAGATTAACCATGAGAATCCATGTAATTCAGTGTGTCACTATAATCAACCAGAATTTTTATTGGAAAATTTCAAGATGAAATTTCTCCTGTCGTAGAATTTGCAATATAATGCAAATATGATATTCCTGCTCTTTTCTAGACCTAGAGAAAATTCAGGTTGTTCTCGATGAAAATACTGATGAATTTGTTTATGAGTTCATGGCAAATCAATTTATTAAGTCTATAATGCTGCTGGGCATTTATGAGACTAATAGAAAATCATCAATCTAGCATGACCAAGTCGTGAACGAATAGCAGTCATGGAAATGTCCTGCTCTTTCACTCGTCACTGTTGGCAGTATTATCATGAGTCCGATCTTGGAAAAGGGTTTGACAACCTAAAGTCGATTAGACATGTTGTCAATACGTGGAGGAGAATAACGGTTATGGATGGTGATTTGTTTTAAATCGACGGTAGTCGACACATAATCTCATGTTACCGTCCTTCTCCTAGAAGGTTCTTCTGGAATGTATGGTAAAACTTTGGTATAATCGGCTGGTTATGTTTAAAAGGAACCTCAGTGGTCGTGTCCTAACTGACAGTTAGAAAATTTTAGCAGTCATGGCTAACAAAGCACGTGCTTGTAGAGAATATATAATTTGTACATATTTTCCTGATGGAAAACCATGCTGAATGTATTCAGGAGCCTGAACATTACTGTACAAAATCATGAATCGTAGCAGGGTATGCTGTTTATAGTCCATGATTAGGATTCAATTCAACTCGCATCTGTCCGAGGTAATGCTTTAGCAGCTTGTATCTCATCCTTAGGCTGAAAGAAACCTTCGTACACATGGGGGATACGAATGGCATCCTTATTTTCATGAATATATGAAATATGGGTTCAAAAGATGAAAGTGTCAACGAGCAAACATGACAGATCTCACTGATAAGGCAGTGATGGTACTGAAATCCTTGTGGCCTGATTAATACATGGCACAACAAAATGGATATACCCTTTGGAGGGTACCCTAGATTTCCTAGGGATGTTCCAGAATTGGACGTGAGTCATGTGTCTTGACTCGTGTCTTGTGAGTTATAAGCATGACATGTGTCTTGACTGGTGTCTTGACATGTGTCATGAGATGTGAAACAATAGAACTACAAATATTAGGTTATTATGCTAGAATTGGCAGATCGGTTGGACTACTGATCCTTTGTATTTCTGATCACGTCCGTGGCCGGAGCTTCGATTGCGATTCCTAGGATAGTTGCTGTCATAGTAGCGGTTACTATCGTCTTCACTGTTAGTTCCATGACGGTCATTCTCATGACTGTGATTCATGTAACTATTCAGCTGAGTGACCGACTGGTACCCGGTTTGCACTCATATGACTGAAACGACAACTGAATGACATGTGACATGTAACTAAGAATTAGGGACAATGATTGATGGAAATCGTTTGATGGTGAAGCATCTTCTCGTCCAATTTCTTTGCTCTAACGCCTTTGTCTTCGTCTTGTAGGATCTCTAGGTAGTGAACATCATCAGCATCTCGTAGCGTCTCCAACTAATCAATAGCATCAACCTTTAGTAACATCTCCAAGCTATGAGTGGCATCAGAAATTTGTAGAGTATCAGCAAGTGGAATACGCACATGGATACGGTACATGGAGTACACATGGAATGCACATGAAATGATCGGTATGGGGTCGATCATCTAACATTATTTTAAAGGAAAATAACTGATTAAACGGTTAGGGAGACCATCATGATAACCTGGCAATGCCAGTATATACCTCATTCTGGTTGCATAGAGAAACGCTAATGTGTGGTTAAACGAACTTCAACGATGATTTTCCTGAAAGCATGATTAATTAAAACCAACCATGACTATCATGAAAGCAGGATTTAAATGAATTCCAATAGTTTCTTGCATGAAAGCATAAATAACAAAAGAAATGTAAGACGTAATCAACATGAAGAGAAATCATCATGAAGAAACATGAAGGAGTATATAACATAATCAGCATGAAACTGAAGTTAACCATGACAGTATGAAAACATAGTTGACATAAGAACATAGTAACTTATGAGGGAACATGAATTTTTTTTTGCCAATAAATCATGAGAAAAATTTATGCATGAAAACAGTGCGTGAATGCATGATGCAGTTTATAAAAACCTTTATATGCGCGAGGGGACGCCTATGGGTCGGTCCCAAAACAAAATACATTGAGAGGGGACGCCTATGGGTCGGTCTCAAAGTTAAAAGTTTCGATAAAAGCACATGCGACTAAATAGGGCCAGTCCTGTACCAACCATCACTTAATCAAAATTCCTGCAAAAATGATACATGAAACATAAATAAGTAAAATTCATCTGTCAAAACTTATCAAAAAAAATTTTATGTGACTAATTATGAACTACTGGGTTCAGTTCACATAGCCATCGTTCACGAGGAACATCATGCATGAAACAATGACACATAACTAAATATGAATGACGGTTGTCAATCCATATTAGTAAAACAATATCGATGAAAACATCAAGGTTAAAACATCAAGGTGCTGAAACATCATGGTTAAAATAACAATGCGCTGAACACTCAATACATGTAATAATAAGCGTTGGCATAGGAAGCTCCTAGTGACTACCCACTAGTCACAGGTCAAGTTTTAGAGCCTACAGGTCGAAGCCTTGGCTCTGATACCATAATTGTAACACCCTATTTTGGTAAATGGAATGTGACGCATAATTATGGCGTGTCATCAAAGCATGCAAGGTAATATGTACTAAAACATACATGACCATAGGGAAAACAGGAATCAAACATCGGTTCCCAAACATAAACCCAAAACATAAATAAATAAATCAACAAAAGGAAGACTAAACAAGCATAAATATATGAAGACATGATGAGAAGAAGTCTAAGGTAGCTCCCATCCTATGCGTGTCCTCCAAATACTCTAGTCTAACTTTAGGTACCTGCCGTTTTGGGACATGGAAAGGAAAGTAACGGCCGAGCATAACGCTTAGTGCACGGATATACGACATAGTATGAATGGTTGAAACATAAATAAGACTAATAGCATCGGAAATGTATAAGTCATGGAAAACGTAGTTGTCTGTCATGTTAACTGGTTTTAGTTCTGAAAACATAGCTTATACTACTTATGAAAATCTTTTGTTAGTTAATGTACTGATACAAGCGTTTTGTGTGGGTTCAAAATATTTCTCGGAATCCTCTCGAATTGATCTCAGTTTAAAGTGGAATGATTTGTTCTTGGTGACAAAAAGTGGATTGGGTTTTCTATGCTATTGATAGGATAAATAAATGAAGTTATGAAATTAAACTTGCAGTAAATATAAAAGGTAAAAAGATAAAACAGAGAAATGCTCTTACTGAAGAAAAGGGCTATTCGGAAAAACTGGCTACTCGGAAAAACATGTCCTATGCGGAAAGAAGATCCAATTCGGAATAAAATCACTATGCGGAAAACATTGGCTATTCGGAAAGTAATGTCTATGCGGAAAAATCTGCTCTATGCGGAAAGCTAAGGCTATTCGGAATATATTGCTCTATGCGGAAAAATAAGTGCTATTCGGAACGTTCAGGTTATTCGGAAAAACTCATCTATGCGGAAAAATGACTCTAATCGGAAAATCTGGCCTATGCGGAAAAATAAGATCTATTCGGAATATTGAGCTATGCGGAAAAACATGACCTATGCGGAAAGCTGCCCAATTCGGAAAATAATGCTATTCGGAAAACATGTTCAATTCGGAAAAACCTTCCTATGCGGAAAAATGACTATTCGGAATAAATTATTCCGAGTAAGATAAAATTAAACGCCCTATTCGGAATATTCAAAATTCCGAATAAGGGAAATGGGAAATAGTCTATTCGGAATAAAATGTTCAATTCGGAAAGTCTGGGAACGAAGAACAGAAACAGTAGCAGTAAAAACAGGGGAACCGGTTTTAAATCCAAATCGACTCCAATACTCAAAAAGGTTTTACCAAACTAAACACAAATCATCTAAATACCATAAGTAATAAATCCCACCAATAAAAACACTAAATCAACAACTTTTTAAGATCAAACTTGAATCAAATAAAAACTTAAGAACTTGCAATAAAAAGATGATGAAGAACAAGATGAATAGAAACATTGGAATTGAATGATTAAAGTAAAGGTAACAAGAGTAAAGATTAAACACCTACAAGATTGAAAGAAAAATGAAAAATCACCAAACACCCTAATGGTGTTTGTGATGCTACGAACAAGGAACTGGGAAAAAGAAAAAAATGAAGCTAACTCCCTAAAAAGTGAAGGGAGAGATCTATTTATAGTCCTAGTGGTTGGTTGGTGAGTGGGCTTTCTCCCTTTCTTCTTGTCTTCTCGTCTTTTCAGAAAAGTTGACGTTTTCGATTCTGATTCGGGATTCGTCGTCGATTAAATTCAACTCGTCTTTTAATCTCTTCGTTAATTAGACTTGAGTTTCTTCGACATATGTAAATCTTCCATCTTTGGTCCTTTTCTTCGATAAATCTTCAAATAGGCCCATTGACTTCAAATCTTTTGCACCTCTTGGACAATAGACTTCGTCTTGAGTCTTTTTCCTTGATAAAACCCGTGCAATCCCATGTTTTCTTTAATATTCATCCGGTTAGCTCTGAAAACACAATAAACACAAAAACCACGCATAATTCCAAACAAATGATATTAAATACGTGTTTTGGTCTTGTTTTAGCCAGAATTAAGTGGTAAAAGGATGGGTGTTTACACACCTATCATGTACCAAAAGATAATATAGGTCATGAGGTCAACAACGTGCATGAATACTTGGAGGGGTGACCTCGTCATGCAAATTAGAGGGGATGCCTCTAATTATACTGGTAAGTGGGTAGGAGGGATCAATTCTTTCTGAAGGATGCAAGGCACACACCACATTCACCATGAAATCCTGACTGAAACATGTAACTAGGATGCACCCATACGCCCCACATGATAACATAATAATATGGCCAAAAGCTGAAAGGGACGCTATGATCTATCATTCCATCGTGGTGAAGTCATAACACTAGTGCCTCTAGTGTTATGGTTATGGTACCTCCATAACTAGGTGAACTGGTCATGCATGTATATGGCTAAGGTAACTAATAAAACATAAGCATTTAATCGGTAACTACTGGGGAAAACAGTTGGCTGCATACGGGAAATCCTAATGAAGGAAAGAATGTCGATACTGAAAGGACGGGAAATCCGTACCTTAAGTCCAGTGAACGAGGAAAATGAACGGAATAGAGTCCTACTTCGATGTCACTAATGCTACATAGATAATATACGTATATAAGTATTCTGATTACTGAGTATGTAACTGGTTTTATATCATGTCTTAGCTTGTTTTATATGTTCATGTCATGTTTTACTGATTTTATCGTTATGCTGTGTTTATCATGTATTCTGTCTATTCTGATTAAGTATTACTTGTATTTCTTGTATTATTATACATGTTGTTTAATAATAAGTAACTTTCTAAAAATAGCAGATTTCCTAAAATAGAAAGTTTCCAAAAATTGAAAGTTCCCAAGAATAGAAAGTTCCAAAAAATATATAGTTTCCAAAATAGAAAGTTCCCAAAAATAGAAAGTTTCCAAAAATAGAATAGCTGCCTTAAATAAATAAGTTTCTATAAATAGAAAGTTTCCATAAAAAGATTAGCTGCCTTATATAAATAAATTTCTAAAAATAGAAAGTTTCCATAATTAGAAATAAGCTGGATTATTAAGCTAATAATATATGCTTAGTTTTACTGATTAAATCTACTAAGTCATGTGATTAATAGTATAGTTTATTAGTTAGTACATGTAAATTAAATAAACTATAAGTTATAGGATTTAATTAAATATAGTCATGACTTAATTAAATTAAGTGATTAAAATACTTAGGTTAAAACATGTATTAATATCTATATTAATATAACCTAAGTCATGGAAATTAATTAATTATAAGTCTTGTTAAAATAATTAATTAATACTATGGTATAAACACATAAATACTTGGTTTTAAAACATGTATTATGAAATAATAATAATAATTAACCTAAGTCCATGATTAAATTAATTTAATTAATAGTCATGTTAAATTAATTTAGCCTTCCTTGAAAATATAAAAGAACTTGTAAAAATTTGAATCTTGTAAAGAAAATGTTTAACTTGTAAAATTCGACCCGTGCCCGTGTTTAAAATAAGCCGAGCCAAAACACACCCAAGCCGGCGGCTAGGACTGTGACCAGCCGTCAGCTGCCACTGACTACGCAGGGCTTCCCCTGCTGTGATGTTAGTTCCCACCGGTCTAGACCGGTTCCCCTGCTTCCTAATCAAAACCCACCAAGACCTTGTATGGTCTCGGTTGCCACTGCCTGCACCAAGGTTTCCCCCGTGGGTTCCTTGGTTGCTACTGTCCATACAAAAACCACACCGAGCCCTTTAAGGGTCTCGGCTGGTGGAAGACAAGTGACACCAAGAGCTATGAAGCTCTTGGTTTAGATGTGGTCGAGCCAAAACAACCCTAAAACCGAACCCTCCTTGATTTAAGGTAACATCATTTAGTTATAATGACAAAAAATAATGATAATTAAAACATGAATTAATTAGAAGAAAAAGGGTTTTATGAATTACCAAAACACGTAGAATGAATAAATCTTGATCTCACGAACACACTCCTAATCAATAATTATAAATCAAAACCCGTCCTCCTTTTGGGTGCTGCTGGCGGCATAACCAGAACATCTCGTTCTTCTTTTGGGTGCTGCTGGCGGCATAAAGAGAACATCCCGTTCTCCTTTTGGGTGCTGCTGGCGGCATAAAGAGAACATCACGTTCTCCTTTTGCGTGCTACCTGCGGCATAAACAGAACTGGCGGCCACCATAGGGTTTGCTAGGGTTTTTGCTTTGTTTTGAAAATGTGATAGATGAAAATATAATGTTTAACCTTCCTGACATATTTTTGTGAAGTGGGTTGGGCCATAAGGCCCATTTCCGTTCTTTGTGTCCTCGGGTAGGTGGGGCCCACAAGGGAAACCCGAACCTTTTCATGCTTAATAATTACATGTTCGTACGTTCGTATTTACGTTACTTTATTATAATTTATTCGTGTTATTATAAATACTTGTACGTAATCATAATAATAACATACGTAAATACATATTTATGTGTTCGTGATTCTTACGCTCATGAGTTCATGTTCGTGATTATAATTATTATTGATAATAATTATCTTGTATTAATACATACTTAATACTTATCGTGTAATAACACGTACGTAATTCTTGTAATTAATATTCGTGACACGTGTTCATGTTATATAAGGAAAGTCGTAATCTTGTACGTACGATTATTAGTGTACTGTTCATGGTAAAAGCATGCGGGTTTTACAGTAGTTGTAATTAACGTCATGCCTTCCTGGAGCAGAAAGATCATAGAACTGACCGTTTTCTTCGGATGACTGTTGCTGAGCAGTCGGAGGATTTCGGGCCTCAGTCTTCTGTCTAAAATGAGGAATTTGAACAGAGAATGATGTAAAATGACATACTGAAAAGCTTCACCGGTTTACAAGTGGTGATTTAAGATATCTCCTAGCTGGGTTGTGCTCACTATACACCCCTTGCTCCTGAAGTATCTCATACTTCCGAGATGCATCGACCACTTGTGCCATCGTGCTGAAAGTGGAATCTGCCAACTCACTGGGGACCGATGTACGAAGAGCCCATCAGAAGTGGTGTGCTTGTTCTTCAACAATATGTGTTGTTGTGCCAATAGAGTCGGCCAGCTGAAGAAAACGTTGCATGAACTCGATGCTGCTCTCCCCAACTCCTTGCCTAATCCCATAGTACTCCCTCAACAGCTCATACCTCTCAGTCTTGGGAAGGGATAGCGGTGGTGGATGATTGTTGTTGTTGCTGCCATGAGCCTGAAATTCCACACGAACTTCGTCTCTGATTTCATTGCAAAATTGGGGAAGGAGGGCTTGCAGAGTTGCATTGACAGCTGCTGTCAAATATGGAGTATTGCGATTGTTCACCATCTGACAGTTTAAAACAACAAAATACAACACAAATCACAAATCTGAAATGAGATAACATAAGAAGGCATGAACAATATATAAACCAAAGAAGCAATTTATAATGCATGAAACAATGTAAAAATGCATGATGCAGTTTATAAAACTTTTATATGAACGTGAGTGAACGCATATGGTCAGTTCACTCAAAACAAAAGACATGGCGCGGGGACGCCTATGGGTCTGTCCTAAAGTTAAAAGTTTCGATAAAAGCACATGCGACTAAATAGGGCCAGTCCTATACCAACCATTACTTAGTCATAAACCTGCTATATGACATGAATGCATGAAAAAATGAAAATGAATGAATGTATGAAAACCAACTGTCAGTTCTAGGAAGACACTGGTGACTACCCGTAAGTCACAGGTCATGTTTTACAGAGCTACAGGTCGAAACCTTGTCTCTGATACCATAATTGTAACACCACATTTAATAGGATAGTGTGCTACAGTAAATTATAGTGTATCGTCAAAGCATGCAAGGTAAATTTTTAAACATTCATGACCATAAATAGAAATACCAGAATCAAACATTGGTAGTCTAGTAACTCACACACAAGAAATATAAGTACTATAAATTGAAAGGACTAAACAATGTCCAAAAGAAGTAAAGTATGATAAAGTAGGAATAGATGCATAAGGTAAAAGAGGCCGGATAGCTTCCAATCCGAATGCACATACTCTGAAGTTCCTACTTGCGTCCTTGGGTACCTGCCGTTTGGGAACATGAAAAAGTAGACGGCTGAGCATAACGCTCAGTGCACGGATATACAATAAAGCACAAAAAACACAGAATATTGAAGCATATAAAGAATATAAAGCATGAATGGCAACGGAAATGAATAAGTCCTGGAAAACCTAGTTGTGTGTCATGTTAACTGGTTTTAGTTCTGAAAACATAGATTATGTTACTTATGAAAACTTGTATCAGTTAATGTACCATAATAGCCAATATAGGTCATGAGGTCAACAACGTCCATGAATACTTGGAGGCGTGACCTCGTCATGAAAATTAGAGGGGATGCCTCTAATTAACTGGTAAGTGGGTAGGAGGGATCATCTCCTTGTGAAGGATGCAAGGCACACACCACATTCACCATGAAATCCTGACTGAAACATGTAACTAGGATGCACCCATACGCCCACATGATAATATAATAATATAATGGCCAAATAACTGAAAAGGGACGCCACGAGGTATCACTCCACCATGGTGAAGTCATAACACCAGTGCCTCTAGTGTTATGGTTATGGTACCTCCATAACTAGGTGAAACTGGTCATGCATGTATATGGATAAGGTAACTAATAAAACATAAGCATTTAATCTGTAACTACTGGGGAAAACAGTTGGCTGCATACAGGAAATCCTAATGAAGGAAGAGATTGTACTTACTGAAGGACGGGAAATCCGTACCTTATGTCTAGTAGAAGCTAAGGAAAACGATGAAGACTAATCCGCCTCGACGGATAACACTACATAAGAAATATGGACGTGTATGAGTTGTCTGAATTACATGTGTTTTACTGGTTCCGTGTGTTATTAGCTTGTTATATGTATTCTGTCTTGTTTTATAGTTGTACTGAGTATTCTGTAGTTATTCTGATGTTCTGTTATGTATTATTCATGTATTAGTGTATTATAATACTTGTAATGTAATACTAAGTAACTTTCTAAAAATAGCAAGTTTCCATAAATAGTAAGTTTCCAAAAATAGAAAGTTTCAAAAAATAGGAAGTTCTCAAAAATAGTAAGTTTCCATAATTAGAATTAAGCTGAGTTATAAATAATAAGTCAAGTTAAATTAGTACAATACAAGTTATTGTTATAGCTTAATAATTAAATAACTGGTTAATTTAATTAAACTATACATTATATGATTTTAATTAAAATACATGTTTTAATTAAAATGACTAAGTATAAATACCTTTGGTTATACATGAATTAATTTAATAAATTAATTAACCTAAAGTTTAATATGACATGATTTATAAAAATAGTTTTTATAAAAACTCGAATCCCGAGCCCGTATTCTAAATAATCCGAACCAAATAAGTTATATAAAAGTCCCACCGTGACCTTGGAGGGGTCTCGGTTGACACTACTTAATCTAACAAACATGTAAACATACCCCGACCTAAAGTCGGGGTCCCTTTGGTCTAGGGTCCGAACAACAAAACCAACTAAGCCCTATAGGGGGTCTCGGTGGTGCCTTGGTGCACAAAAACCGAAAACAAAACCCACACCCCGACCCTTGGTCGGGGTTCTTGCTGCGTCCGAGCCTCAAACAAACCAAGCCTAGACCATAAGTGGTCTCGGTGGTGGTGTTACACACAAGCCAAGCACCCCCTTGGGGTCTCGGTGACTCGGCCGAACCAACCACACACAAACCAAACCCCGTGACATGAATTAATTAATCTTAGATGTGTCCTTACATGTTCTTGATGATTAATTAATTTTAAAACATGAATTTCATAAGAAAAATAAATAAGATGAAAAGGGTTTTGATTATACCAACGTGTGTAGAACGAATAGATGATCATGAACAAATAACAAGTAGCAAAAATTGTCCGGTTCTTCCCTTTTCTTTGTTGTAGCCGGCGGCACCAAGAGACAAGAGAGAGAGAGCACAAAATTTTGTAAACCTAAAAATAACGAAGAAAAGAATCTCCTGATGTTTTATTAAAAAGTGGTATTGGGCCAAAAGCCCACTTGGCCTTCTCTCTTTGTCTTGGCCGCGGGTATCGATCCCACCAAGGGTAAACCCGTAGTTTTCCGTGTGTTAAATAATTAATCGTGTATGCTTGTGATTTAGTATTCATGATTTTGGTATTCGTGATCGTGTCACATTTATAATATTCATGATTGTTTGTTATTTATTGTTGTGACACGTGTATTAATATTATAAATAAAAATTTAAATTTTATCGTGTTTTCGTAAGTTACTGTTCACATGTACTGTTCATAGGTTTTTAATGCGGGTTTTACACCAAAAGAGGGAGATCATTTGAGGTACCTGAAATTTTTTTTGACAGCTACAAGGTGGGATTCCTTGGGGTTAGCTTGGTACCTAGCACAGTGACATGTGGAGAATTAGATATCTGGTTTGCTAGCTGTAATATACATCAGTGACCCTATCATGCCTTTGTATAAGGTCTCATTGACAGAGACCCCTGATTCATCAGCACCGAAATTGTTGGGAGGAAGCATGGGGCATTTCACTGATGCACGCTCAGACAAATCATACTTCTTGTGCAAGACTCTAAAATATTTTTCTTGACAAATGGAAATTCCTTTGGAATTTTGTTTGATTTGAAAACCCAATAAAAAAGTTAGTTCCCCCATTATTCTCATTTCATATTTTTTGGTCATAAGTTTGGAAAATTGCTTGCTCAAGGTAATGTTGGTTGAACCAAAATTTATATCATCCACATACATATGTACTATAATGACATCACCCTTGGACCTATATGTAAACAAGGTTTGGTCAATAGTACCTATGATAAACTTATTTTCATACAAGAATTTAGACAAGGTTTCATACGAGGATCTAGGTGCTTGTTTCAGCCCATAGAGTGCTTTGTGAAGTCTGTAAACATGGTCAGGATAGTCACTGTTCTCGAAACCTGGAGGTGGTTTGACATAAAATTCCTCTACAAGCTTCCCATTAAGAAAAGCACTCTTTACATCCATCTGGTATACCATGAAACCCATATAATCTGCGTAGGCTAGAAAGATTATGATAGCCTCTAATGTCACAACTGGTGTAAAGGTTTCATCATAATCAATACCCTCTGATTCATTGTAACCCAGCACCACTAGCCTAGCCTTGTTTTTAAAAATTATGCCAGCTTCATCCCTTTTGTTCCTGTATACCTATTTGGTTCCAGCCACTTGCTTTTCAGCTATAGCTTTTACCAGAGTTCACACCTTGTTCCTTTTTATTTGATTCAACTCCTCTTGCATAGCCACAACCCATCCTTCATCAAGTTGAGCTGCAACAACGTTATTGGGTCCATCTTTAGAGAGGAAATCAGTGAAAAGGCATTCATTCGCTGAGGCTGTATCCAGAGACCTTAACTTTCCTCTGGTGGTAACTCCTTCAGAAGGTTCACCAAGAATATTTACAAGAAGAATATCTTGGTTTCTACTCTACTTGGATTGAGGAGCAGGAGTCTCTGTGGGTTCAGGAGTCACAGTTTGTTCATTGTATGAAGGAATTTCATCACATATGATTTCTTCATCCATGATCTCTTCATTCATATAAGAATTAGGAGAGTCATGATCAGCATTTACCACAAGAGGAGGTAGAGTGTGTGATTCAGTTACTACAACCTCTGGAGTAACATCAGAGATCGTGTGGAGATCAAATGCCTAAACATAAGGGAACTCCTTGTGACATTTGTGAGATGATTCCTTGGGAATTGATAAATCATCCTCTGGGTATGATTTGACTTCATTGAAGTCGATGTCACAAGTATCTGAGTTGGTGTGAGTGATGACAACATCAGCTTCATTGACGATGACATGGATAGATTCTTCTAACTCTTGCCTGCGGATATTGAACACCCTAAATACTCTGGAGGTAGGAGAGTATCCAAGAAAGAATCCATAATCTGATTTTCATCAAATTTACCCAGATGATCTTTGTAGTTGTGAATGAAAACATGGCAACCAAAGACATGGAAGTCACTTACATCATGGGCTCTCTTCCTATACACTTCAAAAGTGGTTTTGCCATCTATCTTCACAATGATGGATCTGTTTTGTGTGTAACACGCTGTATATACAGCTTCACCCCAAAATTGCTTTGGAAGTCTTGACTCACTGAGCATTGTTCTGGAAGCCTCAATGAGGGTTATGTTCCTTCTTTCAGCGACACAATTTTGTTCAAGGGTGCTTGGGTTTGAAAAGTTCTATGAAATTCCCTTATCATCATAGAAGGCTTCCATGGCATGATTTTTGAATTCAGTGCCATTATCACTTCTGATAGCCTTAACTTGGTAGTCATTGAGGTTCTCTATTTCTCTGATGAAAGGACATGATCCTATCAGCTATTTTACTTTTTCTTTGAAGAAAAAATACCCAAGTGAACCTAGAGAATTCATCGACAATGACTAGTGTGTATTTGTTGTGATTCAGGGATTGGGGTTTTACTAGTCCAAATAAGTCCATATGAAGAAGATGGAGGCACTTATTTATGGAGAATGATTGTTTGGTTTTGAACGATGCTGTGTGGTGCTTCCCTTTTTCACAATCTGACATGGTTTGCATTTGGAAAAGGTCAGAGAGGGAAGTCCAGTTTCGGATCAGCAACTCATTCGGAACATTAGAAGTTCCGAACGAATCTTCCGAGTCAAGTTCCGGACGAAATCTTCTGAGTCAAGACTTCCGATCGAAAAGTTCCGGATCACCAAGGTTCATTCGGAACTCAAAAAGTTCCGGATCAAGAAGGTTTATTCGGAACTCTAAAAGTTCTGAGTCAAGCATTCATTCGGAAGAGTTCCGAATCAACAAGTTCTGACTCAAAACTTCCGAATCAAGGTTTCTTTCAATTTTTTTTAGTATCTGTTTTTAAATTTCTGTCTTTTATTTGTGAGCTTTAATTTTCCCGCCTTTTTCCTTACTTGCACTTTAAGATTATTTGCCTTAGCTTTATTTTAAACTTGCCTTAGTTTAAGTTTCAGTTGTGTTTTAAGATTGCCTTAGTTAGATTTAAGTTTGCGTCATTTACTTTAAGTGCCCTTTAATTTCAGTCACGTTTTAAATACTTGCCCATTATTTTAATTAGACTTAGATTTACTTTAAGAGCACTTTTACTTTAATTGTTTTGCATCTTTATTTAAAAACAACCAAAAATATTTGTTTCACCAAGATCAACTGAGTCGTACTTTAAGCCGGAAATCAATTCGTTAAGATACCGAGAAACGAACAATTGAACCTAGCAAAATCTTAGCAATAAAATGGCGCCGCTGCCGGCTCTTTTCTTAAAGATTAACGGTTTTCTGTGAGAGACGCGTTGCTTTTAGGGATCCGTTCACTTGTGAGCGTTATTTTTCTTGCATAAAAATTCCAAAAACATCAAAAAAAATTAAAAATTTCAAAAATCCAAAAAGATTTTATTTTTATTGCGTATATATATTGTCTTTGTGTTTGGTTTCTTTTTCTTTTGCATTTTCAGGTGTATGCGTACTAGATCTTCTAATTATCAAGAGCCCGAGACTCAAGAAGATTTAGCTATGTCAGGTGTAAACAACAATAATCCACCGCACCCTAATAATAACAACAATGTTCTTCCACAACCCTATCTTCGGACCATGGAGGAGCTTTGTCAACCTACAATGTTTGGACGAGGAGGACCGATTACGCCGATGCAAATCAACGCTCCTGAGTTTTCGTTGAAGCACCACATGATTCAGCAAGTACAAACTAACCCATTCCGTGGATTGCCTGATGATGATCAACAAACACCTCGACAAGTTCATTACAATCACCCAAAGCATGAAGTTGGCTGGTGCCACAATGGATGAACTTCTCCTACAACTCTTTCCACATACTTTATTACATCATGCCGAGAAATGGTTTGATCGTCTCCCGAAGAATTCTATTCACACTTGGGATGACATGACTCAACGCTTTTTGTCGCGCTACTTTCCACCATCCATGGTTACAAGCCTTCGCAATCAAATCAGCGGTTTCATGCAAGACCCTGATGAATTTTTTTTGATGCTTGGGAGAGATATAATGTCTTGATTGATAGATGTCCAAACCACAACATGCTCCCTGTGACCTTAATAGATACTTTCTACAACGGATTGACTTTTCGAGATCGTGATACGATTAATGCAGCCGCCGGTGGCACATTCATGAAAAGGAGACCCGAGGAGTGTAGAGAGCTAATTGAGAACATGACTACTCATCATAAAAACTGGGATTCCTCTGCTTCTTCAAGGAACAATCCGAGAGTCAATGTTTCCTCCACTTCAGCAAACCCTGATATGACCGAACTCACCCGTGTGCTGACTGAAATGAGCAGAAGTATGCAACTCTTGGCTTCAAACCAACAACAACAACAAGTTAAAGCTGTTGCTGCTCCTTGTGAAACATGCGGCGGTCCTCACTCATACACCGATTGTCCTTCGACACAAGGGAATCCGGAAAATGTGTATGCAGCTTATGGTAATTATTCACCGGAAAATTACCAAGCTCGACCTCAAGGGGATAGAAATTTGCTGAGCTACCGGTCCAACAACTACCTTTCACCCGGTTTTTCTCCTCAAAACCAAAACCCCGCCAACAACTACAATAGAAGCAACCAAATCCCACCAAGAGCTTCTAATCCTTATAACCCACCCGCCCAACAAACCCCACGCATTAATCCCGATGTTGAAGCCATCATGAGAACTCAAGGTGAGCAAATCAAGAATCTGCAGAGCCAAATAATTAATTTGAAAGGAGATATCACGAAGAAAGGAAATGACATTAGAACCGAGGTTCGTGATAATATTCAATCATCCTTCAGCACTCAAACGAATGAATTAAAAAATATGTTGGCTAGTTTCTTGCCCTCCACTCAACCTTCTACATCGAGTTCTCTACCTTCAAACACCGTCACCAATCCGCGAGCTAATGTGAGTGCTATTACTACTCGTAGTGGAGTTATCATCGTAGGACCACCAATCCCACCCCCATCATCTACACCTCCTCCTACACCTAGTATTAGTGCACCATTACCGTCTCCGCCTCATCATGACGATGTTTCCCGGAAGGACCCCTCAACATCTCAACCATTACCGACTACACCTTCACCTTCCACCTATAAACCCAATATCCCATACCCTTCTCGCTTAGGCAAGACCAACGAGCTAACCAAGAATGACTGCCAAGTGTCGAAATATGTGAAGATGCTTTCTCAAATGAACATCAACATTAGCCTTGTTGAAGCACTTGTCCACATGCCGAAATTTGTCAAAGCATTCAAGGAATTGCTTAGCAAGAAGGAGAAGCTGATTGAACTCGCCAACACACGCTTAAATGAAAACTGCTCTGCAGTTATTCTTAAAGAACTTCCGGAAAACCTTGGAAATCCCGGTCATTTTGTGTTGCCTTGCGTGTTCAACAAAACTGAAGAATTTACTGCCCTTGCTGATCTCGGGGCTAGTATTAATCTTATGCCTTTGAGTGTTTGGAAAACACTATCATTGCCCGACCTCACTCCAACAAAGATGACTCTTGAACTTGCAAATCGCACTCTCGCTTACCCCGTTGGTATAGCCGAAGACGTATTTATTAAAGTTGGCACATTTACTTTCCCGGTCGATTTTGTGGTTGTTGATTATGAAATGGACCCTCGTATTCCTTTAATACTTGGTCAGCCATTCTTGAGAACCGGACGAGCTTTAGTAGATGTGGCCGAAGGTGAGTTAATCTTAAGAGTCGGGGATGATGCACAAATTTTTAAAATGGGGAAGCTTACAGGCAAATCCTTTGGAGGCCGCGAATCAGTGAATATGATTAATGTGCTCAATGACTTTACCGTCTACGACAATCCTCTATTCGACTCTTGCATGTATAATCCACTTTTTCAAGATGATGTGGATGATTCTCGCCCCAATTTGGACCCTTCTCCCATTTATGATTCTCCACCGGTCTTTGATGCTTATGATGATGAGTCTAGTTCAGATTCGGATGATTATGATGACCTTACTTCTGAGTATCCCGAGGTGCCCACGTATGATGATTTCGATGAGGCTGATACTCTTTCGAGCGATTCTTCTCACGATGAAGATCCTCCGCCATCACTCGATCCTACTTTGGACGATTACTCATTTGAGGAAGATTTCTCTACGTTTCTCAACACTTACTTCCCTCATGAGAGTGATGCTCCTCCTTATGATTTTGAAGATTATCGTCTTGATCCTACTTTGGATTTGAAGCACATTCTTTCTAAGGAGAAGAAACCGGTCGACACCAATATCCGCAGCATGTATGAGTTAACACCTCTTTGTCCCCCTTCTGAGGACGAGGTTGTGCTTCTTGGCGGATCTTCTTCCCATTCTGCTGAGCCTGAGTGCTATTTTCCCCTAAAGGAAAAGGTGTTCGACCCCGGTATTGAAGTCTTTAAGCCATCTCAGTATCCACCTGATGAAATAAAAGGAAAAATCTTTGGAAATTTTGAAGACATGCTTGCACCTCACCATACTTGCTTCCACCGTGCTCCATCTTTGCTTAAGGGAACCTTGCCACTTCTTCTTTGGCTTGCCTTGTTCGCCTTAAGCTTGTGCTTATTGATGGACGAAAACTATGTCTTTGATCCTGGTGGATATGTTTCATGCTTCTTTCGTTGATGATCAAGGTCGAGTCAGGCTAATGACTCGGTTAACAAAAATCAAGAGCTTCTTGGGAGGCAACCCATGCATCTATCTTTTCGCTTTCTTTAACATAAGTGTAGGGGAGACCCGTTGGTGTTTGCTTTCCTCTCCTCACTTCTTAATCAGGGATTCGAGCTTCAATGATCCACTCTTGATGATTTTTGACGACCCGTGATTCCGTGTTCTACTTCTTCCCGGTTCTATCCTAAACTCTTTTCGATTCACTATTTTATATTTTCTCAATATTAAAATAGGAATCTCTTTAGTTGTCCTTCTCTTAGCGAGATTTAAACAAAGTGCACAATGTCCTAAGTGTAGGGGAGTTTACTCCCACATGCTTAAACATTGAGGACAATGTTTATCTTAAGTGTAGGGGGGACTTCTATCGAAGTTAAGTGGCTCTTTTCCTTGTATTTGTCCTCATTTTAACCGGAAAATCAATTTTTCGACATTTTTCAAAATTTTTAATCTATTTTAGCCTATTAGTTTTGCCCTTTGTATAGTTATTTTCTTTCTTTTCTAGAATAAATTTTAATAAAGTGGTTTTAATTTTCAAACGTTGTGAATCTTTTGACTCAACCCGAGTTTACTTATCTTAGTTTACTCTAGCTAGTACCCTAACGTGTTTAAGTCAAGTTTTGCTAGGCTTTTATATAGGGAGCTATAAAACGCGAAAGTCTTAACTCTCACGGGTTAAGAACAAGAACTTTTCGCAAGTTCCTATAATTGATCCTAGAGAGTCGTTTATCAAGAGAACTTTAAAATGCGGATTCTAAACTTGAAAAAGTCTAAGAGTTTGCAAGATCCTATAGGCGACTCAAAAACCCAAAACTTTGACTTAATAGGCTAAGTATCCACGAGTCTCATTCCTTGAGATTTTAAGCTGTGGAGAACAAGAGATGATAGCGCCAATTATAAGTTTGGTATTCTTTCGTGAATTTATGTGAGTTAATTATAAGCCTATTCTCCCATCCCTTGCTAATAAATTTATCTGCAATAAATAAGGTTGTACGATTTGAAAAGTTACTTAGCTTCTAGCCCAAGATCGTTTAAAAGTTGCTCGGTAAGGATTAGAGTTCATAGCCAAGGCATAACTTATTGAAGCGGGATGCGAAGATTGGCGAGTCCGAAAAGGCCCTAACAAGGCATGAGGGCTATATTTTGTTGCTAAAGATCCAAAGTGATGTGAAGAATCATTTATCGAAAATCAATATGAAGGATCGAGACACACGACGAAAAGCAAAAACTCCCCAAAAGTCATGGAGAAGTGTATCCGAAAAGACCCTAACAAGGTATGAGGATAAATAGATCCAAGTCGTAAAAGGAGGCGGATCGTTGTATATCAAAGTCCAAAATAAAGATTGGAGAAAAATGAAGAAGTCGTGGTCCAAGTATGAATCTCTCAAAACTTCAAGTGAAGAAATTCCTATTATGAAGAGAAGGCCATTATTTCATGAACGTCTCTCAAGGTTTGAAGTATGAAGTCGCTGCCAAATATCGGTCCGAGAAAGGTCTCAAATCGCGAAGCGAGTTATGCCAAGATATGAACTTTATGAGGTCCCGAGAAGCAGTTTAAAAAGATTTTATCCTTTAGCTAACTATTGATTAAATCGTTCACTTTATTTTCAGACTTAACAACTATCGAAATAAGTCAAAAATGCATCCTCGTGATCATTCAAGACAATAATAAAATATAAGAGATACACCTAGGAATAAGGGAGTCTAAGTGAGTAATTGGCCCACATGAGTTCGTGATAGTCTACTAACTTATAATAACAATGATCTCGTTTTTAAGCTTGGTTTGGAGAAAGTGAAAACTTGAGGATGATGATTATTCATGACATTTTCAAAACCCAAGGTATGCTTTTGATTTCTTTACTTTGAATGTTTATCTCTTTAGTAAAGGCTACTATCGATTGATTATGACGAAAAGTGTAAACGTGCTTTGTAACTAATGCATTGCATGAGGACATTGCAATGGTCAAGTGTAGGGGATTTGATAGGCGTGTAAACACCCATCCTTTCTACCACTTAATTACAATAATAACCGGACCAAAACGTGTATTTATGCCTTTTATGTCGGAATTAAGCGTGGTTTGTGTTTTTGTTGTGATTTAGGACGAAAAGGTGAAAAGTGGAGAAAACACGGGCATTCACGGGTATTTACGGGCTTTTATTAAAGAAAAAGATGAAAGACGAAGTCAAGAAGTCAAGAGTGCATAAAGAACGGAAGTCCAAGACCAATTCTGAAGATTTATCGAAGAAAAAGTCAAAAGACGGAAGTTTACTTAAAGCCGAGAAACTCAAGTCTAATTTATTGAAGAAATTAAAGACGAGTTCAAAGAAATCCCAAGCCAAAAGTCCTTAAAGTCCAAGTTTAAAGAAGATTAGAAGAATAAAGGACTAATGATGCAATTAATGAAGATTAAAGAAGGAAGGACTTAATCTTGTAATTAAGAGAAAAGGAAAGAGGGGAGGAAGCTTCCTAATCCTCCCCTATATATAGTTAGGACTAGTTAATTATTTTCTTTGTTGGCTAAGTGTGAGAATTAGTCTTCCACCATTTACTTACCTTGCACCTTTAATTTATGTCATTTAAATACTTGTCAATTTAAATACCTTGTCTTGCACATTAAATTCCTTTAATTTCAAGTAAGTCTCCATTTAATTCTTGTCAATCTTTATTTTATCTTGTTAATCTCCTATCTACCTTTCTTGATCTTTGATTTCTATGTTTATGTTTGTGTTCATGTTCATGTCTTTATTTTGATCAAGTGGGTTTTTGATTATTGTGGTTAAATTTGTTTGTTTTGTTGATTTAAATTGTTAGTTTATGATTATTAAATGTTTTGTTATTAGTTTAGTTAAATCGTTTGTTTGATTTTGGTTAATTTGTGTTTAGATACGTGTATATTGTGATCCCTTGTTCTTCGGGGGAGTTTGTTTCTGTATCTTGTGATTCCCAGGAAAGCTTCAGACCAGGTCTTTGTTCATTCAGAAGAGTACCGAGCCAAGACAAGAAAGGCTGCTCATTCGGAACTTTCAAAGTTCCGAACCAGTGGGTTTCATCCGGAACATTCAGAGTTCCGACTCAAGGGGCTTCATCCGGAACATTCAAAGTTCCGGACGAAAACTTCCGGACGAAGACTTCCAGAAGTTTTCGTCCGGAACTTTGAATGTTCCGGATGAAGCCCCTTGAGTCGGAACTCTGAATGTTCCGGATGAAACCCACTGGTTCGGAACTTTGAAAGTTCCGAATGAGCAGCCTTTCTTGTCTTGGCTCGGAACTCTTTCGAATGAACAAAGACCTGGTCTGAAGCTTTCCTGGGAATCACAAGATACAGAAACAAACTCCCCCGAAGAACAAGGGATCACAATATACACGAATCTAAACACAAATTAACCAAAATCAAACAAACGATTTAACTAAACTAATAACAAAACATTTAATAATCATAAACTAACAATTTAAATCAACAAAACAAACAAATTTAACCACAATAATCAAAAACCCACTTGATCAAAATAAAGACATGAACATGAACACAAACATAAACATAGAAATCAAAGATCAAGAAAGGTAGATAGGAGATTAACAAGATAAAATAAAGATTGACAAGAATTAAATGGAGACTTACTTGAAATTAAAGGAATTTAATGTGCAAGACAAGGTATTTAAATTGACAAGTATTTAAATGACATAAATTAAAGGTGCAAGGTAAGTAAATGGTGGAAGACTAATTGTCACACTTAGCCAACAAAGAAAATAATTAACTAGTCCTAACTATATATGGGGGAGGATTAGGAAGCTTCCTCCCCTCTTTCCTTTTCTCTTAATTACAAGATTAAGTCCTTCCTTATTTAATCTTCATTAATTGCATCATAAGTCCTTTATTCTTCTAATCTTCTTTAAACTTGGACTTTAAGGACTTTTGGCTTGGGATTTCTTTGAACTCGTCTTTACTTTCTTCAATAAATCAGGCTTGAGTTTCTCGACTTTAAGTAAACTTCCGTCATTTGACTTTTTCTTCGATAAATCTTCAGAATTGGTCTTGGACTTCCGTTCTTTATGCACTCTTGACTTCTTGACTTCGTCTTTCATCTTTTTCTTCAATAAAAGCCCGTAAATGCCCGTGAATGCCCGTGTTTTCTCCACTTTTCACCTTTTCGTCCTAAATCACAACAAAAACACAAACCACACATAATTCCGACATAAAAGGCATAAAATACACGTTTTGGTCCGGTTATTATTGTAATTAAGTGGTAGAAAGGATGGGTGTTTACACACCTATCACATTGTTTTCTAGTTTGTTGATGTTTTTGAAGTTGAGGTGAGAGAGTCTCTTATGCTAGAGCCAGTTTACACTATCAGAGGCTTTAGCAAAGAGCCAGGTGTTACTTCCTTTTGGACATGATGTCATGTTAATAACATAGACATCCCTTCTTCTAGGTGCATCATCATTTTAACTGAAGATTTTTCCTTGGATCTTGGTGAACAGAACTTTGAAACCAGCATCACATAGTTGACTGATGTTGATTTAGTTATGTTTCAGTCCATTGACATACGCGACCCTTGTGAAGGTGATTCCATTGCAATCACTGAGTCATATCCTTCAGTAGCCCCTGAGGAGTCATCTCGAAAGACTACCTTGGGACCAGACTCCTTTTCATATCTTTGCAGATATTGTTTAACCCATGTCATGTGTCTGGATCACCCACTATCCAGATACCAAATAGCTTTCTTCAAGTGTTCATGCATATATATAATGAAATCAAATTAGTTTCGATGATGAACCCACTTTCCAGTGGGTCAATGCTGTCGCTGACCAGCTACATTGGGTTGTCTTTGGTTTCTTTCTCCCCCTCTTTGGTTGCAATCTCTGGTTTCATGACGCATACTCCCATAGATGTCGCATCCGGGATAGTGTTCAAACTCATCAGAGTGATGATCATGGAAGCTACAATACTCGCAAGGAGGAGAGGGTCTGAGTCTTTGGGGAGAGTCTCGGGGTCTGGGTTCTGGTCTCCTATAGGACTTATGAGGAGTTTTGGATCTGTTTTTGAGTCTGGCATTTTGGACATTAATAATCTCCTCATGTTCTCTAGAGGTGTGTTCAGTAGACTCACATGTGATATATTTGGGTTTCTTTGAAAATTTTTCAGACAAATGATTTTTGAACCTACAATGTTTGCAAGGTCTGAACATGGCTCTCCCCTTAGAGATACTACTAGACCCTTCACCACGAGAGCTAACAGATGGACTGTCAGACAGAGGTTTGATTTGTTCTTTCAAACCTTTAACTTCTTCCATAAGGGTAAGAAGAAGTTTCTTGGTGGGTGATAGCTCTTTAGTGGAAGGAATGGGTTTAGGTTCTTTAGGTTCCTTAGCCTTAAAAACCTTTTTATGGATTTTTTTAGTAGCTCTGGTAGGGGGTTTGATATGGTTAGGAGTACCAGAGGCTTTGATGGTAGGCTTTGGACAATGTAAAGAGTCAGAAGGATCAACTCCATCAAATTTAGTTAAAGCTAAAAGGGGGGGGGGGGTAGAATCCTCTGACTCCCCTTCAGAATCATTCTCATCCATAAAGGTGTGTATAAGAGATGGATCCTATGAGGGGAAAAACTTTAGTTTGGCCACTGGTATATGTTTCTTATACCTTCCCTTTCCTCTATTGCCTGAACCACATTCCCGGAATGTTTTTAGCGACAATATCTTCCACAGTGTATTGACCTTTGTTCCACTTTTCAATGGTCCGTCTAAGTTTAGCATTTTCATTAGACAAAGACTTATTTTTATAGGTGAGTCTACTTACTTCATTTTGAAGTTGATTTGCAAGATTGAAAAAAGGTTTAAGATTGGTTATCTCAGATTGACAAAGATTTAAATCAGTTTTAAAATGATGAAATTTGTTTAACATATTTTTGTCTTTGTTATTCCACAAAGTGGAGGTCAACCAAGGTGTAGTCAAAGACATGGTCTCTATCGGGACCTTCAAGCATAGTAAGCAATCTCTGTACCTTTTTCATGGTGATATCAACCCATTTCCAGATCTTGCTTCACTTTTACCAACAGCTAGTTCCTCATCAATGACAGCCATGAAAGCTCTAACAGTGGTGATGGATTCATCCTCGGAGGTAAGAGGTTCATCATTCCAATCAAAATATTCAGCGATGAGACCCTTTTATGTCTTTTTGCCATCCTTTTTCATAGCTGCTTCATCAGCTTTTTGATTGAGCTTCACCAACTCAGCTTTCAACGCTTTGTATTTGAACTTGTAGTCCTTCTATCCCTTAAAGTCAGAGTGAGAAGTTTTCTTTAAGGGAGATGGAGAAAAATTCTTCTTGTTATGATCACTGTTGGATGAGGGAAAGCTTGGAGAGGAGGTTCTGTTTGACCAACAATCTTTCTGGAAATGACCAGCTTTTCCATAAGTGTATCATATCACTTTGGATTTGTCAACTTTAGTAGCTCCAACTCTACCAGATCTCTTGTAATATCTCTTTTGGTCAGCGAGAAAAGCTTTGTCATGGAATTTAGCATGTAGCTCATCAAGAAATTCTTGACTGCTTCTGGTGTCTTCTTTTATGTCAGAGTCGCTGTCCTAAAAAGAATGGTTAGCAACAAGAGATTTTGAACTAGAGATATGGGTGGTAAACCTATCGGTCTCTGACTTGTAGATGGAATCAATTAGCCCTTCTTCACAGTTATATCTACCAAACAGTTAGGCCAGAGTATCATTTTTAATGGCATTGTTGGCCCTTATGGTTTGGTTCAAACTTAGCCATTTCATAGGTAGGCTATTAACAAAATTGGCATTAATTTTAGCTTTTGGCAAGACAACACCATTGTTTCCTAGATCATTAAGCAATATCTTAAGTCTGGTGTAAGTCTAAGCCACAGTTTCACTATCTAATGCTTTGAAGGCATTAAACTGAAGTCTGAGAGCTTGGATTTTGGTCTCTTTTGTTTCTTCTAGACCTTCATACCCTAGAACTAATTCATTCCACTTGCCTTTACCAGAGTTGCATTTCATAATAGACTTCATTATGTTCTTGGGTAAGCAAGAGACTATAATGCTTTTGAGTCTCTTGTCCTGCTTTGCCAGACGTCTATCAGCTGGAGACCACTGTTTAACAAGTTTTTTGATGGGTCTTTCAAGAGTAGAAAAAACATCCATGGGCACATAGGGCCCGTCTTTTATATTCTCTATAAGAAAAGGTTCTAGGCCGTCTAGGTATATGAGGAATTCACTTTTCCAGCTGGAAAAATCCTCTTCATCAAAGGAAGGGATGTTGGACACATGTGACCCTCCTCTACTATCAAGAAGTTGAGGGAGGTTATCATCATTAGTACTCACACTTATAGTAGGTGTGGTGTGGTAGTAGTGGATGTGGTGGCTGGAGTGGTGGTCGTAGCATTAACTTGACTCGTTTGGCCAAAGGGTGGTGGCATAGGAGGTAAAGTATCAGGCATATTAGGATCTTGATTTTAAAAACAAGAACGATTTATAAAAGTTTTACAAATCAAACCGCTCTGATACCAATTGAAAGTCCCAAAGTATGACTATTGTTGATACAATAACTTGTATGTAAAGATAACACAATATTAATTACTTTTCAAACGCGTAATGCTTTATTAATATTTTATAAACAAAGTATTACAAAGTGCTATGAATACACCCGTTGAGTAACAATAAAGAAAGGAACCCTTAGACACACAAACTTGATTCGTGACTCAAGTTTACAAGAGAATCTTAGAGTCACTGGTAGACAGCTGAGGGACCCAGAGGTTCTAGTGGGAGAAAAGAATTAGATAAATTGTCCAAGCACAAGGGTTATGTTTGTCTTCTTTCTCCCTCCTATTTATAGTGGTACGAGGTTGCTTCCTTAGTGGGAGTAGTTTTCACGTGTCTACTTCTAAGTTGAAGTAGTACAACGCATTAAATGTATGTCTATAAAGAGACATACCTTTAAACAACTTTACGTGAACAATTCTGCCAACTGTTCACTTTATCCCACTAGGTCGTACTAGGCTTTATCTTGAATCTCCTATTTTTCCCGCTCAAAATACATGAGAGATTCTCCCTCCTAAACTATAAAAGGTAAAGCAAATATCTGCTTGCAGAAGCTGCTAAAGGTTGTAAGTGATCTCTGAGTATTGTCATCTCAGAGATCGTTGAACACCAGTACATTCCTTCTACACCCCAGCTTGTCCATAACTGCTGGTGAGTATGACTTCAGATAATCTTCGACTTCTCTAACGTTGTCTTTGACTTGAATGTTCTTTGTGTGCTAGCTGAGGCTTTGCCTTCAGCCGGTCAGCAAATACACCATCAGACACCCTTTGTTCATCAGTAACCCCGTTTTTCTTGATTTGTGATTTTTGTGTATTTGATTTGTGTTTTTTACTTAATATTAACTCCCCACACTCCACTGAGTGTGAGGTTGCCCTTTGTTCAAAAAACCAGCAAGTAACATACACAAAAACGCAACATTTCTTGTTTCTGAGATCAAGCAGTGGGAACCAGGTTTCCACTGATAGAGATAAGCTTGCCACTGCTCCACTAGCATGTTGATCCCAAACATAGATCGATTAGCTTTATATTAATCGAGATTGAATCAAGGTTAATACTTAGAGAAACTTTGGGTAATAAACAATCCAAGTGTTATGCGGAATTAACACTTAGAATAAAGAACGAACAACCAAGTAAACCAAACTTTCAATTTAGATTGATAATCGAACTTGCTTACAATGAAAGTTGTAAAACTAAATAATGTGTATCAACTACAAACCCTACGACCTCCTTTTATAACACAAGGAGTCGTGTACAAAGGTTTACCTATAAACTTTTCTAGGTAAAGATAAATATAAAAAATACAATATTGAGCATATCTTTACTTGAAATATAAAACGTGTTGACTAAGTATTCCTATCAGTGGTTGGACTTCTTCTTGTCAGCGCTTGGATATTTCTTGTCAGTGCTTGATCTATCAGCGCTTCATTTCCTCTTGTCAACGTCCAAATTACTCTTGTCAGCGTCTCAGTGACTTAGCTCATATAATTCCCAACAATCCTCCCCTAAACTTGATATCTACTCTAGCAATCAAGTTTCTGAATAAAACCTAAGTACAAGGAGGATTCTAACAAATACAAACTACTTGTTAATTAGAAAATAAACTAATCTAATTAAATCCATGCTAACATCACTAGTATAATCAACTTCTAGCTGTGTAGACACCATCTTCTTCAAAACATCCTTAGACATAGGATATTGAGCATCAACCAGAAGATACTCTGAAAACATTGTGGTGCTTAGATGGTATACACCAGCAGCTGAATGTAGACGCCACTTTAAACCACTGATATCATCAAGATCCAACCATATTAGATCAGCTTCATCTAGTGCAATCATCCTCTTAAATGCTGCCCAGATCTTTATTCCGTTTGATGAAGTAGGCTCTTCAACATCATACTTGGTCTTCATCAGATTCCACAGATCTGCCAAGTCTTCTCTATCCATGCTTGCAAATAAGGAGATCAAGGAAGTAAAAGTATGTACCTTTTTACCATATCTGGTGATCATCCAGAACCCACTTGCATCTTCTTCATAATTGATTATTGGGTTTCAGAAATCCAAGTGGAATACCTCTGCAACATCTGAAGCCTTCAAAGGTGAAATCTTTATACTCTTTCTAATCACTGCTTCACTAGGATTCAATTTATCAAGGACTGGAAACTCAATGGGAATTCCATTCTTCACTGGCCTTGGTACAATAGAAGCCCTCTTGATCTGCATATTCTCTTCAATTTCTTCTCTCCTTTCATCTGAGAGAAGCCTCATAGTGTTTACCTCACAATCACGTTCCCAAATTTGATAAACATGAAATTCCAATTCTTTAAAGGATAACCTTCTCAATCTCTCATAGGTCCATCCACCTTGATGACACCTAAGCATCATATAGTGTAGCTCTCTTCTATCCATTTTGAGCTCAAAAACCTGAACTCTTAACAAAATTTCCAAACCATAAATTTGTCCAGTGATTGACATGTCTGGAGTCTTTTCAATAGTAGATTCCCATGCAAAATACATTTCCACCACATCAGGCATATCAAAATCTACTTTCATCTTCAACTCTCTCAGCCTTTCCTTTGCTAAGTCATCCTCTCCATATTCCAACCTCTCTGGCTCTTCTATAATCATAACACTAGAACCAGAGCTCTCATCATCACCACTACCATCTTTAACCTTTTATATGGTAGTCTACATCCTATCATGTTCCTCTAATTGTGCAGCCAAAATAGAATCAAAGTGTACCTGTGCTGCATTCTTGGGTACCTGAACCTCTTCCAAAATATCTTTACCCTTATCCTTAGCTTCAATAGCTGGTAAAGTAATGGTTGACACCTGTGTAGTAACATCCCTAATGATAACTGGTGGTTGGGATACACCAATCATACTTTTGAGTCTGTCAGCACTTGCTTTGCTCTTGTCAGCGCTCAAACTCTAAATGCCAGTGGCTGATTCAGAAACCTGCATCATCATCTCTACAAATGATAGCTTCTTAGAAGTATTTGAAGAAACATCAAGAACTGGTTTCTCATTCAAACTAGTCAGTGCTTCAGCTATCTCCACAAGTTTACTTCCAATAGAACGACCTTCTTCTTGTGAGCCCTTGTCACTAAAATTTAATGGCTCAGTAGGTGCATCCTCCCCCCCCTTTGTAAGAATCCTCCCTAATGAAAGGACTCTAGCCTGCCTTCTCCTAACATTGGCAGCTTCCAAAACAACGATCCTCTCCCTCAATGATTTGAGTTCGAGGCCTTGACCTGTGACAACTTCTACAAGGTCTGCATTTTGATTTTGCAAGCTAATGCAGACCACCGTCAATTCTAAAAGTGATAAAGGTTCCTATTTACCCTCCTATATGATGGGAATTTGACCTCCCAAAAGAGATTCATCTGGCATGGATGGGGTCTTAACGATTTTGGGACTGCCTTGACCTGCTTCTAAGCCAGAGTCAATAGTCCTAGCCCCACCCATTTCACCAACCACACTTGTGGTGGTGGTTCTATCTGCTACATGGCTATGACCACTAGAGGAGAACACTCTAGCAGTCCTTTGGCGTTTCTTAAACCTATAATCTAGTTATTCTGAAGAGGAAGTGGAATGAGGGTCTTTTTGGGTGTGGGGGTGTGTTTGGGTGTGAGGAATACTGGTGTTAGCGTTTAGGTTTGATGTGTCAGCGCCCACATTTTGAGTGTCAGCGCCTTATGGTTGAGGGTCTAGGTCCATGTGTTAGGGTGATGGAGGGTGTTCTGGTAGCGGTTCTGGTTGTGGTTGAGGTTGCACAACTACGTCAATAACAGCTAGCATGGATTGGGTAAGGGGTAAGTCTCTATAGGATGGTGAATTTATATTCCCAAACACAGTTTTCTTTTGAGTAGGGACCTCATCAAAGTTGTCATGGTCCCTACTGCAATATCCTTGCATATCAAAAACCATTTGTAAAAACCTAGGGCAAGCAAGAGTCATCTTGTGACCCTTGTTGTGACATATGCCATCAAAAATCAATTTTGAAAAATTATACCTTTGCCCAGTTGCAATACAAACAATGGCACTCCCGATTGAACGGTTGATTTCATTTGAATGAGGAGCATTTGGGACTCAAACATTGTAGGATGACATGTATAAGGAACTTCCAGGCTAGGGGAAATTGTTGTTTGGTATATTTGTTTAAATGGTCCACTGGGGGAAAGCATACCCCAAGCCTTGGAGTCCTAACTCTAGCTCTGTTAGGTGGTGGGTAGTTATACCATCCGCATCATCAAGATGCAAAGCTTGACGAACCAAAGCTTTAGTAACCATCCATTGAACCCCATGAACAGTAGCAGTCAATGTAATCACCTCATTAATTATTCTGGAACTAACAGTGTTCCAAAACTGTTTAATGTGTGTGATAGGGACGAGTGGAGTATATGAAAGTGCATACCTTAAAGGAGACACATTCAAATACGCAATCATCTGAGTGTATTGGGGATGCAAAGTATTATTCTCTTCTAAGTAAGCCACCATGTTTTTTTGGCTTCTGAACCCCAATTCCACTTGAGCAGGTTTAAACTTTGGTGCCATGAAGATTGACTTGAGAAAACCGTGATATGAAAATAATGGAGATATGAAGGTTTGAGAGATTTTAGGAGACAAGAAATAGTAGTTACCCTGTTTGAAACAAAAGAGCCAAATTTATAGGAGAGGTAAAAACATACGATTTGTTGAAAAATGAGGCAGTTATATTCAAAAAGTAATCATCACAATCTTGAAAAATATATAACTTATCTCATACATTAATCAAAAGTTACCAACTCGCTAAAATTACGGCCCATACTTTCGTCAAAAATAAAAACTAGGTAGGACCCAATGTTTTTCAACTGTCAAAAAGTGAACATTAGCGTGTAACGGCTATATTCTTTTCAGCGTCGAAATTTTTCCATGTCAGCGTTTAAATTGGTCTTATAAGCGTTTGGAAAGAAATCACGTCAGTGGCCAAAAATAAAAATAATTAAAAATAAAAGACCTTAAAAAAGAAGTTTACCCTAGTAAAGATAACTCTTAGACTGAAAATGACTATAGGATGGTAAGCACTGTCCAATCATGCATACTTGCTTAAGCAAGATAGACATAATTGTCCTCAAGTGTCCCTTGTTAACCAAAGTTCTTAACAATGAAGTTACCTCATATAAACCCTTTGTATCTACCCAGGTAAGCCCAATAAAAACGTTCACCAAGTCCCCCAACCGACCAATCCCAATTCTAGGCCAAAATGTCTTGGTAGCGTGCACAATATATCAACTTTGCATGCTACAGTGCCTCACGAATTAGAAGTTCTAAATCGTACTCGCCAGTGGACACAATCTAGAATTGTGATGAGAGTATTCTCAGAATACCCAAAAGCCTAAAGGTTACCTAAACCTCCCCTTAAACCAAGATATACAAAGATGCAAAATACAAAATATATGAAAAAAATTTATGTCAAGGTAGGAATGTAAACATTTCAACCATCATACATAAACTTTGACACATTCTTTGTAAGCTCCAAAGATCCATAAGAAAATCTGTATCCAGTTGTACATTTCTCATAATGCCTGCATGATTAGATCCAAAACCACAAAACTAACATATTGCTGTCAGCGGCCATTTTAACACTTGTCAGCGTTCAAATAACCTTTGTTAGCGTTCAAATAACCTTTGTCAGCGTTAGAAAAAATAATATGGAAAACCTAATTCTTTACAAAGACAAATAACAATACACATCCTATACAAACTATACAATGATTTCAAAAACACATTTAGGTGAGATTGATCATTCCAATACTTGTTGCCAAGTACTGGAACCTCCCAACATCAAAAGGTTTAGTTCAAAGATCAGCCACATTTTCTTCTGTGTCTACCCTATGTTGATGTATTAAGCCTTATTCAAAACAATCTCTTATAAAATGATGCCTAATTTCTATGTGTTTTGTTTTAGAATGATGTACAAGATTCTTAATAATGCATAATGTACTGTTATTATCTACAAATATCTTGGTATGAATAAAATTATACCTATAATCCAACAACTGGTTTTGTATCCATAGAACTTGTCCATAACAAGCAACTGCAGCCACATACTCTGCTTCTGTTGTAGAATTTGCCACCACTGTTTGTTTCGTACGTTGCCAAGATATCAGTCTGCTCCTAAGAAATTGGCATCCACCAGTTGTGGATTTTCTATCAAACTTATCACCTCCATAGTCATTGTCTAAATATTCAATAAGCTCCAATGGAGAATCTTTAAGATACCATAATCCCAAGGTGGGATATCACCTAAGGTATCTAAAAATCCTTTTGACAACATGAAGATGACACTCTTTGGGAGTCACTTGATGACGTGCACATGCACACACAACAAACATGATGTTAGGTCTAGAGGCTGTAAGATCATTGATCTATAATGCCTGACATCCACATCTTTTCCATCTCCAGTCTTTCCCCAAGGGTGTTACCTATCCATGGGTGCGCTAGCCCACTTTTCATGAGGAGAAAAACCAAACTTCTTCAATATCTCAGCCACATACTTGTCCTAAGAGATAAATATACCATCTTCTTTCTGTTGTACTTGTAAACCTAGAAAGAATTTCATCTCTCCTATTGCACTCATCTTGATTTTTTCAGTCATGAGCTTGGAAAAGTCTTCACACATCTTTGGATTAGATGAATAAAAGATAATATCATCAAAATAGACCTGGACAAGAAGAAAATCCTTACCAATCTTCTTGGTAAATAATGTCTGGTCTATGGTGCCCCTTTTGAACCCATTTTCCACCAGGTAGGTGGATAATGTACCATATCATGCTCTTGGGGCTTGATAAAGTCCATACATTGCTTTCTTGACTCTATAGACCTTGTCTGGATGCTCTGAATCTTCAAAACCAGGAGGTTGCATCACATACACTTCCTCCTTAATTATGCCATATAAGAAAGCACTTTTCACATCCATCTGATAAACTGTGAAACCCATGCAAGAAGCATAGGCTAGGAAAATCCTTATTGCTTCTATCCTTGCAACAGGTGCAAAAACTTCTTCATAGTCTATTCCTTCTTCTTGTGTATAGCCCTAAGCAACTAGTCGTGCCTTGTTTCTGACCACAATTACTCTTTCATCCTTTTTGTTCCTTAGAACCCAACGTGTCCCAATAGGTCTAACATACTTCGGACAATCCACTAGCTCCCACACATCTTGAATGGAAAACTGGTGAAGCTCATCATGCATTTCTTCCACCTAGCTTGATTCTTTAAGAGCATCAAAAATATTCTTGGGTTCTTTTGTGACAGAAAACAGGCAAACAAACATGCCTGCACAAGAGGGGTATCTTCCTTCTTGTAAATATTGCCAATGAAACCACCTTGAGTCTGATGATATCTCCTTGTTTGAACAAGATTCTAAACATCACAAATTATTTGGGAAGGAGGATGATCTTTAGCCACCTTTGTAAGTATTCCTCCCTAAAATAGTGAATTATCTTCTATAACAGATTCCATGTTGCCAAAGTCGTCTTCATTGCCACTCCCATCCTCACTTGAATTGACCTCTTGATTGAGTATGGGAGGTTCACCATGTTCAACAGTATGTCAGTTGGAGGAAGAGAATAAATTTCCAAACAGGTTGTCAGCGTCTGAACTCAACGTGTCAGTGTCTGAATTGAACCTGTCAGCGTCTGAATTTGCTTTGTCAATGCTTGAAGATGCATGCATGGTTTCATCAACTAGTTTGTCTTGTGGCCCTTCTTCCTCCTTTTCTACAGCAGCAGAGACTTGCATAAACCCATCAGTCCATATAGGAATGGTAACATAATCAAGTATGGGGTTTGGCTCAACTGCATGTGCTCCTTCTTCCTTAGCAACCTGTTTACCTGAAATTTCAACAATAGATTCTTCCACAACATTTGAATCCCTTTCCACAATGTCTAGATTAGTGACAATCATATAATTCAAGGTCCTAGATAATGGTTCTAAATCAAATAACCAATCTGGTCCATTCTCAGGATCACTAGGCTTACTTTCTAAAAACTTAACATGCACCTTTTTAAGAATGCGTTTTTCTTTCTTGTAGTAAACCCTATACCCTCTGCTATTCATAGAATAACCCACAAAATATCCTTCATCACCTTTTGCATTGAACTTACCTAGGGCATCACTAGTATCAAGGATCACTACATGACATCCAAAAGGTTTATGAAATCCTATATTAGGACTCCTATTCCAAAATAGCTCATAAGGTGTCTTATTGTGGATCATGTTGACCAAGGCTCTATTTTGAACATAGCAAGCTGTGTTCACAGCCTCAGCACAAAAAGCAATGGGAAACTTAGCATCAGCCAACATTGTCCTAGCTGCTTCTATTAGGGTTCTATTCTTTCTTTCAGCTACTCCATTCTGATGTGGAGTTCTAGCTATGATAAAATCTCTAGAAATCCCTTTATCAACATAAAAGGTATCTAACAATGTGTTTCTAAACTCACCACCATTATCACTTCTAAGAATTTTAACCTCATTACCCGTTTCCTTCTAAATTTGGATAATAAAGTTAATCAAAACCTAGGAAGTATCACTTTTTAAGGCCAAAAAAAAAATCCAAGCAAACCTAGAAAGATCATCAGTTATAACAAAACAGTAAGATTTACCATTTAAACTTTCTATATTAGTTGGGTCAAATAAGTCCATATGTAGCAAGTGAAGTGGTTTAGAACTGGAATGCACACTTTTAGACTTAAAGGAGACCTTATACTGTTTGCCTTTAAGGCATGCAACAAAAGAATGATCATTGTGGAAAGCCTTTAAAGGCAAACCATCAATTAGATCATGTCTCACAAGTCTATGAATGTTCTTAAAATTTGTGACAATCCGCCAATTTACGATTGATATTTTATTCTCAAATATTACTTGAAAATATTATTTTAATGTTACAATATGAACTCACATATTTTTTGGGAAGAAATTTGGATTTACGTCTTGGAGTAGCATCGACTACGTCTAAACCGGAGGATTCAACGTTACGTGCTTACGTTTAAATACACCGTCCTTGGTGACAGTCCGACATTTCAGAAAAATAAATTTATCCGTGAATATTATTTTGGAGTTTTAAATTTGTGTTGGTTCATAAACTCACAAATTTACGAGAAGAGACTAGGACTTACGATTTTATTTTAACGTCCTTTACGACTAAACCGGAAACCTTAGGATTACGTATTTACGTTTTCGAACTCCGTTTTTGATGAAACAATTTTTATTGGATTCGTTTTGTGACGTTGATTCATAATTTATAAAAATGTTTTTCGTAAAACGACCCGAGGGCACGCAAATCGAGAAAACTAGAATCGAGAAATACCCGTAAACTAGTGAGATGGGACAAAACACATTGTCCCACCCCACTAGCTTAGGTTGGACGGCAACAATGTACAACACACCACATTTGGTGCCATCTTTATTTAACTAGATGGACACTTGTCCTAGTAAGCTTAGCTTTTAAGCTAAGCCTTTCCACTTTGAAACAAAACCATCAAACCTTTTCATTTCCACCATTTCACCATGCAAAACAACTCAAACTTTCTCTCATCCTCTCTATTTGGCCGTCCCATATTCACCAAAAACACCACCATCATATGATTTTTAACCACAAAATCCTAGGTTATTTACACCTATGTTGAAGCCACTTTGAAACCCTATTGATTGGTGGTGCTCATAACATTCAAGGAGGAGTTTTCATGGAGTAGTAGGGCTTATTTTCCACAAGGAGTACATGAAGCATGGTGGTCATGAATATGGTCTTGGTGCATCACAAGTTTCTCCATTAAAAATCCATGTTTTGATCAACCTACATCATCATGGTGGTATAAAGATTGTCCTCCTCATCTTCTTGTTATTTTGATTATGTAAACATGTATTTTATTTCCTATTGTATATGTATATGACGGTTGTATGATGATAAAAATGTTATGTGGGGATTTGTTGTTGATAAATATGATTAAAAAGGTGAAAAACCATAAGAAACAAGCTTAAAATCTTGGTTAAATTTGATGGCTGTATAAAACAGTAAAGAACCATATGGTAAACTGATAAAATGATGAAGTAGAATGGATTTACAGTAAGCTATGGGTCTTGTACACATGTGAGAGTTGGCCATGCAATGGAATCATTGTAATGAGTGAGATATGATCAAAACAAGTTTAGGGTATAAATCTGAGGTTACTGTTTTGGACGATATTTAGAAAATATTTAGATGATGATTCAACAGTAGCTATAGAAGAGTTAAATGTAGCACATATCATGTAGTTTATGTGATAAACATTTGAGCTTCTATCTCCATATATAACTCAAGATATGGCAGTTTTGGTGAAAGTAAAGATAAAAGTCAGATTTTTGAAAAATAAAGTATAATACTATTATATAAGCACTCAAAATTATATTGTATAAAATGTAAAGTTAAAACCCACTAACTCATGAATTTTATTTATATAAATATGTTAAAGGTTAAATAAGTGGACATTTTATAAAAATGGTAACTTGTTATGTCTTATAAGATATAAAACTATAAACATGATTTTTACGACTTTTTCGGCTATTATCGTAAAATTAACGTTTTTGTTAAATAAAACTTAGATGGTTGGACCCGTCTAATGTAAACTTTCTAAAACTTATATACTGATATATAGACATGTATAACAAGTAAAAACCGATAAAACCCGAACTTTAGGGCATACGGACATTTACGAGCTAATTAAGCATATTGGACTAATAATTGGACTAAATAAGATAAAAACTTGTAAAAAGAACTTATTGGGCTTAACCCATTTGGGCCCAACTTGTAAAGTTTAAGTACTGATAATATAAGTACAAAATGGATTAAAATAAGTTAAATAACTTATAATAAGGTTATTGGACTTAAGACACGTAAATGAGTAAAACTAGTAAACCAATATAAAAGTTATCGACATATAACACTAAAATGATTAAACGAGAATATGTAAACCCACTTGATCATCATATATATATATAATCATCATATGTATACATACTTGTTATTTTTATAAAGTCATTGGACAAATGTCTAAGACCGATTATTATTTATATAGGTTTCCGTGATTGAAGCACGTACCGTACGTCCGAATTGCCGATAACCCGCCTTCCCACATCAACGTGAGTTCATAGCCTCGCACTCTTTTAAATGTTTTTATAAATGTTTTATAAACCCGCGAGGGAGATAACATGTTAGTTTTATAAAATAGGACACCATTTGTCCCGATTGTTTGATTATTGATTTTGGACCCGAATGATTGAATGACCCGATTGTATGACCCGATAAATGATTAATGGACTCGATAGATGAAATAAAATGGATTATTAAAGTTAGGTTATGTCACTAAAAGTCCCATTAGCATGAATTGTGAACTACCGGGATTTGGTAGACGCTTATGCATTTAATAGTACTATTTGGGGACGATCACCCCAGTTCGCGCCTTGACGGTTGATCCCCGTCGTGCCACATTGATTGGTAAGCGAATTTATGTATGAGAAGATTTCCATAGCGTGACCTTTGTGACGACACGCTACTTTAGATGGGCAAAATTGGTATCGGGTTAGCTACCCGTTTTGGTTTAGTAAGGTAACAATGTCATGCGGCTTATAATAATCCAAACTAACGAAATACTACTAGACGCACCGAATTATGATGTATTGCCTGACTAGCAATACAGGGTCATACTATTGATATTATGTTCGTATTTTGGTTTTCATAACCATATTCATATAACGGTTTTTATTTTCATACAACGTTATAAGACGTATTGTATCATTGTTTTTACGACTTTGGCTCGTATAATGATTTTTAAGGCAAATGCCTATATTATGATTTTGATAAAGATTTTTATAAAATGATTTTGGCTATTTTATGGCCTATTACAATGATTTGTACAAAATGATTTTTGGTAATAATTTTATACCAAAGTTATATTGATGGAATTTATTAAACTCTATAAATTCACTCGGCGTTATCGCTGACCTTTTCTTTTAACATGTTTTGTCTCAGGTACTTGAAGGTAATTCTCGGGAGGACAACAAGAATTCATGGCCCGCACCTAAATAACTATTTCCATTCAAATGCTTTGTAAAACCTGTATTAAATGTAATGACTTGGGACCTATGTAACTTTGATATTTATGAATGGAAATGCTTTGTTAATAAATGACGCGATTTTTATGCGTTGTCTATGATGTGAGTAATGTGCTATCCCGTAACACCAACTAGTCTTCCGCTGTATTGAGTTGTATAAATTTGGGGGTGTTACAGTTTGGTACCAGAGCTCTCGTTATAGAGAACGAAAGATTTTTAAAATCAAGGTTTTGAATAAAACATTTCAAAATCTTTTAACTAAAAACATTTTTCTAAAAATGTCTAAAAATCTTTTGACTATAACGGTGCCGAAGAATTCCCGAGTTACCGACAAGGCCAGACTGAGAAGTGTTATTTTAATATATATATAACTTGGATTATATATATATATATATATATATGATGTAATTTTATTACATGATTGTTTGATGATTATTTTGATGTTTATACGAGGTATTTATACGACGTAGATTGTCACAAGCAACCCTAAATCCCCTAGTAAATTAACCGAAGCAATTCTCGTAGGAATTCTAGCTATCCTAGATCTAAACCATGTTGTGGATATTTATGATCCCAACAAATGGTTGATATTCGTAGAAATGTAGATATTAGTTGATTGTGAAATTGAAGAAGAATTGGCAAGATTAAAAATGATATCGATGTCATGACGATCTTTCCTTATAGAGTGGAGTTTGACAAAACGATACCACCTGGAAAGATGTCATCTTATTCGTTGTCATCCAATTGTTAAATTGAAATCGAAAGGGTGAATGTTGCACTTGAGGCTGTCATTGGAACCATTACCCAAAAAGCCTCATGCCACTAATACCTTTCCGAGAAGTCTAATCGAATGTATGAGTCATTTCATACTAGAGACTCGTTTGATAACTGTTGTTGTAAGAGTTATAGGATTGGAAATTAAGTGTTGATCCTATCGAGCTTATATTTCCCTATTAAGGTTTATAAATAAGGTTGCAAGTATTGGAGAATGAGGTAGGATATCGAATTGAGTATAAAATTTGTTAAAACTTGAATGAAGTAAAAATTAACTTGTATGGAATATGAGATTGTTAAGAGGAAGTCGTTAAGTTCTGTGATTGAATTATAAGGTTTTAATTGATTGTAGGTTTGTGTTAAGGGTTGTTCCTAGGCCATTGTCCACTAACGAGGATGCCAGTGTCCAAGAAATAAATTGAAGAAATCTTCTTCTGAATTGGGACCGATGGATCTTCTGGGACATGTGGAACACCTAATGACTCTTGTAGATTAGTATTCATTGTGATATCTTTTAAAAATCCCTAACTTAACTGAGATATCAGTTGGTAGGATGAGTTTTGGAAATTGTATGACATAGTGACACGCAATGTGTTACGGTACAATTTGACTTGTTTGTGATTAATGAAAAGACTACCTTTGATTGCTAAATTTTACATGTATTGATGTTATCTATCTTTTATTGCTTCATCCTAATGTTCGCATTAGTGATGCAACCATGGAACAAGTACTCATCTCGATTTGAGTTACGTTGTGCATTATTCTTTTGAGTGCCATCGAGATCATGAACCTCATGATTATTTGGCTAAAGCTCATTTCCTATCATGTTGTAGTTAGTTCTTGGTGAACAAGCTTTCATCACTCTTCTGCAGATCACTCATTGTTTTTATAAAGATAAAACAGTATTCCTTGAGAAAAATTAAATTTTCATCACTAAAAGGATTACTCAAAGTAAGATTTATAAGTGATTGTTATCAAAATGAAGTTGTTTATAAAACATCTTGGAAAACTTAATTGTTTTCATAATAAAAATAAAAAAATAAAAAATTCTTTGTAAATTTATTCTTGATTCTTATCTAAGAATTAAGCATGAAAATGATTTTACTATAAAAATGGATGATAAAATTTTGACGAACTGAGTATTGCATCGTTAATCTTGAAATTGTATATAGTTGTGCGCCTACATACAATTTGGAATGGACTATGCAAGGCTGATTAGTAGTCACCATAAAACTGATTAATAAACACTACATTTCCTTTGAAGATTGTGAAAGATTAAAATTTTATGAGATCTACAAGAAGTGTAAAATGAGGACATAATGTTAGGGACACCTACATATGTGCCTGTAGCACCTATTCTTCTGAGTCGAATTTACTCATCTGTGGAAATTGTCTTATTTGACGATTGACAATTCTTTCTTGTCCAATTCTCCCGTAGTGAGATTCTTAGGAAAAGTATCTGATTACCGAGTGTTGATACCCGACTGGATGTATTGACGTTCTTATAATTTCTTATGATCTGAATTCATTTGAATGACCTGGGTAACGATCCGAGGAGCTCTCGAATGCGTACTCAAATTATGAAAACATGAGATATATTCATATTCGTTAAATGTTTTCGTTTGTATCTGATTTGAAATTCTATCGCATAGATTATGCGTTGACCTTACTCTTTTAATAGTAGTTGTGTCTCCAGATATCCTTGAATTGTGAAGGATTATGAGTTATTATTAGTCTTTTGAGAAGTTCACATCTTATCGACGGCAATAAAACTGGAAAGTTGATAGTGCCAGTAGAATGGATTGATTGATTATGACATGACGACATTGTCTTAATTGATGGGAACTCGAGTAGAATTCCCCGAGAAGATAAGATGTTGATTATCAAAAGTGATCAAAATAATTCTTGATGGATGACCATATCCTGCATTTAGACTTGAAATTGTACCATGAATGGTTGTGAACTAGTTATAGATATTGTAATCTAGAAAGAACCTAATATGAATGTATTTAAAGATGTTTATGTTATCTGAAACTTTAGGAGGTATTTGCTGGTGAATTACCTAGACTTTCGCCATTAAGGCAAGTAGAATTTGGTATTTGATTATATTCCCGGTGTTGCACCTATGGCTTGTGCACTGTGCGTCAGCACCATCTAAATTAAAGGAATTACCGTACAACTGAGAGTTGTCGGAGAAAGATTTTATTATACCAAGCCTGTCATCCTGAAGAGCTATGGTGTTATCATTCCTTATATTTATAGATTACTGTGAACTGAGTAAATTGACAATCGAAAGCGATATCCATAACTCGAAATGGAAGATTTGTTCGATCATTTACAAGGTTCTAGCAATTTGATCCACGACATGGTTATCATCAACTTCGCATCTACGAAAAAGATTATGTATTCCAATCACTACATCCGGTACTTGTAGTGAACATTATGAGTTTCAAGTGGTGACGTTTGGATTGACTAATACACATGTAGCATTCATAAATTTGCTAAATCACGTGTGTAGGCTGTAATTTGATAAATTCATGCTCGTGATCATTAAGGACCATTTGTTTGTTTACAAGTATAAGAAGGAGTTAATAATTAATTGTAGATTGCCCTGAATTGGCCGAACAATGAAAACATGAACCTTGAATAATTGATATGTGGTTAAAGACTTAAACCTTTACATTATTTGACTATATGATTAATAGATAATGGAATATATTGACTCTTCAAAAATTAAGAGCCCTTTTAAGACTTTGGATTTTACCAAAAAGAAATGGAAATATGTTTTGACAAATGTTTTAAACAAAGGATTTTCAAAGGGATTATTCCCTTATACACAAACCATTTAACTAAACTTCTGTTTAGGGGTAAATGTTTGTGTATACCTCAAGATAACCTAAGAGGGATTGAGGAAACCCATTTAAACCAAAACTTGAAATTTGAAACGATAATTTACGCTTTTCAAACTAAGGAAATTTTGACCAAAGTATAAACAAAGACTTTTCAAACATTTACGAATCCTAATAATTATTCTCGACAAATCAACAAAAATCTTGTTAATTAAATTCAAATTTATTTTGAACATTTTTATAATTGGTCGTACTAAAAAATTTAACATCTTTTTGTTTACATTTCATAAAAATTGAATATTTAATATTTAATTAATTGTGATAATTATCGTCGCTTTAGACGACGGATTGAGTAAAACGGACAAAAATAATAGTCGAGATAGAATTAAAACTTAGAAAATATAAAGAAAGGTGAACGTAATTACTGACGCATAATATAGAAAGAATATCTGAGTGAATTGTGGACATGATAATTATATCATCATGAGAAGTGAATATAGATACCGATGCATTATGTAGAAAAGATAAAGAACCAGTTAGGACATGTTACTTAATAATGAAGGTGCAAAATAAATTGCCGAACAATATAAAAATAGCCGATGATTGTAAAAAGGATAACATAGATAATAAAAGGGGTTCGCGTCTAATGCGAACCATCAGAATTGAGAAACCGACAGCGTTAAATGTTTTAAAGTTCATTTGTGATTGTATGAATATGGAGATTGTGAGATATAGTTACGTTGGAATTTGTAAGTATAAGTATTCTATTTATGTCATTTATGACTAAAAGTATCTTTGTCTGAAGAAGTTGTACTAATGACAATTATGAAGGCAGACATCGCCTCATACATTAGTAAACGTCTAGCTATTGCAAAGGTCATCATCTGAATTTTATTCGATTTGGGTCATCGTCGACAGACTGACCAAATCTGCTAATATCATTCCCGTTAATGATAAATGCAAAAGAGTTATGTAAACATAGTGTGCCTGTATCGAACATCTAAATCAAGATCCTCGCTTCGCATCGGATTTCTAGAGATTTGCTCAGAAATCATTGAGAACGAACCTTGATGAGAGTACTATGTACCATCCCAAATCGAAGGGACGAGGTAAAGTAACGATACAGAGTAATATAAGTGTTGTTTTATGTTTGAATGAATGACCTTTGGTAATAGACCGTATAATCGTTTTCCTTTGGAGAGATTATCATTGATAATCATCGTATTAGGATTGAGATCGAATCTTGTTAGGATCTAAATCTTAGAGCATCTGTAAGCAAGAGTTGAGATGGAGACATCCGACATACACCCATTGTGAGTTGGACATGTCTTTTAGGATTAAGGTTCCCTATGATGGCGAACCAAACCTTACAAAATACCCGACCCGCGAGATCTGAAATGATTGTTGAAATTAGGATTTTATTATCGACAGCCGGTAGTGGGCAAGAGGTTATGTGAATGTGAAATGTAGATCCTGAAGTGCCAAATGGGTAGCGAAGTTATGCCACAATTTTTAACCTTGGAAAAATGAATTCATGATCTGACAAATCATGGGATATAAGTCCCCTTTGTATAGGACCATTGAGATGATGTGAAAGATTGGTTTGAAAGGCATATAAGCTGGACCTACCCTAGGAATTCAAGGACTGCGTAAATTATGTTTTGTAAATCGAACTTGATGGAATATCTATCAAGTGAGAATCTGATTGTTCTTAGTAAAGCTTAGATCGGCGAAAAGTTGCATTCATCAGAAACCCGTGAACATCATGGATAGAGAAAGTAAGTCAACATTTAGCCTGATCTTATTCCCGTAGTTATGTTTGATGAAACTCGCGTATTGTAATAAATTTCACTTGTGAGAAAAGACCGAGTGTGGAGGAAATACCCACATGGCTTTAACTCTATAAGAAGCGAGTAGTAAGGTAAGATGATCTTTGAGGACAAAGATCCTGTTTAGGGGTAAATGCTGTGACAATCCGTCAATTTACGATTGATATTTTATTCTCAAATATTACTTGAAAATATTATTTTAATGTTACAATATGAACTCACATATTTTTTGGGAAGAAATTTGGATTTACGTCTTGGAGTAGCATCGACTACGTCTAAACCGGAGGATTCAACGTTACGTGCTTACGTTTACATACACCGTCCTTGGTGACAGTCCGACATTTCAGAAAAAAAAATTTATCCGCGAATATTATTTTGGAGTTTTAAATTTGTGTTGGTTCATAAACTCACAAATTTACGAGAAGAGACTAGGACTTACGATTTTATTTTAACGTCCTTTACGACTAAACCGGAAACCTTAGGATTACGTATTTACGTTTTCGAACTCCGTTTTTGATGAAACAATTTTTATTGGATTCGTTTTGTGACGTTGATTCATAATTTATAAAAACGTTTTTCGTAAAACGACCCGAGGGCACGCAAATCGAGAAAACTAGAATCGAGAAATACCCGTAAACTAGTGAGATGGGACAAAACACATTGTCTCACCCCACTAGCTTAGGTTGGACGGAAACAATGTACAACACACCACATTTGGTGCCATCTTTATTTAACTAGATGGACACTTGTCCTAGTAAGCTTAGCTTTTAAGCTAAGCCTTTCCACTTTGAAACAAAACCATCAAACCTTTTCATTTCCACCATTTCACCATGCAAAACAACTCAAACTTTCTCTCATCCTCTCTATTTGGCCATCCCATATTCACCAAAAACACCACCATCATATGATTTTTAACCACAAAATCCTAGGTTATTTACACCTATGTTGAAGCCACTTTGAAACCCTATTGATTGGTGGTGCTCATAACATCCAAGGAGGAGTTTTCATGGAGTAGTAGGGCTGATTTTCTACAAGGAGTACATGAAGCATGGTGGTCATGAAGATGGTCTTGGTGCATCACAAGTTTCTCCATCAAAAATCCATGTTTTGATCAACCTACATCATCATGGTGGTATAAAGATTGTCCTCCTCATCTTCTTGTTATTTTGATTATGTAAACATGTATTTTATTTCCTATTGTATATGTATATGATGGTTATATGATGATAAAAATGTTATGTGGGGATTTGTTGTTGATAAATATGATTAAAAAGGTGAAAACCCATAAGAAACAAGCTTAAAATCTTGGTTAAATTTGATGGCTGTATAAAACAGTAAAGAACCATATGGTAAACTGATAAAATGATAAAGTAGAATGGATTTACAGTAAGATATGGGTCTTGTACACATGTGAGAGTTGGCCATGCAATGGAATCATTGTAATGAGTGAGATATGATCAAAACAAGTTTAGGGTATAAATCTGAGGTTACTGTTTTGGACGATTTTTAGAAAATATTTAGAAGATGATTCAACAGTAGCTATAGAAGAATTAAATGTAGCACATATCATGTAGTTTATGTGATAAAAATTTGAGCTTCTATCTCCATATAGAACTCAAGATATGGCAGTTTTGGTGAAAGTAAAGATAAAAATCAGATTTTTGAAAAATAAAGTATAATACTATTATATAAGCACTCAAAATTATATTGTATAAAACGTAAAGTTAAAACCCACTAACTCATGAATTTTATTTATATAAATATGTTAAAGGTTAAATAAGTGGACATTTTATAAAAATGGTAACTTGTTATGTCTTATAAGATATAAAACTATAAACATGATTTTTACGACTTTTTCGCGTATTATCGTAAAATTAACGTTTTTGTTAAATAAAACAGAGATGGTTGGACCCGTCTAATGTAAACTTTATAAAACTTATATACTGATATATAGACATGTATAACAAGTAAAAACCGATAAAACCCGAATTTTAGGGCATACGGACATTTAAAAGCTAATTAAGCATATTGGACTAAATAAGATAAAAACTTGTAAAAAGAACTTATTGGGCTTAACCCATTTGGGCCCAACTTGTAAAGTTTAAGTACTGATAATATAAGTACAAAATGGATTAAAATAATTTAAATAACTTATAATAAGCTTATTGGACTTAAGACACGTAAATGAGTAAAACTAGTAAACTAATATAAAAGTTATCGACATATAACACTAAATTGATTAAACGAGAATATGTAAACCCACTTGATCATCATATATATATAATCATCATATGTATACATACTTGTTATTTTTATAAAGTCATTGGACAAATGTCTAAGACCGATTATTATTTATATAGGTTTCCGTGATTGAAGCACGTACCGTACGTCCGAATTACCGATAACCCGCCTTCCCACATAAACGTGAGTTCATAGCCTCGCACTCTTTTAAATGTTTTTATAAATGTTTTATAAACCCGCGAGAGAGATAAAATGTTAGTTTTATGAAATAGGACACCATTTGTCCCGATTGTTTGATTATTGATTTTGGACCCGAATGATTGAATGACCCGATTGTATGACCCGATAAATGATTAATGGACCCGATAGATGAAATAAAATGGATTATTAAAGTTAGGTTATGTCACTAAAATTCCCATTAGCATGAATTGTGAACTACCGGGATTTGGTAGATGCTTATGCATTTAATAGTACTATTTGGGGACGATCACCCCAGTTCGCGCCTTGACGGTTGATCCCCGTCGTGCCACATTGATTGGTAAGCGAATTTATGTATGAGAAGATTTCCATAGCGTGACCTTTGTGACGACACGCTACTTTAGATGGGCAAAATTGGTATCGGGTTAGCTACCCGTTTTGGTTTAGTAAGGTAACAATGTCATGCGGCTTATAATAATCCAAACTAACGAAATACTACTAGACGCACCGAATTACGATGTATTGCCTGACTAGCAATACAGGGTCATACTATTGATATTATGTTCGTATTTTGGTTTTCATAACCATATTCATATAACGGTTTTTATTTTCATACAACGTTATAAGACGTATTGTATGATTGTTTTTACGACTTTGGCTCGTATAATGATTTTTAAGGCAAATGCCTATATTATGATTATGATAAAGATTTGTATAAAATGATTTTGGCTATTTTATGGCCTATTACAATGATTTGTACAAAATGATTTTTGGTAATAATTTTATACCAAAGTTATATTGATGGAATTTATTAAACTCTATGAATTCACTCGGCGTTATCGCTGACCTTTTCTTTTAACAAGTTTTGTCTCAGGTACTTGAAGGTAATTCTCGGGAGGACAACAAGAATTCATGGCCCATACCTAAATAACTATTTCCATTCAAATGCTTTGTAAAACCTGTATTAAATGTAATGACTTGGGACCTATGTAACTTTGATATTTATGAATGGAAATGCTTTGTTAATAAACGACGTGATTTTTATGCGTTGTCTATGATGTGAGTAATGTGCTATCCCGTAACACCAACTAGTCTTCCGCTGTATTGAGTTGTATAAATTTGGGGGTGTTACAAAATTTATGTGCCCTAACCTTCTGTGCCATAAATGACTTTCATCAACTGATGCTTTAGCATAAAAACATGACATATTCTTGTTCATTTTAATCCCTTTTAGATTAACATTATAAATGTCCTTATGCCTAGGTGTTCTGTATTCAATAAACTTCTCATCAGGGATCTTAAAATCATTAATCAACACCAAGCATTCAGTATCAGTAAAAAGAACTTTATTTTTGTTGTCACAAACTTGTGACACACTAAACAAGTTACAGTCAAGTTCCTTTACCAGAAAAACGTTCTCAAAACGTAAGTTATTGGTGATAAGAGTGCCTTTGCCAGATATAGTTCCATATCCTCCTCTAAAGTACATTTTGTCACCATCTTTAATGGGGGTTAAGTCTGTCAAATAATCTTCCTTCCCCGTCATGTGCCTAGAGCATCCACTGTCCCAATATCAATGATCATTGACGTGCTTTTGAATGCCCTACACCTAAAGAAAACAAATTAGTTTTCTTTGGGAACCCAAGCCTGAGCAGACTTGTATTCATGTGGTTGTTCAACAAGAACATACTTAGTCCTTTTAACAACCCCTTGTTCATCCCTTTGTGGCCTGAACACCTAGTTTACCCCAATTGGTTTAGTAATGACCTTTTAAAGATAATTAAATCTGTTGTAGGTCATAGAAATTCCATCAGAATTAGGGTTTTGGTCTTGTTTAGGTCTCCATGTCAAACTAGATGAAGCTTTAGACCCCTTTCCATTAGGTTGTAAATACATATTGTTACTTGGTCTAACACAAGGTCTAACGGCAGCTTGTTGTGGCATTTTCATACCAAACCTAGAGCTGTCAGCGTTGAAATTGTTCCTATCAGCGTTGAATTTGTTACTGTCAGCGCTAAATTTTTTCTTATCAGCGCCAAAATAAGGGTTTGCTACATGAACCCATTGTCTGTTAGACCAAGTGTTGGTCTTTTGAAAGGGCCTTTGTCCATGAATATTTGTCCCTTTAGAAAAGAAGGGAGCTGTTCTAGTGACTTGTGGGCTTGGTTGGACAAAAGGTATGGGTTTGACCATGGTTGACCTATTGTTAGTGGTGAATTTAGAGCCACTGACACATTTATTGGCCTAGTGAGAAAAACTCCCACATGTGTAACAAGCTTTTCTAGACATAACCTTAGGTCTAGATTGAAAGAAACGTGTCCCATTAACACTAGCTTAGCTTTGTAGTGACCTAGGTTTTCTATACATTTCAGCATATTTAACACTAGGTTTTCTCTTAATTGGTGAGCCAAGGTCAATGGGTTTTCCAGTAGTGGGGTTGGTCACAGTGATAGGTGTAGGCACAAATGGACTTTCACTAAACATTCCACCCTTAACAAAAAGAAAGGGATTGACTGCTTTCCATTGTTCAAGATCAGTCACCTTTTGTTGATATTCCTCAACTAGGGTTAGCACTCTAGGTGGAGGAATAAATTCCTCTTCTTGGAGTTCTAGAATACCAGTCCAAGAGAGGTCTTTTCTCTGAACACCATAAAAGTTAACAGGAGGTAGAGGAACAGCAACATATTCATTCATCCCAATCCCAGACTTGTCACTAGGGTCTCTTTGTTTACTGACACATTTTTCTAGGGTTTGACTAGCTTTATCAAACTTTTCAATCTTAAGCCCTACATTTTCTTTATCTTTAATGGCTTAATCTAACTTAAGTTGCACATTTGCTCTGGATCTCATTAGAGTGTCCATAAGTTCAACACTAACTCTAAGGTCATGAGACAAAACATTAATTTGATCTTTTAGGTCAAATTCTATTTTCTTATATTCCTCTATAGTCCCTTCAGTTTGTGCAAGTGCCATTTAATAATTTGCTAGCCTGCATTCTACATCAATCACATCTGATTTTAACTTTAAATTTTATTTATTAAGCTTTTCAGTGTTTAATCGACACGCTTTAATACAGAAAGCATCATCATATACCTCATTATCTGATGAAGATAAGGAGTTGGCCATGAGAGAAAAGTGAACATGCTCTTCTTCTTCCTTCTCAGCAATCAAAGTCTGATTCTCTTCCACATCCTTTGCCATAAAGCTCCAGTCCCATCCAACACCATCAATATCTTGCATGGCAACAATAGCCTTTGGCTTCGCATCTTCAACCTTGATGATTTGGCTTGAAGTCTTTCCAGCATCAGATCTTCTTGGAGATCTGCACTTCCTCATGAAGTGACCCATCCTATGGTAGTTATAACACTCAACCTTGGATTTATCAAATCCAGTTGTGTCTTTAGCATTAAAGATCATCTTTCTTCCAAATCTCCTATTCCATCTATTGGCCCTTATGCTTGCAAGTGCCATATTTCACTTGATATCTATCTCTTCCAAATTCTCATCACTGATTTGCTCAAGATCCTCATAGGTAATTAAGGAACCATTAGGCAATGAAACAATGTATGCACATACTGTATCTAAATCAATACCAGCAGGTTTATGATTTGGTGAGTCAATGTTGTGTGTGTCAGCGTTAAAATTTGAGCCGCTGGCAAAGGTTGATCCACCGCTGACACAAGTTGATCCAGTAATAGGATGTACATATGAATCTCTTTCACTGGTTTGAGCTTCACTATGTGAGATGAAAGTCATGTTACCAGATGTTGACTTGCTTCTATGATCAAGTAAGATCTCACTCTCCACAATCTTTAACTTATTATAGACGTCATCAAAAGAAGAAATTTTATGGGCATTGGTAGCAATGATTGACCTAGCCTGAATTTTCTATGCATCACCAAGACCTCTAAGGAAAGTAGCAATGATATCAGCATCATCATGTTCTGTTCCCATAAAGGAAAACTTGCTAGTGATGTATAGAAGCCTACTTCTCACCTCACTTAGCTTCTCATTGGGATGAGCCTTAAACACAACATATTCATGCAAAAGTTGCTTCTTCCTTTCTTTGGCAGTATCTTCATTACCACCATAGGTGACTTGAAGAGCTGCACACAGATTTTTAGCAGACTCAAAACTTCTGTACTTATGTTGATTATTTGGACCCAAGGAAAGTTTAAGAATATTCAAAGTTTTCATGTCATTCCTTCTTGCAGTTATGTCTGCTGTTGAGATAGCTCTTCCATCTTTAGGTCATTTGATACATGCCTTTTAATGTGGTGAAAAAGTTCGAATTCTCGGAATCCTCTCGAATTGATCTCAGTTAAAAGTGGAATGATTTGTTCTTGGTGACAAAAAGTGGATTTGGTTTTCTATTCTAAATAAATGAAGTAAATAAAGATTAAAGCCAGAAACAGTAAATCAAAAGCAATTAAATGATAAAGCTGTAAAGATCCTTACTGAAAACTAGTGCTATTCGGAATAAATGGAGAAGATGCTCTATTCGGAATAATTGTGTTATGCGGAATAATATGGTCTATGTGGAATAATGACTATACGGAATAAAAAACCCTATGCGGAAACTTTGGCTTATTCGGAAAATATTGCTATTCGGAAAAAATTGCCTTATGCGGAAAAACACAGTCTATGCGGAAAAATGACATCTATGCGGAATAATTGTATTATTCGGAAAAACTGGTTTATGCGGAAAAATGATGCTATTCGGAAAAAATGTCCTATTCGGAAAATCTTGCTCTATGCGGAATAAATCCTTACGCGGAATAAAAGCATCTATGCGGAAAGTTATGGCTATTCGGAATAACTAATATTCCGAATAGGAGGTAAAGTAAACAGGCTTACTCGGAATAAAAGGCTCTATTCGGAATGACGGATCAGAAAGAACAGTAACGGACGAGTTAAAACAGGGAAAACGGGTTTTAGTCAAAATCAAGCAAAATACTCAAAAAGGTTTTACCAAATCAAACACAAATCATTTAAATGCCATAAGTAACAAATCCCACCAATAAAAACACTAAATCAACAACTTTTTAAGATCAAACTTGAATCAAATAAAAACTTAAGAACTTGAAATAGAAGATGATGAAGATCAAGATGAATGAAAAGATGGAATAGATTGATTAATGGAAAAGTAACAAGGGTAATGATTAAGAGTTACAAGATTGACAAAGAAAATGAAAAATCACCAAACACCCTAATGGTGTTGGTGAAGCTACGAACCAAAAAGAACTGGGAAGAAAAAAATGAAAAACTAACTCCCTAAAAAGTGAAGGGAGAGATCTATTTATAGTCCTAGTGGTTGGTTAGTGAGTGGGCTTTCTCCCTTTCTTCTTGTCTTCTCGTCTTTTCAGAAAAGTTGACGTTTTCGATTCTGATTCGGGATTCGTCGTCGATTAAATTCAACTCGTCTTTTAATCTCTTCGTTAATTAGACTTGAGTTTCTTCGACATATGTAAATCTTCCATCTTTGGTCCTTTTCTTCGATAAATCTTCAAATAGGCCCATTGACTTCAAATCTTTTGCACCTCTTGGACAATAGACTTCGTCTTGAGTCTTTTTCCTTGATAAAACCCGTGCAATCCCATGTTTTCTTTAATATTCATCCGGTTAGCTCTGAAAACACAATAAACACAAAAACCACGCATAATTCCAAACAAATGATATTAAATACGTGTTTTGGTCTTGTTTTAGCCAGAATTAAGTGGTAAAAGGATGGGTGTTTACACACCTATCAAATCCCCTACACTTAACCATTGCCATGCCCTCATGCAATGCTTAGTAATAAAGCAAGTTTACACTTTTCTCTTAATTAATCAACCTTGGCCTTATTTAAATTCTACTAAACAAAAATTAAAGAAATGAAACTTTAAAGGTAACAAAGGGATAGAAAACCATTTTCACTTGAAAATAGCTACATGGAAATAACTTGTAAATAAATCAATGACTTACATTAGGGCTTTGGTGCTGCGAAGATTTATCACCCTCAAGTTTCACGTTCCCCAAACTAAGCTTAAAAACGAGATCATTGTTATTATAAGTTAGCAATTCAAACACTTACACACATGGCTTAATTAAATGCTTAAACTCCCTTATTCCTAGGTGTATCTCTTATATTTTATTTTTGTCTTAGAATGATCATGAAGATGCATTTTTGGACTTATTTCGATAGTTTATTTAGGCTGAAAGCAAAGTAGGACGATTTGATCAATAGTTAGCTAAAGGACAAAATCTCTTAAAACTGCTTCTCGGGATATCAAAAAGTTCATATCTTGGCATAACTTGGTTCACGATTTGAGACCTTTCTCGGGCTGATATTTGGCATGTACTTCATACTTCATATCTTCGAGAGACGTTCTTGAGATAATGGCCTTCTCATCATAATAGAGTTTCTTCACTTGGAGACTTTTGAGGGGTACTCCAACTTTGTTGACCACGACTTCATGATTATTTCTTCAATCTCTAATTGGGATTTTGAGATACAACGATCCGCCTCCTTTTCGGACTTGGATCTATTTATCCTCATACCTTGTTAGGGTCTTTTCGGATAGACTTCTCCATGATCTTTATGGGAGTTGATTGCTTTTCGTCGTGAATCTTGATCCTTCATATTGATTTTGGGAATAATGCTTTTCACATCACTTTTGGATCCTCAGCAATAAAATTGAATCCTCATGCCTTGTTAGGGCCTTTTCGGACTCGCCAATCTTCGCGCCCCGCTTCATAAGTTATGCCTTGGCTATGAACTCTTATCATTACCGAGCAACTTTTAAACGATCTTGGGCTAGAAGATAAGTAACTTTTCAAATCGTACGACCTTACTTATTGCAGACAAATTATTAGCAAGTGATGGGAGAATAGGCAAATAATTACACCAAGTGAGCTTGCGCAAGAATACCGACTTATAATTGACTCTATCATTTCTCGTCCTCCACAATTTAAAATCTCAAGTAATGAGACTCGTGGATACTTAGCCTAATAAACCAATTAAGGTCTATATGGTTAAGGATACTAGCTAGAATAAACTTGAATAAGTCTATTCGGGTTGAGTCAAAATAAACGCAACGGGCCTAATAGATCAAAGATTTCTAAACTAGCTACACCACTTTATTAATATTTTTGTCTTTATTGCGGAATATATACATATGAAAGCAACGATAAAAATTTAAAAATTACGACTAAATGGCCAAAGCTAATTAAGAATTTGAAAAATGTTGAAAAATAGGATTTTCTGGTTAAATGAAGGCATTTTCATGGAAAAGTCCACTTAAAACTTCGATAGAAGTCCCCCCTACACTTAAGATAAACATTGTCCTCAATGTTTAAGCATGTGGGAAAGTCTCCCCTACACTTATGACATTGTGCACGTTGGTTAACTCGAGTTAAGGAAGAGACGACTAAAGTGATCAATTTCAAATGTGATTATGAAGAAAATTGAATCACGATAGTTGAGAGATAGAACCGGATTTCAGATAACACGGGAGCACGGTTCTTCAAGGAATTCCAAGATTGCAGTTATCCCTGTAATCACATCACCACACAAACACAAACGACCAAAATAGGTCCTCCCCTATACTTAGGGGGTTAAAGGGATAGATACTCGGGCTGCCTCCCGAGGAGCGCTTGTTTTTGATAACCGAGTCACGAGCCTGACTCGACCCAAAATTAGTTCATGGGGAACGTGGTGAGGGATGGAATCACCTCCTGAGAGGTGTCCTCACCAAAGTACAACTTCACTCGTTGGCCATTCACCTTAAAATTAGGTCCATTAGGTTGAGCGAGCTCGAGAGTACCATATGGAAAAATTTGGGCAATGGTGAAAGGGCCGGACCAACGAGATTTAAGCTTGCCCGAAAAGATTTTCAACCGAGAGTTAAAAAGTAAGACTTTGTCTCCAACATGGAACTCTCGGTTTTTGATCTTGGAGTCGTGAATGAGCTTAGTTCGTTCCTTATAGATCAAAGAATTTTCATAAGCCTCATTCCGAAGTTCATTCAGCTCATTGAGTTGGATCTTGCGTAGGTCACCGGCTTTGTTTATATCAAAATTAGCCCACTTCAAGGCCCAGTAAGCCTTGTGCTCCAACTCAATGGGGAGGTGGCACGCTTTCCCGTACACAAGACGATAAGGCGTACAGCCGATCAGGGTCTTGTAAGCAGTACGGAAAGCCCACAAAGCATCATCAAGTTTATCAGCCCATGCGGCACGATGCTCTCCCACGGTTCTTTCCAGAATTCGCTTCAGTCCTCGGTTGGATATTTCAGCCTGGCCATTAGTTTGTGGGTGGTAGGCTGTGGAAAGACGATGATTTACACCGTACTTAGCCATGACTCTAGCAAATTGGTCATTGCAGAAATGAGTCCCACGATCACTAATAATGGCGCGAGGCACACCGAATCTAGCGAATAAAGCTTTCAAAAAGTTACAAACCACCCTTGCGTCATTAGTAGGCAAAGCTTTGGCTTCAACCCACTTAGAAACGTAGTCAACGGCTACAAGGATGTATTTGTTTCCTTTAGATGAAGGGAATGGCCCCATAAAGTCGATACCCCAAACATCAAAAATTTCACACTCTTGAATGAAATTCTGAGGCATCTCGTCTTTATGTGTGATTTTGCCTTGCTTTTGGCAAACATCACATTTTTTAACCATATCGTGAGCGTCACGATATATGGAGGGCCAATAAAATCCCGAATCAAACACTTTCTTTGCGGTGTAGTTAGGACCAAAGTGACCACCGGTGGGTCCTTTGTGGCAAGCATCAAGGATTTCAGACGCTGCCGGTCCGTCAACACATCGGCGGATAATCAGGTCGGCACATTGTTTGAATAGGTAAGGGTCGTCCCAAAAGTAAGTCTTGATATCGGTGAAGAACTTCTTCTTTTGTTGAGACGTCAACCCTTCCTTGAGAATTCCACCCGCCAAGTAGTTTGCAAAGTCCGCAAACCACGGGGTTTCATTCGGCTTCGAGTTTATAGACATTAAGGTCTCCAAGGGAAAAGAATCATTGATTTCTTTGTTCGGATGATCCCCTTGGTAAGGATCCTCAAGTCTGCTAAGATGGTCCGTGGCTAGGTTTTCTGCTCCTTTTTTATCACGAATTTTGATTTTAAATTCCTGGAGCAGCAAAACCCAGCGAAGAAGTCTTGGTTTGGAATCTTGCTTTGTCAACAAGTACTTCAGCGCGGAATGATCGGTATACACAATGGTGGTAGAAAGGACAAGATAGGGGCGAAATTTTTCAAAAGCATAGACAACAGCTAAAAGCTCTTTTTCGGTTGTCGTATAATGCAATTGTGCCCCCGTCATTGTCTTGCTAGCGTAAGGGATCGGTTGGAAGTGTTTGTTCACTCTTTGTCCCAGAACCGCTCCAATAGCATCGCACATCAACTCAAAGGGTAGCTCCCAATTAGGGGTAACCAAGACGGGTGCCTTAGTAAGCTTATCCTTAAGCGAGTTGAAGGCTTCAAGGCACTCTTTGGAGAAGATAAAAGGAGTATCTTTTTCCAAGAGGTGGGTCATCGGGCGAGCGATTTGAGAAAAATCTTTGATAAATCGACGGTAGAAGCCCGCATGACCTAGAAAACTTCTCACACCCTTCACGGTTGATGGTGGAGGCAACTTTGCGATAACATCGACTTTAGCACGGTCTACTTCAAGACCGGCTTTCGAGATCTTATGTCCAAGCACGATGCCTTCTTTTACCATAAAATGGCATTTTTCCCAATTTAGAACAAGGCGAGTGTCTTCGCACCGCTTTAGCATACGTTCTAAATTGGCAAGGCAAGCAGAGAAGGAATCCCCGAAGACCGAGAAATCATCCATGAAGACTTCCATGGTTTGTTCAACCATGTCATGGAAGATAGCTAACATGCACCTTTGGAAAGTCCCGGGCGCATTACATAAGCCAAAAGGCATTCTTTTGTAAGCGAAAGTGCCATAGGGACAAGTGAATGTAGTCTTCTCTTGATCTTGGGGATCGATGGGTATTTGAAAATAACCCGAGAAACCATCAAGAAAGCAGTAATATTCATTACCTGCTAAGCGTTCAAGCATTTGGTCCATAAAAGGTAGAGGGAAATGATCCTTTCTCGTGGCATCATTGAGTTTGCGGTAGTCTATACAAACTCTCCACCCAGTAACGAGACGAGTGGGAATCAACTCGTTGTGTTCATTGGGAACAACGGTTATTCCGCCCTTCTTGGGCACACAATGGATTGGACTAACCCATGGTGAATCCGAAATAGGGTAAATCATACCCGCATCAAGAAGTTTGAGAACCTCTGTTTTGATGACTTCATGGATTTTTGGATTCACCCTTCGTTGGCTTTGAATCGTGGGCTTAAAGTCGTCCTCCATGAGAATTTTGTGTGTGCAGAAGTGAGGATCAATTCCACGAATATCCAAAATCTTCCAAGCAATAGCCTTCTTATGATCTTTTAACACAGCGACAAGTCGGGCTTTCTCTTCATCCTTCAAATCCTTAGCAATGATGACTGGCGACTTCTTCTCTTCTTCGAGGAATACATACTCAAGATGGGGCGGCAACTCCTTAAGTTCCAAATCCGGAGGATTTTCGACGGGAGGCGTATTCGAAGTCGGAGTCTCGATAGCAATAACAGTGGGAGATGGAGGGGAAGGATTGTCTTCTCTGAGGAGGTTTGCAATGAAACTGAGATCGTCATCCCAATTGGCAGTAGAATCGTCATTGTCTTGCTTCACATCTTCCAAGGTGGCTTTCAAATCTTTCCAAAGAAAATCACTTTCTCCAAATAGAGATAGTGATGAGTCGATAGAGGAAACGGTCTCAACATTGGGAAGAGAGGTAGGAATGTTTTTACAAGCATCCTTGAAGTGTTCATCACAAGCATCATCAAGAACGTCAATACAATTAACACTCTCGTAAGAATAAGGCTGTTTAGAAAGCTTTCCCATGTTGAAGACTACTTTATCGTCACCCACTCTCATGATAAGCTCGCCGGCTTCAACATCAATGAGAGTGCGACCGGTCCTCAAGAATGGACGACCAACAATGAGTGGCACACGGGGGTCCATCTCGTAGTCGACGACAACAAAATCAGCAGGGAAGGTGAATTTGTCGACTCCTACAATGACGTCTTCGGCTATCCCCACTGGATAAGCAACCGTACGGTTAGCTAATTCCAAAGTCATTTTGGTGGGGACTAGCTCTGGGAGAGATAATTGCTTCCAAACACTTAGAGGCATGAGATTAATACTGGCACCTAGATCGGCTAGGGCCATGCAATTCTCTACTCCCGGGAAATTGCAAGGGATTAAGAAACGACCCGGATCACCAAGCTTTGTTGGCAATTTCCTTAAGAGCACTGCAGAGCAGTTCTCATTAAGTTGGGTGTTGGCGATATCGAGGAGCTTTTCCTTGTCGCTCAGAAGATCTTTAAACATTTTGGCATACTTGGGCATGTGAGCGAGAGCCTCAGCGAAGGAGATATTGAAATTCAGTTTTTTGAACATTTTAAGGAAATTCGAAACCTGAATATCATCCTTGCTCTTTTGCTTCTCTTTCCTCAACCTTGAAGGATAAGGTATATTGGAAGAAGAGGAAGGCTTTAGAGGAATAGGGTCACTCACAACCACGGGTAGAGGAGGGGTAGAAGGAAGAGGTGGAGAAATTGGGGAAGGAGAAGGATGAGGAATAGGAGCAGACGACTCGTTCTCCTTAGTCACAACCACCGTGGGAGGTATAGGAAGCTCGGGTTCCTTGGTACCTTTGCCACTTCGAGTGGTGATTGCTTTCATCTCCCCTCTTGGGTTCGTAACGGTGTTACTCGGAAGAGTACCCGAAGAAGAGGGTTGACTACTTTGGAAGAAACTAGCAATCATGTTCCTCAGATCATTAGTTTGGCTATCCAACGTATTTCTCATATCTGCTCTCAAATCGTTTCCTTGCTTGACCAAGTCTGCTTTCAGGTTGAGCACCTCTCTCTGAAGATTTCCCACTATCGCATCGTTAGTCCTCATATAAGTTTCCACTTCTTGGTGAAGAGCGGTGGGTTGGTTGGGAGGAGCATTGTATGCGGGTGGTTGGTAAGCAGGTTGTTGGTAGACTTGATTGTTACGTTGAGGCGGTTGTTGCTGCTTGTGAGGTGGGATGTATGGTTGTCGAGGTTGTTGTTGTTGTTTATTTGGGCGATTAAGGTTTTGTTGTTGGTTTGGGTTGGCAGGAGGGAAACCAGGTGGTGAAAGATAGTTGCTGCTGCGGTAGCTAAGCAAGTTACGGTCACCTTGGGGTCTAGCTTGATAAGCAGGTTGTTGATAGGTGCCATATGCCGCATTCACATTCTCAGCAGGGTAATCTTGGGTGGCGGTACAAGTTGTGTAAGAGTGAGGACCACCGCATATCTCACAAGGTTGGCTGACAGCGTTCACTTGAGCGTTTTTGGCGTTGTTGCTGTTGTTGTTGCTGACGGTGTGGGTGACAAGCGATTCAAGAAGCGTAGTGATTTTGTCTAATCGCTTGTCGCTGTCATTAGTGCTAGCACTAGCAACATTGGTCCGAACACTCTTGGTTTGCACACGAGATTTATTCTCAATGATGTCCCAAGCAGCATTGGAAGTCTTAGCCAATAAATTACCCCCCGAGGCACTATTCAGTGAATCTTGATCACTCATGCTTAAACCATTGTAAAAAGTATTGATTTGATGTACTTTGGTAAAACCATGTTGTGGGCATTTTCTTAAAAGATCTTTGAAACGATCCCAAGATTCACTGAACGACTCATCGTACTTTTGTTCAAAGTTTATAATCTCATTCCGCAAAGCGGTAGTACGAGAGGGTGGAAAAAAGTAATTTATAAACTTTGTTTCCAAATCCGTCCACGAGAGAATACTCTGTGGCGGTTCCTTAGCAAGCCAATGCCGGGCTTGTCCCTCTAAAGAAAAGGGAAAAAGTTGTAACCTTATAACTTCTTGTGGAACCCCATTGAACTTGACCGTGTTGGTGAGTTGTAGAAATCTCTTGATGTGGTCGTGTGGATCATCAATGGTTCGTCCCAAGAATGGTTGAGCAGAGACCATCTGGATAAAGCCTGACTTTAGCTCGAAATTGTTGGCGGCAATTGGAGGTATGACAATTGGATCCGTGTTGCCATCCACATGAGCTTGCAGCAATTCAATCATTGGGCGATTATCCGGAAGGGGCTCATTGTTGTTGTTATTGTTCATGTTGTTGAAAGGCGGGTTGTTGTTGTTATTATTGGTCGGAGGTGGGACACCGGCCATGTCTAAGTGATCGAGAGGCTCGGGATCTTGATAAGACGTGGATCGAGTGCGCATACACCTGCAAAAGAACTAACAAGGCAAAAACAATACAAAAATATTTTTGGTTTTTTGGTTTTTTACTTTTTAGGATTTTTTGAAAATTTTATATTTTTTTAGTGTTTTTGAAATTTTTTGTGAAAAAGTAACGTTCACGGGGAACGGATCCCAAAATCCAAGTTCTCACAAAAAACTTATGATCTTAACGAGAAGAGCCGGCAGCGGCGCCATTTGATACATGCCTTTTAATGTGGTGAAAAAGTTCGAATTCTTGGAATCCTCTCGAATTGATCTCAGTTAAAAGTGGAATGATTTGTTCTTGGTGACAAAAAGTGGATTTGGTTTTCTATTCTAAATAAATGAAGTAAATAAAGATTAAAGCCAGAAACAGTAAATCAAAAGCAATTAAATGATAAAGCTGTAAAGATCCTTACTGAAAACTAGTGCTATTCGGAATAAATGGAGAAGATGCTCTATTCGGAATAATTGTGTTATGCGGAATAATATGGTCTATGCGGAATAATGACTATACGGAATAAAAAACCCTATGCGGAAACTTTGGCTTATTCGGAAAATATTGCTATTCGGAAAAAATTGCCTTATGCGGAAAAACACAGTCTATGCGGAAAAATGACATCTATGCGGAATAATTGTATTATTCGGAAAAACTGGTTTATGCGGAAAAATGATGCTATTCGGAAAAAATGTCCTATTCGGAAAATCTTGCTCTATGCGGAATAAATCCTTACGCGGAATAAAATCATCTATGCGGAAAGTTATGGCTATTCGGAATAACTAATATTCCGAATAAGAGGTAAAGTAAACAGGCTTACTCGGAATAAAAGGCTCTATTCGGAATGACGGATCAGAAAGAACAGTAACGGACGAGTTAAAACAGGGAAAACGGGTTTTAGTCAAAATCAAGCAAAATACTCAAAAAGGTTTTACCAAATCAAACACAAATCATTTAAATGCCATAAGTAACAAATCCCACCAATAAAAACACTAAATCAACAACTTTTTAAGATCAAACTTGAATCAAATAAAAACTTAAGAACTTGAAATAGAAGATGATGAAGATCAAGATGAATGAAAAGATGGAATAGATTGATTAATGGAAAAGTAACAAGGGTAATGATTAAGAGTTACAAGATTGACAAAGAAAATGAAAAATCACCAAACACCCTAATGGTGTTGGTGAAGCTACGAACCAAAAAGAACTGGGAAGAAAAAAATGAAAAACTAACTCCCTAAAAAGTGAAGGGAGAGATCTATTTATAGTCCTAGTGGTTGGTTGGTGAGTGGGCTTTCTCCCTTTCTTCTTGTCTTCTCGTCTTTTCAGAAAAGTTGACGTTTTCGATTCTGATTCGGGATTCGTCGTCGATTAAATTCAACTCGTCTTTTAATCTCTTCGTTAATTAGACTTGAGTTTCTTCGACATATGTAAATCTTCCATCTTTGGTCCTTTTCTTCGATAAATCTTCAAATAGGCCCATTGACTTCAAATCTTTTGCACCTCTTGGACAATAGACTTCGTCTTGAGTCTTTTTCCTTGATAAAACCCGTGCAATCCCATGTTTTCTTTAATATTCATCCGGTTAGCTCTGAAAACACAATAAACACAAAAACCACGCATAATTCCAAACAAATGATATTAAATACGTGTTTTGGTCTTGTTTTAGCCAGAATTAAGTGGTAAAAGGATGGGTGTTTACACACCTATCATCATTCAACAAGCTCTTCAGTAGTGGAACCAGCTATGGTTCTTGCTGCAATAGCAGCAGTAATCCTAGCTGCTTTATCATATTGATTTCCATATTCAATGATTTCCCAAAGAGTATGGTCATGAAATTGAAGGTATTGTTCAAAATTGAACTTCTATTGTTTAAAGTTGTCAGGGTCGAGCATAGGGATTTTTAGGTTGTGATTTGATGAGGATGAGGATTATGTGGTAGACATCTTGTCTGATTTTAGGGTTTCTGGTATTTTTAGGGTTTACTGTTCTTTGAGATCAAAGTTCCTCAACAAGATCTGATACCACTTGTTGATCCCAAACTTAGATCGATTAGCTTTGTATTAATCGAGATTGAATAAAGGTTAATACTTAGAGAAACATTGTTGTAATAAATAATCCAAGTGTTATGCGGAATCAAGACTTAGAATAAAGAACAAACAACCAAGTAAACCAAACTTTCACTTTAGATTGATAATCGAACTTGCTTACAATGAAAGTTGTAAAACTGAATAATGTGTATCAACTACAAACCCTACGACCTCCTTTTATAACACAAGGAGTCATGTTTAAAGGTTTACCTATCAACTATTCTAGGTAAAGATAAATATAGAAAATACAATATTGAGCATATCTTTACTTCAAATATAAAACGTGTTGACTAAGTATTCATATCAGTGGTTGGACTTCTTCTTGTCAGCGCTTGGATATTTCTTGTCAGTGCTTGATCTATCAGCACTTCATTTCCTCTATTCAGCGTCCAAATTACTCTTGTCAGCGTCTTAGTGACTTACTCATTTTATTCCCAACATAATAGACAAAGAAAAGTGACTTGTCACATTCAGATTTTAGTATTTTTTTGTCTTTAGTGGAGTTTTTCAACATTTTTGAGTGATTTCATTTTCCCTATTATGTTTATTTATTTTAATATTTTTCATAAAGCTAGTTTTATTTTTATGTTTATTTTATTATTTTTTAGCATTAATTTAATTTTAAATAGATTTTTAATTATTTTGATTTTGTCTTTTATTTGTGTTTTTCTCTTTTTCCAATTTTCCTATTTTTAGTTAAGGATTTTAATATTTTTAGAAAAGTTGTTTTATTTTTTCAAGTATTTAATTAATTTTTAGAATTATTTTAAGGTAAAATAGGTTTTTAATCAAACTGTTTTTGTCTTATTAGGGTCAAATTTACTTTTTCCATCTTTTTCATTTTTCCTAGTATTAGTTAAGTGTCTTATGATTTTTAGAAAAGAGAATTTATTTTTCTCATTATTTTATTATTTTTTATCATTATTTTAGTTTAAAAAGTGTTTTTAGCCTTTAAAAAATAGAAAAATAGTTTTAAAAATTTATGAAAAATACTTTTTAGTGTTTAAATAATATAAGTAACATATTTGTTTGATAAATATAATTTTGGGCTTTTTGTTATTTATAATTAACTTTAGGGCTTTAATTAGCATTTAAAATTAAATATTTAATTAATTAAAGGTTTTAAAATTTATTTATTGAATTTTTATTCATATTTATATTATTTTAGACTAAGTTTTAATTTTTAAATTGTTTTTAGCATTAATTTTTAATTTCGTCTCGTTTTTAGGTATTTACGTTTACGTTTTTACGTCATTCGTCATAGTTTAATCGTAGTATAACTAGTCTTTAAATTTTCTCTCTTTAGACACAAAAATGACACTAATCCAAACTTGATTTTATAATATTGGCACAAAATATACACCTCCTCCGAGAACGAACTTGAACTTTTCATCTTTACGGTCTCATAAACCGTATCGACTAATACTTGCCCGCATTATACTCTCTTTTTCCTAAAAGAGGTGTATTTTTACTACCACCAATTTTGGCGCCGCTGCCAGGGAGGTGTTTTTAGTGCCATTATACATATCGTGTTTGTGTGAGTTAGGGATGGCAAAAGCGTCCGAAACCGATGGGGAAAACCGAAACCCGAACCGGTTGGGTCGGGTTCGGAGTCGGTTGGCGGGTTTGGTTACGGGTTTGGGTTTGAATGTTATTTTTTCCGCGGGTACGGATTCGGGTTCGGGTACAGGTTCTACTAATACCGGCCCCGTTTACCCGTATCCGAATCCGTATCCGTTTACCCGAATCCGTACCCGCTTTTGTTGCCATTTTATATAAGTTCTAAATTTGTGTGAAACAGTAGACGAAGATTGTTGAACGAATAATAATCATATTAGTTACATTTTGTATGCAGTAACATGTTTGTGATCAAATATATTTGGATCTTGTAATTTTAAAATAAAAACCATGATTTATTCGATATACCGAATCGCGTGAATAATATTAAAAAGTATTTTTTATCTTCTAAACACTAAAAAATATATTAGGGTATTTTTTTCGAATGATTTTTCTTAACATTATACGCACAATAATGGACAATGAAAATCTAATTATGGATACCCGATACCCGCGGGTAAAATCCGAAAACCTGATTGCTAACCGGGTACCCGTCGGGTGATGGAGCGGATACAGGTACGGATATTATAAACGGGTACGGGTTCACTAAAACCCGACCCAAACCCGACCCGTTGTCATCCCTAGTGTGAGTAGTGCGATTTTGCTTTTCATTTTTTGGAAAGCGTAAATATCGTACATACTCATTTATGTTAATTTTTTCTACTATATTATAATATTCAAATAAATCGTGTTTAGTTATCCTAGATTAAACACACAACAATCTTTTAGTATATGGTAGATATAATCGTTTTCGTTTTTCTTTGTGAATATTATTAATATATTGTACTACGTATTACAATAAATTTACATATCTCCAAAAGCGTGAAAACGCAACCTTAATTGTGATTTCATCACTCAATTATTGTATTCGAATCCAAAGCAAAAAGAAAAGGCAAAATAGATAATTACTTTCGAAAGGCTTAATTTTGATTAACACAAACTATAAGGTGGGTATAAGGCGGTTATATTTCATGACCTAAGGGAAAAAGGCTCTTAAGTGCTTAGCGCCGCCTCGTTTCCCCCGATTGCTTGTGCGTGTTTTGAGAAAAAAGGGCTAATCGAGGGTTTGCCAACCAAAGTATTATCTACGTATATTATATTTGCTTGATTTTCAAAGATTAAACACTCTTGAATATTTTGGTATTCCACCAACGTTCAAAAGTCATCGAAGGTGTTCACTCAACGTGATCGTTTTCATTCCTTGACGCTCCTTTTATCGAGAAATTGATTCGAGGAGAGATTTGTAGATTTGAGTCTAGGTAATACATCCAAAAATCCAAAAAATTAAAAAACAATCAAAAACCAAAACAATTGAAAAAACGAAAAACTCCAAAAAGAATCTTCTTTGCTACCCATGATAATTGTATTTTCACACTCGTTTAGGAAAGCGAGGCAAAAGTGGTAAGTATTATGTGTACGTTTAGGAAAACGTAAACACTTATGACCCTTGTTGTGAGTTCGTTCTCAAGGAGGCTTGGTGTGTGTGTTAAGACTTGATCAAGTTTGAGATTAATATTATTGAGAAGAAAGAAAAGAGAATGGGAAAGAAAATGATGACGATTAAGATTATGATTAAACTACCACGAAAACTAAGACGTAAAATGTAAAAACGTGACGAAATTTAAAAACTACTCTAAACATTCCTAGAAAATCACAATAAAACCCTAAAATGCAATTAGAGTTTACCAAAAGACAAAACTTTTTCAAACCTTTTATTTAATTAAATAATAATTTTTTAATGCTAATTAAAGCCCTAAAAATCAATTTAATTAATAAAAAGCCCAAAATAAGATTTCAATTTGTAAACTTCTAAAATAAATTAATTAAAACAAAAAGCTTTTTTGAAAAATTTAAAACTAATTAAAATTATTTAAAATGATTAAAAATTAAAATTAAATATTAAAATAATATTAAAAATTCAAAATTTATAAAAAATTCTAAAAACTTGCAAACTAATTTGTTTAAATTTAATTAAACCTGAAATGAAAGTAAAATGACCTAAATACCCCTATTGGGCCTCCAAATGGGCCAAAAGTGAAAACAGATTACTAAATGGACTTTTTAGGCCCAATAAGAAAAATGTTCAGAAATTGAGCCCAAAATTTCCAGATAAGCTTAAAATTGGATTTTAAATAAAAAAACTCTAATGGCTCAAAAGCTGAATTAGTGCTTATCACAGCTTAATAGAATTCAGCTTATTCTTAATGGGCTTTTTGGCCCATTAAGCCATAAGCTAATGCCATAAGCCGAAATTTGACACACATCCTTTTTTTGAGATTATAGAGCTGTTTGTAAAAAGAATTTTTTAAAAAGCTTAAGAAATAAGCCTGAAATAAGCCAAAGCTCTCTACATAAAACGACAAAATAGTCGTTTTTGAGTTCTAGACCACTTCAAGAGCTGATTCAAGTTGCAAAAGGTTTGAAATGACCAAACTAAGTTTAATCAACAAAAAGATTTCAAATAAGCACACTCAATAAGCTGGAATAATCAATAAGCTGTTTTGAAAAACAAAAGTCAATTCGTTTTCTAGTCAAACTTAAAAGTCAAAGGCTACAAAGCTCAAGATCAAGTAAACGGGTCAAATAAGTAAGACTGATTACAAAATAAAAGTTGTTGCACAATAGAATAAGCTAATATAGCTTATTAATAAGCTGATGACCAATTAACACTATAAGTGGGAAGTTTTAGTGCGAAGAGTTCACACTGCTTGCTTTTTTGATTTGCTTTTTAAGAGAGATTCATTTGATATTTTTGGACAATGAAGGCACCCCAAAGAAGGCACCCCTACAACTAGTGAGTTGTTGGGAGTCAACAACAAGCAAGAAATCACAATTTCACCCAGCTAATTGATACAATTGATTCAAACAACATACAGACATGATACATACATGAAAATAAGCAGATCTGATGATATAAGCCAATGTTTAAGCTAGAATAAGCAGACAAAACTCCACCAAAAGCATACAATAGCAATATCAGACTTAGTGACACACAAATAAACTTGTTTCAAGCACCATATCGAAGATTAGAACTAGATTCAAGCTTGTGTGATGTTACTGATATAACTGATGAACACTAAAAACCCTTTGCTGAACTAATTGACCACAAGATGAATTTCAAACCCACAAATCTATTAATCAGGTTACAAGAACTTAGTTTTTTCACTTGTTAATCCTTGTTACACATGCAATAGGTGTTCACCAAGTTTCAGTTCAAAAGGACCTAAAACAAGCTTGATTAGCCAAGATTTAGATTTAGTGATTCAAAGCATAAAGTAAGCAGATATAAGCATACAACCACATTAATATCAGATACAAACTCAAAACACCCCTACAAAACTACTTAACTGCCATCAAAAATCTTATATCATGCAGTCCCAAACACCAGTTAAGATCATATAACAAGATTATATTAAAGCATATATGTTTTTAGTCCAAGAAATTGTTAAACATGAACTTAAACAACAAGAACATGAACTAAGCACAAGTATTCAAGCATCAAACAACACCAAACAACAGTAGGAAACAAAATCACTTAGAACCAATTTTGACAGATTTTTGGAGAGAAATTGACAAACCTAAGGAATGTACATCCACACTCCCGAATCTAAGAGCTTATGTGGTATCTTAACAATCACATGCTTCCAATACAACACCCTGCTAAGATCAACAAGGTCAAGCACAAACAGTTATAAAAATAAATGAAAATGAAACAGATTTATCCAATCTTTGTACCCCACCCCTTGAATATTACCAAGCCACAAGTCTCACCTCACCTTGATAATTATCTTATCAGGGTGATATGATCAGCTTATGACCCAAAAACTCTAAGTGTTTGAACAAGGAAATGGAAAAAATCAGATTTTGAAACTTTTTTTTGAAACAAACTTTCACAACACTTAAAAACTTCAAACCACACTTTGAAACCTCAAACCAACAAACTTAGATAAATAACAACAAGAAATTAAAATTGGCACTTGGAATTCGTCAACAAAATCACACACTTTTTTCATTCACTAGAAACAAAGTCTTTACAGATTTGTGACCAAAGAAAACCAATAACAGGTTGTTATGCTATGAGTTAAGGGCTTTATATAGAGCCTTACAAGATAAAGAAAACTATTAAACCCTAATGTGTGAAGTTCCATGAATGCCCTTGTAAATTTGAATATGCTTTGACTGACTTGGACATTTGTTGAAGAAACATGTGACCATTCTTGTGGTTTTGTTATCTTAAACGTTCAACTTGAGCTTAGGTGAAAGCAAGTATGTGGGGCGTTGATTCTCTGCATAGTTTTTGTTTTGGAGTGAAAAGTGGGGCAGGGGAGGTATAAGGTGGCATGTGGGATGATAGTGATGGGTGTTTAAGAGTCGGTTTAGGTTTAGTTTAGTGTTAATTATGAATCTGGAAAATATTAACAAAAACCCCTTTGTTTATATAGGTTAATTGGATTAGGGTTTATGTGTTCTTAGCTGGGAAATTAGGTTAGTTTGATTCAGATTAGGGGTGGGGTTAAGTGTTAGGGTGCCAAATTTGAATACTAATTAATAATTAGTATTAAACAGGTGGTGGGGTGTGATGTGGCAAAAGGGTGAATGGTGAACGGTTGAGAGTGTATAGTGGGGCACGTGTCAAGCCATGGTTGGTCTAGGTATCTTTCTTTGTCGCCCAGCTTTAGTCCTTCAATTCCTTCCTTTGTTTCATATCATGTTTAAACCTCCAAAACTGAATATCCTTTGTAAAGTAAGTTTTGGTTTTCACACTTTGGCCACAAAAACTTTCCAAAAGTTTATCAAAGGACTTGTTTTGTAATTTGATGATATTTGAAGGGTTGGTCTTGGCATGTCTTTATTCTTCAAGGTCTTCACTTGTATTCTTGTCTTCATGGAGGACTAAAAGTGACAAGTCTTCAACTTTGAGGGACCAGTCTTGCTAATTCTTCAAAGTTAAGGGTCCTTTTTGTAAATTTGACAAACTTTAGGGACCAAACTTATAATTATTAATAAACAAGGGTATAAAGTGTCAATTCTTCAATAATGAAGGACCCTTCTTGTATAATCTTCAATTCTTCAAGGTCTTTTCTTAGAAAATCAACTCTAAGGCCCGGTTCATTGTGCGGCTTCGTTTCCCGTGTTCGTTTTTGATTGATTCTTGTGATCTTTTGTCATTTTCTTAATATCCGTACCTAAAATACACATTGAGCAAACACAAGCATATATATGGAAATTTTTATGATATTTTCATCATGTTAAGCCCGTTGTGGACGATGAGACTATGTATAAAAGCAGTCTCATCACTCCCCCATACTAAACCATTGTCGTGCCCTCACACAATGCTAGAATAAAGTATCGTAGCACCTCCAAAATTTATTTTTCATTGACTTTATTGAATCATAAACTTACTACACAACTACTACTTGCTACTACTTGCGTTTTAGACATAATGTATGATTTTCATCGCAAAATGGGACATTTAGGTTCATACAACAAGAACACGTGAATGCTTCGTTAGAAATAATTTCGTCATCCTCGATTTTCACCCAATTCTATGCCAAGTGTGTAACGAGATCATTTTCATTATAAGTTAGTAATGCTAACACTACTCATATGCCCTAATCACGTACTTAGACTCCGTTAATCCTAAGTGGTATCTCTTATATTATATTTTTCTCTTGAATGTTCACGAGGATACATTTTTTACTTATGCGATGATAGAGATTAAGGTCCGAAAATAGAGTCATAACGATGTAACCAAGACTATCGAATAAATAACCCCCCCTAATAGACAACGATGTCAAAAAATTAAGTCAACAAGAAGGATCGATAAACACGGTTTTATAACGGTTTTGAACATGAGACTTATTACCAAGACTGTTATACGCCCCCTAACGGATGGGCCTTATTATCATAGGTTTACCTCTATCTTTTATTCAACTCCGCCATGGAGCTTTTATTATAACTTTGGTCTTGCCTTGCCTTTTATTTAACCTCACCATGAGGTGTTCTGTTAGGTCAGTATTTACTGACCCTAAAGCAACTCTAGGATTTGAATATAAAATCCCCCTAAGTGTTTCATGCTCAGCAGTAAGGCCAGTCTGCTGATGGATGATCAGAGGAACAAAGTTCCTACTGATGACTTTAGAGCTGAAGAAAGTTCAGCACTCCACTTCCAGTGAACTTAGAAGACTAAGAGGTCTTCGCTTCAAATACTAGGCGGTCTAGCTGCTGAAGAACAAGGACTGAAGAAGGGCTTTCAGTTCAATTTGGCTTGACAATACCAAACTGAATGATGTCGATCTCCTCTAGGATATTGAAGACTCTTCAGTATTCGGATAGTTTGCATTAGGCGGGAAAAGATTACTTTAAGTCAAAGTAGGTTGCTTGTATACTTAGATATAAGTACAACCTTTATCTTTTCAGAATAGTTTATTATGTAATTTGTACTCTTTATCCAGCATGGGCATCAACTACCCACTGGATAAACTCATGCATTGGTACATGCAAAATGCAAACCCTAATTTACACTGCCTATATAAAGGAGTGTACATTATGAGAGAAAAGTAACCAATAAAAGAGCTTAAACTCTGGAAAACCTTTCTCTCTCGATACCAACTAAACCATATAGCCAAAGATGTAAATGAACGTTTATATTGGAGCTTAGACTTTAACTTTGGTTAGACGTTTAAGTAGAGGATATCAAACCCCATTGTCATTCAACCACTTTGTTATTCGGCAAACACAGTGGGTTATAGATTCTTTATTTGATTCTAATAAAAGTCTATACGTTGAAAAGTATATTGGTATTGTTTTTTTAATCTTTCATAGTTCTTATCTAATGTTAAAACAACACACTTGAGTCGAAGTAATAGTTATTACTTAAGAAAATAAGTAATATTGAATTACAAGTGACCAACAAGTAGTATCAGAGCAGTTTGATTAGTTAAAATCTTATTTTATTAAACTGCTCATTTAAAAGTTTTCAAATCAAGATCCAAAATGGCTCAAGTTATACCACAAACCCTAGAATATAGGGGTGGCCAACTCAATGCTGCTCCTGTACTAGAGGTAGCCAACTTTACAAATTGGAAGAAGAGGTTTCTTGTCCACATGGTTGGAATTGAACATCAATTCCTTGGAATCATTGAAAATGGTCCTTTTGTTCCCATGGTTGGGGACAATAAAAAACCTGAAGTACAATGGACTGCTGATGATAGAAAAGCTGCTAACCTTGATCAGCGTCTCAAAAGTCTCATCATGTCTGTACTCCCAGATGATCAAATGAATTATGTTGTAAATTGTAAAACAGCCAAAGCAACATGGGAGGACCTTATTCTTTACCATGAGGGACCCTCTGATGTAAAAGAAACCAGAATCATGGATTTAAAGCTTCAATACAACAACTTCAAGAACAAAGAAGGGGAAACCTTCACACAAACATTCACCAGATACAAAGCACTGATGAATGGACTTGTGAATGATGGTGTTGAACTTTCAAAACTTGAAATCAACATAGTTTTTGTTAATGCATTGCCAAAGAAGTGGCTCAATTTCTGCCAAAGCTTGAGGAATGTTAATCACATTAAAGATTGTGATCTATCCTCTCTTTTTGAGAAACTAAAATACGAAGAAAACCTAGTTGATAGGATTTATGAAGGCTCAAGCAAGAGTAAAGCATTAACCATTTCTACACCCTTGTCCACAGCCTTCTTTAGTGAAGCTGTCATTCAAGACTACCAAGATAGTCCTGATGATGAGGAAGATACTAGATCTAGTGAGGAATATCTGAATGACCTCAAAGAGGAATTTTATGAAAGAGCACTTCTGGCCAAGTCTAGAAGGTTCTATAAGAAAGAAGGCAAGTTCTCCAGCTCCACAAAAGCTTCAGTTGACACTGAATGCTACAAATATGGGAAGACTAGTCACTATGCTAGGGATTGTTATTCAAAAACATCTCTCCCTTCATATTCCTCACCAGCTCAATCAAGACCAACTGGTCAATCATCATTTCAACCAAAACAAATTGCTTCTACTCCATTTTAGCAAAGCAGGGTTGAACTTAGACCAACAAAAGACTTTGAGGCCAAATATAGAGAAATCAAAGCAAGATTGGCCTTAATGAGTTCTGAAAGCTCCTTGATGAGATGGCATTTATACATGATCTCATCGTTCTTTTCGGGCTTTAAATGCATTAAAATGTCATAAAATACCATATATATATGCTTATGTTTGTTTACTTGTGTATTTTAGGTATGGATATCGTGAAAAAGACAAAAGATCACAAGAAACAAGGAAAAACGGACACGAGAAATGAAGCCGTACAAAGAACCGGGCCCTAATTCATGAATTATCCAAGATTTACCCTTGAAGACTTGAAGATATGCAAGATTAATCCTCAAAAAATGAATAAATGACACTTAAAACCCTTGTGAATTCATAATTACAATTTTGGTCCCTTATGTTTGTCATAATTACAAAATGGTCCTTCAACTTTGAAGAAATGGCAAGATTAGTCCCTCACTCAAATCTAATTTGTCAATTATGGTCCCTCATGAAGTCAAAGAAACATTGAAGACCTTTGAAGATCAAGAAAGTCAAAATTCAGTCCTTCAAATATGGAAAAATGGCAAAAACAACCCTTTAAACCTTTTCACCAAAGTTTTGTGGCAAAACTATAAACTTGGAAAGTTTATTAACAAAGGAAAGTAAGTTTGTGAGCTGAAATTCTTCTAATACATCTTTTGCCAAAGACCAAGGTTACTACTACCAACTTTGAAAGTTTAAACACACAAACACGCGCCAAACACTTAACCTCCACTAAAAACGGATCAAACGTGGCACTGTTCACATGTATGAACCCATTTTTACTTTTTACAAAACAAAGGGGAAAAAGAAATTACCTTGGCACATGTGTGATTCACACATGTAGAAACCCATCCCAACATTAAATCCCTCTTCTCTACTCACCAATGAACCCACACCCCAAACCGTTACCCAATCACATCACACCTGTAACACTCTCAAATTTCGTATCGGTACCGCAGAAGGGTCTTTTAGAGTGTTACGGGATAGCACAATAACTCCAATCATAGACAACACATAAAAATGGTTGTACAACGTTCAACATACATTCATTCGATAAAAAGTTTTAAAGTGTACAACAGGTCCCAAATTATACAGGTCATTAAGTTTACAAAACATAGATCGAATGAACATTTTTATTATTATGTGGGCCATCAGAGTCGATCTCCATCCGGATTACCTTTAAGCACCTGAGATAAAAACATGCAAAAATCATATCAGCGAATGCCGAGTGAATTCATAGAGTTTAAGAAAACCGTTATATAAAACAATCGTTGAAATCAGAACACAAGTATAATATTGGAAGTAAGTCCTCGTATTGCTAGTCAGGCAATATATAAATCAAGCATACATCTTAAACCGTCCATGAGACCGTAGCCTCAATATTACCATTATAGGTAATATTAATATCGTTATTAGCATCAATATTAAATCGTATTGGAATACATTATGGATTATTATTAGTCGCATGACATTGTTACCTTACTATCAAAACAACGGGCCGCGAACCCGACAAACAATTTGCCCATATAAGTTAGCGTGTCGTCACAAAAATCACGCTATGTAAATCTTCTCATACATAAATTCGCTTACCAATCAATGTGGTACGACGGGGATCAACCGTCAAGGCGCGAACTGGGGTGATCGTCCCCAAATAGTACTATCATATGCATAAGCGTCTACCAAATCCCGGTAGTTCACAATTCATGCTAATGTGACTTTGAGTGACATAACCTAACTACTAATAATCCTTTTTATCTCTTTTATTGGGTCATCGCATCATTCGGGTCCATATCATTAAGCATACCATCAGGACTACTTGTGTTCTATGTTTATCAAAAACTAGCATGTTATCTCCCTCACGAGTTTACAAATCATTTTATAAAACATGTAAAAGAGTGCGAGGCTAGAACTCACGTTGATAATGAAAGGCGGATTATCGGCTACGGGCGTGCTTCAGTCACGGAAACCTATATAAATAATAACCGGTCTTAGACTCTTGTCCAATGACTTTATCAAAATAACAAATATACATATGATTATTTTGTACATATGATGATGATCAAGTGGGTTTATATATTCTTATTTACTCATTTTAGTGGTTATGTATTGGTAACTTCTTACTAGTTTACTAATTTTACCTATTTATATATTTTAAGTCCAATGAGCTTATTATAAGTTCTTTAACTTGTATTAATCCATTTTATACTTGTATTATCAGTATTTATACTTTACATGTTGGGCCCAAATGGGTTAAGCCCAATAATTACTTTTTATAAGTGTTTAACTTATTTAGTTAAATTATTAGACCAAATATGCTAACTTAGCTCGTTAATGTCCGTATGTCCTATAGTTCGGGTTTTATCAGTTCTTACTTGTATTAGGTACTTATATATCAGTATATGACTTTTAAAAACTTTACATTAGACGGGTTTCATCGTCTAAGTTTTAATTGGCGAAAAACGTTAATTTTACGGTAATTGCCAAAAAAGTCGTAAAAATCATGTTTATAGTTTTTATAACTTATAAATCTTATTCAACTACCATTTTTATAAAGTGTCCATTTATTTAACCTTATACATATTTATATAAATGAAATTTATAAGTTAGTGGGTTTTAATTCACATTTTATACTATATTATTTGAGTGCTTATATAATACTATTAAACATTAATTCTTCAAAATCTGATTTTTAGTTTCATCTTCACCATTTTTATTATATATTGAGTTCTATAATGAGATAGAAGCTCATTTTTGGATGGAATAAACTTCCGATTATGTGCTACAAATAAGTTAGTTATAGCTACTGCTCATTCCATATCTAACTATCCTTAACAGTCCCTACAAAACAGACTATTCAGATTAGCACACTCATCTTGTTTTGATCATATCTCACTCATTTTGATGATTCCATTGCATGACCAACTCTCACATGTGTATGACATCTTATAATTACTGTAAATGGATTCCAACATGCAATTTTATCAGTTTAAGACTTGGTTACTTACTGTTTTTATACAGCCAACAATTTAAGCATGATTTTAGCCTTGTTTCTTATGGTTATTCATCTTTTTAAGCATATTTATCAACACTTGATCCCCACACAACATTTTTATCATCATATATTCATCATATACATATACAATAAGAAAGAAAATACATTTTATCTTTACAAAAATAACAAGAGAAATGGAAAGAATGATCTTCTTTAACAACCAAGATTATATCTTGTTTGGATGACAACAACTTGATGAACACCAAATATATCTCCAAGATCATCAATCACCAAGATAGTTTGTTGAGAAATTAGCCCTAGGACACAAGCAAATAACCTCCTTTTTTTAATATGGCCACCAATCAATCAGGCTTCAAGGTTTCTCCATAATATGGCTAGATAACATGTAACTTGTGGCTAGAAAAGATCAAATGATGGTGTGGATGGTGTTTGTGGGACGGCAATTTAGAGAGAGAGAGAGAGGAGAGTTTTGAGTTGTTTGCATGTGAAAAATGGAAGTGAATGGTATGTGTTAGTGGTTTTGCTAGTTTAGATGGGATAAGTAAGCTTCATTGTGAAGCTAACTTACATGTGTAAGTTAGTTTAGTGTAAGGATGCCACATCAAAGATTTGGTGTCCTCTTTGTGCCGTCCCATAGATATTGAGGTGGGATAAACTTGTTTTGTCCCATCCCGCTAATTTACGGGTATTCCTCGATTCTAGTTTCCTCGATTTGCGTGCCCTCGGGTCGTTTTACGAAAAACGTTTTTATAAATTATGACTCAACGACACAAAACGAATCTAATAAAAATTGTCTCATCAAAAACGAAGTTCAAAAACATAAATACGTAATCCTAAGGTTTCCGGTTTAGTCGTAAAGGACGTTAAATTATGCACGTAAGCCCAAATTTAAATCCGTAAATTGTGAGTTCATCAACCAACACAAAAATAAGTTTCAAAATATTATACGAGAAAATAATTTACTACCTGAAAATGTTAGATTGTCACAGCTTTTCCTCCTAAAAGGGATCAACGTCCTCGTGATCCATTTCATTTTGATGTCCGTTTCTTATTGAAATCAAAGAGGTGCGGATATTTCTTCCACATTTCATCCTCTCGTTCCCAAGTATATTCCGGTCCATGCTTTGAATTCCATCAGATCTTGACAATAGGTATCCGACTTTGTTTCAGTTGCTTTACCTCACGATCCATAACCTCTACGGGTTCTTCGATAAAATGCAACTTCCCATCTATTCGAACCTTATCCAACGAAATTTTCTCATCACTCACTGCTAGACATTTCTTCAGATTAGATACATGGAATGTGTTGTGAACACCATGAAGTTATGGGGGTAACTCTAGTTTGTAAGCCACCGGACCTACTCTAGATAAAATCTTAAAGGGTCCAATATAGCGGGATTCAATTTTCCTCGCTTTCCAAATCTTATAACGCCTTTCCATGGCAATACTTTCAACATTACTCGGTCACCCACTTTAAACTCCATCGGTTTTGTGACAATCCGTCAATTTATGGTCGATATTTTATTCTCAAGTATTATTTAAAAACATTATTTTAATGTTATATTATGAACTCACTCATTTCTGGGAAGAAATTTGGATTTACGTCTTGAAGTAACATCGACTACGTCTAAACCGGAGGATTCTATGTTACGTGCTTATGCTTACATACACCGTTTTGGTGACTGTAGGATATGTAAATCTTGCTTATGTTTTAGAGAGAGAAAGAGACAGAGAGATGGTGAGAACACACAGACTTAGAGAGAGAAAGTGAAAGAAAAACACTTTTTCACTATGTGTAAGAATGAGGAACACACACCCTCTCCATCTAAGGAGAGGGTTTATAAACCCAAGACCTTGTCATGGGCTTGGGCTTACATTTGGGCCGGCCTACACATGTTGTAGGCTAGGCTTTGGTTTGTTTGTTAAATTAAGATAAGTAACTAAACTACGAGCTATTACATGGACTATTGTTGGAGTGCCGATCCTTCTTAATACGTAAAACGTATTTCCAACAATCTCCCCCTAAGGGAGGTCACTCCAAACAAGGGCATTACCCAAGTTACAATAATAAGATAAACCTAGCATACTATGCTTGTCTTGAGCTCGTAGTCTTCGTCTTTCTTTTTCTTTTTCTTTTCTGGTGAACATGCTGATGTGATCTTTGATATCAGTCTCGAGCATTAATCTCTTGCCTTGATCTCGTGCATCCATCACTTGTGATCTTCGCCTCTTCGTGACGCCATGTCCCACATACTTATACCTTCGTAATTCTTGAAAGCTTCAGAGTTCGATACAGCGGAAGACTTAACTTTTAGGCTTTCTTGAATTTGATGAGGTATTAAGTGCATAAAGTATAAGCATGCGGGGACGACTTCTTCTTGGATCCCGCAACGCCACCTTCTTCAAATGCCGCAACATAAGTAGACACGAACGAAATGGCTTTGAACATTTCATTCTAATTCGGTAGCATTTTACCTCCGGTCGGTGAAGACCATTGGAGGATATTAGATATCGTACCCGTGACGGATAGTTTCAATTAAGTAACTTCCTGACAGGATTTCGCGGGTAAACCCGTTCTCTTTATTCGACCGTCCAAAGCTGACTGCGAACATAAAGAGTGAATCATTTGGATAATAATATCCGCATGATTTGAAGCCGTCAATTCATGTTCCTGGAACAAGTGAAATTCAATTAAGAACCGCACCATCGTTTGTAACATCCCGCCTACTCAGACCACAATATTGTCCGCTTTGCCCGCAGGCTCACGGCTTTGCTTTGTGGCCCTCTTGTGAAGACTTCCCGGCAGGTCACCCAAGCCAGTACTACTCTTCCATGAGCACGCTTAACTGCCAGTTCCTAAGAACCCCACTTGCAGTAGACCACAAAACGCGTTGTGTCATGAGAAGGCGATTGTTATCTTATGAACCATGGATCTCTCCTGGCCACAGCCGATGTGGGATTTGCCTGGGGTGTCACAATCACCCCCCCTTCGGGACTCATCGTCCTCGATGAGGTTTGCCCCACCATCCCGAACGGCTCAGGAGTGGCTCAGAATTTAAAGTTATATTTAAAGTTATAAAATACAGTAAATGCATGTTTTCAGAATTTAAAGTTATATTTCAGTTTCAGTATATATGAACCAGGTCTTACAGATTTTATGCAAGGTTATACCACATGTTACATATCAGTCTTATAGCTTCAATGTTGACTTCTATTTCATTACCTTCCAGTACATTCTTATCATGCTATATCCGTCCACTGAGCGTTATGCTCAGCCGTAGTTTCCTTTCATGTTTCTAAACGGAAGGTACACAGGGACGATCTTAGGACTTCTAAGAGAGTACGTGCATTTGGATGGGAGCTTTCTAGACTCCTTTATTTTATGCATACCTTACGTTACTTTACTTTGGTTGTTTGGACACTGTTTCGTCCTTTTCCTTTCTGTACTTAATCTTTATGTTTTTGGGCTTGTTGGACTACCGATGTTTGATTCTGGTATTTCCGTTTGGTCAGTTAATGTTTAATAAATTGCCTTGCATGCTTTGATGACACGCCATAAATACACGTAACGGTCCATTTATCCAAGTGGGGTGTTACATCGTTGCTTTCCAGTTGTCACGAGCTTGATTCGTATAGAATCTTGCAAGTTACCTACCAAGTGCTGTTTGAGGTTAACACTAGAAGGATTTCCACTCATCACTGTGAACACTAAGGTATCACTCTGAGTGTTCTGGCAAGATCACTAAGATATTGCGTAGAGGCCTGGAACGTGTTTAAGTTCAGCTAAGAATTAAACCACTGTTGCTTTCCAGTTATCACAAGTTTGATTCATAAAGAATCGCACAAGTCACCTACCATGAGCTTTTTGATATTCGCTCAAGAAGGATTTCCATCTTCATTGTAAATACTTACGTATTACTCGGATGTTCAGGCAAGATCATGAAGATTTTGCGTAGGACTCTTAAAATCTTTCTTACTTTTCGCAGTGTGTGAAGAAGCAAGGAAATATGAAAGTGTGTCCTAATGAGATATTTGATGATCTCAAATGGCTCTAGACTCGATCGTGCACTTTGGATTTTAGTGATCGGAGGCTGGAGAGGAGTGCCACCTTTTCAATACCAATTTATTCGGAGTGAATAAATCGATAGATAACGTGTTGATCTCCGTGTGATTAAAACACATATCTTTTGAGAGATATCAGAGTTAGCTGGGATGGGTTGTGCATTGCATCACTGGGTCCATGATGTCTGTCTTCAATATCGAGAATCATTAAAATGATCTCAATAGCATATGTGTTGACCCGGTTTCTGCCTAAAGTTGTAAGGAGGGCTTCTTTCTTTACACCCTTTATCTTTACAATTCTTTTTCATTCTTCAACCCCTTCAATGCTTACCAATACGTCATAACTAGCACCTTGTTGTGATTGTTCTAGTGCTAACTTAAGTACTTGGTCAGCATTCAGCTACGTTCACAATCTTTCTCCAACTTTCCTAAGGACTACTATTTCTAGCTATGGAATGTCCTTAGGAAGATTCCTCCGGTTCTGGAAGAATCATAGGACTTAACCTATCCTACCATCCTTATGTCACCACAATCATCATCGTCGTGAAATAAATGGGTTGTGGGTAAGTATAAATCACCATGAAATCCATTTTTGATATAGCAAATCCATTTTGCTCCCCCTTAACATATGCTACGATATTCGAAAACATTTCGCATACGTCGGGATGAGCCAGCACATTAAGTCAAACCATTTGTGATAATATCCCATATTAAATCACATTTTCTCCCCCATATTAAAAATATTAACCCAATCGATGTTTTTAATATCAATTGATTTAATGAAGTTTTAACAAAGATTTTGGGAAGAAAAATGCAAGTCCATTTAATCTTCATGGTATCAAATGTATGAGATATGATACCGATTTGTAACATGATCACATATTCACCATATTAAAAAGAATTGACAAGGTTGGACCTGATAGATGAGAACATCATATGATAAGATCAAATGGTTCTTGTCAGCATATGTTGGTCGCCTCGTCACGTTTGAAGTCATCTCTTGACACCACGTGTACGATTGGTATTGTTGTCTTCACACCAATGAGTGAACTTGGCACGTTCAGCATCGAAGATTCTGAATGCTTGACAATTGCTCCCCCTCAATTGTTGACCCGTGTTCTATTTAAAGAGCTGTAGTCGTCGGTTGAGTAGTTGCATCGTCGAGTATGTAGATACCAATTATAGATTGCTATGGTTGTAGAGATGATAGCTTCATAAAAACAAGACTTCTCTTGTTTTAACAAATAAATGCACTGAAACGTACATTAATTTGTGTTAGACCAAGTTATAAAGTAAACTTGATCCCTTACAAGGTTTTAAAGTAAACCTTGCCCGAGAAAAATAATTCCCGTTGTTAGCCAAAGATTTCATAAGAAATACCTGACTTTAATGTGAAAACCGGGTTACAGTCAGAAATAACTACAAGCCATAAGGGCATGTTTTATGAAATATTTACAAATTTTGTACGAACTCTTTTTATGGCGCCGTGTCAATATTAATCAACATTTCTAAGGCCGTAAATATTATCGTACCAAAAGACATGCCTTTGAAAAAAAATAAAGTAAAAATATTTTTGGATTTTTCTAGATTTTTCAATTATCATGGTTTGTATATGGTTTTATATTTTTGTATTTTGCTGTTGTGGATAAAGATATAAACAATATATACAAATGATCACCAAGGATACGGAGAATAGTTTTACCACCACTATTCTTTCACTTCATCTGCCAATTCCTTAAGAGTCTCAGGCGAGAAGGTTCTCATTCGTAGCTTGTCGGCCAAAAATTCAATTCGAGCTCGATCTAAAGCCTTCGTGAAAATATCCGCCAATTGATACTCAGATCGGACAAAGTAAAGCTCTATTACTCCATTTTCCACTTGCTCCTTGATTAAATGGTAGCGAATGTCAATATGCTTCGACCGAGAGAATTGAACATTGTTGCAGCATAAGGCAATTGCACTTTTGTTGTCGCAGTACATCGGAATCTTGTTGAAACCTAGACCATAGTCGGTTAATTGCGATCTCATCCAAAGAATTTGAGCACAGCAACCGGACATAGCTATGTATTCTACTTCCGTACTTGAAATTGCAGCGCTTTTCTGGCTTTTCGATGCCCAACTGATTAGTCGATCTCCTAGTAGTTGCAAAGTTCCACTCGTGCTACGCCTTGTATCTTGACAACCCGCGTGATCCGCATCTGCATATGCCATTAGTGCAATAGAAGAGTCCTTCGAATACCAAAGTCCCCGATTAATGGTTCCTTTAAGATATCGAAAGATCCTTTTAACAGTGGCCAAGTGTAACTCAGTAGGTCGAGTTTGATACCGAGCACACATACATATAGCAAACTGAAGATCAGGTCGACTAGCTGTGATATACAGAAGAGTACCGATCATTCCACGGTAAAGTGTCGGATCAACGGCAACTCCATGTGGATCTGCATCAAGTTTAGTTCGTTACACCATTGGAGTATCCACGGGGTCGCAAGATTCCATCTTATATTTCTTTAGCGATTCAAGGGCATACTTTGATTGATTGATAAAGATGCCTCTGGGACTCTGAGATATCTGAAGACCTAAGAAGAATGATACCTTTCCCATCATTGACATCTTAAACTTGGAAGACATGAGTGTCCCAAACTCATCCGATAAGGTTTGGGTCGGGGCTGCAAATATAATATCATCAACATATATTTGTACCATAATCATATCTTTACCTAGTTTCTGAATGAACAGCGTGGGATCCACCTTGCCTTTAGCGAAGCCTTGCGTAATGAGGAATTGTGACAAAAGATCATACCATGCGCGAGGAGCTTGTTTCAACCCATAGAGAGCCTTCTTAAGCTTGTACACATGATTAGGATAATTAGGATTCACAAAACCATCCGGTTGTTGAACATAAACCTCTTCCTTGAGTTCACCATTAAGAAATGCCGTCTTCACATCCATATGATAGACGATCATATTCATATGGGCTGCATAAGCGAGGAATAGTCGAATAGCTTCCAAACGGGCAACAGGTGCAAAGGATTCCATAAAGTCGATGCCCAATAATTGCTTGTATCCACGAGCTACTAGACGAGCTTTGTTTTTCAATATTCCGCCTAACTCATCGATTTCACCTTGTAAACCCATTTCAAAGTGAGTAACTGCACTTGATCCGGGCATGGGACAAGTCCCATACTTCAAGACGTATAAATTCATTAAGTTCTTCTTGCATAGCTTCTATCCAACATGATTGAGTAAAAGCTTGTTGCCATGTCTTAGGTTCAACTTCAGTGAGAAAAGCATCAAAGTGACAAAACATTACACTTTCTTGTAACTCACTTCGTGTGGATACCGGACGATTAGGGTCACCAATAATAGAATCTATAGGATGATCCTTTGTCCACTTGCTGTCATGTTCACGAATCCGTGGATTGGAGTAAACTATAGAAGGAGCTTCCTCTGAGGTGGACGACCCAGTTTGATTAGGGTCGGGAATTGGTACACCAAAGAATGGAAGTTCACGCATTTGAGCGAATTCCAAATCGTGATTATCATCATCCTCTTCATCATCAATAGGCATGACATGGGTAGTTGAAACAGGTGTTGGTTGAGAATTACTTGTTGATGGTAAATCTTGACCAATTGTAGGTACAGATGTGTCTAATTGTGCTTCGGTTGCTGGAGCGACAACTTCGGTGACCGGAGCTATTACCTCAGGTTCAGGAGCAACAATACTGGGAGGAGTAAAGAATTCATCAAAGAACGGTTGAAACAACGTATCCCATTCAGTCCTAGAAGGTGGTGTAAATGATGATGAAGTACAGTCTGACATTTCAGGAAATAAATTTATCCGTGAATATTATTTTGGGATTTTAAATTTGTGTTGGTTCATAAACTCACAAATTTACGAGAAGAGATTATGACTTACGATTATAATTTAACAACCTTTACGACTAAACCGAAAACCTTAGGATTACGTATTTACTTTTTCGAACTCCGTTTTTGATGAGACAATTTTTAATAGATTTGTTTTGTGCCGTTGATTCATAATTTATAAAAACGTTTTTCGTAAAACGACCCAAGGGCACGCAAATCAAGGAAACTAGAATCGAGGAATACCCGTAAATTAGTGGGATGAGACAAAACAAGTTTTGCCCCACCCCACTATATGGGACGGCCAAGTAGCTCCACCACACCCAAGAGGTGTCAACTTATGGTTACAATTTGCTACACATTTTCACTTGAGCTTAACTTGTAAGCTACACCAAACCACAAAACCATCTAACCAAACCATTTCTCCAAAACACATACATGCAAACCACTCTCATCCTCCCATTTCTCTCTCAAAAATTCGTTCCATTCTCACCCTAAATAACCCATTTGATCTTGATTTAACCATGAAATCATATGTTATTCACACATATGATGAAGAACCTTTGAAGATATTAAGATTGGAGATGATCTTAACCTTTGAAAAGGGGTTTTCATAAGGTTAAAGGGCTGAATTCATGGAGGTGTTCATCTATCCAAAGGAACCAAGAAGTTTCCTTGCTAAAGTTGAAGATTTGATAACAAGAACCAAGTCTTGTTCATCAAAAACCTCATCTTTTCATCACTAATGGTGGTATAGAGATTGTTCTTCATATCCTCTTGTTATTATGATTATGTAATCTTGTAATTTCTTTAATTATGTATAAGTATATGATGATTAATGATGATTAAAAATATTATGTGTGGATTTGTGTTGATAGATTTGATAAACATGGTTAAAAAGATGGAAAACCATAGGTAAAAAGGTTAATTTCTTGATTATAAAGTTGGCTGTATAAAAACAGTAACTAACCAAATGATAAACTGATAAAATGGCATGGTGGAATCAATTTACAGTAAGTATTAGATGTCATACACATGTGAGAGTTGGCCATTCAATAGAATCATCAAAATGAGTGAGATATGATCAAAACAAAATTAGTATACCAATCTGAATAGTCTGCTTTGTAGGGACTGTTAAGGATAATTAGACATAGATTGAGCAGTAGCTATAGCTAACTTATTTGTAGCACATAATATGAAGTTTATGTCATCCAAAAATGAGCTTTTATCTCCTTATAGAACTCAAGATATGATAAAAATGGTGAAAGTGAAACTAAAAATCAGATTTTCTGAAATTGAAGTTTAATATTATTATATAAGCACTCAAAATAATATAGTATAAAATGTGAAATTAAAACCCACTAACTTATATATTTCATTTATATAAATATGTATAAGGATAAATAAATGGACATTATATAAAAATGGTAGTTTGGTAAGTTTTATAAGTTATAAAAACTATAAACATGATTTTTACGTCTTTTCGGCTAATACCGTAAAATTAACGTTGTTCGTCAATTAAAATTTAGACGGTCGGACCCGTCTAATGTAAACTTTTTAAAATTCATATACTGATATATATAAGTACCTATTACAAGTAAAAACCTATAAAACCCAAACTAAATAACATATGGACATTAACGGGCTAAGTTAGCCTTATTGGACTATAAACCCGACTAGTTGGTAAAACACCTATAAATTTACTTATTGGGCTTAACCCACTTGGGCCCAGCATGTAAAGTATAATACTGATAATAAAAGTGTAAAATGGACTAATATAAGGTATTGGGCTTATAATAGGCTATTGGGCTTAAAACATGTAAATAAGTAAAACTAGTAAACTAGCATAAAAGTTACCAATACATAACACTAAAATGAGTGAATGAGAATGTATAAACCCACTTGATCATCATCATATATATAAAATCATCATATGTATACATAATTGTTATTTTTATAAAGTCATTGGACAAGAGTCTAAGACGAGTATTATTTGTCTAGGTTTCTGTGATTGACGCACGTACCTACATCCGAATTGCCGATAACCCGCCTTCCCACATCAACGTGAGTTCATAGCCTCGCACTCTTTTAAATGTTTTTATGAAATGTTTTATGAAACAGGACACTAGTTGTCCCGATTGTTTGTTTATTGATTTGGACCCGAATGATTGTATGACCTGATGAATGATTATATGACCCGATGTGTGAAATGAAATGGATTATTAAAGTTAGGTTATGTCACTAAAAGTCCCATTAGCATAAATTGTGAACTATCGGGATTTGGTAGACGCTTATGCATATAATAGTACTATTTGGAGACGATCACCCCAGTTCACGCCTTGACGGTTGATCCCCATCGTGCCACATTGATTGGTAAGCTAATTTATGTATGAGAAGATTTACACAAGAGTGATTATTGTGACGACACGCTAATTTAGATGGGCAAATGAGTTTCGGGTTAGCTACCCGTTGTTTGTTGTAGTAAGGTAACAATGTCATGCGGCTTATAATAATCCAAAAATATCGAAATACTGCTATAGGCACTGAATTACGATATATTGCCTGACTAGCAATACGGGTTCTTACTATTGATATTATATTCGTGTTTTGGTTTTTCATAACCATATTCATATAACGGTTTTTATTCAACTCTATACAACGTTATAAAACGTATTGTATGATATTTTTACGACATTGGTTCGTATAATGATTTTGAAGGCGAAAGCCTATATTATGATTTTGATAGGGATTTGTATAAAATGACTTTGGCTAATTTATGGCCTATTACAAAGATTTGTGCAAAATGATTTTCGGTAATAATTATATACCGATGATATATTAATGGTTTCATTAAACTCTATGAATTCACTCGGCGTTATCGTTGACCTTTTCTTCTAACATGTTTTATCTCAGGTACTTGAAGGTAATTCTCGGGAAGACAACAAGAATTCATGGCCCGCACTTAAATAATAGTTTCCATTCAAATGCTTTGTAAAACCTGTATGAAATACAATGACTTGGGACCTATGTAAATTTGATATTTATGAATGGAAATGATTTATTATTAAACGACACAATTTTTAAGCGTTGTCTATGATGTGAGTAATGTGCTATCCCGTAACACCAACGAGTCTTCCGTTGTATTGAATTGTGTAAATTTGGGGGTGTTACAGTTTGGTACCAGAGCTCTCGTTATAGAGAACGAAAGATTTTTAAAACCAAGGTTTTGAATAAAACATTTCAAAATCTTTTAACTATAAACATTTTTCTCAAAATGTCTAAAAATCTTTTGACTATAACGGTGCCGAAGAATTCCCGAGTTACCGACAAGGCCAGAATGAGAAGTGTTATTTTAATATATATATAACTTAGATTATATATATATATGTTGTAATTTGATTACATGATTGTTTGATGATTATGTCAATACGTATACGAGGTATTTATACGACGTAGAGTGTCACAAGGCACCCTAACTCCCCTAGTAAATCAATCGAAGCTATTCCCGTAGGAATTGTAGCTATCCTAGATCTAAAACAAGTTGTGGATGTTTATGATCCCAACAAAATGGTTGATATTTGTAGAAATGTTGATATTAGTTGATTGTGATATTGAAGAAGAATTGGCAAAATTAAATTTGATATCGATGTCATGACGATCTTTCCTTATAGAGTGGAGTTTTACAAAACGTTACCACCTGGAAAGGTGTCATCTGATTCGTTGTCATCCAATTCTTAAATTGAAATCTAAAGGGTGAATGTTTCACTTGAGGCTGTTATTGGAACAATTACCCAAAAGCCTCATGCCACTAGTACCTCTCTGAGAAATCTAATTGAATATGTGAGTCATTCCATACTAGTGACTCATTTGATAACTATTGTTGTAAGAGACATAGGATTGGAAATTAAATGTTGTTCATATTAAACTTTTATTGCCCTATAAAGGTCTAAAAATAAGGTTGAAAGTATTGGAGAATGAGGTAGGATATTGCATTGAGTATAAGTTGATTGAAACTTGAATAAAGTAAAATTTAAATATGAGATTGATAAGAGGAAGTCGTTAAGTTCTGTGATCGAATTATAAGGTTTTAATTGATTATTGATTCGTGTTAAGTGTTGTTCCTAGGCCATTGTCCAATGATGAGGATGCCCAGTGTCCAATAAATAAATTGAAGAAATCTTCTTCTGAATTGGGACCGATGGATCTTCCGGGACAGGTGGGACACCTAATGACTCTTGTAGATTAGTATTCATTTTGGTATCTTTTAAAAATCCCTAACTTAACTGAGACATCATTTGGTAGGATGAGTTTTTGGAATTGTATGACATGGCAACACGTAATGTGTTATGGTACAATTTTGACTTGTTTGTGATTAATGAAAAGACTACCTTTGATTGCTAAGATCCTGCATGTATCGATGTTATCTATCTTTTATTGCTTCATCCTAATGTTCGCATTAGTGATGCAACCATTGAACAAGTACTCATCTCGATTTGAGTTACGTTGTGATTATTCTTTTTGAGTGCCATCGAGGTCATGAACCTCAAGATTATTTAGCTAAGCTCATTTCCTATTATATTGTAGTTAGTTCTTGGTGAACAACTCTTCATCACTTTTGCAGATCACTTGTTCTTTTTATAAGATAAAACAGTATCCCTTGATAAAGATGGAATTTTTATCACCGTAAAGATTACTTAAAGTGAGATTTACAAATAATCATTATTGAAATGAACTTGTTTATGAAACACCTTGGAACACTTAAATGTTTCCATAACAAAGAAAATCTTTGTAAATTTATTTTTGATTCTTATTTATGAATTAAGCATGAAAATATTTTTATTATAAACATGATGATAAAATTTTGACGAACTAAGTATTGCATCGTTAATCTTAAAATTATATATAGTTGCGCGCCTACATACAATTTGGAAGGGACCATGCAAGGCTGATTAGTAGTCACCATAAAGTTGATTAATAAATACTAAATTTTCTTTGAAGATTGTAAAAAATTAAATTTTATGAGATCTGCAGAAAGTGCAAAATAGGGACATATTAATAGGGACACCTACATATGTGCCCGTACTATTTATTCTTTTGAGACGAATTTACTCATCTGTGGAACTTGTCTTATTTGACAATTGATATTCCCTTCTTGTCCAATTCTCCCGTGGCGAGATTCTTTGGAAAAGTATCTGATTACCGAGTGTTGATACCCGATTGGATGTATCGACGTTCCTATCATTTCTTTTGATTAGATTTCATTTGAATGACCTGGGTAACGATCCGAGGAGCTTTCGAATGCGTACTCAAATTATGAAAACATGGGATATATAAATATTCATTAAATGTTTTCGTTTGCATCTGATTTGAAAATTCTCTCGCGTAGATTATGCGTTGACCTTACTCTTTTAATGGTAGTTGTGTCTCCATATATCCTTGAATTTGTGAAGGATTATGAGTTATTATTAGTCTTTTGAGAAGTTCACATCTTATCAACGGTAATGAATCTGGAAAGTTGATAGTGCCAGTAGAATGGATTGATTGATTATGACATGACGACATTGTCTTAATTGATGGGAACTCGAGTAGAAATCTCCTAAATGATAAGATGTTGATTATCAAAAGTGAACTAAATAATTTCTTGATGGATGACCATATCCTGCATTTAGACATGAAATTATACCGTGAATGGTTGTGAATTAGTCATAGATATTATAATCTAGAAAGAACTTAGAGTAAATTTATTAAAAGATGTTCCTGCTATCTGAAACTTTAGGAAGCATTTGTTGGTGAATTACCTAGACTTTCGCCATTAAGGCAAGTTGATTTTGGTATTGATTATATTCTCGGTGTTGCACCTGTGGCATGTGCACTGTACGTCAGCATCATCTGAATTAAAGGAATTACCGCACAACTGAGAGACTTTTCGGAGAAAGCTTTTATTCTACCAAGCTCGTCATCATGAAGAGCTATGGTGTTATTATTCCTTATATTTGTTGAATTACCATGAACTAGGTAAATTGACGATTAAAATCTATATCCACTACCCAAGATGATAGATTGTTCGATCATTTACAAGGTTCTAGCGTATATTCAAGATTTGATCCATGACATGGTTATCATCAACTTCGCGTCTACGGAAAATATTATCTATTCCAATCACTACATCCAGAACTTGTGATGAACATTATGAGTTTCATGATATGTCGTTTGGATTGACCAATGCACATGTAGCTCCATAAATTTGGTGAATCACGTGTGTAAGTTGTAATTTGATAAATTCATGCTCGTGATCATTAACGACCATCTGTTTGTTTATTAGAATAAGAATGAGTTAATAATCATTTGTAGAATGCCCTGAATTGGCTGAACAATGAAAACATGTACCTTGAATATTTAACATGAGATTAAAGACTAAATCCTTTACGTTATTTGACCGTGCGATTAATAGAACACAGAATCTATATTGACTCTTCAAAATTAGAGCCATTTGAAACTTTGGGTTTTACCAAAAAGAAAGTGCAAAAATGTTTTGACAAATGTTTTATCAAAAGAACTTTTGAGGGATTATTCCCTTATAGACAGAACATTTAACTAAACTCATGTTTAGGGGTAAATGTTTGTGTGTACTTCTAGACAACTTAAAAAGAATTGAGGAAACTATATAACTTATGACTTGAAATTTGAAACGACAATTTTTGCTTTTCAACTAGGAAAATTTTGACCAAAGTGTGACCAAAGATTTTTCGAACATTTATAAATCTTAATAAATATTTTCGATAAATCAACAAAAATCGTGTTAATTAAATTCAAATTTATTTCGAACATTTTCATATAATTGGTCAAACTAAGAAATTTATAATTTTTACATTTACGTTTCATAAATATTGAATATTTATTATTTAATTACTTGAATTATTTATCGACACTTTAAACGTCGGATTGAGTAAAACTGATAAAAATGATAGTTGAGACGAAACTAAAACTTAGAAAATGTGAAGAAAGAATTTTTGAATAAATACGGTCATGATAATTATTTCACCAGGAAAAGTGAATGTAGATACTGACACATTATATAGAAAGGATAAAGAACCAATTAGGATGTGTTCCTTAGTAATGACTGTGTAAAATAAATTGCCGAACAATTTAAAAAAATAGTTGATGCTTGTAAGAAGGATAATATAGATAATAAAAAGGGGTTCGTGGCTAATGTGAACCATTAGAATTGAGAAGCCGATGGCGTTAAATGTATAAAAGGCCACTTGTGGTTGCCTAAATATGGAGATTTTGAGATGTAGTCATGTTGAAATCTCATAAATTTAAGTATTCTATTCATGACATTTCTGACTAAATGTATCTTTATCTGAAGAAGTTGTACTGATGGAAAATTTTAAAGGCAGACATCGCCTCATACATTAGTAAACGTCTAACTATTGCAAAGGTCATCATCTGAATTTGATTCGATTTGGGTCATCGTCGACAGACTGACCAAATCTATTAATATCATTCCTGTTAATGATAGATTCTCGATGAAGAAATTGACTCTTTATATTTAAAGGAGTTGTGTAAACATAGTGTGCCTGTATCGATCATCTCTATCAAGATCCTCGCTTCGCATCGAATTTTTAGAGATTTGCTCAGAAGTCATTATCAACGAACCTTGATGAGAGTACTGTTTACCACCCCAATCGAAGGGACAAGGTAAAGTAATGATACAAAACACTAAATGTGTTGTTTTATGTTTGAATAATTGACCTTTTGTAATAAACCGTATAATCATTTTTCCTTTGGAGAGATTATCATTGATAATTATCGTATTAGGATCGAGATCGAATCTTATGAGAATCTAATTATTAGAGCATCTGTAAGCAGGAGTTGGGATGAAGACATCCGACATACACCCATTGTGAATTGGACATGTCTTTTAGGTTTAAGGTTTCCTATGATGGCGAACCTAACCTTACAAAATACCCGACCCGCGAGACCTGAAATGATTGTTGAAATTAGGATTTGATTATTGACTACCGGTAGTGGGCAGGAGGTTATGTGAACATGAAATGTAGATCTTGAAGTGCCAAAAGGGTAGCAAAGTTATGCCAAAAATTTTAACCATGGAAAAATGAATTGATGATATGAAGAATCATGGGATATAAGTCCCCGTTGTATGGGACCATTGAGATGATGTAAAAAGTTGGTTTGAAAGGCATATAAGCTGGATCTACCCTAGGACTTCAAGGGTTGCGTAAATTATGTTTCGTATATCGAACTTGATAAAATGTCTATCAAGTGAAAATCTGAATTCTTCTTGATAAAGTTTAGATCGACGAAAAGTTGCATTCATCAAAAACCCGTGAACATCATGGATAGAGAAAGTAAGTCGACATTAAGCCTGATCTTATTCCCGTAGTTATGTTTGATGAAACTCGCGTATTGTGATAAATTACACTTTAGAGAAAAGACCAAATGTGGAGGAAATACCCACGTGGCTTTAACTCTATAAGAAGCGAGTAGTAAGATAAATTGATCTTTGAGGACAAAGATCCTGTTTAGGGGTAAATGCCGTGACAATCCGTCAATTTATGGTCGATATTTTATTCTCAAGTATTATTTAAAAACATTATTTTAATGTTATATTATGAACTCACTCATTTCTGGGAAGAAATTTGGATTTACGTCTTGAAGTAACATCGACTATGTCTAAACCGGAGGATTCTATGTTACGTGCTTACGCTTACATACACCGTTTTGGTGACAGTCCGACATTTCGGGAAATAAATTTATCCGTGAATATTATTTTGGGATTTTAAATTTGTGTTGGTTCATAAACTCACAAATTTACGAGAAGAGATTAAGACTTACGATTATAATTTAACGACCTTTACGACTAAACCGGAAACCTTAGGATTACGTATTTACGTTTTCGAACTCCGTTTTTGATGAGACAATTTTTATTAGATTCGTTTTGTGCTGTTGATTCATAATTTATAAAAACGTTTTTCGTAAAACGACCCGAGGGCACGTGATACTTTGTTTTTCATTGGGGTTCAGATTTATGTCTCGGAATCTTCTCGAATTGATCACAGCTCAAAGTGGAATAGTTGTTCTTGGTGACAAATAGGGGGTTTGGTTTTCTATTCTACTAAAAAGGTAAATGTGTGAAGTAAATAAAAGTAAACTAGAAGCAATAAATTAATAAAAATAAAACTTGAATTAAAATTAAAATAAAACAGTAACTGTAAATACCCTGAAAAATTCTTGATTCGGAATGTGCCCTTTATTCGGAATATATCAGACAAAAATCCTTCATGCGGAATATCTTACTCATGCGGAATATCTTTTCTTCATGCGGAATAAAAAGGGAAATATTTTTTCATGCGGAATAATGCGTTCATTCGGAATATAAGCTCATGCGGAATACTAGGTTGATGTGTCGTGGATAGTATAGTGATAATTAAATACGTTATAGGGTAAATTAGAAAATTACCTTTAGGAAAAAGTAATAGACTAATAATACCAATGACGAATTCAATTAAACACCTGAGTGAGTCGAGTTCGTTGTACACGAAGATATTATGAATTTGAGACGTTTTGTTTTGATTTGGACAATCGATTTGAATTGGTTTTCGGTTTTTAAACTACAATTAAAATCTAAAAATTTTAAGCTATTTAAAATAAACCTAAAGTGCATGAATCGTTAACCCCGCCTATTTTTAAAAATCTACAAACAATTAATTATTTAACAATTAACACTATTTAAAAATTAATCTATTTTAATTATCTATAAAAAATTTAATCTATTTAATAATCTAATTTAATTAAAAAATACTTTTAAACTATTTAAAGAAATCTATTTAACTAATTAACTTTATTTAAAACTTACTTAAAACATTATCTATTTAAAAATAACATTTGTTTTATTTAAATATAAAATTACAAAAAACTACTTAATTGAAAATTATTTAAACTTTAAAAATTAATAAAAACATTTTTTATATATATATTTTATTTTATTTTATTATATTCTATTTAATATATTTTTAATTTAACTAAAACAGATTTTAATAAAACTTTAATTAAAAAGAAAGATTGAAAACGTATTAAGATAAAATTAAATGTAACTAAAATAAATCTGCATAAACAGACTACTCTATATAAAAGAGATTTCAGATAAATTAATCAAAAGAGCACTTGGCTCAATTGGATAACACTTTGGACCTTTAATCTGGGGGTCTCGAGTTCGAACCCCAGAAGTGACAAAATTTTTGGATTAAATCCTTTTTTTGACAGATTAGTAAAAATAAGTCTCAGGAAAGACTTGTTGTAAGCTTATTATTATAAGCTGATAGGAATCAGCTTTTGAGGCTTATCAGGAAGGTGAATCTGATAAGTCTGACATTAAACAATATAACAGATCTAACAAAGATTCAATATCAGTCATACATATTAAGATCATAACAGGTTAAGCTAGCAAATCCAAGACCCAAAAATCAGTAAAACCAAATTGCAATAACAAGTTAAAAACAAGTTCAAAATACTTTCACTAACTCAGACATTCTAAATCAGCAAAACATTAATCTTATATCAGAAATTTTAACAGTTCTAAATCAAATCTAAAATAGAAACTAGATTAAAATGCATTAATAACTCTCACACATCAAACATATTCAACATACTGATAAGCCGACTTGATTTTAACAAAATCTCATTCAAACAATCTTCTCTTATAAGCTCTTTCAGCAATCCTAAATCTCATAAGCACTCTAAAACAATTCATACAAACAAATCTACACAATCTATTAATTCCAAGTAACCTTAACAGATTTAGCATGAACCTTAAATTAAAAACTGATTATTTATCAGATTAAACATTCAGGTAAAAGAAAACATAACTTCAATCCAGCAGAAAACTCGAATCACTCAAGCATACTGAAAAAGTAACAGTCCAAAAACTTTCACACTAATTAAAGCAGTACCATAAAACTATCAATTCCTAAATCAAATTAAGCTAAACACAACTTACTAAAAATTTTATCCTAATAAGCAGATTAAACAATACTTATAAAATTAAACATAAAATTAAAAGGGATTTGCACCTTTTGATGAACCCTTTGAGTAGTAGGAATGCGCTGAGCACCCTATGAACCAAAACGAAAACCACCATTCATCATTTTCCATCAACCGAACCTCCATTCGCACCATAAAAGGAACCCATAACAAGCAGATTCATTTAGACTTTTCCAGTGGGGAAAAGTTTATATCCAATTTTTACTTCCAGTATTAAACTTAGACTATTAATTAGTCTAAATTTAATACATCAAATATTATTAATGTAAAATAGTTATAAGAATCAATTTGTAAATCAATATAAGCAGAAAAAGTAAATCGAAGAGACACGAATGTAAAATAATTTGACTGAACTTTTATTAATATTCAAGAATTAATACAAAGCTTAAAAAGAAATACAATAATAATCCTAAAACTATTTCTACAGCATAATATTAAAGTAAAAGAAAGGATAAAATTACACTAGAAATTAGGGGTATTTATAGCCTCCCCAAAGGGCTGTTGATGACGAATATCCGAATCTTTCAAGGGATATTCCCTTTTCTTCTCAGCCTTTGATCTTCAATTCCTTATTCTCTCTCTTGTTTTGGGTTGATCGGACGGATGAGGTGATTCAATCTAGCACACGGATCGCCAACGTGGCATCCGTGTGCTAGTTGTGCTTCTTTTGAGGCCTGTGATTGGTGGAATTGGATGATTGAGGTGTTGCTTCCAATTAAACAAAGCCACGTAGCATATCCTCACCATTCCTTCTCTTCCTTTAAACTTGGGGTTTTTATTTCTCATGGTGTGAATTAATTGTGTAGGTAAAAATCCCCAATTAATATTGGTTAATTACTGGCTAGGGTTCTTCAACAGTAACTATAAAAGTTACTGGTTTTGGGTATTTTGGGGGTGAGAGATGAGGGAGACGATACATAGAAAGTATCGAAACAATATTAAATGTGTGTGAAACGAAACGTGTGGTTGGGTGGTTTTAATTAAATATGGATGGGAATGAGTGGGAGTAAATGGGGAAATGGGGAGTGATGTGTAGGTAAAAGTTTACGTTTTTAAATAAACGTGTAAAGTGAAGAATCATAAAAAACCCTAGGCCCATAACCAATTCGTTTCTTTTCCTTCTCAGTGAATAACTGATGTTGGAGTTTTGCAACCCTTTAGGAAAAGAGAGCAATAAAATAGGGCAAGTGCACGACGATTTAGGAAAACCGTGCGTGAATGACCCTAAGTGAGTTCGTTCTCAAGGAGGCAAGTGCGTTGTGTTAAGAGTTGATTTATGATGTTTGTGATTATGATAATTGAAAAAGAAATGAGAAAGGAAAGAATTGACGGTTACGAAAACTAATTAAACTACGACGAAAAAGGCGTAAACATAAAACCGTAGAAAATGACAAAAATAAAATTTTTCAACCCAAAAATTAATTATAAGCTAAACAAGTCTAAAATAATATAAATAAGGAATAAAATCCAATAAAAATATTTTAAAACCTTTTATTAATTAAATATTCAATTTTAAATGCTAATTAAAGCCCTAAAATTAAATATAATTAATCAAAATGTCCAAAATATGATTTTATTGAACAAATAACTTACTTATATTATTTAACAACTAAAAAGTATTTTTTATGATTTTTAAATACTATTTTTCTATTTTTAAATTACTAAAAACTATTTTAAAATTAAAATAATTGTAAAAAATAATTAATTGATGTTAAAAATAACCTACCAATTTTAAAAATCCTATTTAACTCTAATGAACAGTAGAAAAATGAAAGATCTTAAAAAAAATTAAATTTCTCACTAAATGACAAAACTAGATTAATTAAAACCCTAATTAACTTAAAATAATTCTAAAAATTAATAAAAAGATGAACAGTAACTAAATTTTAAACCAAAAACCTTAAAATATTATTCTAAGTTCAGAAAAATTGATTAAACTTAAAATTATTACTTTTTGGCACTAAAAGACAAAAACAGAAACCTTAAGATTAATTAAAAATAGCTAAATAACCTAAAAATTACTAAATGAACAGTAAATAAAAATTTTATTAATCAGAAAAATCCTAAATTAAATAAGAAAAATAATGGCACTGGTTTCAAGGTCTGATTCCACTTTTTGGTCACTAAAGACAAAAAAATAAGAAAACAGATAGTGACATGTGATGGACTTTTGTCCTTTTGCTCAGCAGTGGTAACAAAGGCACTAGCAGTGGGAAAGGAGTTCCCACTGATAGTGTAAAATTTTGCTTTGATTTTCAATAAGCTTAGGAAAGCTTATCTTGATAGCTCTTTTGGACAATAAGGCACCCTTATACTCTTTGGAGTATAAGGAGTCTGATAAGCACAAAAAACAAGCAGCTACTTAACAAGAATAAGCACAAATCAAGCTTACAAGTTTCTGATTAAGCATAACACAGGTCTGATGAATAATTGCTGGTTTTTCATGCACAAATCTGGATTTTATGGCCTTATATCTTGGAAATAAGCTCATAAACATGCATACAAGTAACACACAATGCTCAAATACCCTAGAATCTAGCAACCTACAAAGTTTGATAGCTCAATATCTCAAAAACAGTCATTCACAAGCAGATTCTGAATTTGGCTATGTTTTACCCTTTTTAAGTATGCAAAAGTGTTTCAAAACCACTCAAACTGAAACCAAAGACCTTATAACACTTTAACATAACCTAAGTGATATTTTTAGACAGGTTTTAAGCATGAACTTTTAACAAAAATCCTGCTAATCTCTTGTCCCAAACACCCCTTAAAAATCCTAAATCAACTTTTTTCCAAATCAAATCAACACACAACTAAACCAAACTGGAATTAAGCACTTAAAACATGCATACATACTCAAATGAACTTAAATCAGACAACTTACCAAACAAATAACACTTAAACCACAAAGATCATATAACTGCAATATTTCTGAAATTTGAAAAGGGAACAAGAAAATTACCTTAGAACCCTACATCCAGGGTTCTAGTGGTTGCATAACCACCTCCATATACATTCGGATGTATGCAGACAATGGTCAACTCACTTATCAAACCTGTTTAAGAAAATTAAAAGAGGAAAACACACAAATGCTATAAACTTGTTTACTTTTCTTTCTTTCTTGAAATCTTTCCACAACTTTACCAATGTTTAAAAGTACTTGATACAACTTGATTAATTCAGATTAAATAGATTTGAAACCAAATCTTAGCAAGGATTTCACTTTTCAGAAGAACTTGCAAGGATTTGACAATTTTCTAAAAACAAACAAACTTTAAGATAAATGAACTCAATAAAGAAAATAACTTGGAAACATTAATGCTGGAAAAGTAAATCTTGGTTCTCAGTCATATGTAGGTTAAACAAAGTTTCATTCATAAAAACGTTTTTTACATAAAACTGGAACAACCAGAAAGGGGTACAAGCACCTCCTTTTATACAAGGCCATAGAAGGTCCTAGAAAACTTAAAAAACGTAAACCCTAACTAAATGAATTTCCAGAAAAGCCCTTGGAGGAATTTTGGATATTCCAGGAAGATGCCTTTGTTCTTGGTGTCATGTGAGCAATTCTGAGCGTACTTGTGTCCTTGAGATGATCTTGAGTGTTGGTTTGTGCTTAGGGAACACGCCAATGCATCCTAGGCGTTCAAAGGGTCAAAGATTTTTGGATGGTAGTGGTGACCCGTGAGATGGTTTTGGCAGGTAGCAAGTGTGGGGTGAGCTGGGTCTCAGTTATCACATGGGATGTCATTCTCTAAGGTTAAATTAACATTCTGGGTGATTAATTTAGATAAACCCTTTGATTTGAAGATTAAAAATCTGGGTTCATTTGGTTAAGAACAAAGGGATTAATGGGGTTAATCATGAATAGTGCTTGTTTCCCACCAATTTTTAATATATTAAACGAGTTTAAATCGTTTAATTAATTAATATCTGAGGGAAAGTGGATGCTGATGTGGGAGGGTGACAGGGCAGCAAAAGTGAGGTGGCAGCAAACTATTGGTGGGGAAAGGTTTTGTGTCTGGGCAATAATAGTCCCCAGTCTTTCTTTATATCTTCATTTTGAATTTTCAGCTCACAAACCCCATATCCTTTGTATTTAACTTTCAGCAATTGTCACTTTTTGCACAATGTTTTTGTAAACTTGAAACAAGGACTATTTATGCAATATTTCCATTTTCCAAGGACTGATTTTGCCACATCTTCAATCTTCAAGGCTTTGACTTGTTGGTTGACTTCTTGGAGGACCATATTTGACAAATTAGATTTGATGAGGGACTAATTTTGCCAATTCTTCAAAGTTAAAGGTCCTTTTTGCAATTTTGACAAACTTTAGGGACCAAACTTGTAATTATGAAGATACAAGGGTATAAAGTGTCAATTCTTCAAACTTGGAGGATTAATCTTCAACATTCTTCAAATCTTCAAGGGTTTTCTTTGGAAAATTCCTCACTAGGGCTTGGTTCATCGTGCGGCTTTGTTTCCCGTGTTCGTTTTTGCGTGATTCTTGTGATCTTTTGTCATTTTCTCAATATCCGTACCTAAATTACACAAGCAACAAACACAAGCATATATTTGGGTATTTTGATGATATTTAATGCATTTTAAGTTCAAAAAGAACGATGAGACCATGTATAAAAGCCGTCTCATCACTCCCCCATACTAAACCATTGCCGTGCCCTCACGCAATGCTAGAATAAAGTATCGTAGCATCTCCAAAATTCATTTTATTCACTTTATTGGAATGATAAACTAGCTACACTACCACTATTACTACTACTTGCGTTTTAGACATAATGTATGATTTTCATCGCAAAATGGGACGTTTAGGTTCATAGAATAAGAACACGTGAATGCTTCGTTAGAAATAATTTCATCGTCCTCGATTTTCACTTCAATTCCATGCTAAGCGTGCAACGAGATCATTGTCATTATAAGTTAGTAATGCTAACACTACTCATATGCCCTAATCACGTACTTATCCTCCCATTATTCCTAAGTTGTATCTCTTATATTTTATGATGTCTTGAATGTTTCACGAGGATACATTGTTTGACTTATGCGATAATAGAGATTTAGGTCTAAAAATAGAGTCCTAACGGTGTAACCAAGACCATCAAATCAATAACCCCTCCTAATAGACGACGATGTTAAAAAATTAAGTTGACAAGAAGAATCGATAAACACGGTTTTATAACGGTTTGAACATGAGACTTATTACCAAGACTTTTATACGCCCCCTAACGGAAGGACCTTATTATCTTTGGTTTACCTCCATCTTTTATTCAACTTCGCCATGAAGCTTTTATTATGACTTCGGTCTTGCCTTGCCTTTTATTATCCGCCTCATCGGTGGTTTTATTAGCCAAAGACGTATATCCTCACGCTAAAGCGAATTTTGGATCTTTAAAGCTTCGAAGATTAAGGCTTGATTCACTTTCAATTTTGCATAGATTTTAGGCCTTGTGGGGCTTCAAATTGTTTGCTTGATTTAGGTGAGCACTTGAAATCTTATTATTGGGTGAAGCTTTCGATTATTCGGGTTGCCAATACTTCAAAACCGTGACGCTGGCGATATCTTAATGTCTTCCCAATTTAATTACACGGAAGCTACTAGAAAAGACTAGAAACCCAACAATCCTAACTAAACCGCTAAGTCAATATTTATTAAGCAAAAAATATTTACATGCGAAGGGAGAATAAGCAAACAACGAGAACACATGAGTTTTTGAAAGAATACGAGTACTCTACGTTTAGCATAGTAACTTATAATTAACTCTATCATTTCTCGTCCTCATTCAAGAGACTTAGCCTAATGTGTAGTTAAGGAATCAAAGCTAAGTGCTCAACACGCACGGTCGAGTCAAAAATTACTCTTATTCTCGCCATCGGAAAATCTACATTCGTGTCTTCAAACACTTATAAAATATGAGAAAAATTTTAAAATTTGGCCATTTTTAGCCTTATTTTGCAACAAAACGATAAACAAAATGATAAACTTTGGAAAGCGTGAAGGTTTGGCAAGGCAAGTATCTATTCACCCCCCCATACTAAAGTTAAACATTGTCCTCAATGTTTCGAGTCTAGGGGTGCAAACACCCCCATACTAGAGACGTAGTCGAATGCCTAATCTAGCATGGAAAGGGTGTAACCATTAAATTTAAAGCCGTTTATGAAGTGTGCTAAAAACCTAAGGTTAGAACAATAAAGGATATATCGTGGATATTGAGAAAAGTCTCCAATAGCAAACGATCGAGTGCTCCCATAAAACGAACACGAGAGGCTCCAATCGTGAAGATCATGATCTAAAAACCACAATACACAAACAACCACGAAACAAAGGTTGGAAGGGCACGAATCCCCACACGTAAGCTACATTAGACTAAGAAAGCGATAATATGTACATAGGATAAGCATGGGACTCCCCCACGAGGCACCTCGTTTTTGATTACCGAGTCATGAGCTCGACTCGATCCCCTCAATACTAATTATCATTGGGGAAGGTGACTTGGTCGAGGTAGTTCAAGGATGGAACTTCCCCACCAAAGTAGTGCTTCAACCTATGTCCATTCACCTTGAAGTTAGGACCATCATCTTGAGCTAGCTCGATGGTCCCATACGGAAACACTTGAGTCACGGTGAATGGACCGGACCAACGGGATTTCAATTTACCGGAAAATATTTTCAATCTTGAATTAAAAAGTAAAACTTGATCCCCAATGTTAAAAACCCGGTTTTTAATTTTTGAATCATGCAACTTTTTAGTTTTCTCTTTGTAAATCAATGAATTTTCATAAGCAATGTCCCTTAATTCATCCAATTCATTTAGTTGCATTTTCCGGTGTTTTCCCGCGGTCTCCATGTCATCATTACAATGCTTTAGGGCCCAATAAGCTTTGTGTTCTAACTCGATAGGCAAATGACAATTTTTTCCATACACAAGCTTATAGGGAGTGCACCCAATGGGTGTCTTATGAGCGGTCCTAAAGGCCCATAAAGCATCGTCTAACTTATCCGACCAAGATTGTCGGTTTTCTCCCACGGATCTCTCCAAGATCCTCTTCAATGCTCGGTTTGAAACCTCGACTTGCCCACTCGTTTGTGGGTGATAAGCCGTAGAAAGACGATGTGTAACCCCATATTTCCTTAGAACCCTTTCAAATTGGTCATTACAAAAATGGGTTCCACGATCGCTTATGATAGCACGAGGGGTTCCAAACCTAGCAAACAAACTTTTCAAGAACTTGACTACCACACGAGCATCATTGGTGGGCAAGGCCTTCGCCTCCACCCACTTAGAAAGGTAGTCAACCGCAACGAGAATGTACTTATTACCACGAGATGATGGGAACGGCCCCATAAAGTCTATGCCCCAAACGTCAAAGATCTCACATACTTGGATGATATTTTGTGGCATTTCATCTTTTTGTGAGGCTTTTCCTTGTCGTTGGCATGCATCACACGACTTCACAAGAATTTGTGCATCTTGGTAAATAGTGGGCCAAAAGAAGCCGGCATCAAACACCTTTTTAGCCGTGAGATTAGCAACGTGGTGACCACCCGTGGGTCCCTCATGGCAAGCTCTAAGGATGTTAGAAGCTTCGGTGCCAAATACACAACGGCGGATGATTTGATCCGCACACGTTCGAAACAAGTAAGGGTCGTTCCAAAAATAGAACTTGACATCACGAAAGAATTTTCGTTTTTCTTGAGTTGTCATACCCTTAATGATGAAGTTACCCGCATGGTAATTTGCAAAATCCGCAAACCATGGGGTAGAAGAATCAAGCTTAGAATTCACTACACCAAGTGTTTCAAGCGGAAATGTTTCGGTGATTTCCTTAGGCTCGTAAACACTTTGGTGAGGATCTTCCAAACGAGAGAGATGATCGGCCGCTAGATTCTCGGCTCCTTTTTTGTCAACGATTTTGTGATCAAATTCTTGAAGGAGGAGAATCCAACGAAGTAATCTCGGCTTTGCATCTTGTTTAGCCATGAGATACTTAATAGCCGAATGGTCCGTATACACTATGCATTTTGTCAAGACGAGATAAGGTCGGAATTTCTCAAATGCATATACCACGGCAAGGAACTCCTTTTCCGTTGTAGTGTATTTAAGTTGAGCCTCGGTCATCGTCTTGCTAGCATAGTGAATAGGCAAGAAATGCTTATCATGACGTTGCCCCAAAACGGCCCCTATAGCGTAATCACTTGCATCACACATAAGTTCAAAGGGGAGGTTCCAATCGGGAGCAACAAGAATGGGAGCTTCGGTTAGTTTCCTCTTAAGGATCTCAAAGGCTCGTACACAATCTTCGTCAAAGACAAAACGTGCCTCTTTTTCAAGAAGATGTGTAATGGGTCGAGAAATCTTCGAGAAATCCTTGATGAATCGTCGATAAAAGCCCGCGTGGCCTAGGAAACTCCTAACTCCCTTGACGGTTTTGGGATGAGGTAATTTGGCGATAACGTCTACCTTAGCTTGATCTACCTCAATCCCCGCTTTCGAGACCTTGTGCCCTAAGACGATTCCACTTTTAACCATAAAATGACACTTTTCCCAATTGAGCACAAGGTTGGTTTCCTCACAACGCTTTAACATTCTCTCAAGGTTCGACAAACACGAAGTAAAGGAATCACCAAACACGGAAAAGTCATCCATGAAGACTTCCATCGTCTTCTCGATCATATCATGAAAAATAGCCATCATGCATCGTTGAAAAGTTCCCGGTGCATTGCAAAGTCCGAATGGCATTCTACGATAGGCAAACGTTCCATATGGACACGTAAACGTAGTTTTTTCTTGATCACGAGGATCGATGGGAATTTGGAAGTAACCGGAAAAACCATCTAAAAAGCAATAGAAATCGTTTCCCGCAAGACGCTCCAACATTTGGTCCATGAAGGGCAAGGGAAAATGGTCTTTTCGAGTGGCTTCATTTAACTTACGATAGTCAATGCACACTCTCCATCCGGTCACGAGTCTTGTGGGAATTAACTCGTTGGCATCGTTTGGCACAACGGTCATCCCTCCCTTTTTAGGGACACAATGAATAGGACTCACCCAAGGGCTATCGGAAATAGGGTAAATCATTCCCGCATCAAGGAGTTTTAGGACCTCCTTTTTGATGACGTCGTGAATTTTGGGGTTTACCCTCCTTTGACTTTGGATTGTTGGCTTGAAATCTTCCTCCATTAATATTTTGTGTGTACAAAATTTGGGATCGATTCCCTTAATGTCGGATAACTTCCACGCAATCGCCCCTTTGTGATCCTTAAGAACATCGACAAGTGCGGTTTTTTCATCATTCGAAAGTTCCTTCGCAATAATAACCGGCAACTTGTCGTCCTCCTCCAAATAGACATACTCGAGGTGAGGAGGTAAATCTTTCAACTCGAGGATAGGTGGTTCCTCAAGTGAAGATTTGGGCTCGATACTCATAACCTCCTCGGGTGGAGGAAATGGGAAATCGTTGAGAAAATCCTTGATAATCGAGAAGTCCTCATAGTTGTCGAGGTCTTCGTCACAAGTACGTGGAACATCGAATTCTTCCAACGTAAAACCACCACCTTCGAAAGGAGTGAAGGTTGGTGTCGAATTATCAAGAATTGGATCTAACATAGTGGGATTGCCCCTAGTTTCTTCATCACCAAACCCTAAAACTTCTTGTGAAAATTCCTCGCTAACCACGTCGATCATATCAACGAGGTTTATGGTAGCAACGGAATAAACATGAGAAAGTTGAGAATTTTGAGTTGCGTTTATAACAAGTTCCTCGTCGTTGAAACGTAAGGTGATCTTTCTAGCATGCACATCAATCAAAGCCATAGACGTATCTAAAAACGAACGACCTAAAATAAGAGGAACTTGAGGATCCGTGGGGATGTCAACAACAATAAAGTCTACGGGATAGTAGAACTTCCCCACTTTCACAAAAACGTCTTCCGCCAAACCACATGCAAGAATCGTGGAATGGTCGGCCAACTCAATAGACATTCGTGAAGGAGTAAGATTAGGAAGATTGAGCGACTTGTAGATTGCAAGTGGCATCAAGTTAATGCTAGCACCAAGATCGGCCAAGGCATAGCATTCTTCCATGTCTTGAATTGCACAAGGGATCAAAAATTTACCGGGATCACCGACTTTTTGAGGTATGCGATTAAGATAAACCGACGAACAACTAGACATTTGGTGTAATTTTTCCTTGTTGTTCAACATACTCTTAAAGTTAGCGGCAAATCGAGGCATCATGACCAAGGCGTCGGCAAAACTTATATTAAAATGCAAGTCACGAAACATTTTCATAAAAAGCTCAAATTGATAGTTGTCGCGCTCTTGTCGTTTCTCCTTCCTAAGTCTCGATGGGTAAGGCAAGGGTGGTGTGGGTTGGGGCATAGGCATAGCCTTTGGAATCTCGGGTTCCAATATGGGTGATGGGTCAACCGTAGGTGTGGCATGAGCGGTACTTTGTGGGATTGAAATATGCTCCTTTTCGACCACTACCTCGGGTTCTTCCTCAATTTCCTCCACCGTTGGAGTAATTGGTTGAGGAGTCGGTTCTTTAAGTGCCTTACCACTACGTGTGGTAATCACTTTCATTTCTCCCTTCGGGTTTGAAACGGTGTTACTAGGCAAACCACCCGAAGTAGAGGCTTTGTTCACCATTACGCATTCTAAAATTGCATTAAGCTTAGCATCAAAATTATTAAACTTCACATCTTGGCTAGCGGCTTTTTGGTCAATTCTTTGTTCAAGCCTAGCATGACTTTGCTCTATCTTGTTGTTTTGACCTCGAATTTGGTTAGCAAAATCATTTTTCAATTCATTTCTCATGGCTAGATTTTCCTTAATGAAATTAGCTAACTCCTTTGCATTCTTAGCCGTTTCCTTAGCTTGATTAGCCATTTGCTCTTGAATGTTTTCCATAATCTTATCATTTGAAGTAGTGTAATTCAAAAAGTCCAATGGAAGTTCTTTGTTATTTTGAAGAGCTTGACTTGCATTTTGAAAATTGCGGTTTTGATTTTGATTTTGCAATTGGTTATTACTACTACTCCCTTGATTCCCATAGTTGTTATTACCCTTATAATTGTTCCTTTGATTGCTTTGGTAACCAACTTGGTTGTTTCGATAATTGTTAGTATTTTGATTTGGTGAAAAACCCGGTGGAGTCAATTGATTAGTGCGAGGAACTTGACCGTTTTGGTTATAAGTTCCCGCGGCCGCGAAGGCACTCGAAGTGTTACCACCGTTGGTAATGCACTCGGAATAATCGTGAGCTCCACCACAATACATACAAGAAACCTCAACCGCTTTAATCGTAGCGGGAGCGGGTTGTTCACCAACTTTAAACTCAACTAACAAGCCTTTCACTATGTCAAAAATTTTGTTCTCCAAATTAGCCTCGACTTGGCAAGCATCAACGGTGTGTGACAAACTAGGTGAAGATGAAGACGAAGCCTTACGAACACTCGACGTGCTACGAGGACTATACACCTTAGACCTATTCTCAATAATTACCAATGCTTCCTCGACCGTCTTACACAAGAAATTACCACCCGCGGCGGCATTAAGATAATCACGCTCATGATCGTTCAAGCCATTGTAAAACGTGTCTATTTGATGCAAGTCGGAAAAACCATGATGAGGACATTCGTGCAACATTTCCTTAAACCTATTCCAAGCCGTTGAAAAACTCTCATTAAACTCTTGCGAAAACTTTGAAATCTCGTTTTTCAAGTGCGTAGTCTTAGAGGGCGGAAAAAATTGGTTCACGAATTTTGAAACGAGATCCTTCCACGTCAATATAGAATTGGGTGGCTCTTTCTCTAACCAAATTTTTGCGGGCCCCGCTAAGGAATACGGAAAAAGCATCATCTTAATCGAGTCGTTTGAGACGTCCTTAAACTTGCACGTGGCGGTGAGACGATTAAATTGGCGAATGTGGTTATGCGGGTTGTCCTTTTCGTCCCCTCGAAACTTGTTGTTTTGAATCATGGACAACAAACCCGTCTTAACCTCAAAATTCTCCGCAAGGATAGCGGGAATCACAATCGCTTCTCCATAACCCTCGGTGGGTGCTTGAAGCAACTCCATCATAGTTCGATTAGCCATGGGTGCTTCTTTCACTACAATGGGTTCGTCAATAGGAGAGTCCTCACTAGTGGGGGTGAGTGATTTGTTTCTTCGTTTACGAGCACGTCTTGCTTTAGAGCGAGTTTGCATAAACGTCACGTACAACGAGAAGGCGAGCAAAGAAGATTCTTTTTGGTATTTTTACTTTTTCAATTTTTATTTTTTTTTGTGGTTTTTGATTGTTTTTAACTTTTTTTTGGATTTTTTGGAATGTATTAGGTAGACCAAAATCTACAAATCTCCTCACTAATCAAATCTCTTGATTAACGAAGCCTCAAGGAATGAAAACGAACACGTGAAGTGAACGTCTTCGATGACTTTAGAACGATGGTGGAACACCAAATCGTTCAAGAGGGTTTAATCAAATGAAACCAAGAAAATATATATGATACTTAGTAATACTTTGGGCGGCAAAACCCTCGATTCACTCTCAAAATCTAATACGCACAAGCAAGCGGAGGAAACGAGGCGGCGCGAAGCACTTAAGAGCCTTTTTCCTTTAGGTCGTGAAATACAACCGCCTTATACCCACCTTATAGTTTGTATTATCAAAATCAAGCTTCACGAAAGTATTTATCTATTTTTGCCTTTTTTTTTTTTTTTTGAGATTCGAATACAATGATTGGGTAATGACCTCCCAAGTCAAGGTTGTGATTTCTCACGTATTTGGAGTACTTGTAAATTTATTGTTCTACGTATACAATATAGTAATAATATTCACAAAAATCGAAAAACCGATAATACGTATTAATAGAGTGCTATTAATACAAATAGATATTATGGCTAATAGAGAAAACAACAATGGTCAATCAAAACACAACACGCCTCCCTGGCAGCGGCGCCAAAATGATGTTGGAGTTTTGCAACCCTTTAGGAAAAGAGAGCAATAAAATAGGGCAAGTGCACGACGATTTAGGAAAACCGTGCGTGAATGACCCTAAGTGAGTTCGTTCTCAAGGAGGCAAGTGCGTTGTGTTAAGAGTTGATTTATGATGTTTGTGATTATGATAATTGAAAAAGAAATGAGAAAGGAAAGAATTGACGGTTACGAAAACTAATTAAACTACGACGAAAAAGGCGTAAACATAAAACCGTAGAAAATGACAAAAATAAAATTTTTCAACCCAAAAATTAATTATAAGCTAAACAAGTCTAAAATAATATAAATAAGGAATAAAATCCAATAAAAATATTTTAAAACCTTTTATTAATTAAATATTCAATTTTAAATGCTAATTAAAGCCCTAAAATTAAATATAATTAATCAAAATGTCCAAAATATGATTTTATTGAACAAATAACTTACTTATATTATTTAACAACTAAAAAGTATTTTTTATGATTTTTAAATACTATTTTTCTATTTTTAAATTACTAAAAACTATTTTAAAATTAAAATAATTGTAAAAAATAATTAATTGATGTTAAAAATAACCTACCAATTTTAAAAATCCTATTTAACTCTAATGAACAGTAGAAAAATGAAAGATCTTAAAAAAAATTAAATTTCTCACTAAATGACAAAACTAGATTAATTAAAACCCTAATTAACTTAAAATAATTCTAAAAATTAATAAAAAGATGAACAGTAACTAAATTTTAAACCAAAAACCTTAAAATATTATTCTAAGTTCAGAAAAATTGATTAAACTTAAAATTATTACTTTTTGGCACTAAAAGACAAAAACAGAAACCTTAAGATTAATTAAAAATAGCTAAATAACCTAAAAATTACTAAATGAACAGTAAATAAAAATTTTATTAATCAGAAAAATCCTAAATTAAATAAGAAAAATAATGGCACTGGTTTCAAGGTCTGATTCCACTTTTTGGTCACTAAAGACAAAAAAATAAGAAAACAGATAGTGACATGTGATGGACTTTTGTCCTTTTGCTCAGCAGTGGTAACAAAGGCACTAGCAGTGGGAAAGGAGTTCCCACTGATAGTGTAAAATTTTGCTTTGATTTTCAATAAGCTTAGGAAAGCTTATCTTGATAGCTCTTTTGGACAATAAGGCACCCTTATACTCTTTGGAGTATAAGGAGTCTGATAAGCACAAAAAACAAGCAGCTACTTAACAAGAATAAGCACAAATCAAGCTTACAAGTTTCTGATTAAGCATAACACAGGTCTGATGAATAATTGCTGGTTTTTCATGCACAAATCTGGATTTTATGGCCTTATATCTTGGAAATAAGCTCATAAACATGCATACAAGTAACACACAATGCTCAAATACCCTAGAATCTAGCAACCTACAAAGTTTGATAGCTCAATATCTCAAAAACAGTCATTCACAAGCAGATTCTGAATTTGGCTATGTTTTACCCTTTTTAAGTATGCAAAAGTGTTTCAAAACCACTCAAACTGAAACCAAAGACCTTATAACACTTTAACATAACCTAAGTGATATTTTTAGACAGGTTTTAAGCATGAACTTTTAACAAAAATCCTGCTAATCTCTTGTCCCAAACACCCCTTAAAAATCCTAAATCAACTTTTTTCCAAATCAAATCAACACACAACTAAACCAAACTGGAATTAAGCACTTAAAACATGCATACATACTCAAATGAACTTAAATCAGACAACTTACCAAACAAATAACACTTAAACCACAAAGATCATATAACTGCAATATTTCTGAAATTTGAAAAGGGAACAAGAAAATTACCTTAGAACCCTACATCCAGGGTTCTAGTGGTTGCATAACCACCTCCATATACATTCGGATGTATGCAGACAATGGTCAACTCACTTATCAAACCTGTTTAAGAAAATTAAAAGAGGAAAACACACAAATGCTATAAACTTGTTTACTTTTCTTTCTTTCTTGAAATCTTTCCACAACTTTACCAATGTTTAAAAGTACTTGATACAACTTGATTAATTCAGATTAAACAGATTTGAAACCAAATCTTAGCAAGGATTTCACTTTTCAGAAGAACTTGCAAGGATTTGACAATTTTCTAAAAACAAACAAACTTTAAGATAAATGAACTCAATAAAGAAAATAACTTGGAAACATTAATGCTGGAAAAGTAAATCTTGGTTCTCAGTCATATGTAGGTTAAACAAAGTTTCATTCATAAAAACGTTTTTTACATAAAACTGGAACAACCAGAAAGGGGTACAAGCACCTCCTTTTATACAAGGCCATAGAAGGTCCTAGAAAACTTAAAAAACGTAAACCCTAACTAAATGAATTTCCAGAAAAGCCCTTGGAGGAATTTTGGATATTCCAGGAAGATGCCTTTGTTCTTGGTGTCATGTGAGCAATTCTGAGCGTACTTGTGTCCTTGAGATGATCTTGAGTGTTGGTTTGTGCTTAGGGAACACGCCAATGCATCCTAGGCGTTCAAAGGGTCAAAGATTTTTGGATGGTAGTGGTGACCCGTGAGATGGTTTTGGCAGGTAGCAAGTGTGGGGTGAGCTGGGTCTCAGTTATCACATGGGATGTCATTCTCTAAGGTTAAATTAACATTCTGGGTGATTAATTTAGATAAACCCTTTGATTTGAAGATTAAAAATCTGGGTTCATTTGGTTAAGAACAAAGGGATTAATGGGGTTAATCATGAATAGTACTTGTTTCCCACCAATTTTTAATATATTAAACGAGTTTAAATCGTTTAATTAATTAATATCTGAGGGAAAGTGGATGCTGATGTGGGAGGGTGACAGGGCAGCAAAAGTGAGGTGGCAGCAAACTATTGGTGGGGAAAGGTTTTGTGTCTGGGCAATAATAGTCCCCAGTCTTTCTTTATATCTTCATTTTGAATTTTCAGCTCACAAACCCCATATCCTTTGTATTTAACTTTCAGCAATTGTCACTTTTTGCACAATGTTTTTGTAAACTTGAAACAAGGACTATTTATGCAATATTTCCATTTTCCAAGGACTGATTTTGCCACATCTTCAATCTTCAAGGCTTTGACTTGTTGGTTGACTTCTTGGAGGACCATATTTGACAAATTAGATTTGATGAGGGACTAATTTTGCCAATTCTTCAAAGTTAAAGGTCCTTTTTGCAATTTTGACAAACTTTAGGGACCAAACTTGTAATTATGAAGATACAAGGGTATAAAGTGTCAATTCTTCAAACTTGGAGGATTAATCTTCAACATTCTTCAAATCTTCAAGGGTTTTCTTTGGAAAATTCCTCACTAGGGCTTGGTTCATCGTGCGGCTTTGTTTCCCGTGTTCGTTTTTGCGTGATTCTTGTGATCTTTTGTCATTTTCTCAATATCCGTACCTAAATTACACAAGCAACAAACACAAGCATATATTTGGGTATTTTGATGATATTTAATGCATTTTAAGTTCAAAAAGAACGATGAGACCATGTATAAAAGCCGTCTCATCAATAACAATTGGGCTTGAAGCCCAAATCACTTTTCATTCGTATGATAATTATCATAATGGGCCTTAAATGGATTTTCAGCCAACAAATATCATAAACTTGAATCATAAATGGGCTTTTGAGCCCATTTACCCCATTGTGGGACCCATTTGACCAAAAACTTGCATAATTATTAAATCCACTCAAGTCGAGCTCGATTATGGCTTCTTCGATCTTTTTCTTCAAACTCGTGCCGATTTTTGTCGGTTTTCGTGAACTTGGTACCTACACACATGAAAACAAGAAACAAGCATATCCAAGGCATATTTGATACATTTAGTGCAATATTTCATCGTTTTAAGCTACTATTGATATGAGTAAAATCACTCATATCATAGTTTCATCCGGAATAAACTGTTGATGCGGAATAAATGGTGATGCGGAATAAAGGGGTTGATGCGAAATAATGATTGATGCGGAATAAATGGTTGATGCGGAATAATAACTGATCCGGAATACCCGGTTGATCCGGAATATCCGGTTGATGCGGAATAATGAGTTGATCCGGAATAATTATTTATTCGGGATGAAAGGTTTTGATCCGGAATATAAAATATTCCGGATGAACAATACTGATACGGAATAAAAATGCTGATGCGGAATGTTTACTTTGATTCAGAATACTGGGGATGAAAAACAGTTAAACAGAAAAACAGGGTAAAACGATTTTTATTAAAATCAAGCCAAATAAACCAAAAGATTTAAACCAAGCTAACCAATAATCCTCTACTAACCATAAACATCAAATCCCAACAATAAAAATACAAAACCCAATAACTTTTAAAGATTAAATCAACCAAATAAGAACTTTAAGCTTTAAATCAAAAAGAGAGGATGAACAAGATTAAATGGAAGATTGTATTGAAAGATTAATGTTAAACAAACAAAGGGAAAGATTAAAAACTTACAAGATTAAGGATTCAACAAAAATGAAAAATTACCAACACCTTAATGGTGTTGGCTTCCTACGAAAGAAAAGATAGAACTGGAAACTAAAAACTAGCTCAAAAAGTGTGAAGGTGATCTCTTTATATAGGCCAAGTGGTTGGTTGGTGAGTGGGCTTTCTTCTTTCTTTTCGTCTTCTCGTCTTTTCAGTAAAGTCGACGTTTTCGATTCTGATTCGGGATTTGTCGACGATTAAATTCAACTCGTCTCTTAATTTCTTCGTTTAATAGACTTGAGTTCCTTCGACATATGTAAATCTTCCATCTTTGTTCCTTTTCTTCGATAAATCTTCAAATAGGCCCATTGACTTCAAATCATTTGCATCTCTTGGACAATAGACTTCGTCTTGAGTCTTTTTCTTCGATAAAACCCGTGCAATCCCATGTTTTCTTTAATATTCATCCGGTTGGCTCTGAAAACACAACAAACACACAAACCACGCATAATTCCAAACAAATGATATTAAATACGTGTTTTGGTCTTGTTTTAGCAAGAAATAAGTGGTAAAAGGATGGGTGTTTTCACACCTATCAAATCCCCTACACTTAACCATTGCAATGCCCTCATGCAATGCTTAGTGACAAAGCAAATTTACACTTTTCTCATAATCAATCAACCTTGGCCTTATTAACATACTACTAAACAAAAATTAAAGTACTAAGAGAAATTAAAACTTTAAAGTAAACTAAAGGATAGAAAACCATTTTCACTTGAAAAAAAGCTATATGGAAATAACTTGCAAAGAGATCAAGGACTTACATTAGGGCTTCGGTGCTACGAAGATTCATTACCCTCAAGTTTCACGTTCCCCAAACTAATCTTAAAAACGAGATCATTGTTATTATAAGTTAGCAAAACAAACACTTACACACATGGCTTAATTATATGCTTAAACTCCCTTATTCCTAGTTGTATGTCTTATATTTTATTTTTGTCTTTGAATGATCATGAAGATGCATTATTGGACTTATTTCGATAGTTTATTTAGGCTGAAAGCAAAGTAGGACGATTTGATTAATAGTTAGCTAAAGGACAAAATCTCTTAAAACTGATTCTCGGGATATCAAAAAGTTCATATCTTGGCATAACTCGCTTCACGATTTGAGACCTTTCTCGGGCCGATATTTGGCATGTACTTCATACTTCATATCTTGAGAGACGTTCTTGAGATAATGGTCTTCTCTTCGTGAATAGAGTTCTTCACTTGGAGTATTTTTTAGGGATACTCCACTTTGTTGACCACGACTTCATCATTATTTCTTCAATCGTTAATTGGGATTTTGAGATACAACGATCCGCCTCCTTTTCGGACTTGGATCAATTTATCGTCATACCTTGTTAGGGTCTTTTCAGATAGACTTCTCCATGATCTTTATGGGAGTTGATTGCTTTTCGTCGTGAGTCTTGATTCTTCATATTGATTTTGGGAATAATGCCTTTCACATCACCTTGGATCTTTAGCAATAAGATAGAATCCTCATGCCTTGTTATGGCCTTTTCGGACTCGCCAATCTTCGCGCCCCGCTTCATAAGTTATGCCTTGGCTATGAACTCTTATCATTACCGAGAAACTTTTAAACGATCTTGGGCTACAAGCTAAGTAACTTTTCAAATCGTACGACCTTACTTATTGCAGATAAATTATTAGCAAGTGATGGGAGAATAAGCAAATAATCACACCAAGTGTGCTTGTGTAAGAATACCAACTTATAATTGACTCTATCATTTCTCGTTCTCCACAATTTAAAATCTCAAGTAATGAGACTCGTGGATGCTTAGCCTAATAAACCAATTAAGGTCTACATGGTTAAGGATACTAGCTAGAATAAACTTGGATAAGTCTATTCGGGTTGAGTCAAAATAATCGCAACGGGCCTAATATGTCAAAGATTTCAAAACTAGCTACACCACTTTATTAATATTTTTGACTTTATTGCGGGATATATACATATGAAAGCAATGATAAAAATTTAAAAATTACGACTAAATGGCCAAAGTTAATTAAAAATTTGAAAAATGCTGAAAAAGATGATTTTCCGGTTAAATGAAGGCATTTTCATGGAAAAGTCCACTTAAAACTTCGATAGAAGTCTCCCCTATACCTAATATAAACATTGTCCTCAATGTTTAAGCATGTGGGAAAAATCTCCCCTACACTTATGACATTGTGCACGTTGGTTAAATCAAGTTAAGGAAGAGACGACTAAAGTGATTAATTTCAAATGTGAGTATGAAGAAAAATGAATCACGATAGTTGAGAGATAGAACCGGATTTCGGATAACACGGGAGCACGGTTCTTTAAATGTCCCAAAAGTGCATTCATCCCTGTAATCACATCACCACACAAAAACAAACAACCTATAGAGGCCCCCCTACACTTAGGAGGTTAAAACGGAAAAGGATAGATACTCGGGCTGCCTCCCGAGGAGCGCTTGTTTTTGATAACCGAGTCACGAGCCTGACTCGACCCAAAATTAGTTCATGGGGAACATGGTGAGGGATGGAATCATCTCATGAGAGATGTCCTCACCAAAGTACAACTTCACTCGTTGGCCATTCACCTTAAAATTAGGTCCATTAGGTTGAGCGAGCTCGAGAGTACCATATGGAAAAATTTGGGCAATGGTGAATGGTCCGGACCAACGAGATTTCAGCTTGCCCGAAAAGATTTTCAACCGAGAGTTAAAGAGTAAAACTTTGTCTCCAACTTGGAACTCTCGGTTTTTAATCTTAGAGTCATGAATGAGCTTAGTCCTTTCCTTATAGATCAAAGAATTTTCATAAGCCTCATTCCGAAGTTCATTCAGCTCATTGAGTTGGATCTTGCATAGGTCACCGGCTTTGTTGATATCGAAGTTAGCCCACTTCAAGGCCCATTAAGCCTTGTGCTCCAACTCAATGGGGAGGTGGCATGCTTTCCAGTACACGAGACGATATGGTGTACAACCAATCGGAGTCTTGTATGCGGTATGAAAAGCCACAAAGCATCATCAAGTTTATCGGCCCATGAGGCACGATGCTCTCCCACGGTTCGTTCAAGAATTCGCTTTAATCCTCGGTTAGAGATTTCAGCCTGGCCATTAGTTTGTGGGTGGTATGCGGTGGAAAGACGATCATTGACACCATACTTAGCCATGACTCTTGCGAATTGGTCATTGCAAAAATGAGTCCCGCGATCACTAATAATGACACGAGGCACACCAAATCTAGCGAATAGCGAATTCAAAAAGTTACAAACCACCCTTGCGTCATTAGTGGGTAAAGCTTTGGCTTCAACCCATTTAGAAACGTAGTCAACGGCTACAAGGATGTATTTGTTTCCTTTAGATGAAGGGAATGGCCCCATAAAGTCGATACCCCATACATCAAAGATTTCACATTCTTGTATGAAATTTTGAGGCATCTCATCTATATGTGTGATCTTGCCTTGTTTTTGGGAAGCATCACAATTCTTAGCCATCTCGTGAGCATCACGATAAATGTGGGCCAATAAAATACCGAGTCAAACACTTTTTTGGCGGTGTAGTTGGGACCAAAGTGACCACCGATGGGTCCTTTGTGGCAAGCTTCGAGAATGTCTAAAGCGGCCGGTCCATCAATACATCGGCGAATAATCAAATTAGCACATTGTTTGAAGAGATACGGGTCATCCCAAAAGTAAGTCTTAATGTCTTTGAAGAACTTTTACTTTTGTTGGGATGTTAACCCGTCGATGAGAATTCCACCCGCCAAGTAGTTTGCAATGTCCAAAAACCACGGGGTCTCATCTTGATTCGAATTGATAGACATTAAGGTCTCCAGGGGAAAAGAGTCATTGATCTCTTTGTTCGGATGATCCCCTTGATAAGGATCCTCAAGTCTGCTGAGATGATCCGCGGCTAGGTTTTCAGCTCCTTTCTTATCACGAATTTCGATTTTAAATTCTTGAAGTAGCAAAACCCAGCAAAGAAGTCTTGGTTTGGAATCTTGTTTAGTTAACAAGTACTTCAACGCGGAATGATTGGTATACACGATGGTGGTAGAAAGGACAAGATATGGGCAAAAATTTTCAAAAGCATAGACAACAGCTAAAAGCTCTTTTTCGGTTGTCGTGTAATGCAATTGAGCCCCCGTCATTGTCTTGATAGCGTAATGGATTGGTTGGAAGTGTTTATTCACTCTTTGGCCCAAAACCGCTCCAATAGCAAAGTCGCTAGCATCACACATCAACTCGAAAGGCAGCTCCCAATTAGGGGTAACCAAGACTGGTGCCTTAGTTAGCTTATCCTTAAGAAGGTTGAAGGCTTCAATACACTCTTTGGAAAAGATAAAAGGAGTTTCTTTTTCCAAGAGGTGGGTCATCGGGCGAGCGATTTTAGAAAAATCTTTGATAAAGCGATGGTAGAAGCCCGCATGACCCAGGAAACTTCTCACACCCTTCACGGTTGAAGGTAGAGGCAATTTTGCAATAACATCGACTTTAGCACGGTCCACTTCAAGACCGGCTTTGGAGATTTTGTGTCCTAACACGATGCCCTATTTTACCATGAAATGGCATTTTTCCCAATTAAGAACAAGGCGAGTGTCTTCACACCGCTTAAGCATACGTTCTAAATTGGCAAGGCAAGTAGAGAAAGAATCGCCATAAACCGAGAAATCATTTATGAAGACTTCCATAGTTTCTTCAACCATGTCATGGAAGATAGCCATCATACACCTTTGAAACGTCCCAGGAGCATTGCATAAACCGAAAGGCATGCGTTTGTAAGCAAATGTTCCGTAGGGACAAGTGAATGTGGTCTTTTCTTGATCTTTGGGATAGATGGGAATTTGAAAATACCCATAGAAACCGTCTAAGAAGCAGTAATAGTCATTACCCGCTAGACGCTCGAGCATTTGATCCATGAAAGGAAGAGGAAAGTGATCTTTTCTCGTGGCATCATTGAGTTTGCGATAGTCGATACAAACTCTCCACCCAGTAACGAGACGAGTAGGAATCAACTCGTTGTGTTCATTGGGAACAACGGTTATTCCGCCCTTCTTGGGCACACAATGGACGGGACTTACCCATGGCGAATCCGAAATAGGGTAAATCAAGCCGTCATCAAGAAGTTTGATAACCTCTTGTTTGATGACGTCATGAATGCGAGGATTAACCCTTCTTTGGCTCTGGATTGCGGGTTTAAAGTCATCTTCCATGAGAATCTTGTGAGTACAAAAGTTTGGATCAATTCCGCGGATATCGGAAATTTTCCAAGCAATTGCCTTCTTATGATCTTTAAGCACGGCGATGAGGAGAGATTTCTCTTCTTCTTTCAAGTCCTTAGCAATGATGACTGGCGACTTCTTCTTATCTTCAAGGAACACGTACTCGAGATGGGACGGTAACTCCTTAAGCTCTAAATCCGGAGGATTTTCGATGGGAGGCGTATTCAAAGTCGGTTCATCGATAGAAATATCCTTGGGAGATGGTGGAGAAATATGGTCCTCTTTGACAAGTTTCTCAATGAGACGAATGTCTTCATCCCAATCGGTGGGAGAATCGTCATCTTCTAAGTTCACATCTCCCATGGTGGCTTCAAAATCTTTCCAAAGGAAATCACTTTCTCCAAATAGAGTAAGTGATGAATCAATAGAGGAAACAGTCTCAACATTGGGAGGAGAGGTAGGAATACTTTTACAAGCATCATTAAAGTGTTCTTCACAAACCTCATCAAGAACGTCAATATAATTAACACTCTCGTATGAATAAGGCTGTTTAGAAAGCTTTCCCATGTTAAAGACGATTTTATCGTCACCAAATCTCATGATAAGCTCACCCGCTTCAACATCGATGAGAGTGCGACCGGTCCTCAAGAATGGACGTCCCACGATTAATGGAACACGAGGGTCCATTTCGTAGTCGACGACGACGAAATCGGCAGGAAAAGTGAATTTGTCGACTCCTACAAAAACGTCTTCGGCTATCCCCACTGGATAAGCAACCGTACGGTTAGCTAATTCCAAAGTCATTTTGGTGGGGACTAGGTCAGGGAGAGATAATTTCTTCCAAACGCTTAAGGGCATTAAGTTGATACTAGCACCTAGATCGGCTAGGGCCATGCAATTCTCTACTCCTAGGAAGTTGCAAGGGATTAAGAAGCGACCCGGATCACCAAGTTTGGTTGGCAATTTCCTTAAGAGCACTACAGAGTAATTCTCATTAAGTTGGGTGTTAGCGATATCAAGAAGCTTCTCCTTGTCTCTAAGAAGATCTTTGAACATTTTCTCATATTTAGGCATGTGAGCGAGAGCCTCAGCGAAGGAGATGTTGAAATTCAATTGTTTAAACATTTTGAGAAAGTTCGGAACTTGAATATCGTCCTTGCTTTTGAGCTTCTCTTTCCGCAACCTTGAGGGATAAGGTATATCGAAAGAAGAGGAAGGCTTTTGGAGAGTAGGATCACTCACATCCTTGGGTGGAGGAGGGGTAGAAGTAAGAGGTGGAGGAATTGGGGAAAGAGAAGGTTGAGGAATATGAGTAGGTGACTCGTTTTCCTTAGTCACAATCACCGGTGGAGGTATAGGAAGCTCGGGTTCCTTGGTACCTTTGCCACTGCGAGTGGTGATTGCTTTCATCTCCCCTCTTGGATTCGCAACGGTGTTACTCGGAAGAGTACCCGAAGAAGAGGATTGATTACCTTGGAAGAAACCAACCATCATGTTCCTTAAGTCATTCGTTTGACTTGCCAAAGTGTTTCGCATATCAGCTTGAAGATCGTTCCCTTGTTTCACCATGTCTGCTTTCAAGTTGAGCACTTCCCGCTGGAGATTGTCCATGATCACATCATTAGTCCTCATGTAGGTTCCAATATCTTGGTGTAATGCGATGGGTTGGTTGGGAGGAGCATTGTAGGCGGGTGGTTGATAAGCAGGTTGTTGGTAAACTTGGTTGTTTCTTTGAGGTGGATATGGTTGTCTTTGAGGTTCTTGGTATGGTGCACGAGGTTGTTGTTGAGGAGGGCGATTGAGGTTTTGTTGTTGGTTTGGGTTGTTAGGAGGAAAACTGGGCGGGGGAAGAAAGTTGTTTGAGCGATATCTTACAAGTTGCGGTCTCCTTGAGGACGAGCTTGATAAGCGGCCGGAGGATAGGTACCGTATGCTGCATTAACATTCTCAGAAGGATAGTCTTGGGTGGAGGTACAAGTAGTGTAAGAGTGAGGACCCCCGCATATTTCACAAGGTTGGCTTACAGCATTGACTTGAGCGTTTTTAGCGTTGATGTTGTTGGTGTTGCTAGCGGTTTGGGTAGCAAGCAATTCAAGAAGCGACGTAATTTTGTCAAGTCTCTTGTCGTTGTCACTAGTACTAGCACTAGTGGCATTGGTCCGAACACTCTTGGTTTGCACTCTAGACTTATTCTCAATAATATCCCAAGCGGCATTAGAGCTTTTAACCAAAATATTACCCCCCGAGGCACTGTTTAGTGAATCTTGGTCATTCATGCTTAAACCATTGTAAAAATTATTAATTTGGTGCACTTTGGTAAAACCACGTTGTGGGCACTTTCTTAAAAGGTCTTTAAAACGGTCCCAAGATTCACTAAAAGACTCATCGTACTTTTGTTCAAAATTAATAATTTCATTCCGCAAAGCGGTAGTACGAGAGGGTGGGAAAAAGTAGTTTATGAACTTGGTCTCTAAGTCCGTCCACGTCAGAATACTTTGTGGCGGTTCCTTTGCAAGCCAATGACGGGCTTGTCCCTCTAAAGAAAAGGGAAAAAGTTGTAAACGGATTACCTCTTGTGGAACACCATTGAATTTGACCGTATTCGTGAGTTGCAGGAACCTTTTGATGTGGTCATGAGGATCATCAATGGTACGCCCCAAGAATGGTTGAGCAGAGACCATCTGAATAAAGCCGGATTTGAGCTCAAAGTTGTTGGCTGCAATCGCGGGTATGACAATTGGATCATTGTTGCCCTCCACATGTTCTTGCAAAAGTTCAATCATCGGGCGATTGTCCAGTAGAGGTTCATTGTTGTTGCTATTATTGTTGTTTTGAGGTGGATTGTTATTGTTGTTGTGTACAGGCCATGTCTAAGTCTTCGAGAGGCTCGGGCTCTTGATAAGACGTTGATCGAGTGCGCATACACCTGCAAAAGAACTAACAAAGCAAAAAAGAAATATTTTTGGTTTTTTATGTTTTTTAATTTTTAGGATTTTTGAAAATTTTATATTTTTTAGGGTTTTTGAAATTTTTATGAAAAAGTAACGTTCACGGCGAACGGATCCCAAAATCCAAGTTCTCACAAAAAACTGTTAATATTTACGAGAAGAGCCGGCAGCGGCGCCATTTGATACTTCGTTTTTCATTAGGGTTTAGATTTATGTCTCGGAATCTTCTCGAATTGATCACAACTCAAAGTGGAATAGTTGTTCTTGGTGACAAATAGGGGGTTTGGTTTTCTATTCTACTAAAAAGGTAAATGCGTGAAGTAAATAAAAGTAAACTAGAAGCAATAAATTAATAAAAATAAAACTTGAATTAAAATTAAAATAAAACAGTAACTGTAAATACCCTGAAAAATTCTTGATTCGGAATGTGCCCTTTATTCGGAATATATCAGACAAAAATACTTCATGCGGAATATCTTACTCATGCGGAATATCTTTTCTTCATGCGGAATAAAAAGGGAAATATTTATTCATGCGGAATAATGAGTTCATTCGGAATATAAGCTCTTGCGGAATACTAGGTTCATCCGGAATAAACTGTTGATGCGGAATAAATGGTGATGCGGAATAAAGGGGTTGATGCGGAATAATGATTGATGCAGAATAAATGGTTGATGCGGAATAATAACTGATCCGGAATACCCGGTTGATTCGGAATATCCGGTTGATGCGGAATAATGAGTTGATCCAGAATAATTAATTATTCCGGATGAAAGGTTTTGATCCGGAATATAAAATATTCCGGATGAACAATACTGATACGGAATAAAAATGCTGATGCGGAATGTTTACTTTGATTCGGAATACTAGGGATGAAGAACAGTTAAACAGAAAAACAGGGTAAAACGATTTTTAACAAAATCAAGACAAATAAACCAAAAGATTTAAACCAAGCTAACCAATAATCCTCTACTAACCATAAACATCAAATCCCAACAATAAAAACACAAAACCCAATAACTTTTAAAGATTAAATCAACCAAATAAGAACTTTAAGCTTTAAATCAAAAAGAGAGGATGAACAAGATTAAATGGAAGATTGTATTGAAAGATTAATCTTAAACAAACAAAGGGAAAGATTAAAAACTTACAAGATTAAGGATTCAACAAAAATGAAAAATCACCAACACCTTAATGGTGTTGGCTTCCTACGAAAGAAAAGAAAGAACAGGAAAACTAAAAACTAGCTCAAAAAGTGTGAAGGTGATCTCTTTATATAGGCCAAGTGGTTGGTTGGTGAGTGGGCTTTCTTCTTTCTTTTCGTCTTCTCGTCTTTTCAGTAAAGTCGACGTTTTTGATTTTGATTCGGGATTTGTCGACGATTAAATTCAACTCGTCTCTTAATTTCTTCGTTTAATAGACTTGAGTTCCTTCGACATATGTAAATCTTCCATCTTTGGTCCTTTTCTTCGATAAATCTTCAAATAGGCCCATTGACTTCAAAACATTTGCATCTCTTGGACAATAGACTTCGTCTTGAGTCTTTTTCTTCGATAAAACCCGTGCAATCCCATGTTTTCTTTAATATTCATCCGGTTGGCTCTGAAAACACAATAAACACACAAACCACGCATAATTCCAAACAAATGATATTAAATACGCCTTTTGGTCTTGTTTTAGCAAGAAATAAGTGGTAAAAGGATGGGTGTTTTCACACCTATCAGCACGTAAATCGAGGAAACTAGAATCGAGGAATACCCGTAAATTAGTGGGATGAGACAAAACAAGTTTTGCCCCACCCCACTATATGGGACATCCAAGTAGCTCCACCACACCCATGAGGTGTCAACTTGTGGTTACAAGTTGCTACACATGTTAACTTGAGCTTAACTTGTAAGCTACACCAAACCACAAAACCATCTAACCAAGCCATTTCTCCAAAACACATACATGTAAACCACTATCATCCTCCCATTTCTCTCTCAAAAATTCGTCCCACTCTCACCCTAAATAACCCATTTGATCTTAATTTAACCATGAATTCATATGTTATTCACACATATGATGAAGAACCTTTGAAGATATGAAGATTGGAGGTGATCTTAACCTTTGAAAAGGGGTTTTCATAAGGTTAAAGGGCTGAATTCAAGGAGGTGTTCATATATCCAAAGGACCCAAGAAGTTTCCTTGCTAAAGTTGAAGATTTGATAACAAAAACCAAGTCTTGTTCATCAAAAAACTCATCTTTTCATCACTAATGGTGGTATAAAGATTGTTCTTTATATCCTCTTGTTATTTTGATTATGTAATCTTGTAATTCTTTAATTATGTATATGTATATGATGATGAATGATGATTAAAAATATTATGTGGGGATTTGGTGTTGATAGATTTGATAAACATGGTTAAAAAGATGGAAAACCATAGGTAAAAAGGTTAAATTCTTGCTTATAAAGTTGGCAGTATAAAAACAGTAAATAACCAAATGATAAACTGATAAAATGGCATGGTGGAATCAATTTACAGTAATTATTAGATGTCATACACATGTAAGAGTTGTCCATGCAATGGAATCATCAAAATGAGTGAGATATGATCAAAATAAAATTAGTATACCAATCTGAATAGTCTGTTTTGTAGGGACTGCTAAGGATACTTAGACATAGATTGAGCAGTAGCTATAACTAACTTATTTGTAGCACATAATATGAAGTTTATGTCATCCAAAAATAGGCTTCTATCTCATTATATAACTCAAGATATGATAAAAATGGTGAAAGTGAAACTAAAAATCAGATTTTATGAATTTAAAGTTTAATAGTATTATATAAGAACTCAAAATAATATAGTATAAAATGTGAAATTAAAACACACTAACTTATATATTTCATTTGTATAAATATGCATAAGGATAAATAAATGGACATTATATAAAAATGGTAGTTTGGTAAGTTTTATAAGTTATAAAAACTATAAACATGATTTTTACGTCTTTTCGGCTAATACCGTAAAATTAACGTTTTTCGTCAATTAAAACTTAGACGGTCGGACCCGTCTAATGTAAACTTTTTAAAAGTAATTTACTGATATATAAGTACATATTACAAGTAAAAGCCGATAAAACCCGAACTAAATAACATATGGACATTAACGGGCTAAGTTAGCCTTATTGGACTATAAACCCGACTAGTTGGTAAAACACCTATAAATTTACATATTGGGCTTAACCCACTTGGGCCCAACATGTAAAGTATAATACTGATAATAAAAGTGTAAAATGGACTAATATAAGGTATTGGGCTTATAATAGGCTATTGGGCTTAAAACATGTAAATAAGTAAAACTAGTAAACTAGCATAAAAGTTACCAATACATAACACTAAGATGAGTGAATGAGAATGTATAAACCCACTTGATCATCATCATATATATAAAATCATCATATTTATACATAATTGTTATTTTTATAAAGTCATTGGACAAGAGTCTAAGACGAGTATTATTTGTCTAGGTTTTCGTGATTGAAGCACGTACTGTACATCCGAATTGCCGATAACCCGCCTTCCCACATCAACGTGAGTTCATAGCCTCGCACTCTTTTAAATGTTTTTATGAAATGTTTTATAAACCCGCGAGGGAGATAACATGTTAGTTTTTATGAAATAGGACACTAGTTGTCCTGATTGTTTGTTTATTGATTTGGACCCGAATGATTGTATGACCCGATGAATGATTATATGACCCGATGTGTGAAATGAAATGGATTATTAAAGTTAGGTTATGTCACTAAAAGTCCCATTAGCATGAATTGTGAACTACCGGGATTTGGTAGACGCTTATGCATATAATAGTACTATTTGGGGACGATCACCCCAGTTCGCGCCTTGACGGTTGATCCCCGTCGTGCCACATTGATTGGTAAGCGAATTTATGTATGAGAAGATTTACACAAGCGTGATTATTGGGACGACACGCTAATTTAGATGGGGAAATGAGTTTCCGGTTAGCTACCCGTTGTTTGTTGTAGTAAGGTAACAATGTCATGCGGCTTATAATAATCCAAAAATAACGAAATACTGCTATACGCACTGAATTACGATATATTGCCTGACTAGCAATACGGGGTCTTACTATTGATATTATGTTCGTGTTTTGGTTTTTCATAACCATATTCATATAACGGTTTTTATTTAACTCTATACAACGTTATAAAACGTATTGTATGATATTTTTATGACATTGGTTCGTATAATGATTTTGAAGGCGAAAGCCTATATTATGATTTCGATAAGGATTTGTATAAAATGACTTTGGCTATTTTATAGCCTATTACAAAGATTTGTGCAAAATGATTTTCGATTATAATTATATACCGATGATATATTAATGGTTTCATTAAACTCTATGAATTCACTCGGCGTTATCGCTGACCTTTTCTTCTAACATGTTTTATCTCAGGTACTTGAAGGTAATTCTCGGGAAGAAAACAAGAATTCATGGCCCGCACTTAAATAATAATTTCCATTCAAATGCTTTGTAAAACATGTATGAAATAAAATGACTTGGGACTTACGTAAATTTGATATTCATGAATGGAAATGCTTTATTATTAAACGACGCGATTTTTAAGCGTTGTCTATGATGTGAGTAATGTGTTATCTTGTAACACCAACGAGTCTTCCGCTGTATTGAATTGTGTAAATTTGGGGGTGTTACAGGTTTCCGCCGCACATCCGCGTAACTTTTCTGTCTACTACGAGCAGTCAACAACCTATTCTTAATCTGAACTATCATCTCCGTAGTCTCTCGGATCAATTCTGGTCCCGTGAGCTGGGTATCCCCAACTTCACTCCAACATACAGGAGATCTACACTTCCTACCATGCAAAGCTTCAAACGGTGCAGCCTTAATACTAGAATGGTAACTATTGTTATACGAAAACTCTGCTAAAGGCAAATGTTTATCCCAATTCTTTCCAAAATCTAACACACAAGGTCTCAACATATATTCTAGTGTTTGTATCGTTCTTTCACTCTGCCCATCAGTCTGGGGGTGATAAGCAGTGCTCATGTCGAGATTCGTTCCCAATCTTTGGAGAGATTTCCAAAAATTCGATGCGAATCTAGGATCTCGATCTGAAATGATCGATACTGGCACTCCATGCTTGCATACAACATTCTCAAGGTAATACGAGTCAACTTCTCCAGTGAGAACTGCTCTTTAACTGGAATGAAGTGTGCTGATTTGGTCAGTCTGTCGACAATAACCCAAATCGAGTTATTTCCAGATGATGTTCTAGGAAGCTTGGTGATAAAGTCCATCGTAATTCGCTCCCACTTCCATTCAGGAGTCTTTGGCTGTTGAAGTAGTCCTGATGGCTTTTGATGTTCAGCTTTGACTCTAGCACAAGTGAAGCATTGAAGAACATACATAGCAATATCAGCTTTCATATTCGGCCACCAGTACAACTTCTTCAAATCATGGTACATCTTATAAGATCTCGGATGAATGTAATACTTAGATTTATGGGATTCTAACATAATCAAATCTCTTAAGCCTCCAAACTTAGGTATCCACATACGACCTCTTAAGCATTTCACTCCATCAGCTCTAACTTCTAAAGGATCTCCTTCTCCTCGGAACCCTTCATTAACAAAATTTTCTTTCTTACAAGCTTCTATTTGTGCATTTCTAATTTGCTCAGGCAAATTATTATGCACGGTCAAGACTAGAGAACGTACCCTGATACGCTCTCTATCTTTCCTACTTAATGCATCTGCAACCACATTGGCTTTTCCTGGGTGATATTTTATATCACAATCATAATCACTTAACAATTCTATCCATCTTCGTTGCCTCATGTTCAATTCCTTCTGATCGAGAATATACTGTAGGCTTTTGTGATCGATGAATACCGTACACTTGGTGCCAGACAGATAATGTCTCCACAACCTAAGAGCAAAGACTACAGCTACTAACTCAAGATCATGAGTAGTATAATTCTCCTCATTCTTCCTTAATTGCCTAGAAGCATAAGATATCAATTTTTCTCGCTGCATCAAAACAGCTTCATAACCTCTAAGAGATACATCACAATACACTACGAAATCTTCACTCCCGTCGGGTAATGATAAAATTGGCGCACTACATAATTTTTTCTTCAATATCTGAAATGCTCCATCTTCATCACTTCCCCAAACGAAAGGTTTATTCTTCTGGGTAAGCTTAGTCAAGGGTTTAGCTATTAAAGAAAATTCTTTAATGAATCGCTTATAATAGCCAGCCAATCCTAAGAACTGTCGCACTTCCGTTGGTGTTGTCGGTGTAGACCAATTCTTAATTGCTTCAACCTTTGCAGGATCAACATGAATTCCATCTTTGTTAATCACATGACCAAGAAATTGCACATAATCTAACCAAAAATCACATTTTGAAAACTTAGCATACAACTTTTCATCCTTTAACAAATTCAAAATAATACTTAAATGTTCTCTATGTTCATCTTCATTCTTAGAATAGATTAGAATATCGTCAATAAACACAATTACAAATTTGTCAAAGTAGGGCTTGCACACTCGATTCATTAAATCCATGAAAACCATAGGTGCGTTAGTTAACCCAAATGGCATTACTTGAGATTCATAGTGTCCATAACGAGTTCTAAATGCAGTTATAGGAATATCTTCTTCACGGACGCGAAGTTGGTGACATCCTGACCGCAAATCTATCTTAGAATACACACTAGATCCTTGTAGTTGATCAAACAAATCATCAATCCTTGGTAAAGGATATCGATTTTTAATTGTCAACTTATTCAGTTCCCTATAGTCAATGCACATACAAAAAGATCCATCCTTCTTCTTAACGAACAAGACTGGAGCTCCCCAAGGCGACGAGCTTGGTCGAATAAAACCTTTATCAGACAACTCCTTAAGTTGCTCAGATAACTCCTTTAATTCAGAAGGGGCCAATCGGTAAGGCGCACGTACCACCGGTGCAGCACCAGGAATTAAATCGATTCGAAACTCTACTTGCCTTATCGGTGGAAGTCCGGGTAAATCGTTAGGAAATACCTCAGGAAATTCACAAATAATAGGTACATCTTCCAATTGTTTCTCCCTAGACTCATTTCCGGTCACTTGAGCTAAGAATAACTCGCAACCGTTCCTGATGTACTTTTGGACTTTAATACATGAAACGATTTTCAAACGGGATTCACCTCGATTACCATCAATTACTAACGTTCTATTCCTAAGAGGAATCTTAACCTTCTTTTCTCCACATAAAATAGTACATTATTCAACGACAACCAATCCATACCAATAATAATATCAAAACTACCTAATTCTGTCAACATCAAATCAATCGGAATGGAATAGTTCAAGAGATTTAGAGAGCATCCTTCTAATAGTTTATTAGTTTTCACTAATTTACCATCAGCCAATTCCACCTCGTAACTGGTATTTATCTCAACAGGTTCAATGTCAATAAGGGCACTAAATTTAGTGGATACAAAGCTCCTATCAGCACCCGATTCAAATAAAGCAACATCATAATGATTGTTGAGTAAAAACGTACCAGTAACGACATTCAGATCCTCTTTCTTCACCTCAATTGTTCCAAGTTGATAAACACCACCCTGGGGGTTTCTTCCAGGTACAATCGCTTTCAACTTGGGGCATTCCGATTTCCTATGACCTTCTTCATTACAGTTGAAGCAAATGGTTCCCTTCTTACACCTTTCAACCTTGCGTCCAAGCTTTCCGCAATTTCGGCACTTCCAGTAGTCGCCAGCATGCCTCTTGTTGCCACACTTAGGACATCTATCATCGTTGCGTGGTGTGTTATTGGTAAGAGCATTTGCATTCCCCTTTCTCTGGTTCTGACGGCGATTGAAATTCTTCCTATTATCACCTCTATCTACACGATCACCGTCACCCTTTCTTTTCTCACCAACACGGGCTTCATCTTCCCTATCCTGAATTATCTGTCCAATGAGTTGGTAAGCCATTAGAACAACATCATCAATGGTCAGTGGTATCGATGATGTGCGTCCCCCCGGATATTCTTGGTCAACCCTTTAATACATTGCTCAATTAGGATCTCTTCGGGTTCCACCAATCGAGGACAAGAAAGGCCAACTCATGGAATCGGTTTGTGTAACTATCAATGTCCACACCTTTCATTCTCAGATGAATCAACTCTTGTTCTAACCTAATGATCACACTACGGGGACATAATTCCAAAGTCATCCACTTCTTAATTTCAGCCCAAGGAGTAGCATTAGCAACATCAATACCCATGAAAGCAATTCTCCCGTTCCACCAAGTCAACACACGACCTTTAAGAGTAGCCATAGCAAAAGTCACTTTATCTTCTTCCTTACACTTACTAATCCGAAACACCGACTCAATCTTCTCAATCCACTGGCTTAATCCTACAGCACCTTCAGTTCCATTAAAAGGTAGAGGTTCACACTTCATGAACGTCACATAAGTACAGCCACCAACTTCAGGTGCATTAGTTACAAGTCCTCCTATATTTCCTCCAGCATTAGCATTCACATTATTAGCATTCACATTCACATTAGTACCACCAATTCCACTACCGCCAGCTCCACTACCGCCTGCTCCACTACCGCCTGCTCCACTACCGCCAGCTCCACTACCGCCAGCTCCGCTACTGCCAGCTCCACTACCGCCATCTTCATTTCTAGCATTTGCCATAAATTCAGTCATAGATGTGGTAACTTGCTCCGTAATAATCCTACGTACATCATCCTCAGTTACAACTTTCTTGGGCGGCATAGTTCTATAATTTCACAATTTCAAAGTATTAAGCATTCACCCAATAAGGGATTCATATAATATGGATTGAATTCATAATCAAGATACAAATAAGGCATAATATGGAAATCATAAAAAGATACATATTTCATTGGATTTGAAACAAAAGCATTGTCTTAATTACATCCCATATCAAAGTTCTAGCACTATACATACTCAAAATTTGTGCCAGGTCTACTACTAACAAGTCGGTTCGGTCAAAGTTACAAAGGTACAAAAGATACAAAGGTCACTACTAAACACAGACTGGTCTACTGAGAACCGCCAGATGGTCCATCATCCATCGTCTTCTGTATCTTTGTAGGACGATCACTAGACACATCTTCAGCTGGGCGCTTACGGATCACTCCTCTTTCAACCATGTCAGCATAAAATCTACTATTCCAACCCACAGATATATTCAACTCCTTCTCAGCTTTCTCACGCATCGTACGAGCTACATTCAACTGAATCTCCATAGAATTCACCTTTTTCTTCATAGCAGCAAACTCACCACTTTCTAACACAGATAACCTCCTAAAAGCCTCATTCAAACCATGCTCTACATCAGTCAAATCCAAACTAAGCAATTCCCGCTCCTTCTCACCAACCTTAGTCTTCGACTCCAAATAAGAAACATGAGTTTGAACAACACCTAATCCAATCTCTGTCATACTACTCTTAACACGGGAAGCATCTAAATCACGTCTCAAGGCCCATGGTGCAAGACCATCAATATGAGTAGCCTCTTGAGCACTAGACGACTCTCCTATCACACGTCTAGGAGTAGCAATACCATCAGTACCGTCAGGTGCATTATCATCCTCATCCTCCTCTGATTCAGAATCAGATTCAGACGATTCAGACATTTCATCCCTAGGTAGCTCAACCTCAGAATCAGACAAATAAACTGGTGGGGGTAAGGGCTCGCCCTCTGGAACATCATAAGGGTAAATAAGCTCGGCTTCCTCATCATCATCAACCTCATCATCTATACCTATATCCTCCTCGACATCCTCGTCGTCAATCTCATCATCTAAATTATCTATCCCAATCTCATCATCATCATTCTCAATATCAACAGTATCAATCTCATTCTCTACCATATCAACCTGAGGGGCAATCTGATCTCCTAGTCCTATCTCGGGCTCGGGTTCCTCAAATGGTTCCTCCTCATCATCCATATCATAATCTACTAAGTCTAAATATGGATCATCATCTACATTAGGTTCGGGAATAGCATGGTTCTCTACAGGAATATTAGGGTCAGCCATGACAATCTGCATTTATATATATATATATATATATCTCGTATTAGGATAACATACTTATTAAACAATTACATACTGAAATCACGATATATACATATATATAAATTAAATTATATATATCAAAATATATATCTTCTCAATAGGGCTTGTTGGTAACGTCAGAGATCTTTGGCACCGTTATAGTCAAAAGATTTTTCAAATATTTTCTCAAATGTTCATAGTTAAAAGATTTTGAAAAGTTTTGTTCAAAACCTTGGTTTTTATCGTTCTCTATAATGAGAGCTCTGATACCAAACTGTAACACTATCAAATTTCGTATCGGTACAGCGGAAGGGTCTTTTAGAGTGTTACGGGATAGCACAATAACTCTAATCATAGACAACACATAAAAATGGTTGTACAAGGTTCAACATACATTCATTCGATAAAAAGTTTTAAAGTGTACAACAGGTCCCTAATTATACAGGTCATTAAGTTTACAAAACATAGATCGAATGAACATTATTATTATTATGTGGGCCATCAGAGTCGATCTCCATCCGAATTACCTTCAAGCACCTGAGATAAAAACATGCAAAAATCATATCAGCGAATGCCGAGTGAATTCATAGAGTTTAATAAAACCGTTATATAAAACAATTGTTGAAATCAAAACACAAGTATAATATCAGAAGTAAGTCCTCGTATTGCTAGTCAGGCAATATATAAATCAAGCATATATCTTAAACCGTCCATGAGACCGTAGCCTTAATATTACCATTATAGGTAATATTATTATCGTTATTAGCATCAATATTAAATCGTATTGGAATACATTATGGATTATTATTAGCCGCATAACATTGTTACCTTACTATCAAAACAACGGGCCGCGAACCCGACAAACAATTTTCCCATCTAAGTTAGCGTGTCGTCACAAAAATCACGCTATGTAAATCTTCTCATACATAAATTCGCTTAACAATCAATGTGGTACCACGGGGATCAACCGTCAAGGCGCGAACTGGGGTGATCGTCCCCAAATAGTACTATCATATGCATAAGCGTCTACCAAATCCCGGTAGTTCACAATTCATGCTAATGGGACTTTGAGTGACATAACCTAACTACTAATAATCCTTTTTATCTCTTTTATTGGGTCATCGCATCATTCGGGTCCATATCATTAAGCATACCATCGGGACTACTTGTGTTCTATGTTTATCAAAAACTAGCATGTTATCTCCCTCGCGGGTTTACAAATCATTTTATAAAACATTTAAAAGAGTGCGAGGCTATGAACTCACGTTGATAATGAAAGGCGGATTATCGGCTACGGGCGTGCTTCGGTCACGGAAACCTATATAAATAATAATTGGTCTTAGACTCTTGTCCAATGACTTTATCAAAATAACAAATATACATATGATGATTTTGTACATATGATGATGATCAAGTGGTTTTATATATTCTTATTTACTCATTTTAGTGGTTATGTATTGATAACTTCTTACTAGTTTACTAGTTTTACCTATTTACATATTTTAAGTCCAATAAGCTTATTATAAGTTCTTTAACTTGTATTAATCTATTTTATACTTGTATTATCTGTATTTATACTTTAAATGTTGGGCCCAAATTGGTTAAGCCTAATAAGTACTTTTTATAAGTGTTTAACTTATTTAGTTAAATTATTAGTCCAAATATGCTAACTTAGCTCGTTAATGTCCGTAAGTTCTATAGTTCGGGTTTTATCGGTTTTTACTTGTATTAGGTACTTATACATCAGTATATGACTTTTAAAAACTTTACATTATACGGGTTTGATCGTCTAAGTTTTAATTGGTGAAAAACGTTAATTTTACGGTAATAGCCGAAAAAGTCGTAAAAATCATGTTTATAGTTTTTATAACTTATAAATCTTATTCAACTACCATTTTTATAAAGTGTCCATTTATTTAACCTTATACATATTTATATAAATGAAATTTATAAGTTAGTGGGTTTTAATTCACATTTTATACTAAATTATTTGAGTGCTTATATAATACTATTAAACATTAATTCTTCAAAATCTGATTTTTAGCTTCATCTTCACCAATTTTATCATATCTTGAGTTCTAAAATGAGATAGAAGCTCATTTTTGGATGGCATAAACTTCATATTATGTGCTACAAATAAGTTAGTTATAGCTACTGCTCATTCCATTTCTAACTATCCTTAACAGTCCCTAAAAAACAGACTATTCAGATTATCACACTCATCTTGTTTTGATCATATCTCACTCATTTTGATGATTCCATTGCATGGCCAACTCTCACATGTGTATGACATCTTATACTTACTGTAAATGGATTCCACCATGCAATTTTATCAGTTTAAGACTTGGTTACTCACTGTTTTTATACAGCCAATAATTTAAGCATGATTTTAGCCTTGTTTCTTATGGTTATTCATCTTTTTAAGCATATTTATCAACACTTGATCCCCAAACAACATTTTTATCATCATATATTCATCATATACATATACAATAAGAAAAAAAATACATTTGATCTTTACAAAAATAACAAGAGAAATGGAAAGGATGATCTTCTTTACCAACCAAGATTATATCTTGTTTTTGGAAGACAACAACTTGATGAACACCAAATATATCTCCACGATCATCAATCACCAAGATAGTTTGTTGAGAAATTAGCCCTAGGACACAATCAAATCACCTCCTTTGTTGTTAATATGGCCACCAATCAATCAAGTCTTCAAGGTTTTTCCATAATATGGCTAGATAACATGTAACTTGTGGCTAGAAAAGATCAAATGATGGTGTGGTATGGTGTTTGTGGGACGGCAGTTTAGAGAGAGAGAGGAGAGTTTTGAGTTGTTTGCATGTTAAAAATGGAAGTGAATGGTATGTGTTAGTGGTTTTGCTAGTTTAGGTGGGATAAGTAAGCTTCATTGTGAAGCTAACTTACATGTGTAAGTTAGTTTAGTGTAAGGATTCCACATCAAAGATGTGGTGTCCTCTTTGGACCGTCCCATAGATAGTGGGCCCTAACAAGGCATGAGGAGCTCTATTTTTGCTAAAGATCTAAGATGATGTGAAGTATCATTATTCCTAAATCAATATGAAGGATCGAGACACACGACGAAAAGCAATTACTCCCCTAAAGATCATGGAGAAAGTCTATCCAAAAAGACCCTTACAAAGGTATGAGGATAAATATATCCAAGTCTGAAAAGGAGGCGAATCGTTGTATATCAAAAGTCCAAAATAAAGGTTGAAGAAAAATGATGAAGTCGTGGTCCAAATATGAAGAATCTCTCAAAAACGTCAAGTGAAGAAATTCCAAATATATGAAGAGAAGACCATAATTTCAAGAAGGTCTTCCCAAGATTTGAAGTATGAAGTACATGCCAAATATCGGTCCGAGAAAGGTCTCAAATCGTGAAACGAGTTATGCCAATATATGAACTTAAGGAGATACACGAGAAGCCGTTTTAAAAGATTTTGTCTTTCGGCTAACTATCGATTAAATCGTGCTACTTTGCTTTCGGACTAATAAATACTCAAATAAGTCAATATGAATCACTTGTGATCCATGACAAATAGTTAAAAAATGCTAGTAACCCATTTCCTTTTATAATAACTAGGATTGCGGGGAGAAAAAGTATTACACAATTTGGACATATGAGTAGTGTTAGCATTGGGACTTGTACCAACAATGATCTCGTTTTTGCACTTAGCATGGAATGTACGACAATAAAGGATGACGAAATTTACTTTAAGGGACATTTACTTGTTTCTATTCTTTGACCCTAAAAGTCACATTCGTGATGAAAATCACACATTATGTCTTTACACATCTTCGTAGTATTATTGCAAGTCTTACTCTTCAATAAAGGTTAATAAAATTGAACTTTGGTGATGCTTAGATACTTTATTCTAGCATTGCGTGAGGGCACGACAATGGCTTAGTATGGGGGAGTGATGAGATGGCATTTATACATGATCTCATCGTTCTTTTCGGGCTTTAAATGCATTAAAATGTCATAAAATACCATATATATATACATGTATTTGTTTACTTGTGTATTTTAGGTATGGATATCGTGAAAAAGACAAAAGATCACAAGAAACAAGGAAAAACGGATACGAGAAACGAAGCCGTACAAAGAACCGGGCCCTAATTCATGAATTATCCAAGATTTACCCTTGAAGACTTGAAGATATGCAAGATTGATCCTCAAACAATGAAGAAATGACACTTAAAACCCTTGTGAATTCATAATTACAAGTTTGGTCCCTTAAGTTTGTCATAATTACAAAATGGTCCTTCAACTTTGAAGAAATGGCAAGATTAGTCCCTCATCAAATCTAATTTGTCAATTATGGTCCCTCATGAAGTCAAAGAAACATTGAAGACCTTTTAAGATCAAGAAAGTCTAAATTCAGTCCTTCAAATATGGAAAAATGGCAAAAACAACCCTTTAAACCTTTTCACCAAAGTTTTGTGGCAAAACTATAAACTTGGAAAGTTTATTAACAAAGGAAAGTAAGTTTGTGAGCTGAAATTCTTCTTATACATCTTTTGCCAAAGACCAAGGGTTACTACTGCCAACTTTGAAAGTTTAAACACACAAACACGCGCCAAACACTTAACCTACACTAAAAACGGATCAAACGTGGCACTATTCACACGTATGAACCCAGTTTTACTTTTTACAAAACAAAGGGGAAAAAGAAATTACCTTGGCACATGCAGAAACCTATCCCAACATTAAATCCCTCTTCTCCACTCACCAATGGACCCCACACCCCAAACCGTTACCCAATCACATCACACCCTCCTCTCCAAGTAAGGACACATGTCAAGATCAACAGCTTAGACTCTCTGCTTAACTAGCAATCTAAAATGAACGGTTTTGATCATTTTGGACAGCTCACCAACAACAAATGGCATCAAGCACTCAAGGGCAATATTGAGAATTCACATCTAGGGTTTATGAATAGTGTTATGTAAGCATTTGCCTATAAAAGGAGACCTCAACTTGTGAGAGTCCCTTTTTTCCAGATTTTGGCTATAATCTTTGTAATTCCTTTTGTGTTTATTAAAAGTTGGTGTTTGAATAGTTGAAATATGTGTTCCATTTGATCTTTTAGACCTTCCTTAATCTTGTGGTTAAGGCACGTCTATGTTTGATAAGGTTTTCAAAGGTTCAAAAACCTTGAAATCCTTGTTACTGTTTTTGTTATTATCTTGTACTAACCCTTAGCCAAAAGCCTTAAGCTCCTTCAAGCTTGTTGACACCAAGCCTGAGAAGAGATTTAAGCTCTTGTTTGAGTTGTTTGTTCATTGTGTTGAAGAAATTATCATAATCAGAACCGTGTTCTACTTTGAACATCAGCAAGTTTTGATCTTCCTTTTTGAAGAACCTTGGTCATGATCTAGTTGTTGAACAAGGTCCAAGGAGCATAGCTGGTCCTCCTAGGATGTTGTGGAGGACAGGTATAGTCCCTTGTTTAAGTTTCCCCTAAAAATTTCATGTTATTGCCTGTTTTTGATTTTGGTTTGTGATTTTGTGTTGTTGTGTTTGAGGTTGTGATTTTAGTGTTTGAATCTGTTAGTTGTCATCTAGGAAGTGTTGTTGAATCATAAAATCAGTAGGTTGTGTTTGAACATCACAAGTTGCTTTGAAAAGTTGTGGATTAAGGTGTGTTTGGTATAACAGCCTGTTTTGGATTTGTGCTATTTTGAGTTGATGCTTTGTGTTGCTTTGTGTTGGAACCTGTCTCATAGGTGCTAAGTGACATTTATCTGCAAGCTTTGTGCATATGAACACCTAGAATCAACAATAGGCTCTAAAATCTTGTAAACTTGTTGAAATTGGCTGTGGTTTAAGGGACACCTAGTTCTAATAATAGACTAGGGTTAACAAGTGATTAAACCTAGTTAGTTACACCAGGGAAGTAGGATTTGAGTGTTGAAATTGATCTTTGGTCATTTATATCAGGAAAGTGTGTAAGTGTTCTTGAAGTTCATATCAGCAAGTTTAATCTGCTTTGATCTTGTTCCATACCTTGATTCAGTAATTGATTTAAGTCTGTTTGTGCTTAATAACAGTTTATATAGCTTGTGTATGCATCTGGTTGAATTTTGAGTGCTTATTCTAGCTTAAAAATGCTTAAGTGTTCATAACTGCTTAATATCCATGATTGTGCTAGATCTGAGCATCTTTTGATTTGTCTGTGCTAATTGGTGATACTGAAGTGTGTTTTTGTGCTTGCTTGTGACTCCTTGTGATTAACTGATCACTTGGGTGCCCTTGTCTTCCAACAAAACATACAGAATCTCTCTAAAATCAAATGTCAAATAGTCAAGGCAGTGGGAACCAGTTCCTAATAAAAGTGCCCCCTGCTAGTGTTAATTGGACATCAGCTTATCTCTAAGCTATTCTAGCTTATTTTAACCAGCAACAACTTTGATTTTGTAATAGGTGCTCATTATTTGACCCATTTATTCATACTGGAGCATTAGGTGGGTTGACTTTAGGGTTTGACTAGAAAACCAACTTAATTGACTTTTTCATAAGTGCTTATTGGCTTATTCTAGCTTATTGGTTTTGCTTATTGGATTTTGGTTGATTGTTTTGGCTTATTGAAGTCATTTGTAACATTTTGCAAGTTGAATCAAGTCCTGAGGTGCCCTAGAACTAAAACCCGACTATTTTGTCTTTTAGTGGATTTGTACTTGGCTTACTTCTAGCTTATTGAGTGTGCTTTTTCAAAATTTCTTTTTACAGATCTCTTTAGTATCCCAAAGAAGGTTGTGTGTCAAATTAGTGCTTATGGCATTAGCTTATTGTTTAACGGGCATAATGGCCCAATAAGAATAAGCTGTTTGTTCATTAAGCTGTGATAAGCTCACTTTCAGCTTTTGGGCCTTCAGAGTTTTGTGTTTAGAATTAAATTTTGAGTCAGATAGGGCTTTTCCAAGTCATTTAGGCTTATTTTGACTTTTTGGGCTAAAAAGCCCATTTGTGTTGACTGTTTTGGGTTTTGGCCCATTTGAGGGCCCAATAGGGGTATTCTGGTCTTTTCACTTTCATTTTCTATTTAAATAGGTCAAAATAAACTAGTTTGCAAGTTTTTAGAATTTTTTATAATATTTGGATTTTTAATATTATTTTAATATTATTTTTCAAATTTCACATTTTTGCACCTTTTATATTTTTCTTAGCTTAAATACATTAAAGTAGGATTTTTGCAACTCTTAGATTAATTTTATCACCTTTAGATTATGTTTTATAATTATTTTAAGTTTTAATAGTGTTTAAATCATTTTAAATAGTTTTTATTAGTCTAAAAATTTATAAAAATGGTTTTTAATCTTTTTAGGTCATTTTAGAGGTTTACCAATTAAAAAATATTTATTTGGGCTTTTTGATAATTAATTTGATTTTTAGGGCTTTAATTAGCATTTAAAAATTAATATTTAGTTAATTAAAATGTTTGAAACAGTTTTGATCATTGGTAAACTCTTGGTTAATTTATTTTGATTTTTGGTGAATTTTTGGTAATTTTTAGAATTAATTTTTATTTTTGTACTTTTTACGGTTTTACTTGTAGTCGTAGTAGTAATTAATTTCACGCCTTCGTCATCCTCTTTTCTCATCCCCTTCTAACCAATATTAATCTCAAACCAATTACGAATTATTCACAAACATATACCTCCTTGGGAAACGAACTTTCACCTTTGGGTCATTAGTGCTTGATTTTCCTAAATCATCACTTAATACTTACCGCTCATATACGATGTTTTTCCTAAAAGACGTATTTTACCACAATCATTTTGGTGCCGCTGCCGGGGAGGTGTGTAATGATTAATTTGTCTTGTTGTTTTTAATATTAACTATAAGGTGGGTATAAGGCGGGTATTATAAAATATACCCTAAGGAAAAAGGCTCTTAAGTGCTTCGCGCCGCCTCGTTTCCCCACTTGCTTGTGAGTATTTTGAGATTGAAGGCTAATCGAGGGTTTTGCCGCCCAAAGTATTATTACGTATAATATATTTGCTTGTTTTTCTTTGTGATTAAACCCTCTTGAACAATTTGGTTTTCAACAAAGTTCTAAAGTCATTCGAAGGCGTTCACTCCACGTGATCGTTTTCATTCTTTTGAGGCTTCTTTAATCAAGAGTTTGATTCGAGGAGAGATTTGGTAGATTGTTGTCTACGAAGATACACCAAAATCCAAAAAAAATTAAAAACAATCAAAAACACAAAAAAAATTGAAAATTCACAAAACACCCAAAAAGAATCTTCTTTGCTCACCTCCCATTCTTCGTGAAGTTTATGATCACTCGTAATCAAGCAAAACGAGCTCGTAAACGTCTTTAAAAACAAGCAAATCAAGAGACGTTGATTGAAGAACAAACTCCAATTGTTGAACCTATTGTAGAACAAGAAGTCGTCATGGCTAATCGTACTATGATGGAGTTGCTACAAGCACCCACCGAGGGTTTTGGAGAGGCCATTGTGATTCCCGCTATCCTTGTGGAGAATTTCGAGATTAAGACGGGTTTAATGTCGATGTTGCAATCTAATAAGTTTAGAGGTCATGAGAAAGACAACCCGCATTACCACATAAGGAATTTTAATCGTCTCACCGCTACTAGCAAGTTTAAGGATGTTCCACATGACGCCATTAAAATTATGTTGTTTCCATACTCGTTAGATGGACCCGCTAAAATTTGGCTTGAGAAATAACCGCCAAATTCGATTTTGACATGGGGTGATCTCGTTTCTAAGTTTGTGAACAAATTTTTTCCACCATCTAAAACAACACATTTGAAAAATGAGATTTCAAGATTTGTACAACGAAATAATGAAAGTTTTTCAATGGCATGGGAACGATTTAAAGAAATGTTACATGAATGTCCACACCATGATTTTTCGGAATTGCATCAAGTTGATACTTTTTATAATGGGCTTAATGATCATGAACGAGATTACTTGAATGCCGCTGCGGGTGGTAATTTTTTTATGCAAAACGACCGATGAAGCTTTAAATATTATCGAGAATCGATCTAAGGTTTATAGCCCTCGTAACACACCGAGTGTTGCCAATTTGGGTTCGTCATCGTCGTCATCGTCTCGTAGCATTAATGCCTTACATGATGAAGCTAATGAGGAAAATCGCTTTTTCGATAGATTTGCTAATCTTATGACTCATTGGAAAGCTCAAGAGGCTTTGAATTCCGCTTCGGTTAAAGCGGTTGAGAAGAGTTGTTTGTCTTGTGGTGGAGCTCATGATCTTTCCGAGTGCATTACCGCCGGTGGTAACACTTCGAGTGCTTATGTAGCAACGGGAACTTATAAGCAAAACGGCCAAGGTTCCCGCCCAAATCAAGCTCCACCAAATCAAAACGCTAATAACTATCGAAACAACAATCAAGGTGGTAATTATCAAGGCAATTCACGTAACTACAACAAGGGGAATTATCAAAGTGGGAATGGACAAGTCACTAATCAAAACCAAAACCGTGATTTTCAAAACACTACACAAGGTTTTCAAAATGCTCACACTAAAAATCTTCAAGGAGAATTTTTGGATTATGCTAAAGCAAATGATGCTAAGTTTGATAACATGCAACATGAGATGATTAGCTTAAGATCCGAGTTGAAAAATGAGCTTGAAAACGAACTTGCTAATGAACTTAAAACTCATGCTAATAAAATAGAAGGAAATGTTAAACGTCTTCAACAAAATCAACAAAAGATGGAACAAGGACAACATGAGATTAAGCAAGAATTGTTAAAAGGGGATTTAAGGCAATCAAAATTTGAGGACCGAATGGCAAAAATGTTTGAAGCAATCATGTGTAAACCCTCTTCCTCGGGTGGTCTTCCTAGTGATACCATTGCAAACCCGAAGGGAGAAATGAAGGTTATTACTACACGAAGTGGTAAAACTTTCAAGGAACCAATCTCTCGTCCAAGTACTTCTACGGAGAAGGAAATCGAGAAAGAGCCTGAGGTGATGGTCGAAGAGGAGCATATTACAATCCCACGAAGTACCGCTCATACCACACCTACGGTTGAACCAATACCAATTGTGGAACCCGAGATTCCAAGGCCGGTGCCTAATGTCCAACCCACACCACCTTTACCTTACCCTTCGAGACGAAACAAAGAGAAATTGCAAGAACGTAACAAACAACAAATCGAGCTTTTTATAAAATTGTTTCAACAAGTGCATTTTGATATGAGTTTAGCCGACGCGTTGTTGTATATGCCTCGTTTCACTTCCACTTTTAAAAGTATGATGATCGATAAGGAAAAGCTTTCAAAGCTTGCTAATTGTTCTTCGGTTTATCTTAACCGCATACCAGAAAAAGTTGGTGACCCCGGAAAGTTTCTCATTCCTTGTGACATACAAGATATGAAAGAATGCCTCGCCTTGGCCGATCTTGGTGCGAGCATTAATTTGATGCCATTTTCCATATGGAAATCGCTTTCGCTTCCGGCTCTTACTCCTTCGAACATGTCTATCGAGATGGCCGATCATTTTACGATTTTAGCATGTGGAGTAGCCGAAGATGTTTTCGTGAAAGTGGGGAAGTTCTACTATCCCGTTGATTTTATAGTAGTTGACATCCCCGCGGATCCTCAAGTTCCTCTAATTTTAGGTCGTCCATTTTTAGACACCTCGAGATTGCTTATCGACGTTCATGCAAGAACTATCACTTTGAGATTCAACGAAGAGGAACTTGTTATAAACGCTACTCAAAACTCAAAACCTTCTCATGTTTATGCAATTGCTACCATCAGTCACATTGACTTAGTTGATGTGGTTTGCGATGAGTTTTCACAAGAAGTGTTAGGTTTTTCCGATAGCTCGTCAAGTGGCAAACCCACTATTTTGGATCCGATTCTTGGTAATTCTACACCAAATCTCACTCCATTCCAAGGAGGCGATTTTACTTCAAATTAAATCGAAAATGAAGATGAGGTGTTGATTAGTGATGATACTTCTATTCCACCATTTCTTCCGCCAATGGAATTTATGAGTGTTGAACCAAAATCTTCAATCGAGGAACCACCTATCCTTGAATTGAAAGATCTTCCCTCTCACCTTGAATACGCATTCTTGGAAGGTGATGACAAGTTGCCGATTATTATTGCAAGAGGTCTTGCTAATGATGAAAAAACCGAGCTCTTGAAAGTTCTTAAAGCTCATAAAGGGGCGATTGCGTGAAAAATTTCCGACATTAAGGGTATTGACCCAAAATTTTGTACTCACAAGATTTTAATGGAGGAGGACTACAAAACTGCAATTCAAAGTCAAAGAAGGGTGAATCCCAAAATTCACGATGTCATTAAAAAGGAAGTGTTAAAACTCCTTGACGCGGGAATGATTTATCCTATCTCCGATAGCCTATGGGTGAGCCCAATCCATGGTGTCCCTAAAAAGGGAGGAATGACCGTTGTGCCTAATGAAAACAACGAGTTAATTCCCACTCGTGTTGTGACCGGTTGGAGGGTGTGTATTGACTACCGAAAGTTAAATGACGCCACTCGTAAAGACCACTTTCCTTTGCCCTTCATGGATCAAATGTTGGAGCGACTAGCGGGAAATGAATTCTATTGCTTTTTAGATGGTTTTTTCGGTTACTTTCAAATCCCTATCGACCCTCGTGATCAAGAAAAGACTATGTTTACGTGTCCTAATAGAACATTTGCTTATCGTAGGATGCCTTTCGGACTTTGTAATGCACCGGGTACATTTCAACAGTGTATGATGGCCATTTTTCACGATATGATCGAGAAGTCGATGGAAGTGTTTATGGATGACTTTTCGGTGTTTGGCAATTCGTTCACGTCGTTTTTATCTAATCTCGAGAAAATGTTAAAACTTTGTGAAGAAACCAATCTTGTTCTTAATTGGGAAAAATGTCATTTCATGTGTAAACAAGGAATCGTTGTAGGACATAAGGTCTCGAAAGCGGGGATTGAGGTCGATAAAGCTAAGGTAGACGTCATCGCCAAGTTACCTCATCCCAAAACCATTAAGGGAGTTAGGAGTTTCCTAGGCCACGCGGGTTTTTATCGTCGTTTCATCAAAGACTTTTCGAAAATCTCTCGACCTATGACACACCTTCTCGAGAAGGATGCTCCTTTTAATTTCAATGAGGATTGTGTTAGAGCTTTCGAAACTCTCAAAAGGAAACTTACCAAAGCTCCCATTCTTGTTGCTCCTAATTGGGAATCACCCTTTGAAATCATGTGCGATGCAAGTGATTATGCTATAAGGGCCGTCTTAGGGCAACGTTATGAAAAGCATTTCCATCCTATCCATTATGCTTGTAAGACGATGACTGAGGCTCAATTAAAGTACACCACAACGGAAAAGGAATTCCTTGCCGTGGTCTATGCTTTTGAGAAATTCCGACCTTATCTCGTCTTAACTAAAAGCATCGTGTATACCGACCATTCGGCTATCAAGTATCTCTTAGCTAAGCAAGATGCTAAGCCGAGATTGCTTCGTTGGATGCTCCTCCTCCAAGAATTTGATGTCACCGTGCTTGACAAAAAAGTAGACGAGAATCTAGCGGCCGATCATCTCTCTCGTCTAGAAGATCCTCACAAAGATGTTTTCGTGAACAAGGAAATCACCGAAACATTTCCTCTTGAGACTCTTGGTGTAGTGAATTCTAAAGACACCACCCCATGGTTTGCCGACATTGCAAATTACCATGCGGGGAATTTCATAATCAAGGGTATGACGACACAACAAAAGCGAAAATTCTTTCGTGACGTCAAGTTCTATTTTTGGGACGACCCTTATCTCTTTCGGGTTTATGCGGATCAACTCGTTCGACGTTGTGTTTTTGGTGCCGAAGCTTCTAATATCCTTAGAGCTTGTCACGAGGGACCCACAGGTGGTCACCATGGTGCTAATCTCACGACTAAGAAAGTGTTCGATGTCGACTTCTTTTGGCCTTCTATCTATCGTGATGCACACGCACTTGTGAAGTCGTGTGATTCGTGCCAACGTCAAGGAAAATCATCTCAACGTGATGAAATGCCGTAAAACATCATTCAAGTGTGTGAGATTTTCGACATTTGGGGCATAGACTTTATGGGGCCGTTCCCATCGTCTCATGGTAACAAGTATATCCTCGTCGCGGTGGACTACCTTTCTAAGTGGGTGGAAGCTAAGGCTTTACCTACTGATGATGCTCGTGTGGTAGTGAAGTTTTTGAAGCAACTATTCTCTCGGTTCGGAACCCCTCGTGCTATTATAAGCGATCGTGGAACCCATTTTTGTAATGACCAATTTGAGAAGGTCTTAAAGAAATATGGTGTTACTCATCGTCTTTCTACGGCTTATCACCCGCAAACGAGTGGGCAAGTCGAGGTTTCGAACCGAGCTTTGAAGAGGATTTTAGAGAGGTCGTTTGGAGAAAACCGTGCTTCATGGTCCGACAAAGTCGATGACGCTTTATGGGACTTTAGGACCACTTATAAGACACCTATAGGTTGTACTCCTTATAAGTTAGTCTATGGGAAGAATTTTCATTTGCCCATTGAATTGGAGCACAAGGCATATTGGGCCCTTAAACATGCAAACTTTGACTTGAAGACCGCGGGAGATCACCGGAAAATACAATTCAATGAATTGGATGAACTAAGAGACAATGCTTATGAAGATTCATTAATTTTCAAAAAAAATACTAAAAAGTTTCATGATGCAAAGATTAAAAACCGGGGTTTTAACGTTGGTGATCAAGTGTTGCTTTTTAACTCTCGACTTAAGATATTTTCTGGGAAATTGAAATCTCGTTGGTCGGGTCCTTTCACCATTACACAAGTGTTTCCTTATGGGACAATCGAGCTAGCTCAAGATGATGGTCCTAACTTCAAGGTGAATGGACATAGGCTTAAGCACTACTTTGGTGGGGAAATTCCTTCAATGGTTGACCTCGACCAAGTCACCTTCCCCAATGATAATTAGCATTGAGGGGATCGAGTCGAGCTCATGACTCGGTAATCAAAAACGAGGTGCCTCGTGGGCGAGATCCCATGCTTATCCTTTTAATGCTTTCTAATAAATAATGAGAGGGGATTTGTGCCCTTCCAACTCGTTGTCTCATGGTTGTTTGTGATTGTGTTATCTAGATCATCATCATCTACGATTGAAGACTCTCGTGTTCGTTTACGTGAGCCTCCATCGTTTGCTTGAAGAAGTTTTTCACGAATCCATTGACATATCCTTTATTGTTATAACAATTATCTTTTAGCATAAGTCATAAACGGCTTTAGATATATTGTTGATCACCCTTCCCATGCTAGATCCTAAGCAATCGATTCTTCGTCTCTAGTATGGGGGTGCTCCACCTGTAGACTCGGAACATCGAGGACAATGTTTACTTTTAGTATGGGGGGTGAATTGATACTTGCTTTGCCACGCCCTCACGCTTTCCAACTTTCAATGTTTTGTTTTGTTGCTAATAAGGCTAAAAATGGCGCAATTTTAAAATTTTTCTTAGTTTATTTTTCTTAGTTTTCATAAGTGTTTTTAAGAACCGAATGTATATTTTCCGATGGGTAGAATAAGAGCTAATTTTTGACTTGATGGGCATTTGGAGCCATTTACATTCCTTAACTCGCTCAATTCAAGTTTTGCTAGACTTTTATATAGGGAACTTTAAAACGCGAAAGTCTTAGCTCATTTGGGTTAAGAACAAGAACTTTTCGCAAGTTCCTATAATTGATCCTAGAAAGTCACTTATCAAGGGAACTATAAAATGCATTCTCTAAACTTGAAAAAGTCCAAGAAAGTGCAAGATCCTATAGGTGGCTTGAAAACCCAAAACTTTGATTTTATATAGTCTTAATGAAAGCTAATCCAAATATGGCTTAATTTTGACTTGCATGGCTAAGTATTCACGAGTCTCTTTAATTAGAGGTCTTTATATAGTGAAGAACGAAAAGTGATAGAGTTAGACAAGTGATCATGCTAAACGTAGAACATGAAAATGTTCTTTCAAAAACTCATATGTTTTTAATTGTGTCTTTTTCTTCCCATAAGATCAATGCATTAGGAATAAAAATAATTGCAATAAGTAAGGTCGTACGATTTGAAAGGTTACTTAGCCTCTAGCGCAAGATCGTTTAAAAGTTGCTCGGGGTTAAATAGAGTTCATAGCCAAGGCATAACTTATTGAAGCGGGACGCGAAGATTGGTGAAGATCCAAAAAGGCCCTAACAAGGCATGAGGAGCTCTATTTTTGCTAAAGATCCAAGATGATGTGAAGTATCATTATTCCTAAATTAATATGAAGGATCGAGACACACGACGAAAAGCAATTACTCCCCTAAAGATCATGGAGAAAGTCTATTCAAAAAGACCCTTACAAAGGTATGAGGATAAATATATCCAAGTCCGAAAAGGAGGCGGATCGTTGTATATCAAAAGTCTAAAATAAAGGTTGAAGAAAAATGATGAAGTAGTGGTCCAAATATGAAGAATCTCTCAAAAACGTCAAGTGAAGAAATTCCAAATATATGAAGAGAAGACCATAATTTCAAGAACGTCTTCCCAAGATTTGAAGTATGAAGTACATGCCAAATATCGGTCCGAGAAAGGTCTCAAATCGTGAAACGAGTTATGCCAAGATATGAACTTAAGGAGATACACGAGAAACCGTTTTAAAAGATTTTGTCCTTCGGCTAACTATCGATTAAATCGTGCTACTTTGCTTTCGGACTAATAAATACTCAAATAAGTCAATATGAATCACTTGTGATCCATGACAAATAGTTAAAAAATGCTAGTAACCCATTTCCTTTTATAATAACTAGGATTACGGGGAGAAAAAGTATTACATAATTTGGACGTATGAGTAGTGTTAGCATTGTGACTTGTACCAACAATGATCTCGTTTTTGCACTTAGCATGGAATGTACGACAATCAAGGATGATGAAATTTACTTTAAGGGATATTTACTTGTTTCTATTCTTTGACCCTAAAAGTCACATTCGTGATGAAAATCATACATTATGTCTTTACACATCTTCGTAGTATTATTGCAAGTATTTTACTCTTCAATAAAGGTTAATAAAATTGAACTTTGGTGATGCTTAGATAATTTATTCTAGCATTGCGTGAGGGCACGACAATGGCTTAGTATGGGGGAGTGATGAGATGGCATTTATACATGATCTCATCGTTCTTTTCGGGCTTTAAATGCATTAAAATGTCATAAAATACCATATATATGCTTGTGTTTGTTTACTTGTGTATTTTAGGTATGGATATCATGAAAAAGACAAAAGATCACAAGAAACAAGGAAAAACGGACACGAGAAACGAAGCCGTACAAAGAACCGGGCTCTAATTCATGAATTATCCAAGATTTACCCTTGAAGACTTGAATATATGCAAGATTGATCCTCAAACAATGAAAAAATGACACTTAAAACCCTTGTGAAGTCATAATTACAAGTTTGGTCCCTTAAGTTTGTCATAATTACAAAATGGTCCTTTAACTTTGAAGAAATGGCAAGATTAGTCCCTCATCAAATCTAATTTGTCAATTATGGTCCCTCATGAAGTCAAAGAAACATTGAAGACCTTTGAAGATCAAGAAAGTCCAAATTCAGTCCTTCAAATATGGAAAAATGGCAAAAACAACCCTTTAAACCTTTTCACCAAAGTTTTGTGGCAAAACTATAAACTTGGAAAGTTTATTAACAAAGGAAAGTAAGTTTGTGAGCTGAAATTCTTCTTATACATCTTTTGCCAAAGACCAAGGGTTACTCCTACCAACTTTAAAAGTTTAAACACACAAACACGCACCAAACACTTAACCTCCACTAAAAACGGATCAAACGTGGCACTGTTCACACGTATGAACCCAGTTTTACTTTTTACAAACAAAGGGGAAAAAGAAATTACCTTGGCACATGTGTGATTAACACATGCAGAAACCCATCCCAAAATTAAATCCCTCTTCTCCACTTACCAATGGACCCCACACCCCAAACCGTTACCCAATCACATCACACCCTCCTCTCCAAGTAAGGACACGTGTCAAGATCAACAGCTTAGACTCTCTGCTTACCTAGCAAGGTAAAATGAACGGTTTTGATCATTTTAGACAGCTCACCAACAAAAAACGGCATCAAGCACTCAAGGGCAATATTGAGAATTCACATCTAGGGTTTATGAATAGTGTTATGTAAGCATTTGCCTATAAAAGGAGACCTCAACTTGTGAGAGTCCCTTTGTTCCAGATTTTGACTATAATCTTTGTAATTCCTTTTTATTTAAATAAAATTTGAATTTACTAAAATTTGTGAAATCTCTTTTGTGTTTATTAAAAGTTGGTGTTTGAATAGCTGAAATCTGTGTTCCATTTAAATCTTTTAGACCTTCCTTAATCTTGTGGTTAAGGCACGTCTATGTTTGATAAGGTTTTCAAAGGTTCAAAAACCTTGAAATCCTTGTTACTGTTTTGGTTATTATCTTGTACTAACCCTTAGCCAAAAGCCTTAAGCTCCTTCAAGCTTGTTGACACCAAGCCTGAGAAGAGATTTAAGCTGTTGGTTGATTGTTTGTTTATTGTGTTGAAGAAATCATCATAATCAAAACCTTGTTCTACTTTGAACATCAGCAGGTTTTGATCTTCCTTTTTGAAGAACCTTGGTCATGTTCTAGTTGTTGAACAAGGTCCAAGGAGCATAGCTGGTCCTTCTAGGATGTTGTGGAGGACAGGTATAATCCCTTGTTTAAGTTTCCCCTAAAAATTTCATGTTATTGCCTGTTTTTGATTTTGGTTTGTGATTTTGTGTTCTTGTGTTTGAGGTTATGATTTTAGTGTTTGAATCTGTTAGTTGTCATCTAGGAAGTGTTGTTGAATCATAAAATCAGTAGGTTGTGTTTGAAAATCACAAGTTGCTTTGAAAAGTTGTGGATTAAGGTGTGTTTGGTATAACAGCCTGTTTTGGATTTGTGCTATTTTGAGTTGATGCTTTGTGTTGCTTTGTGTTGGAACCTGTCTCATAGGTGCTAAGTGACATTTATCTGCAAGCTTTGTGCATATGAACACCTAGAATCAACAATAGGCTCTAAAATCTTGTATACTTGTTGAAATTGGCTGTGATTTAAGGGACACCTAGTTCTAATCATAGACTAGGGTTAACAAGTGATTAAACCTAGTTAGTTACACTAGGGAAGTAGGATTTGAGTGTTGAAATTGGATCTTTGGTCATTTATATCAACAAAATGTGCAAGTGTTCTTGAAGTTCATATCAACAAGTTTAATCTGCTTTGATCTTGTTCCATACCTTGATTCAGTAATTGATTTAATTCTGTTTGTGCTTAATAACAGTTTATATAGCTTGTGTATGCATCTGGTTGAATTTGGAGTGCTTATTCTAGCTTAAAACTGCTTAAGTGTTCATAACTGCTTAATATCCATGTTTGTGCTAGATCTGGGCATCTTTTGATTTGTCTGTGCTAATTGGTGATACTGAAGTGTGTTTTTGTGCATGATTGTGACTCCTTGTGATTAACTGATCACTTGGGTGCCCTTGTCTTCCAACAAAACATACAGAATCTCTCTAAAATCAAAGGTCAAATAGTCAAGGCAGTGGGAACCAGTTCCTACTGAAAGTTCCCTCTACTAGTGTTAATTGGACATCAGCTTATCAATAAGCTATTCTAGTTATTTTAACCAGCAACAACTTTGATTTTGTAATAGGTGCTCATTATTTGACCCATTTATTCATACTGGAGCATTTGGTGGGTTGACTTTAGGGTTTGACTAGAAAACTAACTTAATTGACTTTTTCATAAGTGCTTATTGGCTTATTCCAGCTTATTGGTTTTGCTTATTAGATTTTGGTTGATTGTTTTGGCTTATTGAAGTCATTTGTAAAATTTTGCAAGTTGAATCAAGTCTTGAGGTGCCCTAGAACTAAAACCCGACTATTTTGTCTTTTAGTGGATTTGTACTTGGCTTATTTCTGGCTTATTGAGTGTGATTTTTCAAAATTTCTTTTTACAGCTCTCTTTAGTATCCCAAAAAAAGGCTGTGTGTCAAATTAGAGCTTATGGCATTAGCTTATTGCTTAATGGCCCAATAAGAATAAGCTGTTTGTTCATTAAGCTGTGATAAGCTCACTTTCAGCTTTTGGGCCTTCAGAGTTTTGTGTTTAGAATTAAATTTTGAGTCAGATAGGGCTTTTCCAAGTCATTTGGGCCTATTTTGACTTTTTGGGCTAAAAAGCCCATTTGTGTTGACTGTTTTGGGTTTTGGCCCATTTGAGGGCCCAATAGGGGTATTCTGGTCTTTTCACATTCATTTTCTGTTTAATTAGGTCAAAATAAACTAGTTTGCAAGTTTTTAGAATTTTTTATAATTTTTGGATTTTTAATATTATTTTAATATTATTTTATTATTATTTTTCAAATTTCACATTTTTGCACTTTTATATTTTTCTTAGCTTATATACATTAAAATCGGATTTTTGCAACTCTTAGATTACTTTTATCACCTTTAGATTAATTTTTATAATTATTTTAAGTTTTAATAGTCTTTAAATCATTTTAAATAGTTTTTATTAGTCTAAAAATTTATAAAAATAGTTTTTAATCTTTTTAGGTCATTTTAGAGGTTTACCAATTGAAAAATATTTATTTGGGATTTTTGATAATTAATTTGATTTTAAGGGCTTTAATTAGCATTTAAAAAATAATATTTAATTAATTAAAAGGTTTGAAAAAGTTTTGATCATTGGTAAACTCTTGGTTAATTTATTTTGATTTTTGGTGAATTTTCGGTAATTTTTAGAGTTAATTTTTATTTTTGTACTTTTTACGGTTTTACGTGTAGTCGTAGTAGTAATTAATTTCACGCCTTTGTCATCCTCTTTTCTCATCCCCTTCTAACCAATATTAATCTCAAACCAATTACGAATTATTCACACACATATACCTCATTGGGAAACGAACTTTCACCTTTGGGTCATTAGTGCTTGATTTTCCTAAAGAATCACTTAATACTTACCGCTCATATACGCTCTTTTTCCTAAAAGACGTATTTTACCACAATCACTCCTCATCCAAGATTCCCAAGCAAGACAAGAACAAAGCGCTTGTTGCTGAAGCCTATGAATGTGATGAAGAATATGTTTCTTCAGATGATGATGAAATGGTTAATGTAAAAGTGTTGATGGCACTTGTTGATGATGAAGGGGCCAACTCAAATATTGTCACCAGAGAAAGTACCAAAAATGGAGAATGGGTCAATGTCACAATCAAAAAGGTACAAACTCTTCTTGAATTAGAAGATAAAGATGACATTAAATTTGTCTTTGATTACTTGTGCATTGATCTAAAATTTGTTGAATAGCAAAGAAATAATTTGCTTGAAAAATTTCAAAAACTTGTTCTACAACTTGAAGATTTTGAAAGTAAGCAAATAGAGCTAAAAGAAACTAAACTTGATATTCTTAATTTTCAACAATTGAACAAAGACATTTTGGAGGAAAATAACTCTCTTAGAGTGGAACTAAAAGAAGTAGAAGACATTGTTAAATCTTGGGTTAGAAACTTTGATAGGGTAAATCAATGCATAAGTGAACAAATACCTGCGCAAAAGAAGAAAATGCTTGGTGCTGAAGGATCCTCCAGCACCAAATCTATTGTCCTTGTCAAAGCCTTAAATGAGTATGGTAGCTCGATCCCTGACATTTAAAGGTCAGGTGAAGAGAATTTACCCAATCATGACACTGGACGAATCCTTCTTTCTGAGTTACAAGCATGTGTTGACACTTCATCACCAGTTGAATCCTCGGTTACTGAGGATAACTCAGATGATGATATAGAGAATGAAGTAAGTACCCCACTTTCTACTTTGGAGAAGCTTGCTGGTGTTGAACCCTCTACTGGACCCAAAACTATCCAGTCTATCATCAAGTCACACACCACACACAAAGGTAGTTCTTCCAAACATGTCAAAATTGACACTTCAAAGAACTCTTCAGCTCCTGCTGAAGGTTCACATATGGGAACTACCTTTTCAGTTTCATCAAATAAACTGAATAATGCTAAATCCGAGGAAGATAAGCAGAATGTCTCTTGTCATGCAAGAGATCAATGATCTTAAAATATAACTCAGGCATCAGCAAACACCAACACGATTCAGAGATGAACCTTCAGACTCTCCTCATGTAAAGTACAAGACACAATTCAAAAGAGCTTGTGAGTTATGTGGTCAAAACAACCATCTCACTCAAACTTGCTTAAGAGTGATTTATTATACTAAATGTGAAAGGACTGATCATCGCACTTGTGAACACACTCAGTATATGCTGGCCAAAACAAGTGATGTTGCTCACAAATCTGAAGCATCTCATTCCAGGTGAAATATGCCTTTCCCACCATGCATTAATTGTGGTATGGGCAATCATCACTCAGATGACTGCCACTATTACCCTGTTTGTAATATTTGTGGAAGTTATGATCATGACACTCATGGACATAATCGAATCATCTCACTTAGAAGAGGTATTAAACCAAGAAACCCTAACTCTATTACCAAATGTTGTGAGACCTGTGGAAGCGATGTCCACACTACATCTGATCACAACCATATAGAGTGGTTTAGAAGAGGTGAAGCCCTCCAGGCTAAGAAAGCAAAAGCTGTTCAGACCTCCTCTTCTTCTGAGCAATCACACATACCCTCTACAAGAGGACCCTTCAGATCTAGAACACCTTCTAGATCTAAAACCCCCACCCAACAAAGGTGGGTTTCAAAACAAAACTGACCATTTCCTTAACTTGTGTAGTGTGATCTCAGGAAGCCTATTTGGTCCCTAGATAGTGGCTGCTCAAGGCATATGGCTGGCACCAAAAGTTATCTGCACAAGTATAAGGAGGAACAAGGTCCTAAAGTTGTTTTTAGTGATAACTCATCAACTACTACTAAAGGATTTGGTTCAGTAAAATGCAATGGTATAGTTTTCTCAAGGGTAGCATATGTAAATGGATTGAAGCACAACCTCATCAGCATTAGTCAACTTTGTGATGCAAAGTATCTTGTGCTCTTTGATGACATAAAAGGTACAATCTTCAACTCCAATCATGAAATTATGATGATTGCTCCTACAGTCTAATAACTGGTTTTTACCAAGTATAAAAATTTGTTCGTCTCGATTCAATTAGAATTGATTACCAGTTGAAAGTGTGACTCAGTCGTCTTTGGTGGATAAAAGAAAAGGTGTCGTTGTCTAAAACTAATTAAAGATAAAAAATAAAGATTTAAAAGGAAATGACAAAATATAAAAGAAATGAACTAAAAATTGAAACGATTGACAAATAATAAAGAAACGATATTAAAAACAAATATTAAAACAAAACAATTAATAAAAATAAAACTAAAAGAGAAAACTAACTTTCGACTTGAAAATAAAATTTACTTAATGAAAAAGGAGGAAATAAAACTAAGTGGCTACTTTAAAACTAAACGAGGTAAAAGCTAAAGCGGGCACTAAATAAAATATAAAACTTAAACTTTTCGAAAAAATACTAATACTAAAAATTGACGAAAAATTCAACTAAAAATACGTGACTTTCAGAACTAAAATCGGAACAACTTTCAGATAAAACTAAACGATTACGTGTAACACCCCCAAATTACCACGCAGCAAAATACCACATTGGGGCGCTACTAATAGGACATCGCACACAATCATAGACAACGACCTCAAAAGAGACGTTAAGTTAATATAAAATCTTGTCCAAAAAGTTTCCCATCCTAATGTATATAAAATCAGAGTAGCGTTAGTCCCAAAAACCGTTACCAATTACAATACATTAAATGCTTAAAAGCAGTTTATTCATTTCAAGGATGGAAAAGTAAACAAAGATTTAGACAAGTAAGCACCAACTTCCTCCTCACATGCTCCGCTGCTATCCATCTTGATTACCTGAAATACATGTGTAAAATCATCAACACAAAGGTTGAGCAAGTCTATAGGTTTTACAAATCATTTGAACACAAGTAAAGATTATAAGTTTGTGGCATGCTTAACAAGCATCGAATAATAATTTGCATCAACAATAATAATTGTATATAGCATAAATTGCATCAAGCTCATGGAACCGAGCCCTTAGACACTCCGTTAGGTCTAATAAGACAAGAGATTTATTAATTGTCGTTACCTACAGATTATTGGTACATTGCCGTATACCTGACTTCTCAATACAATATGTTCAAATAGTGTGGAGGTCGGGCCTAAGCTTCTGTGACAAGTCCACACAAACTGAACCGAGGCAGCTTCCCCCATAGATCTATTAATTGTACTAGCGGTTAACCCATCATAGGTTAATTAACGATCCATAATTGAGGCTTTAACAAAGGCAATCACCTAATGCAATTTAAAGGCAACCACGGGTCCATTCAAAGAGGGACAAGCATACCATAAAAGACTTGTGTTATAAGTTCATGAAAAACATGTATTCCCCCTCGCGGGTTTAAAAACCATTTACAAAATAGTGTGAAAGCGAGGCTATAGACTTACCTTAGATGGAATACGAAGCTAGTAGTAGTAGTAATCGCCGAAGTGAAGAGGCCTCCCAAATATATACACATCAAGAGCCGTCACCTAACAAATAATGTGCGCGCTTAGCCACATACTTAAGTATTTCAAAACATACTTTATATAATAAAATCATCGACTCAAAATAGTATGTACATAGACATGATCAATCAATGCAAGTGATTCCTTCTAACTCCACGACAAGTACTAGCTTTCCAAGACTAGCACCTTCGATATTGATCCATCTCAAGATGCCAAATCAATACGGTTCAAGTAACCTAAATGGGTCTCCAGTCTCAGAATATATACTCTCACACATTACTTATATGCTTTTAGAACTTTGAGAAGCTAATAGATTAGCCTCTCGTCTCAAACTATGACGCGAGGTTAAGTACCTCCCAAAAATACTCAGCCGATACTTACCAAAAGTACACGCTGTTTTCCCCTACCTAAACAACTCTGTTTTCGACGAAACTTGGTGACAAACTCACTTAATATCAGTAGAAGACTCAGTTTAAATTTCATCAAATGATTCATAATTTAGAACCACCTGCTCGTTACATATTTAGACATTAAAAACCGAACAGTTTTGCACACTTGTATCGTAAAACCATTTTGACCTTGTTAAACATTTCCATTTACAAAATCATCACTTGACTCTGAAAATAGACTCAATATGCTAATTTTAGAACCTAACAGCCTTTGATCAGTTTTAAAACTCAACTTATAGTCCCCGAGATTCGATCCAAATATTGACAACAATTTCGTATTGTGTCAATACTCGTTTTCCGGTACACGAATATTCAAACTAGCATAACTTTTGACTCGTTTGGAGTTAAAAGCTCTATCTTATATCGAGACGAGCATCTCGACGACTACTACAACAATATCTAATAATATCAAAGTTTAATCAACAGCCACTGTACGAAAAATTGCCATAAACCTACTGATCTAAAATGACTCTTTAAAAATCATACCAACAACCATTTTGACCCATTTTATACATCATCTACACCTCATATATGCTATACCCATCATCTACAACATCTCATATCATCCCTTAATCACTTGCATGATTAATACTTTCAAAACCCACTACACAAATCATACATGCAACACTTTTAAAATCAAATATAATAATAATAACACCTTTATACAACACAACAATGGATCAAACACCATTGTTCTTCAATAAAAATCATTGAAAAATAAAAGTATATGCATGTTGTTAAAAATCATACCATTAGAATCTCCATTGAATTCTAAACATGGGTCTTCAATTAGTTTTCAATAGATCATAGTAAAAATTTATGATCCATGGTGTTTTTATGGTGGGAGGGTGACGGTATAGAGAGAAGAAAAGAAAGTGAGAAAGATTCTGGTGGGTGATGTTGTATGTATGTGAAAAAATGAAGCTTTTATATGGTGGGTGAGGGTAGAAATTGCAATTGGTTAATTCTTTTGGACCAAGTTGTAAAATATTAGTTAAAAAGCGGGAAATGACTATTAGTCAATTTTAAAAATATTTACGAGAGTCGGGTTTCGTCCAAGGTTCATAAAAATATAAATCTCGTTTGTTGAATCGATCGTTTTAATAATTAGACGCACACAAAACGAAATAATAAAGTTCGACTCGACTTAATACGTAATGAAATAAAAATTTCAAAAATATCAAATATCTAAATAATCGATACTAAAATATAATATTTGGGCATCCATTGGCATCGCGATCACTATTAGTACTCTTCAATCGTCACAAAAATTAATTATAGTCACATACTCATCATTACTTAGAAATTAAAAATATGTTACATAGTTAGGATAAAATAATGACGTTAAGCTCGGGATATTATATCCTCGCCACCTTAAAGGAGCGACGTCCCGGCGCTCACCTCGCCTCATATTCATCTTGCGTTCCACTAGGAAAGATAAGGGAAATTTCTTCTAAAGAAGCTCTCACGATCCCACGCGAATCTCGATCCACGATCTCCACTGGTTCTTATTACAAAACACAACTTGTCGTCAAGTTGTATCTCACCAAAAGGGAATAAATAAATCCATATCCACCAATCACTCCTTCAAGCTTAACACACGAAAATTTTATGAATTACCCGAAGCTCATTCAACGACAAGAGTAGATGACAGGATTTTCGGGTATGTCCAGTCAAAAGGAAGGTTGTAATTTAATGTATATCCATTGGCCGGATAGCCATGGGCACACATAAAAAATAACTAACAAGAAAACATTTTCGTCATCGGAGGGTGCTCACACACAGATCCATACTCAAAAGATAATTCAAAGACACAATCTCACTTCCGCTCCACGTGCAGTCAAAGACTCAATAAACATCGTCGTTGGAAGTCAAAAAGATATTACATGGTACGTGTTCTCCATGATCGGACGTCATTGGACAATGTCGTCTCCAGTTCTCATAACTTACGATCATTAGAGTAGGTCACACACCATATAAGTACATAAAAAGAAAAGGTCGAACGTAAACATCAAATACAGATTTCTACCGTTGATCATCGAGAAGACCTTGAACGAACCCTTGATAATAAAACTTGATCTCCAATCATTAAGAAATTCGGTCCATTGGCGAAAATTCACAACATATCGGGCATACCATTATCTTCTGCTCCAAGGTTCAACATGCAAAAGTGTCCCACTAACTTCTACTTCAGCATTCATCATACAAAGGCGTCCCAATAGTTTCTACTTCAGTGTTCATCAAGCAAAAGCGTTCCAATAACTTTTGCTTCATCATTCGATATACAAAGACGTCCCAATACGTTCTACTTCAGTGCTCAAGGCGATGCATCATATTCCTTGTTTAGTTCATCATACTATCCCTCAAGAGTTTCGTCATCAAGAAAAGTCTTCGGTTACCCTTTGATAATAGCAAGTAGAATTACAAAATCTTCATATCTATGATAAGTTGTCGTTGATAACTTAATCCTCAGTCAATCCACAAGTACATGCATAAATCCTGGTGATGCTTAAACAAGTCACCTATTCTCAGATTGGTCAATCGGTTCTTAACAATCTGCTTATAATGCTCACGATCATCGAGACATATTAGAAATGGTTCATAGAAGTAACTCATAACTCGAGAGAAGTACAACGGGTTACTCGTACATAAATGATAATCAACGATCATCATAATGACGACGGCACCAAACGATTCTTACCAACGAAATACGATTCGAAGGAAGACGTACGCACACCAAACATCCACAAATCGAGCCAGACATACTTGGGCCCACTCATTTATAACTCCGTGTCTACATCAAAAGGCGTCCCCTTTCATGTATACAAGATTTTATAAACTTACGGTTCGGGAACTTATAACTTTCTTCTTCAAATGAAAAGGTGTCCCAATCCATTTCAACAAAACAATTATAAGTCATCCTACTCAAGTATTACTACCTCTCAACAAGATATCATATCAAAATACCATTGTAAATACAAGGTGTCAATAAACTTATATCTTGATTTCCGTATTCAAACGTCCCATTCCATCTGAATAAGGAAAACACGACAATCTAAGGTCCAGTGGTTTAAAATTTTCTTATTCAAATGTCCTAATCCATTTAAATAATACAACCTTAAATGACTCTTAGTTAGGCGAGTTAAAATCTATATATCTAAATGTCCCATTCCATTTAGATACACAGTAATAAGTCACTCAACCGAATGACTACTACGAGCATATCATTGTTGTACCCAAACTATATATATTTGATTAGGATATATATATCTTAAGTCCAACATTGGCATCCTCCTTTTCGCCAATAAAACGCGGTCATATATGATCAAATCACACGTCGCATTACATAGAAGATGTCCCCATGGATAAATGATTCTTCAAAATCATAAGTAATAACGAAGACACGAACATCGCATTTATCAATTATGTTCCGAAAGAAGATGTCCAAAAATAGCACATCACGATACGATGATAACAATCGAACTTAAACAAGTCGATATGCGATAGGTTACAAACCATATATACATACTCAAAGTATCAAGCGAGTTTCATACTCGTATTTAGATAACATAATCATCAATATCGGTGATTGGCAGTGAAACCAAATTCCGATACAAAACCGTATTATTAAATGTACGAAAATCATTCAAGGAACATTGCTTCACGTGCAATGCCTTTAAATACCATATTATATGCATACATATACATACTAACATTCTTACATACACATAGGTTCACATTATCACAATCAATAAAAAGTAATGCAAGAATAGCCTTACCGGAGCCATGCAGAGTAGTTGCGTGCTTAAAACCTTTTTAAAACACACCAAAAGTTATAGTTTAGGACATTTTCAAAATCGACCTAGTTCTCTATAACTTCTGGCTCTGATTACCAATTTGTAACACCCCCAAATTACCACGCAGCGGAATACCACATTGGGGCGCTACTAATAGCACATCACACACAATCATAGACAACGACCTCAAAAGAGACGTTAAGTTAATATAAAATCTTGTCCAAAACGTTTCCCATCCTAATGTATATAAAATCAGAGTAGCGTTAGTCCCAAAAACCGTTACCAATTACAATACATTAAATGCTTAAAAGAAGTTTATTCATTTCAAGGATGGAAAAGTAAACAAAGATTTAGACAAGTAAGCACCAACTTCCTCCTCACATGCTCCGCTGCTATCCATCTTGATTACCTGAAATACATGTGTAAAATCATCAACACAAAGGTTGAGCAAGTCTATAGGTTTTACAAATCATTTGAACACAAGTAAAGATTATAAGTTTGTGGCATGCTTAACAAGCATCGAATAATAATTTGCATCAACAATAATAATTGTATATAGCATAAATTGCATCAAGCTCATGGAACCGAGCCCTTAGAGACTCCGTTAGGTCTAATAACACAAGAGATTTATTAATTGTCGTTACCTCCAGATTATTGGTACATTACCGTATACCTGACTTCTCAATACAATATGTTCAAACAGTGTAGAGGTCGGGCCTAAGCTTCTGTGACAAGTCCACACAAACTGAACCGGGGCGGCTTCCCCCATAGATCTATTAACTGTACTAGTGGTTAACCCACATAGGTTAATTAACGGTCCATAATTGAGGCTTTAACAAAGGCAATCACCTAATGCAATTTAAAGGCAACCACGGGTCCATTCATAGAGGGACAAGCATACCATAAAAGACTTGTGTTATAAGTTTATGAAAAACGTGCATTCCCCCTTGCGGGTTTAAAAACCATTTACAAAATAGTGTGAAAGCGAGGCTATAGACTTACCTTAGATGGGATACGAAGCTAGTAGTAGTAGTAATCGCCGAAGTGAAGATGCCTCCCAAATATATACACATCAAGAGTCGTCACCTAACAAATAAGGTGGGCGCTTAGCCACATACTTAAGTATTTTAAAACATACTTAATATAATAAAATCATCGACTCAAAATAGTATGTACATAGACATGATCAATCAATGCAAGTGATTCCTTCTAACTCCACAACAAGTACTAGCTTTCCAAGACTAGCACCTTCGATATTGATCCATCTCAAGATGCCAAATCAATACGGTTAAAGTACCTAAATGGGTCTCCAATCTCAGAATATACACTCTCACACATTACTTATATGCTTTTAGAACTTTGAGAAGCTAATATATTAGCCTCTCGTCTCAAACTATGACGCGAGGTTAAGTACCTCCCAAAAATACTCAGCCGATACTTACCAAAAGTACACGCTGGTTTCCCCTACCTAAACAACTCCGTTTTCGACGAAACTTGGTGAAAAACTCACTTAATATCAGTAGAAGACTCAGTTTAAATTTCATCAAATAATTCATATTTTAGAACCACCTGCTCGATACATCTTTAGACATTAAAAACCGGACAGTTTTGCACACTTGTATCGTAAAACCATTTTGACCTTGTTAAACATTTCCATTTACAAAATCGCCACTTGACTCTAAAAATAGACTAAAAATGATAATTTTAGAACCTAACAACAGCCTTTGATCAGTTTTAAAACTCAACTTATAATCCCCGAGATTCGATCCAAATATCGACAAAAATTTCGTATTGTGTCAATACTCGTTTCCCGGTACACGAATATTCAAACTAGCATAACTTTTGACTCGTTTGGAGTTAAAAGCTCTATCTTATATCGAAACGAGCGTCTCGACGACTACTACAACAATATCTAATAATATAAAACTTTAATCAACAGCCACTGTACGAAAAATTGCCATAAACCTACTGATCTAAAATGACTCTTTATAAATCATTCCAACAACTATTTTAACCCATTTTAAACATCATCTACACCTCAAAATGCTATACCCATCATCTACAACATCTCATATCATCCCTAAATCACTTACATGATTAATAATTTCAAAACCCACTACACAAATCATACATGCAACACTTTTAAAATCAAATATAATAATAATAACACCTTTATACAACACAACAATGGATCAAACACCATTGTTCTTCAATAAAAAACTTTGAAAAATAAAAGTATGTGCATGTTGTTAAAAATCATACCATTAGAATCTCCATTGAATTCTAAACATCGGTCTTCAATTAGTTTTCAATAGATCATAGTAAAAATTTATGATCCATGGTGTTTTTATGGTGGGAGGGTGACGACATAGAGAGAAGAAAAGAAAAAGAGAAATATTTTGGTGGGTGATGTTGTATGTATGTGAAAAAATGAAGCTTTTATATGGTGGGTGAGGGTAGAAATTGCAATTGGTGCATTCTTTTGGACCAAGTTGTAAAATATTAGTTAAAAAGCGGGAAATGACTATTAGTCAATTTTAAAAATATTTACGAGAGTCGGGTTTCGTCCAAGGTTCATAAAAATATAAATCTCGTTTGTTAAATCGATCGTTTTAATAATTAGACGCACACAAAACGAAATAATAAAGTTCGACTCGACTTAATACGTAATGAAATAAAAATTTCAAAAATATCAAATATCGAAATAATCGATAATAAAATATAATATTTGGGCATCCATTGGCATCGCGATCACTATTAGTACTCTTCAATCGTCACAACAATTAATTATAGTCATATATTATCGGTTTCAACTAAAATAGTCAAATATAATAATACTCATCATTACTTAGAAATTAAAAATATGTTACATAGTTAGGATAAAATAATGACGTTAAGCTCGGGATATTACATTACGGAACAATACTAAATAATAAACAAGCTAGCAAGCAAGCAGCTCAAGCTAGCAAGCTAGTAGGACAAATTGGCGGGAAAAATGGTAAAGCATGCAGGTAAGCTAGCATGACAAATTGTTGTACTTATACGGAATATTGTTGGAGACCTTATCCGGAACCGGAATTTGGAGGACTATCCGGAATACTGATTTTCTAGTTATACGGAATACTTATTATTGTCCTATCCAGGATCTTATTTTATTCCAACTATCCGGGAAGAGTTTTGGGGCTTATCCGGGTTTTGACTCTTGTGTCTTATCCGGGATTTTTGGATCTTTGCTCTTATTCGGAATATGGATATTTTACTTACCAGGAATGACTAAAAAATCCTTATCCGGGATATTGGGGTTTATAAACCCGGATAACATAAAAAAATGCAAATAAGCTAAAATCTAAAAATAAGCTAAAAACAAATAAGCACTTAACTAAAAACTTAAACCAAATAAATTTTAAGAGAAACTAAATAAGCTAAAATTTAAAAACTTTTGAAAACACTAAATAATAAAAATATTTAAAATCAACTTTTTATAAAAATTAACTAATAAGCACTTAATTAAAAATAAGAAAATTAACACAATAAGCACTAAAACACTATAAGCTATAAAAATCGAACACTAAAAGATCAATAAGCACAATCAAACACAAACATCAACTAAACAAAGAACATGATTAACAAACTACATGATTATCAAAATAAAACATGATTAAAAAGATTAAGAAAGGTAGAATGAGAATGATTAATTTAAAAAGCTTGAAATTAAGATGATTAAAGATTCAAATTACAAGATTAATGAAAAAGCTTGAAAAACATTAAGAAAAGCTAGAGAGAGAAAATATATTAATCTACTCCTAATTACCTTCCAAAATTAAAACTATCTACTAATTATCTAACCACCTCCTAATGACACATTAGGAGGGTATTTATAGGAGGAATAAAATGTTGATGCTTTCTTCATTCTTTCTTCTTGTCTCGACTCGATTTAAATTCTTTGTCTTTCTCGACGTCGTCTCGGGATTTGTCGATATAAATTGAACTCGTCTTATAATTTTCTTCTTTAATTAGACTTGGTTCTTTGACTTCATTAAACTTCCGTCTTTAGACTTTTTCTTCGATAAATCTTTAGAATAGGCGTTGGACTTCCGTTCTTTTTGCACTCTTGATCTTTTGACTTCGTCTTTTCTCGTTTTCTTTGATAAAAGCCCGTGAAAGCCCGTGTTTTCTTCCCTTTTCACAGTTTGGTCCTAAATCACAACAGAAACACAAACCACGCATAATTCCGATATTTATGACATAAATTACACGTTTTCGCTTGGTTATTATTATAGTTAAGTGGTAAAAGGATGGGTGTTTTCACACCTATCAAATCCCCTACACTTGACCGTTGCAATGCCCTCATGCAATGCATTAGTTACAAAGCAAGTTTTACATTTCTATCATAATCAATCCACCATGGCCTTTATTAAACACAAGACAAGTAAAAAGATCAAAGACTTACCTTAGGGTTTTGGAATGTCATGAATGTTTATCACCCTCAAGTTTCACGTTCCCCATACCAAGCTTAAAAACGAGTTCATTGTTATTATAAGTTAGCAAACTAACACAAACTCATGCGGCCCAATTATTCACTTAGACTCCCTTATTCCTAGGTGTATCTCTCATATTTTATGATTGTCTTGAATGATCACGAGGATGCATTGTTGACTTATTTCGATAATTTATTTAGGCTGAAAATTAAGTAGGACGATTTAATCAATAGTTAGATAAAGGACAAAATCTTTTAAAACTGCTTCTCGGGACCTCATAAAGTTCATATCTTGGCATAACTCGCTTCATGATTTGAGACCTTTCTCGATAACCATTACTCGTCTTATTAATACTAGATACTTTTGTATTAATTCGGTTCTTATTTTTTTTAATTTTCTTCTCTCTAGTTTTCTTTGAAGCTTACCAAACATTTATCTTAATCTTGTAATCTTTGATCTTAATCTTCAATTTAATCAAGTTTATTTTATAATTCTCATTCTACCTTTCTTAATAATCTATAATTTTGCTTAATTAATCATGTAGTTGGTTTAATTTTGTTGATGATGTGATTGTTTGGCTTATTTGATTGTGCTTATTGAGTTGGTGTGTTTAGAGTTTGAGATTAAGGTGCTTATTTGCTTAATTTTTATGTTTATTAGTTTTAAAAATAAGTTGATTTTGGTAGCTTAATATTTTTATAAAAAGTTGATTTTTAAATTTTGCTTATTTAGTGTTTTTAAAAGTTATTAAATTGTGGCTTATTAGTTTTTCTTAAAAATCATTTTTGTTAAGTTTTTAGTAAGTGCTTATTTAGTTTTTAGCTTAATTAAATTTTTTCTTAATATAGTTCTTATCCGGGTTATTTAAAACCCTGTTTTCTCGAATAGCTTGCAAATTCATAATTCCGTATAAGCATTAAGTTCATATTCCGGATAAGCTTCATAAAAACAGATTCCGGATAAGCTAAAAACTAACCAAAATGATTTTTAAGAAAAAACTAATAAGCCACAATTTAAAAACTTTTAAAAACACTAAATAAGCAAAATTTAAAAATCAATTTTTTATAAAAATATTAAGCTACCAAAATCAACTTATTTTTAAAACTAATAAACATAAAAATTAAGCAAATAAGCACCTTAATCTCAAACTCTAAACACACCAACTAAATAAAGCACAATCAAATAAGCCAAACAATCACATCATCAACAAAATTAAACCAACTACATGATTAATTAAACAAAATTATAGATTATTAAGAAAGGTAGAATGAGAATTATGAATTAAACTTGATTAAATTGAAGATTAAGATCAAACATTACAAGATTAAGATAAATGTTTGATAAGCTTCAAAGAAAACTAGAGAGAAGAAAATTAAACACACTTAAAAATAAAACTAGAAAAATTAACTAACATAGGAGGAGGGGAGGGTCTTTTGTCTTCTCTCTTTCTTCTTGTTTTCTCGACTCGATTTAAATTCTTTGTCTTTCTCGACGTCGTCTTGGGATTTGTCGACATAAATTGAGCTCGTCTTATAATTTTCTTCTTCTATTAGACTTGAGTTCTTCGACTTCATTAAACTTCCGTCTCTAGACTTTTTCTTCGATAAATCTTCAGAATAGGCCTTGGACTTCCGTTCTTTTTGCACTCTTGATCTTTTGACTTTGTCTTTTGTCTTTTTCTTCGATAAAAGCCAGTGAAATCCCGTGTTTTCTCCTTTTTCATATTTTTATCCTGAAGCACAATAAAAACACAAACCACGCATAATTCCGACTTTTACGACATAAAATACACGTTTTGGTCTAGTTATTATTGGAAATAAGTGGTAAAAGGATAAGTGTTTTCACACTTATTAAATCCTCTACACTTGACCATTGCAATGCCCTTATGCAATGCATTAATTTCAAAGCATAGATTACATTTCTCATCATAATTAACCCACCTTGGCCTTTATTAAATACTAAACATTAAGGAAACTAAAAAGATAGAAATATATATACAAAACAAGTAAATAAATTTAAGACTTACATTGGGGTTTTGGTTGTCATGAATGATTATCACCCTCAAGTTTCACGTTCCCCACACCAAGCTTATAAACGAGATCATTGTTATTATAAGTTAGCAAACTAACACGAACTCATGTGGCCCAATTATTCAATTAGACTCCCTTATTCCTAGGTGTATCTCTTATATTTTATTGTTGTCTTAAATGATCACGAGATGCATTGTTTGACTTATTTCGATAGTTTATTTAGGCCGAAAATAAAGTGGGACGATTTAATCAATAGTTAGCTAAAGGACAAAATCTTTTAAAATTGCTTCTCGAGACCTCATAAATTTCATATCATGGTATAACTCGCTTCACGATTTGAGACCTTTCTCGGACCGATATTTGGCAGCGACTTCATACTTCGAATCTTGAGAGACGTTCTTGAAATTATGGTCTTCTCTTCATAATAGGAATTTCTTCACTTGAAGTTTTTGAGAGATTCTTCATATTTGGACCACGACTTCTTCATTTTTCTCCAATGTTTATTTTGGATTTTGATATACAACGATCCGCCTCCTTTTAGGACTTGGATCTATTTATCCTCATACCTTGCTAGGGTCTTTTCGGATAGACTTCTCCATGGTCTTTAGGGGACTATTTGCTTTTCGTCGTGTGTCTCGATCCTTCATATTGATTTTTGATAAATGATTTTTCACATCACTTGGGATCTTTAGCAACAAAATGTAGCCCTCATGCCTTGTTAGGGCCTTTTCGGACTCGCCAATCTTCGCATCCCGCTTCAATAAGTTATGCCTTGGCTATGAACTCTAATTAATATCGAGCAACTTTTAAACGATCTTGTGCTAGAAGCTAAGTAACTTTTCAAATCGTACAACCTTATTTATTGCAAATAAATTTATTAGCAAGCGATGGGAGAAAAAGCTTATAATCAACTCACATAATTCATGAAAGAATACCAAACTTATAATTGACTCTATCATCTCTCGTTCTCCACAACTTAAAATCTTAAGGAATGAGACTCGTGGATGCTTAGCTAATTAAATCAAAGTTTTAGGTTTTCAAGTCATCTATAGGATCTTGCGTCTTCTTAGACTTTTTCAAGTTTAGAATTCGCATTTTAAAGTTCCCTTGATAAACGAATTTCTAGGATCAATTATAGGAACTTGCGAAAAGTTCTTGTTCTTAACCTGTAAGAGTTAAGACTTTCGCGTTTTAAAGTTCCCTATATAAAAACCTAGCAAAACTTGACTTAAACACGTTAAGGATACTAGCTAGGGTAAACTTTAGATAAGTAAACTCGGGTTGAGTCAAAAGATTTACAACGTTGAAAAATTAAAACCACTTTATTCAAAATTTTATTTTAGCAAAGAAAGTAAATAATGCTAACAAAGGTAAATACTAGTATACAACTAGGCTAAAATAGATTAAAATTTTTGAAAAATGTTGAAAATTTAGATTTTCCGGTTAAGATGAGGACAAATTCATGGAAAAGCCCACTTACTTCGATAGAAGTCCCCCTACACTTGATATAAACATTGTCCTCAATGTTTAAGCATGTGGGAACCCTACACTTAGGACATTGTGCACGTTGTTTAAATCTTGCTAAGGAAGAGACGACTATAGTGATTTGAATGTGAACATATAAGATATGAAATATTAAATAACGAGAGTTTAGGATAGAACCGGGAAGACGGGTACAAGGGATCACGAGTCGTCAAATGTCATCAAAAGTGCTCTTTGAATCTTTAATCCCTGCACATCATAAGAAACAAGACAACAAACCCTATGTAGCTCCCCCTACACTAATTATGAAAATGGGTAAATGATAGATCAACGGGTTGCCTCCCGAGAAGCGCTTGTTTTTGTTAACCGAGTCACGAGCCTGACTCGACCTAGAACTAATTCAAGGTAAACGTGGTGAGGGATGGAATCATCTCATGAGAGATGTCCTCACCAAAGTACAACTTCACAAACTGGCCATTCACTTTAAAATTATGCCCATTTGGTTGAGAAATCTCAATGGTGCCATAAGGGAAGACTTTGGCGACGGTGAATGGATCAGACCAACGGCTCTTAAGCTTGCCCGAAAAGATCTTCAACCGAGAGTTAAAGAGTAAAACTTGATCACCAATGTGAAACTCTCGGTTCTTAATCCTAGATTTAAACAAAAGTGCATAAAAAATTTGATGCATTTTTCTTTAAATCTATGAAAACCATAATTTCAAGAGGAGTTCAAAAAAAAGAAAAAAAAAATTATTTATTTATTTATTTTTTTTCTTTTCTTTTTCATTTGAAAGTAAGATTTTGCTAGTTAAAAAGTTCGTTTCTCGGTATCTAATCGAATTGATCTCTGGTTAAAAGTGTGACTCAGTCGTTTTTGGTTAATAAAAAGGAAAGTTTGGTTATCTATTTCTACTTGAAAGGTAAATGCGAAAAGTAATAAAAATAAGTTAAAACAATCAACTAATAATAACGAAACAATATAAATAATACAACGTAAATTAAAGCAAAAAATTAATAAAAATAAAACTGCAAGAAGAAATTAACTTTCGACTAAAGTTTACCTAACGAAAAAGGAGGAAATAAAACTAAGTGGCTACTTTAAAACTAAACGAGGTAAAAGCTAAAGCGGGCACTAAATAAAAGATAAAAATTAAACTTTTCGAAAAAATACTAATACTAAAAAATGACGAAAAATTCAACTAAAAATACGTGACTTTCAAAATTAAAATTGGAACAACTTTCAGATTAAACTAAACGATTACGGAACAATATTAATTAATAAACAAGCAGGCAGGCTACCAGCTCAAGCACGCAGGCAAGTAGCTGGATTTTGGCGGTAAAATAAAAAGCAAGTAGGCAAGCATGCATGTCAATCTTGAATATGGACTTGTATTTGGTTATACAGAATATTGTGTTATAATCCTTATCTGGGTTCCAACTTTAGGGTGCTATCCGGGTTTCATGACTTGACTTCTTATCTGGGTTTTGTAGTGTTTCAACTATCCAGAATATTGACTTTGTGTCTTATCCGGGATGTGAGTTTCGGCCTTTTATCCGGAATCCAATATGAGAGCTTATCCGGATTCTGGATTTAGGGCTTATCCGGAATCACGATGTTTTGCTTATCCGGGAAAGGAGGGTTTTGGAAAATAACCCAGATAAGAAATAAAATAAGCTAAAGACCAAAATTATGCTAAAAACTAATAAGCGCTTATCTAAAAACTTAACCAAATCAATTTTAAGAAAAAGCTAATAAGCCAAAATTTAAAAACTTTTAAAAACACTAAATAATTAAAATATTTAAAATCAACTTTTTATAAAATAACTTTTAAAAAACACTAAATAAAAATTAAGAAAAGCACACAATAAGCTAAAAACTCAATAAGCTAACACAATCAAACACATAAAAACATAACAATTAATCAAATAAGGATAACAATAAGAAAATAAGCATAAAGATTAACCAAAATAAGAAAGGTAGAATGAGAGATTAATTAAAACTTGATTAAAAATAAAGATTCAACAACAAAATTAAAAATTACTTGAAATTAAAGGCAAGAATTTAAATGACAATTAAGTAAATGACAATATGAAAGTGCAAGTAAGTAAAATAAAAAGTCTAATTTTTCAAATTAGCTAACACCTCCTAATGACACATTAGGAGGGTATTTATAGGGAGGATTAACATGTGTTGATCTTTTTTCTTCCTTTTCTCATCTTTTCGTCTTTATAAATTCTTCGACTTTTTCGACTTTGTCTCGGGATTATTTTAACTCGTCTTATAATTTCTTTATTTATTAGATTTGATTTCTTCGACTTCATTAAACTTCCGTCTTTAGACTTTTTCTTTGATACATCTTCAGAATAGGCCTTGGACTTCCGTTCTTTTTGCACTCTTGATCTTTTGACTTCGTCTTTTGTCATTTTCTTCGATAAAAGCCCGTGAAAGCCCATGTTTTCTTCCCTTTTCATATTTTGGTCCTAAATCACAACAAAAACACAAACCACGCATAATTCCGACATCTACGACATAAAATACACGTTTTGGCTTGGTTATTATTATAATTAAGTGGTAAAAGGATAAGTGTTTTCACACTTATTAAATCCCCTACACTTGACCATTGCAATGCCCTCATGCAATGCATTAATTACAAAGAAAGTTTTACATTTTCAAACATAATCAATCCACCTTGGCCTTTATTAAATATAAGACATTAAGATAGAAAATTATAAAATATTCGAAGGAAGAAAAACAAGTAAAAAGATCAAAAACTTACCTTAGGGTTTTGGAATGTCATGAATGTTTTATCACCCTCAAGTTTCACGTTCCCCAAACCAAGCTTAAAAACGAGATCATTGTTATTATAAGTTAGCAAACTAACACAAACTCATGTGGCCTAATTATTCACTTAGACTTCCTTATTCCTAGGTGTATCTCTTATATTTTATTGTTGTATTGAATGATCACGAGGATGCATTGTTAACTTATTTCGATAGTTATTTAGGCTGAAAATAAAGTAGGACGATTTAATCAATAGCTAGCTAAAGGATAAAATCTTTTAAAACTGCTTCTCGGAACCTCATAAAGTTCATATCTTGGCATAACTCGTTTCACAATTTGAGACCTTTCTCGGACCGATATTTGGCGATGACTTCATACTTCGAATCTTGAGAGACGTTCATGAAATAATGGTCTTATCTTCATAATATGAATTTCTTCACTTGAACTTTTTGAAAGATTCTTCATACTTGGACCACGACTTCTTCATTTTTCTCCAATCTTTATTTGGGATTTTGATATACAACGATCCGCCTCCTTTTAGGACTTGGATCTATTTATCCTCATACCTTGTTAGGGCCTTTTTGGATAGACTTCTCCATGATCTTTAGGGGAGTATTTGCTTTTCGTCGTGTGTCTTGATCCTTCATATTGATTTTTGATAAATGATTCTTCACATCACTTTGGATCTTTAGCAACAAAATGTAGCCCTCATGCCTTGTTAGGACCTTTTCGGACTCGCCAATCTTCGCATCCCGCTTCAATAAGTTATGCCTTGGCTATGAACTCTAATTAATACCGAGCAACTTTTAAACGATCTTGGGCTAGAAGCTAAGTAACTTTTCAAATCGTACAACCTTATTTATTGCAAATATATTTATTAACAAGCGATGGGAGAAAAAGCTTATAATCAACTCAAATAAATTCATGAAAGAATACCAAACTTATAATTGACTCTATCATCACTCGTTCTCCATAATTTAAAATCTCAAGGAATGAGACTCGTGGATGCTTAGCCAATTAAATCAAAGTTTTGGGTTTTCAAGTCATCTATAGGACCTTGCAAGTTCTTAGACTCTTTCAAGTTTAGAATTCGCATTTTAAAGTTCCCTTGATAAACGACTTTCTAGGATCAATTATAGGAACTTGCGAAAAGTTCTTGTTCTTAACCCGTAAGAGTTAAGACTTTCGCGTTTTAAAGTTCCCTATATAAAATCCTAGAAAAACTTGACTTAAACACGTGAAGGATACTAGCTAGAGTAAACTTGGATAAGTAAACTCGGGTTGAGTCAGAAGATTCATGACGTTTGAAAATTAAAACCACTTTATTAAAAATTTATTAAAAATTTATTTTAGCAAAGAAAGTAAATAACGATAACAAAGGAAAATACTACGAGGCCAAAATAGATCAAATTTTTTGAAAAATGTCGAAAAATCAATTTCCGGTTAAAATGAGGAAATACACATGGAAAATCCCACTTAACTTCGATAGAAATCCCCCCTGCACTTAATATAAACATTGTCCTCAATGTTTAAGAATGTGGGAGTAACCTCCCCTACACTTAGGACATTGTGCACGTTGTTTAAATCTTGCTAAGGAAGAGACAACTAAAGTGATTCCTATTTTAATATTGAAGAATATAAAATAGTGAATCAAAAGAGTTTAGGATAAAACCGGGAAAAAGCGTACACGGGATTACGGGTCGTCAAAAGTCATCAAGAATGGATCTTTGAAAGCTTGAATCCCTGGACATGATAAGAAAGAAAACAACAAACACATACTAGGGTCTCCCCCTACACTTATATAAAAACAGAATAAAAGGATATATACTGCGGGTTGCCTCCCGAGAAGTGCTTGTTTTTGTTAACCGAGTCGTGAGCCTGACTCGACCTTGATTAGCATGGTAAGAACCTTGAAAAATATCCACTGCGATCAAAGACATGGTTTTCATCCATCAAGTAGCACAAGCTTAAGGCGAACAAGGCAAGCTAAAGAAGAGTAGGCAACGTTCCCTTAAGCAAAGATTGAGCATGGTGGTAGAAAGTAGGAGGAAGTGCAAGCATATCTCCACAAGTTCCAAAAATCTTTCCTTTTATTTCATCAGATGGATACTGAGATGGCTTAAAAATTGCAATACCGGGATAGAACACCTTTTCCTTTAGGGGAAAATAACACTCAGGCTAAGTAGACCTTGAAGAAGATCCGCTCATAAATCGTACAATCTCATTCTCAGAAGGTGGATAAAGAGGTCTCAAGACATAAGTACTATGGATATTGGTGTCTTTCGGCTTCTTCTCCTTTGAAACGGGTTTCTTCATATCCTAAGGAGGATAAAGACCATAATCAAAGTCCAAAGGAGGAGAATCATTATCATTGGGGAAGTAGGTATTGAGAAAAGTAGCAAAAGCTTCCTCAAATGAGTAGTCATCCAAAGTAGGATCAAGCATTGTTGGTGGAGGATCTTCATCAAAAGTAGGAGTAAGGTCATCATGTGAAGAATCACTCTAAAGAGTATCAAAATAATCATATATTGGCATGTCTTTATACTCTGAAGTAAAATCATCATAATCATCCATATCGGAACTAGAATCATCATTATAGATTGGTGGAGCATCATATATTGGTGGATGATCTAAATTGGAGAGAGAATCATCCACATCATCTTGGAAAAGTGGATTATCATAGCAAGAATCGAAAAGAGGATTGTTGTAGTCGACAAAATCATCAAGCTTTGTACTTTCACAAGTAGTTGTATCAAGCTTGTCTTGAAGCACATTAATCATATTCGCCGATTCTCTTCCATAGGATTTATTTGTGATCTTCCCCATTTTAAACACTTGTGCATCATTCCTGACTCTTAGAATGAGTTCACCTTCGACAACATCGATTAAAGCTTTTCTGGTTCTAAAGAATGGCCGTCCAAGTATTAACGGAATACGAGGGTCCATTTCATAATCAACAACAACAAAGTCGACCGGAAAAGTGAAGGTACCAACTTTAACAAACACATCTTCGGCTATACCAACGGGGTAAGCGAGAGTTCGATTTGCTAGCTCAAGAGTCACCTTTGTTAGTGTAATATCGGGTAATGATAACTTTTTCCAAACACTTAAAGGCATCAAATTTATACTTGCCCCGAGATCGGCTAAGGCAGTAAATTCTTCAGTTTGGTTAAAAGTACATGGTAGCACAAAACGACCAGGGTCTCCAAGTTTTTTCGGAAGTTCTTTAAGAAGGACTACAGAACAGTTTTCATTCAATCGAGTATTAACAAACTCGGCCATCTTCTGCTTCTTATTAAGCAATTCCTTAAACATCTTAACGAATTTAGGCATTTGGGCTAGAGCTTCAACAAGGCTAAAGGTGATGGTCACTCCCAAAATCTTCTTTAAAAAGTTTGACACTTGAACGTCATCCTTCGTGAGCAATTAGCACTTGTCTAATCGAAATGGATAAGGAATATTGGGTTTAGGAGGTGTAGGTGTAGTAACGGGAGGAAGGATAGAAGGTTTAACGGTGGAAGGTGGGGTTGGTGAAGGGTTTTTCTTGGGTACTTCTTCATGCATAGGTGGAGACGGTAATGGAGAACTAATACTAGACGTGGAAGTAGGTGGGATAAATGGTGGTGGAAGAGGTGTAGATGGAGTAACTGGGAGAGGGGTAGAAGGTCCTACAAGAGTTGCTCCACTGCGTGTAGTAATAACACTCACATTTGCTCCTGGGTTGGTGACGGTATTAGAAGGAAGAGGGCCCGAAGTAGAGGGTTGAGTAGTTTAGAAGAAACTAGCCACCATATTCTTCAAATCATTCGTTTGATTGCTCAAAGAAGTTTGCATATCATGTCGAAGCTCGATTCTAATATCATTCCCTTGTTTAGTGATATCTTCTTTCAAGTTGATGATTTGGCTTTGAAGATTCTTAACTACCTCTCCTTGGGTCCTTAAAACTAGCTTGAAACGATTAAGAAGGATAATTAACACAAGTAAATACTTTTCAACGCTCCCACATCAATTTCCCCACAGGCGTTTGCCATCACCCTCACATACACGAAAACACCACACTACCAAATAAACAAATACAGAATAAAAACACCGTTGCCCTCATGAAAGCTTCAACATCATGGTTATAAGTTGTGGGTGGAGTGATGGGTGTTGCTTGTTGAGTGGGTGGTTGATAGGGATTAGAAGTTCGAGGTGGGTTTGGATTGCTTCTATTGTTGTTGTTGGGGTTGTGGTTTTGAGGTGAAAACCCGGGTGAAAGAAAATTGTTAGAACGATAACTTAGCAAGTTACGATCACCTTGAGGTCGGGCTTGATAGCTTTCCATTGAATAGTTACCATGAGCCGCATACACGTTTTCCGGATTGTCATGAGTTGGGACAATCAATGTATGAATGAGGACCGCCGCAGATCTCACAAGAAAGTGCTACAACTTTAACTTGTTGTTGTTGATTCGTGGCCAGGAGTAGGATATTTTTGTTCATTTCGGCGATCATGCGGGTGAATTCAGTCATCTCGGTGTTTGATAAAGTAGAAGAAACATTGACTCTCGGTTTATTCCTTGAAGATGCGGATGAATCCCAATTTTTGTGATGAGTAGTCATGTTCTCTATAAGCTCTCTACACTCCTCGGGTCTTCTTTTCATAAATGTGCCACCGGCGGCTGCATTAATCGTATCACGATCACGAAAAGTTAAACCATTGTAGAAAGTATCAATTAAGGTGACAGGGAGCATAATGTGGTTAGGACATCGATCGATCAAAACATTATAACGTTTCCAAGCATCGAAAAGTGATTCATCAAGTTCTTGTGTATGAATTGAATTCTTAGGAAGTTTGGTTATCTATTTCTACTTGAAAGGTAAATGCGAAAAGTAATAAAAATAAGCTAAAAACAATTAACTAATAATAACGAAACAATATAAATAATAAAACGTAAATTAAAGCAAAACAATTAATAAAATAAAACTACACGAAGAAATTAACTTTCGACTTGAAAATAATGTTTACCTAATGAAAAAGGAGGAAATAAAACTAAGTGGATACTTTAAAACTAAACGAGGTAAAAGCTAAAGCGGGCACTAAATAAAAGATAAAAGTTAAACTTTTCGAAAAAATACTAATACTAAAAATTGACGAAAAAATCAACTAAAAATACAGGACTTTCAAAATTAAAACCGGAACAACTTTCAGATTAAACTAAACGATTACGGAACAATATTAATTAATAAACAAGCAAGCAGGCTACCAGCTCAAGTACGCAGGCAAGTAGCTGGATTTTGGCGGGACAATGGGAAGCAAGTAGGCAAGCATGCATGTCAATCTTATTACTGTCTTACGGAATATGGACTTGTATTTGGTTATACGGAATATTGTGTTATAGTCCTTATCCGGGTTCCAACTTTAGGGTGCTACCCGGGTTTCATGACTTGACTTCTTATCCGGGTTTTGTAATGTTTCAACTATCCGGAATATTGACTTTGTGTCTTATCCGGGATGTGAGTTTCGGCCTTTTACCCGGAATCCAATATGAGAGCTTATCCGGAATCTGGATTTAGGGCTTATTCGGAATTACGATGTTTTGCTTATCCGGGAAAGGAGGGTTTTGGAAAGTAACCCAGATAAGAAATAAAATAAGCTAAAGACCAAAAGTAAGCCAAAAACTAATAATCACTTATCTAAAAACTTAACCAAATCAATTTTAAGAAAAAGCTAATAAGCCAAAATCTAAAAGCTTTTAAAAACACTAAATAATTAAAATATTTAAAATCAACTTTTTATAAAATAACTTTTAAAAAACACTAAACAAAAATTAAGAAAAGCATACAATAAGCTAAAAAATCAATAATCTAACACAATCAAACACATAAAAACATAACAATTAATCAAATAAGCATAACAATAAGCAAATAAGCATAAAGATTTACCAAAATAAGAAAGGTAGAATGAGAGATTAATTAAAACTTGATTAAAAACAAAGATTCAACAAAAAAATTAAAACTTACTTGAAATTAAAGGCAAGAATTTAAATGACAATTAAGTAAATGACAATATGAAAGTGCAAGTAAAATGGAAAGACTAATTTATCAAATTAGCTAACACCTCCTAATGACACATTAGGAGGGTATTTTTAGGGAGGATTAACATGTGTTGATCTTTTTTCTTCCTTTTCTCGTCTTTTCGTCCTTATAAATTCTTCAGCTTTTTCGACTTTTCTCGGGATTATTTGAACTCGTCAAATAAATGAAGAAATAAAGTCTTCCAAAAAGATCATGGAGAAGTCTATCCAAAAATACCCTAGCAAGGTATGAGGATAAATAGATCCAAGTCCTAAAAGGAGGCGGACCGATATTTGGCATTGACTTCATACTTCAAATCTTGAGAGACGTTCATGAAATAATGGTCTTCTCTTTATAATAGGAATTTCTTCACTTGAAGTTTTGAGAGATTCTTCATACTTTGACCACGACTTCTTCATTTTTCTCCAATCTTTATTTGGGATTTTGATATACAACGTGTGACAATCCGTCAATTTATGGTTTATATTTTATTCTCAATATTTAATTGAAAACATTATTTTAATGTTATAATATGAACTCACTTATTTTTGGGAAGAAATTTGGATTTACGTCTTGAAGTAGCATCGACTACGTCTAAACCGGAGGATTCAACGTTACGTGCTTACGTTTACATACACCGTTTTTGGTGACAGTCTGACATTTTAGAAAATAAATTTATCCGTGAATATTATTTTGGGATTTTAATTTTGAGTTGGTTCATAAACTCACTAATTTACGAGAAGAGATTAGGACTTACGCGAATAATTTAACGTCCTTTACGATTAAACCGAAAACCTTAGGATTATGTATTTACGTTTTCGAACTCCGTTTTTGATGAGACAATTTTTATTAGATTCGTTTTGTGCCGTTGATTCATAATTTATAAAAACGTTTTTCGTAAAACGACCCGAGGGCACGTAAATCGAGGAATCTAGAATCGAGGAGTACCCGTAAATTAGTGGAGATGAGACAAGTTCGACACTTGTCCCACCTCCACAATGAGTGGCATAAACAAGCCACCACACACTCTTGTTGTCAACTTTTTAAGTATCCATGGGACACTTGTCCATGGGCTTTATCAAAACTACAAGCAAAACCACCAAGCTTCACATTCACTTCTCACACATGCAAACTTAATCCAAAAATCATCAAACCCACTCTTCTCTCTCATGTTGAACGTCCAACCTCCACCCTAAAACACCATCTTCATCATTTTTTTTAACCTCAAACTTTATCTATAATCAACATATGTTGATTACCACTTGAAAAGATGAAGATTAGAGGTGATTTTAACAAGTGAAAAGGAGTTTACATGGAGTTAAAGGGATGATTTCCATGAAGGTGTTCATCCATTTGAAGAACTCAAAAGTTCATTTGCCATGATTAAAGATTTGGTGACAAGAACCAAGCCTTGCTCATCCAAAATCTCAACCTTTTCATCACTTTGGTGGTATAGAGATTGTTTCTTCCTATCATCTTGTTATTTTGAGTATGTAATATTGTATTTTCTTTATTTATGTATATGTATATGATGATGAATGATGATTATAAATTTTATGTGGGGACTTGGTGTTGATAGATTGGATAAACATGGGTAAAAAGATGGGCAAACTACATGTAACAATGGGTAAATCTTGTTTAAATGGTAGGCTGTATAAAAACAGTAACTAACCACATGTTAGACTGATAAAATGATGAAGTAGAATCCATTTACAGTAAGTATAAGATATCATACACATGTGAGAGTTAGCCATGCAATGGAATCATTAGGATGAGTGAGATGTGATCAAAACAAGTTTAAAGTACAAATCTGAGTTCACTGTTTTGGACGATTTTTAGAAAATACTTAGAGGCTGATTCAAAAGTAGCTATAGAAAAGTTAAATGGAGAAAATATCATGTAGTTTATGTCATAAAAATTTGAGCTTCTATCTCCATATATAACTCTAGATATGGCAGTTTTGGTGAACATGAAAATAAAAATCAGATTTTGGGAAATTAAAGTATAACTAGGCGAGTACCCGCGCATAGCGGCGGAAATTACATAACGACAAATAATTAACAATATATTATATCGCTGCAAGATTAAAATGGAACTGAAAAAAGTTGTCACACGCGATAATTTAATTAATGTAAAGTCGTTGGACATGAGGATAGTAACCTTGGGTAACAACGGAGATGATTTGTGCAGCCGTGCCAACATCAGCATGTGTGCATTTAATCGAACACGACGATTGTTGACTATGTACAACAGATTGAAACCTCGTTTGGAACCATCAGAATCAACCTTAGGGTGCATCTTACATGTTCTTTTATAGCTAACATTTAAAAGAAGTTCATGATGTTGGAGTTAAATAAGTACCCTCATTTGATTATATTGATCATGTATGGCAGATTGAAACCCCGTTTAGAAAACTAAATTAGACCACCTGGAAAACTAAATTACGCAACACTTCTTCTCTCGTGGTGCATGTAAACTGTTTACATCAAGGTGAATACATGTATAGCGTAAGCAATGAACTCATTACATGTATTATACATGGCAACAGAGTACATTTTAGTTCATTCCCCACCAGTTGCAGCACCATCTCAATCAGCTATACACGTTGTTGGTTCATTCCCAACCAATTGCAACAGCACCTCCATCAAGCGCGACAACATTTTACCTTTATGACTCTTTTGTCCAATAGTATATCTAGTGTCCTAGCATGTGCCCAAAAAACTTTGTAAGTATAATATAAAGTGGTAAAAGAAAAGAAAAAAGGTGACCGAATTAGTAACAAGGGGTTTTACTTCCGATTAATATTCATAATTGAATTTCTATGTTATATTGTAACTAAAATTCCATAAGATGTATTTCAGATCCATGTATACTCAACAAATACCATGTATAGTCAATAAACTCAAAAGCTTAAGCCATAGTTGCAAATAAGATTAAGTTACACCAAGCCATATTGATGACACACAAAAAATCATTGGCAACATCATTATCAAACAAAAACTAATCTAATAAGACTTGAAACCTAATATATACTTCCAATCTATAGCTCAAAAGTGGGACCTTTTCACTTCTAATAAAGTATGTGACCTATTGTGGGCCACGGAGGTGCAACAAAGGCGCAACGGAGGTGTGGGAACTATGGCAGCGGTGTAGAGGCAAGCATCCTCCTCCTTATCCCAAAATTTAAAGTTTCTTCTTTCTCCTCCTTAACGGCCAAATTTATTCAAGTGCATGCTGCTTCTCGAGCAGTTGCTTTATGCCCTCTACGCAAACAAACCATCTGCACAAATCGTTTGCAAAAAAATACGGTCATTGAGTTAAACAAATATAAGAAATTACTAATGCCTTATCTTTTTATCAACAACAGTAAAAAAAGTGACATATTGGAGAAAGAAATTCAAAGAGTAATATTCACCTATTAGTTTTGTGATGGCTATTCTATTCATTTAGCTAAAGAAGAATATTAACTTATATCAGTTGTTTGCAATAGGAAAAAGGGCATAAGAAATAACTCAAAAGGGATGCTTAGAAAAAGGTGTAGTGCAGTAAATAAAAAAACATGTTTTTGCACACACTTACTAACAACAGAAGGACGTTGCACTCGTGGTCGCAACTGGCACGTTATCGATGGGTAAAGAAGTTACTGAAATCTGTCCTGCACACACCTACTAACAACAACCGACTATAAACCCGTATGCACAACACCTTTAGAAAAAGCTTGGATGTAAACAAAATGATCTAAGATAAATAAGTTCGCTTTGGAATTTGTTTCAACATCACAACCTTAAGTTGCCGGTAATCACGAAACTAATTAAGTTGCTGCCTTGCCGCTCATCATGATACACGTGTCCGGGTTAATCAAAAGGGATGCTTAAAAAAAGGCATAGTGCAGTAAATAAAAAACATGTTCTTGCACAAACTTACTAACAACGGAAGGCCGTTGCACACGCCGGCTCAACTGGCATGATAACAGGTTAAAGAGGTAAATGACCCGCCAATGACTCCCACCGTGACCGAACCACGGCTCATATACGCCAACCGTCAAAGACAGGACGTTTTTAGATTAATCCTGAAAACCAAGCCGAATACAGTCATAACCCAATCCAATAGACAAGAATAACAATTCTAAGCCAAGAATAAGGTAAAAATGTAGTTATACCTTATTTAAACTTTGGTAGGGTCAAAAGGTAGTCACGAAACACTGAAACCACCAGTATCACCAAATAGCTAAACCACCACTATCAAATAAATCCCCGTCACTCATTTAGATAAAATGCCAAAAAAGGATGAGATCTCATAAAACGAACCACAAAAGAAACCACGTCATTTGTGGTGGATAACATACCTCGCGGCCAGGCCAACAAACATATCAGTGATCTACAGCCCAGCCAAAACGATAAACCATTGAGATCAGATAAGATACGATCAAACACCACAAAAGCCAGACTCAAAATGTCACCTAAACCACAAAACACCACCAATACCACTAAAACATCAAAGAAACCACCGAAACTCAAACACAACCAGTTTTAGGTGGCGTTGGTGGCGGAATCAATTGACGGTGGTGGCGGTGTCTGTGGCAGCAGAAGCAACATAATCTATTGGTGGCGGTATTGGTTTTACTCGTATGTGAGTTTGTGTTTGAGAGAAGAAAAGAAAGCGTGCGTCCTGCTATATGTGTAGTAATTGACAGCAAGAAATATTAATTCTTTGTGTAACTGACAGTCATATTCTTTGACATCAAGATACATTCCTTTAATATGAATCTTAATTGAAGAAATGTCAAACTTTCATATTATAAATGTTCCCAACTTTAGAGTAGATGCGTAGTTTAGAAGATTACAGCAAATGAGAGGAATAAATTTTTTTTTCCTGCGTTGACAAAGTTGTATTTGTAGGGGGGTTTCTTTTTATGGATATGTTGAGAATTTATATAAGGTATTGTTGAGAAAAATTACTAATTATAGGAATGTAGAGTTTTTTGAAAAAAAAGATGTAGCCTTTATAAGTAGTAGAGATAGTATTATATAAGCACTCAAATAAAAATAGTATAAAATGTTAATTAAAACCCACTAACTTATATAATACATTTATATAAATATGTATAAGAATAAATAAATGGACATTTTATAAAAAATGTAATTTGATAAGTTTTATAAGTTATAAAACTATAAATATGATTTTTACGACTTTTTCGGCTATTACCGTAAAATTAACATTTTTGTTAAATAAAACTTAGACGGTTGGACCCGTATAATGTAAACTTTTATAAACTCATATACTGATATATAAACATATATAACAAGTAAAAACTGATAAAACCCGAACTATAAAACATATGGACATTAACGGGCTAAGTTAACGTTATTGGACTAATAATACAACAAAATGGGCTAAAACACTTATAAACTTATTTATTGGGCTTACCCATTTGGGCCCAACATATAAAGTGTGATACTGATAATAAAAGTATAATTGGGCTAATATAATATATTGGGCTTGTAATGGTCCTATTGGGCCTAAAACATGTAAATAGGTAAAACTAGTAAACTAGTGTAAAAGTTATCAACACATAACACTAAAATGAGTAAATGAGAATATGTAAACCCATTTGATCATTATATATATAAAATCATCATATGTATACATAATTGTTATTTTTATAAAGTCATTGGACATGAGTCTAAGACGAGTATTATTTGTTTAGGATTCCATGATTGAAGCACGTACCGTACGTCCGAATTGCCGATAACCCGCCTTCCCACATCAACGTGAGTTCATAGCCTCACACTCTTTTAAATGTTTTTATGAAATGTTTTATAAACCCGCGAGGGAGATAACATGTTAGTTTTTATAAAATAGGACACCATTTGTCCCGATTGTTTGTTTATTGATTTGGACCCAAATGATTGTATGACCCGATGAATGATTAAATGACCCGATAGATGAAATGAAATGGATTATTAAAGTTAGGTTATGTCACTAAAAGTCCCATTAGCATGAATTGTGAACTACCGGGATTTGGTAGACGCTTATGCATATAATAGTACTATTTTGGGACGATCACCCCAGTTCGCGCCTTGACTGTTGATCCCCGTCGTGCCACATTGATTGGTAAGCGAATTTATGTATGAGAAGATTTACATAGCGTGACCTTTGTGACGACACGCTAATTTAGATGGGGAAATGAGTTTCGGGCTAGCTACCCGTTGTTTGTTGTAGTAAGGTAACAATGTCATGCGGCTTATAAAAATCCAGTTAACGAAATACTGCTATACGCACCGAATTACGAAGTATTGCCTGACTAGCAATACAGGGTCATACTATTGATATTATGTTCGTGTTTTGGTTTTTCATAACCATATTCATATAACGGTTTTTATTTCTATACAACGTTATTAACGTATTGTATGATGTTTTTAACGACAATGGTTCGTATAATGATTTTAAAGGCGAAAGCCCATATTGTGATTTTGATAAGGATTTGTATAAAATTGACTTTGGCTATTTTATGGCCTATTACAAAGATTTGTACAAAAATGATTTTCGGTAATAATCTTATACCGATGTTATATTGATGGATTTCATTAATCTCTATGAATTCACTCGACGTTTTCGCTGACCTTTTCTTTTAACATGTTTTATCTCAGGTACTTGAAGGTAATTCTCGAGAAGACATCAAGAATTCATGGCCCGTACTTAAATATTAATTTCCATTCAAATGCTTTATAAAACCTGTATAAAATACAATGACTTGAGACCTATGTAAACTTGATATTTATGAATGGAAATGCTTTATTATTAAACGACGCGATTTTTAAGCGTTGTCTATGATGTGAGTAATGTGCTATCCCGTAACACCAACGAGTCTTCCGCTGTATTGAATTGTGTAAATTTGGGGGTGTTACAGTTTGGTACCAGAGCTCTTGTTATAGAGAACGAAAGATTTTTAAAACCAAGGTTTTGAATAAAACATTTCAAAATCTTTTAACTATAAACATTTTTCTAAAAATGTCTAAAAATATTTTGACTATAACGGTGCCGAAGAATTCCCGAGTTACCGACAAGGCCAGACTGAGAAGTGTTATTTTAATATATATATAACTTGGATTATATATATATATATATATATATATATATATATATATATATATATATATATATATATATATATATATATATATATATATATATATATATATATATATATATATATATATATATATATATATATATATATATATATATATATATATATATATATATATATATATATATATATATATATATATATATATATATATATATATATATATATATATATATATATATATATATATATATATATATATATACTAGTGGCAAAACCCGTCCGATGGACGGGTATGACTTCTGATTTTCGTTTAACTTTTTTTTAATTGGTAAATATTTGTTTGTTAGTTTCCTTTTTAGGATAGTTGTCTTTTAATACATTATCAACTTACATGACTTTTATTTGTTTAAATTTTTTATTTATGAAACTAATTATTTTTAAGTAATTTATTTATGAAAGTAATTGTTTTTAAGTTTTTTATTTGGGTTAGTAATTGTTTGTGTTTTTTTATGCGTACCATTGGTTATTCAATGTTTTATTTGGTATAGTTTGTTTTTAATGTATGATTAGTCGACATGACTTCAAATACATGTTTTCAATCAGAATTTATAAAAAGCATCGATTATAAAAGGTCTTAGGTTCAAATGAATTGAAGAAGGCAACATGAAAATATCGTAAACATCAAAGATTTAACGTGTGCAATAATAACAAATACAAAGTAACAAATAATAATTCGTTATTTTCCGAAAACATAAGTGCCAAATAGAATGTTGAACTACAAAAACACAAGAGACGTCATTTCCATTTAATTTGTACATTCTTAAAGTCATGCAAGTTATAAGATAGTATTATTAAAAGTTAAATAACAATAGATTAAAAATCATGTATATTCCAAGTCAATTTTAATATACAATATGCAATTGCAATAATAAATTTCAAACAAACACTTTCTAACATACTATAAGTTGTTTCATTGAGTAGTCACAATCACCTCTAAGCAATTTCAATGCAAGTGTAAAACCTAACATACAACTAAGAAAATAAGAAAATAAAATAGGAATGAAATATATGAACATCGTGGCAAATTGAACCAAACGATGATACCGATTATATAAGGTGGCAAAGCAACGACAGTCTATTTAACCAGCGATTGTTGTTGGTCTTTTATACTAAAGGACGTTTTTATAAACTAAAAAAAATTCATTTTAATTTTTTCCTTATTTTATAAAGAAACTAAAAATTTTTCGCACATTTTAAATTTAAAATAAGAAAAATAAAATTAACGAAAAAGAAGTTTTTTACGTAAAAAATTATCTTTAACTTAAAACTAAAAATTTTTGTACTTTTTATACAAGACTATAATTCTGTTTTATATTTATTGTACCTTTTAAAATATTAATCTCTTAAAATAAATTGCACTTTCTCTTTTAAAAATGTAAAAATATTTTTATTTCGTATAACTTTGTAAAAGAAATATTTTTTTCAAGGAAAAAATTGCACTTTTTAATATATTTAGAACTTAAAAAAGTTACAATTTTTAATAAAAATAAACTTTTTTAACATATTTAAATTGTACAAAAAACACATATTTTTTTTTAAAAGTTAATATCTTAAATAAATACAAAAGATATTAAAAATGAATTAAAATGTTGCAAACGATCACGGCCTAAATTCACTAACGTTGCCACATTATAGCTAACATTATAAATGCTTGATTCAAGATGAAAAAAAATGTAAATGTATGTTAGTGGTATCGGTAAAAAAAGTAAATGTTTTATTGCGATTAATTAATTATAATTCTATACCTTTTTCCATAACAACATACATTAAATCTTGTATATTAGCCTATATGGAATTTGTTCATGTTTAACGACGAAATCAAGTTACCCACATGGTACACAATGTTTACGATGCACTTGTTTTTTCTTTCGTTTGGAAGACCACGTTTGGTAAGAAACAAAAACACAAAGCTTCACGTTTGGAAGACCACGTTTATACAATGTTTATACAATGTTTATGACAAAGTTGGAAGTGGCAATTTCTAGACACTATATTAAAACTCAGATCAGTAGTGTTGTCCTTAACATTAACATGTTAAATTAAAAAAATCACATTCAAAGGGCTAAAAAGAGGGTGGCCACTGATGTCAAAATCACTTTAAATAGATCAACTTCTTCAGCCACTTCTTTCTCAAACTCTGGTCCAGTTCTTGGTGCACTATTTTCACCAGCACCTGTGAATCCATTGTCGAGTTTAAACCGTTAAGTCTTCCATATCTTCTCAAGTTGTTCTTCAGCCCCACCATACTTCTCAACATCAGTGTCTTTCTTTTGCATGTATAAAGTAGATAGATTTGATTGTGAAGTAAACAACCCTTTATCATAAACAATCTACCGGTCGTTAGTTGCAAAACCAGAATCATTCCCTTTTCTTGATTGTATAATCGTTGATCGTACACGAGTTCACCACTACGTGATATTTAGCCTCCAACCTTCTCTCCCTTTTTTGCTCTCTACGCCTCTCTTCACGGAGCTTATCCCTCTCCATCTGGTCTTATCTTTCTGCTTTTAGTTCTCTAGGTTGGTCCCGGTCCTGCACACGTTTATGCTCATGTTCATGTTAAATTCTCATAGGCTTCTTTGTGTCCATCATATTCTTTATAGAAGGTGCGTAAGAACCTGCACCAATATCAGCTCTATCAGATCTCGCTTTCTGGACCAAAGCACACTATTATGGCTCCTTCTGTTCCTTCATCATCAAATCCTTCTACTAATTGAACCTTGTGTCAACAGCTTCTCTAGCATGTTTTTTTGCTACATATAATGCTTCAGAGATTTTAGAAAAATTATCATTAATCTGAGCTCTTGAAGCCCCCTACCATCAACAGCCAAAAGTTTATCAAGTTAAATCGTGTACCCTTTAGGTTTCTCCCAATTGGAGATGCACGAAGGGATTCTCCAATCCTATTTGTCCTTCACAGTCATAGGTCGAGGAGGGGAATGCATAACCGGAACAGGCGGTTAACCGTCAACTTTTGGGACATGCCTATATTTGAACTTTATATAATACGTATTATATATAAATCTCGGCTTTATACTCAATTGTAAAAAAACAATTATCCGGTCAGGTTTCTCTTCTTTTGCTACTACGATTCATGAAACATTAACAAACCATTCTTGTGTGCCATCCATTATCCAAGAATGAACTGAAGTTGCTGGTTTGATTAAAGAACCCAGTTTTGACAGCGCCGCATATAATATCCCGTAAAGTTGGTTTATCTTGTTCGACCTTTTTCTTCTTGGCTTTCACAATAAAGTTAAAAAAGATAAAACAACATAAAACACTAAGTTTCTGCAGTTGTTGAACATCATATCCTTAAAAATTCTACGGCGCCTCATTGTTCTGTTCATGATCTTGGCGCCATTTGTCTTCGGGTATGTTAGGGGACATCTGTTCTTATAAAATTTTCCGTACATGAACATGAAAACATATTACCTTTATTAACGTCAATCTCTCTTCCGCATGAACTACGTACCTAAATCATATAGTAATATAACAGAAAAAAGTTAGCACGCACAAAGATGTATATTGCAATTGTAATGAAAGACTGCATCAAAATCAAATTGGTTGAAAATTCTATTGCATACAGAAAACAGAAACATATGATCTTACATTAGTATGTACCGGATAAAAAAATGAGACTACATATATGGGTAAAATAGGTTACCGCATCTGACATTTAATAGTAGAAGTTGGTCACAAAATCGCCTCTTTCGAGTTCTTTCCAATTCCATATGCAATATATGTTTTCTGACCCGCATCAGGAATTACATCAGTTGGTGGTAACTTCATAGCGAGTTTCAGAAAATCCTAGATCAAGGGAAGAAGTTACTAACCTGGATGTGTTAGCATAGAGAACTGATTTAAAACAGAATGACCAAAAGAGAGTATAAGGGCCTTTGTATCCACATTTTTCTAATATGTTCTATTCTTGCTAGTCTAAGAGTGAATATCCAAATCAGATTATTTAACCTCAAATAATCGACTTAGAAACACCACGATCAAAAATTAACAATCACTTTAAACCTGAAAAGATCTACCTGGTATAAGCAGTGAATGATCAACAATTCTTCCTTAGTGACCCATCACATTTATCAACAAATGATGCATTCTATAGACCAATATTTGTTTGACGGCTGCAATGTGACAATGATAATTCAATCAAATAAAATGTGACTTTCGACCCACTTGACACCTTAGAGATTGCAGCAACATATGATATAGATTTAGCATTGACTATGAAGCTAAAAAAAGAGTTGAAACATAAATTAAGGATATATACATGCGGCTTTGTTATTTGGCCAGAAAATGACCAGCTTATTAGATATTGCTTATTATTTGCCTCAAGAAAAGTAAAAGCAAGAGTTTGTTTGAGGGTCACTGTCATTAACCAGAAATTGCTAAAAGTTTGGATGGACTGTGAAGTATTTGGGCGATTATCGATATCACCAAGGTAGCATATAGTACTAATATATATTATATAACTAAAAGAGCATGGAGGAATTATCGTTGTTATTGACATCATAAGAGAATTGAGGTCTGAATTTGCATGTCGATCAGGAATGGCTAAAGCGATATTCATCTCCAACACCTGGAACTGATTATAAGGTTGTTGTACAGATAGTCAATGATACACGCCTTTAAAGACAAAACCAAATAGCATAATCAAAAAATAATTAGTTTGGGAACGATAAAGACATATATACCCACTAACCTGCCAGAAAGCACTACAAAATGTTATTTGTCAGGTTCTTTCAGTCTAATTGCAAAAACTCGTTTTCAGCATTAACCATTCAAAGATACCCCAATTTACCTGCAATATTTATCAACAATTAACAATGGATGTTTACTTCAAATTACGTCCATTATTACCATTTTTTGTGTCACTTTCTGGGCGGGAAGAGCATACTATAAAAACCATGCTTTGGGAATTCAGAACGTGAGTAAATAAGCTGAAGTATCAAACTATATTGTCATAACATTAAATAAATTTGATAGACTTGTTTATTTGACATGAATGCGTAAATTCTTTTCATGTTACATAAATTTAACAAATTGCCAATAAGCTTCCTAAAGAATTAAGCAGCTAAATATTTTATATGGTGCACATGAAGAAGTAGTGTTAGTACCTCCTCTCCGATAAGATTAATGTTTGTATGAGTTAGAAAACCACAATACTATATAGAATCCCTGTCTGCTTGAATTTCGACTGCTATATAATTATGTGACGCCTGCCGTTAAATTTACATATTTTCAGATGGTGCTGTTGGTGTTTTTGATGCTGAAAGTTTGAGGCTTTGATGCCGAATAGCACCTTCCGTTTACATACCCTCATCCGTATCTAGGTTCAAAACAACATAAAATGTTTCTGTCATATTAGAACAGTAGTTTATTACATTAGTTTTCTTTAAATAAATATTTTAGATGAAAAGTAGAGATTATTAAATGCAGAAACTAAACAATCGTGATGAATCAACTATGAAGTTAGGAGCAACAAAAAACTTCCCATTAGTTAATTCCCGATGCAATATTTAAATTGAGTTACTTAGAATTGTACCTTATCTACCATAAAGCTTGCAAAATGTGCTTGTATGGTATGATCCTGGTGCAACGCACTTCTCTTGAAACCTGCATATAAATCAAAATGTTTGTTTTTCATGTATTTAATGGTATGACAAAAATAAATAGCTTCAAACTCTTGAATAGCTTCCACCCATACAATATTTAATGATACTACCATCATCCGTAAAAGTTGAAACAGGGTAAACATACCTGTGATTATTAATACAGTATTTGCTTATGTCCACTTTATAGGCGCAAGTACATCATAGCAAACATAATGAAATACAGGAAGGTGGTAAACGTCTCCGTCCTGTTTAGTGGTTCATGACTCAAGCTTGTTTATTAAAAGAAACATATAAATGAATTGTGATGTTATGCATATGAAAGGTGAAGTGATCAATCTCATATTCTACCTTTCTCATTGCTCAATTGAATTCTTTGTCAGAGAAACCAAGCCTGATTTGTCCAACACTCAAATTTGAACTTTAAGATACAGAACACAAAAAACAAACACCTACAACCTGAAGATACTGAGCCTGGTTCTTTTATGTGTATCAGTTTGTGATATTTAGCAACTTTATGTATTCTATTGAGGCAACAGGTTCTTACCACTTTCATTCTAGATATAACCATTTCTTTGATGACTGGCGATCGGGATACCAGATTGATAACAAAAAGACCTTCCTCATATAAAAGTTTTAACCATTTTGAGAAATGACTCAACAAAGTCTGCAGCAGGACATATCATTCTAGAGCTGCAATATAGGTGAAAGATCAAACTTTAAACCATGACTATGGCCCATAAAACATTTATAAATATAGAATTTAGCATTTGAGTAATGTCAACCGTGAATCTGGTGAGTCCACGTCCACTATGAGTATGTCCACTTTTGTGAAAGCATCTCCCGCAAACCTGATCTCATCAGTGACATGTACCTGACATGTTAAAAAAAATAATGAAAGTTGATTTCGATCTAATACATACTGATCTTGAAACAAAATACAGAACGACCTACAGAATTATTGGCCTCTTTCATGATGGTGTTATACATCTGATCCCGTAAATGTGGAAAGAATTAATGGCCTCCTCCATGATGGTGTTATACATTCTCAAGACAAATTTGTTTTATGAGCAACCAGCAAAGTGGTTCGACCTGAGAGAAGTACATGTTCTTAATATATGAAGTGTTAGATAATGACAGAACTCATACAAAAAACCATCTTACTTTGATTATTTATGCAAGACAAGGATTACTACGGAGTATTAAGTATCAGATAGGCTTATATGAAAAAATCTTACGCCTTTTCCAAAGATCAGATAATCCGTTACAAATAAGCAACTCTTAGCCTCTTCATTCTAAACTGTTCATTTTTCTTGCCCTTTGCATGGGATATCAATGCAAAGATAAAAAAGAAAATATGTAACAGTCATTCAAAGCATATGCCTTTATGGTATCAAATTTGATTCTATAATAGTGTAAAGAAAAATGAAAAAGTTCTTTGTAAGGTCATAGTCACAGCATTTATGTCCACCAAAACAACCTAAAGAAAAATGACTAACCTAAATTCTACAACATGTAACAATTCTGTTTGATAACAAAGCATATTATTGTACCAGATAACATTCTCTTCGTCTAATCAAATTGTGCTAGCAAACATAAAATCACACATATTTCAAGCTAATAGTACTTCTCATACGGTTCTAATGACACACAGTGAAAGCCTATTTTCCTGTCAATATGGACATGTCGCTGCAAGGCCGGGTCAAAACTCTCAAATTTTTTATTACCTAAGACCCCTTTACATCATGTTTCGAGTCAAAATCATGCAACTGGTTCAACAATTCTAAGAGATATCAGCCTCTTGGTTTGATGAAATGGACAAACGCTATCAAGTACACTACCTCTAATTTAAACTGTTCTTGTTACAGTTGATCCTTAACGTGATAGAATTAATAATTACTACCCATTTTGCGTATCACCAAAACGGCCCTTTAATTTTGTTGCTGCATGGAATTTAGAATCAAAACTACTCTTTGTTTATAATGTTTGTAGTGTGCACACCTAAATACACTCAAGAAGATAGGTATATCTAAAAACGTAGTAACAAAGTAACGCACCCCAAGTATGTTTCTTAAAGATCGTATTACCTTTTTGGGATCAACCACTATAGCTGCATCAATGGCATCATGTTTTCGGATCTGCATCTTCAATTGACATCAGAAAACAATTAAAAACTCACTTGAATTAAAATTGCTAGGTTAATCTACATCCTCAATACCTATCAATAAAATAACAAAAAAATACCTTTAACACCGTGATTATTTTCGCTTCTGAAACCTTCATCAAATTTTTCTTCATGATTCGAATGATTCGATTATCTAGGGTTTAGGTGATGATGAAATTTAGGTATTGAATATGCGATTTAGATACATGAGTTCTTTGTATTACACATGAAATCATGATATTAGGGTTAAGTGTACGATTGATCAAAAAATTTATGAATCAATTCATATAATTAATACATCAAACATGTAATCATACCGTGGATGTTATTAGGGTTTCATTTTTTCTATATTGGTTTTTCTTTTGCTGTGACTACTAATGGATTGATTTAAACTGTGTATATTAGGGGTATTTGATGTAGTGAATGATTTTGAGGGTTTTTGAATTTGATTTTGAATGCTATATCAAAACCATCGGCTTGCTTCAGTGGTTGACTGTATTGCGTATCGTGCACAGTGTCCCGAGTTCGAATCCTACAACAGACAGAGTTTTTGTAAAAATTCTACTTTTCGTGGATTTAAAAAAATGATGACATGGATTAATGGCTTGCTTATGTGGCATATCCCTCCTCTTATATAATGTATATATATATATATATATATATATATATATATATATATGATGTAATTTTATTACATGATTGTTTGATGATTATTTTGATATTTATACGAGGTATTTATACGACGTAGATTGTCACAAGGAACCCTAAATCCCCTAGTAAATTAATCGAAGCTATTCTCGTAGGAATCCTAGCTATCCTAGATCTAAACCAAGTTGTGGATATTTATGATCCCAACAAATGGTTGATATTCGTAGAAATGTAGATATTAGTTGATTGTGAAATTGAAGAAGAATTGTCGAGATTAAAACTGATATCGATGTCATGACGATCTTTCCTTATAGAGTGGAGTTTGACAAAACCTTACCACCTAGAAAGATGTCATCTGATTCGTTGTCATCCAATTCTTAAAATGAAACCAAAGGGGTGAACGTTGCACTTAAGGCTGTCATTGGAACCATTACCCAAAAGCCTCATGCCGCTAGTACCTTTCTGAGAAGTCCAACTAAATGTGTGAGTCATTTCATAATAGTGACTCATTTGATAATTGTTGTTGTAAGAGCTATAGGATTGGAAATTAAGTCTTGATCATATCTAGCTTTTATTGCCCTTTTAAGGTCTAAGAATAAGATTGAAATTATTGGAGAATGAGGTAGGATATCGAATTGAGCCTAAGTTGATTGAAAACTTGAATGAAGTAAAATTTAACTCGTATGGAATATAAGATTGTTAAGAGGAAGTTGTTAAGTTCTGTGATTGAATTATAAGGTTTTAATTGATTGTTGATTCGTGTTAAGTGTTGTTCCTAGGCCATTGTCCGCTAATGAGGATGCCCAGTGTCCAAGAAATAAATTGAAGAAATCTTCTTCTGAATTGAGACCGATGGATCTTCTGGGGCATGTGGAACACCTAATGACTCTTGTAGATTAGTATTCATTGTGGTATCTTTTAAAAATAATCCCTAACTTAACTGAGACATCAGTTGGTAGGATGAGTTTTTGGAATTGTATGACATAGTGACACGTAATGTGTTACGGTACTATTTTGACTTGTTTGTGATTAATGAAAAGACTACATTTGATTGCTAAATTCTACATGTATCGATGTTATCTATCTTTTATTGCTTCATCCTAATGTTCGCATTAGTGATGCAACCATTGAACAAGTACTCATCTCGAATTGAGTTACGTTGTGGATTATTCTTCTGAGTGCCAACGAGGTCATGAACCTCATGATTATTTGGCTAAAGCTCATTTCCTAGCATATTGTAGTTAGTTCTTGGTGAACAAATTTTCATCACTCTTTTGCAGATCACTCATTGTTTTTATAAGATAAAACAGTATCCCTTGAGAAAAGTTGAATTTTCATCACTATAAGGATTATTCAAAGTGAGATTTATAATTGATCGTTATCGAAATGAAGTTGTTTATAAAACACCTTGGAAAACTTAATTGTTTTCATAACAAAGAAAATCTTTGTAAATTTATTCTTTATTTTTATTTAAGAATTAAGCATGAAAATGTTTTTATTATAAACATGATGATAAAATTTTGACGAACTGAGTATTGCATCGTTAATCTTGAAATTGTATATAGTTGCGCGCCTACATACAATTCTGAATTGACCATGCAAGGCTGATTAGTAGTCACCATAAAACTGATTAATAAACACTAAATTTTCTTTGAAGATTGTGAAAGATTAAATTGTATGAGATCTACAAGAAGTGAAAAATAGGGACATAATGTTAGGGACACCTACATATGTGCCTATAGCATCTATTCTTCTGAGTCGAATTTACTCATCTGTGGAAATTGTCTTATTTGACAATTGATATTCCCTTCTTGTCCAATTTTCCCGTAGTGAGATTCTTAAGAAAAGTATTTGATTACCGAGTGTTGATACCCGACTAGATGTATTGACGTTCTTATCATTTCTTATGATTTGATTTCATTTGAATGACCTGGGTAACGATCCGAGGAGCTTTCGAATGCGTACTCAAATTATGAAAACATGGGATATATTCATGTTCGTTAAATGTTTTCGTCTGTGTCTGATTTGAAATTCTCTCGCATAGATTATGCGTTGACCTTACTCTTTTAATAGTAGTTGTGTCTCCATATATCCCTGAATTTGTGAAGTATTATGAGTTATTATTAGTCTATTGAGAAGTTCACATCTTATCAATGGTAATGAAACTGGAAAGTTGATAGTGCCAGTAGAACGGATTGATTGATTATGACATGACGACATTGTCTTAATTGATGGGAACTCGAGTAGAATTCCCCTAAAAGATAAGATGTTGATTATCGAAAGTGATCTAAATAATTCTTGATGGAGACCAAATCCTGCATTTAGACTTGAATTTATATTGTGAATGGTTGTGAATTAGTCATAGATATTATAATCTAGAAAGAACTTAAAAGTGAATGTATTAAAAGATGTTTATGTTATCTGAAACTTTAGGAAGTATTTGTTGATGAATTACCTAGACTTTCGCCATTAAGGCAAGTTGAATTTGGTATTGATTATATTCTCGATGCTGCACCTGTGGCGTGTGCACTGTACGTCAGCAACATCTGAATTAAAGAAATTATCGTACAACTGAGAGAGTTGTCGGAGAAAGATTTTATTCTACCAAGCTCGTCATCATGAAGATCTATGGTGTTATCATTCCTTATATTTATAAATTACTGTGAACTGAGTAAATTGACAATCGAAAACGATATCCATAACTCGAAATGGAAGATTTGTTCGATCATTTACAAGGTTCTAGCGTTTCTTTTAAAGATTTGATCCATGGCATGGTTATTATCAACTTCGCATCTGCGAAAAAGATTATCTATTCCAATCATTAGATCCAGAACTTGTAATGACCATTATGAGTTTCACGTGATGTCGTTTGGATTGACTAATACACATGTAGCATCCATAAATTTGGTGAATCACGTGTGTAGGCTGTAATTTGATAAATTCATGCTCGTGATCATTAAGAACCATCTGTTTGTTTATAAGAATAAGAAGGAGTTAATGATTATTTATAGATTGCCCTGAATTGGCCGAACAATGAAAAGCTGTACCTTGAATTTTTAACAAGTGATTTAAGGCTTGATCATTTACATTAATTGACCGTGTGATTAAAAGATAATAGATTATATTGACTCTTCAAAAATTAGGAGCCCTTTTTAAGACTTTGAGAATTACTAAAAAGAAAAGTGCAAATATGTTTCGACAAATGTTTTAACAAAGGATTTTTAAGGGATTATTCCCTTATACACAAATCATTTAACTAAACTCCTGTTTAGGGGTAAATGTTCGTGTATACCTAAAGACAACCTAAGAGGGATTAAGGAAACCATTTAAACCATGACTTGAAATTTGAAACGATAATTTACGCTTTTCAAACTAAGAAAATTTTGACCATTGTATAACCAAAGATTTTTCGAACATTTACGGATCTTATTAAATATTTTTGATAAATCAACAAAAATCTTGTTAATTAAATTCAAATTTATTTTGAACATTTTTATAATTGGTCGAACTAAGAAAATTAAAATTTTTACGTCATGCTTCATAAAAATTAAATATTTATTATTTAATTAGTTGTAATAATTATCGACGCTTTAAAAGTCGGATTAAGCAAAACTGATAAAAATAGTAGTTGAGACGAAACTAAAACATAGAAGATATGAAGAAAGAAATTTTGAATTAATACGGTCATGTTATATATATTTCATCAGGAGAAAGTGAATGTAGATACTGACACATTATATAAAAAGGATAAAGAACCAATTAGGATGTGTTCCTTAATAATGACGGTGCAAAATAAATTGCCGAACAATTTAAAAAATAGCTGATGTTTGTAAGAAGGATAATATAGATAATAAAAGGGGTTCGCGGCTAATGTGAACCATTAGAATTGAGAATCCGATAGCGCTAAATGATTAAAAGGCCACTTGTGATTGTCTAAATATGGAGGATTGTGAGATATAGTTATGTTGGAATCCCGTAAGTATAAGTATTCTATTCCTGTCATTTCCGATTTAATGTATCTCTATCTGAAGAAGTTGTACTGATGGAAAATTAGGAAGGCAGACATCGCCTCATACATTAGTAAACGTCTAACTATTGCAATGGTCATCATCTGAATTTGATTCGCTTTGGGTCATCGTCGACAGACTGACCAAATCTACTAATATCATTCCCGTTAATGATAATGCTAGATTCTTGATGAAGAAATTGACTCTTTTGTATTTAAAGGAGTTGTGTAAACATGGTGTGCTTGTATCGATCATCTCTATCAAGATCCTCGCTTCGCATTGAATTTCTAGAGATTTGCTCAGAAGTCATTAAGAACGAATCTTGATGAGAGTACTGTGTACCACCCCAATCGAAGGGACGAGGTAAAGTAACGACAAGATACTATAAGTGATGTTTTATGTTTGAATGATTGACCTTTGGTAATAAACTGTAAAATCATTTTCCTATGGAGAGATTATCATTGATAATTATCGTGTTAGGATCAAGATCGAATCTTGTTAAGATTTATATATTAGAGCATCTATAAGCAGGATGGGATGAAGACACCCGACGTACACCCATTGTGAGTTGGACATGTCTTTTAGGTTTAAGGTTTCCTATGATGGCGAACCTAACCTTACAAAATACTCGACCCGCGAGACCTGAAATGATTGTTGAAATTAGGATCTGAATATTGACTGCCGGTAGTGGGCAGGAGGTTATGTGAATATGAAATGTAGATCTTGAAGTGCCAGATGGGTAGCGAAGTTATGCCAAAAATATTAACCATGGAAAAATGAATTGATGATCTGAAAGATCATGGGATATAAGTCCCCGTTGTATGGGACCATTGAGATGATGTAAAAGATTGGTTTGAAAGGCATATAAGCTGGATCTACCCTATGACTTCAGGGCTGCGTGAATTATTTTTCGTAAATCGAACTTGACGAAATATTATCAAGTGAAAATCTGATTGTTTCTTAGTAATGTTTAGATCGGCGAAAAGTTGCATTCATCAAAAACCCGTGAACATCATGGATAGAGAAAGTAAGTCAACATTAAGCCTCATCTTATTCCCGTAGTTATGTTTGATGAAACTCGGGTATTGTAATGAATTACACTTGTGAGAAAAGACCGAATGTGGAGGAAATACCCACATGGCTTTAACTCTATAAGAAGCGAGTAGTAAGGTAAGATGATCTTTGAGGACAAAGATCTTCTTTAGGGGTAAATGCAGTGACAATCCGTCAATTTATGGTTTATATTTTATTCTCAATATTTAATTGAAAACATTATTTTAATGTTATAATATGAACTCACTTATTTTTGGGAAGATATTTGGATTTACGTCTTGACGTAGCATCAACTACGTCTAAACCGGAGGATTCAACGTTACGTGCTTACGTTTACATACACCGTTTTTTGTGACAGTCTGACATTTTAGAAAATAAATTTATCCGTGAATATTATTTTGGGATTTTAATTTTGAGTTGGTTCATAAACTCATTAATTTACGAGAAGAGATTAGGACTTACGCGAATAATTTAACGTCCTTTACGATTAAACCGGAAACCATAGGATTACGTATTTATGTTTTTGAACTCCGTTTTTGATGAGACAATTTTTATTAGATTCGTTTTGTGCCGTTGATTCATAATTTATAAAAATGTTTTTCGTAAAACGACCCGAGGGCACGCAAATTGAGGAATCTAGAATCGAGGAGTACCCATAAATTTGTGGAGATGAGACAAGTTGGACACTTGTCTCACCTCCACTATGAGTGGCATAAACAAGCCACCACACACTCTTGTTGTCAACTTTTTAAGTATCCATGGGACACTTGTCCATGGGCTTTATCAAAACTACAAGCAAAACCACCAAGCTTCACATTCACTTCTCACACATGCAAACTTAATCAAAAAATCATTAAACCCACTCTTCTCTCTCATGTTGAACGTCCAACCTCCACCCTAAAACACCATCTTCATCATTTTTTAACCTCAAACTTTATCTATAATCAACATATGTTGATTACCACTTGAAAAGATGAAGATTGGAGGTGATTTTAACAAGTGAAAAGGAGTTTACATGGAGTTAAAGGGCTGATTTCCATGAAGGTGTTCATACATTTGAAGAACTCAAAAGTTCATTTGCCAAGATTAAAGATTTGGTGACAAGAACCAAGCCTTGCTCATCAAAAATCTCACCCTTTTCATCACTTTGGTGGTATAGAGATTGTTTCTTCCTATCATCTTGTTACTTTGAATATGTAATATTGTATTTTCTTTATTTATGTATATGTATATGATGATGAATGATGATTAAAAATGTTATGTGGGGATTTGGTGTTGATAGATTGGATAAACATGGGTAAAAAGATGGGCAAACTACATGTAACAATGGGTAAATCTTGTTTAAATGGTAGGCTGTATAAAAATAGTAACTAACCACATGTTAGACTGATAAAATGATGAAGTAGAATCCATTTACAGTAAGTATAAGATATCATACACAGTGAGAGTTGGCCATGCAATGGTATCATTAGGATGAGTGAGATATGATCAAAACAAGTTTAAAGTACAAATATGAGTTCACTGTTTTGGACGATTTTTAGAAAATACTTAGAAGCTGATTCAAAAGTATCTATAGAAGAGTTAAATGGAGAAAATATCATATAGTTTATGTCATAAAAATTTGAGCTTCTATCTACATATAGAACTCTAGATATGGCAGTTTTGGTGAACATGAAAATAAAAATCAGATTTTGGGAAATTAAAGTATAATAGTATTATATAAGCACTCAAATAAAAATAGTATAAAATGTGAATTAAAACCCACTAACTTATATAATACATTTATATAAATATGTATAAGAATAAATAAATTGACATTTTATAAAAATGGTAATTTGATAAGTTTTATAAGTTATAAAACTATAAACATGATTTTTACGACTTTTTCGGCTATTACCGTAAAATTAACGTTTTTGTTAAATAAAATATAGACGGTTGGACCCGTCTAATGTAAACTTCTATAAACTCATATACTGATATATAAACATATATAACAAGTAAAAACCGATAAAACCCTAACTATAAAACATACGGACATTAACGGGCTAAGTTAACGTTATTGGACTAATAATACAACAAAATGGGCTAAAACACTTATAAACTTATTTATTGGGCTTAACCCATTTGGGCCCAACATATAAAGTGTGATACTAATAATAAAAGTATAATTGGGCTAATATAATATATTGGGCTTGTAATGGGCCTATTGGGCCTAAAACATGTAAATAGGTAAAACTAGTAAACTAGTGTAAAAGTTATCAACACATAACACTAAAATGAGTAAATGAGAATATGTAAACCCATTTGATCATCATATATATAAAATCATCATATGTATACATAATTGTTATTTTTATAAATTCATTGGACATGAGTCTAAGACGAGTATTATTTGTTTAGGTTTCCGTGATTGAAGCACGTACCGTACGTCCGAATTGCCGATAACCCGCCTTCCCACATCAACGTGAGTTCATAGCCTCGCACTCTTTTAAATGTTTTTATGAAATGTTTTATAAACCCGCGAGGGAGATAACATGTTAGTTTTTATAAAATAGGGCACCATTTGTCCCGATTGTTTGTTTATTGATTTGGACCCAAATGATTGTATGACCCGATGAATGATTAAATGACCCGATAGATGAAATGAAATGGATTATTAAAGTTAGGTTATGTCACTAAAAGTCCCATTAGCATGAATTGTGAACTACCGGGATTTGGTAGACGCTTATGCATATAATAGTACTATTTGGGGACGATCACCCTAGTTCGCGTCTTGACGGTTGATCCCCGTCGTGCCACATTGATTGGTAAGCGAATTTATGTATGAGAAGATTTACATAGCGTGACCTTTGTGACGACACGCTAATTTAGATGGGCAAATGAGTTTCGGGCTAGCTACCCGTTGTTTGTTGTAGTAAGGTAACAATGTCATGCGGCTTATAATAATCCAGTTAACGAAATACTGCTATACGCACCGAATTACGAAGTATTGCCTGACTAACAATACAGGGTCATACTATTGATATTATGTTCGTGTTTTGGTTTTTCATAACCATATTCATATAACGGTTTTTATTTCTATACAACGTTATTAACGTATTGTATGATGTTTTTAACGAGAATGGTTCGTATAATGATTTTAAAGGCGAAAGCCCATATTGTGATTTTGATAAGGATTTGTATAAAATTGACTTTGGCTATTTTATGGTCTATTACAAAGATTTGTACAAAAATGATTTTCGGTAATAATCTTATACCGATGTTATATTGATGGATTTCATTAATCTCTATGAATTCACTCGGCGTTTTCGCTGACCTTTTCTTTTAACATGTTTTATCTCAGGTACTTGAAGGTAATTCTCGGGAAGACATCAAGAATTCATGGCCCGCACTTAAATATTAATTTCCATTCAAATGCTTTGTAAAACCTGTATAAAATACAATGACTTGGGACCTATGTAAACCTGATATTTATGAATGTAAATGCTTTATTATTAAACGACGCTATTTTTAAGCGTTGTCTATTATGCGAGTAATGTGCTATCCTGTAATACCAACGAGTCTTCCGCTGTATTGAATTGTGTAAATTTGTGGGTGTTACACAACGATCCGCCTCCTTTTAGGATTTGGATTTATTTATCCTCATACTTTGTTAGGGCCTTTTTGGATAGACTTCTCCATGATCTTTACAAGAGTATTTGCTTTTCCTCGTGTGTCTTGATCCTTCATATTGATTTTTGATAAATGATTCTTCACATCACTTTGGATCTTTAGCAACAAAATGTAGCCCTCATGCCTTGTTAGGGCCTTTTCGGACTCACCAATCTTCGCATCCCACTTCAATAAGTTATGCCTTGGCTATGAACTCTAATTAATACCGAGCAACTTTTAAACGATCTTGGGCTAGAAGATAAGTAACTTTTCAAATCGTACAACCTTATTTCTTGCAAATATATTTATTAACAAGCGATGGGAGAAAAAGCTTATAATCAACTCACATAAATTCATGAAAGAATACCAAACTTATAATTGACTCTATCATCTCTCGTTCTCCACAATTTAAAATCTCAAGGAATGAGACTCGTGTATGCTTTGCCAATTAAATCAAAGTTTTGGATTTTCAAGTCATCTATAGGATCTTGCAACTTCTTAGACTCTTTCAAGTTTAGAATTCGCATTTTAATGTTCCCTTGATAAACGAATTTCTAGGATCAATTTTAGGATCTTGTGAAAAGTTCTTGTTCTTAACCCGAAAGAGTTAAGACTTTCGCGTTTTAAAGTTCCCAATATAAAAGTCTTGCAAAACTTGACTTAAACACATTAAGGATACTAGCTAGAGTAAACTTGGATAAGTAAACTCGGGTTGAGTCAAAAGATTCACAACGTTTAAAAATTAAAACCACTTTATTCAAAATTTATTCTAGCAAAGAAAGAAAATAACGATAACAAAGGAAAATACTACTATACTACTAAGCCAAAATAGATCAAAAAATTTGAAAAAGGTCGAAAAATTAATTTTCCGGTTAAAATGAGGACATATACAAGGAAAAGCCCACTTAACTTCGATAGAAGTGCCCCCTACACTTAATATAAACATTGTCATCAATGTTTAAGCATGTGGGAGTAAAATCCCCTACACTTAGGACATTGTGCACTTTGTTTAAATCTTGCTAAGGAAAGGACCACTAAAGTGATTCCTATTTTAATATTAAAGAATATAAAATACTGAATCAAAAGAGTGTAGGATAGAACCGGGAAGACGGGTACACGGAATCACGGGTCATCAAAAGTCATCAAGAATGGATATTTGAAAGCTCGAATCCCTACACATGATAAGAAAGAAAACAACAAACACATACTAGGGTCTCCCCTACACTTATTATAAAAACAAAGAAAAAGGATAGATACTCGGGTTGCCTCCCGAGAAGCGCTTGTTTTTGTTAACCGAGTCGTGAGCCTGACTCGACCTTGATTACAATGGTAAGAACCTTGAAGAACATCCACCGAGATCAAATACATGGTTTTTGTCCATCAAATAGAACAAGCTTAAGGCGAACAAGGCAAGCCAAAGAAGAGTAGGCAAGGTTCCCTTAAGCAAAGATTGAGCACGATGGTAGAAAGTAGGATGAAGTGCAAGCATATCTCTATTGTTTCCAAAAATCTTTCCTTTTTATTCATCAGATGGATACTGAGATGGCTTAAAAATTTCAATACCGGGATCGAACACCTTTTCCTTTAGGGGAAAATAACACTCAGGCTCAGTAAAATTTGAAGAAGATCCGCTTATAAATCGCACAATCTCATCCTCATAAGGTGGATAGAGAGGTGTTAAAACATAATTACTGCGGATGTTGGTGTCGTCCGGTTTCTTTTCCTTTGAAACGGGTTTCTTCATATCCGAAGGAGGATAAAGACCAAAATCAAAGTCCAAAGGAGAAGAATCATTCTCATTGGGGAAGTATGTATTAAGTAAAGTGGCAAAATCTTCCTTAAATGAGTAATTATCCAAAGTATCAAGAGTGTTTGGTGTAGAATCTTCATCAAAAGTAGGAGCAAGGTCATCATGTGAAGAATCACTCGAGAGAGTATCAACTTCATCAAAATGATCATATGTTGGTATGTCTTTATACTCTGAAACAAAAGAAGCATAATCATCCCTATCAGAACTAGAATCATCATCATAATCATCATAGATCGGTGAAGAATCATAAATTGGTGGGGGATCCAAATTGGAGATAGAATCATCAAAATTATCCACATCGTCTTGGAAAAGTAGATTATCATGACAAGACTCAAAAAGAGGATTATCATATACAACAAAATCATCAAGCTTAAAACTTTCTAAAGTAGTAGTAAGCTCTTCTTGATGCACATTAATCATTTTCGCCGATTCTTTTCCATTTGACTTACTTGTAATCTTCCCCATCTTAAAAACTTGAGCATCATTCCCGACCCTTAAGATTAGTTCACCTTCGGCAACATCGACTAAAGCTTTTCCTGTTCTCAAAAATGGTCGTCCAAGTATTAACGGAATACGAGGGTCCATTTCATAATCAACAACAACAAAGTCGACCGGAAAAGTAAAGGTACCAACTTTAATAAACACATCTTCGGCAATACCAACGGGGTAAGCGAGAGTGAGATTTGCTAGCTCAAGAGTCATCTTTGTTGGTGTAAGGTCGGGTAATGATAGCTTTTTCCAAACACTTAATGGCATCAAATTAATACTTGCCCCGAGATCGGCTAAGGCACTAAATTCTTCAACTTTGTTAAAAATGCAAGGCAACATAAAACGACCGGGATCTCCTAGTTTTTCCGGAAGTTCTTTGAGAATGACTGCAGAGCAGTTTTCATTTAAGCGTGTGTTGACAAACTCAGCCATCTTTTCCTTCTTGCTAAGTAATTCCTTGATGTCTTTGACAAATTTCGGCATTTGGAGAAGTGCTTCAACAAGGATAATGTTGAAATTCATTTGAGAGATCATCTTCAAATAGGAAGTAACTTGAGAATCCTCTTTTGTGAGAAATTTGCACTTGTCTAACCGAGAAGGATAAGGGATGTTGGGTTTAGGTGGTGAAGGTGTAGCAGGTACAGGTTGAGATGTTGAAGGTTGAGAAGTAGAAGGTTTAGAGGTGGTAGGTGGGGTTGGTGAAGGGTTTTGCTTAGGTACTTCTTCCGTGAGAGGTGGAGACGGTAATGGAGAACTAGTACTAGGTGTAGAAGTAGGAGGGATAAATGGAGGTGGAGGAGGTGTAGATGGAGTAACTTGGGGAGGTATAGAAGGTCCTACTAAAGTTGATCCATTGCGTGTAGTAATAGCACTCACATTCTCTCTAGGGTTTGTTTCGGTGGTAGAAGGAAGAGCACCTTGAGGACGAAGGGTGTGTAACATTTGAAAGAATTTCCTATCCGTGGACTCTTACATTTGTCTAGTAGATTCTTGCATTGCTTTCATTATTTTCTCATGTTCATTCAATTTTTGCAAAACCAAGTCCATTGGCGGATGAGGTAAATTGAACCCTTGTTGTTGAAAACCTTGGTTTAGGTATTGGTTATAAGGTGGAAAACCTTGATGATTGAAACCTTGGTGTGGAAAGCCTTGATTTTGCATTTGGTAATTTCCTTGATTTGCATTTGAGCCCCTCACATTGGAATTTCTTTGAAAATTAGCTCTAGGTGGCCCTTGGTTGTTATGGGTGGGTGGGTGAGGTCTTTGCTGAAAACCGGGTGGAGCCAAGTAATTTTTCGAGTTGTAAGACAAGTGATTAACATCGACATTAGGCTTGAAATGAACTTGCTCGGTGTTGTTGTAAGCATACACTTCCTCGTGAGATTGATCATAAGGTTTATCACAATTAGCATAAGAGTGTGGCCCACCACAAGTTTCACAAGTTCTATTAATAGAATTGTTGTTTTTGGTATTGTTAACGACTTGTAAAGCAAGTGCCTCAACAACCGTAGTAAGCTTATCAAGTCTCTTGTCGGTGTCACTAGTGCTAGCACTAGCCACATTAGCCCGAACACTTTTAGTTTGCACTTTAGATTTATTCTCAATAATATCCCACGTGGTATTAGAAGATTTAACCAAAATGTTACCCCCCGAGGCACTATTTAGTGAATCTTGGTCATTCATGCTTGAACCATTGTAAAAAGTATCAATTTAATGCACTTTTGTGAAACCATGTTGTGGACACTTTCTTAAAAGTACCTTAAAACGGTCCCAAGATTCACTAAATGTCTCACCGTACTTTTGTTCAAAGTTAATGATTTCATTCCGCAAAGCGGTAGTACGTGAGGGTGGGAAAAAGTAGTTGATGAATTTGGTCTCTAAATCCGATTACATAAGAATACTTTATGGCGGTTCCTTATCAAGCCAATGCCCGGCTTGTCCCTCTAAGGAGAAAGGAAAAAGTTGCAAGCGAATTACCTCATGTGAAACCCCATTAAACTTGACCGTATTAGTGAGTTGAAGAAACCTTTTGATATGGTCATGAGGATCATCAAGTGTACGCCCCAAGAATGGTTGAGCATAGACCATTTGAATGAAGCCGGATTTGAGCTCAAAGTTGTTGGCTCCAATCTCGGGTATGACAATAGCATCGGTGTTGCCCTCTACGTGCGATTGCAAAAGCTCGATCATTGGTTGATTGTCCATGGTGACAATAGGTTGAGTTTCGACTTCGGCTTGAGTTGCTTTCTTCTTACGAGCACGGGTACGCATACACACCTACAAAAGGAAAAGAAAGATAGACAAGAAATATTTTTGGTTTTTTATGTTTTTCTATTTTTTTGGATTTTTGAAAATTTTATATTTTTTATGATCTTTGAAATTTTTATATTTTTTAGGATTTTTGAAATTTTTTGAAAATTAGACAAGAAAAATAACGTTCAAGAGTGAACGGATCCCAAAATCCAACGCGTATCTCACTATAAAACCGTTAATTTTCACGGATAGAGCCGGCAGCGGCGCCATTTAATAACTGTTTTTTACCAAGTATAAAAGATTGTTCGCCTCGATTCAATTCGAATTGATTACCAGTTGAAAGTGTGACTCAGTCGTCTTTGGTGGATAAAAGAAAAGGTGTCGTTGTCGAAAACTAATTAAAGATAAAAAATAAAGCTTTAAAAGGAAATGACAAAATATAAAAGAAATGAACTAAAAATTAAAACGATTGACAAATACTAAAGAAACGGTATTAAAAACAAATATTAAAACAAAACAATTAATAAAAATAAAACTAAAAGAGAAAATTAACTTTCGACTTGAAAAAAAAATTTACTTAATGAAAAAGGAGGAAATAAAACTAAGTGGCTACTTTAAAACTAAACGAGGTAAAAGCTAAAGCGGGCACTAAATAAAAGATAAAACTTAAACTTTTCAAAAAATACTAATACTAAAAATTGATGAAACATTCAACTAAAAATACTTGACTTTCAGAACTAAAATTGGAACAACTTTCAAATAAACTAAACGATTACGGAACAATACTAAATAATAAACAAGCTAGCAAGCAAGCAGCTCAAGCTAGCAAGCGAGTAGGAGAAATTGGCGGGAAAATGGTAAAGCATGCAGGGAAGCTAGCATGACAAATTGTTGTAGTTATACGGAATGTTGTTGGAGACCTTATCCGAAATCGGAATTTGGAGGACTATCCGGAATACTGATTTTCTAGTTATACAGAATATCTATTATTGTCCTATCTGGGATCTTATTTTATTCCAACTATCCGAGAAGAGTTTTGGGGCTTATCTAGGTTTTGACTCTTGTGTCTTATCCGGGATTTTTGGATCTTTGCTCTTATCCGGAATATGGATATTTTACTTATCCGGAATGACTAAAAAAATCCTTATCCGAGATACTGGGGTTTATAAACCCGGATAACATAAAAAAAATGCAAATAAGCTAAAATCTAAAAATAAGCTAAAAACAAATAAGCACTTAACTAAAAACTTAAACCAAATAAATTTTAAGAAAGACTAAATATGCCAAAATTTTAAAAATTTTAAAAACACTAAATATGAAAAATATTTAAAATCAACTATTTATAAAAATTAACTAATAAGCACTTAATTAAAAATAAGAAAATTAACACAATAAGCACTAAAAACTATAAGCTATAAAAATCAAACACTAAAAGATCAATAAGCACAATCAAACACAAACATCAATTAAACAAAGAACATGATTAACAAACTACATGATTATCAAAATTAAACAAGATTAAAAAGATTAAGAAATGTAGAATGAGAATGATTAATTTAAAAAGCTTGAAATTAAGATGATTAAAGATTCAAATTACAAGATTAATGAAAAAGCTTGAAAAACATTAAGAAAAGCTAGAGAGAGAAAATATATTAATCTACTCCTAATTACCTTCCAAAATTAAAACTATCTACTAATTATCTAACCACCTCCTAATGACACATTAGGAGGGTATTTATAGGTGGAGTAAAATGTTGATGTTTTCTTCATTCTTTCCTCTTGTCTCGACTCAATATAAATTCTTTGTCTTTCTCGACGTCATCTCGGGATTTGTCGATATAAATTGAACTCGTCTTATAATTTTCTTCTTTAATTAGAATTGGTTCTTCGACTTCATTAAACTTCCGTCTTTAGACTTTTTCTTCGATAAATCTTCAGAATAGGCCTTAGACTTCCGTTCTTTTTGCACTCTTGATCTTTTGACTTCGTCTTTTCTCGTTTTCTTCGATAAAAACCCGTGTTTTCTTCCATTTCACAATTTGGCCCTAAATCACAACAAAAACACAAACCACGCATAATTCCGACATTTACGAAATAAAATACACGTTTTGGCTTGGTTATTATTATAGAAGTGGTAAAAGGATAGGTGTTTTCACACCTATCAGAGTCAAAGATGTTTATATCATGAACATGAACTCTACTCAGGAGACATGCTTCTTTTCTAAAGCCTCCAATATTACCAATTGGCTTTGGCATAAGAGGCTTTCACATCTCAATTTTAAAACAATAATTCTGCTGGCAAAACAAAATCTTGTTATTGGTCTTCCTTCACTTGTCTACTCAAAGGACAAACCATGGCCAGCATGTGAAAAAGGAAGCACCATAGGGCCAGTTTCAAAACAAATCAAATTTTCTCAATCAAAAAGTCTTCATTTGCTTCACATGGACTTATTTGGCCCAGTATCACCTAGGGCCATTTGTCTTGAAAAATATACACTTGTCATTGTTGATGAGTGCTCAAGGTACACCTGGGTATATTTTCTGACAAAGAAAAGCCATGCACCAGATGCCATTATGGCTTTCATCAAAAGAGTTAAAAATCAAAATGACACTCATGTCAAACAACTCAGAAGTAACAATGGCACTGAATTCAAACATCACTCTCTAATCAAATTCTATAATGACAAAGGAATTTCCCAAAATTTCTCATCTCCTTACACACCTGAACAAAATGGTGTGGCTGAAAGAAGGAACATAACTTTGATTGAAGTAGCAAGAACAATGCTTGTTGGATCTGCTCTCTCTAAGCATTTTTGGACTGATGTTGTAGCCACTACTTGCTACACTCAAAATAGATCCATTATTGTGAAGAGACACATGAAAACTCCCTATGAAGTCTTCAGGGGGAGAATTCCAAACATCTCATTCTTACATGTGTTTGGGTGTCCAGTATTCATTCATAATCACAAGGATCACCTTGTAAAGTTTGATGAAAAATCTAATGATGGTTATTTTCTTGGATACTCCATAGTATCTAAAGCATATAGAGTCTTCAACGCAAGAAGACAATGTATTGAAGAAACCTATCACATCACATTCAATGAAAGTTCCGAAGCTCTAACTTTTACAAATCCATCATATGATGAACTCCATATACATGAATCTCACAATTATCCATCTGATGAATTTCATCACTATAAGCCTTCTCAAAAATATCAAACAAGCAACGCAGTCCCTCATATTGATCCATTTGAAGATATGACAAGTCCTATAAAAGGAAATCATTCAGTATCACATACTGATGGTTGTCAATCAAATAATGCTCAATCTCAGAATGATCAAAATGATTAGCAAGGAAACACAAATGACCAAAATGGTCAGTCTAAAAACAACCAGCATGTTAACACACATGATCAAGATGATCAATCATATGCAGCTGCTGAAGAACAATCTGAGCCCCTTTCTCAAAGCTCTCCTATCATCTCTAGAGAATTGGGTCTTGGATATGTTGCTTCTGACTAAGAAGGAATCCCTCCAATGATTGAACCTTTATCCAATGAATATCCTTCAATAGATACTAGAGACATCCCAAGTCCAAGTCCATGTCATGGACTTCCAAGTTCTAGCTCTAACCATGATACCAGTACCTATTCTCCAGCTCCACAAAAATCATGGACTCAAAATAGTCACATACAGCTGGTGAACATAATAGGTAATCCTGGTGAAGGTAGAGTCAGTAGATCTATGGTAAAGAAACTGAGTGTTGCTTCATCTAGAGAATGCCTCTATGCAAATTTTCTCTCATAAATTGAACCTACAAAGGTTTCTGAATCACCCACACATCCTGGATGGGTGGATGCCATGCAAGAGGAACTAAATCAATTTGAAAGAAATAAAGTCTGGAAATTGGTTCCTCTTCCATATGGTAAATCAACCACTGGCACCAAATGGGTTTACAAGCTCAAAAGAGATGAAACCAACGCAGTGACCAAAAATAAAGCTAGGCTGGTGGCCCAAGGATTCAATCAAGAACCTGGTGTTGATTTTGATCAAACATTTGCTCCAGTTGCACGTATGGATGCCATACGAATCTTCCTTGCATATGCCACCTACATGAACTTCATCATCTACCAAATGGATGTCAAAAGTGCATTCCTAAATGCTGACCTAAAAGAAGAAGTTTATGTTACTTAGCCTCTTTGCTTTGAGAGTAGTAAATACCCAAATCATGTCTACAAGCTTTACAAAACTTTGTATGGACTGAAGCAAGCTCCAAGAGCATCGTATGAAACTATCTCAACGTTTCTCATTGAACATAAATTTTTTAGAGGAAAAATATATAGTACCTTGTTTATCTATAAATCTAAAACTGACACCATTCTGGTACAAATTTATGTGGATGACATAATCTTTGGTTCTACAAGCTTGAAACTTTGCAAACAATTTACCAAGCTTATGACCAGCAAGTTTGAGATGAGTATGATGGGAGAATTCACATAGTTCCTTGGTCTTCAGATTAAACAATCTGACAAAGGCATCTCCATCAATCAAGAAAAATATGTCAAGGATCTACTAAAGAGGTATGATATCAATTGTGCTTTAGTGAAGACTCCAATGGTACCCCCTAACAACTTAGGACCTGATCTCACTAGATAATCAATCAACGAGACTCAGTATAGAGGTATGATTGGGTCACTCATGTATTTAACTCCAAGCAGACCTGACATTTAATTCTCTACATGCCTTTGTGCAAGATACAAAGCAGATCCAAAGGAATCACACCATATTGCTGTAAAGAGAATTTTTCAGATACCTAAAAGTTACACCAAGTCTAGGTCTTTGGTACCCCAAATCCTCAGGTTTTGATCTAATGGGGTATTCAGATTATGACTACATGCAATTTGGACAGAAAAAGAACTTCTAGCGCCTGCCAATTGCTTGATGGCAAACTTGTGTGTTGGAGTGCTAAAAAGCAACAAACTGTTGCCATGTTTTTAGCAGAAGCTGAATATGTTGCAGCTGCTGGATGTTGTGCCAATGTTCCTTGGATGAAAAGCCATCTGGCTGATTATGACATAGAATAGGAAAAGGTACCAATATTTTGTGATAACACTAGTGCTATTGCAATATCCAATAATCCAGTCCTCCACTCAAGAACAAAACACATTGATATCAGATATCACTTTATCAGAGATCACATTGTGAAAGGGGATATTGAATTACATTTCATCCCCACTCAATACTAATTGGCTGATATCTTCACCAAACCATTGGATGAACCAACTTTCAAAATATTGATAATGGAGCTTCGTATGCTGAACATTAATGATACAAAATCTGAGCCTTCAGCATGAACCGAAAAATCTTGAAGGTTCAGCGTTTCATAAAAGAATTTGATTAATGTTAAGTAGCATTGTCTGAGTAAAGGAGTGTGCAATGTCATGTGTCTATTTCACTTTATGTGATTGTGTATATGATGTTTTGTCGCCTTATCTGATTCACTAAAGCTGAACAAATAATCACCAGTCATCAAAAGATTCCTTCAGCAATGCTGAACAAATTTTTAATACAACTGAGTAGTTAGGCCTGAGTAGAGGAGCATGCAATGTCATATGTCTTGTTCACTTATGTGAACATGTTTATGGGGTTTTGTCGCCTCATCTGACGCACTGAAGCTCACAAGTATTGCCATCATCTTCAGCATATCTGAGTAACAACTTTTAAAACAAATCAATCATATGACTCAATGGAGTAAATGGCATTAAATTTATTGAGAATAAATACAAAACATTCTTTCAAAAGATGTCAATTGTTTATTTAGGAAATATCAAGCGTCCATATCACAGTCAACAACTTTCTGATACAATGAGGCATTTCACTGTTCAAAGCAACAGAAAATCATCACCTTTTTCAGAACATTAATGAGAGAGTTTGTGCCATTTGTTCAAAAGGAACCCTAAAAGTTTCATTCTTTTTTCAAATGTTTTACAAAATTTGACAACTCAGTTTAAAATGTGTTTACACATATCTTTTGAAGATTGATGATTCATATCATTTGGAAAAACTTTAAAAAACACATACACAACTCTCTCTTTCTTTTCAAAAGAAAGCACACACAACAAAAATCAATGGCTACTGAATCTTCTTCACAACCACATGAGACTGTGATCACCCTCAATCCTTCGATCCATGTAAACTATCTCATCGAGGACATAATTCCTTAACCCAAAAACATCACCTTGATCAAACAGAAACCCTAACATCTGAACCAGGAAAACAAGTACTAAACTTCTTATCCAAATGTGTGATTCGTGATGCCTTATTCAAGGATCCAGGGGTTATGTTTGAAAATGTGTTAAAGGAATTTTGGTTCACAGCACAAGGGTCAACGAACAAGAAATCTATTGAGTTTGTGTCTACAACCTTGGGTATTCATGGGAAAATAAATTTAAAGATGTTTAGAAGGGTTTTAGGGTTAAACTATTTGGAGGATTCTAGCAAATATGAGGCTGTTCCCAATGATCTCTCTGTTGTCAATATGTTTTTTAGAGAAATTTGATACACTGAAGAGATTGGTGATAAATGAGGGTTGAAGAGAAGCTGTTTACCACCTAAGTGGAAACTTTTGATGTCCATCTAAATTGAGTGTCTGGGTGGGCAAACTGGTGGGCTTGATCAAATCAACCAAAAAGATGCCCTTATTTTGTATTGTTTGGCAAAGGGCATAAAAGCTGATTTTGGAAAACTAATCTTTGAAGATCTCCATGGAAAAATGGAGAAGAAAACTAGGGAGAAGAATGTGGTCTACACCAGATTTTTATCCCTCATTTTTGCTGACCAATTTGGTAAAGAGTACTCTAAAAATGAAGGAGTTAAACTTGTTTTCTCAATCTTTGATACCAATCGCTGGAACATTCCAGTCAGCACAACTGAACCTCCTTTCACACAACCCATGCTGGACATTTGCACAGCAAATGCTCCAGTAGTGTTCAAAGCTCCAAAAGACACTCCTCCAACTGGAGAAGGGGATATAACAGGCACAAAGTCTGGAGCTTCTTCTGGACCACGTCAAAAGAGCACATCAGTGAATACTCTTAAGTGTAGACGTGGGTCTAAGAAAAGGAGGCACCCCACAGAATCTTCATCAAAGAAGCATTCTGATGATCCCAAAGGCCATGCTTTGAAGAAACAAAAGTCCTAGGCCAAGGACCAGAATCCAAGCCAACCGCCACCATCAGTCTCTGCTGAATGTGGTATGCATCAAGAGGCCCTGAAGGCAACCCATCTCTCAACTTCTTTAGGAGAGAAGGGTGAAGATAGAGCGCAACCTCAACTCGATAGAGTGGAGTCAGCATCGGTAAGCAATTTAAATCTAAATGCATCTCAAATTTCATTACTAATCTCTATCATTTGTCACTCTGAGTCTGCATCAGGGAATGATGTGTCATCAAATCCAACAGCTGATGCTGACCCTGGCCTATCTGTTTCTAACGATGTAGTTACCCCACAACAGGGTTCTATTGAAGGAACCAAAACCATTATCATTGATCTTAACTCATCAGGGACTCTTTATCAGGATCCATCAGGTAAAACCAATCCTGGTGGTGAAGGAGTTGAAACTGACCAGCACGCTGAAGGTGGCGATCAGCAGACAATGAAGGAAGTGCCTCTCTCCACTGGCGCCAAGGGGGGACACTTGCCTACATGTATTTTCAGCATGTATGTTGATGACTTGGAAAAGGAGTTGGGACTAAGTGAAAGAGCTCCAGTCAACCTGGATGATAGTGAATCTGAAGATGACCTTGCTGATCAAACTCCCAAGCCTCCATCCCCAAGAACCGTTAAGGTAAATGAACTGACAAATCAGGTGTTGGTTCTACAATAACAGGTGACCAAGCTCTAGGAGGAAAAGGCTCTTGCTGATGCTGAACTTGTTACTCTTAAAGCAAGGCCAGTTCCTCCCACTGCTGAACAGATCAGAGATGCAGTTCTCACTACATTGAAGCCATTGGTGAAGGATTCGGCCACTACCACTTCTATCAAGAAAGAGATCATCTCTCTCATGGATTCCATTAATACTGCATCCTTTGAGCTCCCTGTTGAATTCAAGCCAATTCCTACTCAGCTTAATGAGCTATGTGATTCAGTATCCAAGATCAAGGATAGGGTGGGCTTGCTGGAACAACAAAAACTGAACTTATCTGATGAAGTTCAGCAGAAACTAAATGCTCTTGCTAATGTTCCAGAAATGTTGGCCAAGTTATCATCCACCTTAGACTCTCTATGTACATGCTTACCCATTGGGGGTTCATCAGAAGTTGTAGGGCAATCTTCTGCTGAGGGGGAGAAAGTAACTATTCAGCAGCTCTTCAAGAAACATGCACAGAAGAAGGCCTATAAACAACCTTTTGTTTATGTATCTCCGTTCAGTGAAGACAGTCCAACTAAGACTAAGGGGGAGTCTTCAGCAAAGGGCACTCATATTGATGGCCTTACTGTGACAATCCGTCAATTTATGGTTGATATTTTATTCTCAATTATTATTTGAAAATATTATTTTAATGTTATATTATGAACTCACTTATTTTTGGGAAGAAATTTAGATTTACGTCTTGAAGTAGCATCGACTACGTCTAAACCGGAGGATTCTACGTTACGTGCTCATGTTTACATACACCGTCTTTGGTGACAGTCCGACATTTCAGAAAATGAATTTATCCATGAATATTATTTTGGAGTTTTAAATTTGTGTTGGTTCATAAAATCACAAATTTACGAGAAAAGATTAGGACTTACGATTTTAATTTAACGTCCTTTACGACTAAACTGGAAACCTTAGGATCACGTATTTACGTTTTCGAACTCCGTTTTTGATGAAACAATTTTTACTAGATTCGTTTTGTGCCGTTGATTCATAATTTATAAAAACATTTTTCGTAAAACGACCCGAGGGCACGCAAATCGAGGAAACTAGAATCGAGGAGTACCCGTAATATAATTGGGGATGAGACAAGTGGGACACTTGTCCCACCCCCAAAACCGTCCAACATCAAGCTACAACACACCAAATAGGTGTCCAATTTTACACATAAAGCTTACACTTGTAAGCTAAGCTTACAAGTGAAGCTACTTCCAACTAGCTAAACAACTAGCAAATACCACTTTCCAATTTCCATACATGCAAACAACACACACTTTCTCTCTTCTTCTCCATATGTGCCGTTCACTTTATCACCATAAACACCCCATTCATACAAAATTCAACCATAAATCCTATGTTATTTACATATATGTTGATCCTCTCTTGAAGCTCTCTTGAATGGTGGTGATTATAACATCCATGGAGGAATTTCCTTGGTGTCTTGGGGCTGATTTTCCACAAGGCGTTTATGAAGATTGGTGGACATGAAGATGATCTTGGCTATGCACAAGTTCTCCATCAAAATCCATGTTTTGATCACAACCTACATCATCATGGTGGTATAAAGATTGTTATCCTCATCTTCTTGTTATTTTGATTATGTAAACATGTATTTTGTTTCCTATTGTATATGTATATGATGATTATATGATGATAAAAATATTATGTGGGGATTTGGTGTTGATAAACATGATTAAAAAGGTGAAAAACTATAAAGAACAAGGCTAAAATCTTGCTTAAAAGTGATGGTTGTATAAAACAGTAAAGAAACAGGTCATGGACTGATAAAATGATGAAGTAGAATCCATTTACAGTAAGCTATATGCCTTGTACACATGTGAGAGTTGACGATGCAATGGAATCATTGTAATGAGTGAGATATCATCAAAACAAGTTTAAAGTACAAATCTGAGTTCACTGTTTTGGACGATTTTTAGAAAATACTTAGAAGCTGATTCAACAGTAGCTATAGGAGAGTTAAATGGAGCACATATCATTTAGTTTATGTCATAAAAATTTGAGCTTCTATCTCCATATAGAACTCAAGATATGGCGGTTTTGGTGAAAGTGAAGATAAAAATCAGATTTTGGAAATTAAAGAATAATACTATTATATAAGCACTCAAAATTTAATAGTATAAAATATAAAATAAAAACCCACTAACTTATGGATTTTATTTATATAAATATGTATAAGGATAAATGAATGATACATTTTATAAAAATTGTAATTTGATAAGTTTTATAAGTTATAAAACTATAAACATGATTTTTACGACTTTTTTGGCTATTTCCGTAAAATTAACGTTTTTGTTAAATAAAACATAGACGATTGGACCCGTCTAATGTAAACTTTTATAAACTCATATACTGATATATAAGCATATATAACAAGTAAAAACCGATAAAACCCGAACTATATAACATACGGACATTAACGGGCTATGTTAACGCTATTGGACTAATAATACAACAAAATGGACTAAAACACTTATAAACTTATTTATTGGGCTTAACCCATTTGGGCGCAACATATAAAGTGTTATACTGATAATAAAAATATAATTGGGCTAATATAATATATTGGGCTTGTAATGGGCCTATTGGGCCTAAAACATTTAAATAGGTAAAACTAGTAAACTAGTGTAAAAGTTATCAACACATAACACTAAAATGAGTAAATGAGAATATGTAAACCCATTCGATCATCATATATATAAAATCATCATATGTATACATAATTATTATTTTGATAAAGTCATTGGACAAGAGTCTAAGACGAGTATTATTTGCCTAGGTTTCCGTGATTGAAGCACGTACCGTACGTCCGAATTGCCAATAACCCGCCTTCCCACATCAACGTGAGTTCATAGCCTCGCACTCTTTTAAATGTTTTATAAATGTTTTATAAACCCGCGAGGGAGATAACATGTTATTTTTTATAAAATTAGGACATCATTTGTCCCGATTGTTTGTTTATTGATTTGGACCCGAATGATTGTATGACCCGATTGTATGACCCGATAGATGAAATTAAATGGATTATTAAAGTTAGGTTATGTCACTAAAAGTCCCATTAGCATGAATTGTGAACTACCAGGATTTGGTAGACGCTTATGCATATAATAGTACTATTTGGGGACGATCACCCCAGTTCGCGCCTTGACGGTTGATCCCCGTCGTGCCACATTGATTGGTAAGCGAATTTATGTATGAGAAGATTTACATAGCGTGACCTTTGTGACGACACGCTAATTTAGATGGGCAAATGAGTTTCGGGCTAGCTACCCGTTTTTTGGTTTAGTAAGGTAACAATGTCATGCGGCTTATAATAATCCAATTAACTTAATAATACTATACGCACCGAATTACGATGTATTGCCTGACTAGCAATACGGGGTCATACTATTGATATTATGTTCGTGTTTTGGTTTTATATAACCATATTCATATAACGGTTTTTATTTAATCTATACAACGTTATAAAATGTACTGTATGATTTTTTTACGACATTGGCTCGTATAATGATTTTTAAGGCAAATGCCTATATTATGATTTTCGATAAGGATTTGTATAAAAATGAATTTTGCTATTTTATGGCCTATTCCAATGATTTGTACAAAATGATTTTTGGTAATAATTTTATACCAAAGTTATATTGATGGAATTTATTAAACTCTATGAATTCACTCGGCGTTATCGCTGACCTTTTCTTTTAACATGTTTTATCTCAGGTACTTGATGGTAATTCTCGGGAAGACAACAAGAATTCATGGCCCGCACTTAAATAACAATTTCCATTCAAATCTTTTGTAAACTTGTATGAAATGATTATGACTTGGGACCTATGTAAATGTGATATTTATGAATGGAAATGCTTTATTATTAAACGACGCAATTTTTATGTGTTGTCTATGATGTGAGTAATGTGCTATCCCGTAACACCAACTAGTCTTCCGCTGTATTGAGTTGTATAAATTTGGGGGTGTTATAGTTTGGTACCAGAGCTCTCGTTATAGAGAACTAAAGATTTTTAAAACCAAGGTTTTGAATAAAGCTTTTCAAAATCTTTTAACTATAAACATTTTTCTAAAAATGTCTAAAAATCTTTTGACTATAACGGTGCCGAAGAATTCCCGAGTTACCGACAAGGCCAGACTGAGAAGTATTATTTTAATATATATATATAACTTGGAGTATATATATATATATATATATGATGTAATTTTATTACATGATTGTTTGATTATTATTTTGATATTTATACGAGGTATTTATAAGACGTAGATTGTCACAAGAAACCCTAACTTACCTAGTAAATTAATCGAAGCTATTCTCGTAGGAATTCTAGCTATCCTAGATCTAAACCAAGTTGTGGATATTTATGATCCCAACAAATGGTTGATATTCGTAGAAATGTAGATATTAGTTGATTGCAATATTGAAAAAGAATTGACGAGATTAATATGATATCGATGTCATGACGATCTTTATATATAAAGTGGAGTTTGACAAAACATTACCACCTAGAAAGATGTCATCTGATTCGTTGTCACCCAATTCTTAAATTGAGAATCGAAAGGGTGAATGTCGCACTTGAGGCTGTCAATGGAACCATTACCCAAAAGCCTCATGCCACTAGTATCGTTCTGAGAAGTCTAACTGAATATATGAGTCATTTCATACGAGTGACTCATTTGATAACTATTGTTGTAAGAGATATAGGATTGGAAATTAAGTGCTGTTCATATAGAACTTTTATTACCCTTTTAAGGTTTATGAATAGGATTGAAAGTATTGGAAAATGAGGTAGGATATCGCATTGAGTATAAGATTGATTGAAACTTGAATTAAGTAAAATTTAACTCGTATGGATATAAAAATTTTAAGAGGAAGTCGTTAAGTCATATGATTGAATTATAAAGTTTTAATTGATTGTTGATTCGTGTTAAGTGTTGTTCCTAGGCCATTGTCCACTAATGAGGATGCCCAGTGTCCAAGAAATAAATTGAAGAAATCTTCTTCTGAATTGGGACCGATGGATCTTCCGGGACAGGTGGGACACCTAATGACTCTTGTAGATTAGTATTCATTGTGGTATCTTTTAAAAATAATCCCTAACTTAACTGAGACATCAGTTGGTAGGATGAGTTCTTGGAATTGTATGACATAGTGACACATAATGTGTTACGGTACAATTTTGACTTGTTTGTGATTAATGAAATGACTACCTTTGATTGCTAAATTCTACATGTATCGATGTTATCTATCTTTTCTTGCTTCATCCTAATGTTCGCATTTGTGATGCAACCATTGAACAAGTACTCATCTCGATTTGAGTTGCGTTGTGAATTATTCTCCCTGAGTGCCATCGAGGTCATGAACCTCATGATTAATTGGCTAAGCTCATTTCCTATCATATCGTAGTTAGTTCTTGGTGAACCACTCTTCATCACTCTTTTGTAGATCACCCATTATTTTTATAAAGTTAAAACGGTATCCTTTGAGAAAATTTAATTTTCATCACAATAAGGATTATTCAAAGTGAGATTTATAAGTGATTAATATCAAAATGAAGTTGTTTATGAGACGCTTTGGAAACTTAATTATTTTCATAACAAAGAAAATCTTTGTAAATATATTTTTGATTCTTATTTAAGAATTAAGCATGAAAATGTTTTTATTATAAACATGATGATAACATTTTGACGAACTGAGTATTGCATCGTTAATCTTGAAATTGCATATAGTTGCGCGCCTACATACAATTTAGAATGGACCATGCAAGGCTGACTAGTAGTCACCATAAAACTGATTAATAAACACTACATTGTCTTTAAAGGTTGTGAAAGATTAAATTTTATGAGATCTGCAAGAAGTGAAAAATAAGGACATAGTGTTAGGGACACCTACATATGTGCCTGTAGCATCTATTCTTCTGAGTCGAATTTACTCATCTGTGGAATTTGTCTTATTTGACAAATTGATATTCCGCTCTTGTCCAATTCTCCCGTAGTAAAATTCTTAGGAAAACTATCTGATTACCGAGTGTTGATACCCGACTGGATGTATCGATGTTCCTATCATTTCTTTTGATTTGATTTCATTTGAATGACCTGGGTAACGATCCGAGGAGCTTTCGAATGCGTACTCAAATTATGAAAACACGGGATATATTCATATTCGTTAAATGTTTTCGTCTGTATCTGATTTGAAATTCTTTCCCGTAGATTATGCGTTGACCTTACTCTTTTAAGGTTAGTTATGTCTCCAGATATCCTTGAACTTGTGAAGGATTATGAGTTATTATTGGTCTTTTGAGAAGTTCACATCTTATCGACGACAATAAAACTGAAAAGTTGATAGTGCAAGTAGAATAGATTGATTGATTTTGACATGACGACATTGTCTTAATTGATGGGAACTCGAATAGAATTCCCCTAAATGATAAGATGCTGATTATCAAAAGTGATCTAAATAATTCTTGATGGATGACTTGAAATTATACCATGAATGGTTGTGAATTAGTCATAGATATTATAATCTAGAAAGAACCTAATATGAATTTATTAAAAGATGTTTATGTTATCTGAAAATTTAGGAGGTATTTGTTGGTGAAATACCTAGACTTTTGTCATTAAGGCAGATTGAAATAGCTATTGATTATATTCCCGGTGCTGCACCTGTGGCTTGTGTACTGTACGTCAGCACCATCTGAATTAAAGGAATTACCGTACAACTGAGAGAGTTGTCGGAGAACGATTCTATTCTACCGAGCTCGTCATCATGAAGAGCTATGGGGTTATCATTCCTTATATTTATAGATTACTATGAACTGAGTAAATTGACAATCGAAAACGATATCCATAACTCGAAATGGAAGATTTGTTCGATCATTTACAAGGTTCTAGCAATTTGATCCACGGCATGGTTATCATCAACTTCGCATCTGCGAAAAAGATTATGTATTCTAATCACTACATCCGGCACTTGTAATGAACATTATGAGTTTCACGTGATGACGTTTGGATTGACTAATACACATGTAGCATTCATAAATTTGGTGAAACACGTGTGTAGGCTATAATTTGATAAATTCATGATCGTGATCATTAAGGACCATTTATTTGTTTATTTATAAGAATAAGAATGAGTTAATAATTAGTTATAGACTGCCTTAAATTGGCCGAACAATGAAAACATGTACTTTGAATATTTAAACATGTGATTTAAGACTTAATCCTTTATATTATTTGACCGTATGATTAATAGAAAAAGGAATATATTGACTCTTTAAAAATTTGAGCCATTTGAAACTTTGGGTTTTATCAAAAAGAAAGTGCAAAAATGTTTTGACAAATGTTTTAACAAAGGATTTTCAAGGGATTATTTCCTTATACACAAAACATTTAACTAAACTCCTGTTTAGGGGTAAATGTTTGTGTATACCTCAAGACAACCTAAGAGGAATTGAGGAAACCATTTAAACTATGACTTGAAATTGAAACGACAATTTTTGCTTTTCAACTAAGAAATTTTGCCCAAAGTATAAACAAGGATTTCTCGAACATTTTCGGATCTTATTAATTATTTTAATTATTTTCGATAAATCAACAAAAATCTTGTTAATTAAATTCAAATTTACTTTGAACATTTTATATAATTGGTCGAACTAAGAAATTTAAATTTTTTTTACGTTTACGTTTCATGACAAAATTTATAATTATTATTTAATTAATTGTAATAATTATCGACCCTTTAAACGCCGGATTGAGAAAAACCGATAAAAATGATAGATGAGACGAAACTGAAACTTAGAAAATATGAAGAAAGGTGAACGTAACTACTGACGCATAATATAGAAAGAATATCTGAGTGAATTGTGGACATGATAATTAGATCATCATGAGAGGTGAATATAGATACCGACGCATTATGTAGAAAAGATAAAGAACCAATTAGGACATGTTCCTTAATAATGAAGGTGCAAAATAAATTGCCGAACGATATAAAAATAAACAATGTTTGTAAAAAGAATAATATAGATAATAAAAAGGGGTTCGCAGCTAATGTGAACCAATAGATTTGAGAAGCCTATGACGGTAAATGTTTTAAAAGACCACTTGTGATTGCCTAAATATGGAGATTTAGAAAAGTAGTTATATTGGAATCTTGTAAGTATAAGTATTCTATTCATGTCATTTCTGAATAAGTGTATCTTTATCTGAAGAAGTTATACTAATGACAAATTATGAAGGCAGACATTGCCTCATACATTAGTAAACGTCTAGCTATTGCAAAGGTCATCATCTGAATTTGATTTGATTTGAGTCATCATCGACAGACTGACCAAATCTGCTAATATCATTCCTGTTAATGATAGATTCTTGATGAAGAAATTAACTCTTTTGTATTTAAAGGAGTTATGTAAACATAGTGTGCCTGTATCGAACATCTTTATCAAGATCCTCGCTTCACATTGAATTTCTAGAGATTTGCTCAGAAGTCATTGGGAACGAACCTTGATGAGAGTACTGTTTACCACCCCAAATCGAAGGGACGAGGTAAAGTAACAATACAAAACACTAGAAGTCTTGTTTTATGCTTGAATGATTGACCTCTGGTAATAAACCGCATAATCGTTTTCCTTTGGAGATATTATCATTGATAACTATAGTATTAGGATCGAGATCGAATCTTGTTAAGATTTAGAAATTAGAGCATCTGTAAGCAGGAGTTGAGATGAAGACACCCGACATACACCCACTGTGAGTTGGACATTTCTTTTAGGTTTAAGGTTTCCTATGATGGCGAACCTAACCTTGCAAAATACTCGACCCGCAAGACCTGAAATGATTGTTGAAATTAGGATTTGATTATTGACTGCCGATGGTGGGCAGGAGGTTATGTGAATATGAAATGTAGATCTTGAAGTGCCAGATGGGTAGCGAAGTTATGCCAAAATTTTTAACCTTGGAAAAATGAATTAATGTTCTGAAAGATCATGGGATATAAGTCCCTGTTGTATGGGACCATAGAGATGATGTAAAAAGATTGGTTTGAAAGGCATATAAGCTGGATCTACCCTAGGACTTCAAGAGCTGCGTGAATTATGATTTGAATATCGAACTTGATGGATTATCTATCAAGTGAAAATCTGATTGTTTCTTAGTAAAGTTTAGATCGGCGAAATGTTGCATTCATCAGAAACCCGTGAACATCATGGATAGAGAAAGTAAGTCAACATTAAGCCTGATCTTATTCCCGTAGTTATGTTTGATGAAACTCGCGTATTGTAATGAATTACACTTGTGAGAAAAGACCGAATGTGGAGGAAGTACCCACATGACTTTAACTCTATAAGAAGCGAGTAGTAAGATGATCTTTGAGGACAAAGATCCTGTTTAGGGGTAAATGCTGTGACAATCCGTCAATTTATGGTTGATATTTTATTCTCAATTATTATTTGAAAATATTATTTTAATGTTATATTATGAACTCACTTATTTTTGGGAAGAAATTTAGATTTACGTCTTGAAGTAGCATCGACTACGTCTAAACCGGAGGATTCTACGTTACGTGCTCACGTTTACATACACCGTCTTTGGTGACAGTCCGATATTTCAGAAAATGAATTTATCCGTGAATATTATTTTGGAGTTTTAAATTTGTGTTGGTTCATAAAATCACAAATTTACGAGAAAAGATTAGGACTTACGATTTTAATTTAACGTCCTTTACGACTAAACTGGAAACCTTAGGATCACGTATTTACGTTTTCGAACTCCGTTTTTGATGAAACAATTTTTACTAGATTCGTTTTGTGCCGTTGATTCATAATTAAAAAAAACGTTTTTCGTAAAACGACCTGAGGGCACGCAAATCGAGGAAACTAGAATCGAGGAGTACCCGTAATATAATTGGGGATGAGACAAGTGGGACACTTGTCCCACCCCCAAAACCGTCCAACATCAAGCTACAACACACCAAATAGGTGTCCAATTTTACACATAAAGCTTACACTTGTAAGCTAAGCTTACAAGTGAAGCTACTTCCAACTAGCTAAACAACTAGCAAATACCACTTTCCCATTTCCATACATGCAAACAACACACACTGATGACGTATAGTCCCCAGCCGGGTCATGAACCCGGCCCACGGGTACTACCCGCATCCGGCCCATCACATATGGGTGGGATAAAGTCAGTCAGGCTTATGGGCTTGAATGAACAGTAACCGCACGCACGTGTGCGGCCCACGGCCCGGTACGGCAGACACGGCCGACATAGGGTAAGACAGAATAATATTCTGTCTAGGAATATCTTTACCCCAGTAAGAGAGGATATTCACTACCAGAATTAGAAGATAGCAGTCATTCTAATTCTGGTGCTTATCTCTTCCTTGGGGCCGAAGGATCAGTGAAAGCCCACTAGGGTTTCACTGCCTATAAAAGGAACCCCCAAGGGTTCCACAAAGGTATCACAATTCTCTCTAAACTCACATATAACCCTAAATCGATTACTTACTCTCACGCCTGAGTCTAATCGTGGGAAACCTTCCCACGGTAAGCTTAACGCGTGTTGTTTAGTGTGCAGGATCCCAACCAGACGATTCACTTGGTGCAGGAGCCGGTACCCAGCCAACCCGAATTAAGCCTAATTCGGGTCTAGCAAGGATCAACCAACTTTTGCATCAACAAGTTGGCGCCATCCGTGGGACCTTAACACTAAGCTAGAATAAAACCTCATCTCGATCTTTTTCGATGACGAAGGGGCATCCGCCAGTTAACCCCAGGAACGTGAATCCTGGGAATCGGAAGTCCCCAGGGGAAGGTATTCTTATTCCCAACCAATCACCTAGCCGCCTCGCAGGTGGGCCAGGTAACCGTAGCGGTCTTCAGTCCGCAGGGGTGACGAGCACGATCTCGGTGACACCCCCACCCACTTCAACACTGGACAACCCTGATCCGGGAAGTGCGCCAGACCCTCCTAACAAGGAGCCACGTAGACCCCTAATGGAGGAAGAAGTGGAAGCTCAACCACTTAGTGAGGATGATCTCACTCGAATTCTCACTCAGAATTTTGAAAGGATCGTCCCGGGGATCGCATCAAGATTGAATCTGGGGAGGAACCTCCAAGCCCGACTCAACTTTGGCGACAGTGGACCATCCACCCCTTCCCAAAACCGGAGAAAAAGGAGGACCCGACCTCAAGAGCAGGGAACCTTCGAGGAAAACCCTCAACCCCGGAATGTGTTTGAACGCATAGGGGATCGCATCGTGCAAGAATTAACGCAGTCTCAAGATGGAGAAAGGTCGGATGGCTCACCCGAGCGGCCAGACCGAGAGCTGACAAGAACCACACGCCGCCCAAGTGTGTGGGATAGAATGAACACAGGGAGGAAGGCTCCTGGTTCGTCTCAAAAAAGTGGTCCCTACTCAAAAGGCGGGGCACCACCGCCCTCCCCAGATCCGTCTGGGGAGGACTCAGATGACCATCCGCCCAAACGCCGCCGGCCTAGGCGCACACCACCACCACGAAACAATGATGAGTATTATGGTGGCCCCTACTATAGGGATACGGAAGCAGAGGACCTCTCGCGTCCGTGGTGTGAACCATGGGATGACCCTAGGCTCACGCGGCCATGGGCTGATCCCAGGGAAGATCCGTTTACCCTCCGCATACGGAACTACTCTGAGGACACCAAACGTCGCATGCCGGCATGTATCAAGACGTATGATGGGTCAGGTGATCCTGTCGATCACCTCAAAATATTCGATACTCAGGCTAAAATTGAGTGATGGCCCATGCCTATATGGTGCCAAATGTTCAATTCGACCTTAATCGGAAACGCTCGTGACTGGTTCGAGGCACTCCCCCCACGGAGCATTGATAGTTTCACGGAACTACGCACTGCGTTCGAGAACAATTATACTCAAAGGAAGAAGTATAATAGGGATCCGGTTTCATTGGCAACTGTCAAGCAAAGGCCGGGGGAATCCACAGAAGCCTTCACCGAACACTTCAATGATGAGTGCACACGCACGAGAACCATGCCAGAGCTCCTGAAAATCTCGGACTACATGCACGCCATAACAGACAGAGAACTGATCAGGCGTCTCAACGACAAGCGTCCAGAGAGATACGATGACCTCATGGAAAGAGTTAGGAATTTCATAGAGGGAGAAACAGCCGTTGCCGCAGCCTACCCATCCCGAGGAAATGGGTACCGCTCAAATGACCAGTCCCGGAGACAGTCGGGCGGTCAAGGCAACCAGAACAATAACAAGGGCTCGGACTACAAGAGCCAGAGCAAAGGCGGGCGGTCGGACGACAAGTTCACCCCCCTAAAGATGTCCTACCGGGAGATCTTGTTGACTGAAGGGGCGAATTTTCCAAGACCTCCCCCAATGACCACACCCCCGGAACGTCGGCAGGGAAGTCGCTTCTGCGAGTTCCATAATGACAAAGGACACGACACGGAGGAGTGTATCCAGCTGAAGAAGCATATCGAATCGCTAATTAAATCAGGCAAACTCAAACACCTAGTTAAGGATTGGAAAGACGGAAAGGACAACAATAAGAAGTATGATAAGAAGGATCCCCAAAAGGACAAGCCTTCTACCATATACATGATCCAATCCAGGCAGCGCCGCACGAGACAGAAAATTGGCCAAAAATTTTCACGCGGCAAGGAAATCTCATTCCCTCTCATTACATCAAGTGACGTGGTTGATGCGCCTCTCACTATTGAGATAAGCATTGGAACACACAATGTTCGTCGCATGTATGTAGATGGAGGGTCGTCAGCAGAGGTGTTGTATGAACACTGCTTTGTGCAGTTATGCCCAGAGATAAGAAGCCAATTAGTACCGGCCACGTCGCCGCTTACTGGCTTTAGTGGAGATACTATCTGGCCAATAGGGCAGTTGCGTTTGCTTGTCACCATTGGGAATGAGGAACATTCCACTACAACGTGGATGAACTTCATGGTGATACGTTCACACTCTCCTTATAATGGAATCATAGGCAGACCAGGCATTTTGGCTATCCGGGCAGTACCCTCTACGGCACACGGAATGATTAAATTCCCCGTTGAGGGGGGAATCGTTACTATTTACAACACAGTCGTGCCAACATCCGAGTGTCACACTGTGACAACAACGGCACCACCTGTACCACCCAAGGATGGAGCACCACCGCCCAATTGGAAGGTGGCCATTCACCCTGACTACCCGGAACAGGAGGTATCCATAGGAGGGGCGCTCTCAGATAGCGGCAAAAGGGCCATGTGTTCTCTTTTAAGTGCAAACCTGGACATATTCGCATGGGAACCAAAACATATGACGGGTGTGCCACGTACGATAGCAGAGCATAAGCTCCAGATCCGCCAAGGGTACCAACCCATCAAGCAAAAGAAGCGCGGCCAGGCGCCCGAGAGAAGTCAAGTTATACTGGAGGAAGTGCGGAAGCTGGTGGACGCAGGCATCATGCGCGAGGTATACTACCACGAGTGGTTATCCAATCCAGTCATGGTCAAGAAACATGACGGAAGTTGGCGCATGTGCGTTGATTTCATGGACCTAAACAAGGCCTGCCCACAGGACTGTTACCCGCTACCAGAAATTGACTGGAAAGTAGAATCCTTGTGTGGATATCCTTTCAAATGCTTCTTGGATGCATATAAAGGGTATCACCAAATCCAGATGGCGGAGGAGGATGAAGAAAAAACGGCGTTCCACACAAGCCAGGGCGTATATTGCTATACGAAAATGCCGTTTGGATTAAAGAACGCCGGCGCTACGTATCAGCGGTTGGTGGATAAAGCTTTCGAATCACAAATAGGACGCAACTTGGAAGTGTATGTTGATGACTTGGTGATAAAAAGCCACACGGAGGAGGCACTCCTCCGGGATGTCCAGGAGACATTCGACACGCTGAGAAGGATTAACATGAAGTTAAACCCAAAGAAATGTACGTTTGGTGCAACAGAAGGAATGTTCCTGGGATATTTGATTGACCCAAACGGCATCAAACCTTGTCCAGAGAAGATGGACGTAGTGATACGGCTACCGTCCCCGCAGACACGGAAGGAGGTGCAGTCCCTGAATGGGAAGTTAGCCGGACTAAATAGATTTCTATCCAAATCTGCAGAGAAGTCATTACCTTTATTTAAGACACTCAAGAAGTGTATTAGAAAGGGAGACTTCCGTTGGACGAAGGAAGCTGAGGAAGCCTTTGGCCAACTCAAGCAGCATCTCGCATCTCTCCCCATGTTGGTAGCTCCCCGTCAAAAGGAGGAACTTGTTATGTATCTCTCGGCTACTCATGGCGCAATAAGCGCGGTACTGATGACGGATAGAGACACAATACAGACCCCGGTCTACTTCATAAGTAGAACATTACAAGGAGCGGAGCTGAATTATTCCCCCATGGAAAAATTGGTGCTAGCACTAGTATTTGCTACAAAGCGGCTGCGCCGGTACTTTCAGGCGCACCCGATTGTCGTGATTACGGATAAGCCAATTAAGCAGGTTATATCTAGACCAGACGTGGCAGGGAGACTAGAGAAGTGGAGCATCCTATTAGGAGGGCATAATATATCTTACAGACCAAGGACGGCTGTTAAAGGCCAGATCTTGGCAGATTTCCTGATCGAAAAGCCGGATGAGGAAGAACCAATCATTAAGCAAGAGGAGGTCCCAGCGGAACCCTGGGTACTATTCACGGACGGATCCTCATGCACAGACGGGTCGGGGGCAGGCCTCATCCTCACAAACCCAGAAGGAATGGAATTCACGTACGCCCTCCGTTTCGAGTTCACGGCCACCAATAACGAAGCGGAATATGAAGCATTAATTGCGGGTTTAAAAATCGCCGCTAGAATGGGAGTCCGCAACCTTGAGGCCTACGTGGACTCACGGCTTGTCGCGAACCATATTCTAGGTGGGTATGTGGCTAAGGAGGACAACATGGTCAGGTATTTGGAAAAAGTCAAGACGTTAATCGCGACTTTCAGTAAGTTTTCCATCAAGCAGGTGCCAAGGGGCGAGAACAAGAAAGCGGACGCTCTCAGTAAGATCGCATCCACGAGCTTCGCCCACTTATCTAAACAAGTTTTGGTGGAAATACTTAAGGAAAAGTCCATAACGGAAGGGGAAGTGGCCACTATAGTTGAAGAGGAGGGACCTACATGGATGACCCCAATCGTCAACTATTTGACTAATGAAACACTTCCAAACGAGGAAAAAGCAGCAAGGCGCGTTAAAAGGAAGTCACAACATTTCGAACTCCGGGAAGGCATCCTTTACAAACGCTCTTTCTTGCAGCCGTGGCTGCGGTGTGTTGGACCACGCCAGGCGGCCTACGTTATCAGTGACATACACGAAGGGTTGTGCGGCATGCATGCAGGCCCACGATCCGTGGTAGCCCGAGCCTTACGAACAGGATACTATTGGCCCACTATGCACAGAGACGCGGGCGATATGATTCGCAGGTGCAATGATTGCCAAGTGCATAGGCCAGTACCGCGTCACCCGCAGCAGGAGCTAACACCTATCACGTCCCCGTGGCCATTTTACAAGTGGGGAATTGACATTGCAGGACCATTTCCTGTAGCTGCGGGAGGGGTTAAATTTTTGATTGTTGCAATGGATTACTTTACACGATGGATAGAAGCCAAGGCAGTAAAATCTATCACGGGTAAGCAGGTCAAGAAGTTTGTGTGGGAACACATCGTATGCCGTTTCGGTCTACCTGGAGAGATTATATCGGACAACGGCAAACAATTCACGGATAACCCATTCAAAGACTGGTGTGCATCATTGAACATCAAGCGGCGCTTCGCGTCTGTTAAGCATCCACAAACGAACGGCCTTGTCGAACGAGCAAATAGAAGCTTGGGGAATGGAATCAAGGCGCGGCTGGATGAACGACAGGGCAAATGGGTCGATGAATTGTCGCACGTGCTATGGGCACATAGAACCATGATAAAAACAGCCAACGGAGATACTCCGTTTGCATTGGCTTACGGCACTGAAGCCGTTATACCAGCAGAAATAGGGATGCCTACCATCCGCACGGCGGAGGTTAATGCTGTCACAAACGATGAACAACTGCGAATCAACCTGGATCTGCTGGAAGAAAAAAGGGAAATAGCAGCCATCAATGAGGCTAAGTCCAAGGCTAAAATGAAGGCTTATTACGACGCCAAGGTCAAGGGTGTTTCTTTTCGACCGGGAGACTATGTCTATCGTGCTAACGAAGCAAGTCGCGTGGAAAATACAGGAAAACTGGGCCCTAAATGGGAAGGACCGTATGAAGTCACTGAAACCTTGGGACGAGGCGCGTACAAGTTACGCGATATGGATGGCCGCGACCTAGAGCGCACATGGAACATCGCCAATCTAAAAAGGTGCTATCTTTGAAAGCTACGGCTCCCGCATGGATACTTCGCTATAGGCAGTCTTAATAAAGAACCATGCGGGTTATTTGTCTTATTTGTTTTTCTTATGTTTGTTTAAGTTTCCTTTATGGACTTTTTTAGGACTTGTCGTCATTATTCAAACAAAAAATGTAAACGTTCTAATAAAATGCCGTGGTGCCTAGCTAGTTCCACGGCCTGTTTCGTGCAAATTATTTTCCTCTTTGTTAGATTCTTTGTTAGCCGTATGAATTTTACTTGTGTTATAGTATGCCATGTTTCTTTCGTATGCATTCTCTCAAAATACCGTACATGTACCATACGCCTCCAGGTGGGGTAAGAGGATTAAGTGAACCTACTAATTCAACTTGCCGCGTAAGAGGGATGCAACCCCAGCCGCACGGATCACGTATCCTTACTAGGCACCTTACTCACAAGACGTTGGGGTAAGTTTCATATGCTATAGCCATACCGTGCTCTGCATAGTAAAGACGCACGTCGCATGTCTAGTAAATTATAAACTTGTATGTATTTTCTTTGTGGGTAAGACGTGGTATATCACGCAGTATTGAACTACAATATTTCGAACACAAGCACAAATACACAGGTTTCCAAAACAAATCAAAATTGCCGTGGTTACCCACGAACTTATATACAAAACATAAAAATTGTTAGCCGTGTACATACACGGACGAATTGAAACAATACATATTCATAGATTACAAAGCAAGTGTTTGATTCTGAAAAGAAAGGAACATCCTAAATTGAGGGGAGAAACCTACCCATTTCTGCTTGTTCTTCCACCAGACGCGGCAACCATTCATCACTTTCTCCCCGCTTCTGGGCTTGGGCCGCGGTCCTTTCCAGCACCACTTCTAAGGGTTCTTCGTCAAGTACGACCCTGGTTACGTCCTCATATATAGGAAGGGTGAGAGGAAAGGAAGCATCGGAAGGCGTGCTAGGAATGAGCTTTTCCATGATTTCAGTGTTTGGGGCATCTTTGGCAGCCTCTAGCTCATCCAGGAATGGGTAATGTAGATTTTGCATCGCGGCCATGGAGGCGGTCATCTGGCTGGCGGCTTCGGGCTTAAAGAAAGTATGATGGGCGATGTCCCCACCTTTAGTAATCAGTTCAGCAGCCTCAACCATCCCTTCGTGCCGACCGTGGTCGATACCATCAGATACAAGGTTGGCAAATTGTTGTACAAAGGATGGGGCCTCTAGCACCTTCTTCACGGGCAGGCGTGCCCCATGCCCCACCATCCACCTACGGCCTGCAATGGCTGTTAGCAGTTGGGGGCATAGTATGTTGTCACGCTCAGCGGTCAGGGCATCAATCACCAACTCTTTTTGGGCAACTGCCTCTTTCAGCTTTTGGGTGACGGCCCTCTCCTCAGCAAGGTCTGTCTGCATTTTCTCCATGTTTTGGACGGCCAAGTGTGCGTCCTCTAGCTTCTGGTTCAGAACATCTACCTGGCTGGAGTATGAATGGGCGGAAGCCTCGGCCGTGGTTACCTATAGTGAAAAACGTGTTAGTACATTCATTATTTAGTATACATGGGTGGTGCGGCACGGGTATGTACCTTGGTGTTGGCAGCATCCAGTTGAGACTCAAGGTGGGCTACTTGCTGATCGTACTCACTCTCACGGGTTGATTGTGTTTTGATGGTTGCCTCAGCATTCGCTAGTTTGGATTGGAGGTCAGCAATCAGAGCTTCATTATCTTCAATCATTTTTTCTCTACGTCCGACTTTCCTCTTGAGAGAGTCCACATGCCCAAGCGCAGCTTCAAACCTAACCCTCATTGAGGTTCCCATCGCCATCTGATGTACCAGCGTCCCATTATACTCATCTGCCAAATCCGCATGGCTGAGCGAGTTTACCTCTTGCACCAAGCTTGGTGGTATACAGTTATTGAGGTACTCCCGGCACTCGTCAGCACTCCTCAATCGCGACGCCGTGGTAATAGTCCATATAGGGTTGAAAGGTTGAGGAGCGCCGGATGAAGGGAAGTCTTGGGACATCAGGGGTGAACCATCTTCGAAAACAGGGCCGGACTTTGTGGGGGCCGCGGGGTCTTCTTCGACAGCTTTTCCTTTCTCCTTATCCACTTGGGTGTCAGAAGGAGGCGCGGCACCAGCTTGGTTGTCCCTGCGACATGCGTGTTCGAAAATATCTTAAGTATAAAAAAAAAAAAAAAGAGTGGAAGCGGAAATCCTTGCGTATTGAGATGGCTTCTTACCTATTGCTTCTTGCTTCTTCGGAGGCGGTTGGGGCAATTTGTGTAACGGGATCGACATGAGCGCCCCGGTTAGCCTCGGCACCCTGGGTAGCACTCCCAACAGATTGATACATGGGGTGGTCCTCTCGAAGCCTTTTGGCGGGGGCATTATGTTCACCAATCTCCGCCGATGCAGTTCCTCTCGCACGGTTGCCTCTCTTCCGGGTGCGCCTGGTGAGGGGCTGCGTTGTGACTTCAGCAACTTCTTCTTTGGTTTCCTCCTCTTCGTCCAAGTTAACATGTTGTTGCACTTCATCATCATCATCATCGCCCATCATTCGGCGAATGCTGGAGTCGGTTTGTTCAATGTTATCTCCCTGATGTTCTCTATTAGGTGAGGAGGGCCCGGCCCCTCCTTGGTTCATTTGGTTACCATCACCATGGTCTCCATGTTCTTCGTCAGAATGGGGATCCGGTACGGCTTCCAAGGCAACCGTCACTGGTCGGGTGTGCTCGATGAGGGGCTGCTCATTTTCGCGAAGCGGACGGAGACCTTCTGGCACAAGCTTTGGATCGCCCTGGCGCAACAGTCCAAAGAAGTTCATTTCTGTCCAGCACAAAGCAATAGATGTTAGTTGTTATACAAACACGTATACATTCTTATGGACGTACGGATGGTAATCCTACCTTCACCCTGCCTTCTCCAAAACACAGGATACCTATTGGAGGGACCAAAGTAATTGCGGCTAATTCCTAGCAAGCATAAGAATGATTCGGGTAGGTTTCTGTGGAATCCAGTCCTATTTAGGTCTAACTCTTGCGAGTGAAGGGAATTGTATGTACTGGCGTGCGGCTTAGGGTCGTGCGGGAATCTGTTCCTAATAATGAAATCACCCGGCCATACCACTGCGTCAATGAAAAAGTAATGGTCATACCAGTTTTTCAGTGAATCCATTGGTTTGTTGTGTGATTGTGGGCTGTTGGAGGCTCGTTTTTTGAAAGATACCCAACCGTTCACTAGGTTTGGGGTGTAAAACAACCTAAATAACTCTACGGTTGGGGGGATTCTCCTAGCACGGCAAAGAATCTCGAATTGGATAATTTTACAGGCACCTATGCAGTGGAGTTGACTAATGTGTACATTGTAATATCCTAACAAATCTACGAGAAAGTGGGTGAAAGGAATACGGTAATTCGCCGCGTCAAACAGGCGAGTATAGAGGCCTATCTTACCCGCTGGAGCCTCAGTTATGAGGTCTCCGACGCCAGGAAGTGAGGGGTGTAGGTTGGAAGGGATGAAGTAATTTGTACAAAAATGGTTTAACTGGTCTTGGGTCATGACATTCAGCACGGATCCGATGGTAGGGTTGTTTCTATTAGCCAGTACTAAAAAAGAGTGTAAGGACGTGGTATTCTAACCTGCGTGTGAAGGGATCCGTGCGTACTTGGTTCAAGATAAGAGGAAAGCTTTAATGGCAGAAATGGAGGTTGTGAACTGTGTGTTTCACACAGCCGTAGGGGTGGCTTATTTATAGGGTTACCTTGAGGGTCACAGCCTGTTGGATATGTGACACGTGTTGGCCACTATTCTTAATCGTGTGGCTAGGGGGCAAGTGGCAAGTGAAACGTCAGATGGGACCCACGGGTCATATCTGACCCACACGTTTGCACTGCTCAATGTTCTGACTGTCTGCACTTTTGTTAGTCAAACAAGTCAGATGAACAGTTGTTCATGTCGGGTTATGCGGCTCTAACGTAAGACTTGACATTCAATGACATATTTAATTTGTCTCGGCTACTATGTATCGAGCATATTTGTCCTTTGCTATGATTTCCTTGGTACGTCCGGGAGCATTTTCGTAGTCTAGAGGTTTCACCTACGGTTGTAACAACTAGACTGGGGGGACATGATGACGTATAGTCCCCAGCCGGGTCATGAACCCGGCCCACGGGTACTACACGCATCCGGCCCATCACATATGGGTGGGATAAAGTCAGTCAGGCTTATGGGCTTGAATGAACAGTAACCGCACGCACGTGTGCGGCCCACGGCCCGGTACGGCAGACACGGCCGACATAGGGTAAGACAGAATAATATTCTGTCTAGGAATATCTTTACCCCAGTAAGAGAGGATATTCACTACCAGAATTAGAAGATAGCAGTCATTCTAATTCTGGTGCTTATCTCTTCCTTGGGGCCGAAGGATCAGTGAAAGCCCACTAGGGTTTCACTGCCTATAAAAGGAACCCCCAAGGGTTCCACAAAGGTATCACAATTCTCTCTAAACTCACATATAACCCTAAATCGATTACTTACTCTCACGCCTGAGTCTAATCGTGGGAAACCTTCCCACGGTAAGCTTAACGCGTGTTGTTTAGTGTGCAGGATCCCAACCAGACGATTCACTTGGTGCAGGAGCCGGTACCCAGCCAACCCGAATTAAGCCTAATTCGGGTCTAGCAAGGATCAACCAACTTTTGCATCAACACACACTTTCTCTCTTCTTCTCCATATGTGTCGTCCACTTTATCACCATAAACACCCCATTCATACAAAATTCAACCACAAATCCTATGTTATTTACATATATGTTGATCCCCTCTTGAAGCTCTCTTGAATGGTGGTGATTATAACATCCATGGAGGAATTTCCTTGGTGTCTTGGGGCTGATTTTCCACAAGGAGTTTATGAAGATTGGTGGTCATGAAGATGATCTTGGCTATGCACAAGTTCTCCATCAAAATCCATGTTTTGATCACAACCTACATCATCATGGTGGTATAAAGATTGTTCTCCTCATCTTCTTGTTATTTTGATTATGTAAACATGTATTTTATTTCCTATTGTATATGTATATGATGATTATATGATGATAAAAATATTATGTGGGGATTTGGTGTTGATAAACATGATTAAAAAGGTGAAAACCTATAAAGAACAAGGCTAAAATCTTGCTTAAAAGTGATGGCTGTATAAAACAGTAAAGAAACAGGTCATGGACTGATAAAATGATGAAGTAGAATCCATTTATAGTAAGCTATATGTCTTGTACACATGTGAGAGTTGGCCATGCAATGGAATCATTGTAATGAGTGAGATATCATCAAAACAAGTTTAAAGTACAAATCTGAGTTCACTGTTTTGGACGATTTTTAGAAAATACTTAGAAGCTGATTCAACAGTAGCTATACTAGAGTTAAATGGAGCACATATCATGTAGTTTATGTCATAAAAATTTGAGCTTCTATCTCCATATAGAACTCAAGATATGGCAGTTTTGGTGAAAGTGAAGATAAAAATCAGATTTTGGAAATTAAAGAATAATACTATTATATAAGCACTCAAAATTTAATAGTATAAAATATAAAATAAAAAACCACTAACTTATGGATTTTATTTATATAAATATGTATAAGGATAAATGATTGATACATAAAAATTGTAATTTGATAAGTTTTATAAGTTATAAAACTATGAACATGATTTTTACGACTTTTTCGGCTATTTCCGTAAAATTAACGTTTTTGTTAAATAAAACATAGACGATTGGACCCGTCTAATGTAAACTTTTATAAACTCATATACTGATATATAAGCATATATAACAAGTAAAAACCGATAAAACCCGAACTATATAACATACGGACATTAACGGGCTAAGTTAACGCTATTGGACTAATAATACAACAAAATGGACTAAAACACTTATAAACTTATTTATTGGGCTTAACCCATTTGGGCGCAACATATAAAGTGTGATACTGATAATAAAAATATAATTGGGCTAATATAATACATTGGGCTTGTAATGGGCCTATTGGGCCTAAAATATGTAAATAGGTAAAACTAGTAAACTAGTGTAAAAGTTATCAACACATAACACTAAAATGAGTAAATGAGAATATGTAAACCCATTTGATCATCATATATATATAAAATCATCATATGTATACATAATTATTATTTTTATAAAGTCATTGGACAAGAGTCTAAGACGAGTATTATTTGTCTAGGTTTCCGTGATTGAAGCACGTATCGTACGTCCGAATTGCCAATAACCCGCCTTCCCACATCAACGTGAGTTCATAGCCTCGCACTCTTTTAAATGTTTTATAAATGTTTTATAAACCCGCGAGGGAGATAACATGTTAGTTTTTATAAAATTAGGACATCATTTGTCCCGATTGTTTGTTTATTGATTTGGACCCGAATGATTGTATGACCCGATTGTATGACCCGATAAATGATTATATGACCCGATAGATGAAATTAAATGGATTATTAAAGTTAGGTTATGTCACTAAAAGTCCCATTAGCATGAATTGTGAACTACCAGGATTTGGTAGACGCTTATGCATATAATAGTACTATTTGGGGACGATCACCCCAGTTCGCGCCTTGACGGTTGATCCCCGTCGTGCCACATTGATTGGTAAGCGAATTTATGTATGAGAAGATTTACATAGCGTGACCTTTGTGACGACACGCTAATTTAGATGGGCAAATGAGTTTCGGGCTAGCTACCCGTTGTTTGGTTTAGTAAGGTAACAATGTCATGCGGCTTATAATAATCCAATTAACGTAATACTACTATACGCACCGAATTACGATGTATTGCCTGACTAGCAATACGGGGTCATACTATTGATATTATGTTCGTGTTTTGGTTTTATATAACCATATTCATATAACGGTTTTTATTTAATCTATACAACGTTATAAAACGTACTGTATGATTTTTTTACGACATTAGCTCGTATAATGATTTTTAAGGCAAATGCCTATATTATGATTTTCGATAAGGATTTGTATAAAAATGAATTTGGCTATTTTATGGCCTATTACAATGATTTGTACAAAATGATTTTTGGTAATAATTTTATACCAAAGTTATATTGATGTAATTTATTAAACTCTATGAATTCACTCGGCGTTATCGCTGACCTTTTCTTTTAACATGTTTTATCTCAGGTACTTGATTGTAATTCTCGGGAAGACAACAAGAATTCATGGCCCGCACTTAAATAACAATTTCCATTCAAATCTTTTGTAAACTTGTATGAAATGATTATTACTTGGGACCTATGTAAATGTGATATTTATGAATGGAATTGCTTTATTATTAAACGACGCAATTTTTATGCGTTGTCTATGATGTGAGTAATGTGCTATCCCGTAACACCAACTAGTCTTCCGCTGTATTGAGTTGTATAAATTTGGGGGTGTTACACTTACCACCAACACTGAATCATCTGAAAATGGGTCACCTCACATCAAACCCAAACGCAAAGGTGAATTCACTTTAGATGAAAGAATTATCATGTCTGGGCTGGTCACTCAAGAAGAACTTGATAAAATTCACAAGCTTCAAAATGAAGAAAAGCTCAGAGATCTGAAGATGAGCTTATATGAAAGAATTAGAAAATTTGAAGTTGAAGGCCTCCTCAAGAAAAAGATGTTATACGAAAAATAATGTATAGCAAGGTTGAACAGAAGATGTCTCTCAGAAATCACAAATGTTGACATGATGACTTACAAGGGATATATCAATATAAAGTTCTATAGGGCTGATGGGGCTGATGAGATCATAGATGACTTCCAAGGGAAGGAGCTCTCCTATACTGAATGGATAGAGATGAGCAGAAGCATTGAAAAGAAAACATCCAGGAGATGGGTAGAAGTTCTCACAAGAATTGAACACTGTGAGAAATCATGAAAGGCTTGGTCAGCATCTGAACATCAGCAACCAAATCTCACTGGAGGATCAAGATCCAATTCTGGAACTGAACAAGAGAGCCAATCTGGTTCAATCTGGTGTGGGTGACATCCTTGTTACCACAAAGAAATACAAAGATGTTTTTCAGTTTAAAAATTATCTCTCTTGACATGTGTTAGAAGAACCAGAATTTGGAATGATTATGTTCAACCACCGTGAAAGACAAGACATTGTGGGTATTAGTAATCTTGATGATCTAAACAATGAACTTCTTGGAAACATTCAAAAGATCTTCTTTGCTCACCATGGTGGTCCAGGACTCACTAAAGCTGTAAAAACTTTTAACATGTGCTTACTATCAATACTGGACATCAGAAACTCTAATCCATCAGTTCAGACCCCTTTCATTGAAGAACTTAGGCCAAAGGAAAACTGAATAATCATTTGTATTAATTTTGTTGTAATATGTAATGTTATTGAAGAAATGATTATCTGATGTTTATAAGTTATTAATTGTTCAGTACAAGTAAGAAGAAGTTGTTATGCTCACTTACTACTGACATTAGACTTATGCCATTTGTATATCCAAATAGGGGGAGATTGTTTGGTCAGTATTTACTGACCCTGAAGCAACTCTAGGATTTGAATATAAAATCCCCCTAAATTTTTCATGCTCAGCAGTAAGGCCAGTCTACTGATGGATGACCAGAGGAACAAAGTTCCTACTGATGACTTTAAAGCTGAAGAAAGTTCAGCACTCCCCTTCCAGTGAACTTAGAAGACTAAGAGGTCTTCGCTTCAAATACTAGGTGGTCTAGTTGCTGAAGGACAAGGACTGAAGAAGGGCTTTCAGTTCAGTTTGGCTTGACAATACCAAACTGGATGATGTCGATCTCCTCTAGGATACTGAAGACTCTTCAATATTCTGATGGTTTGCATTAGGCGGGAAAAGATTACTTTAAGTCAAAGTATGTTGCTTGTATACTTAGATATAAGTACAACCTTTATCTTTTCAAAATAGTTTATTATGTACTTTGTACTGTTTATCCAGTATGGGCATCAACCACCCACTGGATAAACTCATGAATGTTGGGAATAAATTATAGTCAGTCTACTTGAGCGTTGACAAGAGTAAAACAAGCGTTGACAGGAGTAAAACAAACGCTGACAGATCAAGTGTTGACAAGACAAAGTCAAGCGTTGATGCATTGAAGATAAGCATTGATGGATGGATATACTCTACGCGTTTGTTGTATTCTAGATTACTTCTAGTAAAGATAGTGTAGAAACTAGAAGGGGGGTTGAATAGTTTCTCTTCGATTGGTGACCAAATTAAAATTACTTTCAATTTGGTTTGTATCAAAACTATCTTTTACTTGAGGCTAAGTTGCATAATAATTAGGTTCAATTCAAATGCACTAGAAAAGATAATAGGTAAGTGTAATGATAATGAAATAAGTAAAGAGTAAGGAAGGAGACAACCTAGTGGGAAGACACCAAGATTTATAGTGGTTCGACAACGAGGCTCTATCCTCGTTTCTACTCCACTCCTCGAGTACACCTACTCGAGATTTCCACTATATCCAGAAGCTCCCTTCTCGGCGGAGAAAACCTTACATCGTTGCTTACATTATTTTCCGACACTAAGCTAAATGTCGAGACCTAATCTTTAGCTAGGACCAATCTACACAACGTTGCCTACTTCACAATTTAACAACACAAGGCTAGATGTCGGGTTCTAATCTTAAGGTAGAACCAATCTTCACGACGTTGCCTACTTCACCATTTTACGAAACAAGTCTAGATGTCGAGTTCTAATCGAAATCTAGAACCAATCTTCACGACTCTTCACTTTGAAGCTAAGTGAGAACTTCACACAACACAACTACTAGTCACTTTATAGTTTAGTGAGAACTCACAAGACACAACCATATCACTTATAGTTTAGTGAGAACTCCTAATCAAATCTATTACAACTCAACTAGACTTATCCAAGTACACACATGTATCTTGGATTTACACAACACAAATCCAAGCAAACACATATGCAATGGATGTACACAACAAATCCAAGTATCCACAAATAACTTGGATGAACACAACTAGTCCAAGTATTCATAAATACATTGGATTGACCTAAAACAAAAAAGGTATCATGATGAATATGACTAGCTCATAGATTCATCTTTATCACAACACTAGTGAGTGAGTGATCTTCTCATTGGACAAGGTAAAGGAGGGGTTCAAGAGGATAATCATATGTAAACATCCTTAACAATTTAAGTGATCATTTACTAATGATTATGCTATAAAAAATAGAAAGAGGGCTGAGAAAAACGTCCAAGAGGTTTGCTGGAAAATAAGATTTGACCCACTATTTAAAGGAGACAAAGTATAACGGATCTATAACGGCTAGCTGTGCGTGATACCTTATCTCACCCCGCGGTTCCATATCGCTAAGGAACCGCGTAGGTACTTAAGTTACCGCCACTAGACTACGCTCCATTTTTTGTCTTTTAGTGGGGTGGGAATATCTGAGGTATTTGAAACCTTCAAAGGATATTCTAACAGCATTTGGAATATGCTATTTTCAAATTTTCATTTTCCATTTTAATAAAACATTTTCTAAAAAAGAAAGTTTATTAAAAAGTCTTTTGTCATATTAACAAAAGTGAGTTTTAAGGATACTCATTTTGATGATCACTAAGTATGATTAAGAAAGGTTAGTGATATGATTATTACCTTGATGATAGTGTTAGTTAAATAATTCATTTTGTGTTTTACACTAAATATTTTGTATGGTTTGTTGTGATCTGATATGAGCTTAAACTCATATCAATTTATCAACAAATAACCCTAAAATATGAAGCAAAATACCAATTTATCTTGCAAAAATAGTGTTATGTGGTATGTTTGTGTTTGTGTACACTTGTGTAGGTAGAAGGATACATTTTCAAGCAAACAAGGGAAAATCAAGCTTAAATTGATGAAAAAGACAAAGAAGGATCAAAAGTGACAAGACTTTGAAGTGCAAGGACCTATCTTGATAAACTGCCAAAGATGAAGGACCAAAGTGTAAATATTCTAAAAAGTCAAGATCATAGTCAAACAAGGTCAACTTTCAAGTCAACTCAGTCAAAGGACCATTTCTGCTCAAGAATGAAGTTTGAAGGACTAAATGTGCCAAAGAAATGAAGTTACAAGCCTTAAAGTGCAATCTGCCAAAGTCTAGGGGCTAAATCTGCCAATATTGGAAATTAATTCAAGTTTAATCCATGTGATACAATTTTAACCAATGAGAAGGCAGCAAAACAAGCACACGGATTGCCACATAAGGGCATTTAATACCCACTCAGCCGCCACTCATTAATGACAAAATCCCAACAGTGTGATCCGTGTGCCTTGTTTTCAACCATTCAGAGCATGACACGTGTCAGTTTCAAACGGCCAAAAATTCCCAGGATCGTTCTTGAGCTACAATGGATTTAATGGAAAGTTGTAAACATCAAAAGCGCTTATTTTTTAGAGACGAACACAATGGTCATCATCCCCAACAAACTTCCTTCTCAAGTCTATAAATAGCAGTTTAGGTCTTCATTTGTACAAGTTAGTTGTAAGTGTGAAAAACACACACATTTACATTTTCTCTCAACTTTTTCCTTTCTTAGCTAAACTACTCAAGAGTTTGACACACTCTTGAGTTAGTTAGTTAGTTAGTTAGTTAGAATCCTTTTAACCAACTTTGTAACTGAATTCCATCAATAAAATTCAAATTCTTCATTTCCCGCCAAATTCTATCTTCATCATTACTGTTCATACCTGCCTTCAATTGATACATGTGTTGGTGTTTGAAGTTTGTTATGATCATACATTGATCATAATTAACTTTGGAAGAAGAATTGTAGCTGTTTGTTGTTTTCAGTTCAAATCTATAGCTTATGAGATGAGTTCATGCCATGGAGATGTTCTTGTTGATTGTAGCAGATTTGTTGATTGTAGATGGTTGATCTAGTGCTAAGGTGGTGGTTAGCACTAGGATAGAGAGTACAGCACTCCTCTACTTCCCAATGGTTTCTTCACATGGTTTTAAAGCTTCTTATTTTTGATTCCACTCAATTTGTCAAATGCATGCTTAATTCCTAGTTAATCTTGATTGTGTTTGTATGATAAAACCTGTTTAGTTGTTATTGATTTGATTCCATTACTTTTGTAGCTTATTTGTAGCTAATCTGCTAATTTCTTTGATAACTGCTCTTGTTGATAGCTTATATCTGCCATTTTTAGCTTTGCATTTCCATTTGAGCTCTTGTTTCTTTACATACTTGCTAGTAACTTTTACACATCTCTTTTTGGTTATTAAGGTTGGATTGATAAAGGATTTTACTCAGCTTGAATTAGAACTTGTAAAGTCTTTGAAAATTTTCATATAAATCAGATAAAAGAGTGTTTGGGTTTACACAATTAATGATTTTCAAGTGTTAGTTTTTGGAAAGTTAGTGTTAATATTCATTAATCAAGTGATAAAAAGTAGTTTTGAAGCATTTTCAAGTAAACTCTTAAGTCAAAAAGGCAATTGGCAAGAAAAAGTATTGGGTCATTTTCATTTAGTTTTGCTTTAAAATAGTTGTCAATTTCATTAGCTTGACATTTACTGAATTCTTGATGAAATCTTGCCAAACCAGTTCTGATTTGTAGGTCATATTATAAAGTTTCATAGTCTATAAGCACTTGATACAGTTTCCATTCAGCTAGGAGTAATAAGCTAAAATCTGAATGCTTGAGGAAAGGCAAGTTACTGTAAATGGAAACTGCAATTTCAGATCTTTTGATTCTATTCATTAACCAAACAATTTTCTTTCACAAATCCACTTAGTAGTTGGTATTGGTTGATATTTGAGAGTTTCAGCTTTTTGTCAAAAAAATTCTGGTCAACGCTTGGTCAACATAAGCCATTTTCAGCTTATTTCAATTTCCCAGCTTATTAGTTGATGAAATTTGATATGACTTGATTTCCCGTTCATCATTTGAGCTCTTTAATCAGTTTAAGCACAAAAATCCAATTGTGCATGTTCAGAATTGTCTAGAGCTTAATTTGTGCTTATTGTGAAGTGCTTATTTGCTTATTTGACATTTTCAGTAAGATTCCTTTAAAAACCTAGCTTATCTTGAATTCTGAGTGTTTTGCAATTGGTTTGAATCATTTTGGTCCAGTAATAAGCTCAAATGAGCTTATTTGTTGAGTAACCCGTTTTTGGCTTAAATACTTTTAGAAACTGCATTTTAGTCCCTCTTGTATTAAACAGTTTCTAACTTTGGTAAAAACTTGCTAATTTCTAGGGTTTGCACAATTAAGTCCTTTCAGTTTGAGATTTGTTAGAATTTAGTTAGCAGTTTTGGAATTTGTTACTTTTTGGTTAGTTTGTTACATAGTTTTCATAATTGATCCTTTTGGTTTGCTGTTTTACACTTTCAGTCCTTATACTTGTTAGACTTTACATTTTGAGCATTTATATTTCATAGAATTTATATTTTCAGTCCTTTTAGTTCTAAAATTTACATTTTGAATCTTACTTGAATAAAAACTTGGTATTTGCACGATGTTTTACATATAAGTAGGTAATATTTTTCAGTTTTGCAAGGCTTTGTTGAATTAGCAAATATAATATCCAAAAAAGATTAACAACCAAAAACAGTTAAAAACCCGATATTGATTGGACTTTCAATTAGCAAGAACTGAGAAAAACGAACTGCATTATACAAAATATTAAATGGCGCCGCTGCCGGTTCTTTGACTTTACGAGAGACTATTGATTGACGGTTTTCATTGGCTTTTGGGATCCGTTCACCTTGTGAACGTTATTTTTACGTATCATAAATAAAAAACAAATAAAAAAATCAAAAAGATAAAAATATATAAAAACTAAAAAATTAACAAAACAATTCTTTTCCTAAAGAATTGATCAAAAAAAAATTTAAAAAATCCAAAAAGCAATCTTTTTCCTAAGAGATTGCACCCAAAAATATATATTATTGGATTCTCTCGGTTTTTATGTACATATAGTATTTTCTCTTAAAAACTCATAAATACAAAAATATTTTCCATATATTATTATAAGTAAATACGTATACGTATAAGAACAACCAATCTACATATTCTCCATAAGTATTTCCAAGGCAATACACCGTGTTGAGGGGCGTTCCGGTCCTTGACACGTGTATCGATCAAACAAAATAAAGCAAGAATAGATAAATACTCTCAATAAGCAACAATTCGAAGAATAAGAACATTTAAGTGAATAGAAAGGCGAAGTGCTATAAAATGTCATCTAAGGGTCAATAGGTACTTAAGTGCTTCGCGCCACCTAACCCCCCGTTCACTTGTAAGTATTCTAAGAAGGATGGCTTCATTGGGGGTCTTGCACCCAAGTAGTACATACGTATATTGTTATTTTCTTGTGGATATTTAATATTGAAACTCGAAGAGGATAATCCATTTCTCTTCAAAGTCACACGAGAACTTCTCTCTCATTCCTCGTATTGAGTTGCATGCTCACTCGCGGGCGTACACAAATACCGATTGGTGTACAACCTCTTCCTCCGAAAAGGAAGAAAAAGAGAAAGAGTAAGACCACCACCGTCCATCAAGCCGATCACGAGAATCGTGCTTTGACTCCTCCACCACAAGAAGCCATGGCTATTGATAATCGCTCTTTGATGGAACGTATGCAAACCAATGTTCATGGATATGCTAGTGCTATTAGGATTCCCGACTTTCCCGAAAATACATTTGAGCTACACACATCTATGATTACTATGGTTTCACAATCACCTTTCTATGGTAACAAGAATGATGATCCTCATGATCACCTTAAGAGATACCTTTCTCTTTGCAATACCATTAAGCACAATGGAGTTCCACATGAGGCTATTAAGTTGATGTTAGTGTCATTTTCACTAGAGGGACCCGCTAAGCATTGGTTAGACACCCAACCACCCGATAGTATCACCACATGGGATGGTTTCACCACTAAGTTTTTGAACAAGTTCTTTCCTCCACATAAGACCATGGCCTTGAGGACCTTAATTATAGGCTTTCAACAAAAACCTAGTCAATCCTTTAGTGATGCTTTGGAAGAGTATAGTGAGTTATTGAGGTGATGCCCTAACCATGGATTGGATGATGTTCACCAAATCAATACCTTCTATAATGGCCTTAAACCTCACCACCAAGATTCACTCAATGCTTCTGTGGGAGGAAATATTCTTCTTAAATCCGTGCAAGAGGCCTTGGACATCATTGAGACTAAAGCAATGGATCAAACAAACAATCAATTTGAAGAAAGGGTTCATGTTATCCAAAACAATTCTCAAACACCTTGTGACAACCAACTCCTCAAGTTTCAACAAGAGATCATTCAAAAGATGGATAGAGATAGTGAGAGGAATTTGAAAGTACAACAAGAAATACTTCAAGCTTTTAAGAACATTTCATTGAACAATTCTTCAAATGATGTGAATGCCATTACCCTTTCTTGTGTAACTTGTGGAGGTCCCCATTCTTATGAACAATGTGATAAGGTGCAAGTGTATCAAGGGGAATGCTATGCTTACCAAGAGGAACATCGTGAACACTTCAAGCCAAATATCAATCTAAATAACCTTTCTTACAAGTCCCAAAACTACCTTACTCCACCCGGATTCCCACCCGAACCACCCATCCAAATTCAACAAAATCCTCCTCAAATTTTACCAACGAATCAAGGGCAAAGACCACCTTACCAAGGAAATAACTAGAAGGCACCCAACAACGTTCAACCTCAAGGAAATCACTTCTATCCACCAAACCAAGGGTTTAATCCACCACCTCAATCTTTCCCACAACAAGGTTTTTATAAAGAAAATATGCAACCTAACCCCATGGATTTGATGCTTCAAAAGTTTACTTCTTTTGAGAAACAATTGAGAGATAATCAAGAGGAAAATAACAAGAAATTTGTTCTTCTCCAAAACCAAATTATGTTTAATCAAAGACCACAAGGGGATTTACCTTCCAACACACAAACTAATCCAAGGGCAAATGTCAATGCTATTACAACAAGGAGTGGAACAACAACAAAGGATCCTTCACCTCCTAAACCTATTATTGTTCAACCCACTTGTGCTCCTACTTGTGACAAGCCTTCTACCTCTACTTCACCTCCTCAAAATGCTCCCATTCACTCAAACACACCTTCTCAACCTATTCATACTTCTCCTTTACCTTCCACACTTCCCAATGAAGAAGCTAACAAAGACAAATCTTCCACTACAACACCTATTCCACCTATACCAAAACCTACTCTTCCATATCCTTCAAGGTTGAAAAAGGACAAGTTAAAGAACAAGGATGACATCCAAGTCTCCAATTTCTTAAGGATGTTCAAGCAACTCAACATCAATATATCCTTTGCGGAAGCTCTTGCTTATATGCCAAAGTTTGCTAAGATGTTCAAGGATTTGCTCTCAAACAAAGAAAAATTGGTTGATTTGCCCAACACATCCCTTAATGAAAATTGTTCCGCGGTACTACTTAAAACCTTACCAACAAAACTTGGAGATCCGGGGCGCTTCTTGATACCTTGTAATTTTCACGGTGTTGAAAATTGCATGGCTTTGGTGGATCTAGGGGCAAGCATAAACCTCATGCCTCTATCGGTTTGGAAAAAACTCTCTCTTCCCGAGCTCACTCCCACTAGGATGACTCTTGAACTAGCCAACCGAACCATAGCTTACCCCGTAGGTATAGCGGAGGATGTGTTTGTAGGTGTGGATAAGTTTACGTTTCCGGCCGACTTTGTAGTGGTTGATTATGACATGGATCCTAGAGTGCCTTTGATTATTGGTAGACCGTTTTTGAGAATGGGTCGTACTTTGATAGATGTGGCGGAAGGAGAATTAATTATAAGAGTAGAAGATGAGAGAGTGGTGTTTAAGTTAGGGAAACTTTGTGATAGGAAAGAGGTTAAGGAGTCTAGACCTTGTGAGACTATTAACATTGTTGATGTGTTAGATGAGGTGTGTGATGAACACTTGCATGATGCTTGTAAGAGTACTAGTGATGAGATGCCCCATGTTGAAACTGTGGCCTCAATTGCTCCCTCTTTAACACCATTTGGAGAGAGTGATTTCCTCTTGGAGGAATTTGAGTCAAACTTTCTTGGTGATGATGATTCTCCCATTAATTGGGAAGAAGATATTCTTACAATCCAAAAGTTGCTCAATGAGGACCCTATTCCTTCTCCTATTCAACAAGAAATTACCATTGAGGAACCTTCCATAGTAAAACCTTCCATAGAAAGTCCACCTCCTATTGGACTTAAGGACCTTCCATCTTACTTAGAGTATGCTTTCTTAGAAGGCAAAGACCAATTACATGTGATCATTGCTAAAGATTTGAAAGAGGATGAGAAGGAGCAACTTATTGAAGTCCTTAAGAAACACAAGAAAGCCTTAGCATGGAAAATATCCGACATAAGGGGAATTGATCCACATTCTTGTACACACAAAATCCTTATGGAGGATGACTATAAACCCGCCATTCAAAACCAAAGGAGAGTTAACCCAAAAATCCATGAGGTTATTAAGAAAGAAGTGATTAAACTCTTAGATGCGGGTATGATTTACCCCATTTCTGACTCTCCATGGGTTAGTCCGGTTCATTGTGTTTCAAAGAAGGGTGGAATCACCGTGGTGCCTAATGAGAACAATGAGCTTATTCCCACGAGACTTGTGACCGGTTGGAGAGTTTGCATTGATTATAGAAAACTCAATGAGGCAACTAGGAAAGACCATTTCCCGCTTCCTTTTATGGATCAAATGCTTGAACGCTTAGCGAGAAATGAGTACTATTGTTTTCTTGATGGCTTTTCGGGTTATTTCCAAATACCCATTGACCCTAAGGATCAAGAAAAGACCACATTCACTTGTCCCTACGGTACATTTGCTTACAAGAGGATGCCTTTTGGCTTATGTAATGCACCGGGGACGTTTCAAAGGTGCATGATGGCGATTTTCCATGACATGATAGAGCAAACCATGGAGGTTTTTATGGATGATTTTTCCGTCTTTGGAAACTCAGTTACCTCATGTCTCACCAATCTTGAGAGAATGCTTAAGCGTTGTGAGGAAACACGTTTAGTGCTTAATTGGGAGAAATGTCACTTTATGGTGAAAGAGGGGATTGTTTTAGGACACAAAATATCCCACAAGGGATTAGAAGTTGATTGAGCTAAAATTGATGTGATTGCTAAGCTTCCCCCACCCACTTCGGTTAAAGGTGTGAGGAGTTTCTTAGGTCATGCGGGATTTTATAGGCGCTTTATACAGGATTTTTCTAAGATAGCTAGACCGATGACTCACCTCTTGGAGAAAGAGGCTCCTTTCATTTTTAACCAAGACTGTTTGGACTCTTTTGAGACTCTTAAGGAAAAATTGACTAAGGCTCCCGTTTTGGTTTCTCCAAATTGGGAATTACCTTTTGAGCTTATGTGTGACGCTAGTGATTATGCGGTGGGGGCCGTCTTAGGACAAAGAGTTAATAAGCATTTTCAACCTATACACTATGCGAGTAAAACCATGACCGGTGCTCAACTTCATTACACTACCACGGAAAAAGAGTTGCTTGCTATAGTATATGCTTTTGAGAAGTTTAGACCATACCTTGTGCTCTCCAAAACCATAGTGTATACGGATCATTCTGCTCTCAAGTATCTTATGACAAAACAAGATGCTAAGCCTAGGCTTTTGAGATGGGTTTTGTTGCTTCAAGAGTTTAAGATAGAAATTCGTGATAAGAAAGGGGCCGAGAATTTAGCGGTGGATCACTTGAGTAGACTTGAGCATCCTTTTCAAGGAGATTACTACATCAAGAAATCAATGAATCTTTTCCATTAGAGGAGCTCATGTCTATCTCTTCCCAAGAGGATGCCACTCCTTGGTTTGCGGATATCGCAAACTATCTTGTGGGCAATGTTCTTATTGAGGGTCTTACTTACCAACAAAAGAAGAAGTTTCTTAAGGAAGTTAAGTATTACTTTTGGGATGATCCATATCTTTTTAGGCAATGTGCGGACCAAATCATTAGACGGTGTGTAGATGGGCCCGAGGCATTTAAGATCTTAGAAGCGTGTCATAAAGGACCTATGGCTGGACATTTTGGGCCTAACTATACCGCCAAGAAAATATTTGATTCGGGTTACTATTGTCCTTCCATTTACAAAGATGCCCATGAAATGGTGAAATTTTGTGATGTGTGTCAAAGACAAGGCAAAATTACACAACGTGATGAGATGCCACAAAATTTTATCCAAGAGTGTGAGATATTTGATGTATGGGGCATTGATTTCATGGGACCTTTTCCATCCTCTAAGGGAAACAAGTATATACTTGTGGTGGTGGATTATGTGTCCAAATGGGTGGAGGCTAAAGCCTTACCTACCAACGATGCTAGAGTTGTTGTGAAGTTTTTGAAACAATTGTTTGCTAGATTTGGTGTACCTCGGGCCATCATAAGTGATCGTGGTACGCACTTTTGTAATGATCAATTCACGAGAGTGATGAAGAAATATGGAGTGAATCATAGACTTTCTACCGCATATCACCCTCAAACAAATGGTCAAACCGAGGTCACAAATTGTGGTTTAAAGAGAATTTTAGAGAGAACGGTAGGAGAGCATCGAGCTTCTTGGTCGGATAAGCTTGATGATGCTTTGTGGGCGTTTAGGACGGCTTTTAAAACACCAATTGGTTGTACTCCTTATAGGCTTGTCTATGGAAAAGCGTGCCACCTCCCATTTGAGTTAGAACACAAGGCATCTTGGGCTCTCAAATGGGCTAACTTTGATTTAAACCAAGCCGGTTCCCATAGGAAAGATCAACTCAATGAGATGGATGAATTGAGAGTCAATTCCTATGAAAATTCTTTGCTTTACAAGGAAAAGACTAAGAAATTGCATGATGCTAAGATCAAGAATCGTGAGTTCAAAGTTGGAGAGCCGGTTCTCCTCTTTAACTAAAGATTGAAACTTTTTGCGGGCAAGCTTAAGTCGAGATGGTCCGGTCCATTCACTATTGCTCAAGTGTTTCCATATGGAACTATTGAGTTGTCACAACCCAACGGTCCAAATTTCAAAGTGAATGGTCACCGTGTTAAGCATTACTTTGGGGAGGACATTTCCGTTGAGATGGTCCAAGAGATCCCCATGAACTAATTCATTGAGGGACGAGTCGAGCTAGAGACTCATTAACTCAAGCATCGTATAACTAGGTTTAGAGTGTTGTAGGGTAGAAATAAAGTTATAAACTTGGAGATAAGTGTAGGGGAGACCTTCTTTTGTCTTTATGCTTTTTTGTAGGGTTGCTCACTCATTTCATGCTTTGGAGCTTATGGAGGAGGCCCTTGTATCCGGTTCACTTTGTTACTATAGTGATTTTTCATTGGCACCTTGTGCTTAAACATGATTTCACTAATAGTTGTCCTTTCCTTAACTTGGGTTAAGCAAAGTCTATTCATTGTCATAAGTGTAGGGGACGTTTTTATACTTCCATGCTCTTAAACATTAAGGACAATGTTTAGCTTAAGTGTAGGGGGTCTTCTATCGAAGTGACCTTTCCTAGAACTTGTCATTGTCTTGAATGATAACATGGAAAATTGATTTTTCAACATTTTTCAAATTTTTGATCTACTTTGGCCAACAAAGATATGCATTCATAATTTTGGCATCAATCATTTTGCATAACACATTTGCATTGTATATATTTCTTCTTTTATGTTTCATCAAAAATATATAAAAAGAAAAAAAATATAATAAAACATGGTTTTAACAAGTTTAGATTTCTTTGACATATTAGGCCCGCCATGGATATTTTGACTCAACCCGAGTTTGCTTATCTTAGCATTCTCTAGCTAGTATCCTTAACCATGTAGTCCTTCATTGGTCTATTAGGCTAAGCATCCACCAATCTCATTATTTGAGATTTTAAATTTGTGGAGAATGGGAAATGATAGAGTTGAAGCAAGTATAAAAGGGCTAGATAAACTTCATGATAATTACTTGTGGCTTAACCTTTCTCTTCTTTACCTCTATTTTCTTCGCATGTATATAATTGTTAATAAATAAACAAGAACGGTTTTAATTGATTTGTAATCTCTTATGCATTTTTGTCTAATCATTCATGGTTGATATAAGTACGTCTTAAGATTCTAAGTTAGAACGTTTTATGTGTACTAGACGTATGTCATGCTCAATATTTAGCGGGTGTTTTTCCTTTTATTCTTTTGAACTTTCTTTGTGAGGAATAAAGAAAAATAAGAGCGGCTTATGAAAAAAAAATGAGTGGCTAGAAAAAAAAGAAAAGAAAAAGAAAAAGAAAAGAAAAAAAATATATATATAAGACTCCCAAGAGGGGCAGTGTGGTGTTAATTATAGTGACTATTGAGTTCCAATATTACCTTGACGGGTTGCGGGGATTCAATAGATTGCTCCAATCCAATATTACCTTGACGGGTTACGGGGTTGATGATCCAAACTCTCAAAAAGATGGCGGATGTAAATTATTGCGTGAGTTTTATTTTTCTTTCCTTAGCGAGTGTGAAGCTACTTATGAAAGCATGACATGAGGATTTTACACATAAGGCGAATGACTTATTACTCTTGAAACGGACTTGTATTAATTGTGAGCGGTTTTTCAAGTAATGGATGAGAGGATTACTTAGGATTAAAACCGTGCTTCCTTATTTTTGGATTTTACACTTCTTATACTTCACACTTGAAATAATGACAAATTTGCCCACAAGCAATTTGCTCAAATAATAGCCGGTTCCACATTTAATTGTCATGAATAAGTTGACGCACTGTTTACTTGTGAATGCAATGATCCCATTTTTAAGCTTGGTAAGGGGAAAGTGAAACTTGAGGGTGATAAATGTCCATGGTACCCAAGCCCTAATCTAAGCCATTGAATTCTTTATGAGTTATTTCCATCAAAACCATTTCAAGAAAAATGAAAAAGATATAGATAGAATTGTATTTTGTTCATTGCATTGTTAAAAGTCAAAATCATGCATCATGTAGTTTAGAGTAGTGTAGATGCATTCCATATGGCCAAGGTGGGTTAATTATGAGGAGAATGTAAATTTGTGCTTTAAAATATATAGAATTGCATGAGGACATGACAATGTTCAAGTGTAGGGGATTTGATATGAGCTTAAACTCATATCAATTTATCAACAAATAACCCTAAAATATGAAGCAAAATACCAATTTATCTTGCAAAAACAGTGTTATGTGGTATATTTGTGTTTGTGTACACTTGTGTAGGTAGAAGGATACATTTTCAAGCAAACAAGGGAAAATCAAGCTTAAATTGATGAAAAAGACAAAGAAGGATCAAAAGTGACAAGACTTTGAAGTGCAAGGACCTATCTTGACAAACTTCCAAAGATGAAGGACCAAAGTGTAAATATTGTAAAAAGTCAAGATCATAGTCAAACAAGGTCAACTTTCAAGTCAACTCAGTCAAAGGACCATTTCTGCTTAAGAATGAAGTTTGAAGGACTAAAAGTGCCAAAGAAATGAAGTTACAAGCCTTAAAGTGCAATCTGCCAAAGTCTAGGGGCTAAATCTGCCAATATTGGAAATTAATTCAAGTTTAATCCATGTGATACAATTTTAACCAATGAGAAGGCAGCAAAACAAGCACACGGATTTCCACATAAGGGCATTTAATACCCACTCAGCCGCCACTCATTAATGACAAAATCCTAACAGTGTGATCCGTGTGCCTTGTTTTCAACCATTCAGAGCATGACACGTGTCAGTTTCAAACGGCCAAAAATTCCCAGGATCGTTCTTGAGCTACAATGGATTTCAAGGAAAGTTGTAAACATCAAAAGCGCTTATTTTTTAGAGATGAACACAATGGTCATCATCCCCAACAAACTTCCTTCTCAAGTCTATAAATAGCAGTTTAGGTCTTCATTTGTACAAGTTAGTTGTAAGTGTGAAAAACACACACATTTACATTTTATCTCAACTTTTTCCTTTCTTAGCTAAACTACTCAAGAGTTTGACACACTCTTGAGTTAGTTAGTTAGTTAGAATCCTTTTAACCAACTTTTTAATTGAATTCCATCAATAAAATTCAAATTCTTCATTTCCCGCCAAATTCTATCTTCATCATTACTGTTCATACCTGCCTTCAATTGATACTTGTGTTGCTGTTTGAAGTTTGTTATGATCATACATTGATCATAATTAACTTTGGAAGAAGAATTGTAGCTGTTTGTTGTTTTCAGTTCAAATCCATAGCTTATGAGATGAGTTCATGCCATGGAGATGTTCTTGTTGATTGTAGCAGATTTGTTGATTGTAGATGGTTGATCTAGTGCTAAGGTGGTGGTTAGCACTAGGATAGAGAGTACAACACTCCTCTACTTCCCAATGGTTTCTTCACATGGTTCTAAAGCTTCTTGTTTTTGATTCCACTCAATTTGTCAAATGCATGCTTAATTCCTAGTTAATCTTGATTGTGTTTGTATGACAAAACCTGTTTAGCTGTTATTGATTTGATTCCATTGCTTTTGTAGCTTAATTGTAGCTAATTTGCTAATTTCTTTGATAACTGCTCTTGTTGATAGCTTATATCTGCCATTTTTAGCTTTGCATTTCCATTTGAGCTCTTGTTGCTTTACATACTTGCTAGTAACTTTTACACATCTCTTTTTGGTTATTAAGGTTGGATTGATAAATGATTTTACTCAGCTTGAATTAGAACTTGTAAAGTCTTTGAAATTTTCATATAAATCAGATAAAGGAGTGTTTGGGTTTACACAATTAATGATTTTCAAGTGTTAGTTTTTGGAAAGTTAGTGTTAATATTCATTAATCAAGTGATAAAAAGTAGTTTTGAAGCATTTTCAAGTCAACTCTTAAGTCAAAAAGGCATTTGGAAAGAAAAAGTATTGGGTCATTTTCATTCAGTTTTGCTTTAAAAAAGTTGTCAATTTCATTAGCTTGCCATTTACTGAATTCTTGATGAAATCTTGCCAAACCAGTTCTGATTTGTAGGTCATATTATAAAGTTTCATAGTCTATAAGCACTTGATACAGTTTCCATTCAGCTAGGAGTAATAAGCTAAAATCTGAATGCTTGAGGAAAGGCAAGTTACTGTAAATGGAAACTGCAATTTCAGATCTTTTGATTCTATTCATTAACCAAGCAATTTTCTTTCACAAATCCACTTAGTAGTTGGTTTTGGTTGATATTTGATAGTTTCAGCTTTTTGTCAAAAAAATTCTGGTAAACGCTTGGTCAACATAAGCCATTTTCAGCTTATTTAAATTTCCCAGCTTATTACTTGATGAAATTTGATATGACTTGATTTCCCGTTCATCACTTGAGCTCTTTAATCAGTTTAAGCACAAAAATCCAATTGTGCATGCTCAGAATTGTCTAGAGCTTAATTTGTGCTTATTGTGAAGTGCTTATTTGCTTATTTGACATTTTCAGTAAGATTCCTTTTAAAAACCTAGCTTATCTTGAATTCTGAGTGTTTTGCAATTAGTTTGAATCATTTTGGTCCAATAATAAGCTCAAACGAGCTTATTTGTTGAGTAACCCGTTTTTGGCTTAAATACTTTCAGAAATTGCATTTTAGTCCCTCTTGTATTAAACAGTTTCTAACTTTGGTAAAAACTTGCTAATTTCTAGGGTTTGCACAATTAAGTCCTTTCAGTTTGAGATTTGTTAGAATTTAGTTAGCAGTTTTGGAATTTGTTACTTTTTGGTTAGTTTGTTACATAGTTTTCATAATTGATCCTTTTGGTTTGCTGTTTTACACTTTCAGTCCTTATACTTGTTAGACTTTACATTTTGAGCATTTATATTTCATAGAATTTATATTTTCAGTCCTTTTAGTTCTAAAATTTACATTTTGAATCTTACTTGAATAAAAACTTGGTATTTGCACGATGTTTTACATATAAGTAGGTAATATTTTTCAGTTTTGCAAGGCTTTGTTGAATTAGCGAATAGAATATCCAAAAAAGATTAACAACCAAAAATAGTTAAAAACCCGATATTGATTGGACTTTCAATTAGCAAGAACTGAGAAAAACGAACTGCATTATACACAATTTCATGATCAAAACTAAGAAAGATTAGTTAACAATAATAATGTTTTTAGGCATCACTTGCATTAACAATCTCCCCCTTTTTGATTATGAAAAACGATAAACTCATTGACGTAGAAACACAAAATATGGAATTATTAACTAGTTTATCACTATCATTTCTCCCCCTTTGTCGTAGCAAAAAGGTTAGCACAAGTCTTTGAAGAACATCGAACTTTGCTAGTAGCTCCCCCTTGGTGGTTGCTCTCCCTTGCTTGGGGCACCAAGTTTGTGAGCTAAGGTGACATGCTACACAAAGGTTAGTAGAAAGGAAAGAAACACCAATGTATATATGATCACTACCGACTAAGTAACTTGAGTGGGAGAGAGAGAAGAAATCTCAAATTAGAAGCAAGTATTTTGCTAAGTATGTCCAAAGAGGTAATTGACAAAATCAATCTTCAATCCGATGAAGATGATAAGCTTGTCAATGGGTTAAAGTTTAGATTTGATGGAATCACCCATAAGCAATTGTAAAAATTAACCATGATCAACTCAAAATAGATCTAATGAAATAACACACAAACAACACAAAGGTTACATAAAAGAAAAAGACACAATAAAGAAGATAGTCATACACACAATATGAGTATCTAAAAGCAATAAATATGGAAAATAAACCACTAAGCATAAGCTAGTCTAATAGTGATATTTTCCAAGATTGCTTAAAAAAAATAAAAGACTTAAAAGACGACGATGCATCATTCGAAGTTTTGTCCACCGGAACGAAAACTTGAATAGGAGGTCGAGTGAGGAGGAATTCAAGAAAATTTAACTTCTCATACACATGAGCAAGTTCAATTTGTTGAAATCGACAACAAGCACACGAGGATCCATGATGCAACACAAAATCGTTAGATGGGGGTATGGCATCAAACTTAGGGTTTGGTGGTGGTGGGGTAATGGGTTTGGGAATGTTTTCACAATGCCTTGTGAGGTTTAGGAAGGTTGAAAGGTCATTGAGTTGAGGGGTATTGAAGGATTGTGGTGGTGGGGGAACATTTTCTTTTGCTCCGGTGATGGGGTTTATGGTATAAGTCTCATTCCAATATTGATAGGAGAGAAGGTAGGTTTTTTGGGTGGTTTGGACGAAGATGGTTCATTCTTCTTAACCCAAATAGGTCGAACCGAGATTTTCGGTTTCTTTGAAAGCTTGGATGAGGAAGCTTTGGGTGAGTGGGGTTGTGACAAAGAAATGTCAAGGTTAGGAATGTAAGAGTTAGGCATTGTGGGAGTGTGAGAATGAAATCTCAAGGTTGTGTGAGAATGAAATCTCAAGGTTGGGATATAAGTAAAATGTAATCAAGGTAACAATTTGAATACAAAATGTGAAGTGTCAAGGAATGTTTAGTCAATTTGAGTAAACAAGGAATCTTGACAAGGTATAGGGTTTTAAAAATTTTGACCAAAAATTCGTCAAAAACTGATTTCTACCCGCGGTACCTTAAAGGGACCGGCGGTTCCTTAGCACATAAGGAACCGCACGACTTTATTGAGCCGCGTCCGGTGGACGTGAAACCATGTTTTTCTTGGGATTTGGGAAAAACTAAGACTTTTTCAAAAAGTTGCAAATCTTGGAATTTTACCTCTATTAGCATCAAATTATGCTAGGGTTGCAAAAAGCAACACATTCACAAAGAATGTCTTGAAAAAGGGTGACAAAATATTTGAATATCATTTTGAACCAATTTTAGTCAAGTTTTTAGAGGTTGTGATAGATTTAAGTTCAATTTTAATTTCAAATTAAAGTTGATTAGTGTGCACACAAGGATAGAAACACACAAAGCTAAATCCATAGATCAACAACATGAAACATACATGAAGGAAATGACAACTAGAAAATTAAGTCAACTAACTATAACAAAGCTAGCTTAACATTAGATCTAGATAAGTAGTTTTCTTTGGCTTGGTTTTGTTGAAAACTCTTATTAAGAAAACTCCATCATTCATCTCCTAGGAGGAGGCATGGAGAACAAGGCAAGCAAGAAATCTTGCAACCTCCTATGTAGTCCATACATATCCATCCTAAGGTTATGGATGATGTAGTGGTTGTAAAGACAACATGGACAACTAGGACCATGTGTTTGTTGAAACCCATAGTATGGATCACCCAAAAGGAGGGAAAGTGGAACACCCAAAATTGGAATGTTTGAGTTGGGTGGAGGTGGAGGAGGCAAGTTCTCCAAGGGTGATGTGGGTGAGAGTGGAGGCATGTTCCCTAATGGGAAAATGGGTGAGTGTGGAGGTAAATTCTCCAAGGTTGGTGAAATGGGTGAGTTATGAGGGGTAAATGGTGAAGTCACCAAAGTGTCATCAAAGTCATTCGCAAAAGGAATGCTTTGGATTGGTTGGGGTTGTGTGGTCACATCCAAGGGTGCACTTGGAGTGAAGAGTGAAGAGAGCTCATTTATTCTTGAGTTGAATGAAGAGGAGGTAGAACCAATAGAGTGGTTAGTACCATGGGTGGATGATGTCTTGCATGGTGCAAGAGGTGGGGAAGGTGATGAAGAAATGAGGATAGGAACCATCTCATTCTTAGGTGTGTGGAAAGGTGAGGAGTTAGGCTTGGCTACCTTAATCCTTATTTTGAGTGTTTTCCTTGGGGTGGAGGTCTTGGAAGAGTTTGAGGTTTTGGTACACACCATGGTTGTTTAGGGTTAAGGGAGGTATGTTTGATGTGTGAAGAACATGGCAAACAAGGTGGGTTTAAATGGGTGAGGGGATGATCCAAACTAGTAATGGGTTAAAATCATTTTAGGTGAATAATGAATTTAGGTAAGCTAGTTAAGGAAATGTGCAGTTTATTACTGAAAATCATGCAAGGTTTACATAGATTTAAGAAAACAGTGTAAAGAAAAAGATGTTGTCATGCACAGTGGTCGACGGTTCCTTATCTAGGACCCGCGGTACCTTATCGATAAGGAACCGCTGGTCGATATTGAACCGCGACCAGAGGTTTCAAAAAATCTTTCATCCCAATTTTTGAAAAACCCAGTTTTTCCCAAAAGATTCACAAGCCAAAGTTAACTACAGATCATAATCTAAGTAAGCTAACTATCACAAAGATGCACAAAGCTATGTAAATCACAAACATGATGGCATAATTAACATTAAGGATCAAAATAAATAATAATCCAAACATGCAACAAAAGTTAATAAACAACTTAACCAAAGTGTTAATAACCAAATGTTTAACCATCAAATCCAAACTTTGACACAACTTCAAAGTCTTCACCTCCTTTTCTTTCCTAAACCTTTGATCATCTTTCCCAAATACTTGAATCCTTTTCTTGTCTCCACTCGGTGTTCATGTAATTCTCCCCGATTTCTAAGATTTCACGATAAAGATGCTCCATATTGAGATCTTCCGGAACATCACTAGAAGGGTGAGGAGGAGGAGCTAAGTCTTCAAAATCATCCTCGAATTGATTTGAGGATGGATGGGAGTTACTCGAAGAGTCAAAATGAGAACTAGGACCGATGCCATCACCATCACTTGGTGGCATATCGGTGTCCTCATCATCCGGCTCTTGATGGTGGGATTTTCTCGAACCACGGTCACTTCTTGGCTTTCGTTCATACGTCTCTTGAATAGGCATCATAACCCGTTGAACCGGGTGAAAGCGAGAAAGATCAAGTTGAGGAAAATCTTGACCAACCCTTCTAAAGAGACGAGTAAGAAGCATAGCATAAGGGAGGTTTGTTTTGGGTTTGGAAAGAGCATAATTTATACGTCGAGCGATGTAATATGCAAGATTGTACTTGGTGGAAGTAAAAAGGCAAAACAACATATGCCCCATGCAAGCCGGGATATGATCTCGGTTCCCACCAAGACAAAACACATTTTCCCTAAGGATGTTTGCCCATTGGAGCATGTAATCCTTAAGGTCGCTTGAGAGCACTTCATACCTATTCACATTTCACACATTTGTATGAAGGCTTCTCACAACGTTTCCACTACGCTCTTTCGTGATGATTTCAAGGATGAAATTTAGATCAACTTCGGTGGTGTCATTTGGAGGTTTATCGTTAGACTCCAAGAGAGCATCTAGTCTCCACTTATCCATAAACGACAAGTGCCTTCAAATGGCACACCAAGAATATCACCAAAGTCATCGAGGGAATATTGAATGATTTGACCATTCAACAAGAAACGAATAAAGATTTGGTCGTTGATTTCAAGCATAGAGTAAGTACTAAAGAACTCAAGAAGAAACAAGGGATAAATTACCTCGTCTATGTAGAGAAAACAATCAAACCCAATAAGCTCGAACATAAAGTTGATATAATTATCTCCCGCTATTCTTGAATTTACAATCCTACCCTCATGGAAATTACGAGAGGAAAGGGATGGGTAAGAGTTTTGGAGTTGAGGGGAAACAATGGTTTGAGAAATGTCGGGCATATAATTTCTAGTGAATTGATAATCTTTTTGATATTGAGAAGGCATGATTAAGTACCTAAATAAACACAAGAAAATATTTCTCCAATCACTCATATGAAAAATAAAATCAAAGATAAAAAATATGAGAATGTGTTATATCAATTTCTTGACAAACATAGGATTGAATCCATATCATTCTCATGTTCACAATGTGTCTATTCCATCATTAACCAAGAACACATGATCTATGTTAGATCAACAATGAATTAGAACATTGGTTTTTTCAAAACAAGGTTTTTAGGTAAGCATTAACAATGTCATTACCTACTTGTTCATGGGTTCATCTCAAATCCATCTTTTAACCAAAATCATTTAGCCAAAATTCGGATTTGTTCTACAAGTGGGTTTTAGTGAAATCTTAATGAATATCAACCTAAGGAATCATAGTAAAATAACCATGTCAACCCACATTCCTATTAAGGTTTTAATTCAATTTCAATTTAAAAAATCCCCAATTATGAAAGGATGAACCCTAGAACAAAATAGATGAAACTGAAAGAAAATACTTACAATTAATTTATGTTAGATGATGGATGAGTGAAACCCACAACTTGGAATCAATTAATTTGAGTGATTGAAGGTTTTGGAAGCTTCAACAATGGTGGAAAACAAGAAACCCGTCGGCTGTGTGTTTTTGGGAGAGAGAGGGTTTGGTTTGAAAAAGAATAAAATACTCAAACTGGCGCTCTGACAAAAGTTTCTGCCCGCGGTTCCTTATCGATAAGGTACCGCGGGTGTGAGCCACCTAGATAAGGAACCGCCTACAGAGGCAGGTTTTTATCTATGAAAAACGCCAAATTTTGAAAACCAAGTTTTTCTAAAATACTTAAGTTTAAATCATGAGCCTTTAAGAATATCATTGGATCATCATAACACTAAGCAATATGCCTTAACGAAGGATTACAAGTTAAATCAAGATCGAAAAGAACCGAAACGGACAAACGACTACTCGTAGCAAAACGACTAAGTGGAGAGAATACAAGGGAAGTGAATCAAGACTAGGAAAAATGCTCAAGGGAATAATGACAATCTTCAAATAGTGGTAACGAAGAGCTTGTGTCATATATAGTGGTTTAAGACGTGCCTTTCCGGCGAAACGTTAAACGGCTTTGGTAATGAATAAGCACGAAGCAATTATTCAAGTATAGACTAAGATCACTTTCAATAATAGTCTTAGTCTAAACCAAAATATGAGCAAGGTATTAATTCACTTTCTCTCCCATAAATGGCCTACTAACCGTATGGGTGCAAACCATGGAAATCATGCTTGATACTTTAAGCTTCTACTAACTCACTCTACATCACCCTAGTGAGTCAAGTATCCAAGCAATGAAGGTTTGAGAGGATAAAGGAAAAGAAACACAAACCACATATAAATGTCAAGGCAAGGATGCCGAGAACAAGCACATAGTCAAGTAATGATCAAAAGAATGATCAAAGGGCGCGTGGAAGAACGAAAGCGTACCTTGGCCACAAAGAGCAATCCATGAAGGAATAAGTGTTATGCCCAATCAATGACTATGATGAGTACTAAGTATTCAAGGACTAGTATCATTCCCAATCATCTAGGTATCATCATTCAAAGATGTTAAAGATCAATGAAGATGAGTCTTCTACAAGTTCAAGTAACTCAATCCACAACCAATTAAGTGATTGATCTTCATGAGTACCTACACAAAGCAAGATGCAAACTAGTAGATACATTTCAAGAGTATATCTAAAATGCATAAAGGCTACTACTCTTAAGTGGGATGCAATATTATCAATTAAAATACCTATTTTCAAAGAAAACATAGTTTTGACCAAAGAGAAACTTTAGTATAACTTGACCTTCTAATTTGAGGAGACAATGGATCGATCCAAGTTTCAAAGTACAATATACTTCAAAGATCTTGAGTGACCATCGCTCTGATACCAATTGTAGAAACTAGAAGGGGGGGGTTGAATAGTTTCTCTTCGATTGGTGACCAAATTAAAATTAGTTTCAATTTGGTTTGTATCAAAACTATCTTTTACTTGAGGCTAAGTTTCATAATGATTAGGTTCAATTCAAATGCACTAGCAAAGATAATAGGTAAGTGTAATGATAATGAAATAAGTAAAGAGTAAGGAAGGAGACAACCTAGTGGGAAGACACCAAGATTTATAGTGGTTCGACAACGAGGCTCTATCCTCGTTTCTACTCCAGTCCTCGAGTACACCTACTCGAGATTTCCACTATATCCACAAGCTCCCTTCTCGGCGGAGAAAACCTTACATCGTTGCTTACATTATTTTCCGACACTAAGCTAAATGTCGAGACCTAATCTTTAGCTAGGACCAATCTACACAACATTGCCTACTTCACAATTTAACGACACAAGGCTAGATGTCGGGTTCTAATCTTAAGGTAGAACCAATCTTCACGACGTTGCCTACTTCACCATTTTACGACACAAGGCTAGATGTCGAGTTCTAATCGAAAGCTATAACCAATCTTCACGACTCTTCACTTTGAAGCTAAGTGAGAACTTCACACAACACAACTACTAGTCACTTTATAGTTTAGTGAGAACTCACAAGACACAACCACATCACTTTATAGTTTAGTGAGAACTCCTAATCAAATCTATTACAACTCAACTAGACTTATCCAAGTACACACATGTATCTTGGATTTACACAACACAAATCCAAGCAAACACATATGCAATGGATGTACACAACAAATCTAAGTATCCACAAATAACTTGGATGAACACAACTAGTCCAAGTATTCATAAATACATTGGATTGACCTAAAACAAAAAAGGTATCATGATGAATTTGACTAGCTCATAGATTCATCTTTATCACAACACTAGTGAGTGAGTGATCTTCTCATTGGACAAGGTAAATGAGGGGATCAAGAGGATAATCATATGTAAACATCCTTAACAATTTAAGTGATCATTTACTAATGATTATGCTATAGAAAATAGAAAGAGGGCTGAGAAAAACGTCTAAGAGGCTTGCTGGAAAATGAGATTTGACCCACTATTTAAAGGAGACAAAGTATAACGGATCTATAACAGCTAGCTGTGCGCGGTACCTTATCTCACCCCGCGGTTCCATATCGCTAAGGAACCGCGTAGGTGCTTAAGGTACCGCCACTAGACTACTCACCGTTTTTTGTCTTTTAGTGGGGTGGGAATATCTGAGGTATTTGAAACCTTCAAAGGATATTCTAACAGCATTTGGAATATGCTATTTTCAAATTTTCATTTTCCATTTTAATAAAACATTTCTAAAAAAGAAAGTTTATTAAAAAGTCTTTTGTCATATTAACAAAAGTGAGTTTTAAGGATAATCATTTTGATGATCACTAAGTATGATTAAGAAATGTTAGTGATATGATTATTACCTTGATGATAGTGTTAGTTAAATAATTCATTTTGTGTTTTACACTAAATGTGTTGTATGGTTTGTTGTGATCAAAACTAAGAAAGATTAGTTAACACTAATAATGTTTTTAGGTATCACTTGTATTAACAGATAGGAACAACAATGTATTTTCTATATTTATCTTTACCTAGAATAGTTGATACGTAGATTATTGTACAAGGCTTCTTATGTCTATAAAAGAAGACCTTTAGGTTAATGTTCATAATAAGTTTTTCTTACGTAAACTACTTTCATTGTAAGCAAGTTTGATATCATTAATCAAAGTGAAAGTTTGTTTACATCTTGTGTGTTCTTGTTTAAGTGTTAATTCCGCATAACACTTAGATTGTCATATACATATACAAAGGTTTCTCTAAGTGTATTACTTGATCTAATCTCGTATACATAAAGCTAAATCGATCTAAGTTTGGGATCACCAAGTGGTATCAGAGGTTGTTGAGGAACTTTTGATCTTAAAGAACACAAGAACCCTAAAATCACCAAAACCCTAACAACATCATGTCAAATCCAGAAGTACCCACCTCCTCCTCACCTTTACCAAACATCAAGATTCCCATTCTTGATGCTACCAACTTTGAATTGTGGAAATTCAACTTTGAGCAATACATGGGGATCTATGACTATACACTCTAGGAGATTATTGAATATGGAAACACGTTCAATAAAGCCCAAAAGATTGTTGATGCTATTGTTGGAAGAGCAGCTGTTGCTGGATGTTCAGAAGCAGATAAGAGAGAAAAGCCAGAGGATGGTAGAGCTGTGGCTGATGAAGACATAGCAAAGAAAAGGGTTGATATGAAAACCCTAAATATTCTGAAACTCTCTTTGGGACAAGAGAACCAACATAAATACAGAGGCTATGAATCTGCTAAAGACCTTTGGGCAGCTCTTGAAGTCGCATATGGTGGCAATGAAGATACTAAGGAAGAGAAGAAGAAGAAACTCATGCATGATTATGTTGTCTTCAAGGCTCAACCTAATGAGAAGCTCTGTAGTGTGAGAAGCAGATTGCTTGACATTACAAGCAAATTGTCCTTCATGGGGACACAACTTGGTGATGTCGACATTAATGCCACTTTTCTTAAAAGTCTTGGTGAGGCATGGAAGATTGAGGCAAGATCTATACTTGCCAACAATACTCGCAAAAGTTCTACTTTTGATGACATCTACAACAAACTGAGGCTGTTGGAAGGTGAAACTCTTTTGGAGCATGGAAGCAAGTCTACCAACAGTAACATGGCCTTCTTTTCTCATAGTGAAGGTCAATTCAATCAGAAGGACTCTTACATGCATCCAGTTACTGGATCATCATGTGTCAGCGCTGGAACATGTGATGTCAACGTCTCATACATGGACGCTGACACATACAAAAATGACTCACCAAGAGTTAAACCTGCTGGTTTAGATCTGGATACTGTATGTGCTTATATTGCTTCTTTTCCCAATAGTTCAGTGATTACATATGAGGACCTTGAGCAGATAAGTGATGAGCACTTGGAAGAAATGGATATTAAGTGGAACATGGCTCTTGCTAGTATAAGAGCAAACAGGTGGAACAAAAGATTTAAGAAGAAGATGACCTTCAATGCAAAGGACACAGTTGGATTTGATAAATCCAAAGTTGAGTGCCACAACTTTCATCGTATGGGGAACTTCATGAGGGAATGCAGATCTCCTAGAAGATCTGATGCTGGCAAACCTTCAAGCCAAATTGGTAAGGCTCAGGATCCTAAGGCCATGGTTGCAGTTCAAGGAATTGATGGTATGGGATGGGATTGGAGCTATATGGCTAAAGATGTGGAAGAGGATAAAGCTTTGGTGGCTGAGATAGAAGAAGAAGAGCATGTTCAATATGCTCTCATGGCACACTCCTCCTCTTCATCTGATAATGAGGTATACGATGATGCTTTTTGTAGTAAAGGTTGTAGGTTAAATACTGAGAGACTTAAAAAAGAGGTGTTAAGATTATTAGATGATGTGAGTACTGAAAGATGCAAACTGTCTAATTACCAACCAGCTCTCACTCAAACTGAGAAGACAATTTCTGAATACAAGAAAATGGAATTTGACTTAAAAGATAAAATAAATATCTTAAAACATTAGTTGAATGCTAGCAATGATATTAGGAGTATCATGGAAAGGGTTAATGGTGAGTTACAGGCTAAGTTAGATGAGGCCATTAAGAATAAAGATAATGTAGGCCTTAAAAATCAAAGATTTGATAAGGCCACACAAACCCTAGGAGAATGTGTGAGTAAACAAAGGGATCCTAAGGACATGACTGGGATTGGGATGAAAGACTACTCTATGGTTCCACCACCAACTGGTGACTTCTATGGTGTCCAACAAAAGGACCTATCTTGGACTGGTTTGCCAGAACTCCAAGAGGAGGAATTCATTCCTCCACCAAGAGTTGTCACCCCAGTTGAAGAGTATCAACAAAACTTGACTGACTTGAATGAATGAAAGAAAGCTAACCCTGCCTTATTTGTTAAGGGTGGCTTGCTATGTGAAAGTCCTAATGAGTCAACTCCCATTAAGGTTACAAACCCAATCACTGGTAAAGCTGTTGACCTTGGCTCAAACACTATTAGAAAACCTAGCATTAAGTATGCAGAGATGTATAGGAATACTAGGTCACCTAAGAGCCAAGTTAGCAATGATGGAACAGGCTTATTCTCTTCTAGACCTAGGGTTGTGTCTAGAAAAGCCTGTTACACTTGTGGTAGCTTTTCACGTTTAGCATATAAGTGTGTCAACGCTTCCAAAGTCAACGTTGTTAGAAAGTCAAACGTTGTCAGACCCAAACCTTGTGTGCAGCAAAGTCCACAAGTTGTTAGACCTGCCCCATTCTTCACTAGAGGGTCTAACACTCATGGAAAAGGACCATTTCAAAAGACAAATACTTGGTCAAATAGGCAATGGGTTTCTGTAGCAAACCCTAGGTTCAACGCTGACAAGGGTAATTTCAACGTTGACAAGACCAATTCTAACGCTGACAGAAACGTGATCCGACCTAAATATTTTCAACCACAGGGTAAGGGGTCTAAAGCTTCTTCAAGCTTAACATGGAGACCAAAGAAAGATCAAAACCCTAATGATAATGGGATTTCAATGACCTGCAACAGGTTTAATTACATTTCAAAGGTCATTACAAAACCTATTGGGGTTAATTGGGTATTTCATCCAAAGAGGGATGAAAATGGGGTTGTTATGAGAACTAAGTCTGTTCTTATTGAACAACCAGATGAATCCAAGTCTGCTAAGGCTTGGGTTCCCAAAGAAAACTAACTTGTTTTCATTATGTGCAGGGCATTCAAAGACAGGTCAATGATTATGGATATTGGGATAGTGGATGCTCAAGACACATGACAGGGAAGGAAGATTATTTGACCAACTTCACTTCCAATAAGAATGGTGATAAGGTTTACTTTGGAGGCGGATATGGTACTATCACAGGCAAAGGAACACTTCTCACCAAGAACTTGTGTTTTGAGAACGTATTTTTGGTAAAGGAACTTGATTACAATCTTTTTAGTGTATCACAAGTTTGTGATAACAAAAATAAAGTTCAGTTTACTTATATTGAATGTTTGGTGTTAAGCAAGAATTATAAGATCCCTGATGAGAAATATATTGACTATAGAACACCCAAGCATAAAGACATATACAATGTGAATCTGAATGGGATTAGAACGAATAACAATATGTCTTGTTTTTATGCTAAAGCTTCAGTAGATGAAAGTAATTTATGGCACAGGAGACTAGGGCACATAAACTTTAAAAATATAAACAGGCTTGTGAGACTTGGCTTGGTTGATGGTTTGCCTGAAAAGGCCTTCCACAATGACCACTCTTGTGTTGCATGTCTTAAAGGCAAGCAACACAAGGTCTCATTCAAGTCCAAACAGGTGCACTCTAGTACTAGACCTCTTTACTTGCTTCATATGGACCTCTTTGGTCCAACCAATATAGAAAGTTTGAATGGTAAGTCCTACTGCTTTGTTATCACAGATGACTTTTTTAGGTTTACTTGGACTTTCTTTTTAGCTATGAAGAGTGATACCGCTGACACTTTAATTGATTTTATCACTCAGATTGAGAAGAAAACAGGAAATGAAGTAAAAATGCTTAGGAGTGATAATGGTGGTGAATTTACGAATAAAGTGTTAGATGATTTTTGTGCCAGGAAAGGAATACTAGGCAATTTAGTGTTGCCAGAACCCCACAGCAAAATGGGGTTTCTGAGAGGAAAAATAAAACACTAATTGAAGCAGCCAGAACCATGTTGGCTGATGCTCATTTTCCAATAGCCTTTTGGGCTGAGGTTGTTAATACCGATTGCTATGTTCAAAATAGAGCATTGGTCAACAAAATTCAGAACAAAACACTTTATGAGTTACTTTGGGGAAGAAAACCTAATATTGGTTTTCTCAGACCTTTTGGTTGTCATCTAGTTGTTTTAGATACTAGTGATGCCTTAGGTAAATTTAGTACAAAAGATGATGAAGGCTACTTCATGGGGTATTCAGTGCAGAGCAAAGGATATAGGGTTTATCTTAAAAAGGAAAAACGTATACTTGAAAGAGTACATGTTAGGTTTTTAGAGAATAAACCTAGTGATCCAGAAAGTGGTCCAAATTGGTTGTTTGACTTGGAACCTTTATCTAGGACTTTAAATTATATGCCTGTCACTAATACAGACATTGTGAAGGTAACTTCAAATGTTGTGGAAGAACAAGTTGTTGATGTTTCAGGTACACAGGTTCATGAAAAGGTTGGATCACAAGCAGAAAAGTCATCTCCTATACTAGAGTATGTCACTATTCCCATATGGACAGATGCTTTTGTCGTTGCTGCTGCTGGAAAAGATAATGGTGGTCCCCAAGTACCACCAGACAACAACATGCATGGTCCTTCAGGCGCTGACAAAGGCAAATCTAGCACTGACAAGACCAATTCAGACGTTGATGGCTCAGAGGTTGACAACAATAGTTCAAGCGTTGTTAGCCCTCACGCTGACAACCAAGGTTCAGGCGTTGACAACACTTTTGCACATCTTTTCTCTTCTAATTTTGAACAAGGTGAACCTTCTAATTTATATGAAGAGGTTCATCCTCATGTTGATGAAAGAGAGTCTGAAGAAGAAGATATTGGCAACTTAGAGAATGAGATTGAAGACACCAGACTTTTTGAAGGAGGAGTTCTCACTTCTACCATGAAGAATCACCCCACTTCTTAGATCATTGGTGATATTATGACTCCTGTTCAGACTAGAAGATCTCATCAAGGTCTTGGTGGATTATTGCCAATATACACAAGAAGGTTGATACCCCTCTTGTGCAAGCCTGTTTGTTTGCCTGTTTTCTATCACAACAGGAACCCAAGAAGATATTTGATGCTCTCAAAGAACCAAGTTGGGTGGAAGCAATGCAGTATGAGCTTCACCAATTTGCAATTCAGGATGTTTGGGAGCTGGTTGATTGTCCCAGATATGTTAGACCTATAGGGACAAGATGGGTTCTAAGAAACAAGAGAGATGAAAGAGGTATTGTGGTCAGAAACAAGGCAAGATTAGTGGCTTAGGGATATACACAAGAGGAGGGGATAGACTATGAGGAGGTCTTTGCACCAGTTGCAAGGATTGAAGCCATTAGGATCTTTTTAGCCTATGCATTCTGCATGGGCTTCACTGTCTATCAAATGGATGTCAACAGTGCCTTCCTCTATGGAACAATTGTTGAGGAGGTATATGTGATGCAGCCTCCTGGTTTTGAGGATCCAGAGAATCCAGACAAGGTGTATAGAGTCAAGAAGGCTATGTATGGACTTCATCAAGCCCCTAGAGCATGGTATGGTACTTTGTCTACTTATTTAGTGGACAATGGATTCAAGATGGGCACCATAGATCAGACACTATTTACAAAGAAGAAAGGTAAGGATGTGTTGCTTGTTCAGGTCTATGTTGATGACATAATTTTTGGGTCTACTGATCCAAAGATGAGTGAGGATTTCTCCAAGCTTATGACAGACAAATTCAAGATGAGTGCTATGGGGGAGATGAACTTCTTTCTTGGTTTACAAGTTCAGCAGAAAGAGGATGGTATCTTCATCTCCCAGGATCAATATGTGGCTGAGATCTTGAAGAAGTTTGGCTTTTCTCCACATGAAAAGAGGGCTACTACTCCTATGGATAGAGAACACCCTTGGGGAAACATTGGAGATGGAAAGGATGTTGATGTCTGGCACTATAGATCAATGATTGGTTCATTGATGTATCTTACAGCCTCCAGACCTAATGATGTGTCATTGATAGTATAGTGATAATTTGATATACGTTATAGGGTAAATTAGAAAATTACCTTTAGGAAAAAGTAATAGACTAAAAATACCAATGACGAATTCAATTAAACACGTGGGTGAACCAAGTTCGTTGTACACGAAGATCTTATGAATTTGAGACGTTTTGCTTTGACTTGGACAATTGATTTGAATGGTTTCGGTTTTTAAACTAAAATTAAATTCTACAAATTTTAAACCTAAAGTGCATGAACCGTAAACCCGAATTAATTCTAAAAGAAGTAAATTAAATCTATCTATTTTTTTTACTTTTTGTTTAAACTAAATGAATTAAACAAAATTAAATTTAAAAGTAATTAAACATTTTTTTTTATATTTTTACTTTTATTTTTATATTTTTACTTTACACTAAAAAAATATAACAAAAATATGTGAACATAATTAATTTCTAAAAGTAATTGAAAATTAGTTTTTATTTTTTTAACTTTATTTTTTTTATTTTATTATTTTTTTTTGAACTAATGAAATTTAGCAAAAGTAATTAAAGTATATTTAAAAGTTATTATACTTTTTTTTAACTATTAAAACGTTTAAAACTAACAAAGTTAAAAAAAAAACTTGAGATGACAGTTCAAATACGTTTATTAATTACTAAAAGCAATAGTTTACAAGAAAGTGAGCCCAGCTCACTTGGTTGGGTCGCTGGACTGTCAAGGGAGAGGTCACGGGTTCAATTCCAGTCACATTCACTTTACTCTATATTTTTGCTACACGAATTCTGTTACATATTTTGGCACAGTCCCAAACACCCTGCATCAGCAGGTTGACACACATACAGACTCAAACACCCCAAACGCACAGCAACAGATTAAAGATATCACAATGAAAATCAACAGTCAAGAAAAAAAAACATGTAAATACATATCATAAACTTGAAATAGGAAATACATAACGTATTTAATTACAGTTCATTAATTAAACAGAAATGCAAGCCCAACTCCCTCAAACGCACAGCATAACAAATCAATACTTAGTCATATTTGGCAAGAACCCAAATAACAAATGCAGTAACTAAAAATTGATAACATTTAATAACATCTAAATTAGTGCAAACAATGACCAATTCTCAGCTATATAAATCCTATAACAAGCAATATCAAAATATTCAGCCAGACAAGGTCAAAACATTAAACATTATGCAGCAAAAACATATCACTCCAAATTCAGCAATTATGGCAGTAAAACACGTCTATAAGCAACTAAATCCAGAAGTGAGTCTGCTGGAGAGGTACCAGTCCCTTAAAATCACAGTATTAAACACATATAAGACAGCTAAAACAGAAAACTATATAAAGCAATTAATATTATTTACGAGAACAATAACAGTCAATCTGGAATTGAGAAAAACAGGCAACATTAACAGTCAAATAAAAGGAAAAACCCAAATAAAGATTACACGAGACTAATTAAAATCAACAGGACGAAACTAGCAACAAGGATTAAGCAGTAACGACACAAACCTAATTCATTCAGCAGCCTAATCAGATTCAGAATGTCGAATTCGTTCACGAACAATATACGAATTTAGTTATAACTACAAAATTCATACAGTAACTAGAAATCATAAACTTCAACCTATTCATCATGTCTAATCACTTAAAACTTAAGGTCTGAGCAAAGATATTAGGCTGCATTTAGAACTAATGAATGCTGAAGCGCTACAGTTAACACCTGAATCTTGCAACAAAGATCAGAAACTTGACAGTTTAAAAAAAACACAAATTCAATGAATGACATCTAAGCAATATAAAATTCCCAAAACAACAACTGATGACACAAGATCCCCGGCAGCGGCGCCAAAATTTTTGATGTGTCGTGGATAGTATATGTGATACATAGATTACGTTATAGGGTAAATTAGAAAATTACCTTTAGGGAAAAGTAATAGTCCAATAATACCAATGACGAATTCTATTAAACATGTGAGTGAGTCGAGTTCGTTGTACACGAAGATCTTATGAATTTGAGACGTTTTGCTTTGACTTGGACAATTGATTTGAATGGTTTCGGTTTTTAAACTAAAATTAAATTCTACAAATTTTAAACCTAAAGTGCATGAACCGTAAACCCGAATTAATTCTAAAAGAAGTAAATTAAATCTATCTATTTTTTTTACTTTTTGTTTAAACTAAATGAATTAAACAAAATTAAATTTAAAAGTAATTAAACATTTTTTTTATATTTTTACTTTTATTTTTATATTTTTACTTTACACTAAAAAATATAACAAAAATATGTGAACATAATTAATTTCTAAAAGTAATTGAAAATTAATTTTTATTTTTTTAACTTTATTTTTTTTATTTTATTATTTTTTTTTGAACTAATGAAATTTAGCAAAAGTAATTAAACTATATTTAAAAGTTATTATACTTTTTTTTAACTATTAAAACGTTTAAAACTAACAAAGTTAAAAAAAAAACTAGAGATGACAGTTCAAATACGTTTATTAATTACTAAAAGCAATAGTTTACAAGAAAGTGAGCCCAGCTCACTTGGTTGGGTCGCTGGACTGTCAAGGGAGAGGTCACGGGTTCAATTCCAGTCACATTCACTTTACTCTATATTTTTGCTACACGAATTCTGTTACATAATTTGGAACAGTCCCAAACACCCTGCATCAGCAGGTTGACACACATACAGACTCAAACACCCCAAACGCACAGCAACAGATTAAAGATATCACAATGAAAATCAATAGTCAAGAAAAAAAACATGTAAATACATATCATAAACTTGAAATAGGAAATACATAACGTATTTAATTACAGTTCATTAATTAAACAGAAATGCAAGCCCAAACTCCCTCAAACGCACAGCATAACAAATCAATACTTAGTCATATTTGGCAAGAACCCAAATAACAAATGCAGTAACTAAAAATTGATAACATTTAATAACATCTAAATTAGTGCAAACAATGACCAATTCTCAGCTATATAAATCCTATAACAAGCAATATCAAAATATTCAGCCAGACAAGGTCAAAACATTAAACATTATGCAGCAAAAACATATCACTCCAAATTCAGCAATTATGGCAGTAAAACACGTCTATAAGCAACTAAATCCAGAAGTGAGTCTGCTGGAGAGGTACCAGTCCCTTAAAATCACAGTATTAAACACATATAAGACAGTTAAAACAAAAAACTATATAAAGCAATTAATATTATCTACGAGAACAATAACAGTCAATCCGGAATTGAGAAAAACAGGCAACATTAACAGTCAAATAAAAGGAAAAACCCAAATAAAGATTACACGAGACTAATTAAAATCAACAGGACGAAACTAGCAGCAAGGATTAAGCAGTAACGACACAAACCTAATTCATTCAGCAGCCTAATCAGATTCAGAATGCCGAATTCGTTCACGAATAATATACGAATTTAGTTATAACTATGAAATTCATACAGTAACTAGAACTCATAAACTTCAACCTATTCATCATGTCTAATCACTTAAAACTTAAGGTCTGAGCAAAGATATTAGGCTGCATTTAGAACTAATGAATGCTGAAGCGCTACAGTTAACACATGAATCTTGCAACAAAGATCAGAAACTTGACAGTTTAAAAAAAACACAAATTCAATGAATGACATCTAAGCAATATAAAATTCCCAAAACAACAACTAATGTCACGAGTACTAACTCATGACAATTAAACAGCCATAAACTCTCATAATCAGTTAACTGAAAATCTACTAAACTATATAACAAATCCAATTTAATATATCGAAAACAAGCAGATTCAATAAAACATAAATCGAAAACAGATATTACCACATAAATCGAAATCAAACAGATAAAAAAAACACAAACCAAATAGAAACTAAACCGAATACTTAACTCCAAATAGATTAAATGAACGAGATAAGAACACTCACAATAGCAATTCACACACAGCTATTTCAAATCTACAAATTAATAATCAGGCTATTCATCTACTCAAATAGCAATTTATTCTAAAAAGCAGTAAAGTAAACATAACATGTGCTTAACCTTCTATTGAAGATACCATTGGGACGAAGGTGAAGCGCTGAGCTACCTTAAACTCGACACCAAACCAATAATCACCATTTTCGAACCAATAAACACCATCAAACATCGACCAAACAGCAGTGAAAACGAACCAGCAGAAACTTATTTATAATTTATCCAGTAGGGATAAATGTTTTCCCCAATTCAAACTCAATAAACATATAAGCTATAATTTTAAGCTGATATGATTATTTTATCATTTTATAATATTGATAAGATTTAGCTGTAATAAATTTTAACAGAATATAAAAGAAACGCAAGATGGAATCGAAATAAACACTTTTATTAAATTCGTACTAAATCATATTACACTATTTTAAAAACAGAAAATACAAAATCCTTAATCTAAATCTAATATTATAAAAACTAAAGAAAGAAAAAGGGATGCTCATACTGATTTTGGGATGGGGGTTTTATAGCTAAAACGAGGGGAGGGTTGTTGGTGATGAAGCTATTCTGAGCCATCGGATCATCTTTCCCATCTTCTCTTTCTTGTCAGTTGTCATCCAAGGGTTGAGGTTTACCCATACTCACACGGATTGCCAGGGTGGCAAATCCTTGTGCTTCTTTGGTGCTGACTTGGCAGGTAGTGATTGGTTCTTGGCAAGCATTCAGTAGTATCAACCAATCAGAAAAGAGGCTGTGACGCATCAATCAGCCACGTAAGCACTTTGTTCTTGGTATCCAATGATACACACGCGCTCAGCTTCCCTTGATTTGTATGAATATCAGGCGCGTGTCTTTCAATTGAGACTGAGATAAAAACCCCTAAATTCTAGGGTTCTTTGAGTGGTTGCTTCTCTTTCCCCAATTCTTTCTTCTCTTCTCTCGTTTTTATTTTCTTTCTTTTATTTGTTACGTTTTAGTGAATAATGTTTGACCGAACGTATTGACCTCAATATAACTTCTTTTTTCACTGACTGATAATATGTAATGGGCTTCAACCCATTAGACCAAAGATATAGAAACTTTACATTTCATAATTATTGTTGGGCTTAGGATGAATTTGGACCCAATACTTGCCCCATCCGTGAATAAGTAATTCCAATTGGGCCTTAAATGGTCTTTATCAAAAACTCTTACTTATACTTGAATATTACATGGGCTTTTGAGCCCATTTACCCCATTGTGGGACCCACTTGACCGAAATACTTGTTTAATCCTCTAAATCGAACTCGATCTTGGCTTCCTCGATCTTTTTCATCAATCTCGTGTCGATTATTGCCGGTTTTTGTGATTATTGGTACCTACACACATGAAACGAAAAACAAACATATACAAGGCATTTTCCATTGATTTTATGCAATTATCGTTTGTTTTAAGATACAATTGATATGAGTAAAATCACTCATATCACCTAACATCATGTTTTTTGTGTGTGCTTGTGCACGCCATCAAGTGACTCCCAAAGAATGTCACCTTTATGCTGTCAAGAGGCTCTTTAGGTACCTAAGATGCTATCCTAGTCTTGGCTTGTGGTACCCAAAGGATTAACCATTGGAGCTGATTGCATATTCAGACAGTGACTATGGAGGTGATAAATTTGATAGGAAATCCACAACTGGTGGATGTCAGTTTCTTGGGAGCAGGTTGATATCTTGGCAATGCAAGAAACAAACAGTGGTGGCTAATTCTACAATTGAAGCAGAGTATGTGGCTGCAGCTGCTTGTAGTGGCCACGTTTTGTGGATTCAGAACCAGCTGTTGGACTATGGGTATAATTTCATGCATACCAAGATATTTGTTGACAATAACAGCACTTTATGCATTATTAAGAATCCTGTACATCATTCTAAAACTAAACACATAGAAATTAGACACCATTTTATAAGAGATTGTTTTGAAAAGGGTTTAATACAACCAGATGGGTTGACACAGAGGAGAATGTATCAAATTTACTAACTAAACCTTTTGATGCTGGAAGGTTTCAATACTTGGTAACAAGTATTGGAATGATCAATCTTAGATAATATGTGTTTTGGAGTCTTTTTGTAAAAGTATGTACAGGATAATGCATTGTTATTGGTCTTTTTGAGGATTTAGATTTTCCACTATATTTTTCTAACACTGACAAAGGTTGCTTGAACGCTGATAAGTGTTTCTGTGACGTTGTCAGCAATATATTTGTCTAACGCTGACAAAGCTTCCTTCAACGCTGTCAAGTGTTATCGGGGCGTTGTCAGCAACAACGTTAGTTTTGTGGTTTTCAATCTAAATGTGCAGGTGGTGTTAGCAGTATACCATTGGATACAGAGTTGCTTATGGATCATTGGAGAAGCATTTGGACATGTTTTTATTTATGGATGATGGTTGGAATTTTTAATTCCTATCTTGACATAATTTTTTTATGTTCATGCATATTTTTAGCAACATATGTATCTTAGTTTAAGGGGAGGTTTTAGGAACATTTAGGATGTTTGGGTATCTATATGATACTCTTATCACAATTCTAGATTGTGTCCACAGGTGACTATGAGTTAGTTTTACTAAATCATGAGGCACTGTAGCATGCAAAGTTGATATACTATGCATGCTGCCAAGACATTTTTGGCCTAGAATTGGTTGTGGTCTGCTGGGAGACTTGGGAATGATTTTGTCATGGGATTTACCTGGGAGTAACAAGGAATTTTACAAGGTAACTTAGTTGTTAAGAGTTTTGGTTAGCAAGGGACACTAGAGGACTGTTATGTCTATCTTGCATAAGCAAGTGTGCATAACTGGACAGTGCTTGCCGCCCTATAATAATTATCAACTTTTTGGTTATCTTCTCTAGGATAAATTACTTTGTTAAGGTCATTTTTCATTTTTTTTATAAATTTTTATTTTTTGACACTGACAAGTATTTTTCCAAACGTTGTTGTGACCAATTTAGACGCTGACATGGCTTAGGCAAACGTTGACAAGAAAATAGCCGTTGGGCGTTGGTGGGTTATTTTTGACCGTTGACACTCAATGGGACCTACCCAGTTGTTACTTTTTGACATATTTTTAGGCCGTAATTTTGGGAGCAGATAACTTTCATTTAATGCATGAGATAACATTATTCTTTTTCAATATTTCATGATTACATTTTGAAAATACTTGCCTATTTTTGGGCCAATCACATGCATTTTCTTCTCCTATATATTTGGCTCCTATTTTAAACAGGGTACCTATTATTCTTGTCTAACACAATTTTCTCCTATAAACTTCATCTTTCTCAATCATTCAAACAACTTTCACCAATGGCACCAAAGTTTAAACCATCTGATTTGGAATTGGGGTTCAGAAGTCAACACAACATGGTCGCGTATCTTGAAGCTTATGATTCTCTATTTCCCCAATACACGCAAATGGTGGCGTATTTGAACGCATCCCCACTTAGGTATGCTCTTTCTCATGCTCCACTCATTCCTGTCACACATATTAAACAGTTTTCGAACACTGTCAGTTCCTCAACAGTTAATAGAGTGATTACATTATCTTCTATTGTTCATGGGAGAACATGGGTGGTTACTGAAGCTTTGGTACGCCAAGCTTTGCATCTTGATGATGCTGATGGTATAACCACTCTTCCCATTAGTGAAATAGAACAAGGACTAAGGGCTTTGGGTTATCCTTTTCTTGATGAAGGAACTTTAAATAAATATCATAAACAGGAGTTTCCCCCAGCCTGGAAGTACCTAATACATGTCCTCCTACAATGTTTGAGTCCCAAGTGCACTGCACACAATGAGATCAATAGATCTATTGCAAGTGCTATTGTGTGTATTGCTACTGGGCAAAAATTTAATTATTCCAAAATGATTTTTGAGGGCATGTGTAAAAATAAAGGGAACAAAATGACTTTAGCCTATCCCAGATTTTTACAAATGGTTTTTGAGGTCCAAGGTTACTACACAAGGGATCATGATGATTTTTATGAGATCCCTATGCAAAAGAAAGCAATTTTTATGAAGATGAACTCACCTCCACATCGTGACCTACCCCTAACCCTAGCTATGCTTGTTGTTATTGTAGCAGCTCAACCCCAACCAGACCCCAACCCCAAATTGACCCAATACCTGAACCAGTTTCTTCCCCACAACATATGCAAATTGACCAAGAACCCTTCGACGCTGACACGTTCAATGTTGGCGTTGATGTGCCTATTTCAAACATTGACACACATCCTTCACAGACCCAAACACCCCTTAACCAACCCACATACACCCAATCCACATCTTCTTCTTCCCTAACACAATATAGGTTACAAAAACGCCAAAGGACTACTGGAGTGTTCTCCTCTAGTGGTCCTAGCCATGTAGCAGAGAGAACCACCACCACAAGTGTGGTTGGTGTTATGGATGAGGATGGGACTATTGGTTCTGGCTTAGAAGCTGGCCCAGGCAGTCCTACCATAATTAAGACCTCATCCATGCCCAATGAATCTGACTTGGGAGGTCAAATACCCATTTTAGAAGAGGGCAGATTGAAACCAATGACTTTGATGGAATTGACGGCAGTCTGCATGAGCTTGCAAAAGCAAAATGCAGACCTAGTACAAGTTGTCAGCACACAAGGCCTTAAACTCAAGCAATTGAGGGAGAGGATTGTTATTTTGGAAACAACTGAATCAAGGAGGAGGCAGACTAGGGTCCTTTCATCTGAAGAGGATTCTTACAAAGGGGAGGAAGCTTCTACAGAGCCTGTTAATTTGAGTGATAAAGGCTCCCATGAAGCTGCTACAGAACCTTTTGTTGAGAGTGGAAAAGATTCATATGATGAAGAATCTTTGGGCGTAGCTGAAGCCCTTACTGGTTTGAAGAAACAGAGAGGTTTTGGTATGTCTCTAGTTGCTCCTACCAACTTAAATTTGTCATTTACAGCCATGTTGGAGGAAATTGCAAGAGGCGCTGAGACATGTACATTGGGCGTTGACAACACAGATTTGAACGCTGACATGAGTACTTTGGGAGCTGACAAGGCAAAGGTGAGCGTTGACAGACCTGCAAATGAGGTTGATGTATTCCAGTCATCATCCATCATCAAGGAGGTTTCTTCACAGGTATTACCATCTACCTTACCAACAATTGATCCATTAGATAAGGGTAAGGGTATTATGGTGGACGAGGTTGTTCCAAAGAATGCAGCACAAATTGAGTTTGATAGAAAGTTGGTTGCACAAATTGTGGAACAAGAAAGAAAGGAGGTGAGAGTATCACCTTTTGTTGTCACTTCAGAAGAGCAAGAAGGAAGTGATGAAGCTAGTTCAGACTCAAGTGTTATGATCATAGAACAACGAGAAAGGCTTGAGTATGATGATGAGCTGGCCAAGGAGAAATTGAATGAGTTGAAATTGCAGGTTGATTTTGATATGCCAGAGGTGGTTCAGATGTACCATGCTTGGGAAGATAGGTGTATGGAGAATCCACACTTGACCATTTCAGATCAGATATGGGGTTTGGAGATTCTTCTCAGAGTACAAAAGGATTGCAAGGTCATTCTGAAACACAAAGCAAGCAATGTTCTCTCAAATTTGAAAAGGGATAGAAAGGAGTTGTACTTCATGCTGCTCAGATGTCATGGAACAGGGTGGACTTATAAGAAATTGACTGGGTTGACATTTGAAGAGTTGGAATGTAGAGCTTATACCATTTGGGTTAGAGTGCAGGAAGCAAACAATAAGACTTCTTTCTGATGGAAGAAAAGAAGAACTTGCAGAGGAAATGGAGCTTAAGAAGGCAATGTTTGTTCCCAGACCAGTGAAAAAGGGAGTTCCTCTTGAGTTTCCCAAAGATATGGATCCATTACATCCAAATGAAGCTGTCATAAGAAAGAGCCTCAAGATCTCACCATTAGAAGCTTCAGATATGGTACAAGTGTTACCACTTGATTCCAGAAACCCAATTGTAAGCTATGAAGAAGATGAATGTGGGTTTTGGAAGATTGGCAGGTATGGAAAAGAGGTTCACACTTTTACCACCCTTATATCTTTGTTTGCAATTTTTGACAGAGAAGACTTGGTAGACCTATGGAGGTTATTGGAGGCCAAGTATGTGACTGAAGCATCAACTTCAGTCAATGGAAAAAAACTGTGGTCCACATTCAAGAGAATGTGTGGACCAAGAGATGAAGATCCTGCTATTTGGAAGGATCTTGAAGATGATCTAAGTGGTCTTCAATGGAGATTGTATTCAACTGCTGGTGTTTATTATTTGAGTTCTACAAAGTTTGCTGAGTATCTACTTGTGGATGGTCAGTATTTCATGTCCAAGGAAGTCTTGGAGAAGATGAAGAACACACAGCTGGAAATTAATTATTCAAGTGACGTGGCAAAAGATTTGATCAGATTTATTTATTACCAATATGAGAAGGTTTGTAAGATTCCTCCTAGTACTTAATGATTATTCAGAAACTTGATCACTAGAGTAGATATCAAGTTTAGGGGAGGATTGTTGGGAATAAGTTATAGCCAGTCTACTTGAGTGCTGACAAGAGTAAAACAAGCGTTGACAGGAGTAAAACAAACGCTGACTGATCAAGCGTTGACAAGACAAAGTCAAGCGTTGATGCATTGAAGATAAGCACTAATGGATGGATATACTCTACGCATTTATTGTATTCTAGATTACTTCTAGTAAAGATAGGAACAACAATGTATTTTCTATATTTATCTTTACCTAGAATAGTTGATACGTAGATTATTGTACAAGGCTTCTTATGTCTATAAAAGAAGACCTTTAGGTTAATGTTCATAATAAGTTTTTCTTACGTAAACTACTTTCATTGTAAGCAAGTTTGATATCATTAATCAAAGTGAAAGTTTGTTTACATCTTGTGTGTTCTTATTTAAGTGTTAATTCCGCATAACACTTAGATTGTCATATACATATACAAAGGTTTCTATAAGTGTATTACTTGATCTAATCTCGTATACATAAAGCTAAATTGATCTAAGTTTGGGATCAACAATGAATTGGTACATTCAAAATGCAAACTCTGGAAAACCTTTCTCTCTCGATACCAACTAAACCATATAGCCAAAGAAGCATATGAACGTTTAGATTGGAGCTTAGACTTTAACTTTCGTTAGACGTTTAAGTAGAGGAGATCAAACCCCATTGTCATTCAATCACTTTGTTATTCCACAAACAAAGTGGGTTATAAATTCTTTATTTGATTCTAATAAAAGTCTATACGTTGAAAAGTATATTGATATTGTTGTTTTAATCTTTCATAGTTCTTATCTAATGTTAAACAACACACTTGAGTCGAAGTAATAGTTATTACTTAAGATAGTAAGTAATATTAAATTACAAGGGACCAACATGTTTATTATGTCCAAAGACGTATATCCTCACGCTAAAGCGAATTTCGGATCTTTAAAGCGTCAAAGATTAAGGGTTTTCACTTTCAATTTTGCATAGATTTTTCGGCCTTGTAAGCTTCAATTTTTTGCTTGATTTAGGTGAGCACTTGAAATCTTATTATTTGGTGAAGCTTTCGATTATTCGGGTTTCCAATTCTTCAAAACCGTGACGCTCGCGATACCTTAATTTTTTCCCAATTTAATTACATGTAAGCTACTAGAAAAGACTAGAAACCAACAATCAATACTAAACCGCTAAGCCAATACTTATTAGCAAAATATATATACAAGCGAAGGGAGAATAAGCAAATAATTATAACACATGAGTTTTTGAAAGAATAGTAACTTATAATTAACTCTATCATTTCTCGTCCTCATCTAAGAGACTTAGCCTAATATAAAGTTAAGGAATCGAACCTAAGTGCTCAACACGCACGGTCGAGTAAAAAATTACTCTTATTCTCGCCATCGGAAAATCTATATTCTTGTCTTCATACACTTATGAGACATGAGAAAAATTTTAAATTTGGCCATTTTTAGCCTTATTTTGCAACAAAACGATAAACAAAAAGATAAACTTTGGAAAGCGTGAAGGTTTGGAAAGGCAAGTATCTATTCACCCCCATCCTAAAGTTAAACATTGTCCTCAATGTTTCGAGTCTAAGGGTAGGATACCCCCATACTAGAGACGTAGTCGAATGCTTAATCTAGCATGGAAAGGGTGGAACCATTAAATCAATAGCCGTTTATGAAGTGTTCTAATAATACCTAAGGTTAGAACGATCAAGGATATATCATATGGATATCGAGAAATTCTTCAAAGCAAACGATTGAGTGCTCACGTAAAACGAACACGAGAGGCTCCAAACGTGAAGTTGATCATCTAAAAACCACAAGTCACAAACAACCACAGAACAAAGGTTGGAAGGGCACAAATCCCCTCACATTAGCTACATTAGAAAGTGATAATATGTACATGGATAAGCATGGGAACTCCCCCCACGAGGCACCTCGTTTTTTATTACCAAGTCATGAGATCGACTCGATCCCTCAATACTAATTATCATTGGGGAAGGTGACTTGGTCGAGGTCGTTCAAAGAAGGAACTTCCCCACCAAAGTAGTGCTTCAACCTATGGCCATTCACCTTAAAGTTAGGACCATCATTTTGAGCTAGCTTGATGGTCCTATAAGGAAACACTTGGGTAATGGTGAATGGTCCGGACCAACGGGATTTCAACGTGCCGAAAAATATTTTCAGTCTCGAGTTAAAAAGCAACACTTGATCCCCAATGTTAAAAACCCAGAATCATGAAACTTTTTAGTTTTCTCCTTATAAATCAATGAATTTTCATAATCAATGTCCCTCAATTCATCCAATTCATTTAATTGCATTTTCCGATGTTTTCGCGCGGTCTCAATGTCATCATTACAATGCTTTAGAGCCCAAATAAGCTTTTTGTTCGAGTTCAATGGGCAAGTGGCAACTCTTCCCATACACAAGCTTGTAAGGAGTGCATCCAATGGGCGTCTTATGAGCGGTACGAAAGGCCCATAAATCATGGTCTAACTTATCCGACCAAGATTGTCGGTTTTCCCGTATCGATCTCTCCAAGATCCTCTTCAAAGCTCGGTTGGGTGATAAGCCGTAGAAAGTAGATGTGTAACCCCATATTTCTTTAGAATCCTTTCAAATTGGTCATTACAAAAATGGGTTCCACGATCGCTTATGATAGCACGAGGGGTTCCAAACCGAGAGAATAATTTCTTCAAAAACTTGACTACCACACGAGCATCGTTCGTGGGCAAAGCCTTAGCTTCCACCCACTTATATAGGTAGTTGATGAGATGGCATTTATACATGATCTCATCGTTCTTTTTGGGCTTTAAATGCATAAAAATGTCATAAATACCATATATATGCTTGTGTTTGTTTACTTGTGTATTTTAGGTATGGATATCGTGAAAAAGACAAAAGATCACAAGATACAAGGAAAAACGAACACGAGAAACGAAGCCGTACAAAGAACCGGGCCCTAATCATGGAATTTTCATCAAATACCCTTGAAGACTTGAAGACAAAACAAGATTGATCCTCCAAGAATGAAGAAATGACACTTAAAACCCTTGTATATTAATAATTACAAGTTTGGTCCCTTAATTTTGTCAAAATTGCAAAAAGGTCCTTCAACTTTGAAGAAATGGCAAGAATAGCCCCTCAACAATTTCAAATTGCCAATAATGGTCCCTCATGAAGTCAAAGTTATATTGAAGACCTTTGAAGATCAACAAAGTCCAAGAACAGCCCTTGAAATATCACAAAATGTCATAAACAACCCTTTGAAACATTTTGGAGAAGTTTTGTGCTAAAAGTGTCAAAGTGTGAAACTTATTTGCAAAGGGAAATGAGTTTCTAGGGCTGAAAACCTTGTTTGCCACAAATTCTAAAAGAAAAGGACCAAAGTTGCAGCTTTTCAAACATTTAAATGAAAAAGGCGCCTAACACTTTACAATCCCCCAAAATCGGATTGAAAAGGTTACTGTGCATCTTTTACCCACCCAGATTTTACCTTCACTTATCCTGGGTTAAAAACCAATTCACTTAGCACACGTGTAATTCCCACCCATAGAAACCCTTCCCACGCATAAACTCCCCAATCCCATGCCTGTGGTCCCCACCCCCAAATACCCCGTCCACCAATCAAAACATTCCTTTGGCTCCAAGGCTTAATACGTGTCCAAAAGGAACGATGGAGATTCATTCCTTCCTCACAACGCAAAAATGGACAGTGGAGATCAAGAAAGGACACCTCACCTCAAAAACGCGTTTAAGGGCATTTTAGAGATTTCTATGATTAGGGTTTGTAATTTTTTGGTTCTAGTAGGTTCTTAGAGCACTATAAAAGAGACCCCAACCTGTGGGTGATCCTTTGTTCCAGTTTTCAAGCTCTCACTTGTAATTCCTTTTTAAAAGAAATAAAAGTTTGGTTTTTGATTTATTCAATTATAATTCCTTTTTGTTGTTTTTTAAAAGTTGTGTGTTGTGAAGCTTGATTCTGAGTTCCATAGTTGATTTGGTTGAGTAACTTTGAGGTTCAAGGTTATTCAAAGGTTTTGAAAATTTGGGAAATCTTTGGTATAATCTGCTCAAAAGTATTTGGTGTTTTTAGTTCATGTAATTGGTGAGTTAGAGGTTATTAAAACGTGTAAAGAAGATTTTAAAAGATTTTGGAGAAGTTTTAAAAAGAAAAGAAAAAGAAATCAGTGTTATAAGTTTATGCTTGTATTTTCTTGTTTTTTTTGTTTTGTGTTAAAGCAGGTGTGGGAAGCTGTTGATTTGTGTTCAGCACCAGCCCCAGCTGGTAGGGAGGAGGATTTGACATCCTCTAGGACCTTGGATGTTAAGGTCCTTAGGTAAACACCTTTTACCTTTGTAAAATATCAGAAAAAGCAAGTTTGTGTGATCATTGTTTGATTTGATGCTAAAGTGTGTTATAATTGTTGGATTTGAGTTATAAAGTAGTGTTATGCATGTTGGATGCTAATGTGATCAGTTTGAATAGGATTTAGTGTGTCTTGATTTGAAAAAAATGCTTAATCAAATTTAACAGGGTGTTTGGATTAGTGGATTAGCAGGGCAATAGTTTTTAGTTTGGTTATTAAAACGTGTTAGGGTTATTGATTAAGGTTAAGCTAGGTTAGTAGTTAGTTGGTAACTAGTTTAGAACAAATTGGAAGCTAATTGGTGTGTTAAAAAAGCAAAAGAGTATAGCAAATCTGCACAAGTCATAATCTGCTTGAATTTTGTGAGATTTTGTTGCTTGATCTTGATTATCTGTTGAGATTTTGGGTGATTCATGATTTGATTTGGTTTGTATGATAAGTTGTGAGTTTGTGTGCCAAATTTGGGCGCTTAAAGTTGAATTTTGAGCAAGCTAGAAGCATATTAACCACCAGACCTATATAAACTGTCACAGAAAAGTGTACGTGCTTGTGTATGCTTGGATTGTGAGATTCTTGGTTGCTAGGTGCTTAATTCTTGTTGTTTCTGACTCCTTGAGCTTCAATAAGCTCAAGGGTGCCCCTTTGTTCCATAATATCAACACCAAATAAGCCACAGGCCAACTCCTTTGGCCTTTTGTCACTTGTGAGAAAAGCAAAAAACTCAAGTCCAAACCTGCTTGGTGTTCAAGAACAATCTGTCACGTTTTTGATTTGGAATTGAACTTATTCAGTGTTAAAAAGAGAGTTGGAATTGGATTAAGCTTATTACAAGGTCACCTGTTGGAGTTTAAAAGCTAAAAAAATAAAAAAATAAAAAAGTGTAAAAAGGGGGTTACACGCCTCGAACCCACAATCACTACGCTCACACACACAACACACTACCACTGCGCCCTTGGGTCTTTTACTGACCAAGGGTGCAATTGTGGTTTATTTAACCACGTTTTCTTTTCACTTGTTTTTTAAAAGCCGTAGCTTATAAGCTTTTTTCTAGCTTATTCGTTAAGCTAATTTCGTCTAGCTTATTTTTCCTAGAACCATCTTTGAAATTGTGATTTTTCTAGCTAATTTTCTTATTTTTCCATTTATTAGTTTATTTTAGGATTTATTTAATACCCGTATTTTAATAAATCAATAAAAAATAGATAAAAGTAGTTTTAAATTAGGGAAAAATAGTTTTTAGCTTTTTAATAAATATTTTGAGGTTTACATTAAGTTTTGGTTTTATAAACTTTAATTTTTAATTTTATATTATTTTAAGGTTTTTTATAAACTTTAAACAATTTTATAAAATTATTAAAAAAGGTTTAGGAGCTCTAATTTGTGTTTTTCTCTTAGTTAGAATATTTTAAGTTTTTAGAAATTTTTTAGAATTAATTTTATAAACTTTTTATTTTTAGCAATATTTTAATATTATTTTAATATTAATTTTTCAAAATTTTATTTTCATTTCTTTTTCATTTTTCTTAGGATCTTTATCATTAATTAGGACCTTTTCCATTTTTAGAATATTTTTATAGCTTTTAGGTTAATTTTTATAATTATTTTAAGTTTAATTAGGTGTTAATTATTTTTAATCATTTTTAGAGTTTTTAAAATAGTTTTAATAGGTTTTAATTTTTAGAAAAATACTTTTTAGTCTTATAATAATATAAGTTAAGTATTTGTTCAATAAAATCATATTTTGGACATTTTCATTAGTTGTATTTAATTTTAGGGCTTTAATTAGCATTTAAAATTAAATATTTAATTAATAAAAGGTTTTAAAATATCTTTGTTGGATTTTTATCTTTATTTATATTATTTTAGACTTCTTTTTAGTCTTTTTTTTAATTCTTGATTTTGTTTTTGGTCTTAGTATAAAATTTTTAATTTGGGTAGTTTTTACGGTTTTACGTTTACGTCTTTTACGTCGTAGTTTAATTTTAACGTAACCGTCTTTCATCTTCTCATCCCCATTCTTCTCAATATTAATCTCAAATATTTACAAGTTAATTCACAACACATATACCTCCTTGGGAAACGAACTCTTTCTTTTCTCTCATTTTATTTGATTAAGGGTCATTACTTGTGGTTTTCCTAAATCACTCGTTAATACTTACCGCTACTTTTAGTTGCTTGTTTTTCCTAAAGCAAGTATCTAAGTTTACCACAATCGTTTTGGCGCCGCTGCCGGGGAGGTGTGTTGTGCTTTAATTTGGAAGCTTTTGTTTTTGATATTATCCATAAATAGTATTTGTGTTAAGTGGAACTCCCTTAACACGTATTATCGGTTTTCTTGGTTTTTTCTTGTACAAATATTATTAATATATTGTATTAAGTATCACAATCAAAATACAATATCTCCAAAAGTGTGAAAACACAACCTTAATTGGGATTTGATCTCCTAATTATTGTATTCGAATCTCAAACAAAAAGAAAAGGCAAAAATAGATAAATACTTTCGAGAAGCTCGATTTTGAAAAATACAAACTATAAGGTGGGTATAAGGCGGGTATTATAAAATATACCCTAAGGAAAAAGGCTCTTAAGTGCTTCGCGCCGCCTCGTTTCCCCGCTTGCTTGTGAGTATTTTAAGATTGAAGGCTAATCGAGGGTTTTGCCGCCCAAAGTATTAATACGTATACTATATTTGCTTGGTTTTCTTTGTGATTAAACCCTCTTGAACAATTTGGTTTTCACCAAAGTTCTAAAGTCATTCGAAGGCGTTCACTCCACGTGATCGTTTTCATTCCTTTGAGGCTTCTTTAATCAAGAGTTTGATTCGAGGAGAGATTTTGTAGATTGTTGTCTACAAAGATACACCAAAATCCAAAAAAATTAAATTATATCAAAAACACAAAAAAAATTGAAAATTCACAAAACAACCAAAAAGAATCTTCTTTGCTCACCTCCCATTCTTCGTGAAGTTTATGATCACTCGTAATCAAGCTAAACGGGCTCGTAAACGTCTTCAAAAGCAAGCAAATCAAGGATCGTTGATTGTTGAAGAACCTCCAATTGTTGAACCTATTATAGAACAAGAAGTCGTCATGGCTAATCGTACTATGATGGAGTTGCTACAAGCACCCACCGAGGGTTTTGGAGAGGCCATTGTTATTCCCGCCATCCTTGCGGAGAATTTCGAGATTAAGACGGGTTTAATGTCTATGTTGCAAGCAAACAAGTTTCGAGGTCACGAGAAAGACAACCCACATTACCATATTAGGAATTTCAACCGTCTCACCGCCACTAGCAAATTCAAAGATGTTCCACATGACGCCATTAAGATGATGTTGTTTCCATATTCGTTGGATGGACCCGCAAAAATTTGGCTCGAGAAAGAACCGCCAAATTCGATTTTGACATGGGCCGATCTCGTTTCTAAGTTTGTGAACAAATTTTTTCCACCATCGAAAACAACACACTTAAAAAATGAGATTTCACGATTTGTGCAACGTAACAATGAAAGTTTTTCAATGGCATGGGAACGATTTAAAGAGATGTTACATGAATGTCCTCACCATGATTTTTCGGAATTGCATCAAATTGATACCTTTTATAATGGGCTTAATGATCATGAACGAGATTATTTGAACGCCGCCGCGGGTGGTAATTTTTTGTGCAAGACGACAAAAGAGGCTTTACAAATCATTGAGAATCGATCTAAGGTTTATAGCCCTCGTAACACACCGAGTGTTGCCAATATGGGTTCGTCATCTTCGTCACAATCGTCTCGTAGCATTAACGCCTTACATGATGAAGCTAATGAGGAGAATCGGTTTTTTGATAGATTTGCTAATCTAATGTCCCATTGGAAGGCTCAAGAAGCTTCCAATTCCGCTTCGGTTAAAGCGGTTGCTAAGAGTTGTTTATCTTGTGGGGGAGCTCATGATCTTTCCGAGTGCATTACCGCAGATGGTAACACTTCGAGTGCTTATGTAGCAACGGGAACTTATAACCAAAACGGCCAAGGTTCTCGTCCAAATCAAGCTCCACCAAATCAAAATGTTAATAATTATCGAAACAACAACCAAGGTAATTACCAAGGCAACACACGCAATTACAACAAAGGGAATTATCAAAGTGGGAATGGACAAATCTCCAATCAAAACCAAAACCGTGATTTTCAAAATACTACACAAGGTTTTCAAAATGCTCACACGAAAAATTTGCAAGGAGAATTTTTGGATTATGCAAAAGCAAATGATGCTAAATTTGATAATATGCAACGTGAGATGATTAGCTTAAGGTCCGAATTGAAAAACGAGCTTAAAAATGAACTTGCTAATGAACTTAAAACTCATGCAAATAAAATGGAAGGAAATGTCCAACGTCTTCAACAAAACCAACAAAAGATGGAATTAGGAAAACATGAGATTAAGCAAGAGTTATTGAAAGCGGATGCTAGGCAATCAAAATTTGAGGACCGAATGGCTAAGATGTTTGAAGCAATCATGTGTAAACCCTCTTCTTCGGGTGGTCTTCCTAGTGATACCATTGCAAACCCGAAGGGAGAAATGAAGGTTATTACTACACGAAGTGGTAAAACTTTCAAGGAACCAATCTCTCGTCCAAGTACTTCTACGGAGAAGGAAATCGAGAAAGAACCCGAGGTGATGGTCGAAAAGGAGCACATTACAATCCCACGAAGTACCGCTCAAACCACACCTACGGTTACACCAATACCAATTATGGAACCCGAGTTTCCAAGGCCGTTGCCTAATGACCAACCCACACCACCTTTACCTTACCCTTCGAGACGAAACAAAGAAAAAGCACAAGAAAGGAACAATTATCAATTTGAGCTATTTATGAAAATGTTTCGTGATTTGCATTTTAACATAAGTTTTGCCGATGCTTTAATCATGATGCCTCGATTCGCCGCAAACTTCAAAAGTATGCTAAACAACAAAGAAAAGTTACAACAATCGTCTAGTTGTTCATCGGTTTTTCTTAGCCGCATACCACAAAAAGTCGGTGATCCCGGTAAATTTTTGATTCCGTGTGCTATTCAAGATATGGAGGAATGCTACGCCTTGGCCGATCTTGGCGCTAGTATTAATTTGATGCCTCTCGAGATTTTCAAATCGCTTTCGCTTCCGGCTCTTACTCCTTCGAACATGTCCATCGAGATGGCCGATCATTCTACGATCATGGCATGTGGAGTAGCCGAGGACGTTTTCGTTAAAGTCGGAAAGTTTTACTATCCCGTTGACTTTATCGTCGTAGACATTCCTATCGATCGAAAAGTTCCTCTCATTTTGGGTCGTTCATTTTTGGATACATCAAGAGCACTTATCGATGTTCATGCTCGTAAAATCACCCTTCGTTTCAATGAGGAAGAACTTGTCATCAATGCAACACAAAACTCCAATCTTTCTCATGTATATTCTATTGCAACTTTAAACCATGGTGATTCAACCAATATCGTTTGCAAAGAATTTTCACCAAGAGTTTTAGGAAATGTCACCAAAAACAATTTACCATTTCCTCCGCCGGTGGAGGTTATGAGTGCAAAACCTACAAAGAAGAAACCATCAATACTTGAATCGAAAAATCCTTCACCTCATCTCGAACATTCATTCTTGAAAAGTGTTGATAAATTGCCGGTTTCTACGGAAGATCTTTCGGATGATGAATATGTTGGCCCCGATGGGGAGGTTTTCTTCGTCGATAAACGTTTTGAGAACTTGCCACCACCAAAACCAAAACGGTTTCAAAATGTGAGAATTTTTAGTGTGACTAACATCGTCTTAGAAACACCAAATATTTTCGACATAATCAAAAAGGGTTTTCATACAGAGAGTTTAAAAGATAAAAAAGGAAATGATCTTAAACTTGATTTAATTGATTTTTCTACAAACCTAACTCCGTCATCACCACGTGTTTTGAGTGCTACAAAATCGTCTACTCCTTTTGACGATGTTTTGTGTGGTTCTAGTATGGGGGAAGCCCCTTATGTTCCCTCATCCTTGTCCACCGAGGACGAGATATTCGATCCCGGAATTTCATGTAAAGGGAAATCTCGGTCTTCCACCGATGCAATAAATGGAAACTATATCTATTTGCTTGGTGCGAGTCTACCTCGAATAGCTCAAATGTTTGTCTTACCAATTATCTCACCCTTCTACTTCTCATCTATTTTCTTCAAACTCTTTGAGTTTATGGCACATGTTGGAGTGGCGTTAATTTGTTTTTCCAATGGAAACGAGAACGCCATTTTCGACCCCGGTATTTTGCATCATCTAAGGACTTAGTCCTTTATACCGGTTGCTTTTTGGGCCTTGTCTATCATGTAAGCCCCATCAAAAATTGACCATACCATGATTTTCCCTAAATGTTCACATTTTGAGGGGATCGAGTCGAGCTCATGACTCGGTAATCAAAAACGAGGTGCCTCGTGGGGGAAATCCCATGCTTATCTTTATGCTTATTATTCACTAATAAGGGGACTTGTACCCTTCCAACTCGTTGTCTCGTGGTTATTTGTGATTGTGTTATCTAGATCATCATCATCATCTACGATTGAAGACTCTCGTGTTCGTTTACGTGAGCCTCCATCGTTCGTTTGAAGAAGTTTTTCACGATTCCATGACATATCCTTTATTGTTCTAACAATTATCTTTTAGCATAATTAATAAACGGCTTTAGATATATTGTTGATCACCCTTTCCATGCTAGATCCTAAGCATTCGATTCTTCATCTCTAGTATGGGGGTGCTCCACCTTTAGACTCGAAACATTGAGGACAATGTTTACTTTTAGTATGGGGGGGTGAATAGATACTTGCTTTGCTACGCCCTCACGTTTTCCAACTTTCTATGTTTTGTTTTGCTAATAAGGCTAAAAATGGCCAAATTTTAAAAATTTTCTTAGTTTTCATAAGTGTTTTTAAGACACGAATGTATATTTTCCGATGGGTAGAATAAGAGTTAATTTTTGACTTGATGGGCATTTGGAGCCATTTACATTCCTTAACCCGCTCAATTCAAGTTTTGCTATACTTTTATATAGGGAGCTTTAAAACGCGAAAGTCTTAATTCATTCGGGTTAAGAACAAGAACTTTTCGCAAGTTCCTATAATTGATTCTAGAAAGTCACTTATCAAGGGAACTTTAAAACGCATTCTCTAAACTTGAAAAAGTCCAAGAAAGTGCAAGATCCTATAGGTGGCTTGAAAACCCAAAACTTTGATTTGATATAGTCTTAATGAAAGCTAATCCAAATTTGGCTTAATTTTGACTTGCATGGCTAAGTATTCACGAGTCTCTTTAATTAGAGGTCTTTATATAGTGAAGAACGAGAAATGATAGAGTTAGACAAGTGATCATGCTAAACGTAGAACATGAAAGTGTTCTTTCAAAAACTCATATGTTTTTAATTGTGGCTTTTTCTTCCCATAAGATCAATGCATTAGGAATAAAACATAATTGCAATAAGTAAGGTCGTACGATTTGAAAAGTTACTTAACCTCTAGCGCAAGATCGTTTAAAAGTTGCTCGGGGTTGAATAGAGTTCATAGCCAAGGCATAACTTATTGAAGCGGGACGCGAAGATTGGCGATCATCCAAAAAGGCCCTAACAAGGTATGAGGAGCTCTATTTTTGCTAAAGATCCAAAGATGATGTGAAGTATCATTATTCCAAAATCAATATGAAGGATCGAGACACACGACGAGAAGCAATTACTCCCCTAAAGAAAGGAGAAAGTCTATCCAAAAAGACCCTAACAAGGTATGAGGATGAATATATCCAAGTCCGAAAAGGAGGCGGATCGTTGTATATCAAAATCCAAAGTAAAGATTGAAGAAAAATGATGAAGTCGTGGTCCTATAGGAAGAATCTCTCAAAAACGTCAAGTGAAGAAATTCCAAAATATGAAGAGAAGACCATTATTTCGAGAACGTCTTCCCAAGATTTGAAGTATGAAGTATATGCCAAATATCGGTCCGAGAAAGGTCTCAAATCGTGAAACGAGTTATGCCAAGATATGAACTTAAGGAGATACACGAGAAGCCGTTTTAAAAGATTTTGTCCTTCGGCTAACTATTGATCAAATCGTGCTACTTTGCTTTCGGACTAATAACTACTCAAATAAGTCAATATGAATCACTTGTGATCCATGACAAATAGATAAAAAATGCTAGTAACCCATTTCCTTTTATAATAACTAGGATTGCGGGGAGAAAAAGTATTACACAATTTGAACGTATGAGTAGTGTTAGCATTGTGACTTGTACCAACAATGATCTTGTTTTTTCACTTAGCATGGAATGTATGACAATCAAGGATGACGAAGTTTACTCTAAGGGACATTAACTTGTTTCTATTCTTTGACCCTAAAAATCACCTTTTGGTGATGAAAATCATACATTATGTCTTTACACATTCTCGTAGTATGTTGCAAGTCTTTTACTCTTCAATAAAGGTTTATAAAATTGAACTTTGGTGATGCTTAGATACTTTATTCTAGCATTGCGTGAGGGCACGGCAATGGCTTAGTATGGGGGAGTGATGAGATGGCATTTATACATGATCTCATCGTTCTTTTCGGGCTTTAAATGCATAAAAATGTCATAAAATACCATATATATGCTTGTGTTTGTTTACTTGTGTAGTTTAGGTATGGATATCGTGAAAAAGACAAAAGATCACAAGATACAAGGAAAACGAACACGAGAAACGAAGCCGTACAAAGAACCGGGCCCTAATCATGGAATTTTCATCAAATACCCTTGAAGACTTGAAGACAAAACAAGATTGATCCTCCAAGAATGAAGAAATGACATTTAAAACCCTTGTATATTAATAATTACAAGTTTGGTCCCTTAAGTTTGTCAAAATTGCAAAAAGGTCCTTCAACTTTGAAGAAATGGCAAGAATAGCCCCTCAACAATTTCAAATTGCCAATAATGGTCCCTCATGAAGTCAAAGTTATATTGAAGACCTTTGAAGATCAACAAAGTCCAAGAACAGCCCTTGAAATATCACAAAATGTCATAAACAACCCTTTGAAACATTTTGGAGAAGTTTTGTGCTAAAAGTGTCAAAGTGTGAAACTTATTTGCAAAGGGAAATGAGTTTCTAGGGCTGAAAACCTTGTTTGCCACAAATTCTAAAAGAAAAGGACCAAAGTTGCACCTTTTCAAACATTTAAATGAAAAAGGCGCCTAACACTTTACAATCCCCCAAAATCGGATTGAAAAGGTTACTGTGTATCTTTTACCCACCCAGATTTTACCTTCACTTATCCTGGGTTAAAAACCAATTCACTTAGCACACGTGTAATTCCCACCCATAGAAACCCTTCACACGCATAAACTCCCCAATCCCATGCCTGTGGTCCCCACCCCCAAATACCCCGTCCACCAATCAAAACATTCCTTTGGCTCCAAGGCTTAATACGTGTCCAAAAGGAACGATGGAGATTCATTCCTTCCTCACAACGCAAAAATGGACAGTGGAGATCAAGAAAGGACACCTCACCTCAAAAACGTGTTTAAGGGCATTTTAGAGATTTCTATGATTAGGGTTTGTAATTTTTTGGTTCTAGTAGGTTCTTAGAGCACTATAAAAGAGACCCCAACCTGTGGGTGATCCTTTGTTCCAGTTTTCAAGCTCTCACTTGTAATTCCTTTTTAAAAGAAATAAAAGTTTGGTTTTTGATTTATTCAATTATAATTCCTTTTTGTTGTTTTTTAAAAGTTGTGTGTTGTGAAGCTTGATTCTGAGTTCCATAGTTGATTTGGTTGAGTAACTTTGAGGTTCAAGGTTATTCTAAGGTTTTGAAAATTTGGGAAATCTTTGGTATAATCTGCTCAAAAGTATTTGGTGTTTTTAGTTCATGTAATTGGTGAGTTAGAGGTTATTAAAATGTGTAAAGAAGATTTTAAAAGATTTTGGAGAAGTTTTAAAAAGAAAAGAAAAAGAAATCAGTGTTATAAGTTTATGCTTGTATTTTCTTGTTTTTTTTGTTTTGTGTTAAAGCAGGTGTGGGAAGCTGTTGATTTGTGTTCAGCACCAGCCCCAGCTGGTAGGGATGAGGATTTGACATCCTCTAGGACCTTGGATGTTAAGGTCCTTAGGTAAACACCTTTTACCTTTGTAAAATATCAGAAAAAGCAAGTTTGTGTGATCATTGTTTGATTTGATGCTAAAGTGTGTTATAGTTGTTGGATTTGAGTTATAAAGTAGTGTTATGCATGTTGGATGCTAATGTGATCAGTTTGAATAGGATTTAGTGTGTCTTGATTTGAAAAAAATGCTTAATCAAATTTAACAGGGTGTTTGGATTAGTGGATTAGCAGGGCAATAGTTTTTAGTTTGGTTATTAAAACGTGTTAGGGTTATTGATTAAGGTTAAGCTAGGTTAGTAGTTAGTTGGTAACTAGTTTAGAACAAATTGGAAGCTAATTGGTGTGTTAAAAAAGCAAAAGAGTATAGCAAATCTGCACAAGTCATAATCTGCTTGAATTTTGTGAGATTTTGTTGCTTGATCTTGATTATCTGTTGAGATTTTGGGTGATTCATGATTTGATTTGGTTTGTATGATAAGTTGTGAGTTTGTGTGCCAAATTTGGGCGCTTAAAGTTGAATTTTGAGCAAGCTAGAAGCATATTAACCACCAGACCTATATAAACTGTCACAGAAAAGTGTACGTGCTTGTGTATGCTTGGATTGTGAGATTCTTTGTTGCTAGGTGCTTAATTCTTGTTGTTTGTGACTCCTTGAGCTTCAATAAGCTCAAGGGTGCCCCTTTGTTCCATAATATCAACACCAAATAAGCCACAGGCCAACTCCTTTGGCCTTTTGTCACTTGTGAGAAAAGCAAAAAACTCAAGTCCAAACCTGCTTGGTGTTCAAGAACAATCTGTCACGTTTTTGATTTGGAATTGAACTTATTTAGTGTTAAAAAGAGAGTTGGAATTGGATTAAGCTTATTACAAGGTCACTTGTTGGAGTTTAAAAGCTAAAAAAATAAAAAATAAAAAAGTGTAAAAAGGGGGTTACACGCCTCGAACCCACAATCACTACGCTCACACACACAACACACTACCACTGCGCCCTTGGGTCTTTTACTGACCAAGGGTGCAATTGTGGTTTATTTAACCACGTTTTCTTTTCACTTGTTTTTTAAAAGCCGTAGCTTATAAGCTTTTTTCTAGCTTATTCGTTAAGCTAATTTCGTCTAGCTTATTTTTCCTAGAACCATCTTTGAAATTGTGATTTTTCTAGCTAATTTTCTTATTTTTCCATTTATTAGTTTATTTTCTAGGATTTATTTAATACCCGTATTTTAATAAATCAATAAAAAATAGATAAAAGTAGTTTTAAATTAGGGAAAAATAGTTTTTAGCTTTTTAATAAATATTTTGAGGTTTACATTAAGTTTTGGTTTTATAAACTTTAATTTTTAATTTTATATTATTTTAAGGTTTTTTATAAACTTTAAACAATTTTATAAAATTATTAAAAAAGGTTTAGGAGCTCTAATTTGTGTTTTTCTCTTAGTTAGAATATTTTAAGTTTTTAGAAATTTTTTAGAATTAATTTTATAAACTTTTTATTTTTAGCAATATTTTAATATTATTTTAATATTATTTTTCAAAATTTTATTTTCATTTCTTTTTCATTTTTCTTAGGATCTTTATCATTAATTAGGACCTTTTCCATTTTTAGAATATTTTTATAGCTTTTAGGTTAATTTTTATAATTATTTTAAGTTTAATTAGGTGTTAATTATTTTTAATCATTTTTAGAGTTTTTAAAATAGTTTTAATAGGTTTTAATTTTTAGAAAAATACTTTTTAGTCTTATAATAATATAAGTTAAGTATTTGTTCAATAAAATCATATTTTGGACATTTTCATTAGTTGTATTTAATTTTAGGGCTTTAATTAGCATTTAAAATTAAATATTTAATTAATAAAAGGTTTTAAAATATCTTTGTTGGATTTTTATCTTTATTTATATTATTTTAGACTTCTTTTTAGTCTTTTTTTTAATTCTTGATTTTGTTTTTGGTCTTAGTATAAAATTTTTAATTTGGGTAGTTTTTACGGTTTTACGTTTACGTCTTTTACGTCGTAGTTTAATTTTAACGTAACCGTCTTTCATCTTCTCATCCCCATTCTTCTCAATATTAATCTCAAATATTTACAAGTTAATTCACAACACATATACCTCCTTGGGAAACGAACTCTTTCTTTTCTCTCATTTTATTTGATTAAGGGTCATTACTTGTGGTTTTCCTAAATCACTCGTTAATACTTACCGCTACTTTTAGTTGCTTGTTTTTCCTAAAGCAAGTATCTAAGTTTACCACAATCAGTAGTCAACGGCGACAAGGATGTACTTATTACCACGAGATGATGGGAACGACCCCATAAAATCAATACCCCACATGTCAAATATCTCACACACTTGGATGATATTTTGTGGCATTTCATCATTTTGGGAGGCTTTTCCTTGACGTTGGCATGAGTCACACGACTTGACAAGTGCATGCGCATCTCGGTAAATAGTAGGCCTAAAGAAGCCAGAATCAAAGACCTTCTTCGCCGTAAGATTAGCACCATGGTGACCACCCATCGGTCCCTCGTGACAAGCTCTAAGGACATTCGAAGCTTCGGTGCCAAAAACATAACGTCGAATAATTTGATTCGCACAAGTCAGAAAGAGATAAGGGTCGTTGCAAAAGTAGAACTTGACGCCACGAAAGAATTTCCATTTTTGTTGAGTCGTCATACCCTTAATGATGAAGTTACCCGCATGGTAATTTGTGATGTCCGCAAACCATGGGGTGAAAGAATATTTTTTGGAATTCACTACACCAAGTGTTTCGAGAGGAAATGTTACAGTGATTTCCATGTTTTTGTTTACACTTTGGTGAGGATCTTACAACCGAGAGAGGTGATCGGACGTAAGATTCTCGGCTCATTTTTTGACAAGTATTGTGACATGAAATTCTTGTAGGAGGAGAATCCAACGAAGCAATCTTGGCTTAGCATCTTTTTTAGCCAATAGGTACTTGATTGGCGAATGATCCATAAACACTATGCTTTTGGTCAAGACGAGATAAGGTCGGAATTCTCATATGCATACACCACGGAAAGGAATTCCTTTTCCGTTGTGGTATACTTAAGTTGAACCTCGGTCATTGTCTTGCTAGCATAGTCGATAGGGAAGAAGTGCTTTTCATGACGTTGCCCCAAACGGCCCTAATAGCGTAATCACTTGCATCACACATAAGCTCAAAGGGGAGGTTCCAACTGGGAGAAACAAGAATGGGAGCTTCAGTAAGTTTCCTCTTAAGGATTTCAAAGGCTCGTACACAATATTCGTTAAAGACAAAAGGAGCATCTTTTTCAAGGAGGTGTGTAATGGGTCGAGATATCTTTGAAAAATCCTTGACGAATCGACGATAAAAGCCCACATGGCCTAGGAAACTCCTAACTCCCTTAACAGTTTTGGGATGAGGTAATTTGGCGATGACATATATCTTAGCTTTGTCTACCTCAATCCCCGCTTTCGAGACCTTGTGCCCTAAGACGATTCCTTCTTTAAGCATAAAATGACATTTTTCACTATTGAGCACAAGGTTGGTTTCCTCACAACGTTTTAACATATGTTTCAAATTTCCTAAACACGAAGTGAAAGAACTACCAAACACAGAAAAGTCATCCATAAAGACTTCCATCGTCTTCTCGATCATGTCATGAAAAATAGCCATCATGCACCTTTGAAAGGTTCCCGGTACATTACAAAGTCTGAATGTCATTCTATGATAAGCAAACGTTCCATATGGACATGTAAACGTAGTTTTTTATTGATCACGAGGATCGATAGGGATTTGGAAGTAACCGGAAAAACCATCAAAAAACCAATAGAAATCGTTTCCTTCAAGACGCTCCAACATTTGATCCATGAAGGGAAAGGGAAAATGGTCTTTATGAGTGGCAACATTTAACTTACGATTGTCAATACACACCCTCCAACCGGTCACGAGTCGAGTTCGAATTAACTCGTTGTCATCGTTTGGCACAACGGTCATTCCTCCCTTTTTAGGGACACAATGAATGGGGCCCACCCAAGGGCTATCGGAAATAAGGTAAATCATTCCCGCGTCAAGGAGTTTAAGGACCTCCTTTTTGATGACGTCGTGAATTTTGGGGTTCACCCTCCTTTGACATTGGATTGCGGGCTCGTAGTCTTCCTCCATTAAAATTTTGGGTCGATACCCTTAATGTCGGATAATTTCCACGCAATTGCCCCTTTGTGGTCCTTCAAGACATCGATAAGTGCGGTTTTTTCATCATCCGAAAGATCCTTCGCAATAATAACCGGCAACTTATCATGTATAACCCGCATGCTTTTATCATGAATAGTACCCTTAAGATCGTACGTACTAGATTAAAACTTTCCTTTTATAGTATGTTTACGTTCACGTATAAGAATTTTAAGTATTATGTACGTGCTAGAACACGATAAGTATCTATTACGTATGAACACACGATAATTATTCAAATAATATTTATAATCACGAACATGCGATCATGAAATCATGAACGTAATTTAATCACGAGCTAATATTAATTACGTATATATATTTATTAGGAACACGAAAAAATATATTAGGCCACCATCAATAATTAACAAGAACACATAATACACGAACGCGATAAAACATGAACGTACACTAAAATAATTAGACTCGGAAAAGGTACGGGTTACCCCATGTGGGGCCCCCTACCCGCGGCTACACCAAGAAGGAATGGGCCAAGCCTATTTTGATTTTTACTAAAACAAAGAATTAGGAAATCTTAGTCATTTTTCACAATACAGGAAAAATAACAAAAACCCTAATCTTGTTCTTCCTTTGTCCTTTGGCCACCGGATATATAACACCAAAAAGGGGTGTTCGGTTGATTTTTGATCTTGAATTTTGTGCAAGCATTCGTGTGTGTTCATCCTTTATTGATCCACGCATTCGGTATAACCTTTTTAATCCTTTTCTTTTATGTTTTGATTTAATAAGTCACATAAAATCATGATGTTTTTAAAAACTAATTAAAAACATTTATTAAAACATGTAAATGGTTATGGGGTAAATCAAAACAAGGGTTTTTAGGGGTGTTTGTTCTAGCCGACGCCTAAACTGAGCCCTAAGGGATCTCGGCTTGGCTTATGAACTACCACCGAGACCTCATGGTCTCAGTATGGTGGTGTGCGTCCCACGGAAGCAGCAAACAAGGGGGAACCCCGACTTGGTTCGGGGTATGGTGTTGATTACGGGTCTGGTTCATGGTTTTTAGTCACGATCCGGTTCATTGATTATGTTAAGGTTTATGATTTTAATAGTTATATGTTAAAAATTAAATTAATAAAACATGACATAATTAATTTAATTAACATGACTTAGGTTATAAATTTAATTATTAGATCATGAATTTTAACCTAAGTATTTATTTTTAATTAGACTTATAATTAATTAATTATTAAAAACCATGACTATAATTAATTAATTAACATGACTTAGGTTATACTATTAATAATTAATAATACATGTTTTAACCTAAGTATTTTAACTTTATTTAATTAAAAACATGATATATTTAATTAAATACTTCTAACCTATAGATTATTTAAATTACATGTAATAATTAATAAACTATACTTTATAACAACATGACTTAGAATAATAATCAGAAAATACTTAAGCTTATATAATTAGCTTATTTAACTAGCTTATATCTAATTATGGAAACTTTCTATTTTTAGAAACTTATTTAATTAAGGCAGCTAATCTATTTATGGAAACTTTCTATTTTTAGAAACTTATTTAATTAAGGCAGCTAATCTATTAATAGAAACTTTCTATTTTTAGAAACTTACCTATTTTAATCAGTAATTCTATTTTTGGAAACTTTCCATTTTTGAAAACTTTCTATTTTTGGAAACTTTCTATTTTTGGAAACTTTCTATTTTTGGTAACTTTCTAATTTTGGAAACTTTCTATTTTAGGAAACCTGCTATTTTTAGAAAGTTACTTATTATTACACAACAAGTATAATAATACATGAAATACAAGTAATACTTAATCAGAATAGACAGAATGTAAGATAAATACAGTATAAAGCTTTAAACAGTAAAACATGACATGAACGTATAAAATAAGATAAGACATGACATAAAACCAGTTACGTATTTAGTAAGCAGATACTTATACACGTATGTATTTATGTAGCATTAGTGATACCGAAGTAGGACTCTCTTCCGTTCGTCTTCTTCGTTCACTGGACATAAGGTACGAATTCTCGTCCTTTCAGTATGGACATTCTTTCCTTATTAGGATTCCCCGTATGGAGCCAACTGTTTTCCCGTAGTATAAGTTTATATGTTTGATTGCTTATGTTTAATTTAGAATACCTGAAGCCATATACATGCATGACCAGTTTCACCTAGTTATGGAGGTACCATAACCATAACACTAGAGGCACTGGTGTTATGACTTCCCCACGACAGAGTGATTACTCGTGGCGTCCCTTCAGCTTTTGGCCATATTATTTTATTTATCATGTGGGGCGTATGGGTGCTTGCTAGTTACATGTTTTTCAGTAGATTACGCAGTGTGAATGTGGTGTGTGCCTTGCATCCTTCACAAGGAGCTAATCCCTCCTACCCAAAACCAGTATATTAAATTAGAGGCGGCCCCTCTAATTTACATGATGAGGTCACCCCTCCAATTATTCATGCACGATGGATTTTCATGACCTATATTGGCTAATGGTAAAATATGTTAAACAGTTTTTACAAGATAAACATAAGGCTTTTCAAACTATAAAACCAATATTACTAAGACTTAACAGGGTTATTCGGGACTTAGTTTCTTCCGCTGTTATGTGCTTATATGCTTATATTATTCATGCTTTATCGTATATATCCGTGCACTGAGCGTATTGCTCAGCCGTTTTCCTTTTCATGTTCCCAAAGCGGCAGGTACTCAGGGACGCTCGTAGACTTTAAGCGTACGTGCATATGGACTAGAAGCTTTCTAGCCTTTCTTTACTTTATGCATTTTCTATACTTTGATACTCTTTCCATGGACATTGTTTAGTCCTTTCATTTACAGTACTTATGTTTGTGTGTGATGAGCTTTACTTCTGGACTACCGATGTTTGAATCCGGTATTTTCTTTTATGGTCATGTAATGTTTTAAGACATTTATCCTTGTATGCTTTGATGACACGCCATAATTACGCGTGATATTCCATTATCAAAAATGGGGTGTTACAATTATGGTATCAGAGCCAAGGCTTCAACCTATAGGCTCTCAAAATATGACCTGTGTTTAGTGGGTAGTCACTATGGTCTCCCTAGAACTGACAGTCGTTTTCATGCATTTATCATTTTTATGCATACATATATATGTCATTGTCGCAGGTTTATGACTAAGTAATGGTTGGTACAAGACTGGCCCTATTTAGTCGCATGTGTTTTATCGAAACTTTTAAATTTGGGACCGACCCATAGGCGTCCCCTCGCCATGTCATTTATTTTGGGTGAAATGACCATAGGCGTTCACTCTCGAGCATATAAAAGTTTTGATAAAACTGCATCATGCATTCATACACAAGTTTTCTTGCAAAAAATTTTTCTCTTGATTTATTGGTATAAATTTTTTTCATGTATATATATTTTATGTTTTGATCTTTTTAATCATATGTTTTATGTTATACTGTTAGATGGTTCTCACACGCGAGCAGGAACAACTCAATGCAACAATCCAAGTTGCAATCCAAGCTTTGCTTCCTTAACTGAGGAATGACATCACAGATGAGGTTCAGGCTGCCAACAATCAGCAGCAAAACCAAGCACCACATCCTCCTCCTCCTCTAGTGACATTGGCAATATGGCTAGAGAGATTCAACAAGCTCCGTCCTCGAGCTTTCGAGAAAACAGATAGCCCTAGTGAAGCTGAAAGCTGGTTGGCTCACATCGAGAAGATCTTCAATGCTATGGGTTGTGACCCCGTGTTCAAGGCGAGGTTGGCATGCTACCGGTTCGAAGGCGATGTGTTAAATTGGTGGTTAACATTGAAGCAGTCTGAGGGAGGTGACGATTGGGTGGCTGGTTTGACATGGGCTCAGTTCAGAGATAGGGTGATGGAGCAGTTCTTTCCCAAGGCTGAGCAAGACAAGCTCAAGAGGGAGTACCATGGGATCCGACAGAGAGCTGGGGAGAATAGCAATGAGTTTATGCAGCGCTTTCTTCGCTTAGCTGGTTTCCTTGGTGCAGCAGCAGGTACTCCTGAAGAGCAGGCACACCACTTTAGGTGGGCTCTTCGCACATCGGTCGCAAATAATCTGGTGTGTGCTACGTTCAACACTGTGGCACAAGTGGCCGATGCGACACGTAAGCTGGAGATGCTGCATGAGAGAGATGAGTTCGGGGAAGCTGAGAAAACCGACAAGAGGTAACATTCATATTCAAGAAGTGACCAATCCGAAATCTTTCCATATATGTCAATTATTCATCTCTTTAAATTGTATCTTCCAGGCAGAAAACTGGGGACCGGTCTCAGCCGGCTACTCAGCAGCAGCCTCATCATCCCAAGGGAAACGGTCAGACTCACGACCGTTCTGCTACGGATAGGCGTGGCGGTAATGATAATTACCGTCACAATGCTGGACACTCCAACGGAAGCAGGTCCTAATACTTACGCATTTTCTTATGATTTCATGTTATAACTCATAATTCTGACACTCTAGCAAATCTTCTATCAGGAACCATAGAAATGGTAGGGACCAGAACCAGAGAGGTTCACAGCCTAACCGTCCAACTATCACTGGTATTTAATCTTACGATTATTCGCATTGTCCTTTGTACCCTATTATCATGTCTTATGTAAAATGTTTTATCCGGTCCTCAGCCAGCCAGAGCACCTGCTGGAGGATATACTCATCCTCTTTGCTCTACTTGCCACCGTAGGCACCCAGGGCCATGTCGTCGTAACACTGACGCATGCTTCAAGTATGGTCTTCCTGGCCATATCATGAAGGACTGCCGTAAGGGCGAGATGTAGGGCACATCGGGACATGCTGATACCAAGCCGCCTCCTACCACTGGACGTGTCTACACGACATCTCGAGATCAGGCCAACAAGTCTATAGGTACCATCACTAGAATCTTGTATATGTATGGTCAGGCTGCGTGTGTTCTTTTTGATTCGGGTGCTACTCACTCGGTCATTTCTACTGCTTATGCTAAGAACATTAGGATGCTTCCCATGCCACTAGATAATAGACTTACTATTTCCACACCTTTGAGGGACTCTGTATTAATCACCCATGTATACAAGAGTCTTCCCCTAGAATTTGACGATAAGGTTCGTCCTGTTGGCGCACTTCCGCTGGACATGAATGACTTCGACATGATTTTGGGCATGGATTGGCTATCCAAGCATCATGCTACCATTGACTGCCATTGATATCGGGTCATCTTCGGTGATGTTAATGCACCAGAGTACATTTACAACGGGTTCGTACCCGAAAGGTCTGTACAAATCATTTCTACCCTGCACGCGTGTGCACTACTGTCAAATGGCTGCAAGGGTTACCTAGATACGGTTCATGACATGGATGCTGAATCTCCATCAATTCAGGATAAGCCAATAGTGTCGGAATTCCAAGATGTATTTCCAGAAGAACTTCTGGGCATACCACCTGCACGAGAAGTGGAATTCAATATCGAGCTTATTCTAGGAGCTGAACCGATCTCCAAAGCTCCTTACCGCATGGCTCCCATAGAGTTAAAGGAGCTGAAGGATCAACTACAAGAACTTCTAGAACGAGGTTTCATTCGACCGAGCGCATCTCTATGGGGCGCAACGGTCTTGTTTGTTAAGAAGAAGGACGGCAGTATGCCTCTTTGCATAGACTATCGCGAGCTCAACAAGATTACTATCCGGAATAGGTATCCACTGCCGCGTATAGACGATCTGTTTGACCAACTCCAAGGGGCCAAACACTTCTCCAAGATTGATCTTAGTTCAGGCTAACATCAGCTACGGGTTAAGGAGCAGGACATCGCCAAGACTGCTTTTCGTACCCGCTATGGCCACTACGAATTTGTAGTTATGCCATTCGGTCTGACCAATGCTCCAGCAGTGTTCATGGATTTGATGAAAAGAATCTTCCATGAAATTCTGGACAAGTTCGTCATTGTCTTCATCGATGACATCCTGATTTTCTCAAAGTCCAAGGAGGAACACGAAGACCATCTTCGTTCAGTACTACAGATACTTCGCCAGAAGCAGTTGTATGCTAAATTCTCCAAGTGTGAGTTCTGGTTAGACAAGGTGGCATTATTAGGTCACATTGTATCAGAAGAAGGAATCACTATGGATCCAGCGAAGGTTGAGGCTATTACTAAGTGGCGCCGACATCAGCGAAGGAAGTCCGCAGTTTCTTAGGCGTAGCTGGCTATTACCGTAGGTTCGTGGAGAACTTTTCCTGCTTAGCACTACCATTGACCAAACTGATGCGGAAAGGGGAGAAATTCGTCTGGACTGAAGAACGAGAGAAGAGCTTTGAAGACCTGAAGCAGAATCTAGTATCTGTACCTATTCTTACTCTCCCATCTGGTACGGGTGGATTTCAAATCTACAGTGATGCATCGGGGAAGGGACTTGGCTGTGTTCTCATGCAACATGGGAAAGTGATCGCGTACGCTTCACGGCAGCTTAAGCCTTATGAAGAAAATTACCCTACGCATGACTTGGAACTTGTTGCAGTCGTGTTTGCATTGAAGATATGGAGGCACTACTTATACGGAGAATCATGTGACATTTTCACGGACCACAAGAGCTTGAAGTATATCTTCACTCAACGTGAATTGAACATGAGGCAGAGGAGATGGTTAGAGTTGTTTAAGGATTATGACATAATATATACAGTATCATCCCGGAAAGGCGAATGTAGTAGCAGATGAAGCTCATAGCTCCCCATTCTCTATACATCCTGGTTCGACTAAGATGAACCATGTCATCAAGCAGTACTTTTGGTGGAGTGGTATGAAACAGGATGTGGCCACTTACGTCTCCAAATATCTTACATGCCAGCAGGTTAAGATCGAGCATCAGCGATCTGGCGGTCTCCTTCAACCGTTAGATATCCCAGAATAGAAGTGGGACAAAATCACCATGGATTTTGTTACTGGTCTTCCGCCTACCAAGAGGAAGCACGATGCAATTTGGGTTATCGTAGATCGACTCACCAAATCAGCTCATTTCTTACCGATCCACAAGGAAGATTCGGTAAGTAAACTCGCCGATACATATAGAAGAGAGATCATGAGACTCCACGGTGCTCCATCCAGCATCGTCTCAGACAGAGATCCTCGATTCAGTTCGCGATTTCTGAAGAGTCAGTAGAAAGCTTGGGGTACACAACTTAAGCTTAGCACGGCTTTTCATCCTCAAACAGACGGGCAGTCGGAGCGAACGATTCAGACATTGGAGGACATGTTGAGGTCATGTGCGTTGGAATGGACGGGTGATTGGGATGATTATATCTGTTTGGTGGAGTTTGCATACAACAACAGTTGGCACGCAAGTATCAAGTGTGCTCCTTTCGAGATGTTGTATGGAAGAAAGTGTCGCGCCCCAATCTGCTGGGATCAGGTTGGCAAGCGAACACTTGAAGGACCAGAGATCATAGAGATGACCAATGAGAGGGTCGCAGTAGCTAAGCATAAACTTCAGGAAGCACAGTCACGTCAGAAGAGTTACACCGATAAGCATCGCAGGGACATACATTTTAACGTAGGAGATCACGTCTTTCTTAAGGGTTCGCCGACACGTGGTGTTAGACGCTTCTGGATTAAAGGGAAGCTCAGTCCTCGCTTCATCGGACCGTTTGATATCATTGAACGAGTTGGTGAAGTATCTTACCGGTTAGCGTTACCTCCGCAGCTTTCACATGTACACAATGTGCTTCATGTGTCCTTACTCAGAGGGTACCAGTATCATCCCCTTCACATGGTTCAGTATCCATTGGAACAGATACGTGAAGATCTCACTTTCATAGAAGAACCCGAACGAGTTCTTGACAGATAAGAACGAGTCATGAGAAGGAAGACGATTCCATTCGTCAAAATACTTGGGAGGGATCATACCGAGCGGGAAGCCACTTGGGAAACAGAGGAGTCTATCCGGGCTTCTTACCCTCATTTCATATTTTAAACTCGGTTATGTTCTTCTTTTCCAGTTTACTTTATCTATAATTCGGGGACGAATTATTCTTTTTAGGGGGAAGAGTTGTAAAGCCCGCATGCTTTTACCATGAATAGTAACCTTAAGATCTTACGTACTAGATTAAAACTTTCCTTTTATAGTATGTTTACGTTCACGTATAAGAATTTTAAGTATTATGTACGTGTTAAAACACGATAAGTATCTATTACGTATGAACACACGATAATTATTCAAATAATAATTATAATCACGAACATGCGATCATGAAATCATGAACGTAATTTAATCACGAGCTAATATTAATAACGTATATATATTTATTACGAACACGAAAAAATATATTAGGCCACGATCAATAATTAACTAGAACACATAAAACACGAACGCGATAAAACACGAACGTACACTAAAATAATTAGACTCGGAAAAGGTACGGGTTACCCCATGTGGGGCCCCCACCCGCGGCTATACCAAGAAGGAATGGGCCAAGCCCATTTTGATTTTTACTAAAACAAAGAATTAGGATATCTTAGTCATTTTTCACAATACAGGAAAAATAACAAAAACCCTAATCTTGTTCTTCCTTTTTCCTTTGGCCGCCGGATATATAACACTAAAAAGGGGTGTTCGGTTGATTTTTGATCTTGAATTTTGTGAAAGCATTCGTGTGTGTTCATCCTTGATTGATCCACGCATTCGGTATAACCTTTTTAATCTTTTTCTTTTATGTTTTGATTTAATAAGTCACATAAAATCATGATGTTTTTAAAAACTAATTAAAAATATTTATTAAAACATGTAAATGGTTATGGGGTAAATCAAAACAAGGGTTTTTAGGGGTGTTTGTTCTAGCCGACGCCTAAACTGAGCCCTAAGGGGTCTCGGCTTGGCTTATGAACCACCACCGAGACCTCATGGTCTCGGTATGGTGTTGTGGGTCCCACGGAAGCAGCAAAAAAGGGGGAAACCCGACTTGGTTCGGGGTATGGCGTTGATTACGGGTTTGGTTCATGGTTTCTAGTCACGATCCGGTTCATTGATTATGTTAAGGTTTATGATTTTAATAGTTATATGTTAAAAATTAAATTAATAAAACATGACATAATTAATTTAATTAACATGACTTAGGTTATAAATTTAATTATTAGATCATGAATTTTAACCTAAGTATTTATTTTTAATTAGACTTATAATTAATTAATTATTAAAAACCATGACTATAATTAATTAATTCACATGACTTGGGTTATATTATTAATAATTAATATTACATGTTTTAACCTAAGTATTTTAACTTTATTTAATTAAAAACATGATATATTTAATTAAATACTTCTAACCTATAGATTATTTAAATTACATGTAACAATTAATAAACTATACTTTATAACAACATGACTTAGAATAATAATCAGAAAACACTTAAGCTTATATAATTAGCTTATTTAACCAGCTTATATCTACATATGGAAACTTTCTATTTTTAGAAACTTATTTAATTAAGGCAGCTAATCTATTTATGGAAACTTTCTATTTTTAGAAACTTATTTATTTAAGGCAGCAAATCTATTTATGGAAACTTTCTATTTTTAGAAACTTATCTATTTTAAGTAGTAATTCTATTTTTGGAAATATTCTATTTTTGGAAACTTTCTATTTTTGGAAACTTTATATTTTTGGAAACTTTCTATTTTTGGAAACTTTTTATTTTTGGTAACTTTCTATTTTTGGAAACTTTCTATTTTAGGAAACCTGCTATTTTTAGAAAGTTACTTATTATTACACAACAAGTATAATAATACATGAAATACAAGTAATACTTAATCAGAATAGACAGAATGTAAGATAAATACAGTATAAAGCTTTAAACAGTAAAACATGACATGAACATATAAAATAAGCTAAGACATGACATAAAACCAGTTACATATTTAGTAAGCAGATAATTATACACGTATGTATTTATGTAGCATTAGTGATACCGAAGTAGGACTCTCTTCCGTTCGTCTTCTTCGTTCACTGGACATAAGGTACGGATTCCCGTCTTTTCAGTATGGACATTCTTTCCTTATTAGGATTCCCCGTATGCAGCCAGCTGTTTTCCCGTAGTATATGTTTATATGTTTGATTGCTTATATTTAATTTAGAATACCTGAAGCCATATACATGCATGACCAGTTTCACCTAGTTATGGAGGTACCATAACCATAACACTAGAGGCACTGGTGTTATGACTTCCCCACGGCAGAGTGATTGCTCGTGGCGTCCCTTCAGCTTTTAGCCATATTATTATATTTATCATGTGGGGCGTATGGGTGCATCCTAGTTACATGTTTTTCAGCAGATTACGCTGTGTGAATGTGGTGTGTGTCTTGCATCCTTCACAAGGAGTTGATCCCTCCTACCCAAAACCAGTATATTAAATTAGAGGCAACCCCTCTAATTTGTTCATGCACGGTGGATTTTCATGACCTATATTGGCTAATGGTAAAATATATTAAACAGTTTTTACAAGATAAACATAAGACTTTTCAAACTATAAAACCAGTTTTACTAAGACTTAACCGGGTTATTCGGGACTTAGTTTCTTCCGCTGTTATGTGCTTATATGCTTATATTATTCATGCTTTATCGTATATCCGTGCACTGAGCGTATTGCTTAGCCGTTTTCCTTTTCATGTTCCCAAAACGGCAGGTACTCAGGGACCCTCGTAGACTTTAAGCGTACCTGCATATTGACTGGAAGCTTTCTAGCCTTTCTTTACTTTATGCATTTTCTATACTTTGATACTCTTTCCATGGACATTGTTTAGTCCTTTCATTTACAGTACTTATGTTTGTGTGATGAGCTTTACTTTTGGACTACTGATGTTTGATTCCGGTATTTCCTTTTATGGTCATGTAATGTTTTAAGACATTTATCCTTGTATACTTTGATGACACGCCATAATTACGCGTGACATTCCATTATCAAAATGGGGTGTTACATATCGTCTCCTTCCAAGAATACGTATTCAAGGTGAGGAGGAAGATCTTTTAACTCGAGGTTTGGCGGTTCCTCGATTGAAGATTTGGGTTCGATACTCATAACCTCCACCTGCGGAGGAAATGGGAAATCGTTAAGAAAACCCTTGATAATCGAAAAGTCCTCATCATTGTCGATGTCTTCGTTAGAAGTTCGAGGTACATCAAACTCTTCCAAAGTAAAACCACCTCCTTCAAATGGAGTGAAATATGGTTTCGAATTATCAAGAATAGGATCGAGCATAGTGGGGCTGCCACTATTTTCTTCATCACCAAAACCTAAAAAATCTTGTGAAAATTCATCGCGAACGACATCGATCATATCAATATGGTTTAAACTAGCGATAGAATAAACATGAGAAAGTTTGAAGTTTTGTGTTGCGTTTATAACAAGTTCCTCATCGTTGAAACGTAAGGTGATTTTCCTTGCATGCACATCAATAAGGTCTCTAGACGTATCTAAAAACTAACGACCTAAATAAGAGGAACTTGAGGATTCGTGGGAATATCGGTTACGATAAAGTCTATCGGATAATAGAACTTTCCCACTTTTACAAAAACGTCTTCGGTCAACCCCCATGCGGGAATCGTGGAATGATTGGCCATTTCGATAGAAATTCTTGAAGGAGTAAGATTAGGAAGATTGAGGACTAGAATATGTAAAGAGGCATCAAATTGATACTAGAACCAAGATCGGCCAAGGCGTAGAATTATTTCATATCTTGAATACTAACCGGAATTAAGAATTTACCAGGGTCACCGACTTTTTGAGGTATGCGGTTAAGATAAACCGATGAACAACTAGACAATTTTTGCAATTTCTCCTTGTTGTTTAACATACTCTTAAAGTTTGCGGCAAATCGAGGCATCATGATTAAAGCGTCGGCAAAACTTATCTAACACCCCCAATTTACATTGCGCATCGGAAATACACAATTGGGTGCTAGACACAAGCATCATCATACAAGGTATATTGAACGACTCAAAATAGAGATGTTTACACAAAAATATAAAAAAGTTTTTCATAATAGGTCTAAAACATGATTTCATCCCATAATTGTACTAAAACAACACCAGAGTAAAGCGTTTAATACCCATGGATCTCGACCAACAACCAACAAGTTTAGTACAGTATATCAACATAAAATAAATTGTTCAACAGTAAAGGATAGAAATAGTTTTTAGACCAACATTCTTCCAAAAGCCAAGCCACAACCTCCACAGCAAAGCTCCATGCTCCATCAATTCCTATTACCTGAAATACATGCTAAAACGAGTCAACAATAATGTTGAGCGGGTCTATATGTTTATCAAATCACATTTGAACACAAGAAGAAAATCAATCATAATCATTTATAGAATTGTCGTATACACAATCTATATTCAAGGCAATAATAAACATTGTATTTAAGCTCATGACACCGACCCCTTAACCAAATAGTCACCCACGCAAAATGCCGGTATGACTAGAATAAAACCATTTCCCCTCTATGGTATCAGTTGCTAGAATACCACATTCGTATTCCCGTAAATTATCCTTCCCAGAGGTTACTCAGCGTAATGCCCTGGTCTCAGATAGGGTGGTCAACCCAATAGTACTATCATTAGAATAAGCGGCTATTCCCGACTCACAACATCAAGTCAAAAGATAGTTAACGGCTCATGAATTTAGGGTCTTTAGCAACAAGGTACTCAATACAATGTAATCAACTTAGGCAACATTCGGGTCCAACAATTACTCACGACTTGTGTTCATTTATTTTCAAATAACATGTATCCCCCTCGCGGGTAATAAAACATTTAGTAGCTAGCATAAAAAGAGAGGCTAAAGACTGACCTTAGTATAAGAGATCTAGCGAGATGATCGTCGGTGATAATGGATGCCTTTCAAACACGAGAACCACTACCTATCAAATAAGGCGCGTTCATTAATAATGACTCGAGAAATAAATCATACATAACAACAGCAAACTCAAACTCATAAAGTCACGATAAAATCGAGAGAAAACGATATAAATAACTTCATTACACTCTTCTACACATTTACTTTACCATTTTACACTTTTAACAAAGTCCGCCGGCACATACTACATGTACTAGCTTATTTACCCCTTTTAGACTTATCAAACGTTTATGAAACGACTCGATAAACTAACTTACTATATATATAAAGTCCTTATACAAGTTTATCAAATGAAATTACTTTTAAAGTCCTTTACCCGACTCATTTTCAAACTACAAAATCCGGACCGATTTACGTTAATTTTTCATACAACTGTTTTAACTTCATTAAACGACTCCGTTTACAAAACCGACACTCGCGTTTTAAAGTAAACTCAACATCTAAGGTTAACACTTCATTATCAGTAGGTTATAAATTTTAAAACTTCAATTTATAGTCCCCGAGATTCAATCCAAATATCGACAACAGCTATATGTAGTGTCGATACTCGTCTCCCGGTACACGATCAATCAAAATATCATTAACTTCGCGCTCGTTTAGAGCTAGAAGCTCTACCTTATATCAAATCGAAGCTAATAAAATTATCTACAACCCTAGGCTATATGTTAAGCCATTATTAAAACATAAAAATTCGGATTTAACAGTTTACTTATTGTTATAAAATGACCATTAAAAACTTGTATAAAATTACATTTTTGATCAAAACCAACCATGAAAATGATGATTCCTATACCCTAACATCAACATATATGAACCTTAACATCCAAATCATTATCAAAATCAAAACCTTTGAATCAAAATGAAGTTTTTAACAAAATTCTTGCAAGAATCACCATTGATCATTCCAAGAACACCATGCATGATCATGACTTTCACCTACCAACATGAAAAAAAAATTAAAAATGCTTGCATGTACGAAAGTTGATTTTGTTGGTTTTTATCAAAAAAGTTGATTTTGTACAATTTTTGAGTAGTCATTTAATAACAGTAAGTAAAAGGTAAAATTCGAATTTTTATGTTTTGAAAATGGCTTAACGTATAGCCTAGGATTGTAGATAATTTTCTTAGCTTCGATTTGATATAAGGTAGAGCTTCTAGCTCAAAACGTGCGCGAAGTTATGATGTTTTGAATGATCGTGTACCGGGAGACGAGTATCGGCACTACAAGTAGTTGTTGTCGATATTTGGATCGAATACCGGGGACTCTAAATGGATGTTTTGAAAAATGTAACCTACTGATAATGAGGTGATTACTTATTAGGTTGAGTTTTCTTTAAAACCCGAGTGTCGGTTTTGTAAACGGAGTCGTTTAAAGAAGTTAAAACGGTTGTATGAAAAATTAACGTAAATCTGTCCGGATTTTGTAGTTTGAAAATGAGTCGGGTAAAGTAATTTAAAAGTAATTTCAATTGATAAACTTGTAAGAGGATTTTCTATATATAGTAAGTTAGTTTATCAAGTCGTTTCATAAACGGTTGACGAGTTTAAAAGGAGTAAATAAGCTAGCACATGTAGTATGTACCGGCGGACTTTGTAAAAAGTATAAAATGGTTAAGTAAATGTGTAGTAAAGTATAATGAAGTTATTTATATCGTTTTCTCTCGAGTTTATCGTGACTTTATGAGTTTGAGTTTGATGTTGTTATGTATTAATTATTTCTCGAGTCATTATTAATGAACGCGCCTTGTTTGATAGGTAGCGGTTCTCGTGTTTGAAAGGCATCCATTACCGTCGACGATCATCTCGCTAGATCTCTTATACTAAGGTGAGTCTATAGCCTCGCTTTCTACTTGTTTTAATGATTTTAATACCCGCGAGGGGGATACATGCTATTTGAAAATAAATGAACAAAAGTCATGAGTAATTTTTGGACCCGAATGTTGCCTAAAGTTGATTTCATTGTATTGAGTAACTTGTTGCTAAAGACCCTAAATTCATGAGCCGTTAACTATCTTCTGACTTGATGTTGTGAGTCAGGAATAGTCGCTTATTCTAATGATAGTACTATTGGGTTAACCACCCTATCTGAGACCAGGGCATTACGTTGAGTAACCCGTTGGGAAAGATAATTTTACGTGAATAAGATTGTGGTATTCTAGCAACTGATACCCTAGAGGGGCAATGGTTTTATTCTAGTCATGCCGGCATTTGGCGTGGGTGACTATTTTGTTAAGGGGTCGGTGTCATGAGCTTAAATACAATGTTTGTTTAATATCATTAGGATTACTGCCTTGAATATAGATTGTGTACGACAATTCTATAAATGATTATGATTGATTTTCTTCTTGTGTTCAAATGTGATTTGATAAACCTATAGTCTCGCTCAACATTATTGTTGACTCGTTTTATGAATGTATTTCAGGTAATAGGAAGTGATGGAGCATGGAGCTTTGCTGTGGAGGTTGTGGCTTGGCTTTTGGAAGAATGTTGGTCTAAACTGTTTCTACCTTTTAATGTTGAACAATTTACTTTATGTTGATGTACTGTACTAAACTTTTTGGTTGCTGGTCGAGATCCATGGGGACTAAACGCTTTACTCTGGTATCGTGTCAGTAAAATTTGGGTTGAAATCTATGTTTTAGACCATTTATGAAAATCATGTTTATATTTTGTGTAAACGTCTCTATTTTAAGTCGTTCAATATACCTTGTGTGATGATGCTTGTGTCTAGCACCCAGTTGTGTATTTCCGCTGCGCAATGTAAATTGGGGGTTTTAGAACGTATTACTCCTTTCCATGGAGATACTTTCAACATAACCATGTCTCCTACTTCAAACTCCAACGGTTTCCTTCTGTTATCAGAATAACTCTTTTGTCTACTTCTGGCATATAACAAACGCTTCTTAATTTGCAAAATCTTTTCAGTCGTCTCAAATATCATTTTAGGCCCAGTCAATTGACTTTCTCCTACCTCACTCCAACACACTGGAGATCTACAATTACGTCCATACAAAGCTTCAAATGGAGCGGCTTTAATACTAGAATGATAACTGTTATTTTACGAAAATTCAACCAATGGCAAATGCTTGTCCCAACCATTTTCAAAGTCAATCACACATGCACGAAGCATATCCTCTAACGTTTGAATCGTTCTCTCACTTTGTCCATCAATTTCCGGATGATATGCTGTACTTAAACATAACTCCGTTCCCATCGCTTTCTGCAAAGACTTCCAAAATTCTGAAGTAAACCTACTATCACAATCAGAAATTATCAACAAAGGCACACCATTTCGACAAAAAATCTCCTTCACATACACTGTTGTTAACCTCTCCATACTATCCGTCTTCTTCATTCGCAAAAAGTGAGCAGACTTAGTCAATCTATCTACAATCACCCATATCATATCACTACCACTTGCAGTCCTTGGCAAACCTGTCATAAAATCCATTGTAATCTTCTCCCATTTCCACTAAAGAATCTCAGGTTGCACTAATAATCTAGACGATTTCTTATGTTCAGCCTTCACTTTCGCACAAGTTAAACACTTATTAACATACTGTGTTATATCAGCCTTCATATTCGGCCACCAATAAACTTTCTTAAGATCTTGATACATCTTGTCTGATCCATGATGTATTGAATACTTCGACTTATGAGATTCATTCATCACTAAATCTCGCACTCCTAAAGAACCTTCCTCAGACGGACACAATGGTAACCAAATCCTATTCTCAAAATACCTCAATCCATTTGACCTTACTTCAAACAATGGTTTCAACATTCTACCCAAATTTTCTGCCTTAACATTCTCTTCCTTCAAACCATTAGCTTTTGGGCTTTTAATATCGCTTCTATAAAATCAACACTTTCCATCATTACCAAAGCTCTAACTCTTATAGACTTATCTATTTCCTTTCTACTAAGTGCATCAACTACTACATTCGCTTTACCAGGATGGTAACGAATCTCGTAGTCATAATCACTCAACAACTCAACCCATCTCCTTTGCCTCATATTCAATTCCTTTTGATCCAAAGTGTATTGCAAACTCTTATGATCAGTGAAAACCACACACTTGGTTCCATACAAGTAGTGTCTCCACAACTTTAATGCAAAAATCACCGCCCCAAGTTTTAAATCATGCGTAGTGTAATTCTCTTCATGCTTCCTCAATTGTCTCGATGCATATGCTATTACTTTTTCCCTTTGCATCAACACAGCTCCAAGTCCTTTATGAGACTACAAAATCCTCAGATCCTTCTGGCAAAGACAATATCAACGCAGAACACAACTTATCCTTCAATGTACTAAATGTAGATTCCTCTTCCAATCCCCATTCAAACACTCGATTCTTTTCCGTAAGCTTAGTCAACGGCTTAGCAATTAGCAAAAAATTCTCGATAAACCTTCTAAAATACCCAACCAAACCAAGAAATTGGCGAACTTCAGTCGGCGTCTCCAGCACTGACCAATCCTTAATTGCCTCAATCTTAGCAGGATCCACACGAACACCTTCACTATCAATCACGTGCCCCAGAAATTGCACTGATTTCAACCAAAATTCACACTTAGAGAATTTCGCATACAACTTCTCTTTATTCAACAGTTCCAAAATTATTCTCAAATGCTTCTCATGTTCCTTTTCACTCTTGGAGTAAATGAGAATATCATCAAATAAACTCATCCAAATATGGCTTGCATACACGATTCATCAAATCCATAAATACAGCAGGCGCATTCGTTAACCCAAAAGGCATCACTTGAAATTTAAAATGTCCATATCGAGTACGGAAAGCTGTTATAGGAATATCTTCTTCCTTAACTCTCAGTTGATGGTACCCAGACCTCAAATCGATCATCGAGTATACACTCAAGTCTTGCAACTGATCAAACAAATCATCAATCCTCGACAGTAGATACCGATTCTTGACAGTCAATTTGTTAAGCTCTCTATAATCAATACACATTCTAAAAGAACCATCTTTCTTCCTAAGAAACAAAACAGGAGCACCCCATGGCGACGAAATCGGTCTAATAAATCCCTTATCCATCAATTCCTTCAATTGATCAGATAATTCTTTCATCTCAGATGGAGCTAAACGATACGGTGCATGAGCAACAGGCGCAACACCCGGCACTAAATCAATACGAAACTCCACTTCACGATGCGACGGTAATCCTGGCAAATCTTCAGGGAAAACCTCAGGATACTCTTTAATCACAGGCACATCCTCCAATTTCCTTTCATTCACACCATTATTACTTATCTGTGCAAGAATCACATCACAACCTGCTTCTATATATCTCATCATCTTCAAACAAGAAACAACTCTTAAACGAGAAGTACATTCATCTCCTTTCACAGTCAATACCATATTCCTTAGCGGTATCTGAACTAATCTTTCTCCACAAACAATCACTACACCATTACCAACTAACCAGTCCATTCCAATAATCACGTCAAAAGATCCTAATTCTATGGGCATCAAATCAATACAAAACACATAATTACCTAACTTCAAGGAACAACCTTTCAGTATAGAACTAGTGTTTACAACCTTACCATCAGCTAAATCCACATTATAACTAGTTGTCAATCTCACTGGTTCTCTATCCAATAGTTGACTGAATCTAACATCTACGAAACTTCTATCGGATCCAGAATCAAATAACACACTAGCATAACAAGCATCAAGTAAGAACGTACCAGTCACCACATTCGACCCTTGAGGTTTGTCAGCATCTCGCACGACATAGGCTGTAGCAGCAATCCCAGCAGCAGCAGCAACAACATTTCCTCCCTGTAGTATGCTAACCCTCGGATAGTTCCCTTTCTTATGTCCATGGCCTCCACATCTAGAGAAGTTAACTACCTTAACAGCATTGGCGCCAGTGGCCACACCCTTGTTTCTACAATCTTCAATATTATGTCTGACCTTCCCACACTTGTTGCAAGCAGGTGGACAATTCCCAACATGATACAGATTACACCGACCACACTTCGGATTCACCTTGTTACCTTGATTTCCTGTGGCAGCACGAACACCATCATTCCTTCTCAAATTATATTACTGATTTCTATTCGGTCCTTGGTTATTTTTGTTACGATAACCACCACGATTCTGCCCTTGGTTTGAGTGTGCAGCTTCCAACTTTCTCTTATTCCCTTCAGCAATACTATCCTTTCGATCCCGCAGCTTTACATCCATTAAAGCATGAGCCATTTGAACAGCTTCATCAAATGATTGGGTTTCGACGAAGTAGTTTCTCCCTTGATATTAATAAATAAACCTCTTATATACTACTTCATCTTCTTACGGTCATCAGCAAAAGCATCCGGACATAACAAACATAAATCATAAAATCTCCTTGTATAAGCTACAATATCATTGTTTCTCAGCACCAAATGCCTCAATTCATCTTCCAACTGACCTAACTCTTCCTCAGGTCAAAACTTAGCAGTTAACAGTCCCTTGGTCACAGTCCATGTTCTAGCATTAGCTTCAACCAATCCTATAGTAGCTACCTGACTAATCCACCAACTCAATGCATCATCCTGAAATGTAGCTGCATCAAATTTCACCTTACTAGCTTCTGAACATCCATTGATTTCAAAATTACTTTCAATCTTCTCAATCCACCTCCTTAATTCCAATGCACCACCAGTACCACGAAATTGGGTAGGTCCACATTTCATGAAACTAGCATAAGAACATTCCTTCTGAACTTGCTGAACAGCAGCATTACCTCTAACTTGTCCCTCAGCATTTCCTCTCGCTTGTTCATCAGCATTACCTCCAACTGGATTTTCAACATTCCCTCCAACCTGACCAGCAGCATTCCTATTCTCAGCCTCTTGGTTCCTCGCAGCACGTTCAACTTCCAGTGCTCTAGCGATAGCTTGCTCAATCATGGTATTAACAGTAGCAGTCGTCAATTTAGGCGACATGTTTATAGGAAACTAACCAAACAATAATTTAGTAACGTCAGAAAAATGCCTCCAAACTCCTTCCTGTGATAAAAGAAAAATAACAAGTAAGTATTCATATCAAGATAAGAAGAAGGATTTCTCTATCAAGATGTAACATGGATACTACATGCACCAACAACACAATTCACAAAAGAACTAATAAGACAAATCATAATTCATGAAGGTAATTTGGATTGCGTTGCAAAATTTCCACAAAATTGTAACAAGTAATGTCACTACAAACCTTCATCACGGCAAACTTAAAAGTCATTAAGTTTCATCATAAACTACAGTACAAGTCTACATAAGTTTTATTACAACAAGGCTAATAAAAACAACATAAAAAACTAAACATCAGATCCCCGCAGCTTCTTGTACATCGACTCATCATCATTGTTGCTATCATCTTCCTCAAAATCTTCTTCCACTTTTTCCTTCCCCTTTCGACTACCTCCTTCACTTGGCTTCACCAACACTTAAGCTTCAACCTGATTCGGCACATCACGAATCACTACAGCTCGACTAGGAAAAGATCCATAGGCAAACCCCACGCTTCCAACCTTGCATTCCTTTCTTGCTCCTCACGAAACCTTTCAACTTGTCTACTCAAATTCAACACCATAGATCTTAATCTAACAACTTCATCCATTTATCTTGCCCTAACAAACTCTGATCTCCTCACACTACTAATAAACCTATCAAACTTTTTCTCATTTTGCTCAAACCTCCTAATCACACGGGTTTCAACCAAATACCTTTCAAATAAAGACCTATCAAACTTCTTAAGAAACCAGAAAATATCATCATAAGACCTACGACCTGGACAATAAACCTTAGATATGCCATCATGAATAGATCAAGCACTAGCAGCACTACTCGACTCAACATGAACATCACCCCTAACAAATGCAATCCCAGGAAAACTGCTAATATAAGCATCACAAGTAGGCGTCAAAGAACGAACAACAAGTCGCTGACAATCTGGAACAGTCTGTGGCACAACATTAACCCTTGGAACATAACTACCTTGAGTCAACTCAGGTTCTGTCTGACCAACTACAGTAAGTGGAATCCCATCATCTAAATACTCAAAAGGCTCCTCATCGTCACTAGCACCAAAGTTATCTACTTCCTCACCATCCAATACATTAGTCATATCAATCCATCCATCCTCACGAGGTAAACCAACCATTTTCTACAATTATAAGGGTTCAAGGATACTTATGGTCATTCTTAATAAAATAATAATTAGTATGCCATGCTTATGCAAATATTATACATAATACATGCTATGCAACACAATGCAAATGACGTGTATGCAATGCTCGCAAAAAATAAATATGATACTGACAAGCACTCAGCGTACTTTCAGTAATTCCAATACAATATCGTAGTATTTACTTTATAAATACTTGGGAAATCATTTCAGTTATGAGGGATACATCTACAATGCAAAAGAAAACTAAAAGTGATCTTACTGGAGCGTTGCAGAGGAGTTGTGTCCTTTTGAAGAATAAATAATTTCGACACCAAAGTTATAGTTTAGGACAATTTTCAAAATCGACCCAGTTCTCTATAACTTGCAGCTCTGATTACCAATCTCTAACACCCCTAATTTATATTGCGCAGCGAAAATACACAATTGGGTGCTAGACACAAGCATCATCACACAAGGTATATTTAACGACTCAAAATAGAGAGGTTTACAAAAAAATATAAACAAGATTTTCATAATAGGTCTAAAACATGATTTCATCCCATAATTGTACTAAAACGACACCAGAGTAAAGCGTTTAGTCCCCATGGATCTCGACCAACAACCAACAAGTTTAGTACAGTACATCAACATAAAATAAATTGTTCAACAGTAATGGATAGAAATGGTTTTTAGACCAACATTCTTCCAAAAGCCAAGCCACAACCTCCACAGAAAAGTTCCATGCTCCATCACTTCCTATTACCTGAAATACATGCTAAAACGAGTCGACTATAATGTTGAGCGAGTCTATAAGTTTATCAAATCACATTTGAACACAAGAAGAAAATCAATCATAATCATTTATAGAATTTACGTCCACACAATCTATATTCAAGGCAATAATAAACATTGTATTTAAGCTCATGACACCGACCCCTTAACCAAATAGTCACCCACGCCAAATGCCGGCATGACTAGAATAAAATCATTGCCCTTTTAGGGTATCAGTTGCTAGAATACCACATTATTATTCCCGTAAATTATCCTTCCCAGAGGTTACTCAGCGTAATGCCCTGGTCTCAGATAGGGTGGTCAACCTAATAGTACTATCATTAGAATAGAGGCTATTCCCGACTCACAACATCAAGTCAGAAGATAGTTAACGGCTCATGAATTTAGGGTCTTTAGCAACAAGGTACTCAATACAATGTAATCAACTTAGGTAACATTCGGGTCCAACAATTACTCATGACTTGTGTTCATTTATTTTCAAATAACATGTATCCCCCTCGCGGGTAATAAAACATTTAGTAGCTAGCATAAAAAGCGAGGCTACAGACTCACCTTAGTATATGATATCTAGCGAGATGATCTGTGACAATCCGTCAATTTATGGTTGATATTTTATTCTCAAGTATTATTTAAAAATATTATTTTAATGTTATATTATGAACTCACTCATTTGTGGGAAGAAATTTGGGTTTACGTCTTGAAGTAGCATCGACTACGTCTAAACCGGAGGATTCTACATTATGTGCTTACGTTTACATACACCGTTTTTTGTGACAGTCTGACATTTCAGGAAATAATTTATCCGTGAATATTATTTTGGAATTTTAAATTTGTGTTGGTTCATAAACTCACAAATTTACGAGAAGAGATTAGGACTTACGATTATAATTTAACGTCTTTTACGACTAAACCGGAAACCTTAGGATTACGTATTTACTTTTTCGATCTCCGTTTTTGATGAGACAATTTTTATTAGATTCGTTTTGTGTCGTTGATTCATAATTTATAAACATTTTTCGTAAAACGACCCGAGGGCACGCAAATCGAAGAAACTAGAATCGAGGAGTACCCGTAAATTAGTGGGATGGGACAAGTTTTACACTTGCCCACCCTACTATATGGACGGCTAGAATAGCTCCACCAACACCCTTAGGTGTCAAATTTTCTTAAACAAGTTTCACACTTGTCATATAAGCTTAATAAACAAGCTACTTCTTCCACCAAACCACAAAACCACTTACACAAACCATTTAACACATTCATACATGCAAACCACCATTTTTCTCTCCTCTCTCTAAAAAATTTCGTCCCACTCTCACCCTAAATAACCCTCATTTGATCCATTTAACCACAATATCATGTGTTATTCACACATATGTTGAAGAACCTTTGAAGATATGAAGATTGGAGGTGATCTTAACCTATGAAAAGGAGTTTTCATGAGGTTAAAGGGCTGAATTCATGGAGGTTTTCATCTATCCAAACGACCCAAGAAGATTCCTTGCTAAAGTTGAAGATTTGATAACAAGAACCAAGTCTTGTTCATCAAAAACCTCATCTTTTCATCACTAATGGTTGTATAAAGATTGTTCTTCCTATCCTTTTGTTATTTTGATTATGTAATCTTGTAATTTCTTTATTTATGTATATGTATATGATGATGAATAATGATTAAAAATATTATGTAGGGATTTTGTGTTGATAGATTTGATAAATATGGTTAAAAAGATGGAAAACCATAGGTAACAAGGTTAAAATCTTGCTTAATGTGATGGCTGTATAAAAACAGTATGTAACCAAATGTTAAACTGATAAAATGGTAAAGTGGAATCAATATACAGTAAGTATTAGGTGTTATACACATGTGAGAGTTGGCCATGCAATGGAATCATCAAAATGAGTGAGATATGATCAAAACAAAATTAGTATACCAATCTGAATAGTCTGTTTTGTAGGGACTGTTAAGGATACTTCGACATGGATTGAGCAGTAGCTATAACTAACTTATTTGTAGCACATAATATGAAGTTTATGTCATCCAAAAATGAGCTTCTATATCCTTATAGAACTCAAGATATGATAAAAATGGTGAAAGTGAAACTAAAAATCTGATTTTGTGAAATTAAAGTTTAATAGTATTATATAAGCACTCAAAATAATATAATATAAAATGTGGAATTAAAACCCACTAACTTATATATTTCATTTATAAATATGTATAAGGATAAATAAATGGACATTATATAAAAATTGTAGTTTGGTAAGTTTTATAAGTTATAAAAACTATAAACATGATTTTTACGTCTTTTCGGCTAATACCGTAAAATTAACGTTTTTCGTCAATTAAAACTTAGACGATCGGACCCGTCTAATGTAAACTTTTTAAAAGTCATATACTGATATAGAAGTACCTAATACAAGTAAAAACCGATAAAACCCAAACTATATAACATACGGACATTAACGGGCTAAGTTAGCATTATTGGACTATTAATCCAACTAAATGGGCTATACACTTATAAATTACTTATTGGGCTTAACCCACTTGGGCCCAACATGTAAAGTATAATACTGATACTAAAAGTATAAAATGGTCTAATTTAAGGTAATGACTTATAATAGGCTTATTGGACCTAAAACATGTAAATAGGTAAAACTAGTAAACTAGTATAAAAGTTACCAATACATAACACTAAAATGAGTAAATGAGAATGTATAAACCCACTTGATCATCATCATATGTATACATAATTGTTATTTTTATAAATTCATTGGACAAGAGTCTAAGACAAGTATTATTTGTCTAGGTTTCCGTGATTGAAGCACGTACCGTACATCCGAATCGCCGATAACCGCCTTTCCCAATCAACGTGAGTTCATAGCCTCGCACTCTTTTAAATGTTTTTATGAAATGTTTTATAAACCAGCGAGGGAGATAACATGTTAGTTTTTATTAAATAGGACACTAGTTGTCCCAATTGTTTGTTTATTGATTTGGACCCGAATGATTGTATGACCCGATGAATGATTATATGACCCGATGTATGAAGTAAAATGGATTATTAAAGTTAGGTTATGTCACTAAAAGTCCCATTAGCATGAATTGTGAACTACCGGGATTTGGTAGACGCTTATGCATATAATAGTACTATTTGGGGACGATCACCCCAGTTCGCGCCTTGACGGTTGATCCCCGTCGTGCCACATTGATTGGTAAGCGAAGTTATGTATGAGAAGATTTACATAGCGTGATTTTTGTGACGACACACTAACTTAGATGGGCAAATTGAGTTTCGGGTTAGCTACCTCTTGTTTGTTGTAGTAAGGTAACAATGTCATGCGGCTTATAATAATCCAAATAACGAAATACTGCTATACGCACTGAATTACGATATATTGCCTGACTAGCAATACGGGGTCTTAATATTGATATTATGTTCTTGTTTTAGTTTTATATAACCATATTCAAATAACGGTTTTTATTTAACTTTATACAACGTTATAAAACGTATTGTATGATGTTTTTAACGACAATGGTTCGTATAATTATTTTGAAGGCGAAAGCCTATATTATGATTTTTGATAATGGTTTGTATAAAATGACTTTGGCTATTTTATGGCCTATTACAAAGATTTGTACAAAATGATTTTCGGTAATAATTATATATACCGATGATATATTGATGGTTTATTAAACTCTGAATTCACTCGGCGTTATCGCTGACCTTTTCTTTTAACATGTTTTGTCTCAGGTACTTGAAGGTAATTCTCGGGAAGACAACAAGAATTCATGGCCCGCACTTAAATAATAATTTCCATTCAAATGCTTTGTAAAACTTGTATGATATACAATGACTTGGGACCTATGTAAATTTGATATTTATGAAGGGAAATGCTTTATTATTAAACAACGCGATTTTTAAGCGTTGTCTATGATGTGAGTAATGTGCTATCCCGTAACACCAACGAGTCTTCCACTGTATTGAATTGTGTAAATTTGGGGGTGTTACATGATCGTCGATGATAATGGACGCCTTTCAAACACGAGAACCGCTACCTATCAAATAAGGCGCGTTCATTAATAATGACTCGAGAAATAAATCATACATAACAAAATCAAACTCAAACTCATAAAGTCACGTTAAACTCGAGAGAAAACGATATAAATAACTTCATTACACTCTTCTACACATTTATTTTACCATTTTACACTTTTAACAAAGTCCACCGGCACATACTACATGTACTAGCTTATTTACCCCTTTTAGAATTATCAAACGTTTATGAAACAACTCGATAAATTAACTTACTATATATAGAAAGTCCTCCTACAAGTTTATCAAATGAAATTACTTTTAAAGTCCTTTACCCGATTCATTTTCAAACTACAAAAGCCGGACAGATTTACGTTAATTTTTCATACAACCGTTTTAACTTCTTTAAACGACTCCGTTTACAAAACCGACACTAGGGTTTTAAAGTAAACTCATCCTCTAAGGTTAAAACCTCATTATCCGTAGGTTATACATTTCAAAACTTCAATTTATAGTCCCCGAGATTCGATCCAAATATCGACAACAACTATATGTAGTGTCGATACTCGTCTCCCGGTACACGATCAATCAAAACATCATAACTTCGCGCTCGTTTGGAGCTAGAAGCTCTACCTTATATCAAATAGAAGCTAATAAAATTATCTTGAACCCTAGGCTATAATTTAAGCCTTTATCAAAACATAAAAATTCGGATTTTACAGTTTACTTACTGTTATAAAATGACCATTAAAAACTTGTACAAAATCACATTTTTGATCAAAACCAACCATGAAAATGATCATTTCTATACCCTAACATCAACATATATGAACCATAACATCCAAATCATTATCAAAATCAAAACCTTTGAATCAAAATGAAGTTTTTAACAAAATTCTTGCAAGAATCACCATTGATCATGCCAAGAATACCATGCATGATCATGGCTTTCACCTACCAACCTGAAAAAAAATAAAAATGCTTGCATGTATGATTTTCTTACACCAAAATGATCCTTGATCAATTCTAAGATAGGAACTTGTTTTAGTTTTACACAAATCATGATCAAAATTGAGTTAAAATTGAAAATTGTATGGGTTTCGGGTGGTGGGTGAAGTCACGGCTAATTAGAGAAAAAGAAGAGAGATGAATTTTTTTTTTGAGTGGAATAATGTGTTGTGTGTGTTTGTTTTTAGTTTATATATAGTGATTGAGGGACCTTGGTTGTAATTTTACAATAGTTGTGGCTCAAAATGAAAATAGTTAGCAAAAAAGCAGGAAATAACTATTAGTCAATTTCGAAAATATTTACGGGGCTCGGGTTTCATAAAGATACTTTTAAAAATTTAAAACGTACCTCAAATATAATAATATCGAATCCCGACTCGACCTAACATGTCATTTAAAATAAAACATCAAAAATGATAAAAATTGAACAACCGACAATAAGACGTAAATTATTTGGCATCCATCGACATCACGCTTGCTAATACTCCTTATACTTATTAAATATAAAATATAAACCTTCCAACATCGGTTTAAACATAAACCTTCAAAAATAAATATCATTCAAACTCATCCAAAAATTTCAAAAATAATCGTAAAATAAGATTAAGCAATGACCTCGGTTTTGGGTTGTCACAACTTATGTTAAAATGCAAATCACGAAACATCTTAATAAAAAGCTCAAATTGGTAATTGTCACGCTCTTGCAATTTTTCCTTACGAAGTCTCGATGGGTAAGGTAAGGGTGGTGTTGGGTGGGGCATAGGCATAGCCTTTGGAATCTCGGGTTCCAATGTTGGTAAAGGGTCGACCGTAGGTGTTGTTTGAGCGGTACTTTGTGGGATTGTAATATTCTCCTTTTCGACCACCACCTCGGGTTCTTCCTCAATTTCCTCCACTGTAGGAGTAATTGGTTGAGGAGTCGGTTCCATAAAGGTCTTACCACTACGTGTGGTAATCACTTTCATCTCTCCCTTTGGGTTTGACACGGTGTTACTAGGAAGACCACCCGAAGAAGACGGTTTACACATTATAGCCTTAAACATGCTTGATATTATATCCTCAATCTTAGATGTCCTTTTATCCGCCTTAAGCATCTCTTGTTTAATTTCATGTTGGCCTTGTTCTATTTTTTTTTGATTTTGTTGTAACCTTTGCACCTAACTCTCCATTTTGTTTGTATGATTCTTAAGTTCATTTGCAAGCTCGTTTTTCAACTCATTTTTCAAATAATTCTTAAGCTCGGATCTTAGGCTAATTACCTCCCTTTGCCAATAATCAAATTTAGCATCATTAGCCGTTGCATAATCAACAAATTCATTTGAAGATATTTCAAGTTTTGCAAACCTTTGTTGTTGTTTTGAAAATCACGGTTTTGGTTTTTGTTTTGAACTTGTTTACTAGTCCCTTGATTCCCATAGTTGTTACCCTTATAATTGTTCCTTTGATTTCCTTGGTAACTAACTTGATTGTTTCGATAATTGTTAGCATTTTGATTTGGTGGAAAACCCGGTGGAGTCAATTGATTAGTGCGGGTAACTTGACCGTTTTGGTTATAAGTTCCCGTGGCCGCGTAGGCACTCAAAGTGTTACCACCGGCGGTAATGCACTCCGAGAAATCATGAACTCCACCACAATAAACACAAGAAACCTTAACCGCTTTAGCCGTAGCGGGAGTGGGTTGTTCACCAACTTTAAACTCAATCAATAGTCCCTTAAGCTTATCAAAAATCTTGTTTTCCAAATTAGCCTCTATTTGGCAAGCATTGATGGTATGTAACAATGACGGCGAAGACGAAGCCTTGTGAACACTTGACGTGCTACGAGGGCTATAAACCTTGGACCTATTCTCAATTATCAACAATGCTTCCTCTACCATTTTACACAAAAAATTACCACCCGCGGCGGCATTGAGATAGTCTCGCTCATGATCGTTCAAGCCATTGTAAAACGTGTCGATTTGATGTAAGTCAAAAAAACCGTGATGAGGACATTCATGCAACATTTCCTTAAACCTATTCCATGCCGTTGAAAAACTCTCATTGTACTCTTGTGAAAACTTTGAAATCTCGTTTTTCAAGTGCGTAGTCTTAGAGGGCGGGAAAAATTGGTTCACGAACATCGAAACGAGATCCTTCCACGTCAATATAGAATTGGGTGGCTCATTCTCTAACCAAATTTTAGTGGTCTCCGCTAAGGAATACGGAAAAAGCATCATCTTAATCGAGTCGTTCGAGACGTCCTTAAACTTGCAAGTTGCCGTAAGACGACTGAATTGGCGAATGTGATTATGAGGGTTGTCCTTTTCGTCACCACGAAACTTGTTGTTTTGAATCATGGACAACAAATCCATCTTAACCTCAAAATTCTCTGCAAGGATAGCGGGAATCATAACCGCTTCTCCATAACCCTGGTGGGTGCTTGAAGAAACTCCATCATAGTACGATTAGCCATGGGAGCTTCTTGTTCTACGATGGGTTCGTCAATAGGAGAGTATTCACTAGAAGGGGTTTTTTCCTTTCGGTTTCTACGTTTACGTGCACGTCTTGATTGGTTACGAGTTTGCATAAACGTCACGTACAACGTCGGGATGAGCAAAGAAGATTCTTTTGGGTGTTTTTACTTTTTCCAATTTTTTTGTGCTTTTGAATGTTTTTTACTTTTTTTGGATTTTTGTGAATTACTTAGACACAAATCTACAAATCTCCCCTCGAATTGATTTCTCGATTAAATGAGCCTCAAGGAATGAAAACGAACATGTTGAGTGAACGCCTTCGATGACTTTAGAACGTTGGTGGAACACCAAAATGTTCAAGAGGGTTTAATCTTAGAAACCAAGAAAATATATATGATACGTAGATAATAATTTGGGTGGCAAACCCTCGATTAGCCCTTTTTTTCTCAAAAGACGCACACGCAAGCAGAGGAAATGAGGCGGCGCGAAGCACTTAAGAGCCTTTTTCCTTTAGGTCGTGAAATACAACCGCCTTATACCCACCTTATAGTTTGTGTTTATCAAAATCAAGCTTCACGAAAGTAATTATCTATTTTGCCTTTTTATTTTGCTTTAGATTCGAATACAATAATTGAGTGATGAAATCCCAATTAAGGTTGCGTTTTCACGCTTTCGGAGTACTTGTGAGTTTATTGTGATACGTAATACAATACAGTAATAATATTTCACAAAAAACGAAAACCGATAATACGTATGATTAGATTGCTAATCACACAAATACTTATTTTGGTTAATATCGAAACAAGAAATTTTCAAACTTAACACAACACGCCTCCCCGGCAGTGGCGCCAAAAAGATAATTGTATTTTCACACTCGTTTAGGAATACGAGGCAAAAGCGGTAAGTATTAAGTGTACGTTTAGGAAAACGTAAACACTTATGACCCTTGTTGTGAGTTCGTTCTCAAGGATGCTTGGTGTGTGTGTTAAGACTTGATTAAGTTTGATATTAATATTATTGAGAAGAAAGAAAAGAGAATGGGAAAGAAAATGAGGACGATTACGATTATGATTAAACTACGACGAAAACTAAGACGTAAAACATAAAAACATGACGAAATTTAAAAATTACTCTAAAAATTCCAAGAAAATTAAAATAAATTCCTAAAAATGCAATTAGAGTTTACCAAAACTCAAAACTTTTTCAAACCTTTTATTATTAAATAATAATCTTTTTAATGCTAATTAAAGCCCTAAAAATCAATTTAATTAATAAAAAGCCCAAAATAAGATTTTTCAATTTGTAAACTTCTAAAATAACTTAATTAAACTAAAAAGTATTTTTGAAAAATATAAAACTAATTAAAACTATCTAAACTGATTAAAAATTAAAATAAAATATTAAAATAATATTAAAAATACAAAATTTATAAAAAATTCTAAAAACTTGCAAACTAATTTATTTAAACTTAATAAAACCAGAAATGAAAGTAAAATGACCTAAATACCCCTATTGGGCCTCAAAATGGGCCAAAAGTGAAAACAGATTACTAAATGGGCTTTTTAGGCCCAATAAGAAAAATGTTCACCAAATGAGCCCAAAATTTTCAGATAGGCTTAAAATTGGATTTTTAAACAAAAAACTCTAAAGGCCCAAAAGCTGAATCAGTTCTTATCATAACTTAATAGAATTCAGGTTACTCTGAATGGGCTTTTTGGCCAATTAAAGCCATAAGCTAATGCCATAAACTGAAATTTGACACACATCCTTCTTTTGAGATTATAAAGCTGTTTGTAAAAAGAATTTTTGAAAAAGCTCAAGAAATAAGCCTGAAATAAGCCAAAGCTCTCTACAGAAAACGACAAAATAGTCGTTTTTGTAGAATATTGATAACCTTGTTAATCTATGAAGTGGGTTGAAGATTTCTAGAGAGAGAAACTAGTGAGAGAAAGTGGGAGAGAACTATGTGTTTTTCATTAAATGATAAAATGGAATGATCAACAACCAACCCCTTTCCATGGTGGAAAGGGGTATTTATATCCAAGCCACTAATGGGCTTGGGCCGACCCATGACAAGCCCATGGGTCGGTTTCTTACTTAACTTAATAAGCACACATTAACTACGAGCTATTACAACATTAATAATATTATGGAGTGACCGATACTTCTAATATACGTTAAAACGTATTTCTAACAATCTCCCCCTAAGGGAGGTCACTCCACGTTACAAAGTTTTTAACCTAGCATACTATACTAAGTCTTCGTTCTTCAGCTCGTAGTCTTTTCTTATTTCTTTTTGTTGTGAATATGTTTATTTGATCTTTTAGGCTTTGGCTTGAGAGCATTGTTCTTTTGACCAATCACGTGCGATCTTTGCCTTCTTATGAATCTTGCCTCCTCGTGACTCCATGTTCCACACACTTATGTCTTTTTGTTGAATTCTCGAAAGCTTCAGAGTTTGGTACGGCGGAAGACTTCATTTTGAACTTTTTTGAATTTTGCTGAACTTTGATGCAGAAAAACATAAGCATGTGGGAACGAATTCAGCTGGTACACCGCAACGCCACCGTCTTCGCATCAACATGATAAGACACGAATGAAATGGCTTAGAACATTTCATTCTAAATCGGTAGCGTTTTACCTCCGGTCGGTGAAGACCGTTGGACGATATTAGATATCGTACCTGTGACAGATAGTTTCAATTAAGTAACTTCCTGACAGGATTTCGCGGGTAAACCCGTTCTCTTTATTCGACGATCACTAAGCTTGACTGCGAACATAAAGAGTGAATCACTTGGATAAATTATCCTTGTGATTGAAGCCGTCAATTCATGAAACATGGAACAAGTGAATTTCAGTTAAGATTTTCACCATCGTTGCTTTCCAGTTATCACGAGCTTAATTCATAAAGAATCTTGCACGTCACCTACCAAGTGTTGTTTGATGTTAACACTAGAAGGATTTCCACTCGTCACTGTGATCAATAAAGAATCACTCTGAGTGTTCTGGCAAGATCATATGATAATGCGTAGAGGCCTGGAATGAGTTTAAGTTCAATTAAGAATTAAACTACTGTTTCTTTCCAGTTTTTCACAAGATTGGTTCTTAAAGAACCGCACGTGTAACCTACCATGAGCTTGTTTGATGTTGGCTCAAGCAGGATTTCCATCTTCATTGTAATACTTGTGTATTACTCGGATGTTCTGGCAATATTACAAGAATACTGCGTAGGACTCATAAAAATCTCTTACTTTTCACAGTGTGTGAAAAAGCAAGGAATAAATGGAAAGTGTCCTAATGAGACTTTTGATGATCTCTTGGCTCTAGACTCGATAGTGCGTTTTGATTTAGTGAGCGATGGCTGGAGAGGAGTGCCACCTTTTCAATATCAGTCTATTCGGAGTGAATAAACCAATAGATAACGTGTTGATCTCCGTGTGATTAAAACAAATACCTTTTGAGAGATATTTGAGTTAGCTGGGAAGGGTTGTGCATTGCATCACTGGGTCCATGATGTCTTTCTTCAATATCGAGAATCATTGACAAATGATCTCAATAGCATATGTATTGACCCGGTTTCTGCCTAAAGTTGTAAGGAGGGCTTCTTTCTTTACACTCTTTATCTTTACAATTCTTTTTCATTCTTCAACCCCTTCAATGCTTACCAATACGTCATAACTAGCACCTTGTTGTGATTGTTCCAGTGCTAGCTTAAGTACTTGGTCGGCATTCAGCTACGTTCACAATCTTTCTCCATCTTTCCTAGGACTTCTAATTCTATCTAGGGAATTGTCCTTGGGAAGATTCCATCGGCTCTGATGAATCATTGGACTAAATCTATTCCTACCACCCATTTGTCACCACATTCGTCGTGAATTAAGCGTGTTTTGGGAAAGTATAGCCACCATGAAAAATCCTTGAAAATCACTTAAGGTACTTGTGATATTGAAATTAAAAGTTTTGTACCTTAGGTGTTTTGTTCATTAAAAACGCTCCCCCTTAACACGTGCTTTACACATATTAAGTTGGATTATCATTAAGTCTTTTTTATCTTTTAGCCAAGTATCATTTAAGTCTCCTTAATCCCATTTTCTCCCCTTATCCAAAATGTTAACCATTAATATTTGGGATATTGAATGGATTAACCGGTCTTTGGGTAAAAATGAAATTAATGTTTGGCCATAGAACATGTTAATGCTCCCCCTTAAATTAATAAGGGATAGTTGTAGTGCTTTAGTATGATATATTTTGAAAGATTTAGAATCTCGTGAGAAATTCTTGAAAAATTATCATACCTTAACACTACATCAAGCCGTAAAAGCACAATATTCACAAATTTACATATTCACAATTAAAAACCAATATAGAGTAGACCTGAGATGTGCGATCCATTAGATGGATCGTTGTAGTAACTTGTGGTGCACTCCATATGGTATACCACCAACGAAACTTTCTAAGATCCTCATCAATCTACGTTCCCGAAGCTTTTGATCAATCTTCTTGATCACATACTTCGCCATTTGCCGATAACCCGGATGCCAATCCTCAGTCATCTCTGGTAAAGACCCACCAGAATTAAGATGCTCCAATTTTCCTCTGACGTAAATGAGAGTCCCATCACTGTACTTATAAAGCTCACCTACCCTCATAAACTTCATTATCCCACGACTGTTCAAGTAGAAAATCCCGTAACTCGGAACAGTAATGCCGGTATAGGGACATCTTGTGACATGTTGAGGTAGAACTTGGTTCATTGGACGGGTCAGGTTAAGCTTCCTTTGGTAGCTTTCAACTCCCAATTGAAGATCTTCAACTCGTTTCTTGATAACAGCGCTTCGTGTGAACATACGAAGTGCTGTATTCAAAGCAATGATTTCTTCACGAGTAAGATGGGTGAGTTGATCACGGGTCATCATAAGCAACATATCTTCGATATCCTCAAGGCGAATGATATAAAAATCACCCTGCTGTATTGTGTATTCTCTGTTATCCTCCCTTTTTAGACGAATATCCGTCACATGATGATAGCCATTCTTGGCTTCAGTTTTCATCCCTAAAATACTGGAGATGCGAATATCGGATCTCACGTTACTTCCTGAATTGGCTAAGCAGCAACCTCTGTACGCCCTTCTGACTCGTTCGTCCCAGTGTGATGCACCTATGACAGCATACATATCATAATTACGATTTACCTTTGGGACCCAGAGTCGGTTTACCTTTTCCTCGATCCAGGGTATTGTCCCCCAGTTAGCAGCTTTCAACAAGGTCAGGGAGGTTGCGTACGTGGATGATCCCTTGAGGAGATAATCAAGATCATAAGTGACAAAGAAGTCAAGGGCAATTTGATTATCTTGAGAAGGATCAAGTGGAGGTGGAGCTCTTTCTGACTCATGAAGGCCTGGCCTTTGAACGGTATTAAGAGCTTTCAGGACCTCGTCAGCATAATACTCGTACTCCATGCGGCTTAACCTGGTTTTGGCGTGAATTCTCTTATCCTTTAGTGCTCTCTTCACCAACGACGGAGTGACCGAAGATTTATACTCATGAGCCAGAAATGCACACAAGTCTATCGGACTACGGATACGGAGATATAGAACATCTCTGCCAGCGTCTGTGATTGGATCATATTTAGCAGATGCCGTGATCCAAGCTTGTAGCGGTGCAGTTTCATCAATCTCCAATGTGTCCGCCCAGTCCCGTGTGCTTGACTAGGGAACAGTAGATTGTGGTTCTTGTTGTAGAGGAGTAGAGACATGAACACGTGCTGGTTCTGATTCAAGCATCTCGGCGGTGTCATGAACAGGCGAGTGTTGTGCAGCTTCAGGTTCAGTTACTGATTCTGCAATCACAGGAGCAACAAAAGAACTAATAGGATTAGTGGTAACAGGTATAGAAACAGCAACAGATGTACCGGGAATCGATGACGCCGTAGTAGCGTTCACATCATGGCGCCACTTGGATCGTCTTGATTCCGTAGAGGTGGACTTTTCCTTTTGCGCAGCATCTTTCTGAGACTTGGTCCAGACTTAGATGGTTTCTTTGTGCTGGCGATCTTGTACCCCGTTTCAGGCTGATCTTGTCTACCACTATCATCCTCATCGTCATCCTCGTTGCTTCCCTTAGCACTCTCCTCATTTCGATCACCACCATCACCACCATCATCATCATCATCATCCTCATCATCATCACCATCATCGTCACCATCATCATCATCATCTTCTTCTTCTTCTTCTTCTTCTTCACCGTCACCCTCTTCTTGTTCACTATCATCCTTTTCCTCCTCAGGCAGAATGTGGTAAGGTACCACACTTCCAAACATCTTAAACAACCGATCATCCTCCATGATAGCTTCATTGAGTGATTTGTAGAGTGTCCGTTGAACTTTAGATTTATCAAAAGATCCAAATTCCCTCATGCGAGCTTTGAGGATCTTCTTTAATTCAAAATCCGTCAAGTCATATGCAATTTTGTAGGCGGATTCGGAAGGACTGGACGACTTAATCATCAAATTATCAGCCGCGAGTTTCTTCATCTCATCACGCAGTTTTGGCATAAGGGAGTCAACGGAGTCTTTCACTCTCTCTTCAATAGAAGCTTCAAGTGTTTCTTTCTGCTCCTTGTATTTATCCTTCATAGCTTGAAGTCTCGTGATTCGTGCTGCATACTTATCAGCTTCAGCCTGCTTGACCTGAGCTAGTTCTTCTGCATGAGCTTTACGTGTCAACTCCATCTCTGCAGCGAACTTAGCTAGCATCTCTTCTTGGGCTTTCTTGGATGCTTCTTCACTTTGAACTCGTCTAAGTAGCTCTTGGCGAAGATTATCCATCTCTTTTCTTTGATTATCCGTGTGTTTATCCCAGAGTTCTGCCATTACAAATGCAGCCATTGAAGATGATGCACAGCTACTCTGGGTTGGTTGAAGAGGCTCAGTTGTGACTACAGTACTGAGGATGGAAGTTATTGGAGGTGGAAGGAATGGTGTTGGCACCGGTCGGGTTGGTAAGAGCTGGATTGGTGGAGGTTGAGTTACTAAAGGCTGGGTAGGTACCATGATTGTAGGATCATTGGACTCCTTTTCAACACTTGCTGAAACAGCAATGGATGTCTCCAAACTCATCAATATCATCTGGTTCCTCGTACTCTTCTTCAACGTCTATTTGTGCACCCGAACCACTACCACCCGTGTCTCTCCTACTCTTTTCAATAGCCATCTTCATTAATTTTTTCTCAGTCTTGTCAAGAGTAGGATCGACATCAACATCTTCTTCGTCGTGGAGAATGAACTCATCAGCCATGCTCTTTCCCTTCTTAGCCTCAGTCCTCTTCTTCTAGGTTTCGGGTTCAGATAAAGCAACTGTTTGCTTGCGTTTACCTTTACTCTTGACCGTAGTAGACTAGTCTTCTCCTGTCTAAAGGCTTGCTTTTTGCTTCTTGATTTCTAGTAGCAGTAGCTTGTAATCAGCAGAAGCTTTAATTTTATCAGTCAGAAGATAATCGGGAATAGGACCAGGAATAACAGCACTAGATGGTCCTTCATGCCTTAGGTCCACAATGTGATCAGCCTCTTCAGCGTGATGACGACTTGCTGCACATTTATCAATAGAGACATCATTCTTTATAAAATAATGAATTATAAGCTTGATAAACCGAGGGTAAGGAAAGAAATTAGCCTTCAGCTTCTTGTTTTAGAATAGTTGAAAGTTAAATTCTTCCCACATCAATAATGCATAATCTGCATTTGAGCCTTTGTACATTCCATAGAAGATGTTCATAATTGGACCACGCACAGCATCATGCCCACTTGTTTTAGGTGTAAGACATCTAATGAGAATACCCAAGATTGCTCTCCAAGGTTGACCTACTTTGGGTGTATGCCGAATTCCAAATATCTTGCGGAAGTCTGAAACAGTGAGTGTCTGTTGCTTGTTGTCAAGAGAGAATGTGATCTTGTTTGAAGTACTTTCCTTGGCAGCCCAGAATTCATACATGTAATCATATGGCACCGAAGCAGTACTCCTTAACGCATTCTTGAAATGGGAGTGATCAAGGATTGCTATGGCGACTTTGAATCCATGGTGAGTGGATTTTGAGACTTGCTTCAGCCGGTAATTGTTTGGTATAAACTTGAGGGCTCTTGCTTCGGCAATTGCGGCTGCTCTAGCATCTTGGAGTTCTTGTACTGTTGGATTAGTCATCGTGTCTGCTTAAGATAAGACATAAAATGTTGATGCACAAAAAATATATAGATATATATCATTATGACTTCTAAGCATAACACATTTCAACAAGTAATTATAACAAGCAAACAACTATCTATCCAACAACCCTTCATTCGGAACTCTTCATCCGGAACTATTCATCCGGAACTCCTTCACTCGGAACTCTTCATCCGGAACTCCTTCATTCGGAACTCTTCATCCGGAACTCCTTCATTCGGAACTCTTCATTCGGAAGTTCGTTCGGAACTCTTCACTCGGAAGTTCGTTCGGAACTCTTAATTCGGAACTCTTCATCCAGAACTCTTCACTCGGAACTCTTCATCCGGAACTCCTTCGTTCGGAACTCTTCATTCGAAAGTTCGTTCGGAACTCTTCACTCGGAAGTTCATTCAGAACTCTTCATTCGGAAGTTCGTTTGGAACTCTTCACTCGGAAGTTCGTTCGGAACTCTTCATTCGGAAGTTCGTTCGGAACTCCTTCATTCGGAAGTTCGTCCGGAACTCCTTCATTCGGAAGTTCGTCTGGAACTCCTTCATTCGGAAGTTCATCCGGAACTCCTTCATTCGGAAGTTCGTCCGGAACTCCTTCATTCGGAAGTTCGTCCGGAACTCCTTCATTCGAAAGTTCTTCCGGAACTCCTTCATTCGGAAGTTCATCCGGAACTCCTTCATTCGGAAGTTCATCCGGAACTCCTTCATTCGGAAGTTCATCCGGAACTCCTTCATTCGGAAGTTCATCCGGAACTCCTTCATTCGGAAGTTCATCCGGAACTCCTTCATTCGGAAGTTTGTTCGGAACTTCATTCGGAAGTTCACTAGCCTTGTTCATCCGGAAGTCCTAAACGCACCCTATTAATGATTATACTAAGCGCGATTGTGAGTTTTAAGGCATTCTAAGGCAACCATAGTGTTCTAATCCTAATCCGATCCAAAACCCAGCAAAAACCCCTTATCAATTAACCCTTAATTAACCACAAACCCTAATTGGATTTAATATAATTAAAATGAGTTAATTAAGTTGATTTAATGGAATAATTACACGATTTAGCTGATGATTGTACCTTAGGAATGAATAGGATGGATTAGACGAAGGTGTAAGAGCTTGTGTGAATGTGTTAATGGCGGAGGGAGAAAAGCAGAAGAAAGATAGAAGAAGAAAGAGACGGGGGGGGGGGGGGGTTTGGTTTGACTAGGTAAAATTTTTTACAACTTTCACAAATGTCACCTTTAAGTCCCTATACTTTTCTTTCCTTTTCCCTTTTTATTCCTGGCTTTTTATTTTTCTTTTCTAGTCTCCCTAACCATCGTTAAACTTAGCCAACTTAACCTAGCTTAGCTAAACTATTCACGACAATCTCACAAACAAATACAATACGAATGCCAAAGCAATTCCAGCCATTAACCATTGAGCCAATTAATTTTCCTCAAACACTTTTGAAAATCGTTTTGATGACGAAGACAATTTAATATTTTCTCCCCCTCAAACGATGACCCGTTTTCTATTTAAAGAGCTGTAGTCATTGTTTAAAGAGTCAAATATTGATGAAAACTTTTCCAATTAATATCTTGAAAAGATTGATCCGTGGTGGCAATAAGATTTCTCTTATTTTGACAAATTAATGCACTGAGACGTACACTAACTCGTGTTAGACCAAGTTGTAAAGTAAACTTGATCCCTTTGCATGATTTGGCTTGTAAATCATGCCCGAGAAAATTAATTCCCATTGTGAGCCAACGTTTTCCAAGGAAATACGTGACTTTAATGCGAAAACCGGGTTGCAGTCTGAAATAACTACAAGCCATAATGGGCGTGTTTTAAAAATGTACAACTTTTATACGGACTCTATTTATGGCGCCGTGTCAATATTGATCGACATTTCTAAAGCCGTAAATATTATCGTACTAAAAGACATGCCCGATTTAAAAAACGAAAAATATTTTTGGATTTTCTTGATTTTATAATTTTTATGGTTTTTCTAGGTTTTATATTTTTTATGGTTTTTCTTGGTTTTATATTTTTGTATTATTCTTTTTGTGGTTTATATATATACGATAATATACATGATCACGAACAAAGGATACGCCTGAATAATTTACCACCACTATTCAGCTGATTCTTCTGCCAATTCTTTGAGAGTCGCTGGAGAGAATGATTTCATGCCAAGCTTGTCGATCAAAAACTCGATTCGTCCTCGATCTAAGGCTTTGGTGAACATATCTGCGAGCTGATACTCAGTGGTGACAAAATACAGCTCGATCACTCCGTTCTCCACCTGCTCTTTAATGAAATGGTAGTGAATGTCTATGTGCTTGGCCCGGGAGTGTTGAACGTAGTTGCAGCAAAGGGCAATGGCGCTCTTGTTGTCACAATACATCGGGATTTTGTTGAATTCCAAACCGTAGTCAGTTAGTTGTGATCTCATCCAAAGGACTTGAGCACAGCAACCGGACATGGCGATGTATTCAGCCTCCGTGCTAGAAATTGCAGCGCTTTTCTGCCTTTTTGAAGACCAACTAATCAATCTGTCTCCAAGGAGTTGCACACACCCGGAAGTGCTACGCCTCGTGTCTTGACACCCAGCATGATCGGCATCTGCGTATGATATTAAAGCAATGGAGGAATCTTTCGGATACCATAGACCACGATGAAGTGTTCCTTTGAGATACCGAAAGATCCTTTTAACAACATGTAGGTGCTTTTCGGTAGGCCGAGCCTGATACCGGGCACACATGCATACGGCAAATTGCAAATCAGGCCTGCTAGCAGTCATATAGAGAAGGGTGCCGATCATCCCACGGTAAAGTTTTGGATCGACAATAGTCCCATTCCTATTTTCATCTAACTTGGATTTCTCAACCATTGGAGTGTCCACGGGGTCACAATTTTCAAAGTTATATTTCTTTAAAGATTCTAGAGCATATTTGGATTGATTAATAAAGATGCCTCTGGGATTCTAAGAAATTTGTAATCCTAAGAAAAATGAAAATTTTCCCATCATTGACATCTGAAAGCGTGTGGACATTATCTTCTCAAAGCGTTTTGACAACTCTATGTTAGAGGCAGCAAATTTTATATCATCAACATAAATTTGTACCAGTATCATGTCGTTGTCCTCCTTGAGAGTGAATAGAGTGGGGTCCACCTTGCCTTTGGAGAAGCCTTCCGAGATGAGATATGTTGAAAGGAGATCATACCACGCGCGTGGAGCTTGTTTCAACCCATAGAGAGCCTTCTTAAGCTTGTACACATGATTAGGAAACTCCGTGCTAACGAACCCATCCGGCTGACTAACATAGACTTCTTCCCTTAGTACACCATTCAAAAATGCCGTCTTCACATCCATTTGATAGACGATCATGTTCATATGAGCAGCATACGCAAGGAATAGTCTAATAGCCTCCAATCTTGCAACAGGAGCAAAAGATTCTTCAAAGTCGATACCCAAGGCTTGTTTGTATCCTCTAGCAACCAATCTTGCCTTATTCTTCAAGACTCCACCCATCTCATCGAGTTTAACCTTATAAACCCACAACAAAGTAAGGATGTTGACCTTGTCAGGGAGAGGAACTAATTCCCATACTTCAAGTCTTTGGAATTCATTTAGTTCCTCTTGCATAGCTTCAATCCAAGATGATTGAGTCATAGCCTGTTGCCAGTTTTTAGGTTTAACTTCGGAGAGAAATGCATCAAAATAGCAATAGAGTGCACTCTCCTGTAATTGATGGCGTGTAGAGACTGGTCGATCGAGACTTCCAATGACATTCCTAATTGGGTGATCTTTTGTCCATTTGGTGCTATGATTTTCAATCCGTGGTGGTCTGGAGTGAACAATTGAAGGAGCTTCTACTGAGGTAGACGCGGCTGAAGGGTTTTCAGGTATCGGTACACCAAAGAAAGGAAGCTCTTGTAGGTGAGCATATTCCAAATCGTGATCAATAGAATCCTCTTCAACATCATTAGACACAAGTAAGGGTGACGATTCAGGTGTAGTTTGAGAATCACTTGGTAGAGGTGCATCCGGTTCAATGTTAATTGAAGATGCATTTGATAAAGCTTCATTAGCTTGAGCAACAACTTTAGGGATTGGAGCTATCACTACAGGTGCAGGAACTTCATCATTTGGGGGATCAATGAATTCATCAAACAACGGTTGAAACAGTTTATCCCACTCGGGCCTTGTAGGTGGTAAAAATGATGTAGAAGTAGGATTATTGGGAACTAATCCGGAACTAATAGCACCGGTCCCCATCTCGTGAAGCGCGGGTTCAGAGCTGCGTTGCTCAGAAGCCATCGCTGTCAGCTCATCAAAATCTGCGTCCATAGTTTCTACAATCTTACCAAGACGACGGTTGTAAATTCGGTATGCTTTCTTGGAGGGTGAGTAACCAATGAAAATACCTATATCGGCTTTCGGTTGAAGCTTGCCCAAGTTCTCACTATTAATGTTTGGATAACAAAGAGCCCCAAACACATGAAAAAATGAAACATCGGGTTTACGATCATGTAGAAGCTCGTAAGGTGTTTTTCTATGGCGTTTCCGAATGATAGAGTGGTTTTGGGTGAAACATGCAGTAGATACAGCTTCTGCCCACAAGAACAATGGAGCGTTCGCATAAATCAGCATAGTCCTAGCAGCTTCCATAAGCGTACGATTCCGTCTTTCAACGACACCATTTTGTTGTGGAGTACGTGCAGCGGATGTTTCTTGTGAGATACCAACTTATTCATAGTAATCACGAAGAGTCTGGTTGACGAACTCTGTTCCATTATCTGTACGAATACGGCGGACAGTAGTATTTAAACGTACCTGAATGAATTTCAGAAAAGTGATGATAGCCTTCGGTGCTTCATCCTTTGTACGTAGAAATATAACCCATGTAAACCTGGAGAAATCATCCACAATAACAAGGATGAATTTCTTACCGCTCACACATTCGGTTCGCATTGGACCACAAAGATCCATATGCAAAAGATGAAGTTTTTCTTGATTGGTGTCTTCAGCTTTGGGCTTGTATGATTTCTTGGTACTTTTCCACCTTGAACACGCGGAACATAAATGGTCCTTGTGAAATTTGAGCTTTGGAAGACCACGAACTAATTCGTTTTTAGCCAGATGATTAATAGCATCAAAGTTGAGATGAGATAATCTGCGATGCCATAACCATGACTTGGTCTTAGATGCTTTAGAGAGAAGACATACTGGAGAGGCGGCCATCATGTCTTGTAGGGACAACGTATAAATATTTGTACCACGAGATCCCTTCAACAAGTCTTTTCCTTCCAAGTTGCGGATGAAACAAGTATGTTGTCGAAAAGAAACCTCTATGTTGGAATCACAAAACTGTCCGACTGAAAATAAATTATAACCAAGACCTTCTACATAGTATACCCTTGAAATCGTAACGTTTCCAATCTGATATTCACCATACCCCATTATCTTTGCAATATGATCATTACCGAATTTCGGAGCATCGAGCGATCTCCGGTCATATGCTTTGAACAACCAGAGTCCAAATACCAGAGGATGATTTGGACCACCTGAAAATATCACCAGACGAGGACAATGTATAGGTTTCGGAATCTGAATGTTCCTTGTTATTAGCAGGTACAGATTTAATAATCTTAGATTTGCTAACTTTAGGTTTCTTAGATTTGCTAGCCTTCTTCCTAGTTGGTGGTGTAGATTCGAGTTGGCTTAAATCCTGAGGTATTTTTTCACTGATAGGCACTATAGTGGGGGCTGACCTAATTAAAGGGCGATATTTCCATACTTTAGTGCTAGTGTGCCTAACTAAAGGACGCTGAGACCTAACCTCAATGGATGCATTCCTAGTTAAAGGGCATATTTTTCCATCTAATATAAAGGCCCTACCAGTGGGACGCCATTGCCATCCAACTTGGGTACGAGTTCTCCCAGTTGGTTTCCATTCAAGATCATTCCTAATAGCATTCATTTCATTCATATAATCAATAAGACACAAATCATGACGTTGGGAAAACATGCATTCATTACAATTCCAACATTTCAAATTAGAATTCACAAATGGTTTAGGCTTCTGCACAGGTGTAGAGCTTTTAGTCTTAACATGATTCTTTTTATTTAAATCTGAACTGATATTCCTAATATGAGCTTCTACTTTCTTCTTGATGGTACTACTAGTGGAGGGCTTGATCTTATCTTTCTTAAGTGGCGATCCTTTAGCCTTAGTAGACTCTTTTAATCCTGTAGAAGGCAAAGTGGGAACATTAGAAACAGATTTTAAAGGTGCCTTACTTGATGGTGCCAATGACGGTTTTGCTCCTGGGGTCTTATTGAATGGAGTTACAACAATGGGTCGATTAGTTAGTAGTGCAGAACCCGGTTTACCTATGTATTGCAAATATGCTAAGCAATATTGAACTCGCTTAATATATTCCTGAGCTGAATAAAAGTAACTGCTTGAGGGATCTAACGCATATAAATCATCTAAAATATCCCTAACAAGATCTACATGCTTAATTGCATTCCTCATATAATCATCGTAGGTAACTGGGTTTTTCTTATGGAGCGGGTTCTTATAAAGCACTACTGACTTAGTTGTTGGAGCACTAGAGGATGGTGCAGAGTTGGTAGCTAAGTTATTAACAGCTTCTTGTCGGGTGAGAAGAAGTGTCTCCTTTAACTCGGCCAAAACCATGTTTTTGTCAATGAGTTGGATATTTAAGTAAGAGATTTCCTCACATTTTTGGTTCAATTGTTCAACATAAGATTGTTGATGTGCCGCATTAAAAGCGAAGCGTTCTTCTAGTGAACCATAAAGTTTTGACATTCCCTGTCTTGCACGATCCATCTCCCCTAGAATAGACGAAAGTCTAATTTCTAAGTCCTGGTTTTTAGACTCTGCAGCCTCTAGTTCAAATTTTAGTGTTTCATTTGATGACACATCTCTCTTTAATCTCATAATCTCTTCCTCTAATGCCTTAACTATTGCAATCATCTTGTCACTCGTATCAACACTGTTTTCACAACCATTATTTATCAAAAGATCCTCATTTTGAGTTTGTTGTTTTAATTCTAAAGATATACAATGTTGTTCAAGTTGATTAAAGTGTTTTGAAAGTAAATTGTAAGAATCTTGAAGCTTTAAAAATTCAGCCTTAGATTCGTGACAAGAATGATTATCTACCTCATTTACAGTATCAACAACATTTACAGAGAGATCACACACATCATCACATATATTCACAGCATCACATTTAATTATAGCGGATGTAAGCTCATTCGAATAATTAACATTCACAGTAGTAAGCACATCACACGAAATTACTTGGGACAAGAATCGGTCATATTCGGATAAAATCTTTTCCTTTTCAATTAATTGTAGTTCGTAAGCGGTGTCCATTTCATAAAACACTTTTTGAACTTCTGCAATTTCAAACTCAAGATTTTCCGAAAGAGATGCAAAACTTCCTTTTAGACTTTCGACAACGGATTGATCTCATTCTTAAACACCTCGTTCATGTGTTCGAAAGCCCACTCTCCGGCGTTTAGGCCATTTGAAGTCGTACATTCCAAAATGACCTTGTCAAAACTAGCAAAGTATTGATTAATCTCTTGCAAGTTTAACCATACAGTGCTAACAGGTGGAAGATCCTTTAGAATTTCCTTAGGTCCTTCCATTTTGACAAGTGTAGGAAGTGTACTAGGGTTTTCTTCATTTAACATGTAGGTTGGTGCTGTGATGAGATCTTTATCCATATGGAAGCGAATTCTAAAATCCGTTTTTGCAAGCTCCTGATTCATTTTAAAATAATCACACTCGGGATATTTTGCAAAGTTGTATGACCGATTCTCATCAACTAGATCCTTATTTGTGCGATCATCGAAAATAACAATCGGGTCTAAGACCAATCCTAATTGGGTTGCATTATAAAGTCTTGGACTATGGATAAAAGCTTGTTTTGCATACCGTGGGTTAGGGGGAAGGCCTTTTTGACGTGATAAGTTAAATTCTCTAAACGAAGCATCAAATAAGTGCACTAGTTGAGAGGCAGCGTATTGTATTAAAAGCAAATAATCTAAACTTCTAATCTTATTAGCCGCATTAATTTCCATTTCATTCTTTTTAGACTCGAGTAACTCAAATTCTGTTTGAAGTTTGTGAAAATTAGTGACCACTAACTCTTTTTCTTTAAGTTCGTTAGAAAGATCTGCTCTTAAGGTTTCAATTTCTTGCAAATGACTCATTTGTTTGTTTCGAAAATGATCATATTCGGGATTTGTTAGAACAGTGGACGAAGGAATTAATTCCAAAGTTTGAACTTTTTCGTTGCACAAAGCAAGCTCAGCAGACAAATTCTTATTCTTAGCTAGGGTTTCTAAGAGTGCAGTATTCATTTGGCTAAGTAAAGTAGCAGGAACCATGACCAAATCTTGTTGAGCAGAAATATGCGTATGCGAAATGGCTCCCGATTGTGATTCACTCAAAGTCTGGGGACTTACATTGATATTACTATCATTGATTGTCTCCTCATTTGAAAGGCACACCACCAAAGACTCATTCGGATCAGCACCCTCATCACAGTCTGAATCGTAAGCATCAAGATCATCTGCTTGATATGCTGCATTATGTGTGGTGACAACGTCTTGTTCAGCAATCCCTGGATCAGCAAGAAATGCAAGCTCCTCTTCATCAAGTTCCCTTCCTTGTGCCTGAGCGTTCACCAGATAAATCTTCTCTGCAAACCATTGACCATCCCTTCTCCTCTTGGGTTTTTTTGCAATCCTTGGACATGTGACCTTCTTCCTTACAGTTGTAGCATGTATTCATTCTCAACTTGCCTGTGGAATTAGCCCGTGGAGGAGTGTTGACCATTGGAGCAGGATTGACCGTGCGTGCATTGGTGGTTGATGTAGTAGGTCTCCCCTGATAAGGTTGAATAGGTTGAACCATTACCCTGCCATTCTCAATAGTAGATTGTTGTCGAGAATTTGATGAATTTCTCAGCTGATTGTTAGTAGGAGCTGGTCCTCTAAATCCTCGTTTGCTTAATGTCCTTGTGAGATAAGCAGACATAGTGGCTAACACTTCAACTGGGTCAGTTCCTTGTTTGAATTCAGTAATGGGGACTTCATCATTATCACAATACAATGCTTGGTCTTGTTGAGCGACATAAGCACTAGAAGGAATACTCATGTGATCAGAGTAGCTTGATGGATATGCTGCATTTTCTTGATAAGGAGAATATGATGACTGAGCATAAGGTGCAATACTTGCTGGTGAATATGGGTGAGGTTGTGAGGCATATTGTGATGCTTGAGGTTCTCTCTAAGATGAAGGAGCATTAAACTGATATTGTTGCTGATGTGAGGTGGGTGGTTGCGGTAGAATCGAATACTGGGGGAAGCTTGGAGTCATGTACAGTGATGGATGATAGGCTTGGTGTCCCATGATATAAGGAGTGTTGTTGTATGACTAGCTCGGTTGATTCGCCATCAAAGCTAAAGAATCATGGTACATACCTCGAGGCGAATGGTGCATGATCACATGTTTCTCATGCTGCTGAAGAAAAGCATAGAGTTGATCCAAATTGCACTTATGCAAATCCTTGGTTAACTTAACATCGGTAATATACTCACCCCATTCAGCTTGAGGTAAAGTATTCAAAAACTTAGTGTTAACCTGGAATGGAGCAATCACGAGATTGTATACATTCAGATCATTCATGAGAGTAGTGAATCTGAAGTAGTAGTCGTGAAGCGTTTCCCCTGGGCTGTACGTGAATCTATCAAACAGATCATACAACTGACATTCCCTTTCCTGTTTGGTAAGAGACGTACCTTGTAGCAACACCTTTAGACGTTTCCATAAATCCTTTGCAACTGTATATTGACTTACCATTCGATAGATGTCATGTGGAAGAGCTTGGAGAATGGTTTGAAGAGCCTTTTCGTCTACATCGGCAACAAGTTGTTGAGCTGGTGTAAGTTCTTCAAACTCACGTGGTCGAGTCACATTGTTAACCACGATGGTACCATAATCAAGTGGACCATTTAGAATTGACTTGACCATAAGCCTCCCATATGTCGGTTTTCCCTTAATGTATGACATCATACGACCTTGCCATGCTTCAAAGACTTCTTTAATGAGCATTGGAGGGCGATTATCCGTTCCCGTAATGACGGAAATATCCGTAAGTGATGTCATTTGAGGCATTAATGAATTCGGATTCATTTTGATCACTTCAAAGAGACAAAGATTATCGGTTGATCGAGCAGTGAAGTAAAGTTTGTGAGTTGTGTTGAGTTTTTGTTGTAAGAAACCAAGATTAAATCCTCTAAAAAAATCGTCGAAAAAACAAATAAAATATCCCTTGGTTCGGAACAATTGTTGATTCGGAAGTGTTGATTCGGAAGATTTTGGCTCGGAACTCCTTGATCCGGAACTTTTGGTTCGGAAGATTTGATCCGGAACTTTCCTTGATCCGGAACTTTTGATTCGGAAGAATTGATCCGGAACTTTCCTTGATCCGGAACTTTTGGTTCGGAAGATTTGATTCGGAACTTTCCGTGATCCGGAACTTTTGGTTCGGAAGTACTGATTCGGAACTTTCCTTTATCCGGAACTTTTGGTTCGGAAGATTTGATTCGGAACTTTCCTTGATCCGGAACTTTTTGATCCGGAACTTTTGGTTCGGAACTTTTTGATCCGGAACTTTCCTTGATCCGGAACTTTTTGATCCGGAACTTTTTGTTCGGAACTTTTTGATCCGGAACTTTCCTTGATCCGGAACTTTTTGATCCGGAACTTTTTGATCCGGAACTTTTGGTTCGGAACTTTACTGGGAAACAGAAGCTGGTTCGTGTAACAGTCGATCAAATAAATGAAGAAACAAACCCAGATTTTTACCAAATTACCCAAAAAGTTTTGTGATTTCTACTAAAATAAGTAAAACCGAATACTTATCTACTAATCCCAATCAACAAAATCACAAAAAACTCCAAGAATCAAGATAAATCTTCTTAAAGAACACGAATACAATCAAAAACTAAATAACAACACAAATCATTACCTTAAATCACCCCATAGCTCTTGATACCAAATGTAGAATATTGATAAACTTGTTAATCTATGAAGTGGGTTGAAGATTTCTAGAGAGAGAAAATAGTGAGAGAAATTGGGAGAGAACTATGTGTTTTTCATTAAATGATAAAATGGAATGATCAACAACCAACCCCTTTCCATGGTGGAAAGGGGTATTTATATCCAAGCCACTAATGGGCTTGGGCCGACCCATGACAAGCCCATGGGTCGGTTTCTTACTTAACTTAATAAGCACACATTAACTACGAGCTATTACAACATTAATAATATTGTGGAGTGACCGATACTTCTAATATACGTTAAAACGTATTTCTAACAGTTTTTGAGTTCTAGACCACTTCAAGAGCTGATTCAAGTTGCAAAAGGTTTGAAATGACCAAACTAAGCTTAATCAACAAAAAGATTAAAAATAAGCACACTCAATAAGATGGAATAATCAATAAGTTGTTTTGAAAAACAAAAGTTAATTCGTTTTCTAGTCAAACTTCAAAGTCAAAGGCTACAAAGCTCCAGATCAAGTAAATGGGCCAAATAAGTAAGACTGGTTAAAAAATCAAAGTTGTTGCACAATAGAATAAGCTAATATAGCTTCTTAATAAGCTGATGACCAATTAACACTATCAGTGGGAACTTTCAGTGGGAAAGAGTTCCCACTGCTTGCTTTTTTTGATTTGATTTTTAAAAGAGATTCACTTGATGTTTTTGGACAATGAAGGCACCCCTACAACCAGTGAGTTGTAGGGAGTCAAGAACAAGCAAGAAATCACAATTTCACCCAGCCAATTGATACAGTTAATTCTGTGACAATCCGTCAATTTTAGGTCGATATTTTAATCTCGACTATTAAGTATTATATGTTTACTTTAATGAAAATTTTTAATTATCGGCTAACCGAGAAGGTTATAGCTTGAGACGTAAAGTAAGAATGTCCTTTAGATGAAAACCGACAAGAAATACATTAAGTGTCGATATTATATTCTCAAATTATCATACGAATGATTTTATTGTATTTATTTTTATTTCTCGTTTTTTACGTTTTAACGAATGACGAGAACTACTAATGATCGCGATACCGACGGATGCCCAAAAATTTATATTTTATTATCGATTGTCCCGATATTTACTATTTTCAACGTTTTCGATTTAATTACGTTTTAAGTCGTGTCGATGTTTTATTATTATTTTTGTGAAGCGCTTTAACTTTTGAAAAGTATTTTTACGAAACCCGAGTCCCGTAAATATCTTCAAAATTTAATATTTATATTTTCTACCCTTACAACTATTTTATTACTTTTTGGCCCAAAACTATGCACAATTGACAAAAACTACCCTCTAGAACCACCACTATATAAACAAAATCCACTAGCAAAAGCACACACACATAACAAGTTATATAAAATTCAACTCTCTTTCTCTCTTTTTCTTTTCTTTTGCCGTCCCAAACCAACACACAAACACCTTCACAAAATTTGATCCACTTTGATTTAGCAAAATCTGACACAAGATCCATCTTGGAAATCAAAAGGTAAACATTTTGATCTAAAAATCTTTCACATGCATAAACTTTTATTTTTCAAGAAAACTTTATGATAAACAATGAGTCTTTGATCCATTTTATGGTTGTAGGATTGTGTTATTAATATTATATTTAAAAATTTTGTTGTTACATGTATGGATTTTTAATTTGAGTGTTGGTAATATGGAACATGCAAGTGATCTAGGCTTATTAGGAGTTGTTTAGGATGATCATATGGTGATATTAGAAGCATAAGAAATGTTAAAATGGGTCAAAATAGTGATTTGATGTGGTTTTGAAAAATGTATTTTTGGGCAGTAGGTTTGAAGCTATTTTCGGAAATCTTAAGTCTTAGTTAAGGATGAGATGTTGTGATATTGTTGTAGAGAATTTCGTTAGCTTCGATTTGATATAAAGTAGGACTTCCAACTCAAAACGAGTGCGAAGTTACAACAATTTTAGTATTCGTGACCGGGAGACGAGTATCGGCACAATCCGAAAATTGTTGTCAATATTTGGATCGAATCTCTGGGACTATAGAATGAGTTTTGAAAATGTTCAAGGACTGATGTTTAAGTTTAAACCTCAGGTCATGAGTGTATTTTCAAACCCGAGTGTCGGTTTTATAAATGGAGTTGTTTAGATATGTCAAAATGGTTTTACGAGTTGAAGACGTAAATCTGTCCGATTTTTATAACACAAAGATGTGTCGGACAGAAGGTCTTAGAAGTAATATTTTTAAATGAAATTTAAACTGAGTCTTATTCATATTATGTGTGAGTTTGTGACCAAGTTTCGTCAAAATCGGACAAGTGTAGATAGGGTAGATTGGTGTGTACATTTGGAGTGTACATGCTGATTGGTATTTTGGACACGTAGTTCAATAATTATGTGGCGTGAGTTGAGTATTCGACATTGGACATGGTGATTTACTCAAGTGTTAAGTCGTTATATAAATGACTTAGTTACTGGTCCGAGAGAAGGAAAATGATAATTTGACTTGCGTTGACTTGGCGTCTCAAGACGGGTCAATATCGAGAGTGCAAGTGTTTAAAAGAATAGTGTTGAATAAAAGGGTATGGTAATAACACTTGTATTATTAAATTTTTCGGGATTGTCTTGGTTTTCTAATTTTGATTTTATATTATTTAAGTATGATTCATACTTAAGTAGATTATTAACGAACGCGCCTTATTTGGTAGGTTGCGGTTTTCGTGTTTAAACGGGCATCACTAATCGTCGACGATCGTCTCATTAACACTATTGACTAAGGTGAGTCTATAGCCTCGCTTTTAACATGTTTACTTGTTTTATAAAACCCGCGAGGGGATACCATGCTTGTTTTATTAAAATAAAGGGTACAACGAGAAGTTGTGGTAAACCCTCTTTGTTTTAAAAATTGAACACAAGGAACCCGATTGTATGTTTAGATGAAAGTTATTACATAAGTTTGTTTAGCCTTAAAAGACCCATGAATCGTGAATTGTTAATCGAAGTAACGCTAATGCTATGGATAGATCTATCGGGGTGACGCCCAGTCCGGTCGCGACTAGCTATCGCGTGGTGTTGTGATGCACTAGTAATGAAACATCGGATGCATTGTATAAGAGAAATATACGCACGTGGCTAGGTGTGTTGGGCTGAAATAATATGTTAACGTTCAATGTCACGAGACTTATGTAATGACACGATAATTATGTCTGTACAACATAATTGTCTTTGATAAATTATTAACAATGGAAGGTTATTTTGAATACTTGTGTTCTCTTTATTTAATTTAAACTCTATAGATTCACTCGGCAAATTTTGCTGACTTTTTAGCATGTTTTATCTCATGTCCATTGGGAAGGCACTCGAGGAAGGCGGTTTCGTGAAGCTTGCTTATTTGAAATGTTTTGGCCCACTTTTATAAATTATATCCATTCAAATAACTTTTATCCTTTATTATAGTTTGTAAACGTTTTGAATTATTTGGGACCTTGTATGAAATTGCAGTTTTATTGAATGAAAATGAATAGATGTTTATTAAAACGACTCGTTTTGGGCTGTTTTTTATGATTATGAGATTGAACCATGATAGTAACACCCAATGACCCTTCCGCTGTTATGACCCAAATTTGGGGGTGTTACAGATTGGTATTAGAGCTCAAGTTATAGAGAACGAAAATATTTTCTAAAAATGAATTTTTGAAATCTTTTAACTATAACTATTGCAAGCGAAACCTCCGAGTTGCCAATGGACGAGAATGAAAGTATTTATATATATATGGGATTATATACATGTTTTAATCTTTATCGATTATTTGAACTTGTGAATTACAAGGTATGTTTTATTTTATTTAATTATAAATGATAATTTTATACTTATATGAGATTTATACGACATAGATTGTCACGAAGCCACCCTAGTCATTTTAATGCTAGCGCCGAAGCTATTCCTGAAATGAATCATGTTATTATCGAGACTAACTAAGTTGTGGATATACGTGATCCCAACGAAATGGTTAATATTCTTGATGATATTCTCTTGGTTACAAGGATTTTGATTTCCTTGGTTCTTATTCTTGATTTATCGATTCGTTCATATCGTTTAGCAAATTTAATCTGCATTTTCATTAATCTTTGACATTATACTGTTTTGATAAAAACAAGTTTGTCCGAGATGGTACTATTGATTTTTAGGAACTGAGATTGATTGTTATGGTGTTCACATGCCAACCAGGATTACATATCATATCACTGATCATTTTCTGTTAAATTAGTTTCTCATTTGTTTCGATCTTGATCTTTTGCGTTGAGCTGGCGATGCTTAAATAAAGTGACTTATAATCGTTGAAATAAATTGGCCATTTATTTGAACAAGTAAATTATAAATTGTTGAACTACAAATTTCTGAATCTTATTTGGAAGGACTTGATCAATCCATGGAAATAATGATTCATAAATGTGTGGGCTTAAGCATATAGCATCTGCGTGATTAAACTATTATTAACTCATTATTCGTTTGTTCGATTCATTCTTTGATTTTGTTCCTCTAATTCCTTGATCGTGAGATGGCTGTATTTGGGTTGTTCCAAAACCGCCAATTGAGAAGGATATCAAGCGTCTCTGAAAAACACTGAAGAAAACTTCTTCTTGTGGGATCGAGGAGCTTTCTTAGCCATGTGAATTACCTAGTAACTCTTAGTAGATTAGTTTATCAATTGTAGTATCTTTTCATAAATCCCTACTAAACTGTGACATCAGTTAGTAGGACTAGTCCTCTAAGTTGGATGGCATTAGACGATGATTATCTATAATGCTTAACAATACAACTTGTACTAGTTTGCGATCAATGGAATGACTATATTTTGATTCCTAATTCTACATCGTTCTATTATTATCTTTCTTTACTTTTCTCTTGTAAATTCATGTGGTATAATGCAATCATTTAATGAATACTCATTATGATTTGATTTGTGTTACACAAGACTCATGTAGTCAATGAAAGCTATGACTGAAGGACGAATGCGCCAAGTTATTAGTGAATAAGTTGATGTATCTTTACCAGAATTCATGGTCAACATGAATGATAGATCTGGAACTGGAGCTGAAGCTAAAACTGGTGGAACTGGAGCCGGTGGAGCTGAAGCTAGAGCCGATAAGGTTCGTGTTACTGATGGAACAAATGTGCCCGCAATTAGAGGCTATAACTACACTTCATTCATTAGGTGCAGACCGTAGACTCTTAAGGGGACTAACGATGATCGAGGATTGTGTCAGTTGTTGAAAAGCTGGTGTCAGTCTTTCAAATATGTGACCCTAATCAGGAGGATAAGGTGCAGTTTTAAAATCTCTACTCTCCAAGGTCGTGCATTAATTTGGTGGAATGGCAGACTTGCTTCCATAGGTATCGTTACTTATGGGACACCATGGTCTAAAGTGAGGAAACGATTAACTAAGGAGCTTGTCCTCGAAGCATTTCCATAATATGGAGCAAGTGTTATACAATCTAAAACTGAAGGGAACTAACATTGGTAGATATATCAAGTGTTTCCACAAGTTGACTCCTTTATGTCCAAGAATTATGGAACCCGAACTGTCAAGTTCAAGCAGTATATCAACGGCTAACCAAGAATAAATGCGGTGATGTGACTTTTTCTAAGCCAATTGCTATTTGTGAAGCTGTCTGCATGGCTTATTAGCTCATGGGACACATAATTCAAGACAAGGCTGATGAGGTTACTGAAGGGAAAAATAATTCCGAATTGAAAACTCTTTTCGTGCATTAGAGCTCGTAAGTATATCGAAAAAGGTTGTGGATTATTCATGGCTTAGGTATCGTAGAAGGAATCGTAAAGAAAGTGAGTAGAGATATTGTAGTCATTCGTGACTATCCCGAAGTGTTTCTGGAAGATTTGCCAAGGCTTTCGCCTCCAAGGCAAATAGAAATCCTAATTGATCTAATTCTTGGTGTTGCAGTTGTGGCACATGAGCCATATTTATTAGCTTCATCCGAGCTGAAGGAATATTTGGTGTAGTTTTAAGAACTATCTGATAGATGTTTTATTCGACCGAGCTCGTCAGTTTGTAGAACTCATATTCTATTCGTTAAGAAGAAGGATGATTCGTTTCGTATGCGTATCGATTACCGAGAGCTGAATAAGCTAACGATCAAGAATCATTACCCATTTCCATAAATTGATGATCTATTTGATCAACTTCAAAACTCTCGTGCTTTCTCCAAGATTCTGGTGTTTTCTCCAAGATTGATCTTTGTTTTGCTTATCATCAACTTTGCATACGCGAGGAAGATATTCCTATTACGGGGTTTAGAACTTGTGATGATCATTATGAGTTTAGTGTTATGCCTTCTGGTTTGACCAATACACCTGTTGTATTCATTGACTTAATGATTGTATGTGTAAGACGTCTCTTGATAAATTTGTAATCATTTTCTTTGATGATATTCTAATCTGCTCTAAGAGCGAGGAAGAACATGATGAACACTTAAGGACTATCTCGAACATGTTAAAGAACGAAAAATTTACTCGAAACTCTCAAAGTGTAATCTTTTGATTAGTTCTGTACAATTTCTCTGACATGTGATTGATAAAAGTGGGGTACATGTTGATCCTGCGAAAATTGAAGCCATCGAAAATTTGAATGTTCCAACCATTCCAACTGAAGTACGAAAAATTCTAGGTTTAGCTGGTTATTACGGAAGGTTTATTCAAGGATTCTCTTTGATATCAAAACCATTAACTAAGCTAACTAAAAAGAATTAACCGTATGTGTGGGGTGATAATGGAGAGAAAGCTTTTTAGACCATGAAAAGAAAACTCTGTGACACGTCGATCTTATCGTTACCTGAAAGAAGTAAAGATTTCGTTGTTGATCGTGATACATCTCCTATATGATTTGGGGTTGTTTTGATTTGTGTATGCTTGTAGAAAACCTAGGAAGAATGAGGAAACTGCACAACCCATGACTTGTAATTGGGTGCGGTGATTTTTTAATCTTCGTCTATTGAGACATTAATTGTATGGCACTATTGTACGGTATCCACCGATAGTAAGAGCCTACAATGTATTCTGGATTAAAAGAGGTAAATAAGCCTTTAAGTGATTATGATTGTGTTATTCGTTATCATTTTGGAAGTAGGAGCAAATTACAATGGACTTCATTGTTAAGCTCTTGAAAACTCAGTCTGAATATGATTTAATCTGTGTCAATGTTGACCGATTGACTCTGCTCATTTTATTCCGATAAATAAAATGATTGTGCGAACTAAGAATCGTTTATTAACTGCTCGTAGTAGACATAGAAGTTATGACGATGTGAAGCAAGAACCTTTGGAAATCGGGGTAGGTGGAAAAGTTATGCCAAAACTATCACCATGAAAAAGGTGTTATATATTTTGAAAAACGTGGGAAGTTAAGTCCCCGTTAGTTTAGACCATTCGAGATGATATCAACTGTAAGTCCGGTGGCATGAAAACTTAAATTACCTCGAGAGCTACAAGGAATTCACAATACTTTTCATATGTCGAACCTAAAGAAATTTCTTCCCAACGAAGATTTTACTAACTCTTTTGATGAAGTATGAATCGACGGTAAGTTGAATTACAACCGAAGCAAAGTCGTATTCCTATTGTCAAATCTGATGGAACTCATGACGAGGACCAAAAATACATTTAACTCTTTTATTTCAACGAGTGATCGAGGAAGAAAGCAAGTTGATCTTCGTGACGAAGATCCCAATTTGGTGGGGATAATGTGACAATCCGTCAATTTCAGGTCGATATTTTAATCTCGACTATTAAGTATTATATGTTTACTTTAATGAGAATTTTAAATTATCGGCTAACCGAGAAGGTTACACCTTGAAACTTAAAGTAAGAATGTCGTTTAGATGAAAACTGATGAGATGGCATTTATACATGATCTCATCGTTCTTTTCGGGCTTTAAATGCATAAAAATGTCATATATCATATATATATTTGTGTTTGTTTACTTGTGTATTTTATGTATGGATATCGTGAAAGAGACAAAAGATCACAAGAAACAAGGAAAAACGGACACGACAAACGAAGCCGTATAAAGAACCGGGCCCTAGATCATGAATTATCTAACAATTACCCTTGAAGACTTGAAGATATGCAAGATTGATCCTCAAACAAAGAATAAATGACACTTAAAACCCTTGTGAATTCATTATTACAAGTTTGGTCCCTTAAGTTTGTCAAAATTGCAAAAAGGTCCCTCAACTTTGAAGAAATGGCAAGATTAGTCCCTCATCAAATCTAATTTGTCAATTATGGTCCCTCATGAAGTCAAAGTTACATTGAAGACCTTTGAAGATCAAGAATGTCCAAGATCAGTCCCTCAAATATCAAAAAATGGCAAAAACAACCCTTTAAAACCTTTTGCCAAAGTTTTAGGGCAAAAGTGTGAAAAATGGAGGTTTTATAACAAAGGGAATACGTTTATATGGGCTGAAAGACTTCATTTACAATCTTTCCCAAAGAACAAGGACTATAGTTGCCACAAATGAAACATTCCAATGTTTTTACGCCAAACACAAACACAATCCACAAAAATCGGATCAAACTTTGTTACTGTAGCAAGTAAGAACCCAGAATTACCTCCACTTAAAACAAAGGGTAAAGTTCAATTACCCTTACCCACGCTTAATTCACACGCCCAGAAACCCTTCCTAACCTTAAAACTCTCACTCCCACTCACCATGGACCCCACCCCCAATTCCCTTTCAACCAATCAGAGAACAACTTCACCTCCAAGTTATCCAACGTGGCCAAATCAACAGCTGAGGCTCTTAGCTTAACCCCAAAGCTAAAATAAACGTCTAGGATCATTTTGGACAGCTCATAAAAAACAAACGGCATCAAGTACTTGAGGACAATTTGGGAATTTCACTTCTAGGGTTTGTGAACAGTGTTAGCATAGAATTTGCCTATAAAAGGAGACCTCAACCTGTGAGAGTCCCTTTGTTCCATTATTAGCCTATCAATCTTTGTAATCCCTTTTTAAGCTAATAAAATTTGATTTTCTGAATTTTGTAAAATCTCTTTTATGTTTGTTAAAAGTTGGTGTTAGAATAGCCTAAATTTGAGTTCCACTTTTATGATTGAAGGTTTTTGAGGCAAGGTTTTAATCAATAAGACTTGTGTTTCAAAAATCAGAAAAGTGTTTGTTATTTGTTCATCACTTTGGTTTGTTCTTCTTAGCAGGTACATTAGAAGCTGGTACTTGTTCTGCTAGTACCTCAGCTCAAACAATCCAGGGCCTGGATGTAGGTCTTGGAGGTTTGCATCCTTCTCGCTTTTCAATTTTCTCTTTATTATCTGATTATTTTTGATTTTGTATGATCATTGTTGAATCTGTATTTTTATGGTTGAATCTTGTTTACCTGGTGTTGTTTGATGTTCTTGAGTTCATGTTAACTTGATTTGTGGGTTAAATCTGGATAATCCTTTGAAATTTTGTCAAAACAGATTATTAAGGGGTGTTTGGGTTAACTGCATAAGCAGGATTTGTGGTTTGTTGTTTGGTTGTATTGTGCTAGTGAGTGTTGGTGATAGGTGTGTAAACACCCATCCTTTTTACCACTTAATTACAATAATAACCGGACCAAAACGTGTATTTTATGTCATTTATGTCGGAATTATGCGTGGTTTGTGTTTTTGTTGTGATTTAGGACGAAATTGTGAAAAGTGGAGAAAACACGGGCATTCACGGGCTTTTATTGAAGAAAAAGATGAAAGACGAAGTCAAGAAGTCAAGAGTGCAAAAAGAACGGAAGTCCAAGACCAATTCTGAAGATTTATCGAAGAAAAAGTCAAAAGACGGAAGTTTACTTAAAGCCGAAGAACTCAAGTCTTAATTATTGAAGAATTAAAAGACGAGTTCGAAGAAATCCCAAGACAAAGTCCAAGTATTAAGAAGATTTAAGAAGATTAAATAAGCTTAAGGACTTGATTTTTTCAAAATTTTTGATCTATTTTGACCTATTAGTTTTTTCCCTTTGTATAGTTATTTTCTTTCCTTGCTAGAATAAAATTTTAATAAAGTGCTTTTTATTTTCAAATGTTATGAATCTTTTGACTCAACCCGAGTTTACTTATCTAAGTTACTCTAGCTAGTATCCTTAACGTGTTTAAATCAAGTTTTGTTAGGCTTTTATATAGGGAGCTATAAAACGCGAAAGTCTTAACTCTCACGGGTTAAGTACAAGAACTTTTCGCAAGTTCCTATAATTGATCCTAGATAGTCGTTTATCAAGGGAACTTTAAAACGCGATTTCTAAAACTTGAAAAAGTCTAAGAGTTTGCAAGATCCTAATAGGCTAAGTATCCACGAGTCTCATTCCTTGAGATTTTAAACTGTGGAGAACGAGAGATGATAGAGCCAATTATAAGTTTGGTATTCTTTCGTGAATTTATGTGAGTTAATTATGAGCCTATTCTCCCATCGCTTTCTAATAAATTTATCTGCAATAAATAAGGTTGTGCGATTTAAAAAGTTACTTAGCTTCTAGCCCAAGATCGTTTAAAAGTTGCTCGGTATGGATTAGAGTTCATAGCCAAGGCATAACTTATTGAAGCAGGATGCAAAGATTGGCGAGTCCAAAAAGGTCCTAACAAGACATGAGGGCTATATTTTGTTGCTAAAAGATCCAAAAGTGATGTGAAGAATCATTTATCAAAGATCAATATGAAGGATCGATACACACGACGAAAAGCAAAAACTCCCCAAAATCATGGAGAAGTGTATCCGAAAAGACCCTAGCAAGGTATGAGGATAAATAGATCCAAGTCCAAAAAGGAGGCGGATCGTTGTATATCAAAGTCCAAAATAAAGATTGGAGAAAAATGAAGAAGTCGTGGTCCAAATATGAAGATTCTCTCAAAATTTCAAGTGAAGAAATTCCAATTACGAAGAGAAGGCCATTATTTCATGAACGTCTCTCAAGGTTTGAAGTATGAGGTCGCTGCCAAATATCGGTCCGAGAAAGGTCTCAAATCGCGAAGCGAGTTATGCCAAGATATGAACTTTTTGAGGTCCCGAGAAGCAGTTTTAAAAGATTTTGTCCTTTAGCTAACTATTGATTAAATCGTTCACTTTATTTTCGGCCTAATAAACTATCGAAATAAGTCAAACAATGCATCCTCGTGATCATTCAAGACAAAAATAAAATATAAGAGATACACCTAGGAATAAGGGAGTCTAAGTGAATAATTGGCCCACATGAGTTCGTGTTAGTTTACTAACTTATAAGAACAATGATCTCGTTTTTAAGCTTGGTTTGGAGAAAGTGAAAACTTGAGGATGATGATTATTCATGACATTTCCAAAACCCAAGGTATGTTTTTGATTCCTTTACTTTGAATGTTTATAATTTTCTATCTCTTTAATAAAGGCCAACGTGGATTGATTATGATGAAAAATGAAATCTTGCTTTGTAACTAATGCATTGCATGAGGACATTGCAATGGTCAAGTGTAGGGGATTTGATAGGTGTGTAAACATCCATCCTTTTTACCACTTAATTACAATAATAACCGGACCAAAACGTGTATTTTATGTCATTTATGTCGGAATTATGCGTGGTTTGTGTTTTTGTTGTGATTTAGGACGAAATTGTGAAAAGTGGAGAAAACACGGGCATTCACGGGCTTTTATTGAAGAAAAAGATGAAAGACAAAGTCAAGAAGTCAAGAGTGAAAAAAGAACGGAAGTCCAAGACCAATTCTGAAGATTTATCGAAGAAAAAGTCAAAAGACGGAAGTTTACTTAAAGCCGAAGAACTCAAGTCTTAATTATTGAAGAATTAAAAGACGAGTTCGAAGAAATCCCAAGACAAAGTCCAAGTATTAAGAAGATTTAAAAAGATTAAAGAAGCTTAAGGACTTGATCATGCAATTAAGAAGAAAGGAAGGAGGGGAGGAAGCTTCCTCTAACCATCTCCCTAATCCCCTATAAATAGCCTTCATATTCATTTCATTAGTTTTTGTTGGCTAGAGTGACACTAGTTCTTCCACCCTTTTAATTACTTGCTCTTTAAATACATGTCAATTTAAATACTTGTCTTGCACTTTTAATACCTTTATTTTCCAAGTAAGTGTTCTTTAATTTTCTTGTTTTTATCTCTCATTCTACCTTTCTTTCTATGCTTTAATCTTTGTTTACATGCTTATTGTGTTGCTTATTTGATTAAAGATTATGTTTTTATGCTTTTGATTGTTTTGGATTATTGATTTTATAGCTTATTTGTTTTCATCTTAAAGTTTCTTAAGTTTTTATAAAATTTATTTTTATATTAAATTTGTTTTCGTAAACTTTGTTTTATTTTGTGCTTTCAAAAGTCTTTAAATTTCAGTTTAGTAGCTTTTTCTTATACGTGTTTGCTTAGGATTTTAGGTGTGTGCTTATTTGTTTATAGCTTATTAGTTCTAGCTTATTTGGTGTTCTTTCCTCCGTATTCCGACCACCAGTCGGAAAAGGGTTTCGCATTCCGACCAGCACTCCATTGCTTGGTCGGAAAAGGGTTTGTGCTATTCCGATTGGGGTGTCTAGTTGTATTCTGATCTGGGTAAGTGACAATATTCCGATCAGGAGTCTACTTTCCATTCCGATCAAGAGGTAAGTGACATTCCGATCAAAGGTGTGTTTGGTTATTTCGATCTGAGGTAAGTGACAGTATTCCGAGGCAATTCCGATCATCATTCTGATCTGGGTGTTATTTAGTATTCCGATCAGAGGTTGTTTTTGGTTATTCCGATAGGTCAGGTGGTGACAGCATTCCGAACAAGGTATATTCCGCATCAACATTCCGATTTGAAAGGTAAGCACATTCCGACGAGGCCATATTCCGATCAAGGGGTAAGTTTACATTCTGATCACGTCCCGATCGGAATGTATTCCGATTAGGGTAATTTTTACTTGTTTCGTCTTGTTTAATTTTTAATAGTTGTCATTTTAATACTTTGTCTCATTTTAATTCTCGTCACGCTTTAATAAAAAGTCATTTAATTAATTTACTTTTCAAAGTTTTTAAATATTGCACCCGTTATTTTAATTAGACTTAGATTTAATTTCTCGCCATTTAATTTCTCGAGATTTATTTTAACGCCATTTTATTTTAACGCCCCTTTTACTTTTAAAGTCATTTATTTTAATTCTTTTGCACATTTTTAATCCTACAACGACACAAACATTTGTTTCACCAAAGAACGACTGAGTCGCATATTAAACTCCTTTTTCAATTCGAAGAGACATACTTAAACGAATCTTTTTAACTGAGTAAAACCCAGTTATTAAATGGCGCCGCTGCCGGGGATATTCCGATCAGACATACTTAAACTCCTTTTTCAATTCGAAGAGACATACTTAAACGAATCTTTTTAATTAGGCAAAAACCTAGTTATTAAATGGCGCCGCTGCCGGGGATATTCCGATCAGACATACTTAAACTCCTTTTTCAATTCGAAGAGACATACTTAAACGAATCTTTTTAATTAGGCAGTTGGTATCTTCTTACCTGGTATACTTGGTCACTTTATTGCAGGTTTTGTGGTTTGAAACACCTAAATCCATAAAAGGGCTATAAAATCTTTGTTACTTGATAAAATTGGCTTAGGTTTAAGGGACACCTAGATCTAATCATAGACTAGGGCTAACAAGTGATTAAACCTAGTTAATGACATCAGGTAAAGAGAATTGGATGCTTGAAATTGGATCTGTGGTCAATTAGATCAGCAAAGGTTTCTGCATATTCTACTTGTTCTTATCAGTAACTGTTGATGCTTGATTCTGCTTGTTCACTTTGATTCAGTGATTGAAATAAGTTTTTTTCTGCTTAATCATAGTATATATAGCTTGTGTATGCATCTGGTTGAATTTGGCTGGCTTATTCATGCTATATCTGCTTATTTGTTCATAACAACTTATTTTCCATATCTGTGCAATATCTGGTGATTGTTTGCTTATTCTGGGCTTATTATGTGAACCAAATTGTGATTTCTTTGTTGATATTAACTCCTTGTGATTCACTGATCACAAGGTGCCCTTGTTTCCATTTGAATCCAACTGGATCTCTCTTAAAAGCTTGGTCAAATAGTCAAAGCAGTGGGAACTCCTTTCCCCTGCTGCTAGCCACTACTAGTTTATTTTGGGTTTCAGCTTATCAATAAGCTAAAATAGCTTATTTTAACCAGCAACAACTTGGATTTTGTAATAGGTGTTCATTATTTGACCCAATTGTTCATACTGGAGCATTTGGTGTGTTGACTTTAGGGTTTGACTAGAAAACCAACTTAATTGACTTTTTCATAAGTGCTTATTGGTTCATTCTGGCTTTTATTGGTGTTGCTTATTGGAATTTTGTTGATTGATTTGGCTTATTGAGTTCATTTGTGACACTTTGCAAGTTTAATCAAGTTCCGAGGTGCCCTAAATCTCAAACCCGACTATTTTGTCTTTTAGTGAAATTGTACTTTGCTTATTTCTGGCTTATTGAGTTCTTTTTCAAAATTTCTTTTTACAGATCTCTTAAGCATCCCAAAAGAGGGTTGTGTGTCAAATTAGAGCTTATGGCATTAGCTTATTGCTTAATGGGCTAAAAAGCCCAATAAGGATAAGTTGTTTGCTTAATAAGCTGTGATAAGCTCACTTTCAGCTTTTGGGCCTTTAGAGTTTTGTGTTTAGAATTAAATTTTGAGTCAGATTGGGCTTTTCCAAGTCAATTGGGTCAAGTTTGACTTTTTGGGCTAAAAAGCCCATTTATGTTGACTGATTTTGGTTTTGGCCCATTTGAGGGCCCAATAGGGGTATTCTGGTCATTTCAATTTCATTTTCTGTTTATTTAGGTTAAAATAAACTAGTTTACAAGTTTTTAGAATTTTTTATTATTTTTGGATTTTTAATATTATTTTATTATTATTATTCAAATTTCACATTTTTCAACTTTTTATATTTTTCTTAGCTTAAATACATTAAAATAGGATTTTTGCAACTCTTAGATTAATTTTATCACTTTAAGATTAATTTTTATAATTATTTTAAGTTTTAACAGTTTTTAAATCATTTTAAATAGTTTTTCTTAGTTTAAAAATTTCTAAAAATAGTTTTTAATCTTTTTAGGTCATTTTAGAGGTTTACCAATTGAAAATTCTTTATTTGGGCCTTTTGATAATTAATTTAATTTTTAGGGCTTTAATTAGCATTTAAAAATTGAATATTTAATTAATTAAAAGGTTGAAAAAGTTTTGATCATTGGTAAACTCTTAGTTTAGTTATTTTGATTTTTGGTGAATTTTTGTTAATTTTTAGAATTAATTTTTATTTTAGCTCATTTTACGGTTTTACGTTAAGTCGTAGTAGTAATCAATTTCACGTCTTCGTCATTCTCTTTTCTCATCCCTTTGTAACCAATATTAATCTCAAACCTTGCTACATTTTAGTCACACACATATACCAACTTGGGAAACGAACTTAGAACTTCACCTTAGGGTCATTAGTGCTTGATTTTCCTAAATCATCACTTAATACTTTCCCTATTTACCCTTCTTTTCCTAAAGGTGTGGTAAAACACTACAATCAGTGCACAAATCGAGTCTAGAGCCTAGAGATCAATCAAATCTCATTAGGACACACGGAATGACGATAAAGAGAGTCATACGCTATATCCTTGCGATATTGCTAGAACACTCAGAGTGATACTACTTAGTATTCACAATGATGAGTGGAAATCCTTCTAGTGTTAACATCAAACAGCACTGTGGTAGGTCATATGTAAGATTCTTTATGAATTAAACATATATAGAACTGAAAAGTAACAGTGGTTTGATTCTAAATTGATTCAAACTCGTTTCAGGTTTCTACGCAATGTCTTTATGGTCTTGCCAGAACAATCAGAGTGATATTCATTAATATTCACAGTGACGAATAGAAATCCTTCTAGCGTCAACCTCAAACAATGCAACGGTAGGTCACTTGTGACATTCTTATGAATCAAGCTTGTATCAACTGGAAAGCAACAATGGTAAGATTCTTTATGAATCACACTTGTTCTAGGAATTTGAATTGATGACTTTAATCAAGCGGATATTTATCCAGTTGATTCACTCTTTATGTTCGCAGTCTTGCTTTGAGACGGTCGAGTAAAGAGAACGGATAGTACTACCGCGAAACCATGTCAAGGAGGTTCTTAATTGAATCTACCTAATCACAGGTACGATATTTAATATCGTATAACGGTCTTCACCGACCGGAGGTAAAACGCTACCGATTTAGGACGAATGTCAAAGCCATTCAGTCCGTGTTTATGTTTGGTCTCGAGAAGGTGGCGTGACGGTGTACTCAACAAAGTCAAAGATTCAAAACCACATACTCATGCCTAATGACATATTCAACAATTAATAGTGTGAGTATGTGGATGAAGACACAAGATCGGAAGATGGCAAAGACAAGTCAAGGATGATTTGAAGATCTCTAGATTAAAGACAAAGTCGAAAGACAACGAAAAAGGCTCAAAGATCACAGCATGAAGAAACAAGACTACTATTACTCGTTCAAGACTCATTTATGGCGATATTAGTAATCTCTACAAATCTCCAAATGACAGAGGGTAATGACCTCTCATAAAGGGTAATGACCCTCTCTTTGGGGGAGATTGTTAGCCTCAAAATATTGAGTCAAACAAGAATGCTCGGTCATATGTTCATTATGTATCGTATGTTAGAACGTTGTAATAGGTAGTAGATTAGTCGTGTGATACGGGTTTAACTTTAGGCTAAAGTTCATTCATAAGTAACTAAAGCCCAAAATGCATGGCCCATTAGAATATAGTCTATAAACAAGCCCGCATGTGGGTGGACTATATATACCCTTCCTAGCATGTTAGGAAGGGTGTTGGTCATTTTTTATTTTCATTCTCTAATCTAATCCTCCAAAAATTTCCAACCATTCTCTCTCTTTTCTCTCTCTACTTTCTCTCTCTCGAATTCATCTATCTTTTACCTTTCTTTCTTGCTTAATCATCATAGTTTAATGGGACAACACTTTTTTGTTTGGTTACCATATTAGTTCAAGGTTTTCAATAATTTGGTTTCAAAAATTGTCTCATAAAAATCTGTTTTTGTTCATTGGTTGACTGGACTATAAGCTTCCTCACAAGCTGATTGACAACCAGCTTATGAGTTGGTTTTTAGTGCTTGAAAGTTCTTTCCTTTTCTTGTTTTGTGTTTTTCTCAGCAGGTACCAACTTTTGAAGACTGTTGTCCCATCAATTTAGATAATATAATACGAATTTAAGAAAGAAAAATAGATGAAGAAGATGAATTCTAGAGAGAGAAAGTAGTGAGAGAAAGTAGAGAGAAATGGTTGGAACAAGGTGAATGTTTGATTGAGAAGTGAGAGAAATCAATGAACCAACACACTTCCTAACATGCTAGGAAGGGTATATATAGTCCACCCACATGCGGGCTTCTTTATGGACTATATGGTTTGGGTCGGGCTTTCCTATTGGGCTTTGGTTACTTATGAATGAACCTTAGCTTAAAGTTAAGCCCGTAATACACGACTAATCTACTACATATTACAACGTTCTAATATAAGATACATAATAAACATATGACCGAGCATTCTTGTTTGACTCAATATTTTGAGGCTAACAATCAACCCCAAACAGAGGTCAAAAACCTTGGTCATTTAGGAAATTTGTAGAGATCACTAATCTCGCCATAAATGTGTCTCGAACGTGTAATAGTAGTCTTGTTCCTTCATGTTGTGATCTTTGAGCCTTTGTCGTTGTCTTTCGACTTTGTCTTTAATCTTGAGATCTTCAAATCATCCGTGACTTGTCTTTGCCATCTTGCAATCTTGTGTCTTCATCCACATGCTCACACTATTAATTGTCGAATATGTCTTTAGGCATGAGTATGTGGTTTTGAATCTTTGACTTTGCTGAGTACACCGTGACGCCACCTTCTTGAGACAAAACATAGACACGGACTGAATGGCTTTGACATTCGTCCTAAATCGGTAGCGTTTTACCTCCGGTCGGTGAAGACCGTTATACGATATTAAATACCGTACCTGTGATAGGTAGATTCCGTTAAGAATCTCCTTGACAGGGTTTCGCGGCTGTACTAGCCGTTCTCTTTACTCGACCGTCTCAAAGCAAGACTGCGAACATAAAGAGTGAATCAAATGGATAAATATCCGCTTGATTAAAGTCGTCAATTCATATTCCTGGAACAAGTGTGATTCATAAAGAATCTTACCATTGTTGCTTTCCAGTTGACACAAGATTGATTCATAAGAATCTCACAAGTCACCTACCGTAGCGCTGTTTGATGTTGACGTTAGAAGGATTTCCATTCGTCACTGTGAATATTAAATAATATCACTCTGAATGTTCTGGAAAGACCATAAAGATATTGCGTAGAAACCTAAAACGAGTTTGAATCAATTCAAAATCAAACCACTGTTGCTTTTCAGTTTTACACATGTTCAATTCATAAAGAATCTTACATATGACCTACCACAATGCTGTTTGATGTTAACACTGGAAGGATTTCCACTCATCATTGTGAATACTAAGTAGTATCACTCTGAGTGTTCTAGCAATATCACAAGGATATGGCGTTGGACTCTCTTGTTCATCATCCGTGTGTCCTAACGAGATTTCATTGATCTCTTGGCTCTAGACACGATTTGTGCACTTTTAGTGGTCGGAGGCTGGAGCAGATGCCACCTATTCAATATCAACTATCTCGAAGTGAGAAAGTCAATAGAAGTCATGTTGTTATCCGTAACAATAAAACAAACTTCTTTTGAAAGAAGCCTGGGTAGATAGGAAAGGGTTGTGCACTTCATCACTAGGTCCATGATGAGATTGTCTTCATGATGTGTTGACCCGGTTTCTGCCTAAGTTGTATGGAGGGCTAATTTCTTTACACCCTTTATCCTTACATTTCTTTTTCATTCTTCAACCCCTTCAATGCTTACCAAGACATCGTTATTACCACCTTGTTGTGATTGTTCCAGTGCTAGCATCAGTACTTAGTCGGCATTCTGCTACGTTCACGTTCTACTCCATCTTTCCTAAGGACTTCTAATAATCTATTGGATTTTCCCTAGGAAGATCCCTCCGGTTCTGGTTGGATCATAGGACTTAAACCTAACCACCCTTTTGACACCAATTACGTCGTGGATTAAAGATGTTGTGGGTATTTGATCATAACCATGAAAACCACTTTAAATTCTAGAAAAGTGTTTGAAAAACATTTAACACCTTGCTAGTTTTGTCGTTTTAGAAATGCTCCCCCTTCACATGTGCATCGATAATCGAAAGTGTTTCGCACATGTAGGTAAGAGTTAAAGTTCTTGAGTCTTATATAAGATCACATTTTAATCACATTTTCTCCCCTATCTCTAATATATAAAATCTTTTGATATTAGAGATACCAAATTTGATTAAAATATATTTTGAAAAATAGTCTTGAAAATCTCCGGGAGAAAGATGTGTTAATCTTTTGCATGAAGTTAAAATGCTCCCCCTAAAAATTGATCCAATTGAATTGTCATTGTGAGGATATGATCCACATTTTTCTTTTTGAGGATGGGAGTTGTTGAACACACAATTTTTGAAAGATTTTTGAATAATTATTGAAAATTTCTTGAAAAAATTGTGTTCAACGCTTTTTGAAAAATCCTATTTCTTTTTGGCGAAGAGGTTTTTCTAAAGCATAAACTTGAGTTCATAGACTTTGAATGTCTTGACGAATCCACTCAAGTGTAAGAAGATTTCTCTTCTTTTGCTGAGGGTAGCGCACTAAATCGTACACTCCCCCGTGACTATAGATCCGGGTTCCAATCTGAAAGTGATTACAAAACATTGTGTTGAGCTCAAAACGCTGAATGTTTTGTGACAAGATCAACCCGTGATAGATTGATCTACCCGTTGTTTGGAAATATTGTCCAAAATAGACAATTTCCTTTATTAAAAAGAGGAAATGACATGTTTTGAAAAATATTTACAACTTTCATTCGAGCTTTATGCACACACCCATGTCGTTATTGAGCGACATTTCTAGGCACGTCCATATTATCGATACTGAAAGACATGTCGAGAAGAATATTTTTAGATTTTGAAATATTTTTTTATTTTGTTTTTTGTTTTTATATGTTTTATATTTTTTTATTTTTCTTTTTCAAAGATATTTACAGGTTGATGTTTGATAGATAAAAGTCAAGCAGGCACCTTTGCTAGAATCTCCAGGTCTGCTGGAGTTAAACATCTCATACCAATTTGCCTAACGAGGTACTCAAACCTATCTTTCGATAGGGCTTTCATAAACAAGTCGGCTAATTAGTAATCCGTTCCAACAAAGTATAGTTCAACGATACCTTTTTCAACTTGTTCCTTTATGAAGTGGTATCTGACATCGATGTGCTTCGTGCAGGAATGTTGTACCGGATTGCAGGAGATGGCTATGGCCGACTTTGAGTCACAACAGATAGGTACTTTATCAAAGTGGAAGCCGTAATCCGTGAGTTGTGTTCTCATCCAAAGAACTTGAGCACAACACGCAGATAGAGACACATACCCCGCTTCGGCTGATGAAAGTGACGTGCAATCCTCCTTCTTGGAAGACCATCCCACAAGCTTAACTTGACCTAGAAATTGTGCACCACCAGAAGTACTTTTGCGTGTATCAAGATACCCTGCATGATCAGAATCTGAATAGGCCGTTAGAAAGAAACTGGTTTCCCTCAAATACTAGAGTCCCAAATGAATTGTATTCTTGAGGTACCGAAAGATCCGTTTAACCTCCTTGAGGTGCTTTTTAGTGGGTCGTGCTTGATAACGTGCACAATAACACGTAGCATGTGAAATATCAGGTCTGGTTGCTGTCAAGTACACGAGGGACCCGATCATGGAACGATATCTCGTTTGATCTATGGGTAATCCCTCTAAGTCAGCATCTAGCGATGTGGTTGATAATGGTGTCCCAACGGTGTCACATGAAGTCATACCATGCTTTTTGATTATCTCTTGACAATACTTAGCTTGGTTTATAAAGATACCACTTGGGGATTGGTGAACTTAAATTCCTAAAAAGAATTTTAGTTCGCCCATCATTGACATTTCAAATTTGCTGTGCATTACTTTTTCAAACCATTTTGAAAGTTTTGAGTTTGTAGACCCGAAAATAATGTCATCAACATAAATTTGCACAAGCAAAATGTCATCCCCATATTTATAAGTGAACAAAGTTAGATCAATGGAAACATTTGAGAAACCTTTGGATACCAGAAATTTCGAGAGCTCGTCGTACCACGCCCTTGGAGCTTGCTTGAGTCCATATAGTGCCTTGTGGAGACGATACACCTTGTCAGGATAATGAGGATTGACGAATCCTTTCGGCTGCGTGACATAGACTTCTTCCTTCAAAGGACCGTTAAGAAACGCCGTCTTTACGTCCATTTGATAGACAGTGAATCCCTTATGTGCAAAATAAGCACGAAAGATCCTGACCGCTTCCAAACGAGCTACTGGTGCAAATGATTCATCAAAATCAATTCCCTCTTTCTGGCCATACCCCTTAGCCACTAGCCTAGCTTTGTTCTTGATGATCGTGTTTTCTTCATCCATCTTGTTTTTCCAGATCCAACGAAGATTTAGAGGAATCACATCGTATGGTCTGTCAACAAGTTCCCAGACTTTAAGTCTTTCAAATTGTTGAAGTTCATCCGTCATCGATTCAATCCAAGCATGATCAGCCATGGATTCTTTGATGTTTTTCAGTTCAGCAGTAATCACGGCGAGTGCGAACATACAAACATCGCCATCGGTTGCTAGTTGTCGTCTAGTACGAACAGGCTGTGAAGGTTTTCCAATTACGTGAACCAAAGGATGATCTCGGGTCCAATGATGTGTTGAAGGATTTTGTTGATAAAACGTATGCATATTTAACGGATCAACATGGCGAGTAGAAGACTCTCCAGTTTCGTGTACCGGTGTACCGAATGGGTTGTGAAAATCATCATCGTCACATAATGCATCGTCTGCTTGATTTGTGTTCTCTGGAGCAATGACAGTAGTTGTGGATGTTGTAGGATCGATTGTTGAAGTGATATTCTGAGGATGTAAATCTGCAGCAACCCGTGTTGAAGTAGATGAAGTTGTATCCTTTTGTTGATGATGATCGATATCATCATTCGTATCATGAGTGACAGCGGAGACTTTGATACAACATGTTTCTCCCCCTGAAATTTTCATCGAACATAGGTCCATATAACATTTCCAACTCTTCAAGTGTCGTGTCCACTGTCATATCTGCTCTAGGAACATGTTCAGGAACCATCTTTGAACTTGACGGTTCATTGCTATGGTCTTGAGTTCCGAGTTCTGTGCGGTTGTGCACATAAGTCTTTTGTCGTTGTGGATCGGGACTTAAACTGTTTTGTTCAAGTGCCATTTCTTGTAATTCATCAAATCTGATATGAATAGTCTCGACTATCAATTTTGTTCTCTTTTTGTATACTCTGTATCCCTTAGACTGAGTTGCATATCCCACTAAAATGCATGCATCACCTTTTTCTTTCATCTTGTCCAAATTTTCACCATCTCGAATAATGTAACACGTACATCCAAAAACATGAAGGTGTTTGAGTGAAGGTTTGCGATCATTAATTATGTGATATGGTGTCCTTTCGTGTCTTGGGATAATTAAGGAGCAGTTTTGTGTGTAGCATTCGGTTGACACGGCTTCGGCCCAAAAGTATAGTGGAAGTTTTGAAGCGGATAATAATGTTCGAGCAGCCTCAACTAAAGTACGGTTTCGTCTTTCAACAACGCCGTTTTGTTCGGGTGTTCGAGTAATAGATGTTTCATGTTCAATTCCTTCGGCTTCAAAATAGTTTCTCAGTTTGAATTCAAAAATTATGTACCTCTGTCAGTACGGACCACTTTAACTTGAGCTTGAAGACCACGTTGTATCACTTTAAGGAAGCTGATGAGAACGTCGGGTGTTTCATCCTTGGACCTCAAGAAGTGAGTCCATGGGTACCTTGAGTAGTCATCGACAATTACCATAACGTATTTCTTCCCATTGATACTATGAACACGCATGGGACCACACAAATCTATATGAAGAAGATCTAACCGTCCTTTAGAGCTTGGTGTAGTCTTTGTCTTGAAACTACTCCGTTTAGCTTTACAAAGCTCACAAGAAGAACAAAGATGATCTTTGATGAATTTCAAGTTAGGATGGCCTCGCACAATATCTTTCTTGGAAAGCAAGTTGATGGTATCAAAGTTAAGATGAGATAAACGTTGATGCCATAACAAAGCTTGAGTCGTTGAAGCTTTAGCCATGAAACAGATTGGAGTTGAAGATGTGGAGTCTTGTAGTGAAATAGTGTAGAGATCAGTACCCCGTGTTCCGATAAGTAAGTCATTCCCAGCATAATCACGAACAAAACATGTCTTCTTTCTAAAAGCAACCTCCAAATCCGCATCACAGAATTGACCAACCGAGAAAAGATTGTGATTGAGCCCTTCGACGTAGTAAACCCTTTTGATAGTGATATTCCCCTGAACCAAGTCTCCATATCCTAGGATCAGTGCAAAATGATCATTTCCGAATCGGACCGTTCCCAGGAACTTCTCCACGATGTTAATTAGAAGCTTGAGATTCCCCGTCATGTGCTTCGTGCATCCGGAGTCTAGTATGAAGAGAATTATTTCGATCACCTGCAGAAGAATTAGAACACGATGGAGCATTTGCTAAATTGGATTCCATGTTAGTTGTGATTTCCGATTCATTATTTTCCCTAGTTTCATCACTTAGGGTCACACTAACGGACGTAGTCACATTTTATGTCCTACCCTTAGACATCCATTTATATCCTGGAGGATATTGATTAGCAAGCCACCATTTCCAAGGCTTGCTAGCAGACTCATATAATTCCCTAATTCTGCTTCTAGGGTTCTTAGTGGTGGATTCTGATGCAATACTTTTCTTAGTGGGGGTTGCACCAGAATGGTTCACTTTGCGTTTGGGTTTTCTAGCACTAATAGGCGTCATAGTTTGCTTCTTAGTTCTAGTGTCTACGCCTTTGACATTATACGAAACACACATAGCATGATTAGCATTAGCACACTTTCCACATTTCACACAAACAAACTTAACATTCAAAGCATTCAAAGTCGAATCATTCATATCGTCATTACACGCGATTACAAACGTTTTATTCTTAGAAACATTGAAATCCTAGGGTGGTCTTCTACTGTCTTCATCTTCCATGGACTTTTGTTTTGCCAAACCTTTTCATTCATGCGAGTGCTCTTAAGCTGGGGCCGGCTAACACTATCAGTGGGGACTACTCCTGTAGTAAAAGACACACGTCTATTAGTGTTTCTAGAAGTCTGAGGTGATTGACTTTCTTTGTTGTGTGTAGCTGTAGTGGCCAATCTATATATCCCTGGTTTAACCACATTTGTGTTCTTAATTCTTTGTGATCGAATATGTGTTTTGGGAGTGTTTTGTGGTAACCTATCCTTCCCATCCGTCTTGGGGGAAAACGCAGGTTTTGCAAATGCAGAATTAGAGAAAACAGATGGTTTTCCCAAGACAGAGGGTCTAGCCACTTTTTGCGCATTGGGTTGTCTTACAACAGGTTTCTTAACACTAGGTTCCATAATTTTCCCACCCATCTTAGCAACGAGTTTCTTCAACTCTGCTATCGCTATTTCCCTGTCTTGTAATTGAGCTTTCAACCCTTTAATTTCCAAATTTTGTTCATTCATTTCTCTAAATGTTGTGGAAAGTTTTTCTTACAAATTATTATCATGTGGAAAACTACCAACGTCTTTTTGTAAAGCAAGTTCAAGAGAATGATAATGTTTTTGAAGGAAATCAGTTTTGTGTTGAAGTAACTCAAAAGCCTTCACAAAATCTTTATTGACTGGTGATCTACTCTCCTCATCCCAAAGGGACGTCTCTTCACTATCGATGTTAGCTACTGGGCAGTCATTATCAGTCCATTCAGACTCATCAAGATATAAGTGAGGGTTCGCAGCTTGAGCTTGTTCGAGGTACTTGGGGGTGGCAAAGCTAGGTTGACCCTTGAAAAAAGACCGAGGTGCTATCATTCTTACGGTTTGAATAGAGTCATGTGTATTATAAACAACTTTTTTCAAAAAATCGACTTGTTCTTCGAGATCCTTTACTTTTTCAGTATCTTTGCTTTGTCTGTTATTGAAATCTTGTTTTATTGTTTCAACCTCTTGTTTCTTTTCGTCAAGAATTTTATCATAATCGGTGGTGTTCATAGAAAGCCTATGTTCAAGTTCATTAACTTTTGTTGTGGCAAGGTACGTTCTTTGACGTTCATCACTTAATAAAACATTAAATTGACGTTTTTCTTTAGTTAACAAAGAAAGAGCTTCATTGTATTTATTTTCAAAATCGTCCTTTTTAACGTTGATGACACGACTTTTGTACCCCTCAAGCTCGTTGGTCTTTTGAAGAAGCTCAGTCCTATAACTATCAATAGTCTCACTATATTTTATAAGAGCGGCTTTGCATTCTTCAAAGTTTTGAGTGAGCGTTGCGTTTGCCTTCTTTAATTGCTTTTGACTCTTTCTATTTTCATTGACATCTTTTTGTAACCTAGCAATTAAATTAGCAAGCGCCACACGCTCCTCGTCATCATACTCATTTGCATGTTGATCATCCTCAAACTCATTATTGCACATGTCTGATGAATCAGGTGTGGTATTGCTATCAACCGTTTCCATCATACATGTGTCAGTAATTGTTGTTGGTAGATCACTATGCCATGTGTATCACCAAACACATTATATTCATCATCATGTTGTACCTTATCAATTGGCTCGGTATCAAAGATAGGACCATTGTCATCTTTAGTGACGTTAAGGACCTCATGAATCTTTGCCATGTATGAATAATGTACCTCGAGTTCTTGGTCGCAGTGTTCATCATCTGTGTCGTCAAGCATATCTCCTTCCTCAGCTGATAACTTGATTCCAGCTTCCATTTTCTTGCACAGCAGCATCTTTTCCTTATGTTAACCATAATCTTTAACCCTCTGTGGCTGCCTGCATTCCCTAGCCAAATGCCCAAAACCTCTGCAGTTAAAACACTGAATCCCACTTTGTTGCACAACTTGAGTACCAACAGTTTCCCTATTTCCAACAACAGTAGCCACCCTTTGATTATCATACTTAGGTTGTCGATCATACTTTGGAGGACTCTCAACACGTCTTCGTGTGTCATACAGGACTCTGTGCATGGATGTTCCTCGGGTTTGAAGATGTTCGAAGGTTGTTGTTGGTGGGGTTGTAGATTTTCTTATATTGCTTCATAATGAAAGCCATTTGTTGCTTGAATTCCCTATCCTTTTGAGCTACTTCTTCATCACTGTCTTCTTCGGATGATTACTCAGGTGTGGGTGATGGTGCTCTTGCAACTTCTTTGCCTCGGGATCGTGTTGGAGCATGTGAATTGGAGACAATGGATGATTGTGGTGATGATGATTGAGTAGAGTATGTCTTTGAAGTACAAGAGTGATAATCTGGGTAATGTTGAGTGGTAGACACCAAAGCAAGTGGATTGGAAATCTTTTCAATTTGTTCAGCTCGAAGTTCATTTGCCTCATTTTGAAATTGTTTCAAGATGTCAAAGAGCTTTTGATATGAAACTTCTTCTAACTTGTTGTTGTTTCACCAAGGTGACAAACCGTGTCCACACTGGTTCAAGTTGCTGTAGAAATTGGACATTGACTTGCATGGTGGAAACTTGCAAGTTGTTTCGGGTCATATCATTCATCATCTTGTAGAATCGGGAGTAATAAGAATCAATTGATTCCCCATCCTTTGATGTAAACTTTCCAAAGTTCCAAAACATCTTAGTTTTCACATCTTGTTTGTTAAGTGATTCACCTTGTTGCAATCTTTCAATAGCCGTCCACATTTCTTGAGCAGTAGGGCATACATCAACCGTAGAGTAAATATCATCTCCAATGCCATTGAGAATTAAGTAGATTGCTTCTTTATCTGCATCAAACCACGCACGGTTCTCTGAGGTGAGGTCGGTCCTCTTTTCATCACGTTCATATGCGGGTTGTGCGTCACTTGTGTCTGTGGCTGGTACTGCAGGAACTTGAATCCTTGAGAGTTTATAGGGTCCTTCCAAAATACATTGCCTTAAAGCATCACCGTTAGGTTTTGTGTCAAGATAACGTAGAAAACAGGATTGCAATTGATCATATCGACCCGACACAAGCATTGGTGGTCTTTCTATGTTACCTGCCACCATTATGTTGTTGTTCGTCACACGATATTCGGCAGTAAAATCCATCTCAATACTCTCTGAAATGATGAAGTGAATATGGATCTTAAGTAGATTTGTTGTGATTGTTGTTGTGGTTAAAATTCCGAAAATTGCAATTTTTCTTCAGTCCGACAATAAATTCCCCAGTCCAACAAAACGGTAGACCAATAAATTTTGTAATCGTCAAACTTTGAAATCGAGCTAGAAATTTCGTAAAACAAGTATGGAAAAATTTTGAATTTACTTGACGGATATTATGAAACTAGTCTAGATGGTGGCTAAGTCGAAAAAATACTCGAAAAAAATTTAGCTAAACATGTCATCGGAATGTCCATCGAAATGTGCCATCGGATGTCCATCGGAATGTTGGTTGTCGGAATGTAGGTTGTCGGAATGTGGGCTGTCAGAATGTAGGCTGTCGGAATGTGGGCTATCGGAATGTAGGCTGTCCGAATGTGGGCTGTCGGAATGTAGGCTGTCGGAATGTTGCTGGTATCGGAATGTTGGGTTCTATCGGAATAACAATCTATCGGAATATCCTTCTGTCTGAATCCTAGATCGCAATGTTTACCTGTCGGAATGCTTAGATCGCAATGTTTACCTGTCGGAATGCTTAGATCGCAATGCACTGTCGGAATGTTTAGATCGGAATATGGCTAAAATAAACTTGGCAGAGTAACGACTCAAAAATCCCTTGAAACCGTCGGAATCCCATATTGCAATGCACGATCGGAATGTCACGTCGGAATAAGGTATTGAAATCCAGTGATCGCAAAGTAGAACCAAAAAGGTTATTGCGATCAAACCACACTCACCTTGTACTTTCCGATGGAAGACCTTGCAAGAATTTCGGAATGATGAAAAACAAGAAATTTCTCAACTTTTGATCCAAAAGAGTTGTGTTTTAGCCAAAAACCAAGATACCCAAGTCACTACGACACGATTAAACAAGATATAAAACTTAACAAACACTAACGAACATAAACAACTTGAATTCGTGGAAGAAATAAGGATCAAATCAAATAAATCAAATGAAAACACAACAACCAATCACAAAACTACCCCATGGCGATTGATACCAATTGTTGTCCCATCAATTTAGATAATATAATACGAATTTAAGAAAGAAAAATCGATGAAGAAGATGAATTCTAGAGAGAGAAAGTAGTGAGAGAAAGTAGAGAGAAATGGTTGGAACTAGGTGAATGTTAGATTAAGAAGTGAGAGAAAACAATGAACCAACACCCTTCCTAACATGCTAGGAAGGGTATATATAGTCCACCCACATGCGGGCTTATTTTTGGACTATATGGTTTGGGCCGGGCTTTCTTTTTGGGCTTTGGTTACTTATGAATGAACCTTAGCTTAAAGTTAAGCCCGTAATACACGACTAATCTACTACCTATTACAACGTTCTAATATACGATACATAATAAACATATTATCGAGCATTCTTGTTTGACTCAATATTTTGAGGCTACCAAAGACATATTAGGTGTGTGGACTGTTGTAGTCCACCACCATTATCTTTCTGGCATACAATAGCCCTGCACACACCATCTTCCCTAACCTTGCTAAACTGGAGATGGCTTTTCTGACATAGTAGGACCCGGATGTGGGTCCCACAATTTATACCCTATAGGCTTGAACCCTCTTATTTTTGTAAAAATAGTGGTTTGATTATTTGTGTGGATATCTGTTTAGTGCATGTTTAGTGTGATTGTTTATGCTTATTTGTTGATAACATGCATGTTTAAGTTATTTAGGATTAAGTTAGTGTTGATTTGTAAAATTTGCTTTGAAATTTTTTGTTAATCAGTATTTAAGGGGGTGTTTGGTTCTTTATTCATGCACTGTGGTTATAACATGTGTGTGATAAGAGTAGCTTAGACCTGCTTTATTAGGACAGGATTTTATGTTTTTGCCTTTTATTTCAAATACGTAGTGTAAGAAGTGAAATTGTATGTTAAGCTAGAAAACTGCCAAAATTCATCAGTAGGCTAAAACAACGTTGATTTTTGTGATTTGAGATTTGTAATCTTGTAAGTTGTTAGATTCTATGTTAATCTAGGGTTTGGTGCATGTAAGTTGTGGCTAGGTAGTGTTAAAATCAAGTTTGGGAGGTTTGAAGTTCATTTGTTGACCAATCAAATAAGCAAATAAACCATCAGACACCCTTTGTTCATAAGTAACCCCATTTTGCTTGATTTGTGATTTTTGTGTATTTGATTTGTGTGTTTTTTGCTTAATCTTGACTCCCCACACTCCACTGAGTGTGGGGGTGCCCTTTGTTCCAAAAACCAGCAAGTAACATAGCCAAAAACGCCACATTTCTTGTTTCTAAGGTCAAGCAGTGGGAACTAGGTTCCCACTGATAGAGATAAGCTTGCTAGTGCTCCACTAGTAGACAAAGAAAAGTGACTTGTCACTTTCAGATTTTAGCATTTTTTGTCTTTAGTGGACTTTTTTCAACATTTTTGAGTGATTTCATTTTTCCCTGTTTTGTTTACTTACTTTAAGATTGTCATAAAGTTAGTTTTATTTTTATGTTTATTTTATTATTTTTAGCATTAATTTAATTTTAAATAGATTTTTAATCATTCTGATTTTGTTTTTAGTGGTAAAAAGTTGTGTTTTTCTATTTTTCCAATTTTCATATTTTTAGTTAAGTATTTTAAGGTTTTCAGAAAAGTTGTTTTATTTTTTCAAGTATTTAATTAGTTTCTATAATTATTTTAAGGTAAAATAGGTTTTTTATCAAACTATTATTATCTTATTAGGGTCAAAATTACTTTTTTCCAACTTTTTCATTTTTCCCAATATTAGTTAAGTGTTTTAAGATTTTTAGAAAAGAAATTTTATTTTTCTCATTATTTTATTATTTTTAAGATTATTTTAGTTTAAAAAGTGTTTTTAGCGTTTAAAAAATAGAAAAATAGTTTTAAACAATTAGGAAAATATTTTTTAGTGTTTAAGTAATATAAGTAAGATATTTGTTTGATAAAATATAATTTTGGGCTTTTTGTTAATTAATATTTAATTTTAGGGCTTTAATTAGCATTTAAAATTGAATATTTATTTAATAAAAGGTTTTAAATTTTATTTATTGATTTTTTATCCTTATTTATATTATTTTAGACTTAGTTTTTTATTTTTTAAATTGTTTTTATCATTAATTTTTAATTTCGTCGCGTTTTACGTATTTACGTTTACGTTTTTACGTCATTGGTCGTAGTTTAATCGTAGTATAGCTCGTTTTTAAATTTTCTCTCTTTATACACAAAAATGACACTAATCCAAACTTGATTTTATAATATTGGCACACATCACACACCTCCGCTAAGAACGAACTTGAACTTTTCATCTTTACGGTTTTCCTAAACCGTATCGATTAATACTTGCCCGCATTATACTCTCTTTTTCCTAAAAGAGGTGTATTCTTACTACCACCATTGGCCCAACAATTATCAATAATGAGTTGCAGCCTTATATATTGAACCGCAGGAAAGGAGCCTCATTTTGGTTCGTTTTTGGTCTTTCTCATTTGACCAATATTTTCAAGATTCTTTGTTTGCCTATTTGATCTAAACATTCCTTGAAACCTTTTGTTTTTCTTTAAATTCTCTGTCTTGTCTACTTTCTTTAAAGCCTCTTGTTTTGGGACTTCTCTTCTCATCCATTACAATGTCTTCTTCTTCTAAACCTAACCTTGACATCTCTTTGTCACAAGCCTCTAAACCCAAAGCTTCTTCTCCTAAGCTTTCCATGAAACCAAGAATCTCGGTGAAACCCGTTTGGATTAAGAAGAATAGGGATCGTTATGATTCTTCCTCTTCCAAACCATGCAAGACTTCTACTTTCTCTCCAATTGAGTATTGGAATGAGTCTTACTCAATCAATCAAATTACCGGAGAAAGGGAAGCTCCTCCGCTACCACAAAAACCTTTCAACATACCTCAACTAAATGACCTCTCTTCTTTCCCTAACGTCACTAAGTATCGTGATGAAAACCTCTCATATCCTCATTCTCCTTCTCCACCACCACCTTCTTATTATGATGGACCTCCTCCATCAAATGATTTTTTTTTGCATCATGGAAGTTCGTGTGCTTGTTGTAGATTTCATGAAATTAAACTTGCTCATGTGTATGAGAATTTAAATTTTCTTGAATTTCTCCTCACTCGACCTCCTCTTTGAGTATTTGTTCCCGTGAGAAAATCTCCAGAAGATGCACCTTCGTCTTATTTTACCAGTTAAAACACATGTTGTGTTCTAATCACTTGAGTCTAAAATAAAAAGCTAAGCAATCTTAGAGGACTACTTCTACTAAAATAGTTGTTATGCTTATGTTGCTTATTTTCTTATTTCTTGTCTTTGTATTCCTATATGAATATAATATTGTATGTGCTTTCTTATTTGCTTCAGTATGGTTGTTATGTGTGTTATTGCTTGTTTTGCCAATTCTTTGGTCACACATATGTTGAGAGTTGATATTGGTTAAACCTTGAATTTTCTTGGGTGGTTCAAAAATTCTATGCATTTAACCTCTTTGACATTATATCTTCAAATTGTTGGATGTTTCTTTTCTATCTTTATTCCAACAATTGGGAATTGAGCTTGTCAAATTACTCTCCGTAGACATACTTAGCAAATACTTAATTTATAATTTGGGACTTCTTTTCTTTCTCCATCTCAAGTTATTTAGTGAGTAGTTACTATTGTATTTACATTGGTGTTTCTTTTCTTTCTACTAACCTTTGTATGTAGCTTGTCACCATAGCTCGATCACTTGGTGCCCCAAGATAGGGGGAGTAAGCACCAAGGGGGAGCTACTAGCAAGGTCGATTCTTCTCTTCTTCTAAGACTTGTGCTACCTTTTTGTTTCGACAAAAGTGGGAGAAATGATAGTGATAAACTCGTTAATAGTTCGAAAACATTAGTTTTTCTTTACAAAAATGAGTTTATGGTTTGTCGTAATAAAAAAGGGGGAGATTGTTAATGCAACCGATGCCTAAAATTATTATTTGTAATAACTAATCTTTCTTATTTTTTATCACGACAAAGTGTAAAAACATTTATCATTAAAGACAATCGAAAGACGAATTATTTAACAAACACTATCGTTAAGGTAATAATCATTTAAGTCTTACACAAACATATCCTATACATGTTTAGTGATCATAGAAAGTGATTAACCTCAAAACTCACATTTATACAAATATGACAAAATATTTTAATAAACTTATTTTTAAGAAAATGTTTTATTAAAATATAAAATAGAATTTAAATTTAGCATATTCCAAATGGTCTAAGAATATATTCTTGAGGTATAACTTCACTTGATGGCATTTCCCCATTAGAAAACAAAAAGGAGCGGACTCTAGAGCCCGCGGCTCAGTATAGGTGCCTGTGGCTCAATAGTGATATTGAGCCGCCAACCCATTTAATGAGTCGCGCTCAAAGAGCCGTTGCATTTTGTCTCCTATAAATATTGGATCATATTTCCATTTTCCAAGAACCTTTTTGGACAGTTTTCTGCTTCTTATCTTCTTTCTATAATTCCAATCATTAGTAAATGATCACTTAATTTGTTAAGTATGTTTATTCACGGTTATCCTCTTGATCCCCTTCTTTACTTGTCCAAAGAGAAGATCACTCACACATTTGTGATGTGATAAAGATGAATCCTTGATGAAGATCATCATTTCTTAGATCTAGTCATGTTCATCATTTTGTTTATTTGTGTATTGTGTAAATCCAAAATAATTATATATTCTTGGATTAGTCTTGTTTAAATCCAAGTTATATGTGTATAGTTGGATGTGTCTGGTGATGTAATATGTTTTGTGTGTAAGTTCTCACTAAACTATAAAGTGATGTAATTGTGTGTATGTGTCTTGTGAGTTCACACTTAACTTGAAAGTGATGTGTGTGAAGATTGGTTCTAGCTTTGGATTAGGACTCGACATCTAGCCTCATGTCAAAAAAGAAGATGGGCGATAAAGATTGGTTCTAGCTTTAGACTAGGACTCGAAATCTAGCCTCGTGTCGGAAAAGAATATGGGCAACGAAGATTGGTTCTAGCTTAGGATTAGAACTTGACATTTAGCTTAATGTCGGAAAAAAATTGTAAGTAATGTTGTAAGGTTTTCTCCATTAAGAAGGGAGCTTGTGGATATAGTGGAAACCTCGAGTAAGGTGTACTCGAGGAGTGAAGTAGGAACGAAGACACATACACACAATTACATCAATTTTATAGTTGTCACGTTGCCAAACCACTATGAATCTTGATGTCCTTCCTTAGGTTGTCTCTTTCCTTACTCTTTACTTGCTTATATTTACTTTCATGCATTGCACTATTATAATCACTAGGTATAGCAAATGTTTTAAACTCTTGGAAATTATCTTAACAATTATGAAACAAGTTTCAAATTAATAGTTATTTCTAATGCCAAACATAATTTTAACTGGGACTTAATTAGAGAAACTATTCAACCCTTTCTTCTAGTTTCTAACGTGATAAAATATGAAGCATTGATGAAGATCATCATTTCTTAGATCTAGTCACGTGTAGGATATTGTAAATCTTGTTTATATTATATAGAGAGAGTAGAGATAGAAAGATGGTGAGAACACACACACTTAGAGAGAGAAAGTATGAAATACACACTTTAACTATGTAATATTATGAAGTGAACCACACCCTCCCACACCCTCTCCAACTAAGGAGAGGGTTTATATACCCAAGCCCATGAGATGGGCTTGGGCTTACAATGGTCCGCCGGCCTACACATGTTGTAGGCTTGGCTTGGCCTTGTTTTTTTACTATTACGATGCTAGGCTACAAGCTACTAATTTATATATTGTTGGAGTGACAGAACCTTTCTAAATACGTAAAACGTATTTCCAACAATCTCCCCCTAAGGGAGGTCACTCCAAACAGGGGCGTTACCCAAGTTTACAATAATAAAATAAACCTAGCATTCTATACTTGTCTTGAGCTCGTAGTCTTCGTATTTCTTTTCTTTTTCTTTTCTAGTGAACATGTTGATGTGATCTTTGATATCAATCATGAGCATTAATCTCTTGCCTTGATCTTGTGCATCATCACTTGTGATATCTGCCTCTTTGTGACTTCATGTCCCACATACTTATATCTTCGTAATTCTTAAAATCTACAGAGTTCGATACAACGGAAGAATTGACTATTTGGCTTTCTTGAATTAGATGAAGTATAAAGTGCATAAAGTATAAGCATGCGGGGCGACTTCTTCTCTGATTCCGCAACGCCACCGTCTTCAAATGTAGTAAAATAAGTAGACACGAACGAAATGGATTGAACATTTCATTCTAATTCGGTAGCATTTTACCTCCGGTCGGTGAAGACCGTTGGACGATATTAAATATCGTACTTGTGGCAGGCGGATTTAATTAAAAATCTCCTTGATAAGATTTCGCGGGTAAACCCGTTCTCTTTACTCGACCATCTAAAGCTGATTGCGAACATAAAGATTGAATCATTTGGATAAAATTATCCGCATGATAAGCTGTCAATTCTGATTCCTAGAACAAGTTTGATTCATTAAAGAATCGCACCATTGTTGCTTTCTAGTTGTCACGAGCTCGATTCATATTGAATCTTGCAAGTTACCTACCAAGTGCTGTTTGAGGTTAACACTAGAAGGATTTCCATTCATCACTGTGAACACTAGGGTGTCACTCTGAGTTTTCTGGCAAGATCACTGAGATATTGCGTAGAGGCCTGGAACGTGTTTAAATTCGATTAAGAATTAAACAACTGTTGCTTTCCAGTTATCACAAGTTTGATTCATAAATAATCTCACAAGTCACCTACCATGAGTTTTTTGATATCCGCTCAAGTAGGATTTCCATCTTCATTGTAAATACTTGCTTATTACTCGGATGTTCAGGCAATATCATGAAGATTTTGCGTAGGACTCTTACTATCTTTCTTACTTTTCACATAGTGTGAGGAAGCAAGAAAATATTAAAATGTGTCCTAATGAGATATATGATGATCTCAAATGGCTCTAGACTCTATCGTGCCTTTTGGATTTTAGTGATCATAGGTTGGAGAGGAGTGCCACTATTTCAATATTAATATATTCGGAGTGAATAAATCAATAGATAATGCGTTGTCTCCGTGTGATTAAAACAAATACCTTTTGAGAGATATCTGATTTAGCTGGGATGGGTTGTGCACTGCATCACTGGGTCCATGATGTCTATCTTTAATATCGAGAATCATTAAAATAATCTCAATAGCATATGTGTTGACCCGGTTTCTGCCTAAGGTTGTACGGAGGGATTCTTTCTTTAGACCCTTTATCTTTACAAATCTTTTTTCATTCTTCAACCCCTTCAATGCCACCAATATGTCATAACTAGCACCTTGTTCTAATTGTTCCAGTGCTAACTTAAGTACTTGGTCGGCATTCAGCTACATTCACAATATTTCTCCATCTTTCCTAAGGACTACTGTTTCTAGCTATGGAATGTGCTTGGGAAGATTCCTCCGGTATTGGAACAATCATTGGACTTAACCTATCCTACCATCCTTTTGTCACCACAATCTTCACTGTAGTGAAGAGAGATGTTTTGGGTAAGTGTATGTCACCATGAAAATCTATTTTGATGTGCAAATCCGTTTTGCTTTCCCTTAACATATGCCACGATATTCAAAAACATTTCACACATATCGGGATGAGCCATCACGTTAAGTCAAACCATTTTTGATTAATCATTTCCCATATTAAATCACATTTTCTCTCTCATATTAAAAATATTAATCCAATCGATGTTTTTAATATCAATTGATTTAATGTAGTTTTAACAAAGTATTTGGGAAGAAAAATGCAAGTCCGTTTTATCTTCATGATACCAAATACTGAGATATGATACCGATTAGTAAAATAATCATAGATTCACCACATAGGAATAAATTGACAAGGTTGGACCTGATGGATGAGAACATCATATGATAAGATCATATGGTTCTTGTCGGGAAATGTTGGTCACCTCGTCACGTCTAAAGTCATCTCTTGGCACCACATGTACGATTGGTATTGTTGTCTTGACACCAATTTGTGAAGTTGGCACTTTCGGCATCAAAGATTCTAAATGCTTGACAATTGTTGACCCGTGTCCTATTGAAAGAGTTGTAGTCGTCGTTTGAGTAGTCGCATCGTCGAGTATGTAGATACCAATTGTAGATTGCTATGATTGTAGAGATGATAACTTCATAAAAAAACAAGATTTCTCTTTCTTTAACAAATAAATGCACTGTGCGTACATATATTCGTGTTAGATTGTGTTATAACTAACAACTGATTTTTAATAAGTTGAATTGTTCTCGGTATCTTAACGAATTGACTATTGGTTTAAGTGTTACTCAGTCGTTTTTGGTGAAAAGGAAATAGATTGGTCGTTGCTGTAAAATAAAATTGCAAAACTTTAAAGTAAAAGGCAAAGTAAATAAATCTATAAATGATTAAAAAGTAAATGACGAGAAATTAAAACAAATAACTAATAATAAAGGAGAAAAACGAATAAATAAACGTAAATTAAAACAAAACAATTAATGAAAATAAAACTAAACAAAAAAATTAACTTTCGACTGAAAAATAAAATTAACCTAATGAAAAAGGAGAAAATAAAACTAAGTGGGTACTTTATTTCTAAACCAGACAAAAGTTAAAGCGGGTGCTAAATAAAAGATAAAACTTAAACTTCTCGAAAAAATATTAATACTAAAAATTGATAATAAAAATCCAACTAAAAATACGTGACTTTCAGAATTAAAACCGGAACAACTTTCAGATTAAACTAAAAAATTACGGAACAATACTAATTATTAAACAAGCAGGCAAGCAAGCTGCTCAAGCACGCAGCCAGACAGCTCCTTTTGGCGCCAAAGTTACCAAAGCAACCAAGCAGGTAGGACAATTCTTCGGAATCTAAACATTTATTTCTTCGGAATGTCAACATTTATTTCTTCGGAAGGTTTTTGACAGATTTCTTCGGAATATGGCTGTTGGGTTAATTCTTCGGAATAAATAGACTTGGTTTTTTTTGGACTTTACTTTTTTGTCGGAACTTTTTGTTTTCAGATTTTTTTCGGAATAAATGATTTTCAGACTTTTTATCGGAATAATTGATTTTCAGAGTTTTTACTTTCTCAGAAAAAATAAGATTTTCAGAGAAATGGGATATATTAGGAAAAGCAATAATTTCGGAAAAAATGACAAATTCAGAGAAAAGCTAATCTTTGGAATAAACAAATTCAGATAAAAGGGGATCTTCGGAATAAAAGGTAATTTCAGAGAAAACAAATTCAGGAAAAGGCGATTCTTCGGAATCTCAAAACCCTTTTCCGAAGATCTTGAAATAAAGATAAACAGATAACAATAAAAACTAAAAATCAGAAAATAAGCTACAAATAAGCAAAAATCAAATAAGCACTTTACCAAAACTTAATCTAAAACATTCTTAAGAAAAACTAATTAAACCACAAATTAAAAACTTGAAAACACTAATAAAACTAAAAATTAAAAATCAACTTTTAATAAAATAAACTAATAAAAACACTTAACTAAAATCAAATCAAACACACAATAAGCTATAAATTCAATAATCGAACACAATCAAAAACATAAAAGCATAACAAACAATCAAATAAGCATAACAATAAGCACATAAACATAAAGATTAACAAAAATAAGAAAGGTAGAATAAGAGATAAATGAAATACTTGATTAAAATTAAATATTCAACAACAATTAAAAGTAAAAATTAAGACTTACAAATTTAAGGTGCAAGACAAAGAATGTAAATTGACAAGAAATTAAATGACATGAAAATTAAATGTGGAAGAACTATCTGTCAAATAGCCAACACCTCCTAATGTGTCATTAGGAGGGTATTTATAGGTAGGAATGGCAACGGGCGGGTTTGGGGCGGGGCGAGCATTCCCATCCCCAAACACGATTACTAGAGTTATCCCCAAACCCGCCCCAATCCCCGTCGGAGATTTAATCGGGGCGCCTCGTCGGGGCGAGAAGCTCGTACAAACCCGACTCGTACTAATCGGGGATCTTATCGGGGTATTGTCTTTGGGTGCAATTCTCGACCAATGTCGCACCATTTTACATTTATTAGCATTATTTTTAGAACATTAGCGATAACTTCAAAATTTTAAAACTTATTAATATCAATTACAAAAAGGTTATATTAAGTTTTCAACGATAGTATCATACTTATACTTATGATAAATTACAACAACAAATAAGTTACAACATAAAAAAATGACATTTAAGTATGTTTTTGCGATATTATATTTATAAAAAATTAACAATGTTGGAGAAATACTTTTTTACTACGTAAAGAGTAACAAAATAATTCATACATATATATATATATATATATATATTTGTGTATGTCTATATATTAATCGGGTGGGGCGGGTCGGGATGTTTGTAGAACAATGATAATCTTTGTGAAACAAGGGGGTTGATGTTTTTCTAGAGAGAGAAAGTTAGAGAGAGAAGTGAAAGAAACTTGTATATTGAAATGAAAGAAATAAACAACCAACACCTCTTTCCATGGTGGAAAGAGGTTTAAATACCCCAAGTCCTTAATGGACTTGGGCTTCCGGCTCATGAACATGCTCATGGGTCGGGCTATTTAATAAGTGAAACTAAACATAACTACGAGCCTATAACTACATTGTTGGAGTGACCGAGACTTTCTAAATGCGTAAAACGTATTTCCAACAATCTCCCCCAAAGGGAGGTCACTCCAAATTTACAAAGTCCTAATCTAGCATGTTAGATCTTGTTCTTGAGCTCGTAGTCTTCTTTTCTTTCTTTTTCTTTTCTTTTGTGAATATTTGTTGAATGATATCAGCCTTTTGCTTGGTACACGTTCTTTTGGCCTTTCACGTGCAGTCTTTATTTTCTTGTGATGTTTGCCTTTTTGTGACTTCATGTCCCACACACTTATCCTTTGTTGAATTCTTGAAAGTTTCAGAGTCGATACAGCGGAAGACTTTTAGGTCATACTTTCTTGAATTTGTAGGAGTATTTGATGCAGAAGGAATAAGCATGTGAGGACGTCTTCAACGGGTACACCGCAACGCCACCGTCTTCAACAGGTACACAACAACGCCACCGTCTTCAACAGGTACACAGCAACGCCACCGTCTTCGAATGCAGCAACATAATAAGACACGAATAAAATGGATTTGACATTTTATTCTAATTCGGTAGCGTTTTACCTCCGGTCGGTGAAGACCGTTGGACGATATTAGATATCGTACCCGTGACAGATAGTTTCAATTAAGTAACTTCCTGACAGGATTTCGCGGGTAAACCTGTTCTCTTTATTCGACCGTCCAAAGCTGACTGCGAACATAAAGAGTGAATCATTTGGATTAAAAATCATTATGATTGAAGCCGTCAATTCATGAAACCTGGATCAAGTGAATTTCAATTAAGATATTCACCATCGTTGCTTTCCAGTTGTCACAAACTTGATTCAAATTGAATCTTGCTTGTTACCTACCAAGTGCTGTTTGATGTTAACACTAGAAGGATTTCCACTAGTCACTGTGAACACTAAAGAGTGTCACTCTGAGTGTTCTGGCAAGGTCATACGATAATGCGTAGAGGCCTGGAACGAGTTTAAGTTCAATTAAGAATTAAACTACTGTTTCTTTCCAGTTGTCACAAGATTAGTTCGTAAAGAACCGCACGTGTCACCTACCATGAGCTTGTTTGATGTTGGCTCAAGCAGGATTTCCATCTTTACTGTAATACTTGCGTATTACTCGGATATTCTGGCAATATTACAAGAATACTGCGTAGGACTCATAAAAGATCTCTTACTTTTCACAGTGTGTGAAGAAGCAAGGAATAAATGGAAAGTGTCCTAATGAGACTTTTGATGATCTCGTGGCTCTAGACTCGATAGTGCGTTTTGATTTAGTGATCGATGGCTGGAGAGGAGTGGCACCTATTCAATATCAGTCTATTCGGAGTGAATAAACCAATATATAACGTGTTGATCTCCGTGTGATTAAAACAAATACCTTTTGAGAGATATTTGAGTAAGCTGGGGAGGGTTGTGCATTGCATCACTGGGTCCATGATGGCTTTCTTCAATATCGAGAATCATAAATGATCTCAATAGCATATGTATTGAACCGGTTTCTGCCTAAAGTTGTAAGGAGGGCTTCTTTCTTTACACCCTTTATCTTTACAATTCTTTTTCATTCTTCAACCCCTTCAATGCTTACCAATACGTCATCACTAGCACCTTGTTGTGATTGTTCCAGTGTTAGCTTAAGTACTTGGTCGGCATTCAGCTACGTTCACATTCATTCTACATCTTTCCTAGGACTTCTAGTTCTATCTAGGGAGTTGTCCTTGGGAAGATTCCATCGGTTCTGATGAATCATTGGACTAATACCTATACCTACCACCCTTTTGTCACCACATCCGTCGTGATTTAAGTGTGTTTTGGGTTGATATAGTCACCATGAAAAATCCTTTGAAAATCACTTAAAGCACTTGTGATATTAGAATCAAAGTTTTTGTGCCTTAAGTGTTTTGATCATCAAAAACGCTCCCCCTTAACTTGTGTATTACACATGTTAAGTTGGTTTATCTTTTAAGTCTTTTTCATTGTTTTAGCCAAATATCATTAAGTCTCCTTAATCCTATTTTCTCCCCTTTCCAAAATGTTAACCATCAATATTTTGGATATTAATGGATTAACCGGTCTTTGGGTAATAAAATGAAATTAGATATTGGCCAAAGAACATATTAATGCTCCCCCTCAAATTAATGAGGGTTAGTTGTAGTGCTTGAGTATGATAGATTTTGAAAGATTTAGAATCTCGTGAGAAATTCTTGAAACATGTTCATACTTTCACACTACAACAAGCCACAAAAGCATAATATTTACAATATTAACATATTCACAAATTAACCAAAATGGAGTAGACCTGAAATAGTACGACCCATTAGATGGATCGGGCCACGAGCCTGTGATGTGCTCCATATGGTCTGCCCCCCACGAATCGTTCAATACTGCGGATCAACCGTCGATGCCTTAACTTTTCCTCAATCATCTGGATGGTGTGGTTGGCACTCTTCTTAAATTGGCCTACCCATTGGTACTTTACCTCTGGAAGACCTTGTCCTGAGTTGAGCATCAACAGCTTGTCACGTACATGCTTGAGAGTGCCAGCGCTGAACTTGTGCAGTTCTGAGATTCGCATGTATTGCATGACCTCTGCTTCATTCAAGTAAAATATGCCCATCTCTGGTTTAAGTGTTCCCATGTATGGTTCCTTTTCTTGGTGAAAACGACTCATTGGTGTTGTGTGAGGTCGTTATAGATTTAGCCTGGATTGATAACTCTCTACCCCGAGTTGTAAATCTTCAACCCTTTGCTTGATCACAATTCTACGAGTGAATTGGCGAATGTTGGAGCTTAGGGCAATGACTTCATCGGGGTCTAAGTGAGAAACCATGCCTTGAGCCAAGAGGAGTAGAAAATATTCAATATCCTCAAGTCGTAAGAATTGAAGATCCCCTTCACTGACACTATAAGTCTTACCGTCTTCTCGCTTGAACCTTATATCTTTCAAATACGAATATCCGAATATATGGTGAAAGCTAACTCCCTGTATGCTTGAGATTCGACGGGTTGCAAGTATAAGTGTACCTTTCTTGGTGTGATTGTAGAAGTAGTAAGCCGACTTCTTGTTGCCCCGCCAATGTGAGATGCCTAATTCCGCATATTGATCATATGCTTTGACAAGCTTTTTGCTCCATAGTTTTGAAACTTTATCTTCAATCCAAGGGATATCCTCCAAATTTACTGCTTTGCCCATTGTTAATGACGTAGCATACATGTCCGCGCCGTTTTCTAAGTAGTCAAGATCACGGTTGGTGAAGTATTGCATTGGCAGATCCTTGGCGGCTGCAATAACTGAGGGTGTTAGTGGAAGAAGGATTGGAGCTTGTTCACCTGATGCTGTTGACTTGATTGCTTTCATGAGCTCATTAAAATGATATTCTCCCTCAGTTTCGGCAATCTTCATGGAAGCCCAGAAGTTCTTGTCTTTGATCGTTGTTTGAAGCATATTTGTATCAATGCTAGGCACTCCATATTTTTCCATCAAGAATCCAGGGAAGTCGATAGGATTATTGAGGAATTGTGTGAGATCCGCCTTTTCACTGTCAGAAACTGTTCGTGCGGTTGCTGCCTGTGTAAGCCTTGGCTGTACGAGAACCGTCTCATCAATAGTGAACGTATCAGCAAACTCAGGATCTGGTTGATTTAATTCGTCAATATCCATATCAATGTAGTGCTGAGGTGGAGAGGTATGTATCACAGATGGTATCGGGTCGTCTTCTTGCATAGGTTCGTGTTCTACACGTGCTGTTGATGAGACATTAGTAGGAACCGGTACAGAAGACGTACCTGTGGTTGTTTTTGTGTGATGTTGAACAGGAGTAGGCGATGGAGAGTGATGTTCCACAGATGGTGATGGTTCGTCTTCAATCATTGGTTCGTCTTGTACCAGTGGCAGTACAGGATCTTCTTGTGATACACTAGGAAGAACCAGTTCAGATGACTTACCTGTGGTGGTGTCAGTGGTTTCACCATGCTTGTCAGTTGTAATGTTTTCACTCTCAGTTTGTTTATCGCCAACTTTTTCTTTTGAACGCGCATCACTTTCTTCCTCTTCCTCATCACCATCCTTGGATTCTTCAGATTCTTCTCCATTGGTACCATTACCTTCATCCTTATCACCATCCCCTTTCTCCTTATCCTTACCATTCCCATTTCCGTCATCCGCATCACTATCGTCATCCTCGTCTTCCCCGTCATCCTCATCCTCATCTACTAAATTCTGAACCATCTGAATCATCTTGTCACTTGTCTCAACGGAGTTTCCACCATCATTTAGTTTTGAAAGAGTTTCATTTTTAGATTGATTCTCAATTTCAAGAGATATAGAATGTTGTTGAAGCTCGTTAAAACTTTTTGAGAGTGTATTATACGAATCTTGAAGTTTTAAAAATTCAGCGTTGGATTCATGACAAGAATGATTTTCTACAGTATTCACATGTTCAACAGTATTCATAGATTCATGCACATCATCACAAATATTCACAGTAGATGAAATTGCATGAGTATACTTAACAGTAACAACTTGCATCACTTCGAGAGACACCATATGTTCTAAAAAGCGGTCATATTCTGATAAAATCTTTTCCTTTTCAATTAAGTGTTGTTCATAAGCATCATCCATTTTATTGAAAACTTTTTGAACTTCACCAATTTCAATACTTAAATTACACGCTAGATCATAGACTCCTTGTTTAATATGGTCCACAAACGGAACGATCTCTTTCTCAAACACCGTTTTCATGTGTTCGAACGCCCATTCTCCAACGGTTTGAGCCGTTGAAGTCGTACATTCCAAAATGACCTTGTCAAAATCGGTAAGGTATTGCCCAATGTCTTCCAAGCTGAGGTTTACCGTACTAACCGGTGGAAGATTCTTAGGAATTTCCTTTGGTTTGTCCGAGTTGACAAGTGTAGGAATTATACAAAGGCATTCTCTAGTCAGCATGAAAGTGGATGTTTGGAGAGTTCTCTTTTTCATATTAAAACGAATTCTAAGATCTATTGTGACATTTTTTGCATTCATTTGAGCATAATCATATTCAGGATATGTAGAAAGTAATTTTAACTGCTTTTCATCATATGGTGTCATACTCTCATAATCATTAGAGAACACAATCGGATATAATACCAATCCTAACTTTGTTGCATCATAAAGTCGTGGGTTGTGGTTAAGTGCTTGCTTTGCATAACCCGGGTTAGGTGGTAAGTCTATGAGACGCGATAGGTTGAACTCTTTAAATGATGCATGAAACAAGTGTACTAGATGTGAAGCAGCATATTGTTTTAAAAGCTTAAGTTCCGTTTCTTTTATTCTTTCAGACGTCTTATTTTCCATTTCAAGCTGTTTGGACTCAAGAATTTCAAAATCCGTTTGAAGTTGTTGAAAATTAGTAACGACTGACTCTTTTTCTTTAAGCTCATTCGAAAGATTTGCTCTTAAACTTTCAATTTCTAGCAGATTGTCCATTTGAACTTTCCTAAACCTATCAAATTTAGGATTGATTAAGGTAGTGGACACAGGAGTCATTTCCAAGGTTTTAACCTTGTCCTTATGCAAAGCAAGCTCGGCAGATAAAGTCTGATTAGCATTAAGGGTTTCAAGGACCGCATTATTCATTTGGCTAAGCAAAGATGCAGGGACCATAACCAAATTAGGTTGAGCAGACGAATTGATAGTCGTAAGAGCTCCTGGTTATGGTTCACTCAAAGTCTGAGGACTTGCAATGTTATTGCTATCATTGTTTGTCTCGTCGATTGAGTTACTAACCATCGGAGGCTGTTCCGAATACTCAGACATTTGCTCAACTTGATAAGGTACAATACTAGTATCTATAGCAGTATTTGGTACCTCAGAAAAGGTATCAGCTCCATAGAGTGAAAGGTTTGCCATAAGAGCTGCTTTGGCGGTGTTAAGATCATCACAATCAGAGTCATATGCATCCAAATCATCACATTGATATGCAGCATTGTTGGTGATGACTGTTGTGAGACCGTCAGTTTCCGCTACTCCCGGATCTGCAAGGAATGCCAATTCTTCTTCATCAAGCTCACGACCTTGGGCTTGAGCATTCACCAGGTAAATCTTCTCCTTAAACCATGTGTCGTCCCTTCTCCTCTTAGGCTGCTTGCATTCTCGGGCCATGTGCCCTTCCCCTTTGCAGTTGTAGCAAATAACCACCTTCCTTTTACAAGTGCTGTTTGCCCTTGCAGCAGTAGTAGTGGATGAACGTGCACCAGCAGTAGACGAATTTGATCTCCCTTGAAGTGGTTGCACCATGACCCTTCCATCCTGAATTGTTGCCTGTTGTCGAGAGTTAGACGAGTTCCTTAACTGATTGTTAGTTGTTGCTGGACCTCGGTAACCTCGTTTGTTCAAAGTTTGACTTAAATAAGCAGACATTAGAGCAAGGATTTCAGTAGGGCTATCTCCTTGTCTAAATTCAGGGACAGGGATGTCATCTTCACAGTAGAATGCTGATGCTGGTTGAGCAACAAACTGATTGGTTGGAGCACTTACTTGATGTGAGTAATGAGGTTGAGGAGCCTCAAGTTGTGGATAGGTACTAGCAAGGTTGGTGGGAGGTTGATATGGTGAATGCTGGTGTGAAGCATAAGGTAACGGGTGTGAATCTCCTTCTGATGATGATGTTGCTGGTTGGTGATAAGATGTAGGCGGCGGTGGAAGAATCGAGTACTATGGGAATCTTGGTGTTTGATACATAGGTTGATATGATGATTTGTGTCCTAAAGCAAGCTGAGAGTTGTGGTATGACAGTGTAGGATTTTTTGCCAATAATGCCATTGGTTCATGATAAGGTCCTTGAGATATTCGGTTTTGGATCACATGCTTCTCATGTTGTTGTAAGAAGGCATAAAGTTGATCTAAATTGGACTTGTGTAGATCACAAATCATCTTGACATCATTCACATATTGACTCCATTCAGGGGTAGTGTGTTCAAAAACTTGGTGTTTAATTGAAACTGTGCAATCCGTAGATTATAGACATTCATGTCATTCATCAAAGTGGTAAAACGCCAATAAAAATCATGAAGTGTCTCCCCTGGAAGGTATGTGAACCTATCAAACAGATCATACAGTTGACACTCTCGTTCTTGTTTAGTGAGAGATGTCCCTTGTAGCAAAACCGCAAGTCGATCCCAAAGATTCTTTGCTACTGTATGTTCACTCACCATTCGAATGATATCGGGTGGAAGGGCTTGAAGAATTGTCTGAACAGCCCTTTCATCGACATCTGCAATGATTTTATTGGCATCGGTTAACTCATGATACTCCCTTGGTCTTGTCACATTGTTGACGGTAACCTCTCCCCAATCTAATGGTCCTTTATCAATTGATTGAAGCATAAGTCGACCATTTTGTTTGCCCATGATATATGTTCTCATACGGCCTTGCCATGCTTCAAATAGATCTTTGATGAGCAAAGGCGGGCGAGTATCGGTACTCAAAATGATCGATATATCGGTGAGTGAAGTCATAGTTGGCATAAAAGAATGTGAATTCATTTTGTGATCCCTTGACAAAAGATTATCAAAGATGATCGAACAATGAAATAAGGTTAAGTGTTTTAATGTTGTTGAAACAAAGATCTTGCGTGTTTTTGTGAAAGATTACAAACTTGAAACGAAATCCTCTAAGTTATGAAAATACTATCTCAATACCCAAACTTCTTAATCTCAATGTAAAAATCTCAAAGTGTCGTAAGTCTCAAAATTAATCCGTCGAAATGCCAAAAATAACCAATCCTGTCGGAATGTTATCTGAAACCTTGGTCGGAATGTTATCCAATCGGAATAATATCAGAAACCTGGTCGGAATATCGTCTAATCAGAATGCTATCGGAACCCTAGTCGGAATGTCAACCAATCGGAATGAGATCGGAACCCTAGTCGGAATGTCAACCAATCGGAATGATATCGGAACCCTGGTCGGAATGTCAACAAATCGGAATGAGAGCGGAACCCTGTTTGGAATAGTATCCAATCGGAATGATATAGGAAACCTGGTTGGAATGTAGAAGGACACCCCTAATCGGAATACTTAAATATCCTCCTGTCGGAATACAGATAGGAATGTGTGATCGGAATACAGATAGGAATGTGTAAACCCTTTTCCGATGTGACTGATCGGAATCCCTAAACCCTTTTCCGATTGTTCTGATCGGAATAACGGTACTGTAACGAAATTTTGAGGTAAAAAGATGAGATTTTCGACAAGAAAACCGTGATTTGAACCAACCCAAAACACTACAAAAAGTATTTAGAAGATATATGGATCACTTGGAGAGTCAAAAACACGAAAAAAATTGAAACTTGGGTAAAGATCAATCAAAAACACATGAAGACACAAAAGTGAACAAGAACAACACAAAACCAACCTTTATTTCATCCCATGCTCTTGATACCAATTGTAGAACAATGATAATCTTTGTGAAACAAGGGGTTGATGTTTTTCTAGAGAGAAAAAGTTAGAGAGAGAAGTGAAAGAAACTTGTATATTGAAATGAAAGAAATAAACAACCAGCACCTCTTTCCATGGTGGAAAGAGGTTTAAATACCCCAAGTCCTTAATGGACTTGGGCTTCCGGCCCATGAACATGCTCATGGGTCGGGCTATTTAATAAGTGAAACTAAACATAACTACGAGCCTATAACTACATTGTTGGAGTGACCGAGACTTTCTAAATACGTAAAACGTATGCTCATGGGGGGAAGATTGTTGGAAACTCACTTTATGTGACGACATTTAAGAATTCCCGTTAGTTATCATAGTCACACACGCTTAGACTAGACTAGGATCAATGTATAGTTTAAGGTGCGTGTGTGACTATATATACCCCTCCTTTGCTTCCAAGGAGGGGTGTTGCTTGTCATTTTATCATTTTCAATACATTCTCATTTCTCACATTCAACCTCTCTTCTCTCTCTCTAAACCAAAAATGGCTACCACCACCATCTTTCACCATGTTGGACCACCGGATCTTATTTAGCAAATCTACATTTGGCATCAGAGCCTTGGTTCATTCCTTGGATCATGTTTTTTGCTTCGATTTTGGTGGTCTTAAAAATTTTTCTTGGGTCCGAATATATCATTTTTTTGTCACGTATTGTTCTTACTTGGTCCAATCTGTCACAAATTTGTCACGTCGTCTTATTTTTGTCCAAACTGTCCAAACAGTCACATGTTTTGGGGTCTCAATTTATTAATTAATACTCTCTCGGTTTCATCATATCATGGTCAAAGTAATTCAAATCTGGTCACTGTTTCTGGGTCTCTTTATTCTTGTTTATGCAAATAGATAAGGACAAAAGTTTACAGATCCACCATTTTCGGTTCTTCAAAACCCTTTTCCGATTGGGTTTCCGACAGCTTTTCCGATTGGATATTCAGATTGGACATTCTGATTAGACTATTTATTTGGTCATTCCGATCGGTCATTCAGATTGGGATTCAGATGGGGATTCAGATTAAGCTTATTCCGATGGGGTGTTTGTTTGATTCTGATGATGACCTACAAATCATTCCGATGGGTGCTTTATTTTTTATGAAAACATTACTTTGACTTATACTCAAAAAACATTCCGATGGGACATCTTTTGACATTCCGATGGACTATGTTTTAAAAACTTGTGAACCAAATTTGTGACCAAAACCAAATCCATGACAACCGAGTCAACTCGGTAATTACCGAGTTGACTCAGTTAACTCACTGAGTTGACTCGACATCCAACCTTTTATCACCACAAAACCATATCCAACAACAATCTACTTATCCCATCGTCTCCTATCTCCACCTAAACCCAACTTGACTCGAAAATCGAAACATAATTAAAAATCATAAGATCTCAGAATCGTTTTGTGTTCTCACTTGCATGTCAAGATCTATAAAGATCTACCACAAAACCGAATTCATCATTGATCAAATGTCCAAGCCATGCTTATTTTTTATTTTCGAAATATTCAAGAAAGATCAAGATCAAGTTTGTTAATAATCTTTCTTTATTTCGTAAACTAAATCAAATCCTATCACATCAAACCTACCCGAGAATCCCAGGTTGGAGGCCTTGCACCTTCGTCTTTGTGATTCAAAGCCACTCACCGGTGATACAAGATTCAAACTTAATTAAGTTTATCTTTATATACGTATGTGAATCGAAGAAGTAGAACAACCGTGAGTTGTGCTCACGTGGGCTATGTGATGTCAAGTGATTAATGCAATGCTTTGGTTTAGATTAATGAGAGATTTGAGATGATGTTGATTATTGGAGATTTGAGATGGGAGGGATAATAGATGAGGTTTGATGGAGAGAAAATGGGGGGGCGGATTTTTCTAAGTTATGAGATTAGGTTAGCAGATTGGTTTGGGAGAGAATGAAGTGTTTGGTGGGACGGAGTTATCTAAGTGAGAGTTTAGGGTTGACTGTGTGATATTTTTTAGGATTGGGAGTTATATCCCACAAATGTTGGACGAGTTTTAAAGAGTTGGGCCAGACGTGTGAATTGGGCCAGACGTATGAATTGTGTGAATTGGGCCAGACGTGTGAGTCAAGACGAATTGGGCCAGACGTATGAATTGTTATTTCAAAATTTGATTTATCATTTCATTATGATAAATGTTAACAATTTTTTGATTTACCTATTTTTAAAAGTGACAAAAAGTCGAGACGAAAGTGACGTGACAAAGTAACATGACGAGACAAATGTGACGAGAATTTATTTGAGACGAGACCAAGAAAAATGGGCGATTTTTTAGTGGCTACGGAATCGTTTGATCGGGTATTAATTACGTGACGTTGAAGACGGATTTTTTGAAGGCGTGGATTTATTTTATCTTTCAAAGATAACTTGCTTGTGCTTCATATTAGAATGAAGACTTGTTTATCTGGTTTCCGTGTTCGGGGTGGTTGGTTGATTACTCGGATAACTATCACTTAAAGGGGTTACATTGTTGTACTCAGTGTCACGCGCTTAGTCGACGTGGATAATTTCAAGAGGTGTTGTGCCTATTGACTTCTTCAGTGATGCATTGGGTACTTAGAGATTTCTCCACCGTTCTTCATTCAACAATTGTGCAAGCTTAAGTCACAAGATCGAAGGATTCTTATTCAGTTTCACGTTTGATGTATATGGTTCATTCTTTAAGTGGTCGCTTCAAATTGCTTTCACGTGGGATGGTAAAGGTGGCCATGGAGAGTTCATGAGAAGAGATTTTCGTTCTACTGCTGATTCTCACAAAATATATAATTCAGCTTATTTATTATTCTCACGAGATTTCAGGTTCATGTGCATACGATTTGTTGATGGTTCCGAGTTTCGAAACCATCAAGGGGGAAGAAGAAGACACATTGAACGCACAACGAGTACACGTGATGAACTTCATACCTTCTTTTCATTTGAAGACATTCCGGGATGACATTTGTCATAGTCGCAGAGAAAATCAGTGTTTTAACTCGTGGCGTTATCAATCTCTAAACGGTACACTACTGATTCGAGGTTTAATTGTTTGATTGTTGCAATTAAACATCATCATTATCCTATATGCATTCCCGGGACTTAATTGACTCTGATGCATCTCCGGAAGAAGATATGTGCATTTCCGGGACTTAATTGACTCTGGTGTTACGATGTCAACTTCATGAATGGGATAAAGTGTCCACTTCAGTATTTGAGCTTCATAATTGGGATTGATTTACCTTCTTCAACTATGTGGGGGAAGAAGTGTCTTGATTCTTTCTGGTATGCATAACTTGAACTCTCAGGGGGAAGTAAAATTCAGAAGAATTATTCAAGCGTGAGAAGAAAAGTTGTTGATCTACTTGGTGTACCCCTTACTTTCAATCCCTCTTAGCAACGTTATCATGTTATATGATGGGATTTGCTTGTTAGATTCTGTTGTGCGCTTAATCATTCTAAGCTTTATTGAAAGCTTTGAAGTTGCTTACGAGGATTGTCAGTTTAGGGGGAAGCTATTTTAAAGCTTTTACATCAAGTTTACGTGGCATGAATTAGGGGGAAGCTATTTCAGAAGCTTCTCCTTAACCAGAAGTGTATGGGTTACTTAGCTCGTGCCGTTACAGTATTTCTTCTAAAAGTTTCTTTAAAGATGAGTCGTTTTGAAGACGAAGGTCTTAGAAGACTTCATCAGCATTGGACGCTTCATGAAAGCTCTTGTTCTTAATCATTTTGTACTTGTTAGGAAGAATATTGTAAGGAATTCTACACGTCGTCCCATGGGGAAGATTGTTGGAAACTCACTTTATGTGACGACATTTAAGAATTCCCGTTAGTTATCATAGTTACACACGCTTAGACTAGACTAGGATCAATGTATAGTTTAAGGTGCGTGTGTGACTATATATACCCCTCCTTTGCTTCCAAGGAGGGGTGTTGCTTGTCATTTTATCATTTTTAATACATTTTCATTTCTCACATTCAACCTCTCTTCTCTCTCTCTAAACCAACAATGGCTACCACCCCCATCTTTCACCATGTTAGACCACCGGATCTTATTTAGCAAATCTACAATGTTATTCCCCACTTCCGCCCCAAACCCGATTAAAATCCCCGTTTACGCCCCAAACCCGCCCCGTAACCCGATAAGTGTGTTCTGACCCGCCCCAATTATTTACGGTTTCGGGTTTCCCCATCGGGTTCGGGGTTTTTTGCCATCCTTATTTATAGGTGATTAGGGAGGTTAGCATGCGTTGCTCCTTTCTTTCTTCTCTCGTCTTTTCGTCTTCTAAATTCTTCGACTTTTTCGACTTTGTCTCGGGATTAATTGAACTCGTCTTATAATTTATTCATTTTTTAAACTTGAGTTCTTCGACTTAATTAAACTTCTGTCATTAGACTTTTTCCTTGATAAATCTTCAGAATAGGCCTTGGACTTCCGTTCTTTTTTGCACTCTTGATCTTTTGACTTCGTCTTTTGTCTTTTTCTTCGATAAAAGCACGTGAAAGCCCATGTTTTCTTCCCTTTTCACATTTTGATCCTAAATCACAACAAAAATACAAACCACACATAATTTCGACATTTACGACATAAAATACTCGTTTTGGCTTGGTTATTATTATAATTAAGTGGAAAAAGGATAAGTGTATTCACACTTATTTAATCCCCAACACTTGACCATTGCAATGTCCTCATGCAATGCATTAATTACAAAGCAAGTTTTACATTTTTCATCATAATCAATCCACATTGGTCTTTATTTAAGAGATAGAAAACAAGTAAAAAGATCAAAGACTTACCTTAGGGTTTTGGAATGTCATGAATGATTATCACCCTCAAGTTTCACGTTCCCCATACCAAGCTTAAAAACGAGATCATTGTCATTATAAGTTGGCAAACTAACACAATTTCATGTGGCCCAATTATTCACTTAGACTCCCTTATTCCTAGGTGTATCTCTTATATTTTATTGTTGTCTTGAATGATCATGAGGATGCATTGTTGACTTATTTCGATAGTTATTTAGGCTGAAAATAAAGTAGGACGATTTAATCAATAGTTAGCTAAAGGACAAAATCTTTTAAAACTGCTTCTCGAGACCTCATAAAGTTCATATTGCAATGTCCTCATGCAATGCATTAATTACAAACCAAGTTTTACATTTTTCATCATAATCAATCCACATTGGCCTTTATTTAAGAGATTGCAAACAAGTAAAAAGATCAAAGACTTACCTTAGGTTTTGGAATGTCATGAATGATTATCACCCTCAAGTTGCACAAATTTCTTCCCTCAAATCAGATATTTCCACCGAATTTTGATTCAATAGTTCAATCAATGATTGATTCTGTGCAGTGGTATTAGCACATGCGGGCTTTACTAAATCGAAAAGTTGTGTATTTCTCTGTTTTAAGTTATCAACTTTTGACAAAATCTTGGAAACTCGATTGTCTAGATCAAGTTTAAGATTCTCAGCGGCCTCAAGTACGTTGACACAGTTAATCTCCATAGATTTCTCTATGTCTATCGACAAAGATTTAGCAACCTTGTGACTTGGCTGACGCTGTTTTGATTGTAAATTCATTCGAAAATTCTTTTGAAAATTTGAATAATCTATATTAACATCTTCGAATGATGTTTCAAAAGCTCTTGAATAAATTGTTGTGTACATTCAAGCGAAATACAATGTTTTTGAATCTCATCAAAACGTTTTGAAAGCGAAGAATAAGAATCTGGAAGCTTTAAAAAGTTCAGCGTCAGATTTGTGAAAGTACTATCTACCACATTATCCACATATACAATAGAATCATTATCAACACTATTATTCACACAGACGGAAACAATATCATGCGATATCACTTGCTTCAAAAGCTGATCATTTTAGCGTGAAATTCGTTCTATTTCAAGTAAACCGTTTTCATGAGCATCATCCATTTCATTGAAAACATGTCTAAATTCATTTATTTTCAAAATAAAATCTTGATCAATATTGCTAAGACAAGCTTTAATATTGTTTACAAACGGAACAATTTCGTCTCGAAACGCAGCTCTAGTGTGCTCAAAATTCAATTCACCTTCCGTTATGGCCGAAGCCGTCATACGTTCCTTAATGACCTTGTCAAAATCAGCAAAGTGTTGGTGCACCGCATTTAAGATATCTGACACTTTACTTACCGGTGGAATTAACCTAGTTAAATTCTTTTTGACAAGTGTAGGAGACGTACTAGGAAGGTTTTCCTTTGACAAACTTTGCGGCACAAAAGTTGATAATTGAGATAATTCCTTTTGTAAGAGAATACGGGTCTTTTTATCAAATTGATCTTTATTATGCTTAACATAATCGAGCTTATGGAATGTTGAAACCATTTTTGATCGAGTTTCTTCCGAAAGTGACATTGTCTCTTCAGTATCGCGAACATAATGTGCTTCTTCCGATTTGCCAATTAGGGACACATCATAAAGACAAGGAATATATTCCTGAGCTTGTTTTGCATAACTAGGATTAGGTGGTAAATCTTGAAGACGCTTAAGTTCAAGTTCTTTAAACGATTTAGTTAAAAGATGAATCTTTTCTGTGGAAGCGTATTGTTTTAAAAGCTGTTGTTCCTTGAATTTAAGAAGTTTGGTAGCATTAAAATCTGATTCAAACTTTTTAGACTCGAGAGATTCGAAATCCTTTTTAAGTTTTTGAAAATCATTTACAACCTATTCTTTTTCTTTAGATTCATTGGAAAGATTAACTCTTAATGATTCTATTTCGTTTAAGTGTTCTATCCTTTCAAAATGAAATTGGTCAAATTCAGAATAAGTTATTTTCTCTGCTTGAGGGACCATTTTCAAAAGTTTTGACATTTTCTTTATACAGCGCAAGCTCAGTGGTTAGATTGGCATTTAAATATACGGTTTGTAGGACGGCCACATTCATGTCATCAATAATATGTTTAAGCACCATTACCAAATCATGTTGATCATAAGATTCCATACCCGTCATAGCATTTGGTTGAGGTTCATTCAAATGTGTTGGATTGGATACCACATCATTTGAATTACTAGTTCCCGAATGCTGTTCGAGGTTGTCATTTTCATGCTCAACTTGATGTGGATTATCATGAAAAATATTAGATGTGGTTGGTACCTCACTAACTACATCAGAACCATAATGAGAGTGATTAGCAACGAGAGCTGCTTGGGCTGAGTGAATATCATCACAATTCGAATCATATGCATCAAGATCATCTGCTTGATATGTTGCATTAGAAGTAGAAACGACTGCAATGCCTTCATTATCAGCTGCCCCATGGGTATGCAAGAAATGCTAATTCAACTAAATCCGAAATCTTTCCCTTAGATTGAGCATCAACCAAATACATCTTCTCTCGAAACCACGTTGCATCCCTTCTCCATTTCGGCTGAGTGCATTCCCTGGCCATATGACCTTGTCCTCGATAACTGTAGCAAGTCACAACCTTTTGAGGACCAATAGTGCTTCCATTTCCACTAGCTTGAGAATTTACAGCTTGAGCGTTCACGATCCTTGTTGTGGGTCCATATGAATTTTTCCTTCCCTGAATGGATTTCACCGTCACTTGACCATCTTGAATAGTGGCTTGTTGTCGAGGATTCGAAGAAGTGTAGAGCTAATTGTTTGCTGGTGGAAAACCTCTAGTAGCAACAAGTTTTGACAAATAGGCAGTGAGATGGTTATCAGTAGGCGTATCATTTGGAGTAAAGAGTGGTGCTTGAATTGGTGGAGGTTCATTGAAGTATAAAACTTGTGCTCTTGGTGCTTCAATTGGAAAATATCCTTGCTGAGGAGTATAGCCCATTGGAGAAGTAATAGCATGTGATGGTGATGCTTGATGTGCTGTTTGTTGTGGATAAGGCTGTTGAAGAACACTTTGTTGAAATGCTTGTTGTGGCATCATTAGGGGTTGATAATATGGTTCACTACTACACAAAACGCTAAAGAGACCCCCTTAAAAAGACTGGTTATGAAAAAACATGTCTCTATGACAAAAAATGGTGGGAAGGGAATGCATGGAAACTGGTTTTCTTGAAAAAAACCAGCCTTCATAATGTGAATTCTAAAGAAACCGGTTTTTAAGATGCAACCGGTCTTTTTATAAAAGCAAAGACACTGGTTTTTACATAACAACATGTCTCTATGTGTTTGTTTTATGGACACCATTTTTTATTAAAAAACCAGTGTTTTTACACTTTTTAAGACATTGGTTTTTAAAAATCCAGTCTTGTTTTATTTTAATAGATTGTGGTTAATTTTTTTTAAACTTAAAATTATAAGGACTAAACGGTACATACTTGTTTTTATAACATGTTATGTTTTTAGACTTTATAAAGTATATATGTGATTAAAGTATAAGGACCATTAATACATAAAAAATTAAGAATCATAAATTGTGTAAAACTTATATATGAACCGGCATATGTACGTACTATATATATATATCATATACAGGTATCGTGTTCAACATCCGATTCGCCTGAACTAAGATAAATAACTTCTACGACCTCATCACCAGAATCATCCTCCTCATCGTTGGACACGGTAAGAGTCAATAGGGTATCGTTGCACACGATATGAGCCGATATGGTATCGTTGCTCACGATATGAGTCGATAGGGTATCGTTGCACACGCTATGAGTAGAAGGCATCGTTGCACACGATATGAGTCGATAGGGTATCTTTGCACATGATATGATTTGATAGGGTATCGTTGCACATGATATTAGTCGATAGGGTATCGTTGCACACGATATGAGTCGATAGGGTATCGTTGCACACGATATGAGTCGATAAGGTATCGTTGCACACAATATGATTCGATAGGGTATCGCTGCCTATGATACGAGCCACCAAATCACGTGTTCGACCTCCGGGTCAACATGGTCAAAATCATCGGTTCACAGGATCGACCATCGGCTCAACACGGTCGAGTAACCGGTTCACGAGATCACCAAAAAGTCAACCCGATCGAGTCACCGGGTTCGACCACTGGGTATTTTACTTGGTTTTATCTCGAAACTGAACTGAACCGAGCAATATCAACATAAATATCAAGGTTTTCAAGATCGGTATCTTAATTAGGATCGTTTTCGTCTTTACAAGATCGATATCATAAAGTAGGATCCAGATCGTAAGATCCGTATAATGTAATTGTAACAACCGAAAATTTTCCAGGCTTTAATTAATAATAAATTATATTATTTATTAATCGAAATTCATTTTCGAGAGATATCAAAGTTATTTGATTCGAAAACGAGAGCTTATTTTACATGTAAAAGACTGCGGAAAATCTGAGAACTGACACGATAAAAATCAAATTTATATTTAATTATTCAGAGATATTTGATAAAAAGACTTATTAGAATATCCGATACTTTTATTTTAGTTTTAATAACGTACGTTGAAAACGGGAACGGTCAAATTTAACTTATATTTTTTTAAAGGCAAACTATTCGCGATAACGATAATCAGTAACTATTTAAATGAAAACGTAGACGATTTCGAAAAATAGTCGAATAAATACTCTACTTTATTCTAAAAATCGTTTTAAGATCGACGCCTCGAATTTCGTAAAACGAATCAAATTTTATCGAGTTCAAACGAGCCCCGAACCATTAACTAACAATAGTTATAAGAAAAGTTACACTTTTGACCCTGAACTATCCAAACCTTACATCTATATTTTAGTATAAATAGAGAACTATATTAGTTTTCTCATTTTGACTTCATCTCCTACACACACAAATCCCTAATAAAAATTATATATCTCTTCCTTATCTCCATAACTCTGGCCACCAGCCACCATCGGAAAATATTTTCCGGTCAACTTTCCGGCGAGCACTAAAATTACTCCCTACAACCCGATCTATCTAATCCAATACCCGATCTATTATATAAACGTTTTCCGGCAAACCACACCATTTCTGGTCGCCTTCGTCACTCCACCACAGCAAATCCATCATATATATATGACCACCACCGCCACCATAAATGGCTGTCATCCACTGTCACTTTACACCCCCGATCATAACCACCATACAACCGCTGCCACCACAGATTTGCCACCATATACAGCCACTTTTGTCACACACCATTGAGATCTATAACACCATCACACAACCACCACCACCACAGAGAGCGGTCGCCGTGGCATACATCACCAGCAGCACCACCACGACAGTTGTAATTTGCCACCATCGTTCTAGCCGTCTGCCACTCGTCGCTCTATTCCAGCAACCACCAGCAAGGGTGTTTGTTTCTGGGTATAACAGCCCAGCAGGGGTGTTTTTTATGAGTATAACAGCCCACCATGGGTGTTTGTTTCTGGGTATAACAGCCCACCAGGGGTGTTTGTTTCTGGGTATAACAGCCAGCATGGGCGTTTGGGTTTGCTGAAGAAATATAAGGGTGCGTTTGGGATTGCAGAACGCAATAGGGGTGCATTGGTTTAGCAGGAGGCTGCTAAGGGGGTGTTCGGTTTGGGCAGCAAGCCCTAATGGTGCGTTTGGATTACTGATTTATAGCATTCGAGTGTGTTTGGACACGTCGTCGAGGGATTTGAGTGTCGGGCACGATTTGAGTTCATGGTAGGTTGTGGTTTAAGATCGGCTAATAAACTTATCTAATTTTATTGATTATAATAAGGGATTAAAATGGTGGTATTATTGGTTAAATAAATATGTCGAAAACTATAATTATCGCGAGAACTATAAAAACAATTATATGATTTAATACGTGTTTAAATAGCCCACGTCGATATTTGTCAAACTTGACCCGTTGGTGGCCTTTTGTGGTTTTTGTAGGAAGAATCCCGGTTTCATTAAAGCCAACAGGAATGATTCAAACGACTCAAAAGATGATGTAAGTCGTGTATTACCTTCCTAACTCAACTGCATACCTTTTGTCCCTGGAAGATTTACTCTGTTGCAATTTCTTCCCGTATGATTATTTTTCTTGTGTACGAAAACAAGTACACTCTCCAGTTAGTTACGGAAATTCATAGTTTTTGTATTGAGAAGGAGCCATTATTAAAGATTGAGATTTGTGACCCTGCTTTGCTAGCTGGTAACTGGACTCAACTCTATGCAACTTGTAAGGTAAGTGTCATGCATATCATTTATCTTTGGTAATTGTGTTGCAGTGATTCAAGGTGACTTCCATTACATTCTGTTAGAGGTGGCAAAATGGGTGAGTTGGGTAAAGGGTTCAATATGGGATTGGATAAACACGTATGTTCTGGTAGTGTCGGTTGTGTTGACCGAAACACTTTTTGTCCCAAATTCTAATACCATAGATAATCCATTAGTGTGTCAAAAGACCTCAGAACTTTAATAAAGTTACAATCTTTTGATCCATTTGTCACATTGCATTTTAATATTATTTTTTGTTTTACTGTCTTAGCTCGTTGAAGATATTAGATAGCCTAAATAAACGTGTTCATAGTTAAACGCGTCAAAGTTGCAACATCCACTTTCATCCACTTTCTGTATTGATATTCTTACCATCTTAATTGTTTTTTGATGTTTAGATTGTTCGACCTCTTCGTGCAAAGCATTGTTTTACCTGTGAGCGTTATGTGGAACAATTTGATCATCACTGCCCTTGGGTATCTAATTGCATCGGGAAGGTTTGTTTTTAAGTTTCTTTGCTCTCTACTTCAGAGAATTCCATACAGTGATTATTTTGCTGTTCTTATTGACCTACTTGTGATAAAATATTGTGCGTCTTTGATACAGAAAAACAAATGGGATTTTGTGTGCTTTCTTGTTGTGGAAGTTAGTGCGCTCTTACAAGTATGGTTTTCTTATTGGTTCTGTTTGATTAATAGTATAATACATTAATTCTCCGTGTCACAAAAGAGAGAGAATCCAATTGTAATTCTAAGTATTGTTATTTAGACCTAGTAGTACTAATTTCAACCTTCAAATTAAAACTAGTATTTTCATTGATTATATTCTTATAGATTCCTTTATTGCTTTTATCTAGCTTATTGTGTTAATTTGATTAAATTACTTGTAGGTACCGTGGAATAATGAGCGTCGTTGAATAAGAAAGAGTTGAACGCGATTGTTGGAGCTTGGTTTACATTGTGGCGACAAGTTAAATAAAAACAAATTTGATTCGAAATATGTATTTGACAATTTTAATCCTTCCAATTAATAAAGTTGTTTTTATTTACATACATTTGTTGTTTATGACAATTCAAGTCCTTTAATTTTTTTTTATAGAATTATTGTATTTATATTATTTCATTGTAGAGGGTTAAATTTGTAAAATTTGGAATTCAATAAAAATTCCAAATTTTTTTAAAAAAAGTTAATTAAAAAGAGACTGGTTTTTAGAAAAAAACACATTTTTTTACTCCATAAAAAGACTGGTTAGATGCTCTTAAAAAGACTGCTTTCTGGAGATTAGTATGGAGATCAATCTCTAAAGAGACTTGTTTTTATGAAGATAACCAGTGTCGATTCTTTTAATAGAGATTGGTTTAAAAACCAGTCTCTTTATGTGTCGAGCAAGGAGATCCTCCACATAGAGACCTCCTACAAAACCAGTCTCCATAGTCTTTTTGGACCACTCTCCATGGACTTTTTTGTAGTAGTGGTTGCTGTGTTTGCTGATAGTTGTGTTGTGGTGGCTGGTGTAAGTATGATGGTTGTTGATAAGTATAAGCCATGTTTTGTTGGGGAGTCATTTGTTGAGAAGCATACATGGCAAGTGGATCATGAACTTGAGGTGTAGACAACCAAGCCTCGATCACATGGCATTCGTGTTGTTGAAGAAAAGCTTAAAGTTGATCCACGTTGGTTTGATGCAAATCCTTAGCCAATTTAACAGCCGTCATGTACTTGCTCCATTCAGAAGGGAGAGTGTTCAAATAATTGGTGTTTAATTGAAACGTAGGAATTACCAGGCCATAGATGTTGAGCTCATTCATCAACAGAGTGAATCTCAAATAGTAATCATTGAGAGTCTCCCCGGGGACATAGGCAAACTTATCAAACGTATCATATATCTTACACTCTCGTTCTTGTTTAGTTAACGAGGTGCCTTGCATTAGAACACGAATTCTATCCCATAACTTTTTGGAAACTTTATGTTTACTGACGAGTTTGTAGACATCTAGAGGAAGGGCTTGGAGAATGATGTGTGTAGCTTGTCTATCACACTTGTCTTGAATCTTAGCATCTCCATATAATTCACCCGTTGTGCGAGGACGAGTAACAGTACCTTCCGTCACAGTACCAAATACCAATGGTCCATTGAGCATTGATGCCCAAATGAGATTTCCATTCTCTTTGTTCAACATATAAGGTTTGTAGAATAGTGATAATCTATGATCCTAACAAGTGGGTTGTTGTTTCTAGAGAGAGAAAGATGAGAGAAATATGTGTATATTAAGAATAACAAAATAAACAACCAACCCCTTTCCATGAAGGAGAGGGGTCTTAGATACCCTCACCCTTAATGGGCTTGGGTCTACAACCCATGGACAAGCCCATGGGTTGGTTTGTGATTAAGGTTTAACACAATAACTAACTACGAGCTAAACACTTTTAATAATATTGTTGGAGTGAACGATACTTCTAATATACGTTAAAACGTATTTCGAACAATCTCCCCCTAAGGGAGGTCACTCCAAATTACAAATTTCTAAACCTAGCATACTATACTAAGTCTTCGTTCTTGAGCTCGTAGTTGTTTCTCTTTTCTTCTTTTTCTTTTTTGGCTTGTGAATATGTTGTAATAATCTTTGAGCTTTGGCTTGCAACATATTCTTTTGGCTTTGACTTGTCATGTAATTTGAGATCATCTTCACGTGCAGTCTTTTCCTTCTTGTGATGTTCGCCTCTTTTTGAATTCATGTTACACATACATATCCTTTGTTGAGTTCTTGAAAGTCTCAGAGTTGATACAGCGGAAGACTTTTAGGTAAGACTTTCTTAAATTTTTTGGAATATTTGATGCAAAAGGAGTAAGTATGTGAGGACGACTTCATCTGGTACCCCGCAACGCCACCGTCTTCAAATGCAGCAACATAGTAAGACACGAATAAAATGGTTTTGACATTTTATTCTAATTCGGTAGCATTTTACCTCCGGTCGGTGAAGACCGTTGGACGATAATAATATCGTACTTGTGACAGGTAGCTCTACTTAAAGATCTCCTTGACAAGATTTCGCGGGTAAACCCGTTCTCTTTATTCGACCGTCCAAATCTGACTGCGAACATAAAGAGTGAATCACTTGGATAATAGATATCCTTATGATTGAAGCCGTCAATTCATGAACCTAGAAGAAGTGAATTTCAATTATGATTTTCACCATCGTTTCTTTCCAGTTGTCACGATCTTGATTCTAATAGAATCTTGCTTGTCACCTACCGTAGTGCTGTTTGATGTTGACACTGGAAGGATTTCCACTATTCACTATGAACACTAAAGAGTGCCACTCTGAGTGTTCTAGCAAGATCACTTGTTTTTGCGTAGAGGCCCTGGAACAATTTTAATCTTAATTAAGAGTCAAACCATCATTTCTTTCCAGTTATCACAAGATTAGTTCTTAAAGAACTATACATGTCACCTACCATGAGCTTGTTTGATGTTGACTCAAGCAGGATTTCCAGCTTCATTGTAATACTTTCTTATCACTTAGATGTTCTGGCAATATTACAAGAATATTGCATAGGACTCATAAAAATATTTCTTGTTTTTAAAATTGTGTCCTAATGAGACTTTTGATGATCTCGTGGCTCTAGACTCAATGGTGCATTTTGTTTTGGTGAGCAGACACTGGAAGGATTTCCACCTTTTCAATATCAATTTAATCAGAGTGAATAAACCGATAGATAACATGTGGAACTCCGTGACATTAAAAAATATCTTTTGAGAGATATTTAAGTTGGTTGGGAGGGGTTGTGCATCGCATCACTGGGTCCATGATACTTTGTCGTCTTCAAAATGTGTTGACCGGTTCTGCCTATGTTGTAAGGAAGGCTTCTTTCTTTACACCCTTTATCTTTACATTTCTTTTTCATTCTTCAACCCCTTCAATGCTTACCAATACATCATCACTAGAACCTTGTTGTGATTGTTCCAGTGCTAGCATCAGTACTTGGTCGGCATTCAGCTTCGTTCACAATCCATTCCCCATCTTTCCTAAGGACTTCTATTTTCTAACTATAGAATTGTCCTTGGGAAGATTCCTCCGGTTCTGGAAGAATCATTGGAATAGTACCTAATCCTACCACCCTTTTGTCACCACATCCGTCACGATTTAAGTATGTTTTGGGTAAGTATTCGTCTTCATGAAAATTCCTTAAAATCACTGATGTACTTGTGATATAAATATCAAGAGTCTATTTGTACCTTCAGCGTTTTTTACAACAAAATGCTCCCCCTTAACATATGCATAGCACATATCAAGTTGGATTTTCTATTCAGCCCTTTTCAATTTTTAGCCACATATGTTTATAAGTCTCCTTAATCCCATTTTCTCCCCTCGTCCAAAATGTTAATCATCAATATTTTGGATATTAATGGATTAACCGGTGTTTGGGTAACAAAATGAAATCTGTTGTTGGTCGTAGAACATATTAATGCTCCCCCTCAAGTTAATGAGGGTAGTTGTAGTGCTTGAGTATGATATATTTTGAAAGATTTAGAATCTCGTGATAAATTCTTGAAAGTTTATCATACTTTCACACTACAGCAAGCCATAAAAGCACAATATTCACAGTATTTACATGTTAACAAGTAAAATATGGAGTTGACCTGAGATAGTAAGATCCATTTTAAATGGATCGTTCCATTAGCTTGTGGTGCGCTCTATATGGTCTACCACCGACGAATCATTCTAGACTCCTCATTAACCGTCTTTCCCTCAGCTTTTCGTTAATCGTATTGATCATGTAGTGAGCACTTGTTACCTATCCATCGTGCCACATTAAGGTAACCTTGGGATGCTTCTTGGTGATGTTGAGATGCAACAATGTGTCCCGTACTTGTTGAAGAGTCCCGTCACTAAACTTGTGAAATTACGCGACTCTCATGAATTTCTTCTCACCGAATCCATTTAAGTAGAAAATTCATTGAACCGGTTTCTTAATACTCGTGTAGGGACTTTTGTTGCGATGGATATTAGGAACTTCAGTGTATGGAGCAGTGAGGTTCAGCTTCTTCTGATAACTTTCGACACAGAGTTGTAAGTCTTCAACTCTCTTGTTGATTACAATGCAACGAGTGTACATTCTCAGAGCTGAATTCCAGACAATGATGTCTTCAGCTTCCAGGTGTCTGAGTGTACCTTGAGTCATCAGAAGTAACATGTCTTCAATGTCTTCGAGAGGAAGATCCGAAAAGTCTCCTTCCATGATGGTGTAGTGTTTGTCGTCTTCTCTTTTCAGTTTGATCTCTGTTAAATGATGGTAACCGACCTTGGGTTGAATTCTCACTCCTGGAATGGCTTTCATTCTAAACTTAGATACGACTGGAGTGATTGATTTGATCCCACATGCATAGCTGTAATCTTGTCATATGGTTTCGCCCTAATGCGATGCACCTAATTCGCCATAGTGATCATACTAAGGAACTAATTGCTTTATCCATAGACGATCAACCTTTTCCTCGATCCATGGTATTAACCACCAAGTTTTAGTTTTTACCAAAGTTAATGAAGTCGCATACTTGTTTGTGCCTTTCACCAAATACTCAAGATCAAGGCATACAAAATAAATCACGTATAATTTAAGAATTACTTTCAGCTATCGGGAGAGGAGCATTTTCTGGCCTGTGACGACATGTTCGTTGAGGAGTGTTCATTGCTTTCAAAAGCTCATTTGCATTGTATTCAGCCTCTATTCTGCTGATTCTTGAGTTAGCGAGTATGGTGGGATCATGAAGTGCTCGAACTACCATAGCCGAAGTTATGTTGTTAGTCCCATAATTGTAGACTAGGTATGCTGAGAAGTCGATGAGATTGCTGAGGATTTGGGAGAAGTCAGATTCATCTTCTTGAGTGAGAGGACGAATGCTAGCAGCTTCCGTGACCCAAGATTGCTCGGGTGCATTCTTATCTACGGTGATTGTATCCACCCACGCCGGATCACTTGATTCTTGAATGACAAAAAACTGGTTCAGTGACTAGAATATCCATGATTGGTTCAGGTTCTGGTTCAGGTTCTGGTTCAGGTTCTAGAACTGACTGAGTTTCTAGAATATCCTTTACTAGAGCAGATTCTAAAACTTCAGGTATATGCTGATCAGATTCCGGTAAAGGTTGTTCGGGTGCTTGTGTTGTAGATGTGGTAGCTAGGGCAGATTGAACTTGAACGGATGAGACAGTCATATTAGCATCAACATCATGACGGTGTTTAGTGCATTTACCCTTTTGAGGTGTCTCAGTTTCTTGAGTTTCCTCGGCTGCTAAAGTGGTTTTATATTTGGTAACATCATCCTTTTGAGACTTGTCACCTTTTCCTGAAGTTTAATCATCATCATCATCCGACTTGTCTTTGTTCGTGTTATCATCATCATCCTCATCTTCATCATCTTTTTTCTCTTCGTCATCATCCTCTGTCTCATCCTCATCATTGACTTGTTCATCCATATTGTCATCATCATCGTGTTTTTAGCATCATCACAATCACCTTTGTCACTATCATCGTTATCGTCATCTTCATCTTCATCTTCATCGTCATCGTCATCTTCACCGTCATCGTCATCTTCACCGTCTTCGTCTTTGTTATTATCATAATATTCATCGGGTTTGTCTGATTCACCCTCTTCTTCGTTTCCTTTATCTTGTTGTAAAGTAATGTATGGGACGACGGTGTCATGCTTTTCAAATATCGCGGTGTCTTCATCCATAGCCGTATTTAGAGCCTTGTGGAGTGCTATTTAGGTTGACGTTTGGTTGTGAGACCCGATTTGAATCATGCGAGCATGTAACAACTTCTTCAACTCATAGTCTGTGAGACTTTGAGCAATTAGATAGTCTGACTTCTGATTGTCTAAAGACTTGATCATCAATTTTCTTGCAACAATCTTTTCAAACTCGTCTCGCAGAGCAGGAAGTGTCGTTTCAATAGATCCTTGAACCTTTTCACTGATGGATTCAATAAGTGTTTTGTTGGCTTTAACAAGACTCTCTTTCTCTTCTTTGTACTTCCTTTTCAGTTCTCGAAGACAGTCGATATGTTCGTGCTTTTTGGCTGCTTTAGCTTCTAGAGTTGCTCTTGCTGACTCTTCACTTTTTTGTCGATTAGCAAAATCTTCTCTGAGGATAGCTATTTCCTGTTCATGAGCTCTCTTTGATGATTCTAACTGCTCTGTGACTTGAGTAGTTTTATCTTCTTGATCTTTCAGTCGTTATTCTATTCTTATCATGAAAGCTATATCGACAGGTGAATGAGATGGCAAAGACACAGGTTAAATTGTTTATAGTGAAGGAGTTACAGGAGTTGTCACAATGGTACTGATTACCGATGTCATGGCCAAAGTTACAGGGACATTAACCATGTTCGGGTATGATGAAGGATCGGTGTTAGTAACTTCATATTCTAGAGAGTGAAGGTTTATGTATTTACCAATTGGATCCGACACGAAAGTGGATGTGGTAACACTCTTATCCTTGTTGATGTAAGCTATCTTTGTCTCCATGTGTACTATCTCTGTTTGTACAGGTGGAATATCATCGAAACTTGTGTCATGGTATTCGTGCTGCTGATCATCGTCTTCATCATGAACTGGCTCGTCCTCGTAATCATCGGTTTCTCTAAAGTCAACAATTTCAGAAACTTTGATTTCCTTTGACATCTGACCCGATCCACTACCTCCTGTTTCTTTTCTAGTTCGTTTAAAAACCTAATTCAATTCCTTCAGTTGTTGTTTTTTAGTCAAAGGCGTTTGTTGTTCTTCAATCTCTTCATCCATGAGAAGTGTTTTCTTTCCCTTGGCCTTTTTCTCCCATAAAGACAATGTTCTTGTTCTTTTGCCTTTATCTTGTTTCGGTGTATCAGCTTCTGAAGAATCAGTTTCCTTTCTTTTGCTTCTGGGTTTTGGTGCCTTGAAATCTCCCGCAGTTACTTTCTTTGTGTGTTCTTCATTTTTTTTCAGAAGTATCTTATATGCAGCACTCTTTTTGATTTTGTCATTCAACATATTATCCGTAACTGGAGCTGGAATACTTGAGTAAGTGATCTTAGCTCCTTCTTGCCTCATGGCTACCACGAATAAATCATCATCTTCTGAATTAACAAAGAACCCTCCACGTCGATCGATAGCTTCATTGGCTTTCATGAAGTAATTGATGATGAGCTTTGTGAACCATAGAAACTAAAGGTGTTCAGATTTCTTCTTAACATTTCTGAAAGCTTGATAATGAAATTCTTCCCAAATGAGAGAGGCATAATCTGAATTGAGCCTCTTGTAGATTCCATAAAATATACGAGCCTGAGAAACTCTCAAGGAATCTACACCTCTGGATTTTCCTATCAAACATCGGATAATGATACTAAAAATTGCCTTCCATGGTTGTCTAAGCCTAGAAGTGTTAAACTTAGACACGGTTGGCAATTCTTCATCATAGCCAAGAGACATAATCAAATTTATAATTTCTTTTGTGTCTGAAACAAGAGCATATGTTTTCCCTTGAGCTAAAGAAGGGAATCCAAAGATTTCGTGAAACTGATTAAGAGAAAATTCCTTCTTCTCTCGATTGATGTTGAATGAAAACTTTGTGTTTTTCATGGCTTTGATGGATGACCAAAACTCATGCATGTAGATTTCGGGAACACTTGCTGAAATCCGTAGTACATTTTTGATCGGTGACAGATCAAGGATTTCGATAGCGATTCTAAATGCTGCTTATGATGGAACGAAGCCTTCTTTTAATCGTTGATTAGTGGGAGCATTGTTCTTTTGACCCTTCACGTGCGATCTTTGCCTTCTTGTGATTCTTGCTTCCTCGTGACTCCCTGTTTCACACACTTATGTTTTTGTTGAATTCTTGAAAGCTTCAGAGTTTGGTACAGCGGAAGACTTCATCTTGAACTTTCTTGAATTTTGTTGAAATTTGATACAGAAAGACATAAGCATGTGGAAACGACTTCATCTGGTACACCGCAACGCCACCGTCTTCGCAACAACATAATAAGACACGAACGAAATGGCTTAGAACATTTCATTCTAAATCGGTAGCATTTTACCTCCGGTCGGTGAAGACCGTTGGACGATATTAGATATCATACCTGTGACGGATAGTTTCAATTAAGTAACTTCCTGACAGGATTTCGCGGGTAAACCCGTTCTCTTTATTCGACGATCACTAAGCTTGACTGCGAACATAAAGAGTGAATCACTTGGATAAATTATCCTTGCGATTGAAGCCGTCAATTCATGAAACCTGGAACAAGTGAATTTCAATTAAGATTTTCACCATCGTTGCTTTCCAGTTATCACGAGCTTGATTCATAAAGAATCTTGCACGTCACCTACCAAGTGCTGTTTGATGTTAACACTAGAAGGATTTCCACTCGTCACTGTGAACACTAAAGAGTGTCACTCTGAGTGTTCTGGCAAGATCATACGATAATGCGTAGAGGCCTGGAACGAGTTTAATTTCAATTAAGAATTAAACTACTGTTTCTTTCCAGTTTTCACAAGATTGGTTCTTAAAGAACCGCACGTGTCACCTACCATGAGCTTGTTTGATGTTGGCTCAAGCAGGATTTCCATCTTCATTGTAATACTTGCGTATCACTTGGATGTTCTGGCAATATTACAAGAATACTGCGTAGGACTCATAAAGATCTCTTACTTTTCACAGTGTGTGAGAAAGCAAGGAATAAATCGAAAGTGTCCTAATGAGACTTTTGATGATCTCATGGCTCTAGACTCGATAGTGCATTTTGATTTAGTGAGCGATGGCTGGAGAGGAGTGCCACCTATTCAATATCAGTCTATTCGGAGTGAATAAACCAATAGATAACGTGTTGATCTCCGTGTGATTAAAACAAATACCTTTTGAGAGATATTTGAGTTAGCTCGGAAGGGTTGTGCATTGCATCACTGGGTCCATGATGTCTTTCTTCAATATCGAGAATCATTAACAAATGATCTCAATAGCATATGTATTGACCCGGTTTCTACCTAAAGTTGTAAGGAGGGCTTCTTTCTTTACACCCTTTATCTTTACAATTCTTTTTCATTCTTCAAACCCTTCAATACTTACCGATACGTCATCACTAGCACCTTGTTGTGATTGTTCCAGTGCTAGCTTAAGTACTTGGTCGACATTCAGCTTCGTTCAAAATCATTCTCCATCTTTCCCAGGACTTCTAATTCTATATAGGGAATTGTCCTTGGGAAGATTCCATCGGTTCTAATGAATCATTGGACTGATACTTATACCTACCACCCTTTTGTCACCACATCCGTTGTGAATCAAGTGTGTCGTGGGTAAGTATTGTCACCATGAAAAATCCTTGAAAATCACTTAAGGCACTTGTGATATTATAATCAAAGTTTTTGTGCCTTAAGTGTTTTGTTCATCAAAAAACGCTCCCCCTTAACACATGCATTACACATATTAAGTTGGATTATCTTTAAGTTCTTTTCATCATTAGCCAAATATCATTAAGTCTCCTTAATCCCATTTTCTCCCCTTATCCAAAATGTTAATCATTAATATTCGAGATATTGAATGGATTAACCGGTCTTTGGGTAAAAAATGAAATCAATGTATGGCCATAGAACATATTAATGCTCCCCCTCAAATTAATGAGGGTTAGTTGTAGTGCTTGAGTACGATATATTTTGAAAGATTTAGAATCTCATAAGAAATTCTTGAAAAATTATCATACCTTTACACTACATCAAGCCACAAAAGAATAATATTCACAGTATTTACATATTCACATATTCACAATTAACGTACAGTATGGAGTTGACCTTGGTGAAGACGACCCATATTAAATGGATCGTTGCATAAGTCTGAAGTGCCCTCCATACGGTCTGCCACCCACGAATCTTTCTAAGCTCCTCATCAACCTACGTTCCCTGAGCTTTTCATTAATCTTCTTGATCACATATGTAGACATTTTCCGATAACCCGGATGCCAATCCTCAATCACTTCTGGTAATGTCCTACCAGAATTGAGATGCTCCAATTTGTCTTTGACGAGTGAGAGAGTGCCATCACTGTACTTATGAAGCTCAGCTACCCTCATAAACTTCATGATCCCACGACTGTTCATGTAGAAAATCCCGCACATCGGAAGGGTTGTGCTGGTATAGGGACATCTTTCGACATGTTGAGGTAGTACTTGATTAAGTGGAGGAGTCATGTTAAGCTTGCGTTGATAGCTTTCAACTCCCAGATGTAGGTCTTGTACACGTTTCTTGATGACAACGCTTCGTGTAAACATACGAAGTGCTGTGTTCAGAGCAATGATTTCTTCACGAGTGAGATGGGTAAGCTGATAATGGGTCATGAAAAGCAACATATCTTCTATATCCTCAAGGCGAATGATTGAAAAATCTCCTTGTTGTATCTTGTATTCTCGATCATCTTCTCTTTTGAGTAGAATTTCCGTCACATGATGATATCCATTCTTGGGTTCAAACTTCACTCCTAATATACTTGTGATTCGAAGATTGGATCTGACGATACTACCTGAGTTGACTAAGCAGCAACCTCTGTATGCCCTTCGAACTCGCTCGTCCCAATGTGATGCTCCCATAGCAGCATACATGTCATAACTACGGTTTATCTTTGGAACCCAGAGGTGATTGACCTTTTCTTCGATATAAGGTATTGACCCCCAAGTAGCAGCTTTCAACAAAGTCAGGGAGGTCGCGTACTTGGATGATCCCTTGAGAAGATAGTCAAGATCATATGTGACAAAGAAGTCAAGTGCAATTTGATTGTATTGAGTAGTATCAAGTGGAAGAGGAGGTCTTTCTGGTGCATGAAGGCCTGGCCTTTGAATTGTATTGAGAGCTTTCAGGATTTCATCAGCATAATACTCATACTCCATTCGGCTTAGTCTTAATTTAGCGCGAAGTTTCTTGTCTTTAAGCGCTCTCTTCACCAAGGACGGAGTGACCGAAGATCCATACTCATGAGTCCAAAATGCACACAGATCTATTGGACTACGGATACGGAGATATAGAACATCTCTATTAGCGTCTGTGATTGGATCATATTCAGCAGCTGCCGTGCTCCATGCTTGTGGTGGTACAGTTTCATCAATCTTCAATGTATCAGCCCAGTCCCGTGTGCTTGACTCGGGAACAGTAGATACTGATTCTTGTTGTAGAGGAGTAGATGCTTGAACACTTGCGGGTTCGGATTCAGGCATTTTGGTGGTATCATGAAAAGGCGAGTATTGTGCAGATTCAGGTTCAATTGCTGGTTCTGCAATCACAGGAGCAACCAAAGAACTAACAGGATTAATAGTAACAGGTACAGAAATAGAAATAGAAGTACCGGGAATCGATGATGCAGTCGTGGCATTCACATCATGGCGCCACTTGGTTCTTCCTGACTCCGTAGATGTGGACTTTTCCTTTCGAGCAACATCTTTCTGAGACTTGTTACCAGACTTGGATGGTTTCTTTTTGCCGGCAACATTGTCACTCGTATCATCATCATCAGACTGATCAGGCTGGTCAGACTTGTCCTTGTTACCGCTATCCCTATTCTCATCATTATCCTCATCGTCGTCCCTGTTGCTATCCACATTACTCTCCTCATTACCACCATCACCATCATTATCATCATCAGCCTCACCATCACTACCTTTGTCTTAATCTTCTTCACCATCATATTCTTCTTCACCATCACTCTCCTCTTGCTCACTATCCTCCTTTTCCTCCTCATCCAAGATGTGGTAAGGTACCACACTTCCAAATGTCTTAAACAACCGATCATCCTACAAGATAGCTTCATTGAGTGCTTTGTAGAGTGTCCACTGATATTTAGACTTTTCAAAAGATCCAACTTCCTTCATGCGATCTTTGAGGATCTTCTTTAGTTCAAAATCTGTTAAGTCATATGCAATTTTGTAGGCTGACTTGGAAGGGTTGGACGACTTAATCATCAACTTATCAGCCGCAAGTTTCCTCATCTCTTTACGCAGCTTTGGCATAAGAGACTCAACAGATTCATTCACTCTCTCTAAAATGGAAGCTTCAAGTGTTTCTTTCTACTCCTTATATTTATCCTTTAAGGCTCGAAATCTTGCAATTCGTGCTTCACTCCTATCAGCTTCAGCCTGTTTGACCTGAGCAAGTTGTTCTGCATGAGATTTACGTGTCAACTCCATCTCTAAAGTGAACTTATCTAGCATCTCTTCTTGGGCTTTCTTGGATGCCTCTTCACTTTGCACTCGTCGAAATAGCTCTTCTCGAAGTTGAGCCATCTCTTTTCTTTGAGTGTCCTTGTGTTTATCCATCATTTCTGCCATTACGAATGCAGTCACTGAAGATGGTACAGTGCTACTCTGGGATGGTTGAAAAGGCACGGTTGTGATTACAGTACTCATGACGGAAGTAGGTGGAGGTGGAGGGAATGGTAGTGGTGTTGGCACCGGTCGTGTTGGTTAAGGCTGGATTGGTGGAGGTTGAGTTACGAGAGGTTGTGTAGTCACAATGATTGTTGTAGCACCGGACTCCTTCTCAACACTTGCTGTATCAGCAATGGATGTCTCATTCGATGCTGAGTAATGTTCGGGTGATCCAAACTCTCTAATGTCATGTGGCTCCTCGTATTCTTCTTCAACATCTATCTGTGCACCCGAACCACTACCGCCTGTGTCTCTCCTACTCTTTTCAATAGCCTTCCTCATTAACCTTTTCTCAGTCTTGCGAGTTAGCTCGAGAGTAGGATCGTCATCAACATCTTCTTCATCGTGAAGAACAAACTTGTCAGCCATGCTCTTACCCTTCTTAGCCACAGTCTTTGTCTTCTTGGTTTTAGGTTCAGGTAAAGCTGTTTGCTTGCGTTTGCCTTTACTCTTAACCGTGGTCGATGAGTCTTCTCCTTCTTGAACGCTTGCTTGTTGATTCTTGATTTCTATTAGCATGTTCTTGTAATCAGAAGAAGCGATAATCTTATCTGTCAGGAGATGACCGGGAATAGGACCAGGGATAACAACATTGGAGTGACTTTCTTGTCTTAGGTCCACCAGATCATCAGCATCCTTTGTGTGGTGACGGCTACATGTACGCTTATCAATAGACGCATCGTTTTCCATAAAATAATGTATGTTTAGCTTTATGAACCAAGGATACTGGTAACCTTTACCTTAGTCTTCGTGTTTGTGAAGAGTTGATAAATAAACTCTTCCCACAACAATGATGTATAATCAATATTAATACCTTTGAACATACCATAGAACATTTTGATGATTGGCAGACGCACAGCATCATACCCAGTCGTTTTGGGTGTGAGACATCGGCTGAGAATACCAAAAATCGCTCTCCAAGGTTGACCCACTTTGGCTGTGGTAAAATCGGACACTATTCGTAAGTCCGCATATCCAATAGCAGAGAACATCGCCATGAGCTCGTTCTTGGTCGGGTTCGCTGAGAATGGTGTACCTTTGGGTGACTCCCGAAAACCAAAGATCTTGCGGAAGTCTGACACAGTGAGAGTCTGTTGCTTGTTATCCAGGAAGAATGTGATCTTGTTTGACGTCTTCTCTTTGGTTGCCCAGAATTCGTACATGTAGTCGAAGGGTACCGAAGCACTACCCCTTAGCGCATTCTTGAAGTGAGAATTGTCAAGAATGGCTGAACCTACCTTGAATCCAGTATGAGTAGAGTGAGAGACCTCCTTCAACCGGTAGTTGTTTGGAATGAACTTGAGGGTTTTGGCTTCTTCAATGGCTGCTGCTCTAGTGTCTTGTATCTGTTGCACTGTAAAACCCGCATGCTTTTACCATGAATAGTACCTGTAAGATCGTACGTCCTAGATTAAAACATTCATGTGCTATTATTTAAATATTACATACGTGTATAAACATGATAAGTATCGATTACGTACGAACACATGATAAGTATTTAACAATAATTAATCACGAACGTAATTAAAACACGAACTAATATTAATTACGTATATAGATATATTTATTTTGAAATAAATATAGTGAGTCACAATCGGCAACTAATTAATTACGTAAACTACGTAACATGTAATCACGAACATTTAAACGATTATTATTACGTATATTTAATTTAACACGACAAGTAATTATATACGTAATAATTACGTTTAACACGGGTATTGATAACTAAGAAACTTATGATACATTTAATACTCTTTTACGCGTACCATTTTAACAAGTCGCGTATTAAATAAATATTACAAGTGTTTAAGGGGTTGTTTTGGCAAAATAGAAAGGAGGAGGACTTGGGCTCAAAGCCCAAGTATGTGTGTGTTTGGCCGTGTAAATCAAAGAGACGGGGAGGGGGGAGTATACATTTTGGACAAACACAAAATCTAGATAAAACCCTAGAAAGAAAGATGCAGCCGTCACTTCTTTTCTTCTCTCCTCCCTGCCGTGAGCTTTCAACAACACAAACAAGGGAATAACGCCCTATAATCCTGAAGATCAAGGTGGGTTCGTGTGAAAAACCCTAACAGCATGTAAGAACTCGAATCTCATTTTTTTATGCTTCCTTTTGATTTTGTTAATTGGCTAAAACCCTAATATTTATATAAATAAAACGTATAAACAAGAAAGAAAAAGGGGGAATGTCGTTTTCTCTTTGTTGTGAGCTAACTGCATGCAAACCGAGACCATCTATGGTCTCGGTGGTGGAAGTCAGTCACCAGCCGCAACCCTAGACGGGTGTTGGCTGGGTTTTGGTTCAGGCGGGGGCAACACAAACCCCAACAATGGGGCGGTTTGTGCTAACAGTGGGAACCCCTTTGGGGTGTTTGTACAACCAGGGGGAACCGAGACCACCAAGTCTCGGTGGGTTAATAATAACGAGCAGTGGGAACGAACCAAAGACAGGGGAAACGTGTAACTGCCAGTGGGAAAACTGGCAGTTAAGGGTACGTTTGGCAGTGTGTTTAACAGATTTAAGAGGGGTGTTTGGCTACCAGTTTTAACAAGATATTAAAGGGGGCTGTTTGGCTCGACTTATTATAAAACATAATACGAGTGTTACGTTTAAATTAATAAAACACGGGTTCGGTTTCGACGCTTGTTAATAAAATAATACAAGAGTACGTGTCATTATTTTACGGGTAAATTTACTTTACATTACTTATTAATTTTACAAGGTATATTAATTAATAAATCATGACTTATTATTACAAGATTATTTATTTCAAGTTAATTAAATTAATTTAACATGCTATATAATTAATTTAATTAAAACATGGACTTAGGTTTATTATTACTAATTGATAATACATGATTTTAACCTAAGTAATTAGTTATTAAATTAGACTAAGTAATTAATTAATTATTAAAACCATCACTTATAATTAATTAATTCTCATGACTTAGGTTATATTAATATAATTAATAATACATGTTTTAACCTAAGTATTTAACCTTATTTAATTAAAAACAAGATATATTTAATTAAATACTTTTAACCTATAGTTATTTAAATGACATGTAATAATTAATAAACTATACGTTATATCATTATGACTTAGAATATTAATCAGTAAACACTTAAGCTTATTTACTAGCTTATTTAACCAGCCTATATCTATTTATGGAAACTTTCTATTTTTAGAAACTATTTAATTAAGGCAGCTAATCTCTTTATGGAAACTTTCTATTTTTAGAAACTTATCTATTTTAAGAAGTAATTCTATTTTTGGAAACTTTCTATTTTGGAAACTTTCTATTTTTGGAAACTTTCTATTTTTGGAAAGTTACTTAATATTGCTCAGTAAGCATAATAATACATGAA